>CM065592.1:60333458-61568458 GCA_033119425.1 Bufotes viridis | reverse complement strand
TCCTCTACCTATTTCTCTTTATTTTTGGCTCCTCCGTTGGCGAAAAAAATCATGATGACTAGTTCTGATGAAATGGAGCTGAATGTGCTAATATCTCGCCTATGACAAGCCTGTCTTTATCCTATCACGCAGCAACATCCGTACCATTACCACAGAAGGCCTTAGGCTTCCTTGGAGTTACTTCATCTCAAACTGACAGCTGTGTCCCTGACCATTATCTGCGGGCCACATTCTTCAATAGCGCTGCAGATGTATTCTGCAAACCTCTGTGGCCTGACAGCTTGACTTCCTGTCCCAAACTATATCTTCTGCAACTCTTCAGCATCCTACAGTTTATCTGTGGTCAGCTTCCATACCCATTTCCTGCCAGCTGCTACTGGTCTTTTCGTCAGCACAGAGAGAGAGATATGATGGGATACAGGCCATAATTAACCCATTGTGCATGCGACACAAAACACAGCATTGTCACAAACTGCAGTTCTCAGCAACATAAGATACATTAGCAGCGTGATGAAATGTTACAATGTTCAGCCATGGAAGCGTTTGCTACAAACTGAAACTACCGATCCTCGTCGGTTTAAAGAGAAGTAAAACATTTTATGTCCGGTTGATGTTCTCTCTGCATTTGTATCATCAGATTAGAGAACAAGTTGCTTTACTTCACAGTCTGATCTCACAGTACTATCATGGGCCTGCAATGATCCATTGCCACTCAATCAAATAGTGCCCCTAGTGGCCAAACTGCTGTATACACTGGCAGATTGACTACCGAAGGGGGTGTTCCCTCTATAGGCAGGGCCGTATTCACATCTCATGCTGTCCTAGGCATTTAAACATTACAAAATGATAAAAACAAGGCTCGCAAAAAATGCAATCACCTTGAAACAACTGTCTGCAGATGAGATGCTGGCTTAGTTATGATCCAAATCATGTCTCAAGACCTAGACAGAGCTGAACCCAGACATAAGTTCCCCTTCACTCATTTACCATGTATGAGTGGGGCATCAGAGCATTTCTAGCTCTGATGCTCCCCCTTGCCCTGCGCTGCCATGTGCAGGACAAGGGCTGTTTGTTTACTTTGACAATGCTGTACCCTGCTTTTTCTTAATATGCTAGGTGGAGGCTTCTGCCTAGCAGTGATCCTGGTGATGCCACCAGCACTAATGGGCGGTTTTTAGCTCTACCCTAGCCTGTAAAATGGCCTAGGGCAGCACCAAAGACTGCCCATTTGTGCCAGTGACGTCACCAGGCTCACTGCTAGGCGTAAGTCTCCACCTAGCTTACCCATGTGAAGCCCAGTACATCAAGAAAAAGCCCTTGGCCTGTGCAATGCAATGCAAGGCAAGGAGAGCATCAGGGCAAGAAATGCTCCGATGCTCCACTCAGACATAGTAAATGAGTGAAGGGGAGCTCATCTCTGGATCCAGCTCTGAACCCCTGTAAAAGGTCGAACATTGACTTAAAGGAAAGCTACCTTATATCTGGCAGAACTTGCTAAGAGCATACTTTCTTCCCAGAAATCAAGAGGAGCTGTGCCTGGCCTATAAGACTCCTCATGCTGATCAGGACGCTCTCTATAAGAAAGTATAGTGCCCCCACATCCTGACCTAGGCCTCTCAGCCAGTTAAGCCGGTACTCTCAGCTCTGCACTAAACAAGGGCAATCACCCAAAAACATATATTGTAATTGTCCATATCGCCTCCTTTGCTGGCTTGATTCATTTTTCCATCCATTATACACGGCTTGTATCGATGGTTATGATGACCACCCCGCAATCTAACAGTGGTGACCGTGCTTCGACACTGTAGGAAAAGGCGCCAACCTCTTTTCAATAGTGTGCAAGCATGGCCACCGCTGCTGGGTTGCAGGGTGGTCATAACCCCTTGAAACAAGCAGTTTATAATGGATGGAAAAAAGAATCAAGCCAACAAAGGAGGCAATGTGGACAAATACATTAGTACGTGATTTTTATTAACTTTCTGTGCATGACAAATGGTATTTGCTGAAGTGAGACAGCCCCTTTAAGCAAGATCTTGTAGAGGTAGCTGCTTTTCAAAAGTAAAAAAAAAAGTGCTGCCCCCTAAATTCTGCTGCCTTAGGCTGGTGACTAATGGGAGATGCAGCCCTGACTGTAGTGATTGCATATTGCTAGACCCCTTCGTTACCATGATAGTGGGCTCTTGATCTTGCCGGCCACCCAGGATTGGACTGGCCCACCAGAGTACAAAGCGGGCCTCAAAGGTTTAAAAAAAAAATGCAATTTTTGAGCTACATTTACACTTGTCAGTAGGGTCTATTTCTTTGACTAAAAACCTGTTAGACTTAATCTATGATGCAGAGATTGGGCCCTGAGAAAAATTTCCTCTGTTGGACCCAAGGAACCCCAGTCAGACACTGGGACCACCCACTGTACAGGGAAGTACAACACAGGCCCAGTACAACTGGGGAGGTAGGATCTCTACCCATCATAATGTTTTGGCTTTTCCTAGCAACTCTTACATGAACTTATAGCTTTAAAGAGGATCTGCCTCCACTGCTCACACATCTGTTTTCCTCTACTTTCCCCATAAATTAAGGGTACAGCCTTATGGTCAGGTTTCTGGTGCAGTTTTGGAAGCCAAAACCAGAAGTGAATTAAAAGAAATGAGAAGTTGTATATGGCCTTTATACTTTCTCTCCTTTTATGATCCACTCCTGATTTTTGGCCTCCAAAACGGCATCATGAAACTTGACTGTGGGTCCGTACCCTAACAATTTTAGTCCTGTGGTTGCCTGAAGGGAAGCCCTCAAGGGCTTTGGGACAAAGTACAGGTAAAGGCCTCATGCACATGACAGTATGTGTTTTGCAGTCTGCAAACCGTGGATCCGCAAAACACGGAAGCTGCTCTGCGTTCCGTAATTTGCGGAACGGAGCGCGGCCCATTGTAGGAATGCCTATTCTTGTCCGCAAAACGGACAAGAATAGGACATGCTCTATTTTTTTAGCGGGGCCACGTAACGGAGCAACGGATGTGGACAGCCCACGGAGTGTATGGGTCCGCGCCCGAGCCGCAAAATATGCGGCTCGGACGCGGACCAAAACAACAGGAGAGTGCATGAGGCCAAAACCTAATTCGTCTGGATAAAGTTGTCACAATGCTCTGAATCAGATATAAGTTTAAAGAGGACCTTTCACCTCTCCTGACTGAAGGCTACTAGCAATTTACTCATAACTTCTAGTAGAAATAATAAGTGAATGGTACATCATAGAGCCATAAGAATAGATGCTCCAGAATCGTTATTACATGGGGAAAGCATGAAGCTATTAAAACAGGCATGTCAGGTCAGGTGACAGCGTATCTTTAAATTTCCAAGTTAAAGTCCTCCAAGAAGATTACATCAAACTATCTGCGTCTGATTGGCATACGGACAAGACAGAAGAAACCCCTCTCCCTTCAACTGGAATATAACACACAAGCTCACATCCATTTTAAAGATATCACCAGATTGGTGACCTTCTCCCTGTCACCTGGTTGGCTTCATATTTGTCTTTTGGATGTTGAGAGGGACACACGTCTATCTTTAGAACGGAGCCCACAAAGGGAAGGAGGGTGGAAGTGCCGAAAATAGCTGAGCACTGGCTTGACTATTTCTGTCAGCCCCATAGAAGTGAATAGGCCGCTGTCCATTCTTGCTTAGTTTGCTTCCCCATTCACTTCAATGGGGCTGCCGAAAATAGCCGAGCCTCTCGCTTGGCTATTTTCGGCGCTCCCATAGGAATAAATGGCATGCGGCCGTGCATGCATGGTTAACCCCCCTTTTCCCTTTGTGGGCTCCATTTTAAAGATAGCTGCAGGTCCCAGAGGTGAAACCCGCACCTATCAGATATTGGGGGCATATCCTAGCGGTATGCCCACAATGTCTGAGGTAAGACAACCCCTTATATCTATTGAGCTGATATATCTTGGGGGTACTGGAAAAGCCATTTGACAATCCTTTCCATATACCTTTATGTAATCAACAATGAAGCAGGACCAGCTTTTCAGGGGGGCTGGCTTCTCAAACCTCTGGCCATGTAATGCTGAAAATGTATATTACATGGATGGCTGAGAAAGCAACTGGGGTCTTGAGCATAGAGAATGTCCACTGTGATTAGGGTCGGACTGAAGTACCTTAGGCCCACCATAGAAAATGATTCTGAGGGCCCCTATGTATATAGGACCTTAAAGGCATTGTTTTATTAGGGGTCCATTATTGTCAGAGCTTGGGCCCACTGGAGGATCCTCTTGTGGGCCAGTCCAACCCTTACTCTGATGTACATATGAGTGGTTCGCTTAAAAGGCTTGGTGGTTGTCAATTTTTTTTGTAATGAATATTGTAGATATGCCAAGATATATGCCCCCTCACAGTACATATGCCAAGATATGTGCTCCCTTCACAGTAGATATCCCAAAATATGTGCCCCCTCACAGCTGATATGCCAAGATGTGTGCCCCTTCACAGAAGATATGCCAAGATATGTACCCTCTTACAGTGGATATGCCAAGATATGTGCCTAGTGCCCCCTTCACAGTGGTTATGCCCAGATGTGCCCCCTTCACAGGAAGTGAAAAAAACAAAAAATATATACACCTCTCCTCAGTCACCCGGCTCCTCCCATGATTTGCGCTCCCCATCAGCAGGATACTGTGACACATCGCGCTGCTGTGTAGGAGAAGCAGAGGCTGATTCCCAGCCTGCCCCGCTCCTCCTCCTACACAGATCAGCAGGACGATGTGTGAGGACATCATGCTAATGCTGCTGTGGGGCGCTTGCGGCTCAATGGTGGAGCGGAGAGCGAATAGTTTCCTGCTTCAGTGGCGTGCCTAGGGTGTTTGGCACCTGGGGAGGGCCCTTTCTCTGCCCTCCCCCCCACTATTTAAAAAAAAATGTACCCCCTCACAGTAGTATTGCCCTCATTGTACAACCTTCATAGTAGTTTTGCATAGAAGTGTGCCCCCTCACAGTAGTGCCCACATTGTGCCCTCTCACAGTAGTTATGCCCTCTCTGTGCGCCTTTCACAGTTGTAATGCCCTATCTATGCCCCCTTCACAGTAATAATCCCCATTGTGCCCCCTTCATAGTGAAAATCCTCATTGTGCCCCCTTCACAGTAATAATTCCCACTGTGCCCCCTTCATTGTAGTTATGCCCTCTGGTTCTGTGCCCCCCCCCCCCCCACAGTAGAAATGCCCATTGTGCGCCCTTAACATTGGTAATGCCCTCTGTGCCCCATCCAGAGTAGTAATGCCCTCTGTGCCCCCTCCATAGTAATAAAGTCCTCTGTGCCCACTCCATAGTAATAAAGTCCTCTGTGCCCCCTCCATGGTAATAAAGTCCTCTGTTCCCACTCCATAGTAATAAAGTCCTCTGTGCCTCCTCCATAGTAATAAAGTCCTCTGTGCCCTCTCCATAGTAATAAAGACCTCTGTGCCCTCTCCATAGTAATAAAGTCCTCTGTGCCCCCTATGTATTAAAAACAAAAAAACACAGTAACTACTCACCTTGTCCCGTTCCTGAAGCTCACATACCTCTCTTCCCTGCAGGCACAGATCGCTCTGTAGCAATGTGTGGGCAGAGCCTATGCAGATTACCACGCTGCAGGCTCCGCCCACACAGGCCGGCAGCGCGATCTGTGCCTGCAGGCTGAATAGTGGAGTGAGGAGAAGTCTTCCTGCTTCACCGCTCAGAGCGCAGCTGGCCTGAAGAAGGGGAGGAGCGCGGGGAGCTGAGTGGTGAGGGACAGGACCCAGCTCCCTGCGCTCCAGCAATGAGCGCTTCCATCTGTATTGATGGAAGCGCTCATTACGTCTGGCCTCTGGCAGCTGTGCTGTGGGCCCCTGCACTTGCCCGGGTATGCCGGGTGCTGACACCGGCCTTGGGGTTTCTGACAGTCTCTCTGTTTTCTCCTTGCAGTGTTGTTGTTTGGTAATGACCACACCTCTTGCCAGGTGCAGCTTTTAGTCATCACTGAGGCCCATTTTAGTTCTGACTCACACTGCTTACCATGCGGTTGATATTTCCTGCTGGAGTTGGTTTTGCTGGTGTATTGTTCCATTGGATCTCCTGCTCCTTCATTCTGCTTTAAGCTAAGTGCATTTTGTTTTGCAATTTGTTGTTTGCTTGTGTTAGGTGCTTTCTAAGTCTCAGGAAGATGCTGGTTCCTTCATCTGGGAAGGAACCAGTAGTCTAATTCCCTGCCACCACTCCTAGGTCTTTCCAGGGTCTCCAGGGCTAAGGTTCTGGTGCATGAGTATTTCCACCTTTAAGGTCTACTCATATTGGCAGGAGACAGGGAAAGGTCTAGGGATTCCTAGGAGGTCACCATCCCTCTCCCTTAGCTTTGAAGCCTAGACTCTGGTCTGTTTTCTTCTGTGTGTTATCTGGTGTGATCCCCTCCCCTATACTTGTGACAGGTACACTTTACACTATCTAAGAACATGAATCACAGTCTTAATATTAGACAAGTTTACTATTCTGGTGCCTGGACCTTTATAATTCTGGAATATCATAAATCCTGTGCCATATTTAAGCTATAATTCCATCGGTGTACCAAAATTGTGTCTGTGAGCCAAAAATTTGTCCATGCAGCAAAAAACTCGCTAATCGATTTACTCCACCTATGAGTTGGTGTAGCTTTAATTACATTTTGGCGCATTTTTGACAAACAGAGGTGCATTTGAGCCACACCTCTTTCCACATACGCCACATCTCTTCTCTGTGAAGCCGTGTCCTGTGTCAGTGGAGGAATAAATGGCATGTAAAACAGTTGTACATGTAATCAGTGTCAGACTGGGGTATCTAGGGCCCACCAGTAAAATTTATTTTGGGGGCCCACAGTACGGATACATTCAAATATAATAAATTATTCAACAAGTTTTTTATATGAACATCGGCTGGTTGAGGTGCTGTACACTGAATATATGTATGTAGTGCAGTAAGTCTACTGTGTGATGTGCCACTTGTGCAAGGGGTGGGAGACTAGGGGCCCATCTTGCTCAGGGGCCCACCGGGGGATTCCCCTGTACCCCTGTGGGTCAGTCCGAGCCTGCATGTAATGCAAAGCTTGCATTTAAGGCACATTAAAAATAGTAAATTTGAGCCCAGGAATTTCAAATGTTTTTCATAGTGTTTTTTTTTTTTTTACGAGCATTTTGGTTACAGGCAGGGGTGTAAACAGATCTCATAGGACCCCATAGCAAAGCTTAGTGTGGAACCCCCTATAAGCATGTGTAAAGCACTCCCAGGCAAAGCAAAGTGCATTGACACAGATTTCTGATGAATTTACAAGCTTTTTCTTTAAGCAGAAGAAATTTTAATAATAAAAAAAAAATGGTAATAAAAAAGTTGTCCTCAGCCTTGCCCTCCATTTTATCCAGTTTCTGTGTCTGATAGAGTGGACACCATATTTCTCAATGTATTTACATCACACAACTGGCATAAATACTTAAATAAATGTGCTTCACTTCACATATTACAAAGCTGTCTTCCTGCAGTTACCACTAAGGTGAGCGCAATACATAGGCATTTACACAGTTACCATTGTCTACGATGGAAGCTGAAATTATCTCTTTACACTGAACTCCCTCTTGTAGTGAGTGAATGAAAATAAAGCATATTCACATCGGGAACAGAAGAAGGAGTTAAATGTCAGGTCCCTCCTCCCCCTGAGCCCTATAGCAGTTGTGCGGTCTGCTCTCATTAAAGGTACACTAGTGGTTAAAGGGAACCTGTTACCACAAAATGCAGCTCAGAGGAGCTGAGCAGATTAATATATTGGGAAATATATGTGGAAAAATTCTGTATAATGTGATTTGTTCATTAAAATCCGTGCTCTAGACTACCGGTTCAGGTGGCAGTATGGAAGGTAGCATGTGCTAGGAGCTCCGTCCTTTGTAGCACCACAAAGCATATTATCCAATACAAACTAAATGTTCCAAAATGTACTTGAACGGCTGACCACTGGTTTATGGATTGATTTGTAAAACCCATGGGGAGCAAATCTAAAAGGAACCCTGCGAAGCCCTGCAAGGTGCCAACAGATGCCAAAATGGCATCGCAATCAGAAGAGGATGGAGGCTGTGGAAGCTCTCTCCTCCACAGTGTCACAGTCCTTTGCGGCCCTGCAATCAGAGGTCACACAACACGCCACACGCCTCGACGAGTTGGAAGCCAGAGTGGCGGCAATCGAAACTGCAAATGAGTTGGCCCATGCTCACCTCACCAAAGCCCTGGCTGAAAATGCCAGACTGTGGAGCAAGATAGATAACCTTGAAAATCGCTCAAGGCGGAGTAATTTTCTCATCGTTGGCCTCCCAGAAAAAATACGGCCAGAGATCTCACCGACATATGTGAGTCTGAACTACCGGAGGCCCTGGGACTATCGAATCGTTGTAAGGTGGAAAGGGCCCATAGAGTGGGACAGGGTGTCCCACCTGAAAACAATAACAGGCATAATAGACCATCTGCGACATCAGCTCGTAGCAACAGACCACGTCAAATGATCGTAAAGTATCTAGATTATTCGGACAAGGCGGCCATTTTGCGAGCCTACAAGCAGGGAGGTGGTGTGGTTACACTACGAAGCCACCGAATCCCAATGTTTGGAGACTTTTCTGATGAAGTGACTTGCCACAGACATGCTTTCACTCCTATCTGCTCCACACTTTTAAAAAACTTAACACGCTTCTCTTTATTTTTTTTTGCCACCTTAAAGATCTTCCATCCAGATGGGTCAACAAGAACATTTGCAAAGGACGCCTCCCCCCAGGGCCCTTAATAGATGTAATGATGCGCGTCCCAGGTGTAGGAATGGCCGCGTGGTATAGGGTGGACTAAAATGTCCCTTCTAATGTAAGTGAGTGTCATGGTGCTCTTACCTGAGTAAGGTTGGACCCCAGGTGTTGGCTCCGAAGTAGAACAATAGGGGGGAATAGTTGAGGAATTTGAAGAAATAATTGAGTCCAGACCATGTGATGAAGTTGAATAGCAGCTTTACTTTGATAAACTTTCATTAGACACAATCTTCACACTTTGTCTTGGTCCCAGCAGGCTTTGGCATTAAAACTCTGGCAGGCAAACTCAACTCTGCTACATCTTTTGCTCTCTGGCTCTGCTGTACTGATCGGTTGCTGTATAACTTAGCTTCTTCTTTATGCTGCAACTTCTCTCTTTGTAGTCTGTCTCTTAATTATGCCAAGGAACTCTCCTCCTGGCTCCTGAGGCACTAATGTGTGGCCTCCACATCGAGCAGAGCTGAAGGTGCTCTGTCTGGCCTGGCTTGGCCTGGGCACATCCAGCAGAGACGTGCCCATCACACCCTCCTTTCCCTAGCAGGGGGTACAATAGACTAACTTTCACTGGTCCACACCCTTCCTGCAGGAGGTGGTACTCGCCCACTCCTCCACAGAGGGGGTTAGAATGGAACATAACTGTTACAAACAGATAAGGAATGCACAGTGTAGTGGACCTGAACAAAATACATAAGATGTGTTACACGTTCATTGATCCAGAAGAGGCTGCCCATGTCCTGATGGATTCTCGCCAAGGAATCAAAGCAATCCCGGCTCTCACCTATACAGAAGAAAACTCAACAAACCCTTCAAAAGAGGAGTGATAAGATGGCCACAAGCACTGATCGGTCGCCCTCCGCCCAGAAACGAGGATCCCCTGCTCCTTGTCTTCAGGGTTTAGGATGTGACGTTCAGAGAAAGACCACAGCACTCGACCCAATGTTTGGCTGTATATATAGGGTGCTCGTCAAAATTGATATCCCCATCTCCACTGCAGGAATTACTTAGAAGCTTCATATAAAGTTTAACAGCACACCAGGAGATTCTTTGCAAGTGTGTGAGTTTATTTAGCTGGATTGCATAATTATATAATAGTAGCAACGTTTCAGGCGATTCTTATGCCCTTCATCAGGCTATAATTCTTGGCATGTTGGTGTGTGCAATCCCTTGTGAGGGACCCCTTCAGGGTTCAGGGTTTAGGATAATTGAGCAACATCATGTCCCTGAGGGAGATAAGTATCCCACTTCAACTTCACATGTTGTGGTTACATTATTGAAGTGTCTAGAGTATAACCTGAGAACTGAGATTGGAAGGGGACACTAGGTGGGAAAATGTTTATTAAACTATATTGTTTAATTCTGATTTTGCTTATAAACCCAACAGCGCCCACACTGATGGCCTGCGCTGAGTTAACCCCTAACACCTCCCAGTGAGCTCTAGAGCCGAAGGGTCTTTATGCTTTTCTTTACACTGCTATGTTTTGTGGGAGCTACTGGGTGAGATCACTGAAGTCAAAGTTACGTTTAATGTTCCTTCTGCTGGAAAAAGTGAAGTCCGTTATAATGTGCTAGTAGAGATCTCTCTACTTTCGAAGGTTGCAAGGAATTGTTCTACCTTTAGCACACTATCACTGTTACAAGTTAGAGTTAGGGGAAGGGGGGGGGGGCTCTACAGTGCTCTCTCGTTTTTGACCGAGTGGATTAGTTCAACAAAACAAAGGTTTACCCAATGTCTGGTCCTTTTGAGATAGTGTCTTGGAATATAAAGAGCTTAAGGTCCCCTAACAAACGTATGATGGTCCTGAAGCATCTCATTTGAAAGTGGACTTTGCCCTCCTCTAGGAGACTTATTTGTCAGACAGTGACTTTTTCCACCTGAAAAATCTCTGGGTGGGGGAGGTATATGGCTCGGAGTCTGTGGGGAAAAAAGCAGGAGTACTTACACTGTTGCAACGTGGCCTCCCTTACTCTATGTTAACACACGACCATGACGAGGTGGGAAGGATCTCACACCTACATCTGACCTCTCCAGGTGGTGATATCAGCATATACAATATCTATGGCCCTAACGAGCCTAATGTGGAATTTTTTGTCACCCTTGGAGGGCGCTTATCCCTAGATCCTCTCGAAATGAGAATTATAAGAGGAGATCTGAATGCAGTGGCTAGCCAGGAGGAGGACAGGAGAAGGGGAGTGAGGGGGGAAATAAGCAGGGAACTTAAGATATGAGACTGGCCCATCTCATTAGAGATGGGGATTTAGTTGACACATGGAGACTTTCCAACCCTGAGGGTAGGGACTCGGAGTACACATATTTCTTGCATGCCCACTGTTCCTGGTCGCGCGTGGACTACATATAATATAAACAGGATAATAAGAAGATATCTAATCCTCAATTACTGTGGGATGCGGGAAAGGCGGTACGCCGAAGAAGAATAATGGCCTACATGTACAATAGGAAACGCTCGGTCAAGCTAAAACGTACCCAGTTGAGCGACACTCTGAAAGATGCTTACACTGCTTTCCAGAATGGCCCATCCCCTTCCCTGCAGAAAAAGCATGTTTATTCTGTCATGGAAACAAGGCAGGTAGTCTACTAGCCAGATTAGCCTAGGGTCAGAGACCCTCGACTACTATACCAACCCTTAGGCCTCTTTCACACGGACGTCCTGTTTGACGCCTGGATAGGATGCGGGTGCGTAGCGGGAAAATGCGCGATTTTTCCGCGCATGTGCAAACTTTTGCACGCACGTTGGAAAAATCGCCATGTTTGGTACCCAGACCCGAACCCGGACTTCATCACTGAAGAATGAGAATGCTATTATTTTCCCTTATAACCATGTTATAAGGGAAAATAATAAAGATTGCACTTGCTTGCGGATGCTTGAAATTTTTCCGCAGCCCCATTCACTTCTATGAGGCCTGCGTTGCGTGAAAAACGCAGAAACTGGAGCATGCTGCGATTTTCACGCAACGCAGAAGTGATGCGTGAAAATCACCGCTCATGTGCACAGCCCCATAGAAATGAATGGGTCCGGATTCAGTGCGGGTGCAATGCGTCCACCTCACACATTGCACCCGAGCGGAAAACTCGCCCGTGTGAAAGAGGCCTTAGAGATGTAAAGGGAGGGGTGGATTCTCACCCGAAAGAAATACTGTAAATAGGTCCTGAGAGACTTTAATGACAATCTGTATGGATCTCCTCTGAAGCCAGTAGAGGGAGTGGAAGACTGGTTGAAAGATATCCCTCTACCAATATTATCAGAAATAGACAGGGAATCACTTAATGCCCCAATCACCACAGAAGACGTCACTAAAGCCATTAAAATTCTAACCTTGGGTAACGCTCCTGGACTCGATGGATATACGGGGAAATTCTTTCGCATATTATCCCAGGACATAGCCCCAATGCTCTCTCAAATATAAACGGGATTTATGCAAAGTGTGGGTATACCAACTCAAACAAATACTGCCTGTATAAAGGTATTGCCAAAGCCTGGTAAAGACCCTACACTGGCAGCATCATATCACCCGATCTCATTGATCAATGTCGATCTTAAGATAGCATCTAACATACTAGCTGACAGACTGGCACTTATCTTGCCAAGGTTGATATCCCCAGCACAAGCAGGTTCTGAACAAGGGAGGGTGGCAGTTGCAAACATACGCAAGGTTCTGACGGTCCTGCTCATCCATCCCCAGCTGTAGTCACTATTGATGCTGAGAAAGCTTTTGATAATGTAGACTGGGGATGGATGGGAGTTGTATTAGACTGTATGGGCTTCCATGGTCCATTCCAGAAATATCTAAAGGCTTTAAATACAAACCCCAAGCCAGAATACACACCCCTGGATTTCTCTCCAGCCCTTTCCGCCTGAGCAAAGGCACCAGGCAAGGCTGCCCACTCTCCCCATTTATATTTAATCTGGCAATAGAACCCTTGTCCTGCAAACTAGAAATGAGAAACAATATAGAGGGTATCGGGATAGGTAGTACAGAAGTCAAGCATGCACTCTTTGCTGATGACTTGCTGGTTTTCTTGGAACACCCACGTAGAGACCTAAACCACCTATTCAAGCTCTTGGCAGAGTTTGTCAATTTGTCAGGCTTTAGGGTAATCGCAACTAAGTCGGAG
Source organism: Bufotes viridis (assembly GCA_033119425.1). Classification (NCBI taxonomy): domain Eukaryota; kingdom Metazoa; phylum Chordata; class Amphibia; order Anura; family Bufonidae; genus Bufotes; species Bufotes viridis. The sequence goes on along the minus strand of CM065592.1, from coordinate 61,555,513 downwards.
ATTCTGCTTTTCGGCTGCACTCCATCACAGGAAGGAGGCCAACCTCTATACGTACCAATACAAATAGCTCGCAGATCCATAAAATATCTGGGTATCCACATTGGGAAATGACCCGAATCCCTATATATATTAAACTATCCACCACTGACTAGGGGGGGCGAGGTCAGCTTTTAAAAATGATGTGTATACCAAAACTCTTATACCCCATGCAAACTATTCCTCTCCTCTTCAAACACTTCGATATCAACACTCTGGAATCTGCATTTTTTTTTTTATAGGCCTAGGATATCGCTGGCTAAGTTGCAACTACCCAAAATTTTGGGAGGCCTAGCATTGCCAGACCTTATGAGACACTGCATTGACTGGATCTTTGCCACTTCTATACCAACCATACCCTAGAGGCACAATTAGTGCTCCCATGGAATTTAGAGGCATTACTACACACTAAATATGCGGCTATACCCTCTTCAGTTAGAACCAGTTTACTAGTGAAAGATACCATAGCTGCTTGGAAAGGGACCCGTAAAATATTCGACCTACCTTTCATGCTCTTAAAATACATGTGCATCCGGGGTCACTCGGAATTCCGGGCAGGGTTAGAATCTAAACGCTTTATGAGATGGAGGGCTGCGGGCACTAAACATGCAAAGGATGTGTGGAATATTCAAGAAAAGCGTTATTATTCTTTTACTGAACTTAGGGAATTACATCAGCTAGGGAAAGACTCCTGTTAGCATACCTCCAACTCAAGGGATTCCTCAAAAATAGAGTTCTAAATCTCACTAAGGAATTTATTTCCAAAAATATTGACCATCTATTAGGTTAGGGACATAGGATCAAAATCGGAATTGGAACTATCAGGGAATTAGGTACATCAAGCAGAAAAATACTGCAGAAAAGCTCTTCTCCCAATGGAAAATGAATTCACCTCCATGGACACTAAAAGGCTGATTCTGCAGGGCTGGGACAGGATAAGAAAGGTAATCACTAATAAAGGATGGAGGGAAACACATTTCCGGATGATACGTATGGCCATATACGGATTCCAGTTTACTTCACACAGTCACTTTTATGGAGTTTCTACTCTAGGGGTGCATCAGGGAGGCTTCAAATGGGACATGGTGTCAAAAAAACCAGTCCAGCAAAATCTGCCTTCCAAAAACCATATGGCGTTCCCTTCCTTCAGCGCCCTGCCGTTTGGCCATACAGCAGTTTACAACCACATATTGGGTGTTTCTGAAAACTAAAGAATCAGGGTAATAAATATTGAGTTTTGTTTGGCTGTTAACCCTTGCTTTGTTACTGGAAAAATCGATTAAAATGGAAAATTTGAAAAACAATAACTGTTTTGGGACTGTTTTTATTTTTTGTTATTTACATCGTTGATCTGACAGTTAGAACGTGTGCTATTTCTATAGAGCAGGTTTTTACAGACGCGAAAATACCAAATATGACTACTTTTTGGGGTCTCTATTTCAGTTTTACATAATAAAGCGTTTTTGAAAAAAAATGAATTTTTAGTGTCTCCACATTCTGAAAGCCATATTTTTTGGGGGGGAGACTGTCTTATGTAGGGGATCATTTTTTCGGGATGAGATGACGGTTTGATTGGCACTATTTTGGGGTGCATATAATTTTCGTCACTTGCTATTACACTTTTTGTGATGTAAGGTGACAAAAATGGCTTTTGACACTGTATTTATATAATTTTTTATGCTGTGTTTACCTGAGGGGTTAGGTCATGTCCTATTTTTATAGAGCAGGTTGTTACGGACGTGGCGATACCTAATATGTATACTTTTTATTTATTTATTTAAGTTTTACACAATAATATCATTTTTGAAACAAAGGAAAATCATGTTTTAATGTCTCTATAGTCTGAGAGCCATATTTTTTTATTTTTTTGGGCGATTGTCCTAAGTAGGGTATTATTTTGTGCGGGATGAGATGACAGTTTGATTGGCACTATTTTGGGAGGCATATAACTTTTTGATCGCCTGCTATTACACTTTTCGTGATGTGAGGTGACAAAAAAGTTTTTTTACACTGTTTTTATTTAATTTTTTTTACGGTATTTACCTGAGGGGTTAGATCATGTGATATTTTTGTAGAGAAGGTTTTTACGGACACGGTGATACCTAATATGTATACTTTTTTTTTTATTTTACTTTAACACAATAACAGAATTTTAGAAAAAAAAATCATGTTTTAGTGTCACCATAGTCTGAGAGCCATATTTTTTTATTTTTTGGGGAGATTGTATTATATAGGGGCTCATTTTTTTTGCGGGATGAGATGGCGGTTTGATTGGTACTATATTGGCAGGCATACGCCCTTTTGAGCGCTTGGTATTATACTTTTTGTGATGTAAGGTGACAAAAAATGGCTTTTTTTACACCTTTTTTTATGGTGTTTACCTGAGGGGTTAGGTCATGTGATATTTTTATAGAGCAGGTTTTTACGAATGCGGCGATACCTAATATGAGTAGTATGTTTTATTTTTTACATTTTTATTCATTGATAAATGTTTTTTTTTTTTTTTTTCAGATCCAGTGGGTCTGATGTCTATATAATACAGTACAGTATACTATATAGTGTACTGTACTGTATTTTTACTTTACACAGTCTGATCAGACTTCTGCCTTTAGCAGAAGTCAGATCAGACTTTCTATTACCATAGCAAGCAGGACGCCTATGTAAACTTTGGAAGGTTCTGATCCTCGCAGTCATGGACTGCGGGGATCACAACCTTTCAGCCGACATTAGAAGCCTCTGATTGGCTAGTCTGTACAGACTAGCCAATCAGAGCGATTTCTGGCCGGACACCACCCTCATTGGTGCCGGGCTGGTTAGCTGAGACCCCTGGCTGTGTGTAACAGCCGGGGTCTCAGGGCTGTCACCGTGTCTGCAGGCATGGTGACAGTTTAACTGCAGGACGAGAATGTTCGTCCTAATGCGTTAAGTACCTTCTAGTTAGGACGAGCATTCTCGTCCTAGGTCCTGTAGGGGTTAAAGGAGTTGATGATACCCTTTGTATCTTCTGAAAGGTATCTAAAGGGGAAAATTGCAAACACCCTAGGTAGACTTCAAGCGGATTAAAGAGAAGACTCCTAAGAACAGGCTCCTAAGAACAGAAAGAGAAGATATTTTAACAAATAAATTACAAGTTCAGGGTTCAGAGGAAGGTAACCAAAGTAATAACTGAAATGGGTGGACTACAGTTCCCAGAAAGATTATGAAAATAAGGCTCTAATGATCCACTTTAACCAGGACTGTGACGATGGAACATCCTCTGCGTCTGGAGAAAAGAAGGTTTGTACACAAACATAGAAGAGGATTCTTTACAGTAAGAGCAGTGAGACTATAGAACTCTCTGCCTGAGGAGGTGGTGATGGTAAGTTCACTAAAAGAGTTCAAGAGGGGCCTGGATGTATTTCTGGAGTGTAATAATATTACAGATTATAGCTACTAGAGAGTTGTCGTTTATCCGGGGAGTTATTCTGATTGTCTGATTGGAGTTGGGAAGGATTTTTTCCCCTAAAGTGAGGAAAATAGCCTTTTACTTCATGATGGTTTTTACCTGCCTCTGGATCAACAACTTTGCATGATAATATGCTGAACTGGATGTATGTATGTCTTCTTCTAGTCTTACAAACTATGTTAGTATTAAAGATTTTCTAGAACGGAGATTTGACCTAAATGTTTCAAAAAATTCTAATTCTGAGAGAGATCGAGATGGGAAGAGAAAGGGGTGGGGGGGTGGGGGGGAGATGTCCTATAAAGACATTTATGGCATAAAAATCACCAGAATAGAACAGTATACTCAAAGCTTGGTGCATTAAAAAATAAAAATAAAAGACTGACTCAATTGAAATTTTGCATCGGTTATACTATACACCACAAATTCAAGCCATGTTTCCTAAAAACAAAAGTCGGGAGTGTTCTTGTCAGAAGTGTGGGTGCCCAAATGTGGGTTTTAAACACTTACATTGGGACTGAAGTGGTTTTGGGAACAGGTCTTTTCAGTCCTGCAAAAGGATTCTCTATACTTTTTTATGCTGGATGTACTATCTGTGATTTTGGGTTCTTTTTCATCGGAGAAATCAATTCCTGCTGGTGTTAAACGGATATGGATGAGGGGAGTAATGGTTGCAAAGGTCTTGTTAATCAAAAAATGGGGCTCTGCGACCCTTCCCTCATTTAATAAATGGGCTCTGGATTTGCGGCAAATCATAACATACGAGGATATGGAGATGTGTCGGAGAGCGGTGTGCTGGGCAGCATTTACCTAGTATAATTGGGAATTATTTATGTTTCTGTTTTGGTCCCAGTGACGACAGCCAACAGGGGTGGGGTGGTTTTATGGTGTAAAATTGATTTGGAGATTGTTAAACACTTTATTGTCAAGGATAATGTTATTAGGAATTATTTTATGGTGAACGATTATTATTGTTTATCGCTATGTATCTAATTGTCCTTTATTGTTCTTTTTGTATAGCTTTGGGGGGGAAAATGCTGTGATTTTAAATCAACTTCTAGCCATAACATTTTTTAACTTAAATAAAAAAAGTAAACACTCAACCTTATCAAGAGTAGGAAGCACTGTTCTATTCTCCTAGGGTGGTGATGGGCCCCTTACTCATGGGGCAGTTGTGCAGCTGGATGAGTTGCACATATGGTACGGTATATCCGCACCGCATCTCTTCACTTTTCCTGTGCTTTGGACGGTGACTGCTCCCTTCACAACTCGGCAGAAATCTCAATGTTGAATGCATTATATTTACCACATACATTGCTCAGGCACCGAGGGACTAATGCACTAAAAATAGTTGGAGTTTGCAGCTTTCACTGCATGTGCCAAAAAACAGATTCCATTTCTGTCACATTAGAGTCTTAATCAACGTGTCACATCTAATGAGAGGATGCAGAACTCCTTTCTGTTGTCTTTAATGGATGGAAGATAGCAGAGAGTGGGTTCAACGTGAAGCCATCATTTACAAAGCAACCATGTTGGTTTTTCTGTTTGATGGTTTTACTCTGCTCATCTCGAATAAAGTTCAACACTCTCTGTTGAGCCTTCTCCAAAATGCCATACCTTCTGACATTTTCTAGCAGATCTCTGCATTCTCTTTGTTTCTCTTGATGCAAATTCTCAAATAGAAATTTCCCTGCTATGCAGTTCCAAAATGAGGGATATACAAGTGTCTCAAAATTTCTGCCGGTCTGAGCAGCAAGGTGCATAACTCCAAATCACAAAAGATGCTAAGCCAGGCCAGAAGTCTAAGGCTTAGTCCATGCTATGAGGCCATAACCCATGTTTTCTCCTCATAGACTATCCGTTGCATCCCCATCAGACTGCACACACCAGCCAGACACCATGAGGTTAAAATTAGCTTAGTTCCACACTCCTTCCAGGAGCATCTCAATAGAGATTCAATAGAAATGTGCCATACCCTTAAGCTGCACCTAGGAGGCAGTGACAATAATATTGTTTGTGGTTCAAGAAACATGTATTGAGTGCCCAGTCATGACTCATGAACAATAGATACAACTGTTCACAGTATAAAGGAAGCCATATACAATACAGTATACAAACTCAATCAAAATAAATGCTGAGAATTCATGGACAATTTTTAAAATAAACAAAAATATAAATATGCAAAAAAAAAATTAAAATGAAGACACACACACAGACATAAGGGGATTTATAAGAAGGCAGATAAGAGGAATGGAAAGCTTCCCCTTGACAGAAAAATACAAAAACATATCATCACGGACTAGTGCCCCCAGCCAAGTAGCTAGAGCTGGAGAGTCTCTTTATTGGGACCAGAGGTACCAAATAGAATAAAAGGAGGACAAAGTATTATCCAAAGCCCTAAACCCCTCCATATGTTTCAGGACATCCACAGCCTCCACCCCTCTCAGCCTTGACAAACTGTCACTAGATCTCCAATTTTAGGAATGATTTGTCTCATAGCAAGTACAAGGAAACATTAAAGACATTTCTTAACTTTTAAGATAGGACCTGGAAACACAGAAATAAAAGCCACTTCCAGGGAGGCTGGGACAAAACCCCAACAAAGTACATCGAGCAACAAGAAAATCTCCTGGCACAGAGGTATCACACCCAGATAATTCCACCAAATGTGAGACATAGGCTAGTATTTTATTGATAAGCTCCCGGAGCTTGTATGAGACTGATACTATAGTTAACATAAAAAGATTACTCCAAAGTCCTCACTTCTCCCAAGTGGCCACAAATTTGGGCCAGTTGTCCTCTGCATCTGAAGACATTAAAATCCTATAGACCGAAGAAATAACGTGGAGGCCCTGAGGATGAAACACATAACTTCTTAAAAGAAGTAAGTTGCCACTGGATCCAGGTGTCAGAGACATGGTATAGCTACACGATTGTTCCCTCTAATATTTGTAAAAGGAAGCACTCCAGAAGGACCTACCACAAAATGTGTCTTTAATATCCATCCACATTTTGGAAGCACAAATATAGGAGATCTGCAGTACCCCAGACCTGGGGGTATCTGCAAATGTCTACTGTCTATGGTTATGTATTGTTATTGTTATGTATTTTCATGTTTTGGCCATTTATTCTAGCCAAAGGATGAATAGTTGGCAATGGTTGGCAGAAACAAGGCTAACCATCCTGCTCTTCCCCTCTTGGTAGGAGTGGGTTGGTCCTACTTCCTACCAGGAGAAGTTCCAGTCCAGATAGCAAGGAGTCAGGAAGCACATACAGAGCTCCAATTCTCCTGTGAGACCAACACTCCAGAGAGATATTTAGAAACCAGATTCAGTTCTCGTGTTGGACCAATACTCCAGACAGACCTTCAGAATTCTGAACACAGCTTCCAGAAATCATGTGTGTCAAGAGTCATTAGTGAAATTACAGCTTTACAGACACTGTTGCAAGGTGAGGGATAAAAGCTAAAGTACCACAACCAACCTAGGCCAGACTAACATCAAGTTTGTAATAAAGTGGACTTCCATAACCACAAGTGCCTGCTAAAGTCAATCAATTGCCATTCAACCTGCCACCATACCTCCTCATCTGGTGCTAGAAACTGCACATTGTACTTAATACTGCTAAATGTGCAACAAGTTGCACTAAGTAAAAAGAATTTTATAGACTTTCCTCTGTACTGACTCCTCAGGGGCTTACTGAAGATCTAGCACACAGTTACAAATAGTAGCCTTATGGTAAAGAGCAAAGTTGGGCAATTAAGTACACCCTGTTAATCGGAAGGGAGCCAACAAGTCATGCCCCAATCTTGATCAAGAACACTTCCAAGGGAAGGGTGAAGAGTCCAAATTGGCCCAGTCTGTGCCCAGTGTAGTAAACAGGAGCCCCAAACATGCATGGAGGAAATAGTGTGTTCAAGTGCCCGGATGCAAGGAGCCAGCAGCAAAGGAGGTGGTGAGAAAGTTAATATAAGGCGGTGAGCAGGGATAGCATGGCTTATTAAGAAGGGAAGCATTTATCTTGGAGAGAGGAGGAGAGTGTGTTTCGTTGGAGGAGTGAGTTGGAAGCTGGAAGGAGCTTCTTTTTGGTTGGGGTTGGTGGGGAGAAGAAGTTGTGGACAAAGCCTTGGATCAACGATTGGTTCGTGTTCCTCCCCTTATTAATATGTGAGTCCTGCTGGAGAAGGGGGTGAGAAGCTGGAGGGAGCACAATCTTGGTCGGATTTGACTGGGAGAGATGGGGTTGTGAATAGAGTTGAGCGAACTTCTATTTTTAGTTTGGCGTCCAAAGTTCGGCTTCGGGTTATCGTAGCATCCCGTTATGGATTCCGCTACCGCGGACCATAACGGCATTTGGAATCCATAAGAGGCTGCTTCATTGAATCCGAACCTTGGACAACCCTAAGGACCTGGGGTGACATCACCGTCATGTGATCAGTGCAGGGGGCGTGGCTCAGAACTGGATTGGATAAGAGGTGATCCAGTACTGAGCCACGCCCCCTGCACTGATCACATGACGGTGACGTCACCCCAGGTCCTTAGGGTTGTCCAAGGTTCGGGTTCAATGAAGCATCCCCTTATGGATTCCAAATGCCGTTATGGTCTGCGGTAGCGGAATCCATAACGGGATGCTACGATAACCCGAACCCAAACTTTGGACGCCGAACTAAAAATAGAAGTTCGCTCAACTCTAGTTGTGAATCCTTTCTCCGTCTCAACTATATCGCTCTTAGTGAGATTTTCCCCCCATGAAAAATGGAAGAAGTGGGGATATGAACTCCAGTTGTTGATATTAACAATTTGCTCCCCTCTATACGAAGTAAGCCAAATTTAAGTGGTTTTCCCTACAGAATTGAAGTGATAAAGGGGGTTCGGTTTCCCAGGTAACTGTGCATTTGTCTGTAGGAACTAATCTGCTAACCTGCTCCTTCCAACTTTTTTCTGCTTATTATATGAGCTTAGAACCATCTTTGTGGTCACTAAAGGGTGATGAAAAGCGGCCTTGGATTGAGACTAAAATCTGTCCTTGTTTCTAAAAATAATCTGCTGGATTGTTTCGCCTTCTCTTATTAATATATTAATCATCTTGTAGTTATTAAAGTGTGGTGGAAAGTGGACCTGGATTGAGACCCATAACCACTAATTCTGTTTTTATTTTTGAAAATAATCTGCTGAAATGTTTTGCCTTCTCTTATTAATATATTAACCATCTTTGTGATTATTGAAGTGTGGTGAAAATTGAACTTGGATTGAGATCCTTAACCACTAATTCCGTTCATCTTTCCCAAAATAATCTGCTGGACTATTTTGTCTTCTCGTATTCTTTGCGGTTACTAAAGTGCGGTGAAAACTGGCCTTTGACTGGGACCTATAATCATTAACTTTGCCCTTCTCACTAAAAATAATCTGCTGGACTGCTTTTCCTCTTATTAATATATTAATTATCTTTGTGGTTACTAAGAGTGGGGAAAAGTGGACCTGGATTGAGACATATAATTATTAATTTTGTCTTTATTTTTAATAATAGATGTATAGGACTACCAGAAGGGGTTTAGGGTTCTCATTGTGTGGAGTATATGGAAAAATGGTTTTGTGAGAATTGTAAATCTGGAACACTATCCAGCCTTTTTGCCATAGAAAGAGCCCATAGTGTTCCCAGTGAAAAAAGAATAATAGGGGAATACCCAAGACCAATTATGGTAAAATTTCTTCTCTCTAATGATCAGGACGCCATTTTGTTGAAATTCAGATCTTCAGAGAAATTTCAGATTGAAGGAGCAAAAATAAGAATCTTCCCAGATTATTCAGTTGCCACTAATGAAAGAAGGAATAAATATGCAGATATAAAGAAGAGACTTAGAGGGACTGGCTTGAAGTATAGTTTGCTTTTCCCGGCAAAGCTCAGGGTGGAGTATCAAGATAGGACTTTTTTTTTTCAATCTCCTGAACAAGCTAAGGATTGGGCAGATTCACATGGCCTGTAAGAAATGACTTAAGATTAATAAATGTGAGGGCGGGATATAGGGAGCAAAATGCTTAGTGTTGAAGCTATCTCTTCTTTTTCTTGGAGGGGAGCTGTTTGGGGGCGGGATGGGGGGAGGAACCCTTTCGGAAAAAGAGTTTGGGGAAGGGATTTTTTTTTTGGCCAACAATTTGAAAGCTGAGAATTATTTCATTTAATGTACGGGGGTTAGGAGAAAAAATAAAGAGATTTGCCATTTTTTGACTGGTTGAGGAGTATCTATTTTAGTTCATAAATTTTTTTTTTTTGAGTATATGTCATGTAAGTAAGATGACCGCGACAGGTATCTCTTCTTAAAGTGTAATATAGATAATATAAAAATGGTTATAGCAAATATTTATATTCCTCCTCCATATAAACCTGATGTGTTATATGACTTACAAAAGTATGTGTTAGACAAGCAAGAATGTATTTTGATAGCGGTAGGAGATTTTAATGCGATATTGGATCCAATTAAAAATAGGATATCTGATGGCAAATCTAAATATTACAATACGAACTTGGCTATATAATGGCTCATTTTGATTGGGTAGATATCTGGCGATTATTGAATCTGGAGGAAAGAACTTATTCCTGTTATATAAAAACACATCAAACTTGGTCAAGGATTGATATGGTTATTGGAAATAAAAAATAATTTGAAAAAGAATAAAGTATGTTCTCATGGCCTTATCAGATCACTGTGCGCTTATTATGGAGGATGAACTCTATTCTAGGCAGGGCCCTTTATTGTTTAAATTTAATCCACCTTGGTTAACTATATTAAAAGACAAGGCGAATAGTAAGGCAGAATTAAAGTTTTTTTTTCAAATAAATAAAGATTCAAGCAATAAGCAAGTAGTTTGGGATGCTGCGAAAGCCTTTCAAAGAGGTATATTGATCAATAAGGTAAATTTATGGAAGGAAAAAGAAAAAAATTAAAAAAGTAGATCAGAGGTTGGAAGAGGCAAGGAGGAGATATATAGCAGATCCCTCAGAAGATAATTTGAATAAGTGGGAAGAGGAACAGGAGAACGTTAGAGATATCTATATGGAAAAATCTCAAACAGCCTTGTTCTTTAAAGGGGTTAAGTTTTCTTCAGAGGGGGAGAAAATAGGGAAATTCTATCTAATATAGTGTAAAACCAACAGAAAAAATCATGGGTAGTTGCTATAAGGAATAATAGGGGCCATATTGAAAAACCCTGAAACAAATAAGTGAGGTTTTCAGGACCTATTACCAGGAGTTATATAGCTCTAAAATATTTTATGAGAAGGATACTTTATGTCAATATTTGAACTATGTTCCCTTTTAAAAACTGACGATGAATCAGAGAGATAATTTGGAGAGAGAGATTCAATTGAAAGAATTAGAAAGGGCACTAAGATCTGTTAAGGATAAGAAAGCACCTAGAGGAGATGGATTACCCTTTGAAATCTATAAGGAATTTAGGCAGATATTATTACTAGAATTAAGGGAGACCCTGTGTGAGGCTCGGAATAAAGGAAAGTTGCCAGAATCTATGAAAGAGGCCATTATTGTTCTGATTAGCAAAGAGGGCAAAGATTTACTAATTCCAGAATCATAAAGACCAATATCTCAGTTGAACACCGATATAAAACTGTTGGCGAAGGTGTTAGTGGATAGACTCTCAAGAGTAATAAAAACGATAATTCATGAAGATCAAACAGGGTTTTATCCCCGGAAGATTGATTAATTCTAATATTAGAAAGTTTTTTTTTTTATAAAGAGGCCAATAGACAAAATGCCCATGAAGACGGTATATGGTTTTTGGACGCGATTAAAGCATTCAATTATATTGAACGAGAGTATTTATGGGAGGTTCTTAAGTGCTTTGGTATAGGGGATCGGTTTATAAATTGGATCAAATTAATATACTCCTAGTGCGAGGGTAGTTGTGGACGGGGCTATGTCTCGGCCTTTTGCCCTTTCGAGAGGCATCAGGCAGGGATGTCCCCTGTCCCCTCTACTCTTCGCTATGGCAATAGAACCACTGGTTATTATAATTTGTGAAAGTATTTAGTCGAAGGAAATATTAATGAGAAAATAACGCTATATGCTGATGATGTTTTGCTCTTTTTGAGTAATATTAAGAAAGATTTAAATTAAATTATTAGTGTAATAGATAGTTTCGGATTTTTTTCGGGTTTGAGGATAAATCAAATTTAATGCAAGTGGGGGATAGAGACCTGAATATGAATTTAAAGGTAAAAACAATCGATAAAGGAGGGAGCTTTAAATATTTGGGGATAAACATCTCAAAAAATTTGGGGGACTATGTAGAATTAAATATAGTCCCATTGTTAAAGGAATTAAGAAAAAAAAATCATATTTGGAAAAGATTACCATTGTCAATGATGGGACGTATTCATTTGATAAAAATGGTTTTTCTCCCTAAGATTTTATATGTTATGCAAAATACCCTAATTTGGATTCCAAATAAGTTATTTAAGGTATTAGATGGATTAATGGGGGAATTTATTTGGAATGGAGGAACATCTAGGATGAAAAAAGAAATGCTTTAACTTCCCATTAGCGAAGGAGGTCTCTCTGTCTCCCGAATGGGTATTTATACATTTTGGTAGCACAATTCGAACACATAAAAGTTGGTGTAGTAAGTCCTTTTTGGAGATAGGAGATAACGAATAAGGGTTTTAAGAATGATCAGGTTAGTTTGTTAGAGGTTTTTGAATTAGGTATTTTTGGTAATAAAATCAATAACCAAATATTGAATCTAATGGATTACACTTGGAGAGAAATAAAATAAAAATATGGGTATAAAAGGATATTTAAAATGCACTCCAATATGAAATAATATTAATCTGTGTGAAATTCAGAAAATTATGCAATATGTAAATTGGGAGTTTAGGGGTGTTAGTTTGCTTTGTCACATTTTTGAGGGGAATAAATTGAAGGATTTTGAGAGTTTGATTAACAAGTTTGGGATTCCAAGAAATGATTATTTTAAATATTTGCAAATAAGAGACGCAATTAGATCATCAGTAGATACAGAGAAATATAAAAAGGCCTCTTCCGGGGATATAGATCAATTCCTCAAGGAAAGGGTAGCTAAAGGCAATATTTCAAGGAGGTATAGGCTATTAATAAAATCAATACAAACAGCAAAATACCAGCAAAAGAAAAATGGAAGAAAGATATTGATGACCTCTCAGACGAGAATTGGGAAGATATTTTGAGAAATCAACCCTTGATTTCAATAAGAGCCTCACACGGGGGCTCTCAGTTTTTTCTTATCCATAGGCTACATCGTACACCTTTAATATATAAAAAAATGGGTATAAGAACAACAGATGAATGTCCAAGATGTGGTGAAGAATGTGCAGGTTTTATACACCTAATTTGGAGATGCCCCAAGTTATTTAGATATTGGTCTGAAATAGCACATGCTATTGACAGAGTTATAGGAGTATAAATATATGAAGATCCTGTAGTTTGTGTATTGGGAGGAACAGGTCATTTAAAGTCTCGTAAGATGGTAAGACAGGAACTTTTTAAGCTGTTGTTTCAAGCAAGATTGCTTATTTTAAAAAAAGTGGACGAAAAAAGATAAACCTCTTGTGTGCGAATGGAAAAAATCTGTGAACAATATGATTAAAATGGAAAGAATAAGTTGGTATAATAGGGTAAGGAAGGATGATCTCTCCTTACGGGTTGTGAGTGGGTTGGGTGTCAGTTGGATAAAAATTTGTATTGAAGTGTTGTATTGTTTTTTTATGGATTTTTATAATGTATATGAAAATAAATAAGTAAAAAAAAAACAAAAAAAAAACAACAACAAAAAAATAGTTTGAGAAGGGTATCCATTTTCAAGACATTTATCATCAAACAGGAGAGCTGGAGGTTGTCCCATTTTCCATGTTGTATTAGCTTAAGTCTTAGGCTTAATGTGAGGAGAATAATATTATTTAAATCCATAACTATGCAGGGAATTAAGGGCTTTGTATTTGAACACATAATTTTGCACCTAAAATCTATATCATAATGAAAAGTGACAAATAAGAAATAGAAAACTGCCCCAGGCAAAAAAAAAGGTTTCCTGTTCAATCAAGAAGCTGTAACACTACCAATTACATACAACAAAATGATACAAATGATTATCTCAATAACCCTGTGAATCTGTCTCCCTCATTACATGATGGAGCTATTCAATAAAATGGCCTTATACATATACACCCTCCATTGTGTGTGTATAGAGTTTACCTCAGGCTATTCACAGCAAACAATGTACAGTAACCACACACAGATACACAACGTGTGAAATTACATGATTTGGAGGAACATGATGACATCCTGTCAGATATAATAGAGGAAGGTTAAACATAATCTCTGAGGAACATACTGTCCATCTACAGCTGTCAGTCAAGCGTCTGCTACAAGGAGTAGCTAAAAAGTTCACACGATTTTCTGGTTTCATGCAAATAAAGTTCTAATTTCTAATATACTTTGTTACCAATTCATTAACATTTCAATATACCTGTTTGTTTGCAGTGAATTAATTTTCTTTTTTAGCATTGGAAGGCTGAAAACAAGTATAGACCTAATATTTCTCATAGGTGAGTGTGTGCTTCTGTTGCATTAAGTCTAGTCTATCAACAATACAAATCTCTTTGCTGTCCAGAATTTGCTACAATGTATTCCAATGTAAATGCTGTTTCTTATTATGGAGAATGCCTGGTATGCGTGATGTGTATGCAGAGTATTGTACGTCAGGCAATGCTCCTCTGGGTTTCTGGGAAAAATATATGAATAGTAGCATATCTTACATCTGTTTGCATCAGATAGATGAAACCTAAATGAGCGTTCCTTGGCCTACAATGTTCAGCTGATATAGTACATATGCTGGGTGCTCTCCATAATGAGAAAGAGCATTTACATTGGAATACATTGTAGGAAATTGAGGACAAGAAAGAGACTTGTATTTGTATAAATTTAGCTTGGAGTGGATTGCCTAGACTTAATGGAAGTGAACCCTCACCTGTGAGAAATATTAGGTATATATGTGTTTTTAGCCTTCCAGTGTTAAAAAAATGTCATTCCTTGTCAGCATTTTATATCTGCTGGTAAGATAGGAAAGCTAATTTAAATATCTTTCCCAGGAACCCAGAGGACTGTTTCCTGGCCTACAATACTCCACACACATAGTACGCATACTAGGTGTTCTCTGTAATGAGAAAAAGTACCCCTCAGACAACACATATATATTGCCCAGAAACACAGAGTAACATAGTAGGTTCTCTCTCTGTCTCTCTCTCTTGAAAAAATAAAAATAACTCCTAGGAGACCAGAAAGTGCTATTTACCAAATGTTGGTATGATTGGATCATTTTTGATTCAGGTAGAATCGTTTCATAATCGAAGCAAGTTTTTTCAAAAATTTGGCAAATTGGGCTAAAAATTAATTTCAAGAAATTCACTCATCTCTAGTAGGGATCTATGATGCTGAGTCCGTGAACCTGCAAATGGGCCAGGGCACACATCCAAAATACAGACGAATAATTGCATCAGTAACATGCTCGTGTGGAAATGGCCTAATATATGTATGTGATTAGCGCTAATGGCTTCATCCATATTGTTAATGTCATATGTTTTATAGCAAGTACTAGACTGCATCATGTCTGAGGAAAGTATGGACACAATTTTTTTTATAAAATATTCTTTGGGAAAAGTTTTCATCCTTGGGTTAGGTCCTGTCTGACCTTTAGTAATATACTGTACTTCATTCATACAGGCTATGTGAATGATACCTAAACCCGAGATTCCACTGACTAGACCAACTGTGATTAAGACCATAGAGTTTTAATGTACGTATAACATTGTGGATCCCTGGCCTACAGAATAAGAAGCTTTGCACTGGCATTGTGATTCCGTTCAACTAGGCCAGTGTTGGGCAAAGTGTGGCTCTCCAGCTGTTGCTAAACTACAACTCCCACCATGCCCTGCAGTAGGCTGATAGCTATAGACAGGCTTTGCATGCTGGGAGTTGTAGTTCTGCAACAGCTGGAGAGCCGCACTTTGCCCATCACTGGACTAGGCTTTGCTGACCCTGACTGGAACTATATTAATATCATGGTCTGCTGGGGACAGAGAGAGAATTCCAATGAATTTTGAATCAATGGATCAGGTGAAACCAGTGACTCATGATGCCAACGTGAACACAGCCCCAACTACAATATGGATTTATTTGTGCTTTGTTACTTCTGTAAGTAAATAAACAAATACAAAAATAAAAGCAGAAAAAAAAAGAAAAAGCATAAGTACAACAAATACAGCCTAACAAAACAACTCTGGTCCTTGGAATGTAAAGCATTGTTGGCGATGGTGATGATATCTCCATGATAAATATGATCGAGCTGCATATTTTTGTCACTATATGCTTTATAGTTAAAAAGAATGTGAAAATATAACTTTGTTGGTTGCAGCAGAGTTTATCCCTTCAGATTAGAATAATATGTCATGTCAGGAGCCTTCACAGCAGGTGTACGGTTTCAGGTGGAACTATCGTCAGTTGTCCCCACGGGCAGTATTGCATTTTTTCCCCGGTTTCTTTTGTGAGCAGTGGAGAGGCTTCAGGGAAATCACCTGTAGAATGGCCACTGAATCCTGAACCCAGCTGTGTCAGTGCTGAACAGTCATACGGACACATTCCTTATCATAAATGACTCTAATTAACAATAAAAGCTTGATGGTCAGAATTACCTTAAGTTGTAGTTCTTAAATGCTTAAAGGGGTTGTCTCGCTTCACAGAGTTGCATTTATCCTAATTAAAATATTATAAGCCACTTCTTCATGTATTATCTTTGTCATAATTGCCTCCTTTCTTTTATTGAATTATTATTTTGTTATTATTTTATTATTATTTTATTATATTTTATTATTATTTATTTATTTTTAGAGCACCGACATTCAGAGTTAGCATGGAGCTTACCATGGCAGGCCTGAAAAGCTACATAAACGTCCAGACTGCCAAGGTCACCGTTTGGAGCCCCGCAATTTCACCGCGGGGGCTCTGATAGGAAGGCAGAGGGAGCCGCATCCCTCTGCTTTGCCTCACAGATGCCGTGATCGATGTTAATCGCAGCATCTAAGGGATTAAATCACAGGGTTCCTTGTCATTGCGGCCAGGTGTCTGCTGTATGATACAGCTAGCACCCGTGGTGTATCCATACATTCCCTAAGCCACCGTGACATAAGGGTATACCTGATTTATAGCGATTCATGATGAAATAATTCATAACGAATCAAAACACAACAAAGTTGCCGAATCAAATTTTTCAAAGCTTCGCTCATCTCCAATGGTCATCATTAAGACCTGGCCCCCCGAAGGGGTGCCAACTGGATGGTATTGGTTGGCACGCTGGCACTGGAATATTAAAGGCTTCCATCTTATTAGTATTGAATTCTTCTATTAATCGTTTTCAGTAACACTGTCCCTAGCGCATGAGTGCTTGCCACGTCTTTCCCTATAATCAGCTCACATGGCAACGATGGAGACTGCGCAGGATGAGGGTTTTATGGGGCTGTGACATCACAGGGAATGTTTACTTGCGGGTTGGCTGGCTGCACAGCATTATGGGTGATCTAGTATTCCCGGGCTTGTCTCCTCTACACTTAGTTTTGCTTTGTAACAAGTGCACCTGCCATTTTAGGAAAACTTGATTCGTTACTACCAAGCGCGAGGAAATTTGAATGTGTTGCGAATTGAAGTTTTCCTAAACTTCAGACCGAATTCCGCTTTGAATGCTTCACTTCGCTCAACACTAGTTTTGGCCATTGATGCAATCCATTAGCGGTGGCTGGATTTGTGCAGTCAGAAACAGCTTCATCTTCTCTGGTTGCTGGGAACGTGGGAGTGCAGCCCTGGACCTGTAATATACATCGTCCCTGCCAGCTGTCATCTTGTGATAGTTGACAAATAGCAACGCTTCTGGGCTTCTGTTCTAGCTCTGAAACGTTGCTAAATAGCTGACTGTCCTCTGAAAGAGGGGAGAAAAGGTTGTTAAAACAAGGTACAGATCATGGCAACCACGCTTACCATAACTAGCTGGTTGCCACGATCTGGAAAAGGTCCACAGTGCCAAGGCTGCTAATGAAAATCAATCAATAGCAGCCTCGAGAGTGTGAGTGCACAACCAAGCGACGTGCATGATCAGATCAACCTCATGTTGAAAAGTCCACAGTAAAGCAGCACTACATTATCTAGTTAGATATATCTTTTTAGTAGGAAAGAAGTCCTCCAAGGAACATGTGGGTGCAGGCGGTGTCAAACCCTGGCTTGTGGTTCCAGGGGTATATTCAGATAGCGAACTGCACAAGCTTGAAAAAGACTCAGTTGAGTCGAAACGTCAAGTTCTGTAAAGATGACTCTTGTTTAAATAAATATACCACATTGCGTTAATGGAAGGAGTGGTGCGGTTCTCTATCTGGATATCAATCTTGTAGAGTCATCCCCTCCCCCGATTGAGCACAAAGTTCTGCACTAGGGACCTGCGCCAGTGCTAAAGATAGAAGGTGAGGCAACCCCTTTGACTAACATGTGTATGTTATGTATATTATCTACAATTGTTATTTTTTATATTGTACAGGATATTTTTATGCATTGTAGTGTATTTTAATGTGTTTTGGCTGTTCATTCCAGCAGAGGAGGTAATGGTTAGCAATAGTTGGCAGCAACATGGCTAACCACCCTGTTCTTCCCCTCTTGGTAGGAGTGGGCTGGTCCTGCTTCCTGCCAGGAGGGGTAGTTCCAGTTTACAGAGTGAAGAGAGAGAAAGCACATGTCTGAGCTCCTTTTCCTAGAGACCATCAGAATTAAGTACATAGCTTCAAGAAAGCATCAGTGTGTTGAAGGCTGAGTTACTACGGCCAGACACCGATCACCTGGAACAGGGATGTCCAACCTGCAGCCCTCCAGCTGTTGTAAAACTAGAACTCCCACCATGCCCTGCTGTAGGCTGATAGCTGTAGGTAGTCTAGGCATGCTGGGAGTTGTAGCTTTGCAACAGCTGTAGAATCTCAGGTTGGCCATCCTTGATCTAGAATCATCACCAGTCCAGACTAACATCAAGCCTGTATTACAGTGGACACCTATATCTACAAGTGTCTTCTAGTGTTAATCAGTTGCCACCCAACAAGCCACCATACCTCTTCATCTGGTGCCAGAAACTGCACTTTGTGTTTAATACTGCTAATGAATGTACTACAAGTTTTATTTTGCACCAAGTACAGAGGGACTGTCATGCATTTATTTTGGGCCTGATTTTTCAAACTACATTTTCACTTCACCGATACTCAGGAAGCAATGGCCTGAAGGAGTACATTGTGATACAACATCGTATCAGGGCCACTACCACTCCCATCCAGTACAATGGCTCCTCGGGGACTCGCTGCACATTTACGTTAAAGGGAACGACCACATGGTAAGTTCTCCTGATGCAATTATGGAAGCCAAAACCAGGAGTGAATCTATAAAAGAGGAGACTTTGTATTTGTCCGTGATACTTTCCTTTCCTTTATGCTACACTTCTGGTTTCGGCTTCGAAAATTGCATCAGGAAACCTGTCATTAAAGGAAATAAAATAAAATTACTTTTCCACTTTCGCCCTATTGTCTTGTGACTTCAGGGATTTCTTTTCATTTTGCACTTTTTGAAATCTCTTCAAATGTCATATTTATATGTGTGTGAATTGCGATCAGCCACCACTAATGGATCCATAAGGTAGAATTGTTCTATAGATGAGTTGTGGTCCTTGAAAACTTAGAAGTCGGAGCAGATGACAGTAAACTTTCTACTCGCAAAGCATAAACTCACGGAGATCAGTATATCAAATGTTACCTTCACATCCATACAATCCATCTGCTTTATATTGTGCTTACCACTGAATGGCGCCAGGAGTGTTTCATTTAAATGGCTACCCTTCAGGCAAGCACATGTTTCTTCCTCATTGTTTGCTGCTCTATAGCGGGAGGTGTGATATATGATTTAGATACCCTGCACAATGTACAGATTATCACACATAAAGCATATGCTTTCTGTAGCTAAATACATCTCTTTTCCATTTTGTGGAGGTTGAATACAGTGGATGAGCATCATTACCTTGGCATTTAAGAGCCTACATTTATTGTAGTGTATCTGGGGCATTGTAAGTTCAAACCTTCATATGTTACTTATTAAACCCAGTTTTGATTTAAAGGTTAGCTTGCTTAATTTGTTAACTTGTATGGCCCCCCCCGCCTCGCTTACTTCACCTGACGTCTTCATTCCCTTTCTAAATTAAGCGCCTGGGGACAAATACTTTCTCCTGCAATGCAGATTCATGCATGCACGGGTTAATAATTGATGTGGAAAAAAGTAAACTCTCTGGGGTCTGCACTGTGGAGCTGGAAGGGTTAATTGTGGAACAAATTCCGAGTGACAAATAAATAAATAAATAATATAGTCATCATAATAATTAACCTATTCTTGGCCAGGACATTTTTAGACTTCAGCACTAGGGATGAGGGAAATATACAAAAACTAGATTTGGCTGCTTGGCCTAACTTTACAATAAAATCCTCTTCGTGAT
The DNA here is from genome assembly GCA_033119425.1 of Bufotes viridis. Classification (NCBI taxonomy): domain Eukaryota; kingdom Metazoa; phylum Chordata; class Amphibia; order Anura; family Bufonidae; genus Bufotes; species Bufotes viridis. The sequence continues at coordinate 61,535,431 of CM065592.1, read as the reverse complement.
GAATTACTTTGTCACGAAGCACATTTCTTTGTAAGTAATGGATGCATTGACAGGGATCGCGAAGAGCCAGCAGCAAAGTGATGATGTCATCACGTTGGCCAGCGTGTTGTCGTCATACGTCACTGCGCGCTGGATTTCGGGCGAGATCTTCAATCAAGATGGTGGCGGACGGCTTTTCTCGCTTAAATGGAGGAGGTAAGTATGTATTTTTTTATATTTTTTCCCGCCATTCAGGGAAAATCAATTGGCTACCACGAAGCACGAGGAAATTCAGCTTCGCGGCAAATTGATTCGCTAAACCCTACTCAGGGCCACACAAAGAGGGAAATTTATCATTTGCAGCAGTTTTGGGTGTCAGATTTAAGTCTATCTCTGTTTTGCGAGGTTCCGCAAAAATTATGAGATAGCTCACAATAATAATATATTTGGCGCAAGTGCAATCTGCACACTTTTGAGGCTCATTGACAAACCTCTGCGCTCCCATACCGTGCACCTAATTTATGATGAGGCGTGCGCCTTGTCATAAATTAGGCGCATCTCTGGCATCGTGCGACTATCGAGTAAAACTACTCTACTCCCTGAGTGTAGAAGTTTCATGGCAACATTGACACTTGTTTTCAGACCGGCATAACTGGCATAACACATTTTGTAAATGTCCCCAAAAATGGACTTTTTTGGGTAAGCGTTCTATACCAACCAATTGGCTCAGCATTTCATTTTCACTAATTACATTTTTGGGGAAAAGCAAAAAAACAATTCCTTCCTGATTTTTTTACATTGTTTATTGTCTACATTATGTGCATTATAATATATTTTTTGACTGTTAGGGTCCTTACACACATGAATTTGGCATTGATTTTTTTTTACCAGTAAAAAAAAAAAGTCTCCAGAAGAACTGCAGGCCTTTTTTTTATTTTTGGCCATCTGCATTTTTTGTGGCATTGGTACTATTTTTAGTGTTGAGGAAACTTGTGTTTTCAATCTTGACGCACAAGGTTCAGGTTAGGGTAATCTAAGAATTCCATTATGGATTCCGCTACCACGGACCATAACCTATGGTCTGTGGTAGCGGAATCCATAATGGAGTTCTTAGATAACCCGAACCTTGTATGGCGAACTTGAAAACACAAGTTCGCTCATCCCTAACTATTTTACATAATAATAATATAATAATAAAATAATAATAATAATAATAATAATATAATAAAATAATAATAATATAATAAAATAATAATAATAATATAATATAATCATTTTATATTATTTTTTTAACAGTACTTATTTTTATTTTTTTTATCCCACAAGACGACTTTCCTATAGGAACACTTTTGCTATGGTATACTGGCAACATATTGTGACTGCCTAGAAAAGAACATACATTGATCTGGTCCCTGGCCGCCTCCATAGTCATGCCTACCCTGGCGACCCTTTTTTTGTGGCTGGTGATCACAGAATACAAGGGGGCCTCCATCCTTGTACCAGGCCATGATCAGACTTGATTGTGTCACTTGATTGCTGGCTGCGGACTGTAATGGTTGCTAATGTTATAGACTATAGTAGTATGTGGTGAATGATTTATGTTTGAATTATTGATAATAAACTACAGAAGTAGCCAAGCTAAAATTGACCCTGATAACTCTGATAACACGTGTCACATTGTTATCTCGTGCCATCTTGTGACAAAAGCCATTAAAATACATTGAAGGAGTTAGGCCAAGTTCACACTTCAGTTATTTGACCAGTTATTTCCATCACTTATTGTGAGCCAAAACCAGTAGTGAAGCCTTCACAGAGATAAGGTATAATGGATTTTCGCGTATTCATCTTGTTTTGGCTGACAATAAGTGATGGAAATAACTGATCAAATAACTAAAGTGTGAACTCAGCCTTAAGCCTCATGCACACAAACGTATTTTCCTTTTTTTTTTGCGGACCGTATGCAGAACCATTTATTTTAATGGGTCCGCAAAAAACGGAAGGTACTCAGTGTGCATTCCCTTTCCATATGTTCGTATTTCTGTTCCGCAAAAAAATAGAACATATCCTATTATTGTCCGCATTACAGACAAGGATAGGACTGTTCTATTAGGGACCAGCTGTTCCGTTCCGCAGAATACGGAATGCACACGGACGTCATCTGTATTTTTTGCGGACCGCAAAATACATACGGTCGTGTGCATGAGGCCTTAGTTAACCTTTTTATGCCATTTTTTACTTAACGTGCTAACCATCAAGTTTAGCTCGGCTGCATCTGTACATTATAATACTCAATGCCAGCCTGCTGCCTGAAAGCAATCAATATCCTGTCTTGTATTTAAAAGGTCATGTAGAAAAGAAGGTATTGTGCGATTTTATAATGCACTGGGCTGGATTTTGTGAGTGCGTAAATACGATTTTTGTACCATATACTCTGAAAGCTAGCAATGCCAACTACATCTATTAGCCTTTCTATTCCTATCAATGTGAAGTACAGCCAGCTATAACAACATTATAAGGCAGGTTTGCCCAAACTGCAGCCCTCCAGCTGTTGTAACACTACAACTCCCACCATGTCCTGCTGTAGGCTGATAGCTGTAGGCTGTCCAGGCAGGTTGGGCATCCCTCTTATAAGGTATGGAATATTTTGAATACTCCAGTTGTAGATACTTCTTTACATGACATTGTGTTTAGTTGGCTTATAAAGACCATCCTTTATGGAGGAAACAGGGGAGCAATAGTAGGAAGCATGATTTCAAGATATGACTGCGCACATTTTTAGAACTTTTGGGATTCATAGAATTCCCCTACAGCCCATCTAGTCATAGACCAACTCATAACATATTACAAGTTTTACATAGGACTGCGGGTAAACTTACTGTACATTATCTCGATAATCTCAGAAGGTGCTAAAAGAAGAGTTAAAGGGAATGTTCTGCCATTTTCCTTGTCACTATCGATAACTAAATAAATATCCTAAAATAATGTCGTTTTCACACTGGCCATTAAAAACAGGCTGACACTATGTCACTTTTCATCTTGTGCTGTGAACACAATAGATCAGAAGTCACCTCATTATTATTAGTCACCTCTTCTCTATTTAACAGGTAGGGGTAGATGACTCAGGAACCAGCATTGACAATAGGACAGCTAATCTCTATTCTCTTTACACACAATGTCACAAAGCATGCCCGCAATGTCACAGAGCATGCCTACAATGTCAGAGGGCATGGCCACAGTGTCACTGAGCATGCCCACAATGTCACAAAGCATGCCTACAATGTCACAGAGCATGCCCAGTGTAACTGCGCATGCCCACAATGTCACTGAGCATGGCCACAATGTCAGAGAGCATGCCTTCAATGTCACAGAGCATGCCCGTAATGTCACAGAGCATGGCCGCAATGTCACAGTTCATGGCCACAGTGTCACAGAGCATGCAGCAATGTCACAGAGCCTGCCTACAATGTCACAGAGCAGGCCTAGAAAGTCACAAAGCATGGCCACAATGTCACTGAGCATGCCCACAATGTCATAGAGCATGCCTACAATGTCATAGAGCATGCCTACAATGTCACAGAGCATGCCTACAATGTCACAGAGCATGCCCACAATGTCACAAAGCATGCCTACAATGTCACAGAGCATGCCCGCAATGTCACAGAGCATGGTCACAATGTCACAGAGCAGGCCTATAATGTCACAGATCATGGCCACAATGTCACAGAGCAGGTCTACAAAGTCACAAAGCATGCCCTCAATGTCACAGAACTAAGACAATTTTTTTGTGTAAGACAAGTATATGACGGATGATAGATTTTAAATGATCAAAATGAAAAATTCAGCTCTGCTACATGTTCAGAGTATGGAATGTCAGGTAAGTGAAGATATGTTTCATGATCTAGGCCCTGGAGATTTAATGATAAGGGCGAGCCAGGAAGTTGTGTGTGCACCTGCCTATACATCATGGGACACCTCTGGAATAAAAGACAGGGGGAGCATGAAGAATGAAGAAATGAAGAACACACCTGTGGCTGCAGGAGCCCACATTCTCCATTTAATCATGTGCTGTAGGTCACTTCAGAGCTGACAAGCTGTTTTTCAACTCCTTGTCACCAATGCCTGGTGCATCTAATTACGCCTGCCCTGCAGCTGACAAATATCAGCTGCTGCACACTAAAAGATGGTTCTCTGTAAGTACTTCCCTCTGGCAAAGTTAAATATTAATTATCTCTTTTTATTTCATGATTATTCATGGGAGCTAATGTCACCACGGAGACAGAGTGATATGTCACTGTCATGAAATATTAAAAGTGCTAATTCACAGCGAAACTATGCCGAACGGGATAACCGCACTGGACCAGTCTCGATACGTGGTGTTCTGCTGCCTGTTCTCCTGAACGCATTGTTTTCCAATGGCAATTAGCAGATACGCGCTCTGTTATAGGCGGTGACATTTCTTTAATCTGGCTTCCAATGTTCCGGAAGGTCGGCCATGATCAGATCCCGAGCACGATGTCAACATGTTGGTGCAAATGATTACAGATGAGCGAAGTATTGGAAAAGTATTTGTATTGGAAAAAGCACATTTCTTAGTAAGCAGTGGGTGCAATGACAGGAAGCGATGATTGCGCTGCTCCCCCGTCATTGTACCTCTCAGATGTCGGGTTCATACCTGATCGTAGCATCTGATGTACGTAATAACACAGTGTAAAATAAAAATAAAAACATAATTGTCTGATACATTTGCTTGCGATGGGCCGGCCGCCGCCAGATTGCATGAAGATCTGGCGCGAAATCTTGGGTGGCCCAAGATGACCTCATCAAGCAAAATGACTGCAGATGGCCCATCATGATCAAGTAGAGCAGGTTAGTATGATTTTTTAGTTTTTTTACACTATTTTATTTTATGCTACCATAAAGCACAAGGAAATTCGGCTTCGCGAAGTCCGATTCGCTCAACACTACAAATGATGATTCCATTAGCGTTCTGCCAGCAATGCAGGCGACTGAGGCATCACATGCCCAGTACTGGACAAACAAGCCAGATACTGTCCAACCTATATCATCCCTTGGTCTCGTGTTTGCCAGATTACAGGAATTTTACTACAATGGTGCCCAGGACTGAGCATACACATAATCAGACTATGGCTAGGCTTTTCTTCCCCTGGGGCAAAATTACTGCCCACTGTCCTCACCCTGTATCTAAACACCCTGGCTCGGGCAAGGTGGCTAGTTGGCATCCCCATGGCCAACCTTACATGCCTACTCCCTGCACATAATGTAGGCCATGATGGACCACCTCTTCTTTGGCAAGATATCTGGTTGAGCATACTCTAAATATATGCTGAACCCTAAGCAGTGGCTTCTGAAAATCCCTCTGCCAAGTAGGGAGACATATAGGAAAGTAGGGAGAAGTATAGTAAATCAATGAAAATGGCACAAAGTGTGCCAAACGTATAAAAACAGCACATTTGGTATAACGTATTTGGCATATACACACGACTATTTTGCCAAAAAATGGCATACAGTATTCTTGAACAGGGCTGACCTGCAATACACAGCTTTGTTTTTAACGACAGCACTCACATTTTTCTAATCTTAGGGTACTTTCACACTTGCGTTGAACTGTTCCGTCAAGCAGTTCCGTCAATGGAACTGCCCGACGGATTCGTTAAAACGTTTGAAAATGGATTTCTTTTGCAAACGGATCCGTTTGCAGATCCGTTTGACAATTGTATTGAAATAATGGATCTGTCTTTCTGTTGTCATCTGTAAAAACGGATCCGTTATTTATTGATTTACCATTTTTAAAGGTCTGCGCATGCGCAGAGTGGAAGAACGGATCCATTAATGCGTCAATTTTCAATGTCGGATCCGCCCTTAATACATGTCAATGGAAATTATCGGCGGATCCGTCATTCCGTCAAGTGTTTTCACATTTTGGGACGGAGATAAAAATACAACATGCTGCGCTTTTTTCTGCGTCCAAAAACGTGAAAGGACTGAACTGAAGACAAACTGATGCAAACTGAACGGATTGCTTTCCATTCAGAATGCATTAGGATAAAACTGATCAGCTTTTTTCTGTTATTGAGCCCCGAAGACGGAACTCAATAATGGAAAACTTTGACGCTAGTGTGAAAGTACCCTTAGTCACATAGATGAGGGATGGGGCAATCAATCTAAAAAATCTGAGATCCGCAAAACACGGATATTGGCCATATCCTGTATTTTCCCTTCTGCAGGTCCCGAGCTATGTTACAAATGTCCATTCTTGTCTGCAAGAATAGGACATGTTCTCATTTTTTTGCGGGGCCGCGGACAGCACACGGTGTAAAAATGAATAGGTCCGCATCCAATCCGCAAAAAATGCAGATCGTATGTGGGCCAAAACTACGGTCGTGTGGATGAGCCCTAACTCTGGCAGCTCTCCCGTATAACATACAGTATCATTCCCCTCTGATCATCTGTTATTATTGCTTTTTAAGAAGTCTTTCTCATCCACCCCGTAAGTCGATTTATCTGAATCCCATTACCATCGCTTTCAGTTTCATTTCACTCCCGGCTTTTGATTATTCGCGCTCGCTTGCCAATGTGTGATTTTCTCATGGCAAAGTTACAAGTTTCCATTTAAGAACAGGAGAGGGGGGGGGGGGGGGATGATATTATAATGTTATTTTGTCAAGGGAAGTTATTTTAGGTCTGCCATGAAAACTGCATATTCACAAACTAAGGGCGTCTTAAGCGGCAGAAGAAGTGCAGGTAACACCCAAGCAAACAGGTGTCTTTACTTGATAGACAGAGGTATTTCCTTGCAGAACTCAGGTGTTCCTGTACACAGGGGCATTTGGATACTCTCCAAACTCAAATATCTTTCTTTCCCCCCGGGGACAATATACTTTGCAGCTCATCTCAGCTGGATTACAACACATTTAGCTTTTGTAAAATCAGTTCTCTTCAAGTAAATGTCCTCTTAAGAAAATGTGCTAAACTTTTTTTTTGGAAGACATTTTGGATCAGCCTTCTGTTACACTAAACTTGTGTGCGCTACAAACTAGCAAACTGTGGTCTTCATTTCTGTATGCGGTAACTCACGTGTGGTTTCCCCCGTGACTTTAATGGTATAGCTGGCAAGAATCAGAATAGATCCACGGCAATAGCACTGCAGATCGTTTTTGTAGCACAAGCCCCAGGATTGTTAGAACCCTGTGACTTGGTTGCTTGAGGGGCATTGCCAACAAACCGCTTTGTCTTGGACAAGCTATTCATATGTAGGTCCCACAGCAAAGAAAAACCTAGCCACAATTCTGTGATCCATACCAGTCACTGGCTTTATAGATGATGTACTTTATATAGTGAAGTGGCAGGTACCAATAGTGACAGTACTGGGACTGGTATGGAATTTAATTAGAAAGTACATTAAAGGGGTTGCGCAGGGAGGAAGAACAAAAAAAGTTTTTCTTTACTGAGTGCAAAAGATGAGTTACAGTACAATCCAGCTGTTGTATATACAAGGTGCAATGTCTCTATCCCCAGGTGATGAGGTATGTTAGCAGACAAGATGGCAGACAATAGCACTGTTCTCTCTTTTGATTTTATTTTAATAACTGTAATAAGCTGACACTTGTGACTATAGGTGTCCACTTGTGTAATGCAGGCTTTTACATGTGCCTTTCCGGAACTGTGTTGATGGGTGTCTTAACTTGTTTTCCCTCACCTGCAGCGGAGTCTTCATAGGTGTAGTCCTGATCACTCCGCTGACTGTAAATGCTGTAGATTGCAGATCTTCTGGTAGCCTGGGATCCTGCAGCCTCCCTGGAGTAGTGGTCCTCACAGATAAGCTCTTTCTTTAGTTCCAAGGCCCCTGGGTCGGAAGCAGATGGATGCTCTCCCTCACTCCAGGTTTTCTAAGGTATCTCTCCCTAGCACTCTTTAGAGCTATTCCTCCTGGCAGGAAGTAGGACCTACCCAGTCCAACCAAGAAGGAAGGAATAGAATGGTGAGCTTCATTCCTAATGCCATCTATACCTTATCATTCTGAAACTTATGGCTGATACATAAAACATAATATGACATTACAATATATAATAAACAGTTGTAAATATCCTTTCTGCGGTATTGCAGCTGTTCAGATTTCAAAGACTTTTGAGTGGCCCCAATTCCTGCCAAATGTGTGGAGCGAAGCATACATTCCCTGCTGCCTGTTATTCGGTTCCAGCTCCTTCGGTTCACGCACTCCAGTTCCCTTCTTATTGGAATGGATAGGGTCACGTGTGCCTCGGCAGATAATGATTGGTCGCAGTGGTGATGCATCTCCAAAGTGCCAAGTGCCCTAGTTGACAAGCAGGAAACTGGAGTGCAGAACACTGAAGGAGCTGGGACTTAGCGGTGGGAAGCAAGTAAGCATGCTTCCCTCCACCGTTTGTTATTTTCAGCCATTTGGGGAAGCTTGGGGCTTATTTTTATGGCTAGAAAGTTCAGTACAAAGATTTTTTACCCACCGATCCCTTGGTTGAACTTGATAGACTTATGCCTTTTTTCAACCGTATTAACTATGTAACTACGTAATTAACCATGTACAGTAGAAATTAATTTTCAAAGTTATTACCTGAAGTCTCGCAAGACTTCGTAAAGTAATAACTTCAGCTTATCGGAGCCAATACTTTCTAAAACTGTACGAAGTGCCCGCTCCATACAGTATTCAATTGACGTTTTATGAAAATCGACTTTGGATGAAGCATCCGAAGTCGATTCGCTCATCCGTACTTACTATCTTTCCTGTTTAGTTATTTATTTTACGCACTTATATAGCGCTGACATATTCCGCAGTGCTTTACAGACATTTGCATCACGCTGTTCCCAATGGGGCTCACAATCTAAGGCCCCTTTTCACACTTGCGTTTGGAAGATCCGGCATAGAGTTCCGTCGTCGGGGCTCTGTGCCGGAAAGAAACGCTTCAGTTACAGATAATACAACCGCATGCATCTGTTTGAACAGATCCGCTTGTATTAACTTTAACTATTTTTTAACATTACCAAAACGGATCAGTTTTGAACTTCATTGAAAGTCAATGGAGGACAGATCCGTTTTCTATTGTGGCAGATTGTGACCGTCCCCATTGACTTGCATTGGGGGTCATGACGGATCCGTTTTGCTCCGCATACCGGGATGGAAAGAATACTGCAGCATGCTACGGTATTTTCTCCGTCCAAAAAATGTTCAGTGACTGAACTGAAGACATCCTGATGCATACTGAACGGATTTCTCTCCACTAAGAATGCATGGGGATAATCCGGATCAGTATTTTTCCGGCATAGAGCCCGACAACAGAACTCTATGCCGGATCTTCCAAACGCAAGTGTTAAAGGGCCCTAAGTTCGCTTTCAGTATGTCTTTGGAGTGTAGGAGTAACCGGAGGAAACCCAAACAAACATGCCTGTTTTTCTATTGTTCTTCATGTTAGATACAGTATATCCTGAAGTTGCATGATGTATTGTGTGCTGCTCTTCTGCAGCTGCAATGTATTGTTACAGCAGTCGATATTGACAACGTATCCTCCAGAATGATCATCAATATCAGATTGATCAGCTGTTTTGAGCAGCCATTGTTGCCAGAAACTAAACAGCGGATGGAGTCAGAAGATGTAGGCTCCATCCACTGATAGACAGGAAGTTAAGGCGTTGTTAGGCAACTTAAAATTTAGCATCCTGAAAATAAACTAAATTGCAAGAAAAAAGAAAACATAGATAAAGTCAAGGCTTGTTATGTTCGAGTGTACTTATTTTATTTTGGCATTTTTCTTTTTTTTTTTCACAAATAAGTGATACGTGTGAATAAATGAAACTTAGTAAGTTTGACAAAGTTAACATAAGTTTTTATCAAGTAAAAGTAAAAAAAAAAAATATATATATATATACAAATATATCCTCTTGGTCAAGATGACATGTTCAGTGAAATGAACGGTTCCTTTCTAGTACATGGTCAACGGTGGGGCAGAAAATCAAAATATTTAGTCCTAAAGGGCATAAATGGTGTGGTCCCTAAAGAGTTAATTACATTTTACCAAATTTACGTTTTTGAGCCATTAATTCCTACAGTTCTTGTGTCCATACCAAAGTGAATGACACATCCTTTCATGCTGACCCAAACTGACCTCATAATCAATATCCTTCAATCTCGCAGCCGGGCCTCCTGACAAGGCCATTTTTGTCCGGTGGAACCGATCAATACTTAGAACCACAAGTCACTGGAATGATTTCTCGGTAAATAGTGGCAAGTTGGCCCCCGGCATACAGATCAATGTGTTTTTCATACAGACACATTTTCAATAGGTTAAGGTTGGCAAATGTATTCGGTCCTGACAGTAAATCAATAAAAGCAAAAGTTCACAGATTTAGGTGAAAGGGGGGAGAATCTCAGGTATGCAACCATGCACCCTCTTCTCATCAGAATCTGTGCTCTGAATCTGCCGCTCTCGGAAGATCCTGATGGACCTTTCTACCAGTCTCTGAAGTATTTCCATATTCTGAGGAAAACACCTATGTTAAAAAATGTTTTAGCAAGGGCGTAGTACCAGCTATCTTCTTCCATAGTGCAAAGTGGAAAAAAAATAGACGCAAGTACTAAGCCAAATATTCTCTCTCAAAAGCTGGGGAGTGACAACCGTCAACCGTCTTGCTTTCTTGTAATGTTCTTGAGCAGAAGACAGAAGTGCTGGTAGGGGTGGCAAACCGGTGGTCCAAATCAACAATCTCCTATGAGGCCAAACAAAGACAGGGCCTTCATGAACAACCCAAATCTACAATTGAGCCCTTTACTGTTCTAGACTACTATGTAGTGTAAAACCCTTTCACTCCTAGATCAGCATGGAATATACAGTGAAATGGGTTGCTTTATTTGTATTTTTAAAGCCTCAAATTCCTTGAAAAAATAATACTCATTTCATTGATCCACAGCTTCTCCCTCTCCAATGTTTTCTGAATACCCCGTCAGTGTGTACTTCCTGATTCCCCCATGACATGGAAATTTGGCCCCCTAAGCCAATTATTGACCTCGGTGGTGACAATCTAGAGCCAGTCATTGGGTGAGCATTCACATTTCTGTTTCAAAAGGGACCAGAAAGTACAAAGACTGGTAGGGATCCTAACTTTTTAAAAAATTCTGGGTGTCTCAGCTTTTTTAAAAAAATGGCCAGACAACCCCTTTTAATGCTTTCAATACCCTAACTCATTAGGTATTTTGAAATTATTAGGAAACCTGTAAAAAATGGTGATGGGGGCTGGTTTCGCACAGGGCCCCATTTTTTTTTTATAAAAATGTTCATGTTTCACTTGCTCCAGGAAAATAAGAAAAATGGGGCCTCTAAGATCTACAAAATAGGTCCAGAAACCAATAAGGATTTGATGAGAAAAATGAAAGATTAATAGGGTTATTCAGGAATACTTATGTTTAAACTAATGCCCACAGCCTGCCCCCACTATTGAAGGTTCACATACCTGCTTCCCGTTGTTCTGGTTCTGATCACTGGTTTCTGCATGTCCAATTGTCCATATTCCAGTCTGTGGTACTGGCATGGTAGCTTACTTTGCTACAGCCAACCCCTGGCTTGAGTGGTGATGTATATCTTGGACATGTTACCCCACAGACTGAAGGATACCATGTGGGAGCCATCAAACAGGACCAGAGTAGCAGAGGGTGGCTAAGAATAATTTAAAAACTCCATTAGCAGAATACAGGCGCACCGCATAATGTTCAATGTGATACAGATTGCTGAATATCCCATTGAATAAACATAGCATCAGGCCTGATCTGCCCTAACATGTCTACTGTGCAAAGTCTTTTAGGAAAATATTTTCCAGTTTGTGGACACAAGATGGTGCATCAGCCATTGATGAAGATACAAGCATCATTAAAAATGAAGCATAAGCATATTGACCAAAAAGTTGATAGAATGAGTGTAATTCTTAAAAGCGTTGTCTAAATTTGAAAATGGGACCGCTCTTTTCAAGAGATAGCCAGAGAGTACAGTTTAGTATTTGGTCTGTTCAACCTCGGTTACTTGAATGTAGATAGATCTACAATTCCAGATGCAGAGTGGTGCTGTTTCAGGAAAAATAAAAAACAGACAACTTTTAATCTAATTCTGATCTACCCCCTCTAAAGAGGTATTCATATCTTATCACTAGTGTAAGAAATTATTATATACAAATATATATTACATATAATATACCCTCTGACTGGTTCTGATTCTTTAAGTTTGGTGTAATAAATGAGACACAAGAGTGAAATGATCAAATATGTATATTGGACAGTGTGGAAATATTAATATTACAATTATTATTATTGAGTATATATAAATGCAGGTATAATGGAACAAAAATGCATAAAAATAACATTTCCAGAGACTTTTACATAATAATATTTACAATTACTTAGACTACAAATTTACAATATAAAGATATTCCCAATAAGACAATTTGATAACTAGACTTAAATTCCTTAATCCTTCTGGTATAGAGTAGTTGTAGCATACATGAGTCTTTTTGGGTCTCTCCAGTCCCTGTCTTTTCTATGGCCCCTCCAGGTTTCTCTGGTACTTCTCTGTTCCTCTATGTTCTCTTCTGTTCTTCCTCTTGTCTCTCTTGCTCTTTCATCTGTTTTTTTTTCACTCTTCTTCTGTTCCCCCTGTCTGTCTTGGGTCTCAAATCCTGGCCTTTTGTATGATTCACATCCAGTTCTACAATCTTCTACATTATGACCTGGACACATCTGATTGGTTGCCCCCTATGGTTTTCTAAAACTTTCTGGTTAACTCCTGAAGAGTGTTAGAAGTAGCTGGAATGTCCAGCATTTTCCTGCCCCACCAGCCATTGTACCGCCTACTGGATAACTGGGCAGTTGACAACTATTTGCTGCCTATGATATGTTAAAGTCCCTTTGTCCAGATAGACAGTACCTGCTCATACTGGCTTTGAGAGGACATTAATTAACAGAAAGTTGCTGAAAACTTTAGATACGCCCAGGGTACCAATACAATATATGGCTTACATTATTTTCCTAAAAATTTATAAAAATCTTTATTTCTTACACTAGGATATCCCATCGCTTTACGATCAATGGTGGTCAGACCTCTTGGATACCCACCAATCCTTAGATTAATGGAGCTGCAGTGCTGACTCAGTGCCCTACACAATTTTTCCCTCTATGATGGTGCCATGGTCACTAGCTGTGGCAGGGGAACTACAGCACAGCTCCATTCAAGTGAATAGGGCAGACTGCAGTTCACTGCACAAGAAGTATACCATTGCTCAGGTAAAATCAGCACTACGGCTTCTCTGTAGCCTCTGGGTGGACTAACCAAGAGGTCTCAGATGTCCGACCCCCAACATTCATAAACTGATCCTAGCAATATACCATCACCTCATGAGAAGGGGATCTTCTCTGGACACTTTGGCAATCAAGGGGAAACATAATCTTCAAGATGATTCACATCTCTAGTCTTCAACAGGTCATATGTTTAGGGTCCCTGAAATATGTTATGTCCAATGATTTCATGGAGGCATCAAAACATAGTATTTTCTGAAATCTCAATATTTGAATGATTTACACCCAGAGATACTTCTCTAGAAAAGGGTGGTGTTCCCAGTATGAAGATTACAAGGTTTGGGGTGACCAATGTTGAAATGGAGTCTTAAGATTTATGAACAGACACTGCAGCCAAATCTGAAACAAACCATGAGAAGGGGATCTTCTCTGCTGGACACTTTGGCAATCAAGGGAAAACATAATCTTCATGATGATTCCCATCTCTAGTCTTCAACAGGTCATATGTTTAGGGTCCCTGAAATATGTTATGTCCAATGATTTCATGGAGGCATAAAAATAATTGTATTTTCTGAAATCTCAATATTTGAATGATTCACACCCAGAGAAACTTCTCCAGAAAAGGGTGGTGTTCCCAGTATGAAGATTACAAGGTTTGGGGTGACCAATGTTGAAATGGAGTCTTAAGATTTATAAACAGACACTGCAGCCAAATCTGAAACAGACCAGCAACATACCAAAAACGTACTTAGGGCACTTGCACATGACAATACCCTGTGTGGGGGCACATGGACTCCCTACATGACACTTCAGGTGCCTTACTGTGGTGTTTATATGAGGCCCAGTATTATTATTTAGAAGAAAGTCTATAGCATTAGCTCTGTAGTAGAGAATATCTACATGTGTCGCTGTGTATGGTCTGTGACACTGCAATAGAACTCCTATATAGATGGGAAACCCATTGTTAATTTATTGCTGCGGGGGAAAGATGTTATCTTCTAGTAAAATAGTAGTTGTTGAATTTGGATAACAGTATGACAGCACTATTGTTCTCTTTATAGTTCTAGATAAAGATACCCACAGAAGAGCATTGCAGTTAGTGTAATGTATGATGCTCTCAGTACAGGGGACTCTCTCTAGTCACAGTACATGGTCCGACTGAGAGAGTTATGTGAGACTGTTTGCTGCGCTAAAAGTCCGAACAAAGAGGAAGTTAAAGACACAGCACAGGAAGTAAAATACATGCAGTGACTTCAAAACATATCGAGAAATCGATCCATCTGTTTTTTTCATTAAAAAAAACATAGAATATTCATATATAGGCTAATATGTGATAACATTTTTTGATGCTAGTGTCCCTTTAAACAGTGATAGATTATGCTCATTATGGTCCATGTAGATATAAAAAAAATACTTCAGAATTAATGGAGATATGGAACGGTATATGGTATTTCTGCTCATACATTGTATAGGAATAGTCAAGTCCTGCTTCAGGGACTGTCATTTAGATGAAGGAATGACCTTGTGGTTACATCTCTACCATTAGATGTGAGAGACTGCAACATAGTATCCAACTCTAACTCTTTATAATCTTGGACCAGTCATTTTATCTTCCTGTATTCAGTGATCTACCTCCTCTGAAAGACTTGGAGAATTAGAAAATAATAAACGATGAAGGTTAGCATACAACAGGCGAGTCGAAAAATTGAACTGCTGCTTCAGTAACACTGACCTTGAACTATTTCATATCTTTTTCTTCCCCAATTCCTCATTAGTAGGATAGAACAGAGCAGGAAATCTGTAGCTAAAAACATCTGATGCAAAAAATACAAGAATTTTGAAATTAGTATTGGCTTGCCTAAATTTCAGTATGACTTGAGTTTTGTAAAAACATAAAACTTCAGGAGTGCCATTCATTTTCTATTAGTTTTATTATTTTCATTTGTGGATTTAGAAGTTAGTCTAGACCTGTGATGGCTAACCTCTGGCACTCCAGCCGTGGTGAAACTACGACTCCCAAGATGTACACTTGCTTGGAACGTCTCAGAACTCTATAGAAATGAATGGGGCATTCAGGGAATCGTAGTTTCACCACAGCTGGAGTTCCAGAGGTTAGCCATCACTGCTCTAGGCACTTTCGAAGTTGGCAAGTTAGCCTCATTTTTCAGTTTTATTTACAATATTCAAAAATTTGCACAATTTTATACACAACTCAGAAACAGTATGGCCAGTTCTAGGGGGCAAGAGATGTACTTACCTTCTGATGTTGGGAGAGAAGCAAGCTTCTGTTGGCTTGGTAGTAGTTCATGATGGCAACTCAGTATATACATAACATAGGTAGCTGCTGCTTATCACAACTCTGAACAAAGGTTTTTATCTCATGTAGTCGCCAGTGATGTTCCATCTGAAGATATTGGGTCTAGAATGTAATGGTCTTTCTACAGGGAGGTAATTTTTTTGGAACAAATTGTTCTTTCACGATAATTACCTGATTATTGAGCAGAGAGGAGAGCTTCATTTACATGTAGAAATCATCCCCTCTGTATGAGTTGGAGCGATCACCACTGGGATCTCTTGTCCCCATACAGAATCGCCGTTTTTGGGCAGCAGATTGCACGGGACAATGTGGTGCCCAGAAACAATGAATGTTTGCTCTTTCGTTGGCACACTGAGACTGGACAATTATCGCAAACTAGCAACTAGCATTGTCCCAGTGATCACCCAGTATAAAAGGACCTAAAGAAAGTCTAAAGATGCGCCATTGATCACAGTGGCTTATGCTGGATGATGAATTTTGTGCATAGCTAGGCACTTTTATCTAACTGTATCCCAACTATTTGAGGGCACAGGCCTCAAAAATGTTTACACATTTCCATGCAGTCTGTGCACCAAACATTCAAATCTATGTGAGCGGGCGTAGGTTTGAACTTTCATTTATTCCAGTTTCTGGTGTAAATACTGCAAGCTTTGGTGGAAAAAGCCTCCTCCTTCACCGCAAAGTTGAATCTCCTTGTGCTTCGTCGTAGCAAATCAATTTGCCCTGAATGATGGTAAAAATTAAAAATATCATACTTACCTCCTCTGTTTGAGTGTGAAGAATCAGCCGCCACCATCTTGATCGAAGATCTTGCACGAAATCCCATACGTGGTGACATATGGCAAAGGTGGCTAAATGTGCTCACACCACTTTTTCGAGGTTTTGGGAAAAGAGGAGGGTCATGGGAGGGGAAGATGGGCAGACCGTCTGAAGAACAAAAAGAAAAAAAAAGGATCCTTTAAAAAAAGGGATCTCAGATGGAAATGGATAAATGCCAACTGATGCAACAGGATGAGTTTTTTTACAGGATCCTGTTTTTTTTTTCTCTTCTCCTGGTGGATCAGAAGAACAGAAAATGAAACGGTGATGTGATATAGCACTTAGGCGCATCAAGCGCCAGCGCAGGGTCATTAAGGCCGGCGTCTTAATTAATGACCCCAAAAATGTCTAGCCATACACCACATGAATCATCCAGCCTTAGCCCCTGGGATAAATCTTGTGCAGATCTAGACAACCTGGAGGAGATTTACCAAAACTGGTGTAAAGGAAACCTGGTTTAGTTGCCCATAGCAACCAATCAGATTCCACCTTTCATTTCCCAAACGAGCTCTGAAAAATAAAAGCTGGAACCTGATTGGTTGATATGTGCAACTAAGCCAATTCTACTTTACACCAATTTTGGCAAATCTTCCCAATGTATAATGCTCTGGAAGATGCATCAGATTTAACTATGCAGGTCTTGGTTGATAATCTCCCCAAAAACACTACAGCTCCCATTCTCCAAGTCAAAATGACTGATAACAGGGACAATAGGCTGCACAATACATGGCTATTCTATAGACTTCAGGTTTAGTGTCTCTTTAAGGCCTCACACCAGGTTCAAATAACATACTTTAAGGTGCTGGTTAAGGTTAATTTTTTTTTTCTAAATCTAGTTCTTCACATCCGACCATGTGAAAGGGAACTATTTTAGAAAGTCTTCTGAGGTTTCCTCTCCAGCTGTCTGCATTTCTTTTTTCCTTTCTGAGAAATGATGTTAAAAAGTACACTGTTCTGCTCACTCAATCAAGGCTTTTATCAGAAAGTCAGAATTTTCTTTCTAATTCTTTGCTATTAGAAATATCTAGAAATTGTTCACCAGTATGAAGAACACTGTTACTGGTTTGGTTAAGTTGTTCTTTTCCTATGTACCGTCTAAAACCTATGGCTCTCATCTGTTGCAAAACTACAACTCCCTGCAAGTCTGGACAGCCTTACATCTATTAGGGCATGCTGGGAGTTGTAGTTCTGCAACAGCTGGTGGGCCTCTTTACATTTAAGGGTATATTCACACGAACATATGTATTTTGTGCAGACCACATTATTATGCAGACCACAAACCCACTGAAGTCAATGGGTCTGCAAAAAAAAAAAAGGCCACCCAAGCCCTCCTCACTGCCGCCAGCCGGCTTCATAATGAACTGATTCTCTCTTATGCACCTGACCAGCAGCTACAGGTGCCCTCCTGAATTCCACCTGTGGTGCAGATGGCAGTATTTTCTGCTACACGGTGGTATTTGGTTCAGCTGGGGTGGTAGATTGCTCTGCACTATGGTATTGCTTGCTCTGCCTACTTCTGTTGTCCCTGCCTAATTATGTTGCTGCGTCTTGTGTCAATTTGGACCCACCTGCAACATGGGTCCACTTTTACCTTTTTTTCCAAGACCACTTTTAGTTTCCAGTCCGCCCCTGGCTGAGGGGGTGACATAATACTGTAAATACAGTAAATTATAAATTATTCTTTTTTTCAGTTAAAGGACATACAATTTAAGCTAAAAATTTTAATACATTGCTTCAAGGGAAGGTGTCACCTAGATTTTTTTTAACGAATTAAACTCATATTCCTTTTAATCTGTTTTTATTTTCTGGTTGCATATTTTCAATTTTATTTTCTGTCCATGATTAATTTTATTTTCTGTACATGATTATTGGGAGCTGCCATCCTGTCTGAGCATTCATTGGATTTGCTTTACAGCAGCCACCTGGACCATACACATTAGGCCCCATGAACACGACCGTTGTTTGTTTCCGTGTCCATTCCGTTTTTTTTTACGGATAGGATGCTACCCATTCATTTCAATGGGTCCGTCAAAAAATGCGGATGGTCAACCGTTTTTGTTCCGCATCCGTGATCCGTGTTTTCATTCCGTCAAAAAAATAGTGCATGTCCGATTTTTTTCACGTTTGCGGACAAGGATAGGCATTTTTACAATGGATCTGCCATAAAAATCGGATCCGTCAAAAAAAAAACGGTCAATCATACGTTTTTTTTGACAGACGCAAAATTTCAAGGAGGAGCGGACGCGGAGGCAGGCAACGGTCGTATGCATGTAGCCTTAGGAGAACAGAAAATGTTCTATGGGAGAGTTTTCTAGACATGCTTTGTGACCTGTGCAGAGGTCATTGTGCAGGGAGGGGGTAGGTAGTCTGTGACTATCACCTAATGCAAATGGTGGATTCTGTGTTATTTATATATATGTGTTACCTATCATTGTAATCCTGTGGTCATAATGAGCTGACTGCTAGAAAGTGATACAGAAGGAAGTGTTGGCCTTTTTATGAGGCTTGGTGGCCAAAGTGAAAACTAGAGGAATTTAAGGAATTTTTAAAAATAAAGATAATGAATAAAAATAAACAATATGTTTGACCTTAAAACTGAAATGAAACAATGGGCCATTTGTGGTGACACAATGCGCCTTACAGTCCGAACTGTAAGTTTATTGAACATCCAACCAATACATTTTCTAATGTCTGAAAGTATAAATCGATCCAAGGAAGGATATTGTCCCTAAAACATAATATATAAGGTTACTGGTACTAACATGGAAAGTTCTTCCACAGATCTAACCATCGGTAAAAGAGGGTGCAGAAAAGTTTTTGCTTAATGGTTAATTTTTCTGTATCACTCATATTGTCTCTGCCTTCTTTTGGACAGGGGCGGACTGAGAACTTAATGTGGTCCTGGACAAAAATTCTAAAAGTGGCCCCGGGAGATTTCCCTGTAAGGTTTATGGCCAATCTGCCCCTGCTTCTGGATCACCTGTTTTTTTTTTAAAGGGTTGTTAAAGGAGCCAATTTTAGAAACAGAACCCCCCCGTCCACAATATGTATGCGGTATTGCAGCTCAGTCCTATTCACTCAATAGAACTGAGCTGTAATACCCAACACAACCCATGGACAGATGTGGTGCTGTTTCTAGAAGAAAGCAGCCATGTTTTTTTGTCTGATTTTGCACGGCCTCATTAAGTATAAAAGGTTGAACTTGATGCACTTAGGTCTTTTTTCAATCCAAATACTATATAACTGTGTGAACAGGACTTTAGTCACAGAGTCACTCAGGCTACATAAAAATATAGCCCCTACCTTTGGCTTCCTTCTCATGTTCCCGTCTCCTCGCTGCATGGCAATTTCTTTTTGCTTTACTATGTAGTGCATAACCTATGGCAACCTAAAAATGAAAAGAAGAAAATTTGCTTAAGATATTAGATTTAGATCACACAGAGTAAATAATGGAATGAGATATAACATAAGCCAACAGTTTAGGAATATACTTTGCCCTTATTGTGCCTTACAGAGGATGTAAAAAACTCTTTCCCGAACTCGGGTTCGGTTCCAAGTGGTACCTTGGAACCCAACCTGAGTTCGGGAAATGTTTTTTTTACAGTAGAAATTGATTTATGAAGTTATTATGCGAAGTCTCGCGAGATTTCGTGAAGTAATAACCTCGGCTCATCGGAGCCAATACATTCTAATACTGTACAGAGCGCTCGCTCCGCACAGTATTCAAACAAAGTATTATGCGAATCGACTTCGGATGTTTCATCCGAAGTGGATTCGCTAATCCTTAGTTCTGACATATCTAATGCCCAGTACTATATAGAATTCGGAGTATAACATGTGTGGTGGGCGATTTGTGTCATTAGTTAACAGACCTCTTCATTAACCTCCTTCATCTTTCCCCTTGTTTATACTGAAACAATACTTGCAGCCTAAATTATTTCTACGGTCACACAGTACCAAGAAGGCCTAGGGCCTACAAATTGTACCTGATGCCCAGAGGCAGCCTTGGGGGATCGGAGTGATTTGGTGATGCTCAGTGTGTTCCACTCTTTTCATCCCTGTTTAACAAGACTGATTAATTGCACAGATATTTGGGTCGGAGCCAAGTGAACCTTGTACTTGACAACCAATAAAATTAAAGTCTTGTGTGGGTTTTAATAAAGTGTTTGCTGGCGACTTTCCAGTCTAATGCATCATCTTTCCGTTATGGGAGGGCAATGGAATTATGGGAATTGGATTTTAATTATTCTTTGCTAGCAGTGTGAAAGAACTGCTGTGACTTTAATGAGGCTTTCCCAGAGTTGGACACTTAGGGGCACATTCATTAAGACCGGTGTTTTAGACGTCGGTCTTAATAAAGGACCATAGCTGGCGCAGGATCCGCCGAAGTTATGAAGAGTTGCTGGCATCTCCATAACTTCGGCGCATCCAGCGCCAGTTCTAAATGTAAGAAGGCTTCCTAGCTATCGTACATATAGACCATTTTCTACTACTAAAACAAGCTTAGAAAATGATGAATGAGATGGGCCTATCGGCCCATGCCCGACCACGCCACCCCCACAATTTTAGACCTGGTGTGAGCAGGCCGATGCCGCAACTAACCATTGCGCTGCCATCGGTGCATAAAATACGCCTAATTTTGGCGTATTTCACATTAGTGAATGACCCCCTTATTGCCTATCTACAGGATAGGAGTTAAGTGTCTTATTGCTGGGAGTCCGACCTCTGGGTCCTGCACTGATCATGAGGCTTCTCTAACCCCTGTTTCAATGTTGTGGCGCCAGACCATGCGCGTTGCTGCTCCAGTGAAAGTTTATGGGACTGATGCAGATAGCTGTGAGCTGTACATGGCTATCTCCCAGTCCCATGCTCCACTGCAGAACCTCATTCTTGTGATAGGTGGGGGTCAAAGTAGTGATCCCATCAGTGATCAGATGCTTATTCTGGAAAAAGTGCCAGATAGTGGGGTATAAGCAGGATGGACCATTGGGTGTTAAAGAACTGAACCTAGAAAATGTATATTGCTATGATTGTTAGAAAATAAAATGTCTTTCATTTTCTGTATAAATTGCGATTTTAGTGATGATTTTTTGCATCTGCGGGTTCTGGTGCTTTTTATTGCTATAAAATGCCAGCTTTAAGTGATAACTGAAAGTCTGTGGGAAATATGAAACACATGATACACAAGTGTTCTTTTGCTACTGGCATTTTTTGTTAATTCAGTGTCTTTTTTTGGGTTTCATTTCTTGGTTTTGAAAAATGCAGAATGCCAAAGCTTTTTTTTCTTGCGTTTTGGCGTCTCATTTTTCTATAGGGAGAAAATTGGCATAACAATAGGCTCCCATAGTCATTAGGAAAAAGCACTGCAACCACCCCTATAAAATTGCATGAAGTATGGAATGTTTGGTAGGGACTCTTACCATTTGCTATCTTGGGCCTTAATCACCCAAACATTTTAAGCAATATTTGGCATGTTTTGGTCAAATAGTTTCAACTTTTTGCTCAAAGGGGTTCTGTCACTTCAGCAAAGAGCCTTTATTAGGTGAAAAAAGTATTCATATTGCCTCCTTCGATGGCTGGATTCATTTTTCCATCACATTATGCCCTGCTCATTTCCATAGTGATGACCACCCTGCAATCCAGCAGTGGTGGTTGTTCTTACACACTATAGGAAAAAGCACCAGCCTTTGTGCGCCCCCGCGGTCTCAGACATCAAAGAGGCCAGCCCTTTTTCCTATAGTGTGCAAGCACGACCACCACTGATGGATTGTAGGGTGGTCATCACTATGGAAACGAGCAGTGTATAATGTGATGGAAATATAAATCCAGCCAGTAAAGGAGGCAATATGGATAATAACAATATATTAGTAAGGCTACTTTCACACTGGCATTTCTGTCTCAATACCAGTAAAAACGCTTCCGTTTTGTACCTATTCATTGTCAATTGGGACAAAATATTACTAAACAGAACGGAATGCTCCAAAATGCATTCCATTCCGTTTGGTTGCGTTCTCATACCGGAGAGCAAACCGCAGCAAGCTACGGTTTTCTTTCCATCATGGGATGTGGAGCAAAACGCTGACACAATCTGACATAATCCGTCCCCCATTGACTTTCAATGTAGTTCATGACGGATCCGTCTTGGCAATGTGAAAAATCATACAACCGGATCTATTCAGAACGGATGCAGATGGTTTTATTATCAGTAATGGAAGCATTTTTGTGAAAGTAACCTAGGTGCCTGGCATTAACTTTTTCTCCATAATAAATGGCACTTGCTGAAGTGACACAACCCTTTTAAGTGATTTTGGTATTTACTTTTTTACCACTTTGCGATAAAATACAAGTCACTTTTTAACATATTGCTCTTTTGTGTGAACTTTAACTTAAAATGTAATATATTTGATCACAATGAAAGACGTAAAATAGAAAACATTTTAATCCCATTTATTTTGACCTACAGTAGAATGCATTAGTTAGGGTTCCTGCATCAGGGACAAGACATAATTAAGGTATGATAGGAAGGTTTTTTTAAAAAATAATTATTCTTGTTACTATTAGGATTTATACATTCATTTTCATTATTTATTTATGCATTTATTCACTAAACTTTTACTTTATTTTTATGACGTTTTCCCCAAAACAGCTGTCACGACTGTGACTGATCCAGATAGGTCTGGGAACCTTTTTGTCCTGACTGGGAGTTTGTAGGCATTCTTCTCAGGTGAGTGCTGTCTGCCACTCCCAGCTACTATATTAGTTTCAGTTTCACTTGCAGTCATTGCCAGATATAGTCCTTACTTCCAGTGCTATTCTGACCTTTGAAGGAGATCGTTTGACGGTATTGCTGTGGAGCTCGTGTCTGGCGTGGACTGTCGTTGTTGGGATCATCTTCTCTGCTCGTGACTGGATAAGTCTATCTCTGCTGGAGTTTGTTTGTTTGTTTGTTACTGTCTTCCCCTGTTGTTCTCCTAGACATTAGTGATGGTGACTAGTGCTCCCATCTGCCTTTCCCCAGTCTAGTCTTCTGAGGGTCACTCAGGGTTTAGGCATCCTGCTCGCCGCACGGGTTCACACCCCGTCTAGGGTATCAGGGCAGACAGATGCCAGCGTAGGGTTTGTCAGGGGTGGCCGTTCTATTTCCCATCCGTAGATAAGGGTCCCCCTTCCCCTCCGTCTGGTGCGACACGACTGCTGCTGGGATAGCGGTCGTGAAAGTATATCTGGCCTTTTAAAAAAAAAAAAAATGACATTTCCTTTTTTTTTTTTTTTGCCTGCTGTTTTGCTTTGTATTCTTCTGTTCCACTATGGATCCGGTTACGGTTTTGGCGAAACAATTACAGGGGTTATCCCTTGAAGTGGCAGGATTAAAAGCAACAGTACTGCAGCAGCAGCAGCAATACTTGGGTTCCACCGTTGCTATGGGAGACCAAGGTACTCCTGAGCCAAAAGTGGCTTTTCCTGATTGGTCTCTCCCTCCTGAGAACCTATTTGTAACCTTCAGAGAAGCTTGTAAATTGTTCTTCAGGTTACGCCCTAGATCCTCCGGCGGTGAGGAACAACGGGTGGGCATTGTAATTTCTCCCCTGCAAGGAGATCCGCAGGCTTGGGCTTTCTCTTTACCATCTGACTCTCCGGCCTTACGATCAGTGGAGGAGTTTTTTGAAGCCTTGGGTCTCGTGTATGATGACCCGGACAGGGTCTCACTGGCTGAGTCTAAGCTACGTAGACTTCGGCAGGAGAACCGGTCAGCTGAACTATATTGTTCTGAATTCCGTAGGTGGGCTACGGATACATTATGGAACGACTCGGCCCTTAGGAGTCAGTTCTGCCAGGGGTTGTCTGAAAAATTAAAAGACGCGCTGGCTGTATCACGAGGTCCCTGGGTCTCTTGAGGCTGCTATGTCTCTGTCCATAAGAATCGACAGACGACTCAGGGAGAGACTATTAAATTCTACAGAGGCCTCTATAGGGCAGGGATCGGTTTGTTGTGATCCAGTCGAACCAATGCAAATAGGGGCGCCATTAGGCGGGTGAATCCTCCTAAGGTCCGCCATAGGTCAGAGGTTTGTTTTTCGTTGTGGGGAGGGGTCATTTTGTAAAGGTATGTCCCTCAGAACCCAAGAGATCACAAACTAAGGAGCCGCCGGAAAACTAGAGTCCCCAGACTGTGCGGAGGATGACAGTCTGGGCGTATTCGTTTCCTCCATACGCATGTCTCAGTTTTTGTTGTCCGCTACCGTTGTGGCGGGCAATAAGACTGAGATCTGTTCCGTATTTTTGGACAGTGGGGCGGGGGTCAATTTGGTGGATTCACGGTTTGCTCAGGCTCTGGGTTTTACTCCGGAACCGGTACGCAGAACTATTCCTGTTTTTGCCATCTACTCCTCCCCTCTTACTCAGAGAGAGTTAACTCAGATCGTCCATAATATCCATCTGCAGGTAGGGGACCTCCATAAAGAGCATATCTCTTGTTATGTCCTGGACGGTCTTCCGGCTCCTATGGTTTTGGGGCTTCCCTGGCTGGTGACTCACAATCCCGTGGTGG
Source organism: Bufotes viridis (assembly GCA_033119425.1). NCBI lineage: Eukaryota > Metazoa > Chordata > Amphibia > Anura > Bufonidae > Bufotes > Bufotes viridis. The sequence goes on along the minus strand of CM065592.1, from coordinate 61,510,444 downwards.
ATTGGCAGGCCGGGAGATTGTGGAGTGGAGTGAACATTGTAAGGACAACTGCTTGAGTAGTAGGTGCTCAACACTCTCTGTAACATCTCTACCTTCCTTTCTGTCAGATTTTATGGATGTGTTCTCTGAGAAGGGTTGTCAGGGGTTACCACCTCATCGTCCATATGATTGCCCAATTAATCTGTTACCTGGGGCAAAACTACCTAAAACCCGGTTATACAATCTTTCTGGCCCGGAGAGGAAGGCTATGAAAGATTATATTTCGGAAAGTTTGGCTAAGGGACACATCAGACCCTCTTCTTTACCCGTGGCTGCAGGGTTCTTTTACGTTAAAAAGAAAGATGGGGGCCTGCGTCCTTGCCTGGATTTCCGGGAATTAAACCGGATAACTATCCGAGATCCCTATCCTCTTCCTCTCATTCCCGACCTCTTTAATCAGGTTGCTGGTGCTAAATGGTTCTCCAAAATGGATCTCAGAGGAGCCTATAACCTGGTTCGCATCAAAGAGGGGATGAGTGGAAGACGACTTTAATACTCCAGAAGGGCATTATGAAAATCTGGTCATGCCATTTGGTCTTACTAATGCGCCTGCGGTGTTCCAACATTTTGTCAACGATATTTTTAGTCACCTTATCGGGAGATTTGTTGTGATATATCTTGATGACATCCTGGTCTATTCTCCGGATCTGGATACACATAAGATCCATGTGAGACAAGTGCTGCAGATATTAAGGGCCAACAAATTGTTTGCTAAATTAGAGAAATGTGTGTTCGCCGTAAAAGAACTGCCATTTCTGGGGTATGTGTTGTCAGATTCAGGTTTCCGCATGGATCCAGAGAAAGTCCGGGCAATTATGGACTGGGATCTGCCTGAGAACCTGAAGGCATTGCAACGCTTCCTGGGGTTTGCCAATTTTTATAGGAAGTTTATAAAGAACTATTCCTTGGTGGTCAAACCACTGACGGACATGACCCGAAAGGGATCCGATTTTTCCAAATGGTCACATGCAGCCAAAACTGCCTTTACATCTCTGAAGGAAAGATTCACCTCGGCTCCTATTCTCGTACAGCCAGATGTCTCGCTTCCTTTTATTGTAGAGGTTGACGCATCTGAGGTGGGGGTGGGAGCGGTACTATCTCAGGGCCCGTCCCCTGGTGAATGGCGTCCGTCTGCTTTCTTTTCGAAAAAATTGTCTACTGCATAAAGGAACTATGACATTGGCAACAGGGAACTTTTGGCTATTAAGTTGGCCTTAGAGGAGTGGCGTCATTTTTTGGAGGGGGCGGTTCATCCCGTCACAGTGATTACCGATCACAAGAACTTAGTATATCTGGAGTCTGCTAAACGTCTCACCCCTAGACAGGCTCGGTGGTCGTTGTTTTTAACTAGGTTTAATTTTGTAATAACCTATCGCCCGGGTGCAAAAATACTAAGGCGGATGCATTGTCTCGAAGTTTTCCTGGAGGGTGATGATGATGTTCCAGAGCCTATTTTGCAAAAGGGGTGGTGGTCTCTGCATTACACTCAGGTTTAGAGGGAGGGTGTTGGAAGCTCAGGGGACGCCCGGCCTCCTGCCCCTCGGATAAACTGTTTGTGCCAGAAAATTTACGCCTGGAGATACTAAAGGAACACCATAACTCCGCACTGGCAGGACACCCAGGTAGTAAGGCAACCTCTGAATTAGTGTCTCGTCGGTTCTGGTGGCCTAAGTGGCGCCAGGAGGTGTTGAATTTTGTGTCTGCATGTCCTACCTGTGCTCGTTCTAAGGTGGATCATACTCGTCCGGCAGGGCGTCTTTTACCTCTGGCCATCCCCAACAGGCCTTGGGCGCACCTATCAATGGATTTCATTACTGATCTACCAGTATCAGCGGGGAAGACTGTTATTCTTGTTGTTGTTGACAGATTCAGTAAAATGGTGCACTTTATTGCTCTGACCGCTTTGCCTAATGCTAACACACTGGCTCAGGTTTTTATTGACCACATCGTGAAGCTTCACGGGGTCCCTTCCGATATTGTTTCGGATCGTGGTACCCAATTTGTTTCTAAATTTTGGAAAGCTTTTGTTCTCGTTTAGGGGTTCATCTGTCGTTTTCTTCATCTTTCCATCCACAGTCCAACGGTCAGACTGAGCGTACCAATCAAAACCTAGAGACATATTTGAGATGCTTTGTTTCCGAAAATCAGGAGGAATGGTCATCTTATTTACCGTTAGCCGAGTTTGCCATTAATAATCGTCGTCAAGAATCCACCGATAAGTCACCATTTTTTGGTGCGTATGGTTTCCATCCTCAGTTTTGTACGTTTAGTGAGGGGGCCGTCTGGGATTCCCGAGGAGGAACGATTTGCGTCTTCACTTTCATCAGTGTGGCAGAGTGTGCAAGAAAGTTTGAAGAGAATTGGTGGCAGATACAAGCGTGTGGCTGATAAGAAGCGCTCTGAAGGTCCGGACCTTGGGGTGAATGACTTGGTGTGGTTGTCTACCAGAAATATCAAGTTGAAGGTTCCCTCATGGAAATTAGGTCCGAGATTTATTGGTCCTTATAGGGTAATTAAGATCATTAACCCGGTGGCTTTTCGTCTGGAGCTACCTCAGACTCTAAGGATCCATAATGTCTTCCACAGATCTCTGCTTAAGAGATATGTAGAACCTCCTGAACCATTGCCACTACCGCCTCCACCGGTGGTTGTTGATGGCAGTCTTGAGTTTCAGGTAGAAAAGATTGTTGATTCACGATATGTTCGCCGCTCTCTTCAGTACCTGGTGCACTGGAAAGGTTATGGTTCCGAAGAGAGAATGTGGGTGCCAGCATCAGAGATAAAGGCGGACAGACTCATTCGGGCTTTTCATAGGTCCCACCCGGAGAGGCCTGGTCTTGAGGGTCCGGTGGCCCCTCGTAGAAAGGGGGTACTGTCACGACTGTGACTGATCCAGATAGGTCTGGGAAGAGAAGGTCGCAGCGACTTGCTACTCGCGATAGCTTGTGAGTTTGCTTCATGGTTCAGGGTATGTCATCCAGGTTTTGCCTTGTGAACCTTTTTGTCCTGACTGGGAGTTTGTAGGCATTCTTCTCAGGTGAGTGCTGTCTGCCACTCCCAGCTACTATATTAGTTTCAGTTTCACTTGCAGTCATTGCCAGATATAGTCCTTACTTCCAGTGCTATTCTGACCTTTGAAGGAGATCGTTTGACGGTATTGCTGTGGAGCTCGTGTCTGGCGTGGACTGTCGTTGTTGTGATCATCTTCTCTGCTCGTGACTGGATAAGTCTATCTCTGCTGGAGATTGTTTGTTTGTTTGTTACTGTCTTCCCCTGTTGTTCTCCTAGACATGAGTGATGGTGACTAGTGCTCCCATCTGCCTTTCCCCAGTCTAGTCTTCTGAGGGTCACTCAGGGTTTAGGCATACTGCTCGCCGCACGGGTTCACACCCCGTCTAGGGTATCAGGGCAGACAGATGCCAGCGTAGGGTTTGTCAGGGGTGGCCGTTCTATTTCCCATCCGTAGATAAGGGTCCCCCTTCCCCTCCGTCTGGTGCGACACGACTGCTGCTGGGATAGCGGTCGTGACAACAGCAGAGAAGATTTTCGTGGAATTATTTTCTCATTTGTTTATTTTCCCCTACATCAAACCCAAAGGAAACAGTTAAAAGGGTTATCTAGGAACAGATACTGATGACCAATCCCCAGGATAGGCCATCAATATCAGATCTGCAAATACCTGACACCCGGGACACCCCCCCCCCCCCAGCGACTTTGCCGTACATTGATCAAAAGGCCTAGTTGCAGCTCAGCCCCATTCAAGTCAATGGGCCTCAGCTGCAATACCAAGCGCTACCACTATACAATGTACAACGCTCTTCTTGGAAAGCTGCCAGGAGCCCACAGCGCTCACTAGTATGGAGTACGGTGGCTCCCGGAAACAACTGATTGGTGTAGATGCCTTGGATAGGTCAGCATTATCTTTTCCAGCATAACCCCTTTTAAAGTCTAAATAGACCCAGCATCTTGGTCAGATGACCAATCCCCCAGCGACTATGTCCTGTTACCGCCATTGCATACATAGCACTCGTTTGAGCATTTGATATGTTGCAGTGAGGGATGGAGCGAATCGATTTCGGATGTTCGCATAAAATTTTGTTTCAATACTGTATGGAGCGAGCGCTCTGTACAGTATTAGAAAGTATTGGCTCCGATGAGCCGAAGTTATTACTTTGCGAAGTATCGCGAGACTTCGCATAGTAACTTCAGAAATTGATTTATACTGTAAAAAAACATTTCCCGAACTCGGGTTCGGTTCCAAGGTGCCACTTTTACAGTATAAATCAATTTCTGAAGTTACTATGCGAAGTCTCCCGAGACTTCGCAAAGTAATACCTTCGGCTCATCGGAGCCAATACATTCTAATACTGTATGGAGCGCTCGCTCCATACAGTATTGAAACAAAATTTTATGCAATTCAACTGCCGATGTTTTATCCGAAGTCGATTCGCTCATCCCTAGATGCAGTCATAAAGGCAGAAATAGGATCTGTCTCCTCATGTGGGTTCCTGACTGTGTCTATCAGCCAAGTTCCTGTACCTACAGCTGCATGATCTTCTATGGTCATTATTCTACGGCATAGAAATGCAGTTTTCTCGAATAAGCCCACTCAATGACAGTCGTGGTGGTCCACGGGTTATACAGATGTTCCCCTAAAATAGATCCGTCTTTGCATATTATTTTCCAATTGACATTTTCCAGTCTCCATGCCCAGCTGGTACCTCCCTCTAGTACCAATCTTAAGCTGCATCTGAGGCATCTCACTCACCAGGCGAAAACTTTACTCTGTACTGATGCGGGGCAAACCCCCCATAACTGCTGTCTGAGGATAGATATACTTCTTGCCCAAATACTCTTGTGTTCTAAGTCTTGTTAAAAATTTGGACAAGGAGTCATAGAGAGTCAGTTTGAGAAGTTGGCACTAGTGAGATGGTTCTCTTCCATTATGAGATATCTCTTAGCATATTATTTTCCCATGGAGCATTGTCACTTAGGGGGTCATTTATTTATTAAGTCCAGTGTTTTAGAAGACGGTCTTAATATCCCCTATAGCTGGAAGTGGACCCACCGGGCGCCAGCCTATACATAACTTTGGCGGATCCACCGCTGTTTCTAAATGTAAGAAAAATCGATTTATCCATCCATGGCCACGTATCTAGTCATAATTGGCAAGATCATCAAATCTAGTTAGTTCTGTGGAGGTGTAGGGATGGGTAATGGATCAGTCAGGGGTGGACTGGCGAACTTAAAGTGGCCCTGGAAAAAAAACTAAAAGTAGCCTAGGCAGGTCCAAATTACCAGAAGGTGGGACAACACAAGTAGGCGGGGTCAACAATACCATAGTACAAAGTACCACCCCAGCAGAACCAAACACCACAGTGCAGCACAATATACTGCCCCAAAAGCTGGTCCTCTGTGGTGGCCTTCATTCACTACCATCTTCTGTCCTTCTCCAGTTGTCTATGGAGTAAGGGGCTTCGAAGGTGAGGTGCGGGGCACAGCAGTTGAATTCAGGAGGACATGTGTGGTCACTGGCCGGGTACATGGGCACCTGATTTAAAAGCATTAATTACTGCTAAGTGCTCATTATGTACCCGGCCGGCGCAGAGAGGAGGGCATGGTCGGCCACCCTGGGCATTGGCCCGCCAGGAAATGTCCCTGTAGGGTCTATGGCCAATCTGCCCCTGGGATCACTGGATAGAGAGGAAGATTCTTGTATTTTAGATTTCGGGAGACAGACACTTTTTTAATAACTGAAAGAAAGAAGACGACTCTCCTAGAAGGAAATGCTGTAAGACGCTGTATGAAGGCACCGTATATAAACCTGATGTATGTTCTGTTTCCGCGTACTGTAGCTATTATTAGTTACAGTGAAGGATGTCTTTTTGGGGTTACTATTTTTAGAATCACTGATGCTTTTTCTCGCTGCACTGCTCCCTTCCTGCACCTTGTTCAGGCCTGACATCACATCAGTGGTTTTACAGAAGGTACACATCAAAGTGCCATTCAACATGTTTCAGATAACACGCTGGGTTTCCGTATCAAAGTATATTTCCACTGAAAAACAGAAAAAATCTACAACCCTTTAACTTATCCAGATTGGGTCACGAATAGCAGTTGTAGGCGAGACTCAAACAACAGTAAAAAAGGCTCTTTCAATTTCTAAGTAAAAAAAAAAGTTTTTTCCGTTTTGATTTCTCACAACCGCATCCTAACGGAATGGTTGCATGCTGATGTGCAAAATCAAAATGGATCAGTTTAATTCCGGTATCGAGATCCTCTGCTGGATGTCAATATCGGAATTAAAAAACGCAAGCGGGAAAGTAGCCTAGCCCCTTCCAATGAAGACATTTGTAAGGAACCAATAAAAGCTTCAAAGTAGTGAATACAAAGATTTCACGCCTCCTGCAATCGGAGCTTTGAGGTTTGTACGTTGTGGATGGCATCTAACTGAAAAGGACATTTAGGAGGAGCATTGGGAGGAGACTAGAGCCATGTCTATCAGCCAATCCATATGGTTAAAGACACTCATATGTCCTTTTCAGCTGGATGACACCCATGATATGCAGCCAATTTCTAATCAGACTCTGTTTCAGGGAGCTTTTCGTATTCAGTAATTTCACGCTGTATGGGCATTTTTTAAATACCCTGTTATTGGCTGCAGTGATCACTTGTCCTCCACTGAAGAGGCCGGCACATGTCTTCTTTTTTTTTTCATGACTTTCTTTTTAACTTTTCTCACTTATTTCTCACAACCCCTTTAACTATTGACCAGCAGCTCTCAGCATACTATACATATACTGGCGCTTAGTAAGTCCAAGGACTTGATACTGATCTACTGCTCTAGAGAAGCCACCCCTTGGTGCACACGGCATGCTGGTCGCAGTAGTTCTGTATTACTATACGTAAAAGATGCATCATTTGTATCATGTTTTTGAATATACAGTACTAGTCACTTGGGTCGGGGGAGATCATTCCCATTTCTTCTACCTTTAAGGGTCTCAGTGATCCTGCAGTAACTTTTTCCCATCTGTCAGGATCAGTGCTCCGCTATGGATGTGAACTTTTGTGATTGTATTTTTGTACAAAGACTTGCCGATTCTATATTTACCATTTCTTCAACTGAGTCTTTAATTGTCACAAATACTGGGGTCTGGAGCTACATAATTATTTTTTTGGCAGTTTAAGAGCTATTTGTCTATATTTGCCACAGACCCAGTGCATCTGTTCTTTAGAATATTGGCAGATAGCAAGGAGGAACATGCAAAAAGTGTAGCTAGCACAAAGTTGAAGCTTGGAACGGGGATTTAAATAGAGTGGAAGCGGTAATGCTGCGTTGATGATGATTTACAATTGATATTTCATATTTTAAACTAAGGACTTAACTCTTTAGAACACTTCGCGTATCATATTAAAAGATACATACTTCATGCATTGAATTTGCATCATTGTACCCACGTCACCCAACTGGTACACTTGAAGGATCGCACCAAATCTATGCTTTTCGTGGAATTTCAAAGTACACGACTGTCGTTCTGGTCTGCATCCGAGCTGCAGTTTTTGCGGCTCGGGTGCGGACCCATTCACTTCAATGGGGCCGCAAAAGATAGGGACAGCACTCTGTGTGCTGTCAGCGTCCTTTGCTCCGTTCTGTAGCCCCGCAAAAAAAAATAACATGTCCTATTCTTGTCCCTTTGGCGGACAAGAATAGGCATCTCTATAATGGGAAATTGCGGAAGGCACACAGGCGACTTCCGTGTTTTGCGGATCCGCAATTTGCGGACCACAAAAAACGGAATGTTTGCATGCATAAGGCCTAAAACAGTTTTTTTTAAGGACATCTGTCAACAGATTTGTACAGATGAAACTGGCTGACCTGTTACATGTGCGCTTGGCAGCTCAAGACATCTGTGTTGGTCCCATGTTCATATGTGCCCGCAATGATGAGAAATATGATGCTTTCATACATGCAAATGAGCCTCTAGGAGCAACGGGGGCGTTACCATTACACCTAGAGACTCTGCTCTCTCTGCAACTGTTACGCCGTCTGCACTCTGATTGACAGGGACAGGAAGGAGTGATCACATTTACACTGCCTGGCCCTATCAATCAAAGTGCAGAGAGTGCAGCAGCTGCAGAGAGAGCTGAGGCTCTAGGAGTAATGGCAACGCCCCCATTGCTCCTTGATGCTCATTTGCATATATTAAAATTAATATTTATCAGCAATGCGGGCACATATGAACATGGGACCAACACAGATGTCTTCAGCTGCCAAGCGCACATGTAACAGGTCAGCCAGTGTCATAGGTACAAGTCTGCTGACAGATGCCCTTTAACATACCCATAAAGTGCTAGGGTTCAGCACCTGTCATTTAGCTAAAAAGGACATTAAAGAGGAGCATAGGAAGCTGCTGTCTATGATTCAGGAGTATTTACATCATGCTGATTGTGCGAAAACAGTTGACAGACATGGATGTTTTTACAGTGCTCGTCTCTGATGTCCTTTTCAGCTGGATGCTAGGCAAAGTATAAACAGTAGATCCCAAATTTTGATTTTGTGTGCTGTATAATCTTTGCACATTGTATAATAGGCATAAAGTAAACTCTCTACATTTTTCGTGAGACAGGTACACTTTAGAAAATAAATCTCTAATTGCTGAATTGCTGCTGATTCAGCGACCAGAAGCTGCGATGAGGGGCCCAGGCTCTGACACAACATGGGACCCCAAAGGCCCAGCTGTTTGCCCTTATTAATAACAACTGTGTATCAGATCCTAAAGAAAGTGTTGGTTCACGTGTTCCGTATGGTCAGAGATTGGGTCCTCAGAATTATTTCCTTTTCGGGGGAAGGAGGCGTGCTAACAAACCCCTATCCGACTCAGCCTGATGTTATACATGTATACCCTGAGGCCTTTCTTTCTCTTTCTCTCTCCTTTGAACATGTCTTAACAGTGCAGTGTATGGCAAATAGAGCTCTGCACCTGTGCCATTGACCAGTGGAGAAAACCGCCATCCTACAACAATGGGCCCGACAATTATAACAACAAAAGGAAACTATGTAGAAGGTCAGTAAGAGCGGCGGAGCTTGCAGATTGCTGCCCCTAGATCCATTCTCTTTTTTTTATTTTTTGCTTAAGATTAAGACATACAAGAGGTCATACTGAGCTGCCTTGTGTTATCAGAAAATGACCTATTATTAAATCAATGTGGAATGTTAAAGATATACTTTTTTAAGAATTTTAGATGATTTCAACTATTATCTATCTATCTATCTATCTATCTATCTATCTATTATCTATCTATCTATCTATCTATCTATCTATCTATCTAATATCTATCTATCTATCTATCTATCTATCTAATATCTATCTATCTATCTATCTATCTATCTATCTATCTATCTCATGTTGATCTATCTATCTATTATCTATCTATCTATTATCTATCTATCTATTATCTATCTATCTATTATCTATCTATCTATATATCTATCTATCTAATATCTATCTATCTTCTATCTATCTATCTATCTATCTATCTATCTATCTATCTATCTATCTATTATCTATTATCTATCTATCTATCTCATATTGATCTATCTATCTATCTATCTATTATCTATCTATCTATCTATCTATCTATTATCTATCTCATATCTATCTATCTATCTATCTATCTATCTATCTATCTATCTATCTATCTATTATCTATCTATCTCATATCTATCTATCTATCTATTATCTATCTATCTCATATTGATCTATCTATCTATCTATCTCATATTGATCTATCTATCTATCTATCTATCTATCTATCTATCTATCTATCTCATATCTATCTATCTATCTATCTAGTCTGTAGATACATAGATATAAATATATAGATAGATGTAGATATATTCAGCATTTCTATATATATGTAAAAAATCCTAAAATCCTTCATTTTTTCGCACTGACCACTAGGCCTAATAATATGACAAGATTCCTGTTCTTTGCGAGTAGCCACATAGGCCATAGATGGCTGACCTCGTTGACTATTATGGGAGAACTTTCTAGACATGCTCTGTGACCTGTGCAGAGGTCAGGAGGGAGAAGATGAGCTGTTATATCACCTATTGAGAATGGTGGATCCGGCGTGATCGTCATACAGATGATATCTGTCACTGTAATTCTATCTGTGATGATAATGAGATGGCTACTGAAAAGTTACCTGCACAGAGTACAGTACGATTTTACGTATATTTTTTTAATATAGATACAAATTACAAAAATTACCAAAAATTCTAAATAAATAAAAGATTTAAACAATAGATCATTTTCTGATGACACATTCCCTTTAAAGTAAAAAAAAAAATCATACTATGTATTAAAATAGTTTTGATCAAATATAACAATTTACAGCCAGTTTACGAACAAGAACCAACAAAAGAACCAAATAGAAAATCGAAAGCCTGAAAATACCAGGTTCTCCAGCGCTGTGTATTCCCTAGTGCGTACCATGTCATCCCGACCCAACTGCTATTGATATGGTTCTTGCTCTGGTGCCAAGTTTCAGGAATTCTATGGCATCGCTGATTTCACTGGTATACAATAGTTTTTGCAGCTGCCACATGCAGGGGGTCCGCGAGCCGCATGTAGCACCGCAGCTACTGTTTGGGGAACAGATTTATAAGGTCCATATGTTTGTTTCCACTGAATGATATTGTATATCATTCATAGATCTATTTGGCTCATTCTGTATACTTCGGATTCTTAAAAACTATGCATAATTACATACAAATAAAAGAAAACCAGAAGAGAACGGTCATTAGGAGGTATGAGTAGTCATTGTAAGGTCTCCAAAGAACAGAGACCACTTGTCTGATCCCGGTGTGTGGCCGCCACTTGCTGTTTTAGATGTTTATAAGAAACATATTTTTCTTTTTGTCAATGTTCTTGTTCTGCTCATCTGTTCCCTCATAAATGTCATAACCAGTCCAGAAGTACATGCTTAAGAGGTAAGGAACCATGAAGGTCAAGGTAGCAGAAGACGCCTTTATCACAGCAGATCTGACAGTCACCCCTATCAACAATATTGTTTCTGTTAAATTGTAGATTTACCAGTAGAGCAGTTCTTTTCCATGACACTCTTAACTATACACACACGTGACACCTGGAGGCTGGAAATGAAATGCATTTAATATAACTGAGACAATGGAATATTTATCAAAATATTTATCAATGGAAGAATTATCAAAAAGGTTGAATCTGATTGGCTACAATAGGTAACTAAGCCAGTTTTCCTGTACACCAGCCTTGATAAAACTCTCCCTTACTAATAGTATCTTTAAAATGTGTGGTGTACACAGGGGTGCACCTAGCCTTTCTGCTGCCTGAGGCGAAAACTGAAATGGCCCCAATGTCTATTTCTTAACCTAACCCATTCGCCACAATGAAAGCGCTCATTGCCCATGGCCCTTCCGCTGCCCCCCTCTTGCCCCTACCTGGTGATCGCCTCATCTGGCCTCATTGTTGGTGCACCCCTGGGTTTACATTAAGCTTATCCATTCTTCAAATCCTCCCGCACAGAAAAGTGACCCTTGGATGTTTCCTATAGTGAACGGGTACCAGGAAGGCATTTGTTATCAATAATTTCAGTTTAGTAACCTTTTATAGACAGACCCCATTTATGGAGATGTTTGATCATTCACCGTAAGACTGTGATGCACTTTTGACTATTAATAGGACAAATGTTCTTTAAGGGGTTGTCCGGCCTTGGAGTCGACAAACCCTTTGATCCAGGCCTGTGCCCCTGAACATAAAAAAAAGAAGATTCATCTGTCTGTGGACCCACATCTGCTCTTTTCTCAGCGCTTCGGGTCTCTGCAGGACCAAGAAGCAGCTGGGTCCGTGACTGCTGTAGCCAATCACAGGCTTCTACAGTCACAGCGGCTGGAACACTACGTCACAGCAGTAATGTACTGTTCAAGCCTCTGTGACTGCTCAGGCCTATGATTGGACACAGAGTTTACAGGACTCAGCAGCTTCTTTGTCCTGTGGGCAGGAAACAGCCGGGAACAGAGCAGCAGTGGGATTGCATAATCGGTGGGACTGTTATAATGCCCTCCCTGGCAGTTCCCTCTGTAGTTATAATGCCTCCGCCATAGTGCCCCAGTACTAATAATGGCCCCCTACAGTGACTCCTGTAGTTATAATGTCCCCTGTAGTGCTCCCAGTATTTATAACACCCTTATGCAGTTATAATGCTCCTAGTATTTATAATGCTTCCCCTGTAGTGTTTCCAGTAGTTAGAATGCCCCCTGTAGTTATAATATCCCCCTTGTAGTGCCCCCAGTATTTATAATACCTCTCTGCAATGCCTACTGTATTTCTATTGAACCTGTGCAGTGCCCCCTATAGCTCAAATGCTCCATGCAGTGCCCCATTTAGTTACAATGCCCCCTGTAGTGTCAGTATGTATAATGTCTGCCCCTCCACCCCACAGTGCCAACAGATATAAAAAAAATACTTACCTGACTCTCGTTCCATGCCGTCGTCTGTGATGCATGGGTCTGGCCTGTGCCTGAATTGCCACATCGCAGTTCAGGAGATCTCGATGACATCATCGCAACCTCCTTCACCATTTTACTGCCTCATAGGCGCCGTTCCCAGTGGCCTGCGGCCTATAAGGCTGAACAGAAGGTATTGAAGAGACAGACCCCTGCGCCCAGCTGTAGACTGCTGACCCCTCACAGGTAGGTTGCCTGGTGCCTGAGGCACGATACTCATCTTGTCTCCTGGCAGATGCGGTCCTGGCTGAACAGTGCATTAGGCTATTTCTGGCAGTCCTATAGAGAATGAATGGTGGGGCAGTGCCAACTGCTGCTCCATTCATGTAGGGGACTAGGGGCTCCTGTTCTCATGATAAGTGGGGGTCCCAGTGGTGAGGTTCTCATTGATCAGATGCTTATTCTTTATGCTGTTTATAGGGAACATGTTTTGATCTTGGTACAAATTCTTTAAATAGATGGTTATGAACCAAAAATACTGAAATCTGTAAACTTACCTCACCTGTGCTGATCCTTATTTTTTGACATACATAACTAAGTTTAAACGCCCTTTTAATATTTAACAATGGTGCTTTAGCAATGTTAATGTTTAACAATCCTACCGAGGATAATTCACTTTGTAGCCAGAAGTGTACATAGAAGAGTAGGGCTTCATAACAATGTTCCAACAGGGGCCTCGATTAGGGTCAAGGGCTTGGTGTTTCTTACCCTCCTCAATGCTCCTCAACGATTCCTGGGCCAATTCCCCTTGATTGCTAATAATGTTATTGTTCTGTACGAGGCAGCCCAGCAACAGATCTCACCACCTAATAGGAAAGGAAATGGAACCAACCATGGTCCCTTCTCCATAGCAGCCACTTCATCTGCCTGTACATATGTCCTTGTCAGCAGTCTCTTGGGTAGGTGTCACTGCTTGCAGCTTTTACTGCTTCTCATTGTACGTTCATCCTTGGAACAGAAATTCAGGCATTAGTGGCAGAGCAGGTGGACAAATCCATCCATCGTACTATACATTTTTTTGCTGCTCCAATAAGAACCAATTGTAGACAGATATACCCCAAACAGCTAAGCTGAATTTTATAATGCAATCCTTTTGTTCTGCATCACATCTTAAAAGATTTTGTTCTTTTCTGAATTACTGAACACAACCTATTTTAAAGAATAAACTTCCAGAAATAAAAAGCTGTAGATCATGTTTAGTGCAATATTCGAATTTGTGATATTTCGCGAATATTTTGACGAATATTCGCCATATATTCGCGAATTCGAAAATACGTTTTCTCCAGTCATTATCTTCTTGGTTGTGGAAATAGGCAATTAAAAAATTTGCATTGCAAAAATTTGAATTATGAAAATTCACATTAAGAAAATTCGCATTCAACACTACTCCTAAAATCAAAGGTATTGCAGCTTTCTCATTGGCCCAGAAGCTAGAAGCAGGGAGGGATCATGTGTACTCGAATATTCAAAATTACGAATATATATCACTATATTCTAAATATTCGCAAATTCTCAAAGTGCCAATATTCGCGATAAAAGTTCGCAATTCGAATATTCGTCATCAACACTAATCATGTTCTGTTCTGACACTGAACCAGAAACCGAACCACTCAAACCAAAGAGCCTCTACAAACAGCAGCTTTAGGGCTCATACACACGACCGTATTTTGTTTCCTTGTCCGTTCCGTTTTTTTTGTTGATAGGATGCGGACCCATTCATCTCAATGGGTCTGCAAAAAATGCGGACAGCACACAATGTGCTGTCCGCATCAGTATGTCCGTTCTGTAGCCCCGCAAAAAAAAAAAATAGAGCATGTCCTATTTTTTTCTAGTTTGTGGACAAGGATAGGCATTATTACAATGGATCCATACGGAACGTCATCCGTTTTTTTTGCGGATCCACAATTTGCGGACTGTAAAACACATACGGTTGTGTGCATGTAGCCTTAACCTTGGAGGACCTATGCATCACACAGACTGAACCTTGTTTTAAATTGAAACAACCTAATACCACATTTCCCCTTTGGAGGCACTGCAGGAAAGCTGAACACTTACTTCCAACAGGGGCGGACTGGGAACTTAAATTGACTGCAGGGTCTATGGCCAGCTCGCCCATGGCTACCAGTTTCTCCTACAGTAGTGACCAGAACATTATTTCCTCTTCTTGTATTTCACATTCAGTTTTGTAATATAACATTTTACATATGTTAAACTCCTCCCTTATACATTGTACGGTACATTTAATACAAATTGATAGAATGGAAAGAAATCACAATTGATACACTAAAGCTGTAATGACTGGCCCAGTACTGGGGGGAATGTATGATTAAAGATGACATATTAGATCTGCAAAAAAGATCTGGCTTAGTTGCCCATAGCAACCAATCAGATTCCACCTTTCATTTTGGACAGCTCCTTTAAAAAATGAAAGATGAAATCTGATTGGTTGCTATGGGCAACTAAGCCAGCTCTAATTTACACCAGTTTGATAAATGACCCCAGGTGTGTCTATTCGTATAAAAGTCATAAAATATTGTAAATTTCACTACTAAAACATACACAACAGGCAAATATTTTTTGATATTAGGCAATGCCCCTTTGACCCTTTCAGGAGTTTTTTTTTTTGCGTTTTTCTTTTGCACTCCCTAACTTCCCAGAGCCATAACTTTTATATTTGTCTGTTCACATAGCCGTATGAGGGCTTGTTTTTTGCAGGACAAGTTGTACTTTCCATCATTTAATATTGCATATGATGTAGTAGGAAGCGGGAAAAAAATTCCAAATGGGGTGAAATTGCAAAAAAAAAAAAAAGAAATTCCACCACAGTTTTATGGGTTTTTTATTTTGGCATTCAATGTGCAATAAAACTGACCAGTTCCGGTGATATCTTATATGTATAGTTTTTCTTGCGTTTTGATAGTGATAAAAAATTAAAAAGTGGGAAAAAAAAATTGGTTTTATTTTTTTGTTGCCATATTTTGACCCCTATAACTTTTTTGTAATTATGTGTACGGAGCTGTATGGGGGCTCATTTTTTGCAGGGCAATCTGAACCTCTCTCATTGCCATTCTGGGGTGTGTATGACTTTTTGATCACTTTTTATTTCATTTTTTGTAGAAAATGAGGCGACCAAAAACGGCGAATCGGCCATTTGGACGCTTTTTTTCATTTCGCTGTTTGCCGTATGAGAAATATATTTTTATATTATGGGAGTTTTCGCACATCGCGACACCCATGATGTGTATTTTTTTTATTTTTTTTAGTTCTTTTATTTTTATTTTGGGAACTTTTTTTTGTAAACTTTTTTTTTTTTTAACTTTTTTCTAGTTCCCATAGGGAACTATAACAATCAATCATCTTTGCTATTATCATAGACTCCATTTCACTTGCATTGGAGTCTATGATGATTTTACTACTTTCCTGTGGAGCCCTATTACAGGCAAGGGCTCCATAGGAAATACTATGCAGCGGCCTCCTGTCATTCAGAAAGACAGTGGCTGCTGCACACGAGCTCTGGCTCCTCCAATCGCCACACTGGGGAGCCGAAACACAACTAAAAGCGCAATCTTTCGGTTTTCAGCAAGCTCAAATGCCATGGTCAGAATTGACCACGGCATCTGAGGGGTTAAATGTCCACAATCGGCATTACTGCCGTTTGCGGACATGAGCCACGGGTGTCTGGCTATAAGAAGCAGGCGGCCACCCGCGGCTATGGTGCCCACAGTGCTCAGGAGCGGGCGCCATCTTTAATGACTCGGCCAGCACCATACTATTACGGTGCTGGTCGGGAAGGGGTCAAGTAATAGAGTCCTTGTAGTAACAGTAGCAACAGTTTAGGCCTGGCACAAAGCAGAGACCCTAACTAGCTAACTACAGGCCTGGTCTCAGTCTCTAGGCGCCAACACTGCAGTGAGGTGCGTGCATGATCTTACCGACCCGGGTCTGCTCCTTATCCACTGATGACTCTGAACCGAACAATCTGTCTCTCCAGCAAACATAAGGTCCCGCAGGGTATGCAGCTTTGTTACTCAGCTCTCATCACCCCTTCTGGAAACAATCTTCCTTTCCCTGGACAGGATCTGGGTCTCGGACAACAATCAGCTTCTCTCAGCTGCAGCTGTGGTCACTAAGGAGTCCTCTCGCTCCTGGATCCATCAGATTCTCAGCTCATACACAGTTCCTCAGTCTCGGCTAGCTTCTAAGATTGCTGCTGCTTCTTTTTCTAGCAGGTTCTCAAACCCCACCTACTTTGAATATTCAAATATCTGCAGTGTGTTAGCTGTGTTTAAGAAACAGCGGCATCTTGTGGCCAAACAGCAGAATATCAGTCCTGATCATTTAACTTAATCCACACACAAACAGTGTTCAAACAATGAGAGCTGTTTCTCAAAATCACATTTACATGGGATCGCATGTTGCAGGTGGCTGGAGAGGGGGTGATATTATTTATATGGGACTGTATGTTGAAGGCGGCTGGGGAGGAGGTGATGTTATTTACATGGGACTGTATATTGGAGGGGGCTGAAGAGATCGTGTGATGTTATTTACATGGGACTCTAAGGCTGAGGGAAGGAAATAGTGTTATTTACCTGGGACTGTATATTGAGGGGCTGAAGGGAGGGGAGTGATGTTATTTACATGGGACTGTATAGTGGAGGAAGGAATATAACTACAGGAGGCACTGCAGGGGGCATTATAAATACTTGGGCACTTCAGGATGAGCATTATAACAGTAGTGGGCACTATAAATACTGGGGGCACTGTAGGGGTATTAGAAATCTAGAGAACACTATAGGCGTTCTTATTACTAAAGAGGGCAATATAAAAGGGACTTATAGATCCACCTTATGCTAACAGCACTATGGGGGGGGGGGCTTATTACTACTGAGGGGTCTCTAGATAGCCTTATTACCACTGGGGGAACAATACAGGGCCTTATTTATACTGGGGATTCTGTGAGGGTAATATTAAAGGGGTATTCCAGTTACCATAAATATAACTTATGTTTTAGACTAATTAATCATCAATAATTACCTAATATAATGTAAATTTCACATATTTACTGTTCAGCATTTATAAAAGTAGTTGTCTTCCTCTGCTACGCACTGTGATCCCTAATAAATTACCATGGCATCGACCTATAGTACTGAGCCTATGTTAGGTCGAGCATGCTCAGTGTGTTGCTATCAGTTCTCTAGCTAAATGTCTTGTGAAACAAAGGGCGTATTAGTGTGCTGCTAATTACTGAGTAGAATGGGCGTGACTGGACTGTATATCAGACAGCCAATCAGTAAACATCAACACTCAAAGCAGGAAAGCTAGGGTTTGTAGTTTTGTGAGGGAAGATCAGGCACCATGATACTCTCAGTGTGTTGCAGGTTCCAAAAGGAGCTAGACAAATAGATTGCAAGGAAAATTGAAACTCTGGTTATATGTATAGGTATGGGCTCTGGTTATATGTATAGGTATGGGCTCTGGTTATAAGTATAGGTATGGGCTCTGGTTATATGTATAGGTATGGGCTCTGGTTATATGTATAGGTATGGGCTCTGGTTATAAGTATAGGTATGGGCTCTGGTTATATGTATAGGAATGGGCTCTGGTTATAAGTATAGGTATGGGCTCTGGTTATTTGTATAGGTATGGGCTCTGGTTATATGTATAGGAATGGGCTCTGGTTATATGTATAGGTATGGGCTCTGGTTATATGTATAGGTATGGGCTCTGGTTATATGTATAGGTATGGGCTCTGGTTATATGTATAGGTATGGGCTCTGGTTATATGTATAGGTATGGGCTCTGGTTATATGTATAGGTATGGGCTCTGGTTATATGTATAGGTATGGGCTCTGGTTATATGTATAGGTATGGGCTCTGGTTATAAGTATAGGTATGGGCTCTGGTTATATGTATAGGTATGGGCTCTGGTTATATGTATAGGTATGGGCTCTGGTTATATGTATAGGAATGGGCTCTGGTTATATGTATAGGTATGGGCTCTGGTTATATGTATAGGTATGGGCTCTGGTTATATGTATAGGTATGGGCTCTGGTTATATGTATAGGTATGGGCTCTGGTTATATGTATAGGTATGGGTTCTGGTTATATGTATAGGTATGGGCTCTGGTTATATGTATAGGTATGGGCTCTGGTTATATGTATAGGTATGGGCTCTGGTTATATGTAAATGTATGGGCTCTGGTTATATGTATATGTATGGGCTCTGGTTATATGTATAGGTATGGGCTCTGGTTATATGTATAGGTATGGGTTCTGGTTATATGTATAGGTATGGGCTCTGGTTATATGTATAGGTATTGGTTCTGGTTATATGTATAGGTATGAGCTCTGGTTATATGTATAGGTATGGGCTCTGGTTATATGTATAGGTATGGGTTCTGGTTATATGTATAGGTATGGGCTCTGGTTATAAGTATAGGTATGGGCTCTGGTTATTTGTATAGGTATGGGCTCTGGTTATATGTATAGGTATGGGCTCTGTTTATATGTATAGGAATGGGCTCTGGTTATATGTATAGGTATGGGCTCTGGTTATATGTATAGATATGGGCTCTGGTTATATGTATAGGTATGGGCTCTGGTTATATGTATAGGTATGGGCTCTGGTTATATGTATAGGTATGGGCTCTGGTTATATGTATAGGTATGGGCTCTGGTTATATGTAAAGGTATGGGCACTGGTTATATGTATAGGTATGGGTTCTGGTTGGGTCACAGCTTGCAGCCTTAATGCAGTTTAAAAAAAAATTAAGTTACTTTACTGGAATACCTATTTAATACTGGAGGGCTCTTTTACCAATCTAGGCACTCTTGGGTAGCATTATCACTGTTGGGGGCACTGTAGGGGGCAGTATTAGTAATGGAGGTATTCTTGGGCAGGATTATCACAGTTGGGGGCACTGTAGGGGGCAGAATGGAGGCATTCTAGAAGGGAATTACTATTGGCGGGACTATGGGGGGCACTGATATTTCATTAGGATAGTATTTGGGGTATTGGGGGGCACAGCGAGCAGCAGGATAACACTGTGGGGACTCCAGGTTGGGGTATGATGATAGAAATGTGAGGAAGCTATGATGTCTGTGTGTCACACTCTGCAGAGATGAGGCGGCTGAGAGAAGGTGTCTGGACCAAATAGAGAAGATGATGAGAAGATCTACATCAGAGGAGATGTCACTTGGGAGGCCCTGGATGTGACAGATATGTGCTGCTGTATAGTCAGTACAGGAAAGTGCGAGGGGAGGGTCAATTTTTGAGAACTGGGCCATATTAATTGGGTCTTGGGCCCCGGATCTTTTAAGACCCTAGCAACGCCCCTGTGGTTAAGTATTGATTACCACTACGGATCTGGCCACGCTGGGGGGAGGGTCTACAGAAATGGCCCCCTGGGGTGAACAAACCCTTCAATTAACTGTAGCTACTATAAAGCATGCATACCCTGCTGATCTTTCTATACAGACAATACAGCAAGAGAGGATATGTATTCATTATGGGCACTCCCAGAGAGATTAAAAAAATATATACTGCTAGAACATTTGACAAAAGAGAGCAGACATATAATTTCTCTTCTACAGACATACATCTGATGATACTAAAATTAAAAACATGGGACATTTCCTTTAAAAGGCAATTACCAGGATCACCCCTTATTAGCTTTGGTCTATGTGGGGCAATTGGTGTTTCCTATTTTAGAGTTTACAATCATTTGGCCCTAGCTATAATGGACAACTGGACAAACAGATATACCTGATTCATGATATAGAAAGAATACTAAAAATAACATAAAACTAAAAGCAGGAAATGTAAAAATGAGACTGAAAATAAGAGTCTCAGTTGAAATTGTAGTAAATTTGCAATTTCATTAACCACGATCACTTTCAAGTACAGCTAGAAAGTATACACTTGGAGTAGAACTCTCAGAACGAACCTGTGGTTTAAAGAAAAATAATGACACAGTTACTTGTAAAATTATAGTTATCGGACTTGTAATATATTGATCCCTGTGTTTGTAATCACTATTCACCATTCCCAGACATATTAGAGTCTTTTAGGGACAGTGGAGTGAGTGAGAAGAACATATATTAGTCAGCTAGATGGAATTAATAGATAGAAAAGTTTGGGTTTTATGAGTAGAGAGGGAGAGTATAGGGGCATTTAATGAACTGCTTTTACACAATTTTTTTTGTGTATGAGTAACCAGCCTTAACCCCCGCCCCCCAAAACCTCACTCTGCAACAGTTTATAAGTATTTTATAGGCATTTTCCCACCATCCCTACCATAATACATTTCACCGGATACACTGCACAATTGCGCCTTTTTCTTTCAAAAAACCATTTGCAAATTGTGCAGTTTAATGCATTTTACTACATTAATATATCAGTTTAATTCAACACATTTTATTGCACCGTATACTGCATCTGCCCTTGTGAAGGCATATTAAATGGATGCTTGTTCAGAACAAGCCACTGATTTTTCCAGTTCCCCAATAAAGGGCAATTTATGGAACATTTTTAATTTTAAAAAGCATAACAAATGCAATGGCACAGTGTGTTTTTAAACAGGCTATTTGTTAACACCATCAACCATGAATTTACTAATAGCTATAGATATCATTATTTTACATTATTTACTATTGCTGTCATTGCGTTTATGAACTTAAAAAGGGACAGGGGAGAGAGAGAAAACAGAAAAAAAAAAACAAAAGAGAAAAAATCCTGGGAGACTTTAGAGTGTCATATACAATTTTCATGGCAATTGGAGCAGTTTTAGTTACATAGTTATAGTTACATAGTTGATACGGTTGAAAAAAGACACAAGTCCATCAAGTTCAACAA
Organism: Bufotes viridis; assembly: GCA_033119425.1. Taxonomy (NCBI): domain Eukaryota; kingdom Metazoa; phylum Chordata; class Amphibia; order Anura; family Bufonidae; genus Bufotes; species Bufotes viridis. The sequence continues at coordinate 61,489,003 of CM065592.1, read as the reverse complement.
AGGGATAGATGGGGTCGTGAATCCCAGAAGGAAATGAGACTGAGATTTCTCCACGTTTTCATAAGCACTAATGTTGTTTACTTTTAAGAATTCATCTAAACCCTTTTTAAAACTGTCCACTGTTCCTGCTGTGAACACGTCCTAAGGAAGTCTTGATTCAGGTAAAATCCATTTGGACCTGAATCGAATCTTTTGACACATTAGAATCATAAGAACCGGACTTGGAATGAGTTTTAAGAAATGCGTTCTTCTCTAATTTGCACCGGTAATGTGGAACATGCCACAAAATACTGTCAAGGTAGCCATTCAAAAACTCATATTAAATGTCTACTTCAACTATTGGTGCAATTTGTCTTCTAATGCATTTTACCATTCCCCCACAATTTTTATTACTTGTTGCCTCTTCAGAAAGGAGTGGATGGGCAGACATTGGTGAGGGATGTCACCAGTTGTACTTGCCCATTCGAAACAGTAGGCTAAAAGTCATGGCCGCATTCCTTACAATAGCTACTTTGTGTATTGAGTTTGTGGCTTTTAGCACAATCCGACGGGAGATGGAAAGTCAGAGCTGAATGTAGCAATTCAGCCCTGACATCACATACAAAATGACAGTCCAACTGGGCAGTTGTGGTAAACTACAGTCTATGTCTAGAGTTGGACTGGAGAACTTTTGAAATGAGGAAATTATTCTGAGGATTGACTCTTCGTCTATACATGAACATGTCCATTTTTAATTGCATCTTAATCTTTCTTGTTATCATTGCACACATAGGTCAAGCCATCAAGAAGATCTAGGAGTATATTTGGGAGTCAGCTCATAAGAACTAGACCCTCGTGGTAAGTGATTGGCTTTAGAAACAGCTCCAAATGGAGATTGTCTTCTGCTGGATGTTTGGAAAACGTTATAGTGTCAGAGACCTGAGCTTACAGCTGAATCCTCAGGTACTTTGGTTGGTCACTCATGGAATGGATACTCTAGCCCTTTTTTAAATTTTCCATAACTGCATAGAGTGGGACAAACGAAAATAAGAGGTCTCATTCACACGTCAGTGTTCGGTCAGTGATTTTGAGCCAAAACCAGGTACTGCTCTAAACACAGAACAGGTGCTGATCTTTCCCTTATACCTTATGTCTGTGGAGGCTCCAATCCTGGTTTTGCCTCACAATAACTGATGGAATTCACGGACCAAAACACTGACGTGAGAATGAGGCTTTACTGGAGAAGATGGATATAAAATCAAATCACTTTGCATATTGATCAACTGAATCCTAAATACAAAAATGTTGAGGGCCATCTTGTGTTTCCCATAAGATCATTTCAATGTTATTCAGACTATTTGGTAGCAAATTTGGAAGATAATAACTTGACAGCCTCCGACAAATTAATTGCACTAGGTTATTGCCCTGTGACATCCACATGACTAAATCTATGGATTGTTCAAATTTTTAAAACAAAATTAGCTGAAGACTGAAAATTGTGACATTTGCTTTCAATTCATCTTCGGCTTCAAACACATTTTTTCGTGGTGTTTACAAAGAAGCAGCAAATTCTGTCCAACTACATTGACCTTGGAACCTCTTATCATAGTAACCCAAACAGGACCTCAGTAGGTTCTAAGTAGTGCAAGAAAGAAAATACCCTCAAAAGGTCATGGCTTTTGCTTGTGAGACGGCCCATTATCTGAGATTTAGGTAATTACCTTTAAATTCAAAGCATGCATTGTCTAAATATAAAGAGAGATAAGAAGGTGTTAAGTCATTTCAAGCAAACTAAAGTATTCAACCCAATCTATAAAAGTCATATAACAAGCTTAGGTAAGAAATAATTACCAGCTAATCTGTAACTAAACTGAGCATAAAACCCAGGTGGTTAAAAAAAACGTGGCAATAAAAAAGCCTGCTAAAAGGGTCATATAAAAAAAGAATGCAATATACCTTGGCATTGGTAGGATAATTCAATGGATGGCCATGGGTTGGTCTTCCATAAGGCTGGTATTACACCAGCAGATGCCGCTGGCGAATGCAAAAAAGTTGCTCTCCAGTGTAATTTTCACTCTTTTTAACTTTTTAATTCACCTCAGCGCTGGTCTCTTCACTTTCTGTGGGTGGGAAGCAGCTAGTGCCATGTGACCAGCAACCACCTACGTCTCCCAGGAGTGAATTGCATTCAGCTCTTGCTAACCTCTTCCCTTCATATGCAGTAGTCCCTCACACATAGCCTCAGTGATTCCACTGAGTGATAGAACTATGGTACTGTATGTGATGCATCCCCACAATTCCCTTCTCCACTGTGTAGAGAGAGATATAGCTATATATGTCTATGAAGTTAAGGGATGAATGAATGAAAGATATCTGGACTGCTTCATCTGTTTCACTATGAGATCATTACACCAGCACTAAGAAGAGAAAGGTACAGTAATAGGGAAGCTCCTGATCATGTTAGTTAGTCCACCTCTTCATGCAAGAGAATGTGGACCAGAAAGATAAACAGTGGGGGGCATTACTGCAGTGAGCCCTTGAAGAGCCAGAGCAGAGGATGGGAGTAGTAGTGGCTTTGTCTATAGGATGTGTCACAGTGGTTTCCCTCAGGCCATTGCTCTCTAGGGCCACTAAAGTGAGAGGACAGTTTGGGCTCCTGCCTGATGGTAGTTTAGGGTGCCCTTGGTGTGCAAGGCAGGGTGTATAGAGTACAATGGTCAGCGTATGCTACAGTAAACATCAATAAACTAGGCCAGGTAGATGAATAAATGTCTCTTTTTAAGTGGGTGTAAAACAGGAAGTGTAGTTTGCCCAACAATAATCTGTACACAGAGTAAATTCTTCTCCTAGATGGTCAAGTTTAGAGGCTAAAAATGACACTCTTGGTATGCTATCTTGCTAAAGTCTCTCATTCTAAATTCTCTGGCTAGCAACTGTAATCTGCCATTTATGGCTGTGGGGTTTTTATAGGCCACTGTGGGGCTTTTATAGGCATGTCTGGCTAGTGGTTAAGCCCTTTAGCTGGCGGTGGATCCGCTGAAGTTATGAAGAAGTGCCGGCCTCTACATAACTTCGGTACATCCATCCAGTCTGAATGTAATCCAGATTCCTTTCTACGCCTAAAACAGGTGTAGAAAATGATAAAAGAGACATCCTGCCAGCCTGACTCCTTCCCCGCCTATGCCACGCCCACTTTTTTTTAGACCTGGCATTTAGACCCCACTTTTTTAGACTGTGAGGGTCCCAGCTGTAGGAACCCGACTGATCTAATAGTTGTTCCATATCCTGTGGATAGGGGATAACGTTAAACAACCGAAATGCCCCTTAATGGTAGAGTAAAATAAATGACATAAATGAATGGCTTGATATGTATTAAGCATACATCATAAGAATTACATAACCTCATATTGGAATGAATAAATTCAGTAGCAGTAGTAATACTTACAATTATATAGACAAGCCAGTAATGTATAATCAGAATGTTATTGATCAATCCTACCTATATAACATTTATTGAGTGAATGGAGTGCATCGTAGGTCCTTTCATCTGGGGGCGGGGTTGGAGGACAGGACCTTCGTTCTCCTGATCATGGGAACGCCTTTAATTACATCATGGGAATTCTGATGCATCTCTTGATGCTTTTTCTGCTCACTAATGTGACTAGTTATAATTGGTTATATCACTAGTTATATCACTGTTGTGACATACAATACAATGTGTGGTACCTACAGTGCCTTAAAAAATGATTCATACTCCTTGAACTTTGCCAAATTTTTTCACGTTACATCTTCAAACCTAAATGTATTTTATTGGGATTTTATGTGACTTTGTGTGAAGTGAAAAGAAAATTAAACATGGTTTTCAAAAAATTTTAGAAATAAAAATCTGGAGAATGCGGCATGCATTTGTATTCAACCCCCCCCCCCCCCCACCAGTCCTCCAGCTGTTGCAAAACTTCAACTCCCAGCATGCCTAGATAGTCTAAAATAGCTGTAGGCTATCCAGGCATGCTGGGAGTTGTAGTTTTGCAACAGCTGGAGGGCCGCATGTTGGGCATGCCTGGTCTAAACCATTCCATTGTAGCTTTGGCTCTATGTTTAGGGTCGTTGTCCTGCTGGAAGGTGAACCTCCGTCCCAGTTTCAAGTCTTTAGCAGCCTCCAACAGGTTTTTCCTCCAGGATTACCTTGTCATTATCTCCATCCATCTTCCCATCAACTCTGACCAGCTTCCCTGTCCCTGCTGCAGAAATGCATCCAGAGAGCACAATGCTACCACCATCATGTTTCACAGTGAGAATGTGTGTTCACGGTGATGTGCAGTGTTAATTTTCCACCACACATAGCATTTTGCATTTAGGCCAAACAGTTCAACTTTGGTCACATCTGACCACAGCACCTTCTTTCAGATGTTTACTGTGTTCCCTACTTTCTTGTGACAAACTATAAACGGGACTTCTTATGGCTTGTTTTCAAAAATGGCTTGCCAGTCTTCCATACAGGCCAGATTTGTGGAGTACACTAATAGGTGTCCTGTGGACAGATTCTTCCGCCTGAGCTGTGGATCTCTGCAGCTCCTCCAGAGTGACCATGGGCCTCTTGGCTGCTTCTCTAATTAGTGCCTGAGATGTCAGTTTAGGTGGAAGCCCATGTCTTCGTAGATTTGCAGTTGTTCCCTACTCCTTCCATTTTCAGATGATGGATTGAACAGTGCTCCATGAAATGTTCAGAGCTTGAAATATTTTTTTTATTAACTAACCCTGCTTTACACCTCTCCATAACTTTATCCCTGACCTGTCTGGTGTGTTCCTCGGTATTCGTGATTCTGTTTGATCAATAATGTTCTCTAACAAACTTCTGAGGCCCTTACAGAGCAGCTGCAGTTATACTGAGAATACATTACGCACAGGTGGACTGTATTTACTAATTAGGTGACTTCTGAAGGCAATTGGTCACACTGGATTTTATTTTGGGATATCAGAGTACAGGGGCTAAATAAAAATGCACAATTTTCTGATTTTTATTTATTAAAATTTTAGAAAACCATGTTTCATTTTTTATTTCACTTTACACCTACTTGCTACTTTATTTTGGTCTATCCCATAAAATTCCAATAAAATACATTTAAGTTTGTAGGTGAAACGTCAAAAAATGTGGAAAAGTTCAGGGGGTAGGAATACTTTTTCAAGGCACTCTATGATCAGGCTTATCCCTTCCTTGGAAAGATCTGTGATCTGAGACCAGTGGGAAAACCACAACTTGGCTGTGCCTACATTGACAGTTATAAGACCATCAGCATATTATTTTGCAATGTATTATGGGCTCTTGTACTACATAAGCTTCTAACTGGCAGCAAATCTATGGAGTTTTACAACATCCCAGACAGACAGATATTAGGCACGTCATTGTGGGATAGATTAGACTGACATCAACTGCCAAGCTCGGTCCTTCCTGGAGGATTCCTCAGACAATCGCACTTGGTGAACAAATCAAAGTGATATTTTCCAAAGTTATGCTCACTGGGTTTTCCCAAATTGTAAATGGAAACGTTTAGAAATTGTGACTTATATTAGTCCTCAGTGTGTGTATGAGAATTATGCACTGTGATTTCTCAAAATCTTACCTACTTTGCTGCTACTGAAATTCCAAAATCTAACTCCGTTGCCCACCCATGCCTGTATTGCGGGTCCGCAATATACAGGCACTGGCCGTTTGTGCACCGCATCACGGATGTGGACCCATTTACTTGAATGGGTATGCAATCCAGAAGGTAGTGCCTCCCTGGAGTATCTATCAGTGCCTCTGCACCACAAAAAAGTAGTGCGTGCACTACTTTTTTGCGGTGCGGACCATCGGATATGGATCACAGACCCAATTCAAGTGAATGGGTCCTGCCTCCACATACGGCAGCCCTACCCTCAGTGCCCATGAATTGTGGACCACAATTTGCGGTCCGCAGCATGGGCCTGGTCGGCACATGTTCGTGTGCATGACCCCTAAATGTGAGTTTCCCCACTGCTATCAGTCTACAGCATTTTCTATAAGATTTATACGTAGAATCGTGTAGAGAACACAAGAGGTAATCTACTGATATCTTTCATCTTCGCTGGTGGCCAACTAAAGGAATATAATATAGGGGCGTAGCTTAACAATATTTTTTCCATAAGGCATACAGAACATAACAGGGAGGCTCATGCTACGGTCACTTTTTTAGAGCTTGTCCCGGGACAGTGAGGAGGAGGAGGGGACGTGGCTGAATTCCTGGGACACAGAGAGATATATTCATAGAATTTTCAGTTTTAATTGTAACAGGAGACAAAATAAAAAAAATGAGATAAAAGTTGGAAGTGCTGAGCAATTTTGGGGCATTTTCTGTATTTAGTGTTCCTTTAAATAGAAACTTTATATTCTTGAAGAATATATTTGCAACTGAGCACAATTTTATACATATCATCAAGTAGGCTGCCTCCAAAGCACAGTCATAGTCTCTAAGCCAGGGATGGCCAACCTGAGGCTCTCCAGCTGTTGCAAAACTACAACTTCCAGCATGCCCACACTGCCAACAGCTATCAGCCTACAGCAGGGCAGGATAGAAGGTGTAGCCTTATAACAGCTGTAGAGCCGTAGGTTGGACAGCCCTGCCCTAAGCCCTGATCTTCAAGATCCAGTTCATAATGCTAAAAAAATATTAAAAGAGGATGTATGAGTAGAAAAAGGTAATGTTTCATTTCCAGAAACCGCATAACCCTTGCTCATGTCTGTGTCTGGTATAGCAGGTTAAAGAGGTATTTCCAGCAGCTAGTATTATGGCTTATCCCTAGGTGACAGTACACTGTGCTTGCAGTCTGTATCACCCAAGGAGCGTTGCCACCCAGTATTAATGTGCCCTGCCTCAACATATAAGCTGCTGCAGAACCCAAAATAAAGGGTGCACCACCTTGTGTGATCAAAGTGAATCTCAGTGCAATCACATTAAGTTTTCCAGGTGATCTTTTTTCATTTTCTGGCATTGTATAAGTGTATAACAGGAGATCTCTTTCCAGTAAACACACAGTGAAATAATTTTTGCTCCGTACCTCTACATTCCTTCTATGTTCTCTATAGATCAGTTGTAGAAAATCACGTCCGTGTCTATAGGAAACCATCATCTGTCTTAGAAGGAACAGATAAACTTCTTGGCATTGCCGTTGAGGACATTCTCGGTTAATAATCTGCACAGACCTGGCTGTGAATTTATTTATGTTCCATATGCTCTTTGCAAGGAACTGACTATTCCTGCAGGGCTGAATGAGCAGAGCCTCCTAGCTCTAGTGAACTTGTTAAGACGAGTACATGGGAGCAGGGACTTGCCTGAACAGGTTGGGTAGACAGAACAGGTGCTGCGATTACTCACCATACCACGATGGGGGAAGTGTCTACTCAGGGACTGTCCCTCTCAAACTGTTTCTTCTGTTATAATGTTGAAATAGTCAAAAGGATGTGTGTAACCCGTTAGTAATGCAGCAATCACCGATGACATTTATTCATACAGCAGTTGTGGTCGTCTTCATTGAGGTCACTGTATTTTTTCTTGTAATTTTCATTGTAACATCTGGGCTTTTTACTACTGAATATGAAACTTCAGCTTAGGCTGAATCACCATAAACTCTCCTAATAATGTCAAGTCAACAGGATCAAATAGCAATCTGGAAAGTACGTGGTTGAAAAAAAAATTGTACATGTCAAGCAATAGCAGATATGAAAGCGAATTTGGTATACCCATACAATCATCATCATTGGCATCATATTCATTGACATCAGCAGACCCGTGTTTGTGGCCTCCATTTTTAAGAGGCCTCCACCACCATGTCTTCATCTGTCTTAGGCCTCCTACCCAAATGTCTTAGGCCTCTTTCACACGGGCATCATGTTTGATGCCCGGATTGGATGCGGGTGTGTTGCAGGAATATGCGCGATTTTTCCGCGCGGGTGCAAACGTTTGTAATGCGTTTTGCACGCGCGTGTGAAAAATCGCCATGTTTGGTACCCAGACCCGAAGCCGGACTTCATCACTGAAGTCCGGTTTCGGGTAGAGTATTCTGGAGAATTTATTATTTTCCCTTATAACATGGTTAATAAAGAATGCTGTGTAAAATGAGGATGAAGGGGTTAAAAATAATAAAACTTAACTTATCTTAGCCACTTGATCGCGTAGTTGCGATCTGTCATCTCTCTTCATGCTTTAACTAACAGCTTAAGGACCTGTGATGACGTCACATCACATGGTCCATTTTACCATGGTGATGGACCATGTGATTGGACCATGTGATGTGACGTCATCACAGGTCCTTTAGCTGGTAGCTGAAGCTTGAAGAGAGAAGACAGATCGCAACTACGCGATCAAGTGGCTAAGGTAAGTTAAGTTTTATTATTTTTAACGCCTTCATCTTCATTTTACTATGCATTCTTTATTAAGAATGCTATTATTTTCCCTTATAACCATGTTATAAGGGAAAATAATAAAGATCTGGTCACGTTGCTAAGCAACCATGCGGGAAAATCTCACTGCATCCGCACTTGCTTGCGGATGCTTGCGATTTTCCCGCAGCCCCATTCACTTCTAAGGGGTCTGCGTTACGTGAAAAACGCACAATATAGAGCATGCTGCGATTTTCACACAACGCAGAAGTGATGCGTGAAAATCACCGCTCATGTGCACAGCCCCATAGAAAAGAATGGGTCCGGATTCAGTGCGGGTGCAATGCGTCCACCTCACGCATTGCACCCGCGCGGAAAACTCGCCCGTGTTTCAGCATGTCGATTGATGCTCGTTAAGTTCCATTTACATGTAGTAATCATTGTGAGGACGGAGACAAAAGATCTTTGATAAGATCATTCTTCTCTATACGGTTTTCATTTGTCAGCAGAACATCCTACATGGGGAGATGTGCTGGCGACAAACAATGTTTTTTAGCGGTAAATTAAAGATGCAATCACCTGACAGACAAGCTCATGATCGGTGCCATATTTACACAAGGAAATAAACAACTGTGTAAAAGATTGTTGCAAATTTATCTTATGGTATTATTTCAGTACTATTATCACTGTTCCTTAGACGCTACTACTATATAAGTAATGATTGTCAATACTATGTCTGTACTGGTATCTGTAAACCATGGTGATATTATTTAGGCACAGTGGGGAAGATCCTACTAATCCTGTCTATTATCTAGAAAGTCTAATGATGTGCCAAATTTACCATAGTGGTTCATGGTGGAAGATAAGTTTGGTGTGGTTGACTTTCTTTGGCCTACATTAGAACATATCAAGCCACTACTCATTTTCATTTGCTGTTAATTCACATCTGTTGTGAAAGAAGGCACTAAAGGCATATACAGTAAAACACCTAATACCAGGGGTGTAGCTATAGGGGATGCAGAGGTAGCAGTCACTACCAGGCCCAGGAGCCTCAGGGGCCCACCGACCCTACATAAGAAGACACCTGTATTATAGAAAGTGCATTCTGGTCAAGTTACACTTCTTACTGGAGGGAAGGGGTTAGGTCAAGAATTCTAGATGGGGCGGGAGGCTGGGGTGCCATTTCAATTTTTGCCTCAGGCAGCCCGAAGGTTATGTGCTTCCCTGTCCCTGGCTACAAGGCACTGAAGGAAGGGGGACCCAAGCTGAACTCTTGAACCAGGGCCCAAATGGTGAAATATAATGAGTATGCTAAGCATTTAATTTAAAAAGTGTTGTGTTTATGGAAAACCCCTTTAATAGAGTGAGGAGAACATCTAGTAAACGTTGTATTGTCACTATACCTCTGGACACTGTGCATATTGTAGTCTATTGAACAATGGCTACAATGTCTATAGCAGAAATAATTCATTATAGGTACAGTAACCTGTAGACAGATGCCCTAATGAAGGAAATTCAAATAGTTCAATACATTTGAAAATTGAAGTAGCAGCTACAACGTACTCTACATGCAAATGTACTCACCTGTCCTTAAGAAAAGCCTTATGTCCATATTAAAGAGCAAACAAATGTCCTAAAGATTGCCATAGATGTGAGATAAGTGCTGGCCAACATGTCCTATTCCAACTCAGTTCATCCAACTTCTGACTAGGAATTGGTTATGATCTTCTGTTCAAGCAAGGCTAACCAAAATTCTGTCGAAACTTTGTTCTTCTGATGTGTTACATTTTTTGGTCAATAATTTGAGGTCTATGGTAGAAACAGCCAATGTCTGGTTGATTGCAGATACATTATCCTTGTGTTGGGGTGAAAAGAAAAGAATTGTATTTGGAAAATACTTGTTGGAAATTGTTTTGGGTGGTATTAAGTAATTGTTCATCAGCCATCAGATTTTTACCTAAGATTTTAGACAGCATTGTACTCATTAGGCACTTCCCCTTGTAATGACTCTAAGAAGTGCAAGATCTCTCTGTGCTCCTGACTGGTCAATGAGTTTATTCTGAGGCTACATACAGTATGTATTACGTCAAAGAGCTTAAGTTGATAATGGTATACACAAGATAACAGAAATATGTTTGTAATCTATAGAGATGATGTGTGGTTAGAGGATGTAGTGATTGGATGCTGTTAATCATCTTTTAACCATGATGCTTGAGAAGAGAATTACCAGGTATTAGTAGGGACGTGGGTCTGGTTAGATACCAGTTATTTATGTAGGGATGGAGTTAGTTTTTAGTTGGAGTAGTTACTAGCCAGCCTAAAAGTTATGCTGCATTATTGTTTGGTATCTTCCAGAAATACTACTGAGAAACTGTTCAAGTTGACTCACTGCACATCAGAAGCGTCACTGACAGGTTTCTACCATGAAAAGCCCATTTTCCACCGCACTGACCTGGCTCTACTTTACCTAACTCTACCCTGCATTTTTTTTTCACAAGGCCCCAAATATTTTAAATGTACCTGGTACCTGATCTGAGGGTTTTCCAAGGGAACCAGGTTGGTGCTATGAAGTCACTGCTACCAGCTACATTCAGAGGACACCATATCCGCAGTGGGGAAAAAAACAGCTGGTACCAAAACATACTAGAGGGAGTACCCTACTAGAGGCAGTGGAAAAGTGAGTTAAAGGGGTTTTTCCAGTGTTTTATACTGATGACCAATCCTTAGCATAGGTCATCAATATCTGATCGGTGGGAGTCTAACCCTAGGCCAGCAAAGTCACTTTCATCAGCCATATATCATCGGGGAAGCTCAGTCCCAATTAAGCAAATGTGGCTGAGCTGTGATACCAAGCACTATACAAGGGACAGCACTGTGCTTGGTAAGCTGCAAGGAGGCTGTGGGGCTCTCTCAAGTGCTGTAGACTCCTCAAACAGCTGATCGTGGGGGACTAGGGTGTCATTGTCTGACTTTATAGTAATATGTATCTGGTTAGCTTAATCTGGATAACTGGATAATGTTATTCATTAAATGTAGCTACCTATAGAGGCCTTGAGAAACTATTTTCATTTTTCTCCAGGAGAGATATCTTGAATTATAAATGATGTCTGGCTTAAAGGAACCTGTCATCAATTTTAGGCTGCCTTCATTAGGGGCAGCATAAAGTAGGGGCATATAATCTGATTTAATAGATCTTGAAAAGTGATGAGCGGCAGGGGCAATATTCGAATTTGCGATATTTCGCGAATATTTGGGCGAATATTCGCCATATATTCGAAAATTCGCAAATTCATAATCTCCAGTCATTATCTTCTTGATTGCGAAATTCGCATAAAAATTGCGCATAAACTTGCATAGAAATTTACTTAAAATTTGCATAAAATTTTTGCATAAACTGGTATTTAAAAGGTGGCTTTTAAATGCCAATTTATGCAAATTTTTATGCAAATTTTACGTGAAGTTTTATGCAAATTGTATGCACATTTTTATGCGAATTTTCGCAATCAGAAAATAATGACATTATTTTCTTGTTTGCGAAAATTTGCATATAAAAAATTCGCATAAAAACGAATATTCGCAATTGCGAATATATTTTGCGATATTCTTAATATTCGTGAATTCTCGAAGTGCCGATATTCGCGATTAAAATTCGCAATTCGAAAATTCGTGATCAACACTAATCTTGAAGAACATTAGGGTCAGCAGTGTGCAACCAGGAAGGTCCAGGCTTGAAGGTAAATTTATAGCTTTTATTTATTCATAGTTTCCACAGATTACTCGTTTCTTGGCTGGAATGGTCCCTTATTCAGATCAAGAAGCATATTTTTCTTCTACATTTTCTGCCTGGCATGCTGTGCCTTGAGGGAAGAAGCTTGGCTGCACCAGCTACCTCTATCCACCGCACGATTGGGTGTTACGCTCTGAGCATAACCCATCCAGGTGAGTCTTTTTCACGATCAGATTAAACTATCTGTCAAAACTGTCCCATTATTAAGCACTGCTCTCCCTCTGCTTTTCTTTCAGATTTCATAGATCTGTTACTCATGTTCCAAAGGCAAATGATTACCAAGAACCAGCATTATAATAAGCACAGCCTGGAATAGAGTCATGGCTACATAAGAAGAGTCACAGTTATTCATGAGCTCCTGCTCTCCCTGCCCACCAGCTGATGATTAACAATTCTCTCCTAGGTAAAAAAAAAATGTCAATCATCAGCAGGTAGACAGGGAGTGCAGGAGCTCCTGAAGCAGCATGACTCTTCTCTGGCAACCATGACTCTTTTCTAGGCCTGGGTTGCCATTATTATAAATCTGGTTCTCAGTATCCCTTAGCTCATGAGTGACAGATCTCTGCTACTACTTTGCACCGCCCCCAGTGAGGTTAGCATGAAATTGATGACATGTTCCCTTTAAGTTTCTGTTCTTGAATGCTATGCAACATATTTGCATTATATATTTTTGTCTGTTGTATTTATATTGATATTTATATAGAATTTTACTTTGGTGCAATTTACATAAACAACAGAGCACTTCTTATACAAATGCAGCTATTTTTTTACTGTCTATTTTGTGATTATTCATAGCGGTGTTAATTTGTAGGGACTGGGCTTGATTCTCCATAGATTTGTAGTAAGTCGACCTATGCTCTAATACAATCTTATAAGGATTTGTAGAAGTTTGTTTTAATACATGTTTTATTGTGTGCGTATAGCGTTGAGCGTGAATATTCTAATCGCAAATTTTTATTGCGAATATCGGTATTTTGAGAATTCATGAAAATCAAGAATATAGTATTATATATTCGTAATCATGAATATTCTAGTTTTTTTTTCTTTTTATCCTTATTATGCTATCATCCATAACCTTCTTTTTGATAGTTATTGTTTTACCTATCATTAATAAACTGTTATTATAAGTATTACCTAGCTATTATTTTTTTATTTTTATAGATGCTATATTATTTCATTTTTAAAATAAATAATTTATAACATCCAATAGACAACATATTACAGACAATCACACAAAGGCCAAAAGCTGGGTATGTGAAAGCCAATAACCTATCCATGAGACAGGTACAGTCAGCATACCTTACAATGGCAGCCTTGTGTGCAATGAGACACTCAAAACTAGTTCTCATCTGACTGAGAGCCAGTAAGCCTCAAAGTTACTTGACTTTTGTTGGATGGCTTGGGGGACCTGCACACCTAGATCATTATCATTAGGGTGACAAAAGCTGTAAAACTTATTTTTGGATGCCAGCTAACTCTTCTCTCACTGCTTAGGAGGGCTGCATAAACATTTTCAGTTTTCTAATTGTCCTAACATTTATATTCAGCCTTTATACATAGCCTTTTTTTATACTTTTTTTTACATAGCCTTTTTATACTGTTTTGTAATGTAAACTCATTTGCATAAACATGGGCATATGGGAAAGACATGCAAATAGTGTTTCAGCTTAAAAACAAGGCAGATTCTGCTAATTTGCAGTCGTAGTAGCAGCAGCAGCAAGTTCAGTATCATCAACAAGATATTTTTTCATATGCTGCACAAGACAAGAGCAAATCAGCAGAAACATGATGCCTCAACACCCAGGTACATTCCTACCTGTACTCTGGCCTTCCTCTGGCGCATACCATGTTCCCTGTCTGTATGGACTTCTGGGCAGACAGATTGGAACAGTGACTTGAACTGGCCCATTATGCTCTCTCTGGACTGGCTTGTCCAGCCTCCTGTGTCATCTCAGAATATTCACCATAAATTTGCAAATTCGAGAATTCGTGATCTCTAGTCATTATTTACTTGATTGTGAAAATCGGCAATGTAATATATTCGCAATAAAAATTCACGATTAGAATATTCGCGATCAACACTAAGGGGTAGGAAACTTTCCTATTGGTTGCTAGGGATGTTGCTAAGTGCCGATATTCGCGATAAATTCATGATTATAATATTCGTGATCAACACTATTTGCGAATACGAATATATAGCACTATATTCTAAATATTCGGGAATTCTCAAAGTGGCAATATTCACGATTGGAATATTCGCGCTCAACACTAATCATTTTATGCCCCTACCTGCCTTCCATCATGTTCTGTACCGTATCGCTGGCACTACTGCTGCCATCTCTGCAGCAGTTACTCCCTGCTGCTAATCGCCCTACTGCCACTACCATTACTGCTATGCAGCTGCTACTGCTACCCCCAACACAGCCACACACAAATCTAAAGCGTCTGTTCCGTACTGTGCTGCTACTGCTGGAGCTAATATTGCTGCCGGGTATTGCCTCTACACAACTTACCTTTTCCACATCCACACTGTACTGCTCTGAAATAAAAGGGTTAATTTTTGCAGGCTTCAAAACAAGCCACTGTTTCTTCTAACAACTTGCGTGTGTATAAATTGAAGGAGGAATTAGCACATAATTTTTGATGTTTGTCCAAAACAAGCCACTGTTTCTTATGTTGTTAACATGTTTGTGTGTATAAACAGTGGCAGGGAGCTGCCAATTAAGGATTCTGCCCATTACGGATGCTTGGTCTTAGCAAGCCACAGTTTTTTCTCAAAGCACAGTGTGTGTTTAAACACCAACCACCCTTTATAAGGGACAGTATTTAAAATGTTTCTATTTGAAAAAGCATAACACATGCAATGGCACAGTGGGCTTTTAACCCCTTCCCGACCAGCGCCGCAATAGTACGGTACAGCGAGATGTGACTTGCTGCCCAGCAACGTAGTATTACGGCTGCAGGGGACTGGCTGTTCCCATTAGCCAGACACCTGCTGTATGTGCTGGCATAGGTGAAAACACTGATGCCACGGTCAGCGCTGACCGTGGCATAGAAGGGGTTTGCTGCTGGTGAGGGAGCCCATCGAGTCCCCGCGCTGCTGTGGCAGGGACCCCATGGGTGAGAAGGAAGCCCGATGCCATGCAGAGGCTGCCTAATGCCTTGCATGGCATCCAGACCTGCGTTCTACGGGTGCCCAGGAGATTCAGCTTCAGGCTGGGTCTTCTAGGCAACCTGTTAGTGTATTACTCTATGTAATAACCTAACAGGCAATGCATTACAATACAGATGTATTGTAATGCATTGCAGAGGGGATCAGACCCCCAAAATTTAAAGTCAGAAATAAAATAAAAAAGGGAAAAAAAAGAGTTTCAAGTAAAAAAAAATGCACCTTTCCCCTAATTTTATAATAAAAAATTGAAAAAACACACATATTAGGTATCGACGCATCCGTAACGACCAGCTCTATAAATATATCACATGATCCACCTTGTCCAATAAACACCATAAAAGATAAAATACAAACTGTGTCAAGAAAGCCATTTTTGTCACCTTACATCACAAAAAGTGCAACACCAAGCAATCGAAAAGGCGTATGTCCCACAAAATGATACCAATACAACTGTCACCTCATCCCAAAATAAATGAGGCCCTACATAAGAAAGTCGTTAAAAAAATAAAAAATATAGCTCTCAGAACATGAATACACTAAAACATCATTTTTTTTGTTTCAAATATGCTATTATTGTGTTAAAGTGAAATAAATTTAAAAAAAGTATACATATTATGTATCGCAGCGTCCGTAACTACCAGCTCTAGAAAAATATCACATGACCTAACCCTACAGGTGAACACCATAAAAAATAAAAAATTAAATCTGTATAAAAAAAGACATTTATGTCACCTTACATCACAAAAAGTGCAACACCAGGCGATCCAAAAGGCATATGCCACTTAAAATAGTACCATCACCTCATCCCGCAAAAAATGAGACCCTAGCTAAGACAATCGGTCAAAAAATAAAAAAGCTATGGCTCTCAGACTATGTAGACACTAAAACATCATTTTTTTGGTTTAAAAAATGCTATAATTATGTAAAACTTAAATAAATAATAAAAAGTACACATATTATGTATTTCCACGTTTGTAATGATCTGTTCTATAAAAGTATCACAGGTGAATGCTGGAAAAATAAATAAATATAAACTGTGCCAAAATTGGCAATTTTTTGGTCATCTTGCCCCATAAAGTGTAATAATAAATGATTTAAAAATCATATCTACCCAAAAATGGTACCAATTAAAACATTGACTCTTCCTGCAAAAAACGAGCCCCTGCAGAAGACGATCGGCAAAAAAAAAAGGTGTTCAGAAAAGAGAGACACAAAAACATATTTTTTTTTCAAAAATGCTTTATTATGTAAAACTGAAACAAAGAAATTAGACATATTTTATATAATTGCGTCCGTAACAACCTGCCCTATAAAAATAGCACATGATCTACCCTGTCAGATGAATGTTGTAAAAAATTAATTAAATAAACTGTGCCAAAACTCAAAAATCATATGTACCCCAAAATAGTACCAATAAAACTGGCACTTTATAACCTAGTCTCCAAAATGGGGTTACTTTTTGGGAGTTCTTTCTGTAAGGGGGGCTTCAAATGGGACTTGGCATCTAAAAACCAGTCCAGCAAAATCTGCCTTCCAAAAACCATATGGCGTTCCTTTCCTTCTGTGCCCTGCCGTGTGCTCTTACATCAGTTTACCACCACACATGGGGTTTTTCTGTAAACCGCAGAATCAGGGTAATAAATATTGAGTTTTGTTTGGCTGTTAAACCTAGATGGATTAAAATGGATTAAAATGGAAAATCTGCCAAAAAAGTAAAATTTTGGAATTTCATCTCCATTTTCTTTTAATTCCTATGAACCATCTAAAGGGTAAACAAAGTTTCCACTATGCAAGACCCACAAAGTGACTTCAGACCTGAACTGGTCCTTAAAAAGTGGGTTTTGGAAATTTTCTTAAAAATTTTAAGAATTGCTTTTAAAATTCTAAGCCTTCTAACGTCCGAAAAGAATAAAATGACATTTAAAAATGATGCCAACATGAAGTAGACATATGGGCAATGTTCAGTAATAAATATTTTATGAGGTATCACTTTCTGTTTTAAAAGCAGAGAAATTCAAATTTTGAAAATTGTGAATTTTAGCAAAATTTTTGTTAATTTGGGGATTTTTTCATAAATAAAGGTGAAATATATTGACTCAAATTTATGACTATCATGAAGTACCATGTGTCATGAGAAAAAAAAATGGGTTGGATAAGTAAGTGTTCCAAACTTATGACATAAAGGGCTCATGCACACAACCATATTTTGTCTCCTTGTCTGTTCAGTTTTTTTTGCTGATAGTATTTCCGTTCTGTTTCCCCGCAAAAAAAATAGAGCATGTCCTATTTTTTTCTAGTTTGCTGACAAGAATAGGCATTATTACAATAAATCCGCAAAAATAACAGATCCACAAAAAAAAACGGATGCCATACAGACGACATCAGTTTTTTTTGTTGATTCGCAATTCGCGGACCGCAAAACACATACGGCCGTGTACATGAGGCCAAAGTGACACATGTCGGATTTGCAAAAAATGGCCTGGGCAGGAAGGTGAAAACTGGCCCGGTGTTGAAAGGGTTAAACTAGATATTTGTTAACACTGTTAACTATGTGTTTACCCATAGCTATAAATAAATGTTAATATCACGCTGACATTATTTCCTATAGCTGTCATTGTATTAAAGAGCTTAAAAGGGAGGAAGAATGGGGGGAGAGAGCAAAAATTTAAAATAAAAAATAGGTTACAAAAAGATATAAAAAATATTAGTCTTATGAAACAGTAGAGTGTTATATACCCATTTTCAGGCAATTACAGCACTTTTGATACATGTAGAATCGATTCGGCCACCAATCGGAATTCAAAAAGTTCGTTTATCTCTATTTTTAATAAATGCTGTGGTGTTTTTTAACACCTTTTTCTTACTGTCACTATTTACACAGGTTATGGGGGTATGGGGAGAATTTAAGGATTAGGGGATGATTTGTCCTGGTGTCCAGCTGTTGGTGTGTTGAAATGGGATTTCACAAGCCTTTATGGGAAAAATATCATTTTTAGCAGATGGTGTCTGTGTTTGACTGCAGATGGTATGTTGTTGGAGGTGCATAAAAAGGTCCAGGACAAAGTGGTAGAAGTGCAGATGTGCTGCGACCCCAACAAGGTTGAATCTTAGGTCTCTAGTCATGTTTGTAGGACAAAGGAAGCCACTGCGCATGTGTGTGTGTAGCCAGTGTTGGACTGGGATTCTTTGGGCCCACTGAAGGAAATTATTCTCAGAGCTCAACCACTATATCCACATTATTGTCTAATAGGTTTTGAATCAAAGATGTAAACTCTAGTCATTATCTTCAGACAACTTCCGCTGTTTTTGTTTTTTGCTCCTGGAACATTGGGGTCCACTTGTACATTAAATCGTGGGTCCATGGAAGGGTTCTCTGGTACTTTAGTGGGCCATTACAACCTGGTGCATATCTATTTGTCCACTTGGAAAGAATCCAGGGTGTGATGAGAAGTCGATTGACAAGGTCCGCATTCTTCATTTTGCCATAATCTGAAGTCCCTACCCCGTGCGGGAGTCAGTACTGTCTAACCTGCTTATGTAATGTCCCAGGAGGTGCATTACCACCTTTTACACCTCCCCACAATCTCTTATGGTTGATTCAAAATCATCATGTGTTTATTTCCAGGTCCTGCACATTTTGTATTTGCATTTCTGATTTTGTGACTGTTAACATGTGATGTGCCTTGTTCACCAGAAGGTGGCAGCAAGCATGGCGGAGCTACTTTGCCTAGAATTGAGCCCTTTTTTCCAGTCTATCCCTCTGTATAGAGGGAGGAGTTTTAGTTAGTTAGAGGTTCAGTTTAGCTTACCCCCTCTAAGGGGAAAGAAGCAGGCCCTCGTCCCTGTTGGACAAGCCCTGCAGAAGCCAGTCAGTTCAGAGTGCCCCTTCTAAGGTTAAGGCTGTGTTCCAGCCAGCAGAGCCCTGTCTGCTCTGCTGGACCAGGAGGTCAAAGCTGCAAGCCTCCAAAGCCAGGAAGAAAGTTCCCTGGATAAAGATAAAGACAACGATAAAGACAGACAGACTACAGAAAGCTAAGTACAGCAGAGAGTAAAAGTTTCCTATTTAAACCTGTTAGCATAGCAGAGCTAGAGAACAAAAGATGTAGCAGAGCGGAGTGTGTTTGCCTGCCAGAATTTATGCCAAAGCCTGCTGGTATCCAAGACAAAGTTGGAAGATTGTTTCCTGATGAAAGTTTATTCAAGTAAAGCTGTTATCAACTATACACAAGGTCTGGACTCAACTTATTTCATCATCCCCTTCATCAACAACCCCCTTTTTATTGCTGTGGAGCCAGTGCCTGGGGTCCAGGATATCCAGGTAGGAGCACCGTGACACGTGCACAGCCACATCTAAAGGAACATTATAGGCTACCCTTACACCACTCTGGCATTCCTACACCTGGGTACCACCAACACCATCTACTTAAGGGGACTCTGTCCCTTGTTGCTTCACTGCAACTGGCGTCACGAAAAACAAGTACTCTTTCTACTCTTAAAGGGCCCTGGGGGGCAGCGCCCGCCGCACTTAGTCCTGAAAAATTGAGTGCCAATGTTTAACTGGCATCCATATAATGTTAATGGTGGCACCAACTTCATATGACCACTGGTAAAATTATGTAAGCTATCACTAGATATCTCTAGTTCTAAAAGAAAGAAAATGCGAGGGTGTGAAAGTACTGAAGTTTTCTCCCAGTGAATCTTTAGAAATAATAGAATTAAATTCAGCTTACACATTTAAAAATATTCTAATGGAGAAGAAAATATTTTCTTTCAGAAAAATAGACAATTGAGCAGATTTTTATAGCCGTGCTGTTAAGAAAGTACCTTGTTGTGTTTACATCCAGACATGCAACTTGAGGGACAGATGTGACAGGCAGGCATGAGTAACCGCAAGAGGACAGCAGGACAGATGTCAAGAAACTTTTTTTCCCCTCTTTTTAAAAGATTGCCAAACAACCTGCGTAGTGCACATATGCTTCAGTATGCAAAGCCAAATATATCACAGCCAAGTCAACATAATGCTGCTGAATGCCTCCAAGCCGTGAATTAGCACAAGTGTACTTTCCTGCACAGAACTTCTTTGGAAGAGAGAAACTATTTTTTGATCGTGCAAGTCAGATAACAGTTTTATCGCGAATACCCGTTTATTCCATGATATTGTACATATACTGTATTTTCCTTTATATTGCCTGCAAATACTAGGTTTATGCAACTTCAAGCAAACTTTTACCAATATCCTTGCTCAAGTAAGGGCGTTATGAATTCCATTATAGCTTTCCGTTATAACATGGTTATAACGGAAAATAATGGTATTCATAAGACGGAATGTAAAACGGAAACCTTTAGAGGCATTTTATTTTGATCCGTCATAATAGAGGTCTAAGGGCAAGCAGAACGGATCCGGTTTCTGGTTTCCATTATGCAGGACGGAAAAAAAGACCTGTCGATAGGACTGCCAAAAGTGAGGTTTATTCACATTTATCTGCCTAATTTTATAACAAAATGCAGAATTAGTTTTTTATTCTTCAAGGTAGTAAATTCACCTCTATCGACACATTTGGCATGGAATAATGCTTTTGTATACAGTATGTTAGTTTTTACCTTGAGTAACAAGAACAGATGTTGCACTAAGTTTCAATGTACAGTATAATTGTCATTCCTTCATTCATTTCCAACCCCCCTGCTTGTTTCAGAATTCTCATTTGGGAGTATCCCTTGCAGCTATACATTTTGGATGTAAGATCTGTGTGTCCAGGATGCTGCTGTCATCCCCTCCCCACATTCTATGTGCTTTCCTTTCTTTCTGCATACAGTCTGTGTGAGCTTCTCCACTTGAATATTCTTCTCCCTCTCTACTGTCTACAACCTTTTGCATCTCTAAGACTGAGATAAGGGAGGAGGAGAGCAGAGAGCCATAAGAAAAAGGGGCAGTGCTTTGAAGGTAAAGGACGTACGTACACTTTGCAAAAGCAACATAGTAAGAAATTTTAATAAAGATTTAATAGTTACCTAGTTTTGCATTTAGGAAGCAAATGACCAATAAAAAATAAAATAAAGTTGTCCTTACTTACAGGATTACAGCTTTTCTTAGGCATGTTTCTTTGGGATCAAATTGGCTGGTGTCTGTGATCATTATATGTAATTAACTTAGGTTTCCTGTAGGTTCTCTTGAATTCTTTCACACCCCAAATATACTTAGATTTTTGGGCCTCTTATGATATTGCCCATTGCATTTTCATGGAGTAGATAGAGAAATTATATTTTAAGCATGTTCCATTTATAGTGAGGAAAATGTTCACACAATGCAAATGATAAATATACTAATACATATTCCCAATGTTTATATCATGGTTTCTTCAGATGAGTACCGTAGACATTATAAACGGTCGCCTTACTTTATTATGACCAGATTAACCTCCATGTGCAGCATGGACAGCAGCTAGATGAGCTGGAAGTGACTCAGTAAGGTCCTGGCAGTTGGTCACAGGTATCTGGAGCCATGCTGAGTGCAATGCATCCCACAGCTGCTGGAGGGTGTGTGCAGGAGGAGGGTCCATAGAGTGAATACGGAAATTGAGGTGGTCCTACAGATGCTCCATGTCTGGAGAATTAGGAGGCCAGGGTAGTACTTCAAAGCCTTGGTCATGCGCTTCCAACCAATGTCAGAAATGTCTAGCCCTGTGACATGTCGCATTGTCCTGCTAGAAGATTCCATCCGCCCCATGGAAGACATGTTGTTTTAGACACACTTCTGGTAACTGTGAAAATTTTTGAATGGGTCACACCCTCAGCAACTTCTTCACAACCCCCTCCTCTCATGCAATCCCTCCTCCCGTGGCTAGTCAAAATAGCTCTCTCAGACCAGGCCCAGCAGCCACTCCGTCTGTTTCCTACATGTACAGTATATACTGTATGTCATGTCACTGCATATAATGTCATTGTATAATACTGTTGAGGGGCTCTGACAATAAAATATTCCAGTCCTCCTCCTGGGTGGGCCCCTTGTGAGCTCGGACCCCATAGCAGCCACTTACTCTGTTTCCACTATAGCTACGCCCCTGTCTGGTAGCCACCTGGTTCATTTTGGTGGTGAGCGAGTCCACCGTAACATGTTGGTCAACCCTTGCGCACCTTCGTATCCGACGTTCACCTCTCACATCAATAGCATGTGGTGCTCTGCAGTTTCCACATCGCTTATTCACAATGGCGCCATTTGTCTGCTCACCATACACTTTCACCACAGCAGCACGTGAACAGTTGACACTGCTCAGGTTCAGAAATACTGCCACGCTTGGCGCGAAAGCCAATGATCATCCCTTTTTGCAACTTTGACAAATCGCCCCTTTTACCCGTGAAAGCAATAAGGGATGTGTGTGCAGACAGCCTATCGCACATCATATATACCCACCAAGTCAGCTCACCCCACCATATATACCCACCTAGTCAGCTCACTACACCGTATATACCCACCAAGTCAGCTCACCACACCGTATATATCCACCAAGTCAGCTCACTACACCGTATATACCCACCAAGTCAGCTCACCACACTGTATATACCCACCAAGTCAGCTCACCACACTGTATATACCCACCAAGTCAGCTCACCACACCGTATATACCCACCAAGTCAGCTCACCACACCGTATATACCCACCAAGTCAGCTCACCACACCATATATACCCACCAAGTCAGCTCACCACACCGTATATACCCACCAAGTCAGCTCACCACACCGTATATACTCAAGTCAGCTCACCACACTGTATATACCCACCAAGTCAGCTCACCACACCGTATATACCCACCAAGTCAGCTCACCACACCGTATATACCCACCAAGTCAGCTCACCACACTGTATATACCCAACAAGTCAGCTCACCACACTGTATATACCCACCAAGTCAGCTCACCACACCGTATATACCCAAGTCAGCTCACCACACTATATATACCCACCAAGTCAGCTCACTACACCGTATATACCCACCAAGTCAGCTCACCACACCGTATATACCCACCAAGTCAGCTCACTACACCGTATATACCCACCAAGTCAGCTCACTACACTGTATATACCCACCAAGTCAGCTTACCACACGAGCTATATGCTGCTGATGTCAAAAGTAGTAAGTGGTCATAATAATGTGACTCCACTGTGTACAGTAGTTTCTTGAATAAGCAGCTATTACTATCATTAACATTAGGAATAGACATTTGTTCTCTCTCCTATAGGAGGCAGATACAGCGGTGACATCATCATGTGAAATGGTATTTTGGCTTCAGCAAATAGTGATATGATTTTCCAATACAATCTCTGTTTGCTGACATTGAATGGAAACCTTCATTGGTTACTTTCAATAGATGTCCTGTCATGTGATGGATACACAGATGCACTTATCGTTACAGGACACAGCTCTGATAACTGCTGTAAAGCTATGTTCACACAGGATGGATGCAGAGCGGATTTTACACTTTGGATTTGCGGGCAAAATATCGGCAGCATTTACAGTAGCAGAAAGGTGGATGAGATTTTACAAAGTGCGGTATCTGCTCAGAAATTGACCTGTGGTTTAAAATCTGCACCAAGCAGGGATGGACTGTCCTAGAGAAAAACCTAAAAGTGGCCCCATGTTGTAAGTGGGTACAAGTTGACAGATGGAGGGGCAACACAAATAGGCAAGGACAACAGAAGTAGGCGGGGCCAGTAATATCAATGCAGCAGAAAATACCGCCCCAGCAGAACCAAATAACTCAGTACAGCACAAAATACCGCAGTGTTCATCTGACACAGTTGAATTCAGGAGGGCACATGGGTCCACTGGCCAGATGCATAAGTACCATTGTCTGATAGGTGCGGGTCCCACCTCTGAGGCCTCATGCACACGACTGTAGGTGTTTTGCGCTCCGCAAACCGCAGATCCGCAAAACACGGAAGATGTTCCGCATTCCGTTCCGCAATTTGCGGAACGGTACGCGGCCCATTGCAGAAATGCCTATTCTTGTCCGCAAAATGGACAAGAATAGGACATGCTCTATTTTTTTTGCGGGGCCACGGAGCGGAGCAAAGGACTCGGACAGCACACGGAGTGCTATCCACATCTTTTGCGGCCCCATTGAAGTGAATGGGTCCGCGCCCAAGCCGCGGACCCAAAATACGTTTGTGTGCATGAGGCCTGAGACCTGCACCTATCTCAAACACGGAGCCTTGAAAGTCATGGAGGGCCATTCATTTCTATGGGGCCACTGAAAAATTCTCCCCATGGAAATTAATTTGAGCGGTGGCTGCGCAAGCGCTGTGCCCTCCCATTCATTTCTATGGGGCTGGCTATTTTTGGTGGCCCCATAGAAATGGATGGAGAATGGACGTGAATGCTGTTACGAAACAGGTGCAGGTCCCAGAGGTGGGACCTGCACCTATCAGACAATGGGGGCATATTTTAGCAATATGCCCCATTGTCTGAGATGGGAATACCCCTTATTGCTGAGAGCCTCAGATCATTATGTACCCGGCTGGCAGCCATGAGAAGGGCTCCAGTTACCTCCTGGGCATCTGCCCATCAGGAAATTTCCCTGTGGGGTCTATGGCCAGTCCACCAAGTAAACTTATGGCGAAGACTGTATAGAGTGAGGTGATAAATCCACACTAACTCATTATTTTTCTCCTGCAGAGATTACATCTCCTATAAATTTACTCTAACTGTAATCAAAGTTACGTGAGGTCAGAATTTTATTCTCTGGAATTGATTGACAGCAAGCAGAGTTCTTGAAAATCATATGAAATTGATACAGAAAGTGTACTCATCAGACAAACAATCACGTTTATTTGCTGACAATAAAAGACGACGGCTTCTGTTTGTTTTGCCATCTTTTTACAGTTTGTCCAAAGTTTCATGCCTGAAAATCTGTCGCAGTAAGTTTTGTTTTTCTGGAAAGAAAACTCGAATATTCTTGTTAACGTGCGGTATGATGTCATCTGAATTGTTGTATTCCATGGAAACAATCTCAGGTTCTGCTGTGGCTGTTTATTGCCTATTACAATCTGCCGACATTGCTTCACTTCCTGCATTAGGTTAAATCTATTCCGACCGCTGCAGCTGAACACCTGAGATGAAAGATCAGGGTCACGGGATGTGTTTTTATCCAGGAAACTATTTGCTAATGCTAATACCAGTAATGTGAAATAGTCCTGGCGGCATTCATATCAAAGAAAAAAACAGAAGACACTTCTAAGGATACAAGGATTGTAAATCACTGAAGGAAGTCTGCTTTATTTTCCCAGAAACAGCGCCACTCTTGTCTATAGGCTGTGAATGGTACTGCAACTCAGCTCTTGCAATGTATTAAAACTGTAGTGAATCTGTGAACTCAGGAATCGGATACTAAAGGAGATTTTTAAGGGAATATGTGGGTGACACTGTGTCATTAGGGCACTATGGGTGACAGTGTTATGGGCAAATCTTATGGATAGCACATACCGGGGGGCTCTGCTTGCATTTAAAGAGGAGCTTTCCCCTCTCCTGATGTCTGTTTTAGTAGCTACTTGCATTTCCCATGTAATAACAATTCTGGAGCATCTATTCTCATGACTTTATGATGTTTCCTCTATTATTCCTGCTAGAAGTTATGAATGAATTGCCAGAAGCATGTGCAGTAAAGGTACAGATGGGTGTTACCATTTGTAGGGGGGGGTGTCCCTGTAGAGTCTGACACTAGGAGCACTGATTGGACAGAGTGAAACACACCCAGTACTGGTAACCCCCAGCAGTATCTTTACTGCAGACTGCTGACAACTTACTTGTAAACTTCTAGCAGGAATAATACAGGATGGCATAACACAGTTATAAGAATAAATGCTCCAGAATTGTTATAACATGGGGACTGAGAGTGTTTACTAAAACTGACATGTCAGCAGAGGTGACAGCTACTCTTTAAGGGCTCATGCACATGAACGTGTGCGGCCCATGCCTGTAGTGCGGGTCCGCTATATACGGGGGCACTGGCTGTGTGCGCTCCGTATAAAGGATTCACTTGAACGCAAGATATGGAGTGGAGCGGAGCGGAGGCACAGAGCGGAAGTCCACGGAGGCACTCCGTGGATTTAAATCCGTGCCTCAGCACTGCAAAAAAATAGAATATGTTCTGTGTTCTTGCGGATTGCGAACCCATTCAAGTGAATGGATCTGCCTTTGCAAACGGCGGGTACACGGACAGTGCCTGTGCATTACGGACCACTCTTTGCAGTCCACAGCATGGCACGGGGCGCACACATTTGTGTGCACGAGCCCTAAGAGGTATACCCATCTGAAAAAGTGAGGGACATTTCTAGAATATGTCATCTTCACTTATCCCGAGAAAGAAGAGGACAGTGCTGGTTCAGTGCAGTAGACCCTTTGCAGTCCGTCCCTGCACACCGGACCCCAGCCATCTGCAAGACAGATCTGATCAAGTGAATAGGGATGGCTGCAGTTCCGCGCTCGGGCCACAATAGAGGCTGCAACGATTAATCGACCTTAGGGGGGATGGCGGGGCTGGAGACAACTCGCGGCGGAGCCAGTGCAGTAACTGTACTCTACAACGGCCCCGCCGCTCACAGGAGTGTACATTTCTAAACTGTAATCCGTATCCCGCAGTAACTTTAACTTTAAATCAGCGCTCATCTACCTTGTAACAGGCAGTGCGGGAGGTGCTCACTGACGTCACGCGCCTTCTCCTCCCACTAGACGGCACAGGCGCGTGACGTCCCTGAGTGAGCGCAGCCCGCACTTCCTGCTAACGAAGCTGAGTGTAAGGTACATGAACGCTGATTTAAAGTTAAAGTTACGGCAGGATACGGATTACAGTTTAGAAATGTACACTCTGTCAATGGGCAAAGTCAAGGAGCGGCAAAATTAGCTTTTGACTAGGGTGGCAAAAATCTTTGCACCAGTCCTGGCAGAGGTTGGCCCCCATTGATAATAATGTAATATGCTTGGAATATGCCGTTATTGTATGAGATAGGTGTTAATTTTAGGACTCTTACATGGCAGAGGATCCGATCAGCAGGGGCGTAGCTAACAGCTCATGGGCCCTGGTGCAAGAGTTCAGCTTGGGCCCCCCTTCCCTCAGTGCTTTGTGTGTCTTCTTATGCGGCACAAGGGTCTTTGCGCCCCCTCAGGCTCCTGGGCCCGGTAGCGACTGCTACCTCTGCACCCCCTATAGCTACGCCCATGCCGATCAGTCATTCCCAATAACTGGCCAGAGTAAACTGCCGTTTGTCGGCTGCACACTGCCGTGTGTGTACAGGGATGGGCTGTCGAGAAAATGCATCATAGTGATCATTCATAGCCCACTCACTTTGCATATGTCAAAAGGCCTTTTAAACGAGCGCTGATCAGCTTGAATACCTGCGATCTGTGATGATTTGGGGGTTTATTAGTAGAAACCTTTAGATCTTATAATGATATCTGGGGTTGATGCCCTGGGGGAGATTTATTAATATTGTCACTCCGGTTAAAGGGAATCTGAGGCTCTGCTCCCAAGTTATGATAAGTATTCTTAATATGTAAATTAGGCTTTGGTGCAATGAAGGCGTCACCATTGAACTTTTTGCACCCAAACTCCACTCTTTTCTGTGGTCAGCCCCTCCCATGCTGCTTTGCCACTGCCTGGCCCTGTCAATCACAGCAGTGAGGGAGCGGTGCACCTAGCCTTTCTTCTGCCTGAGGCGAAAGCAAACGGCGCCCCCTTCCTTCCCAATGCAATTTTCTTAACCTTACCCCTTCCCTTCAGCCCATGGCCCTTCCGCTGCCCCCCTCTTGCCCCCACCTGGTGCTGCCTGAAGTGATCGCCTCGTCATTGGTGGACTGGTGCACCCCTGGTTATGTATCCATGCAAAGGTTGCTGGTGACAGATTTCCTTTAAGTACTAGTTTTTCCCTCTATACAGCAGGTGCCAAGTAGACTCAGAATTGTTTTCTGCACCTTTTCCAACTAGAAAAAGTTGAAGAAAATGTACGAAATGTCATAAAAAGCGGCATCAGCCTCAGAAAAGGAGTAGACAAAATATTTTTCAATGGATTTACAAAATATTTCATACATGTAATTTCATAGTGACACCTTTGGTGAAGGACTTATAGGAAATGTGTCACCAAAAATTTCATCTGCCAGTTAAAACCAGATAGACACACCCCCTTTTTTTCCTAATCTATTATTTATTTTCTGATTGCAGATTTCTTTATTCTATTTTCTGAACATGGTTACGGGGGCGGCCATCTTGCCTGAGCTGTTCTTAACAGCGCTTAGAAAACAGTAAGAAAATTGCTTTATGGCAGACCCATGGTATGTAGACACAATGGTCTGGAGGGGACCTCATTGACTCCTATGGGACAGCTCTCTAGGCATGCTCTGTGACCTGTGCAGAGGTCAGGAGGGAGGAGATATCCTATGATATCCCCTATTGTGAATGGTGGACCCTGTCTTATCTTTACATATAGGTGATATCATTACAGGCAGGATTAGAATGACAGATAAGCAGATAACTACAGTAAAATGATCTGTACACGCCAAGAAGTGGTGCCAATTATTCGACTTAGCGGCCAGTGCAAAAACTGCAACATTTTTGGTTTTAGTTTAAAAATAAAAAGTGACATGGAAAATTAAAAATAACATCATCAAAAATGATTTTAAAATATGTTAAAAACATAACCATAGCAAAAGCAGGTGCACTCTGCGGCAATACTAAACCCTCATACTGATAAAATTGAGGGGTTAGTTCGACATATCCTACTAGGAGGACATGTCTTAAGCTCGGACACCATGGCAAGGTCTCTCAAGTAGCCCGAGGCCCTACCACTCAACCTACCTGAGCCGTATGGGCGATACCAGGAGCCGTTGGGCATTACGGGAGGCTCTGGGCCATATCAGCCGGTCTCAGGTGGGGCTCACAGGCACCTCCCACCTCCCATTGCAAGCATGGTTACATGCTGGAGGTCACTGGTGAGCTGTCTGTGAGTCAGGCCTTACGCTCCCGTAATGCCCAACGTCTCCTGGTATCGCCCATACGGCTCAGGTAGGTTGAGTGGTAGGGCCTCGGGCTACTTGAGGGACCTTGCCGTGGTGTCCGAGCTTAAGACATGTCCTCCTAGTAGGATATGTCGAACTAACCCCTCAATTTTATCAGTGTGAGGGTTTAGTATTGCCGCAGAGTGCACCTGCCTTTGCTATGGTTATGTGTTTGATTGTTCTCCACATCCACATTATCGTTATCGTATGTAGGATGGTTATTGTGGTACTTGTAGTCCGTTGCTGGCATCTTCCATTGTATGCATTTTTTGCTGTTGATTGCCCCTAGCAACGGACTACAAGTGCAGGATGTGCTCCCCTAGATACATGCACAACTGCATATGGGTTGAGCATATCCTGCCTGTTTAACACCACACCACGTTTTCTAATGGTTTGTATAATGTTTGGAGGTATATAAACTCCGATTTAAATGTGCCTGCTTTTCATCTACAGGCTACATTCAGGTGCAGCTGGTAGGCTCTGGGCCATATCCGCTGGTCTCGGGTGCGGCTCACAGGCACCTCCCACCTCCCATTGCAAGCATGGTTACATGCTGGAGGTCACTGGTGAGCTGTCTGTGAGTCAGGCCTTATGCTCCCGTAATGCCCAACGGCACCTGGTATCGCCCATACGGCACAGGTAGGTTGGGTGGTAGGGCCTCGGGCTACTTGAGGGACCTTGCCGTGGTGTCCGAGCTTAAGACATGTCCTCCTAGTAGGATATGTCGAACTAACCCCTCAATTTTATCAGTGTAAGGGTTTAGTATTGCCGCAGAGTGCACCTGCCTTTGCTATGGTTATTATTTTGATTGTTCTCCACATCCACATTATCGTTATCGTATGTAGGATGGTTATTGTGGTACTTGTAGTCCGTTGCTGGCATCTTCCATTGTATGCATTTTTTGCTGTTGATTGCCCCTAGCAACGGACTACAAGTGCAGGATATGCTCCCCTAGATACATGCACAACTGCATATGGGTTGAGCATATCCTGCTTGTTAAACACCACACCACATTTTCTAATGGATTTTAAAATATGTTAAATGTAAAAAAGTGATCTAAACAGCAGGTCATTTTCTGATGGCACATTCCCTTTAATATTCCAGGGCTAGAGATGAACGAATCAGTTCAAAATGAATTAAATTAATTTTGGGTTTTCCAAACAAAGGCAACTTTCTTGCAGTTCAATTCTTATGTATCGCTCAAAATGGCGTCTGCTATTTTACATATAACAGTACAGTGCTAAAGATGAAGACAGAGGATCAAATGACCCTGGGTGGGGTTATGCCTTGCAGTCAGCCTCAGCCAATCAGGAGGGATGATACTGACACGAGTCATAGGCACTATGATCCCAAACAAGGACACTAGGTCATTCTGAGCATTCTGTGCCATACATAAAGCAAAGAAAGACACTTATCTTTAGACACAACCAATACAGCGAGCTCAGGTTCTTATATGAACCGGGTGCATCATAGTTGCACAGGACACTATCCATTTGGTAATTAAAAAAAAAAAAAAAAGCTGTTACAAAGTCTTTGCATCTTTCTTCGATTTTGCAGCATCAAGGTCAGTGTATATTCTTGATGTACTAAGTCCGATTGGGCATTTTTTCAAAAAATTTGATGAAAAATTTATTACAAAAAATTCCATTCATCACAGTCAGACTACTGTGCTCGTCATGTTGTTCTGTGTCATGCACTGTTACATTGTAATGGACTTTGTCCATTTGCACATTTTGTTTTCAAATTATTTTTGAAGATTTAATTGCAAAAATTCCATTCATCACAGACTAGTGTACCGCTTGACGTGATATTCTGCATTAGTCCCTGTTACACCGACCAATGTTTGGGCAGATTGTAGCTAAGAAGTGTTCGGATGGATGCTCGTTAGAGAAAATCTGACTGTGTAACGGTGGCCACTATTCTAATGGACTCTGTCCTTCAGAAGTGTAGAAAACATTGTATTAGTTACAAAGATTCAGGCATGGGTCAATAAGGATTTTGACATATCTCCGGCTGATACCAATGAATAGATTCTCCATTACTGACAGTAATGGCCCATTGATGCCACTGCTGCTGTCTGCCTGTCCATCATGTACCATACTGTACTGCTGCTGCAGCTACTACTGCCCCTAGTGCAACTACTACTACACCTACACAGCAGCACATCTCCTGTCCATCAGGTTCCGTACTGTACTGCTGCTGCCATGGCAAGTACTGCCACTACTATTTTCCCTACACAGACACATATCTACTGCCTTGTCTGTCAGGTTTTACACTGTACTGATGCTGTTCCCGAAAAAGGGAGAATTTTTCGACTGCTTGTTCAGAGAAAGACAATACTTCTTCCGCTACTACCGTGTAAATATCAGCTAGCATCTACCCTACTTAACCACTTAGTGACCAAGCCTCTTTGGGCCTTAATGACCAGACCAGATTTTGGAAATATGGCATGAGTCACTTTAGCAGAGAATAACTACGTAAAGGTTTTGCACATCCAAGTCAACATCTAACATTGTTTTTTTGTCACATATATAACCGATACGATTTGCGTATATTAATTAAAACAAAAAATCAATGAAAATTTGTAAAAATGTTAACTTTTACTATTTTCAACTGCAATATTTCACATATATACATAAATACTATTTAATATTTTGTTATCAGAAATCTATTTCCACATCTTTACTTTATTTTGGCTGCACTTTTTTATAAAAAAAATTAGGAGACTTACCCTTTTAATGTTCATTTTAAAACGTTTGAAGTACATATTTTTTTCCTGCACCAAGCCAAGTTTGCATTTTCTTCTACAGTAAGTACTAGAATAATAGAACCCCCTAAAAGTGACCGCATTTTGAAAACTAGACCCCTTAAAGTATTTATGTATAGGTATAGTGAGTTCACCCCCCCTTCCAGTTTTAAAAAAATAAATTAATGCTAAGCAGGTAAAAAAAATCTAATTTCCATTTTTTACACAAACGTGTCATTTTAAAGACAATTTTTTTGTACAGCGCACATTAAAATTAAGGAGTACACCTCAATATCACCCCATCTCTTTTGACTTTAGAAATGTTCCCATTTTGGCCCTAATTTATGTCTTGACATATGACAGGGCCCAAACGTAAAGGAGCACCTAGTGGCTACCAGAATACAAATTGGAAATGTTTCAGGCCCCATTGCACACTTGTAAAGGTGTTGAGCATTAAAACATTAGAAAAAACCCATAAGTGATCTTATTTTGAAAACTAGACCCCTTAAGATATTCATCTAGGGGTGAAGTCAGTTTTTTTTACTGTCCAGTTTTTAAAAAAAATTATTCTAAACAGGTGGAAAAAAAATAAATTTTCATTTTTTAAACAAAAGTGTAATTTTAAAGATAATTTTTTTGTATAGAGCACTTAATTTTCAAGTGCTCTATACAAAAAAATTATCTTTAAAATGACACCCCACCCCAAATTGTATCACCCTGTTTCTTTTGACTAACCCTAATCTTATGTCTTGACATGTGGCAGGGCCCAAACATTAAAGGAGTTCTCCAGGAATTAAAAAAATGAAAATACTTAAAGTGGTTTTCCAGGAATTTAAAAAATGAAATGGCTTGTTATGTCTAGTACACACAAAACCTGTCCTAATCACACAGAAGGACAAGTTACTTCACCAGAATGAGCTATAGTGCTGCCTCATCCTCCTCTCTGCTTGTCAGGAATCATGATCCTGAATACAAGTGAATCTCTGTGGGAATAGAGACATTAAGGAGACATGAGAGGAGGGTGAGGTGTGGCTATTGAGCAGCAGCACTTGTTTACAGTCTCCATTACCACAGCCCCACATTACCACAGCCTGTCCTGTCCATCCTTTCTGTACTTCATGTCTCCTTATGAGCTAAATTCCCTAGATTCAGCTGAAGATTTTATCATCTGTATTCAGGATCATCATCCCTGACAAGCAGAGCAGAGAGGAGGATGAGGCAGCTCTTTACCTCAGTGTTGTAAAGTAACTTGTCCTCATGTGTGATCAGGATAGGTTTTGTGTGAATTATTAGGACAGCGGCCATTTTGTTTCCCCTGATAATCGCTCCCCAAACAAAACGAGCCATTATAAATAATGAAAGGTATTTGAGAATATATTTATAATAAAGTAATATTTAAGTATTTTCATTTTCTTTTTCTTTTTTTTATTCTTTTTCTTTTTTTTTTACAAACAAATATATTACATACCAATTCCTTTTAAACCCCTTACCCCCAACCATACCATACCACCCATCCCACCCTTTGCAATGTGTCGCTGAGGCAGGTATGACGGTAGAAGGGGGAGGGGGATATACATAAAGGAATATAATCCAAATAGACTTCTACTGAATCCTAAAACCTCCTTTCTTGCCAAATTCTTTTCCATTTTTCAAAAGTATTTCGTTGTCTATAAAGGATATTTTCATATCTTTTCACTTAATTCACAAGATTCACCCATACTATTAGATTTGGGTAGTTTCTAGAAAACCAGACTGTTAATCGGGTCAGAAACATTATTCTAATAAGGAGTGTCTTTATGTCTTTAGAACAGTTGACATTAGAGAGATCATTTAGTACCCAGCAGTGTGGAGACTGAGGAATCACAACATTTAAATTCTGAAGTATAAATTCACTAGCACCAATAGTTCCCTATTTCTAGACAGGACCAAATCATATGTATGAAATTCGCCTCGGTAAGATCTAGGACAGTTAGTAGTTTCCTTTAACCCACATTTATTTAACCAAATCAGGGTGATGTATATTCTATTTATCATATGGGGAAGAGTTTACCAAAAATTTACATAGCAAGTTTTTTTTCCTAATCATTCCAAAGCTACAGCTGCACTGCAATAAAGTATACCTTAAAGAATGGGAGGTTTAACGCTCCCATCTCTAATAGCTTTTATATATATATATATATATATATATATATATATTCCAGTTTTAGCTTTACCTGCTTCCTTCCCCAGAGTAGGTCATTAATAACTCTCTCAATTAGTTTAAAAAACTTATCTTCAATCCACATAGGTGAGTTTCTTATCACATACAGAAGCTGAGGTAAAATTATCATCTTCACTAGGAAGATTCTATCAGCTCTTGATATAGTAAGCCGGATCCAGATTGCGACCTTAGATCTTATTTTATTTATCACTGTTCTTAATTCCCGGAGAACCCCTTTAAATATTATTTTATAATAAATATATTCACAAATACCTTCCATTACTTAGACTGACTTGTTTTGTCTGGGGAGCAATCATTAGGAAAAAAAAATGGCTGCCATCGTATTAGTACACATAAAATCTGTCCTAATCACACAGCAGGGCAAGTTACTTCACCACAATGAGCCATAGTTCTGCCTCATCCTCCTCTCTACTCTACTTGTCGAGAATCATGATCCTGAATACAGGTGAATCTCTGTGTGAATGGAGAAGATGAGGAGACATGAGAGGAGGGTGAGGTGTGGCTAATGAGCAGCAGCACTTGTATGTAGTCTTTATTACCACAGCAACACATTACCACAGCCACTTCTGTCTGCCCTCTTTGTACTTCATGTCTCCTCCTGAACTAAATTCCTCAGAGATTCAGCTAAAGTTCTTATTATCGGTATTCAGGATCATAATCCCTGACAAGTAGAGAGGAGGAAGAGGAGGATGAGGCAGCTCTTTACCTCAGTGTTGTAAAGTAACTTGTTCTCGTGTGTGATCAGGAAAGGTTTTGTGTGAACTAATAGGACAGTGGCTATTTTGTTTCCCCTGATGATTGCTCCCTAGACAAAAAGAAGCCATTATAAATAATGAAATGTATTTGAGAATATTCTTATAATAAAGTAATATTTAAGTATTTTCATTTTCTTAATTCCCAGGGAAACCCTTTAAGGAGCACCCAGTGGCTTTCAGAATACAACTTGGAAATGTTTCTTGCTCTGTTGCACACTTGTTATGGCGTTGAGCTGCATAAACAATAGAAAACCCCCAGATATAACCCCATTTTAAAAACTAGACCCCTTACAGCAGCATCTAGTGGTGTAACGAGCATGTTGAGTGCAAAATTATTATAGGATAAATAATGGGTATATATGGGTTTCTTAAAAAAAAATTATAACTTTTCACACGAAACAGGAGAAAAAATATTTTTAAATGTGTGACTCTGTCTTAGAAATACATCACACTGTTATCTTTGTGATGCATACAGATGAGAAATTAAGCTGTGATGACGTGGTGACATCTTCTAGCACAATAGGGCTATGGGGTCTGGAGATTGAAGCGGAGCTTGAGCCATTCAAATCAATGTGCCTGCACTGCAATACGGAGTTCACACAGCAAGTGTCTGTGTTTTGCGGTTCAGTGGTGTGAATGGACCCTAAGCCCAGTAGTTAAAAAAAAAATTATATATATAATATTCCACCGTAAAATAACACTTTTTTTTATTTCACTTTTTTAACAAAGAGGTATATAACCAATACTAATGGAGTGACTGTAATGGACGCCTAGTGATGGACGGCCACTGGCTGATGGTAATGGACAGACTGTAGCAGATGCCCTCTGACTGACAGTTACAGACAGACACTATAGTGACGGACACCCACTGACTGACAGTAACGGACAGACACTAAAGGACGCCTAATGACAGACGCCCACTGACCGACAGTAACGGATGCCTAGAGATGGACACCCACTCACCGACATTAACGGATGCCTAGTGACAGACACCGACTGACCGACAGTAACGGATGCCTAGAGACGAACACCTATTGACCGACAGTAACGGATGCCTAGTGAGGGAAACCCACTGACCAACAGTAACGGACAGACGCTAAAGGACACCGAATGACAGACACCCACTGACAAACAGTAACAGATGCCTAGTGAGGGAAACCCACTGATCGACAGTAAAGGACAGATGCTAAAGGATGCATAATGACAGACGCCCACTGTCCGACAGTAACAGATGCCTAGTGACGGACACCCACTGACCGACAGTAACGGACAGACACTAATGGATGCCTAGTGACGTGCGCTCACTGACCGATGGTAACTGATTTGTGTTTGACATGAGAAATATTATTGCATTCCTAAGTACATGTCCAGGTTAATAAGCGACCGTAGTGTTCTCACACATACCTTGAATATGTCAGATTTTTTCCTACTAGACCTTTACTCATCCACCTGCACATTACAGCCGTAATAAATGTGTTATCAGCTCGTGAACAAGGAGGTAAACATATAAGGTCATTTCATAAACTGATATAATGCTTCACATAAAAACTCCTGTCAACAATCTGGTTTCGTTCACATGAATCAAGCCATCTTTTTCAGCGGTCATATCTAGCTATTGTGTGTGTTACCTCATCCCTTCAGTGTGATTTTTGGTGATATATTTTCCACAGGTGTACAAGGCGGAAACAGCTCCTGACCTCTGGCAAGGTAACGTATGATAAGACTATCTCCACTTCACATTACAGATATGGGAATAGTTATGTAGAAATGTAATGGTATACGGAAGGGCGTACAAACGTCTTGACCTGAGAGACAGTTTTACAGCTGTAGCCCTAGCGTCGTATGTCCCTGTATTGCCCATACTTGTGTTTTGTGACAGTTTCTGCTGCTTTGTGGTGCTTGTGACTTATATAAGGCCATGTAGAGATTTTATAAAAACTGCCATTTTATTAAAACCAGAAAACAAATACGCTTTTGCAGGATGGCACCAACTTTCTTAAGTAGGCTCATGTGCCAGAAGGATCTGACATATATTTCTCGTGTAAGTTACATCAGTTTTGTGGAGCTAAATAGTCAGTGTATTTGTTCTGGGGACATTGTGGCTGGCATTAATATGGGTCATTACGTAGCTGTCATAGCTACATGGGCACAAAGCCAATTTACTATTAAGAAGGGGCACTGTAACTGTCACTGTTATGGAGGGGCACTGTCACTGTTGTGGAGGGGCACTGTAAATGTCACTGTTATGGAGGGGCACTGTCACTGTTACCGTTAGGCCTCATGAACACGGCTGTTGCCCGGCAGTGGCCATATTGTGGCCCGCATATAGCGGGTCCCAGGGGCGTAGCTAAAGGCTCGTGGGCCCTGGTGCAGGAGTCCAGCTTGGGCCCCCCCTTTCCTCAGTGCTTTGTGTGTTGTCTTATGCGGCACAAGTGTCTTTGGGCCCCTTCAGGCTCCTGGGCCCAGTAGCGACTGCTACCTCTGCACCCCCAATAGCTACGCCCTGGCAGGTCCGCAATACACGGGCACTGGGTGTGTGCACCCCGCATCATGGATGCGGACCCATTCACTTGAATGGGTCCACAATCCAGGAGATGCGGTGTGGAACGGAAGCACGGATTGGAAGACCACGGAAGCACCACGGAGCGCTTCCGTGGTGTTTCTGTCCATGCCCCTGTAAGCCGTGTACCAGGATGGGCTCCCCAGGATACAGTGAAGTCACAAACTAGGAAAGCAACCCCAACACCAGCTTTGAACAAAACAGAATTTTACTTAAATGTGGCAATAAACGGAACCACAAATACTGGCAACATACAATTAATTTACATGCACCCTGCCCAAAGGCTGAGATTCTTGTGCTGTACAGCACAGCGCCCTGTGATGGATGCAGGAGGAAAATGCAATAATTTACCTACTGGCGGGCACAACTAATCTGCCACAGCTTACCTGTTATTACCCTAAAAAGCACAAAGCACTGTATGGGTGTGTGGTACGGGCTAGCCTGCGGTGCAGCACAACACCTTACAATCTTACAAAACTCTACAGTATTCCCATTCACATAACTGGTCCTGTAGCACATGCCTGAGTATTCCTTCTGAGCAAAACTCGAGCCTGGCTTGAGTTTGTGGGGATTTTACCATCTCTCCAATGTGAAATGTCACATTTAAGTTATGGAGTCCTTGCAATGAACAGCAGTAACACTTGTGGCCTGACACAAAGAGAGACCCTAACTAACTAACTACTGGCTTGGTCTCAGTCTCTAGGCACCAACACTGTAATGAGGTGCGTGCGCGATCTTACCGACCCGGATCTGCTCTGCATCCGCTGTTGACTCTGAACAGAACAAATGCCTCTCCAACAAGCATGCGGTCCCACAGTGTATGTAGCTTTGCTCCTCAGCTCTCATCAGCGTTCCTGGAAGCAATCCTTGTTCCTCTGGACAGGATCAGGATCTTGAACACGATCAGCTTCACTTAGCTGCAGCTCTGCTCACTGAGGGATGCTCTCACACCTGGATGCCATCGGATTCTCTGCTCCCACAGTTCCTCAGTCTCAGCTTACTCTAAGATGGCTGCTTTCTTTTCTTCTCCAGGCTATGAAACTCCGCCTCTTATGAATATGGAAATATATGCAGTCTGTAGCTGTGTTTTGGAAACAGCAGCATCTTGTGGCCAAACAGAAGAATGTCAATCCAGATAATTTAACCCCTTCAGTACCGAGCC
Source organism: Bufotes viridis (assembly GCA_033119425.1). Classification (NCBI taxonomy): domain Eukaryota; kingdom Metazoa; phylum Chordata; class Amphibia; order Anura; family Bufonidae; genus Bufotes; species Bufotes viridis. Next base: position 61,450,183 of record CM065592.1, on the reverse strand, counting down.
ACTTTTCACCTTAAATCCAAGGCCGATGTATGTGATAATAATTTTGGAATGCTTTTACTTATCAAAGCCATTATGTGACTGTTTTCATCGTGACACATTGTACTTCATGACAGTTATAAATTTGAGTCAATATATTTCACCTTTATTTATGAAAAAATCCCAAATTTACCCAAAATTATAAAAAAATGAGCAATTTTTTTATGGAGTGCCCCTCCATGTCTCTGTTATGGAGGGGCACTGTAAATGTCACTATTATGGAGGAGCACTGTCTCTGTTATGGAGGGGCACTGTAAATGTCACTGTTATGGAGGGGCACTGTCACTGTTATAGAGGGGCATTGTAAATGTCACAGGTATGGAGGGGCACTGTCTCTGTTATAGAGGGGCATTGTAAATGTCACAGGTATGGAGGGGCACTGTAAATGTCACAGGTATGGATGGGCACTGTAAATGTCACTATTATGGAGGGGCTCTGTCTCTGTTATCGAGGGGCACTGTAAATGTCGCTATTATGGAGGAGCACTGTCTCTGTTATAGAGGGGCACTGTAAATGTCATTGTTATGGAGGGGCACTGTAACTGTACAGAGCGGCACTGTTACTGTCACTGTTAGGGCTCATTCAGACGAATGTAAGGGTCTGCAATGCACAGGCACAAAGATCCACAAAATACGGCAATAGAAAGAACATGTTGTATCTTTTGCTCTGGGAAAGCATCCTCAAAAAATCCCAAATTTACCCAAAATTATAAAAAAATGAGCAATTTTCAAATTTTCAGTTTCTCTGCTTTTAAAACAGAAAGTGATACCTCATAAAATATTTATTACTTTGAATTCACCGTATGTATACTTTATGTTGGCATCATTTTGTATATAAAAAAAACAGTTTAGTGATGGCTCTACCTGGTTAGTATATGGATTTAGGGTGCTTCCAACCTATATAAACACACCCAGTTTATCAAAATATAGGAAAATAATAAGTATTGGTTGGGCACACCTCATAAGGAAAAGGACTTATATTATGTATATAATAGTAAGACTGGAAGTGTCACTTATTAGATTTATTTGGAAAATTAAAACTCTAAAATACAGTAAATCTTTAAAACCGCATACAATATAAAATATGTGAAATTGTGTATATGACACAGAGATCGGTATTAGACAGTGAGGACCGTGACCACCTCGATTCTTGGTAGGGACAGGTCCGTACAGAGGTTGTCTTTTTCTTCTAAAAAAAAAAAGTACAGCAAGAACCGTGGCAGTTTAGGTTTTATATACCAAAAGGACCAATGTAGGTGATAATTGGAATAAATTGAACATAGACCTTGACTGCCTAGGGTCCGTCATGTGCTCCAAGTTATGCTGACATTTAAAACAACATCCGGTAACCTCTGTTAGTAGGTACAAATAGACAGTGAATAATAAGTCACCAGTGAGGATGTATAGAAATAGGTATAAAGATAGGCTATATAGTAATAGCACAATATCCACTGTCTATCGATCTGTTGTATACCATATGGATACAAAATAAATTAGTTAAAGGGTGTCTTCACGCTTATATAGATTGCGAACGCTGTTACAGTCGATTGACTTGATAAATTCCTACTTTAAAATTCCCCAAAACAATATGGAGTATCAGTCCAAAGATTTGTAGATAATAAAGCAGTCTGATATCTATGCAGTTCGTAGGTATATATGCGCTTAGATTATATCAATTGATGTTCGATATACTACTCACAATTTGCAGCTGAAGATATAATTTTTTCTTTTCTGTATCATGTGTACATATTGTGCTTTGTATGAACGGTTGCCGGGAATCCCTTTTCACTTGGTTAGCATCATAATGTTTAAAATTTATGGTGTGTGGACACGTAACTGGAATGTCGCTCTGTAGCCGCGGCGTCCCGCGTGCATACAGAGATTATGATGCCTGCGCTTCTCGATGTCTCCTCCGATGTAGGGGAAGCGCTGGGTCCTAATGCTGGTATATTCCGTTCACTTGTGGCTGCAATGGAAAAGGCCTTATGTAGAGGAATCCTTGGAGCGTTCTGTAATAAAACTGAATAAGTCCAGTAATGGTTGCCAGTTTTTTTGTCAGTGTTCCCCTGAGGGGTTAGGTCATGTGATATTTTTATATAGAATGTCAATACGGATCCGGCGATACCTAATATGTCTACTTTTCATTTTTTCACTATTTTTTACAATTTTCTTTTAACCTTATTTTGGGAAAAGGATCCTTTTATTTTTTTTTTACTTTAAACTTTCAATTTTTTTGGTAAAACTTTTTTTTTTAACTTCTTTTCTCTCCTTATTTTTTGTCCCACTCTGGGACTTCAACTTTTGGGGGTCTGATCCCCTTTTTCAAATGCATTACAATACTTTTGTATTGTGATGCATTGGCTGTAAGTGTATTAGACAGTGTAATACACTTACAGCTTCCTGCCTGTGAGATCTAGGGGGCTGGATCGAACAGGCTGTCACGGAAGGCAGCCACGATGCCTAAGGAAGGCATAAAGCTGTCTTTCCTGCCATTGGGTCCCCGTCACAGCAGAGCGGGGACCCAAAGGCCACCCGCACCCGGCAGGATCCCGCACGTGCCGCGGTCAGCGCTGACAGCAGTGCAAGGGTTGATGCGCCGGCATCTGTGTTTTCACATACAGCAGGGGTCCGGCTATCAGTGACTGCTGGACCCCTGCAGCTGATCGGGTGGGCGCAGCTCCTGCTCCAGCCCGATTAGAGTGCCGTAGTTGTACAGCGCTGGGATTTCAGACCCGGATATCAGCACCATACATGTACAGCGCTGGTATCCTATGGGTTAATTTAATCTATACAAACAGTGTTCAGACAATGAGAGCTGTTTCCCCATCTCACACTGCCGCACCGCAAAAAAATAGAACATGTCCTTTTTTTTTTCCGGTGCGGTCAGATCACAGACCCATTCAAGTTGAATGGGTCTCAATCCGTCCCGTTCGCCGCACGGATGTTGCCGTGCATTAGGGACCGCAAATTGCAGTCTCCAATGCATGAAACAGCCGCACAACGGCTAATGGAGGCCTAATGGAGGGGCACTGTCATTGTTATGGAGGGGCACTGTAAATGTCACTGTTATGGAGGAGCACTGTATATGTCACTGTTATGGAGGGGCACTGTAAATGTCACTGTTATGGAAGGGCACTGTAAATGTCACTGCTATGGAGGGGCACTGTATATGTCACTGTTATGGAAGGGCACTGTAAATGTCACTGTTATGGAAGGGCACTGTAAATGTCACTGCTATGGAGGGGCACTGTAAATGTCACTGTTATGGAAGGGCACTGTAAATGTCACTGCTATGGAGTGGCACTGTAAATGTCACTGTTATGGAAGGGCACTGTAAATGTCACTGTTATGGAAGGGCACTGTAAATGTCACTGCTATGGAGGGGCACTGTAAATGTCACTGTTATGGAAGGGCACTGTAAATGTCACTGTTATGGAGGGGCACCGTCATTGTTATGGAGGGACACTGTAAATGTCACTGTTATGGAGGGGCACTGTCACTGTTATGGAGGGGCACTGTAAATGTCACTATTATGGAGAGGCACTGTCTCTGTTATGGAGGGGCACTGTAAATGTCACAGTTATAGAGGGGCACTGTAAATGTCACTGTTATTGAGGGGCACTGTCACTGTTATGGAGGGGCACTGTAAATGTCACTGTTATGGAGGGGCACTGTAACAGAGGGGCACTGTCACTGTTATGGAGGGGCACTGTCTCTGTTATGGAGGGGCACTGTAAATGTCACTGTTATGGAGCGGCACTGTAAATGTCACTATTATGGAGGCGCTCTGTCTCTGTTATGGAGGGGCACTGTAAATGTCACTATTATGGAGGAGCACTGTCTCTGTTATGGAGGGGCACTGTAAATGTCACTATTATGGAGGAGCACTGTCTCTGTTATGGAGGGGCACTGTAAATGTCACTGTTATGGAGGGGCACTGTCACTGTTATAGAGGGGCATTGTAAATGTCACAGGTATGGAGGGGCACTGTCTCTGTTATAGAGGGGCATTGTAAATGTCACAGGTATGGAGGGGCACTGTAAATGTCACAGGTATGGATGGGCACTGTAAATGTCACTATTATGGAGGGGCTCTGTCTCTGTTATCGAGGGGCACTGTAAATGTCGCTATTATGGAGGAGCACTGTCTCTGTTATAGAGGGGCACTGTAAATGTCATTGTTATGGAGGGGCACTGTAACTGTACAGAGCGGCACTGTTACTGTCACTGTTAGGGCTCATTCAGACGAATGTAAGGGTCTGCAATGCACAGGCACAAAGATCCACAAAATACGGCAATAGAAAGAACATGTTGTATCTTTTGCTCTGGGAAAGCATCCTCTCCAAAGCATTTCAGAGTGTTTCCATGGACTTCCGATCCGTGCCCCCGCTCTGCAAAACATAGGATAGGCCTTATATTCCTAGTTATGTTGGAAGCCTGTTAAAAGGTCAGACTTTGACTCATAGGATAGCCTCATCCAATAGGTGGCACTCTGGGTGGGTTCACATCACATTTTTGCCTTCTGTTTTGTATGTCGGGAAAATAAGGATACAAAAGCCTAGCACACCATGCTTTTCCATCCTGCAGATTCTGGTAAAAAAAATATATATCCGTTAACATATATGTTTTTTTTTTGCAATGGAACTCTATGGTGATGGATGCCGCAGTATGGCATCTTTCTGTGGCATCCGTTAACGTATTTGTTTTTTGTGTACATTAAGCCGTTGGAAAAAACGTGATGTGAACCCAGCCTAAGAGACAGTTTTCCTTTCTCCTAGAGGAAAATTACTTTGCATACATTTTTCAAAGGAGCATTGCCTGACATATAAGATTTCCTAGGCCTGTGATGTCTAACCTCCAGCATTCCAGCTGTGGCAAAACTACGACTCCCAAGATGTACACTTGTTTGGCTGTTCTCAGAACTTCATAGTAATGAATGGAGCATGCTGGGAGTCGTAGTTTCACCACAGCTGGACTGCCTGAGGTTAGTCATCACTGGTCTAGGCCAACTTGTTGGTCTCAACGAGAAGAAACTTTATCCGCTTAGACCTCTGTACACCCCTAACTAGTGAATATAGTGTCCTTCACATCTGATTTTGAAAATATGGATTAAAAAAAAAAAATGTTAACAAATGCCTCAAACCACCCATTCAGCTACATCAACCCACGCTTCAACGCTTTGTTTTTTAAATTGCTGCATTTTATTCGGGCAAAGGTAAGTTAAAAGACATGCAGAACTAAGTACACAGGACACCGCTCTAATTGGTATCTACAATTTTCCACTCAATGCATGCTCCAGTCTGTCACTGGGAGATAATTCTATGGCTTGCCAATCTCCAGCCAAATATTTAGCAGCCCTGTATTCATTTGACCATTTGCAGCTGACTGCAATAAGAAACCTAATGTACTTTCCATTCACATCCATGTACTTTCCATTACACCTGTTCCTTTGTTAATTTTCTCCTCCGCTCTTCCTCCCCACCTATCTGCCAGCAAAATCTACAGCGGCTCAGACCTTTCCACAGCCTTCCAATATATCCTCACTCTCGTTTTCTATTTAATCTTGCCTCCCTATTGTAGCTTTTCAAGCATTGCACTACCAATGTCACCTGCATAAATTGGGATTTAAAAAAAATATATAAAAAAAAGGAAAATAATTCGCAACGGCAGAGTTGGAAGTAAGAAAAAATGATCAAATATAATAATAAAAGTAATAATAATATTTATAATAGTAATAATAATAACAGTAACAAAGTGAGAAACCATGATAAAAATATTTTATATTTTTTATAATTTATATTGTCCACCATATGCCAGCAATGCCCCCATAGTGTTCCCCATGTGCCAGCCATTGCCCCAAAGTGTCCCTTTATGCCAGCAATGACCCCTCCAGCGCAGCCCAGCGCCTCACAGAAAAACAAAACAAAACACATACTTACCTTCATGGCAGTGATGCGATGCAGGCCTGTCCTGAGCAGTACAGCTCAGGCGGAGCGATGACGTAATCGCGCCGCCTGCACCGGCCTCTGATAGGCTGCTGGCCTTGTGCCGGCAGCCTATCAGAGGAACAGGGAAGAGAGATGCCTCTCCCTCCCCTGCTGCAGTGTTCATCTGTATCGCGATACAGATGAATGTAGGGAGATGAGTGCTTCCATAATGCAAGTGCTCATCCCTCATCTCCTGGTGGTGTCACCCAGGGGCGTAGCTAGAAATGACAGCAAAAAATGTTATGTCCCCCCCCCCATAGCTAAATTTTTTTATGGGCCCCCCCTCCCGGATCTCCCACCCCCACCCCCACATACCTATCGGACCTCCCACCCCTTTCAGAGCTTCCACCCAAACACCCCTCCAGGACCTCCCATCCCAACATCCCCACACCCCTCCCTAGATCCCCCCATCAGTGTCCTCCATACATCCCCCCATCAGTGTCCTCCATACATCCCCCAATCAGTGTCCTCCACACATCCCCCCCTAAGTGTCATCCACACATCCACACATCCCCCCATTAGTGTCCTCCACACACACCCCCATCAGTGTCCTGCACACATCCCCATCAGTGTCCTCCACACATACCCCCATCAGTGTCCTGCACACATACCTCATCAGTGTCCTCCACACATACCCCCCATCAGTGTCCTCCACACATACCCCCATCAGTGTCCTCCACACATCCTCCCCATCAGTGGCAACCATACATCCCCCATCAGAGCTTCATATTAACCTGCTATACTACTATTATGGCTAAAAACCTCAGTAATAGTTTCCCATATATAATAAATTTATATATATATATATATATATATATATATATATATATATATATATAAATATTTATATCAGAAGCATAAATATATATTATCATACTTCTGATGTACATGAATGCATAATTTAGCCTCTATTTCTAAAAGGTTGCCACCAGGACTAGAACTCACAACCAATCACATCAGAGGCAGAAACCCTAACCACTGAGCTATGAAGCTCAATGAAAAATTATGTTGGAAAAAACTCTTAGTAGTGTATCATGTATTAGGTATTCCTACATAGCAGAAGTATAACTAAATTAAAAAAAATGTGTAATTACTATATATAAATGTAGTAATTACACATTTGTTTTTACTGTATTTTGTGTCATACATTTCTTTTACAATTACTGAAACAGAAATATGTAATTTATACTTCGGCTGTATAGTGTATCATGTATCACTCTGCTGTATAGGAATACCTAATACTTGATAAACTACTATGAGGTTTTTCTAATACAGTTTACCATTGAGCTCCATAGCTCAGTGGTTAGTGTTCTTGCCTCTGATATGAAAGGTTGTGAGTTCGAATCCTGGTTGCAACTTTTCAGAAATAGAAGCTAAATTAGATTAAAATACATTGGGTGTCCCCAAGCATACTGACAATGCTTGGGGATACCCCCTTCACGTTCATAGCACTGACTCCATATATGGACACAACCATATATGGAGTCAGAGCTCAGACCGGGATTCCCTCTACAGCGATCAGTGCAGTGAATAAATTATCTTGTGCTGGCAGCCTGCACTGGTGTCACCCCATGAGTGGTGTCACCCGGTGCGGCCCGCACCCCCCTCGCAACGCCACTGAGTGAAATGATTGTAATTAAACGATTTATCTCATCATTTCTTCTTAAGAGTTCCTCACTTGTGAGAGGCTGTCCCCAAAGGTGAAGAAGCGCCCACCTGCTTGTTTATTTATCATCCCTCGCATATGCCGCTCAGGGGTGGACTGGCCATAGACCCCACAGGGAAATTTCCTGGTGGAACAATGCCCAGGGCCCTCATGGCCAGGATACCTAAGGCCTCATGCACACGGCCGTGGGTGTTTTGCGGTCCGCAAACCGCGGATCCGCAAAACACGGAAGCTGCTCCGCGTTCCGTTCCGCAATTTGCGGAACGGAACACGGCCCATTATAGAGATGCCTATTCTTGTCCGCATAACGGACAAGAATAGGACATGCTCTATTTTTTTTGCGGGGGCACGGAACGGAGCAACGGATGCGGACAGCACACGGAGTGCTGTCCGCATCTTTTGCGGCCCCATTGAAATGAATGGGTCCGCGGCCGAGCCGCGAAATATGCGGCTCGGACGCGGACCCGAACAACGGCCGTGTGCATGAGGCCTAAATCTGATGCTCTTTGTAGTAATTAATACTAGGGGCATTAGGTATTTATGCATCTGGTTGGTAGCTGCAGGTCCTCTCCTGAATTCAACTGTATTACCATCTTCGAGACATTGATACAGTTGAATACTGCAGTGGAGGGCAGTATTTTGTGCTGCACGGTGGTAATTAGTTCTGCTGGGGTGGCATTTTGTGTTGCACTACGGTATCGCTGGCCCTGACTACTTCTGATGTCCCTGCCTATTTGTGTTGCCCCATCTTCTCTCAATTTGGACCTGCCGTATAACATGGGGCCTCCTTTAAGTTTTCTCCAGGACCACTTTAAGCTTCCAGTCTTCCCATGGTGCCGCTGCTCGGAGTAGCAGCGCATGGGCAGAGGTTTCCTTCTGCTTCAGGAGCAGTGACTGTTCATGTGCAGTGCATGTGCTCCCTGTTTATGGCGGGCCTTTATTTGACATAGGGATGAAACCCAGAGGTGGGACCCAGACCTATCAGACATTTATGGCATATCCTATCTATGTTTCATACCCATCCAGGTGAGATTTATTTTTAACCCCTTCTACCCCGGGCCAGTTTTCACCCTCCTGCCCAGGCCATATTTAGCAAATATGACATGTGTCACTTTATGTGGTAATAACTTTGGAACACTTTTATTTCTCCCAGCCATTCTGAGATTGTTTTTTCGTGACACATTGTACTTCGTGATAGTCAAAAATTTGAGTCAATATATTTCACCTTTATTTATGAAAAAATCCCCAAATTACCAAAAAAGTTTAGATGACATTTGCAATTTTCAAAATGTCTCTGCTTTTAAAACAGAAAGTGATACCTCATAAAATATTTATTACTTAAAGGGAACCTGTCACCATGTTTTCACTTATAAAACTGAATGTACCTTCAAGTTTGTCTACCTTAATAGTTACCAGTGATCCATCCATAACCTTCTCAGGACTAACATGTCCTATTATATCGCCCTTTAAACCTTTCTCGCCGTTATGCTCATTTGCATAAATCATTCCTTCCCGTCACACCATCAGAGCCTATTTCCCTCCCCCTAGACTTTGATTGACAGCGAATCTGCTAGATTTTATCTAAAGGGGCGTTTCTTAGGCAGAGCTGAGGAGCTTGATTCAGAGAAAATATGACTCTTCTCTGGTCACACAAGTGAGATATGACTCTTTTATGTTAATTTTCATAAAAGGTGTGAAGTACAAAATGCATCATACTTATTTAATTTGGCTGCAGATTAAGTTAAAAGTGTAATTTATATGTTTAGGGCAACGCAATAAACATTTAGAAATGCTCAGTGCGGGTAGCATAGTAGAGGTGACAGGTTCCCTTTAACATTCCCCAACATTCCCCATATGTCTACTTTATGTTAGCATCGTTTTGTAAATATAATTTTATTTTTTTAGGACATTAGAAGGTTTAGAATTTTAGAAGCAATTCTTAAAAATTTTAAGAAAATTTAAAAAAGCCGCTTTTTAAGGACCAGTTCAGGTCTGAAGTCACTTTGTGGGGCTTACATAGTAGAAACCTCCCACAAATGACCCCATTGTACACCCCTCAAGTTACTCAAAACGGATTTTACAAACTTCGTTAACCCTTTAAGTGGTCCACAAGAATTAAAGGAAATGGAGAAGAAATGTCTAAATTTCACTTTTTGGGCAAATTTTCCATTTTATTCATTTTTTTCTTTAACACATCGAGGGTTAACAGCCAAACAAAACTCAATATTTATTACCCTGATTCTGCGGTTTACAGAAACACCCCATATGTAATTGTAAACTGATGTAAGGGCACATGGCAGGGCGCAGAAGGAAAGGAGCGCCTTATGGGTTTTGGAAGGCAGATTTTGCTGGACTGGTTTTTAGACACCGTGTCCCATTTGAATTCCCCCTGATGCACCCCTATAGTAGAAACTCCCAAAAGTGACCCCATTTTGGAAACTGCGGGATAAGGTGACAGTTTTATGGGTACTATTTTGGGGTACATATGATTTTTAGTTGCTTTATATTACATTTTTTGTGAAATAAGGTAACCAAAAAATTGCTGTTTTGGCACCGTTTAAATTTTTTTAAATTTTTTTACAATGTTCACCTGATAGGTTAGATCATTGCTATTATTATAGAGCAGGTTGTTACGGACCCAATGGTATCAAATATGTCTACTTTGTTTGTTTGTTTCAGTTTTACATAATAAAGCATTTTTGAAAACAAATTATGTTTTTGTGTCTCCATTTTCAGAACACCATATTTTTTTTATTTTTCCGCTGATTGACTTGTGTTTTTGCAGGAAGAGTTGACGTTTTTATTGGTACCATTTTTGGGTACATATGATGTTTCTGATCATTCAATATTACACTTTATGGTGCAAGGTGACCAAAAATTGGTTGTTTTGGCACAGTTAGGTCATGTGATATTTTTTATAGTACAGGTCGTAACGATACGTGTCAATACCTAATATGTATACTTTTTCTTATTTAAGTTTTACACAATATTAGCATTTTTTAAACAAAAAAAATGATGTTTTAGTGTCTCCAGAGTCTGAGAGCTATAGTTTTTTTTATTTTTTGACTGATTGTCTTAGGTATGGTCTTATTTTGAATGCTTGATGCTTCGTTATGTAAGGTGACAAAAATGGCTTTTTTTGACACAGTTTTTTTTTTACAGTGTGGTGGATCATCAGACGGGGTGGATCATGTGATATTTTTATAGAGCCGGTCGTTACGGACGCGATACCTAATATGTGTGTTTTTTCTTTTTATTTTTTATTACATCTGTATTACACTGTGTCATACACTAACACGTTGCCTAGGAGACCGGGCCTGGGGCTGGATCTCCTCGGCCCCCGTAGAAAGCAGGTCCCTATGCTGTGCAAGGCATTGGGCAGCCTCTGCACAGCATCGGGCTGCCTTGTCACCCATCCCCTCCACAGCAGCGTGGGGACCTGATGCGCTCCCTCACTAGCTGCAAACCCCTTCCATGCCCCGGTCAACGCTGACTGCGGAATAGAAGGGGTTAATCCACTGGCATTGGCTTTTACAGTGATGCCAGCAGGGGCCCGGCTATCAGTGACTGCCGGACCCCTGCAGTGATCGGGCGTGCACGGCTCAGGGTGGTCAAGTGCAGGAAGTCACTTGCCGCCATGACGTACTATAACGGGAAGGGGAAGGGGTATAGGCTTGTTTTGTTGTGGAATGAGTTGCAATTTTAAATGGCACCATCATAAGTTACATTACATAAGGCACCTATTCAGATGGAAAGAATTGCAATTTTGCTATTGTTTTTGAGGATTTGTGTATACAAAATTCACTGTGTGCCATAAATAATATATGGACTTAGATCCGTGGGTTATCTGTGTTTTTTATGTTTTACTAGATCTACACAAATAGAAAATGACATTGCATTACAAGGCCCATAACATTTTTATTTTTCTATCAGTATACCTAGCTTTACTAGGGCTTGTTTTTTGCAGAACAACTTGCAGTTTTTATTAGTACCATTTTGGGGTACTTGCAACTGCTGTAATTACTTTCCATTATTTATTACTGTTGTTGGAACAAAGAAATTAAATAAAACAGTAATTCTGCCATTGCCTTGTGTATTTATTTTACTGCATTCTCCATAGGTTATAAATTATTTTTATAGAAGACTTTATTACAGATGTATAAATATCAACTGTAATTTTTTCATTTTTTTTTACATAAAGAAAATAGGAGATATAAAAAATGGGGGTAATTATTATTATTTTTTTTAAAGATTTTTTTGTCTTAACTACCACTAAAGAACCTGATTCTACAATCCTGGTTGTGGCACCTCTGACTTCACACCCACTTGACATGCAGATCACTTCTGAAGGATTAATCCTGTGGTTCAGTGATGAAGGGTTAATAGTCAGGGTTACCACTCTAAAGTGAATACTGTGATGCAGATTGTGAACTAATTGAAACGATGCTACTACTTATATCTGAACTAGTAACATAGTTTGTAAGGCTGAAAAAAGACATCTGTCCATCCTGATCCAGACAAAGGCAAAAAACTCCTATGAGGTAGAAGTCAATTTTCCCTCATTTTAGAAGAAAAAATTCTGTCCTGACTTCAATCAGGCAATCAGAATAACTCCCTGGATCAACGACCCCTCTCTAGTAGCTGTAGCCTGTAATATTATTACACTCCAGAAATAAATCCAGTCCCCTCTTGAATTCCTTTATTGTACTCACCATCACCACCTCCTCAGGCAGAGAGTTCCATAGTCTCACTGCTCTTACCATAAAGAATCCTCTTATATGTTTGTGTACAAACCTTCTTTCCTCCAGACGCAGAGGATGTCCCCTCGCCACAGTCACAGTCCTGGGGATAAATAGATGATGGGAGAGATCTCTGTACTGATCCCTGATATATTTATACCTACACCCTGTTTCAAATTATTATGCAAATTATATTTTTCTTATTTACCTAAATAATTTATGTAAATATTTCTCACGTTATCAACTATTAAGAGTACAATTCAAATTTTATTGAACAAACCTCCTAATGATAACAGTATTTTTTAAACATTAAAAACAGTAAGTTTCAAAACACTTTATAGGTTGTAAAGAACTGAAAATTGTCATTTGTTGTGTTTGCAGCATATTTATTGAAATCAAAAGCTATTTCAATCAAACTTTTAACAATATTTTAACTTTTTAAACATTTTTAAGGTTCACGTTACCTTTTAACATACCACCCCTTATTTGATAGCAGCTTCACAAGTCTTGCATCCATTGAACTTTTGAGTTTCTAGACAGTTTCTGCTTGAATTTGTTTGCAAGATGCCAGGATAGCCTCCCAGAGCTGCTGTTTGGATGTAAACTGCCTCCCATCCTCATAGATCTTTTGCATGAGGATGCTCCAAAGGTTCTCAATAGGGTTGAGGTCAGGGGAGGCTGGAGGCAACACCATGACTTTCTCTCCTTTTATCCCCATAGCAGCCATTGATGCAGAGGTATTCTTTGCAACATAAGATGGTGCACTGTCATGCATGAAGATGATTTTATTACGGAAAGCATAGTTCTTCCTTCTGTACCAGGGAAGAAAGTGGTCAGTCAGAAACTCAACATACTTTGCAGAGGTCATCTTTACTCCTTCGGTGACCCTAAAGGGCCCGACCAGCTCTCTTCCCATAATTCCAGCCCAAAACATGACTTGCTGACATGGCAGCCTTGTTGGAACAGGGTGGCCGTCCACCAACCATCCACTACTCCATCGATCTGGACCATCCAGGGTTGCACGGCACTCATCAGTGAACAGGACTGTGAAAATTAGTCTTCATGTATTTTTCTGCCCAATGCAGCCGTTTCTGCTTGTGAGCATTGGTTAGTGTTGGCCGAATAGAAGGTTTATGCACCTCTGACTCTGGAGGACTCTACACCTTAATGTCCGTGGGACTCCAGAGGCACCAGCAGCTTCAAATATCTATTTGCTGCTATGTAATGGCATTTTAGCAGCTGCTCTCTTGATCCGATGCATGGGGCTGGCAGAAATCTTCCTCAATGTGCCTTTATCTGCACGAACCCGTCTGTGCTCTGAATCAGCCACAAATCTCTTAATAGTGGGATGATCACGCTTAAGTATTCGTGAAATATCTAATGTTTTCATACCTCGTCCAGGGCATTGAACTATTTCACTCTTTTCAGCAGCAGAGAGATCCTTTTTCTTCCTCATATTGCTTGAAAATGGTGCTCTGTTTAATTATGTGAAACATCCTCCTTTAGTAGTTTTTTCTTAAATTGGGCTCACCTGACAATCTAATTATCTCAGGTGTCCGAGATTGTTTTCAGTGATGAAAAGAGCCCTGAGACACAATGCCATCCATGAGTTAAACTGAAAAACAAAATATTTAATGTTTGTGACACTTAAATAGAATTTGCATAAAAATTTGGAACAGGGTGTAGTTATTAGATCACCCCTTAGTCGTCTTTTTTCTAAAGTGAATAACCCTAATTTTGATAATCTTTCTGGGTACTGTAGCCCACCCATTCCAGTTATTACTTTAGTTGCCCTCCTCTGAACCCTCTCCAGCTCTGCTATGTCCCCCTTGTTCACAGGAGCCCAGAACTGTACACAGTACTCCATGTGTGGTCTGACTACTGATTTGTAAAGTGGTAGGATTATGTTCTCATCACGGGCATCTATGCCCCTTTAGATGCAACCCATTATCTTATTGGTCTTGGCAGCAGCTGTCTGGCACTGGTTTCTACAGCTTAGCCTACATGCACACGGCAGTGGTTTTTTGCAGCCCCTGTTCCGTTTTTTTTTGCGGATCCTATGGTTTCCCATTCATTTCTATGGATCCGTTAAAAATGCAGATGCCTCTTCCGTTGCCTGTCCGCTGTCCGCATTTCATGTCCGCAAAAAAAAAAAGGCATGTCCTATTCTTGTTCGCAAAAAACGGTTTGTGGACTCATAGAAGTCAATGGGTCCACAAAAAATGCGGATGACCAACAGAAGCCATCCGTTTGTCATCTGCATCTGTTTTTTTTTGCGGATGGTTGCTTGAAAACCAGGGCACTTGTACAGGTACTTTAAGAAACTGGTTCAAGCCTTCCGTTTTTTTTGCAGATCCGCAAAAAAAAAATGGAAGACACACGGAAACACAACCTACAAAATTTGCGGACACACGGAACGGATGTGGATGTGAAAAAAAAAAAGACGAATCCGTTATTTGCGGACAGCAAAAAAACACTGTCGTGTGCATGTAGCCTAGGTTGCTGTTCACTAAAAGTCATTTTCCATGTCAGTGTTTTACTATTAATCCTTTCAGAACCGGGCATTTTTTTTATTTTGCGTTTTTGTTTTGCACTCCCTGTCTACCCAGAGCTATAACTTTTTTTTTGTCTGTTCACATAGCCATATGAGGGCTTGTTTTTTGCAGGACAAGTTTTACTTTTCAACGCCACCATTTAATATTGCATATGATGTAGTGGGAAGCAGGAAAAAAATTCCAAATGGGGTGAAATTGCAAAATAAAAAGCGATTCCACCACAGTTTTACGAGTTTTTTAATTACGATGTTCAATGTACAATAAAAATGACCAGTTACTTTTATTCTACAGGTCAATACGAATCTGGCGATACCTTATAGGTATAGTTTTTTTTGCGTTTTGATAGTGATAAAAAAATTAAAAAGTAGAAAAAAATCAGTTTTATTTTTTTGTCGCCATATTTTGACCGCTATAACTTTTTTGAATTTATGTGTACGGAGCTGTGTCAGGGCTCATTTTTTGCAGGGCGATCTGAACTTTTCATTGATACCATTCTGGGGTGTGTATGACTTTTTGATCACTTTTTATAATTTTTTTTGTAGATAATGAAGCAACAAAATACGGTTAATCGGCCATTTGGACGCTTTTTACCATTTTGCTGTTTGTCAGTGCCATATGGGGAATATATTTTTATATTTTTATACTTTTGGCGTTTTTGCACATTGCAACACCCATGATGTGTTCTTTTATTTAAATTTTGGGAAAATTTTGGGGTGATTTGATTTTTTATGTTTTGTTTTTTTGGATTGACCACGGCATCTGAGGGGTTAAATGTCCGCGATCAGCGTCACTGCTGGTTGCGGACATTAGCCGCAGGTGTCTGCTATAGGAAACCCACAGCTATGGCGCCCGCAGCGGACAGGAGCGAGCGCCATCTTTAAACACCCGTAAGTATGTACTGGTGACTTGCATTATTCCTTCCCATGTGCATAACTATATATTTATCAGTGTTAAACCTCATCTGCCACTTCTCCTAATTCTCTTAGGATACAGTAGTGTATGCAATCTGGTACTTGCAATTTGTCTATTTCAATCTGTTTAAAACACTGCCTCACTTCCTGGGTCAGACAGGCGAGTTTTAATGGGGAATTTACTTTTACATTCTGCATTTCATCTTTATTTTCCTCAGTGAATACAGTTAAGAAGAAATATTTAATACAGTAGCTTTGCTTTCTTTTCATCGCTCTCTGCAATTCCCCCCTCATTACTCTGTAAAGGGCCGACATCTTCAGATTTATACTTTTTACCATTTATATAATTATAGAACATTTGGGGTTAGTTTTACTCTCTTTGTCAATTAATCTCTCTGTCTCCAGTTTGGCTGCTTTTATTTGTCTTTTACATTCTATTTTTCGGTTCTCTTATAGTTTTTCAACTCTTCCTTGCTACCCACTTGTTTTAGTGATTTAAATACTTTATTTTGTCATTTATTGCTTTCTTCCCAATTCTATTTATACACATAGTTTTTTTTCTCTCGATCCTTGCTCTTTTATTCCCGAAAAGTATGTGCCACTCACAGTTAGAGTTTAGGAGGGTTTCAAAAATATCCCATTTTGTGTCTGTATTTTTTAATTTTTGAGGATGTTGTCCCAGTTATTGATGCCAATGGCCTCTCTGAGCTAGTCAAATTTAGCTTTTTTTAATTTTGGTATTTTTCCCTAAAGAAACACTCTTTTGAATGACATTTGGAAGGTTATTACTTTATGGTCACTATTTCCCAGGTGTCCCCCAACCTGCACATCTGTTTTTTTGTCAGGTCTATAGGTTAATACTAAGTTCAGTATGGCCGTCCCTCTAGGCTGGTCCTGAACCAGTTAGGAAAGGTAATTGTCTTTGGTTATTGCCAAAAACATGTTCCCTTTATGGGATGTACAGCTTTCAGTTTCCCAGTCTATATCTGGATAGTTAAAGACTCCCATAATAACAACCTCATTATGATTTGCCGCCTCGTCTATCTTGTTTAGTAATAGATTTTCTGTGGACTCTAGTATATTAGGTGGCTTATAACAAACTCCTATTAGTATTTTATTATTTTGGCTCCTTTAATTCTACCCACAGTGACTCCACATGTTCATTTCCCTCACATATCTTCATAGAGTGTAGGCTTTAAACAGGACTTTGCATACAGACAAACCCCTCCCACTTGGCCAAACACCGCGTGTGCTCAAGAGCGGTGCTTGAGTCTCCTCCCCGCACGTTTGTTGGCTGCTACGCAGCTAATAAACGTGCTGGGAAGTACTGACACTCACTGTAATGCCGTAGCCATGTTGCTTACTGGGATTACAGTGATTGGCTGTCCGGAACGCGTCATTGAGTGCTATATAGCACCCGATGACACATGGTTCGGCTCAGTCTTAGTTAGGGCGAGCTGCAGCAGAAGGGACAGATAGTGTAGGGACAGGAGTTTTTTTTTTTTTTTTTTAGGCAGGGTTTAGTGTTGAAAGGTGTTAGAGACCCAAAAGTCCTTTTAAGGACTATTGTTTTATCTGGCTGCAATATATATTATTAGCGCAACCTTCGCTAAATTGCGTGCAATTGTTTGGCCGCTGCTGACAGTGACACAACCTCTGCTACATCTGTTGTGTTACATTCGCGCATTCTAAATATCTGTGACATTCAGCGCAATTGTTTGGCCGCTGCTGACAGCAACATTACCTGCGCTACATCTCCTGTATAACATTTGCGCATCCTAAATATCTGTGACATTCAGTGTAATTTTTTCTTAGGTGCTGGTGACAGCGACATTACATGCGCTACATCTCCTGTATAACATTTGTGCATCCTAAATATCTGTGAAATCTGTGATCTCTTCCCCTGTGTTACGTGCTGGCCAATCCCCTGTCCAAGACGCAGGCCTGGATGCCTCCTGCCCTGCACGTGGACCTTCGCAAGCACCATCAGCTAGCACATCCACTTCTGTGTCCCAGCGCAGCGTAGAGATGTCCATACCCCAGGCTTTTCAACGAAAGTGCAAATACCCAGCCATCCACCCACAGGCCTTAGCACTAAATGAACACCTTTCCAAATTGCTGGCGCTGGAAATGTTGCCATTTAGGCTTGTGGACACTGAGGCTTTCCACAGCCTGATGGCGGAGGCCGTCCCTCGTTACTCAGTCCCCAGCCGCCACTATTTTTTCCAGTGTGCCGCCACCGCCTTATAACAGCATGTGTCCCGTAACATCACCCCTGCCCTGACCAAGCAGTTATTGTGAAGGTCCACTTAACGACGGACACATGGACAAGTGTGAGCCCATTTCCAAAAGTCATCTACAGCTGCCGCCAGTCTGGCAACGCTGCAGTAGTGCTTGCAATTGCCATCTCACCGACTGTTGTGTGACGTGAGCATGCTCTGGAACTCCGCGTTCCCCATGTTGGTCAGGCTTTGTGGGCAGCAGAAAGCAGTAGTGGAATAGCACCAGCAACATGGTCATCACCTTTCCAGTCAGCTTCCGCTCTTCACAAGCGAAGAGTGGGCATGGATGTCTGACCTCTGTGAGGTTTTACGCAACTTTGAGGAATCAACACAGAAGTGACATCACAGGAAATGTTTAGAACAATTCTACCTTAAGGATCCATTAGTGGTGGCAATTCACACATATAAATATGACATTAGAAGAAATTTTAAAAAGTGCAAAATGAAAAGAAATCCCTGAAGTCACAAGTCATAGAGGGTATTTAGTGCTGCTGGGGGCATAATAAGTGATAAGCGCATCCGCCTGTTAATTGAAAATTCTGACCGGTTGACTCTTATCAAAATGAACAAGGCCTGGATTGCCCCTGACTTCTCTACTCCACCAGAGGAAAGCGACTGAACATAAAGGCACTTTAAATGTGGCTTTTATGGTGTATTGAATACATTGTATTCCCATGCACCGCTTTCACCACAAAAAAGGGTATATGGTTCAATCTTCCTTTTCTCGTCCTCCTCCTCCTCCATCATATCAACATGCTTATTAGGCTGCCCTCATTCCTAATGTTTTAGAGGGTCAGCTCAGCAGAAGACCGTCACCCCTAATGTTTTAAAGGGTCACAAGCAGGCCCTCGCCCATAATGTTTTAGATCGTCAGATCAGCAGCAGGCACTCGCCCCCTAATGTTTTAGAGGGTCAGCTCAGCAGCAGACCCCCACCCCTAATGTTTTAGATGGTCAGATTAGCAGCAGGCCTTCGCCCCTAATGTTTTAGAGCATCAGCTCACCAGCAGATCCTCACCCCTAATGTTTTAGATGGTCAGATCAGCAGCAGGCCCTCGCCCCTAATGTTTTAGAGGATCACCAGCAGGCCATCAATTATAATTTTTCAAGGGTGTGTATGATGCCCTCCTTTATGTGTAATAAAGGGTGTATTGGAGTGCCAGTTCCTTGTAATTTTTGGCAGCCCTTTCACTTAGTGCATAGGCTTTATGAGTGTAGGAGTCCCACTACCTGAACAATTTTACCACAATGTTAATGAGGCCCTCCTTTATATGATATACAGGTTGTATCGGAGTGCCTCTTTCTTGTAATTTTTGGCAGCACTTGCCCTTTATATACAAGTAAATATACAGGAAAGAATTTTTCCTTACAATTTTTCCTCTAAAATCGATTTTATCTTCGGTTTTGTGCGTATTATTGTCAGTCTGTAAAAGTGGCATACTACTTGGACAACATCATCACTAGCAGCGACCTGGGAGTTCAATATGCATCCAGACATCCTCCCCATGCTTCTCCCGAACCATTTTAGTGATGTCTCCATCAATTTCTGACCTATTCCTGTAAACCAGACACCCTCCCCTCTTCAGAGCAGGGGGTGCTTGGTTTAATGCTCTGGTTCTCCCATTGACTTCCATTGTGCTCTGGTGCTCTGCAGAGCACCCGAACATCCCAAAGTGTTCTACTCGAGCACCAGAGCACTTTGGTGCTCGATCAACACTAGAGAGCTTTAAATCCACATTGAGTAATTGCACCAAAAAATGTATTACTTTAGGTAACAAGAATAAATGGCTAAAATTAAACCCCTCATGGCTTATAGCTACTGTAAAAAGGGCAAAAAAGGGCATTTAAACAAATCTAAGGGGTCAGCTGTAGTGTTTGAAGATTACAAATGGCTTAATAAAATCTGTCAAATAGAGATAAAATTAGCAAAAATACAAAACGAACAGCAGGTGGCAAAAGAGAGCAAAACAAATCCCAAACATTCTTTAAATGTACTTATGTTAAAAAACCAAGGTCCGAGCAGGTCGGTCCCCTAAATAATGGTAAAAGGGGGGTAGTCACTGCAGATAAGGAAAAGGCAGAGTTACTAAATGTTTTTTTTTTTAGCTCTCTATATACAAAAGAAGAGAAAGGAGCTGATATCTGTGGTGCTGGGGCTGTTAGTACATCCCGTAATATACTCAACTGACTAACTGTAGATATGGTCCAAATTAAGTTAAATAAGGTAAATGTGAACAAGGCTCCGGATCCAGATGGATTACACCCAAGAGTGCTTAAAGAGCTCAGTTCAGTCATTGCTGTGCGCCTGTTTATAATTTTTTAAAGACTCTCTAGGTACTGCCACAGTGCAAAGTGATTGGCACAAGGCATATACTGTATGGCGCACATATTTAATAAAAGGATCTAGGTCCTCCACAGGTAATTATAGACCAGTTAGTTTAACTTCTGTTGTGGAAAAAATGTTTGAAGGACTCTTAAGGGACTATATACAGGAGTATGTGACTGTAAATAATATTATAAGTGATAACCAACATGGGTTTACCAAGGACAGAAGTTGTCAGACTAACCTGATTTGTTTTTATGAGGAGGTGAGTAGTAGCCTGGACAGAGGGGTGGGGATGTAGTGTTTCTGAATTTTGCAAAGTCCTTTGATACTGTCCCTCATAGACGTTTAATAGGTAAAGTAAGGTCTATAAGCTTGGAAATTATAGTTTGTAATTGGATTGAAAACTGGCTAAAGGACTGTGTCCAGAGAGTTGTGGTCAATGATTCCTATTCAAAATGGTCACGGGTTATAATTGGTGTACCCCAAGGTTCAGCGCTGGGCCCGCTATTATTTAATTAATTTATTACTGATATCGAGGACAGGATTAATAGCACCATTTCTATTTTTGCAGGTGACACTAAGCTACGTAGTACTGTACAGTCTATGGAAGATGTCCATATACTACAAGCTGACACTCTGAGTGATTGGGCATCAACTTGGCAAATGGGGTTCAATGTGAATAAATGTAAAGTTATGCAATTTGGTAGTAATAATCTCTGTGCTTCATATGTCCTAGGTGATGTAACACTGGGAGAGTCACTTATAGAGAAGGATTTGGGTGCCCTTGTAGATGGTAGATTAAATTACAGCATACAATGTCAATCAGCTGCTTCTAAGGCCACCAGGATATTGTCATGCATTGAACGAGGCATGGACTCGCCGGGCAGGGATGTAATATTACCACTTTTCAAAGCATTGGTGCGGCCTCATCTGGCATATGCAGTTCAGTTCTGGGCACCAGTCCATAGAAAGGCAGCTGGAAAAAGTACAGAGGAGAGCGACTAAACTGATAAGGGGCATGGAGGGTCTTCGTTATGAAGAAATATTTAAATAATTGAATTTATTTAGCCTTGAGAAGAGACGTCTAAGGGGGGACATGATTAACCTATACAAATATTTATATGGCCCATACAAAAAATACGAAGAAAAACTGTTCCATGTAAAATGCCCTCAAAAGACAAGGGGCACTGCCTCCGACTGGAGAAGAAAAAGTTCAGTCTCCAGAAGCGTCAAAGCTTCTTTACGGTAAGAACTGTGAATCTGTGGAATAGACTTCCTCAGGACGTGGTCACAGCAGGAACAGTGGACAGTTATAAAAAGGGTTTAGAGGAATGCTTAAAAGTAACTAACATTAATGCTTATGAAAAAGCATAGAAATCTGAGTCTCACCTCCTCCTGGGATTCGCATCCCCACTTATCCCTTTGTTGAACTTGATAGACTTATGTCTTTTTTCAACCGTATCAACTATGTAAAATTTTTACAATAGGGTTTATTTGATCAGATAGGTTTACCTTCGGCACATAAGTTAGTCAAACATAATTTTAGGAAAAATTTGATATGCTATAGTATCTGAAATAGATATCAAGATAAGTTATCCAAGCAAATTTCGAATTATTAATGCTGAAATTTATCAGTATAGAAAAAGTTAAATTTTAGTGACCAAAATTAGAGAAGAGTAAACTTTAGAAAAATTTGATTCAGAAACTTCGCCAACCGTTAACCAAGAAATGTGATTCGTTCCGAATCATATTGTCACGAATCTCTATAAAACAGGTATACCTAGGCCACTCTTCTTTAGGTCACAGCATACAGAGCTGCCCTGCCAATTAGCCCTCAGCTGCCTTTCATTTAATAATGAAGACTGCACTGTATAGTCCATCTTCATTGTTAATGGCCGCATGCACTTTTAAACAGGGGCTGTTGCTGGTACGAGGTTTGGCTGGTTAGGTGGGGGACAATATACATCTTATTGCTGTTCTGGCCTGCAATCTTCTGCAGGTTATTTGACAGTAAACACAGAATATTAATTAGCTCTGGCATACCCACTTCTCCAACCCCAGCGCCAACCTACTGCATAGATGTAACTGATTGCCACATCTCTCCCTATGCTCAGCTCACAGGACAATGGCAGCGACTGAGCAGCATGAAGGTTTTATAGGTTAAGGATTGGTTGCGAATCAAAGTTTTCCTAAACTTTAGACAGAATTCCTCTTCAAATGCTTCGCTCAACAGTAACCAAAATAATGAACAACTGAATCATAACAGATAACCATGTGGTAATTGAAAAGCCATTTTTTCCAAGCAGAGAAAGAACTAATTTAAACATGTACCACTGTGTATTTTGAACACTGTCTTCCCAACACCTCTACATATTATATGGTTTACTTACAAGAGAACTATCAATAATAAACCTTCCTTACTTTCTTAGGTTAATCAGTGGTTGTAAATCCTTTCCCATGACAACCCTTCTGGTTTCTGTAGTCTGAAACTGCAGTGTTATCATAGCACGAAGGCAAAAACATCAGTGGTCACCGCCCAAAAATATTAGGTTACTGCCTGAAGCACACCAATGTAATGATAAAACGGAAAGGAAAACGTTATATACTCACTTATAGATGAGACAAAATGAAAATATAGACAAACTTTATCTCCGAAAAGACTACATGTATTGAAAACTTATGTGGTAATATAAGACTATGGTAGATATTATTATACTATTCTAGTAAGGTCGTGTTCAAATCCCCATTTAGGAGATCCAGCAGGCTTTTCCAGCACAGAGCAGCCTGCCGGATCTTGCAGGAT
This sequence comes from Bufotes viridis, assembly GCA_033119425.1. Classification (NCBI taxonomy): domain Eukaryota; kingdom Metazoa; phylum Chordata; class Amphibia; order Anura; family Bufonidae; genus Bufotes; species Bufotes viridis. Next base: position 61,426,881 of record CM065592.1, on the reverse strand, counting down.
CCTGCGTTGCCAAACTTCTACTTCACCGCCAGATTTTTATTGACTGCAATCAGGTCCAGTGGTGATACGGCCGATTTGCAGCCAAAATGTTGGGTTTCAGCCAATCAAAAACCATTGCATGCAAAGGTTTTTTGTTCTGCCAACAGCCAGAATTTGCACTGGATCAGGCAGACAGATCTACAAAACAGAGGTTGAACATGGCCTAATTCGAGTTACTAATTCAAAGGTGATGTCCAAAAATTAAAGTCTAACCAATTTTCTAAAACAAATTTTAAATACACTATCAAAGCATATTAAAAAAAAGAGGTATTGATATCCTAAAATATAATAGCAAATCACTAGGATATGGCATCACTTTATAATCCGTGGAAGTTTGACCTCTGGGGCCACCACCAATTCTGAGAGTTAAAGGTTTGTCAGAGGGGAGGGCAGCCACAAATAGCACATTCGTCAGTCTAGAGGACCCAACATAGTTAGTGTATTATACAGGCAGACTGGTATGAAACATAGATGAGGAAGGATACAAAGGTCACTGTCCAGGACCACCTCAGGCAAACTCTAAATCTGCTAAATACTTATTTTCCTACACCACTTTTGGTTAGTAGAACTAAGGCTATATCACTAGGTATTCACCAGAGCCCTCTGCAAGGCGGGTTGGATTTGGCTGCTAAGGACCCAGGTTATGTCTGTCAAGTAGCTGACTAAAAATGGGTGCAAATTCATTAAAAATGCCTAGGAGAAGCAGGAGAGTAGTACAAGCCAGAATCAAGGCCAGTCGAAGGGGTTAAACCAGAAACCAACAAATGGGTCAAAACCAGGAGAGTCACAAGAAGCCAAATCACCAAATAAGATAAGGGATAAATCCAGAAACAAGCCAAGGTACAACAGGACACAAGAAAGTTCAACAGGAATAGTATTGCCATAGGCAATTTTCGAATTTACGATATTTTGTGAATTTTTGGCCGAATATTCGCCATAAATTTGCAAATTCGAGAATTCGCGATCTCCAGTGATTATTTACTTGATTGCGAAAATTGGCAATGTAATAAATTCGCGATTAGAATATTCTTGATCAACACTAAAGGGTAGGCAACTTTCCTATTGGTTGCTAGGGATGTTGCTAAGTGCCGATATTCATGATAAGTTCGCGATAAATTCATGATTATAATATTGGCGCTCAACAGTATTCGCAAATACGAATATATATCACTATACTCCAAAAGTGGACGAAATTCACGATTAAAATTCGAGATTCGAATTTTCGCGCTCAACACTAAACAGGAACACGGAACTACCTAAAGAACAAACTGGAGCCAAGAATCAAACAATTCACAGGTACAACAGTAAGTGTCTGAATGAAATTCTCCACCTATACCTGGGATTGGATGCCGAGCTAGGACCATAATTGGATTGGTATTCCTGATCTTCTTCAGCACTATTGTACTGTTTGGAGCGGCTGGACAGGTGAGCAGCCAATGTAGGATCGTGATAGGGTAAGTTCCTGACACAGACCATTGATTCAGAGAGTACAAATTAATCCTTCTTGAGTTGGCGTTGCAGGGACATAAAGCATCATTTTATTCTACAAATTATAGCTGACCACTGCAGGTCCCAGAAGCTTGTTGTCTGGGAGCCAATCTAACAGAATGGTATCATCAAAGGGGAGAAACCTTTAAGGGATTGTTTAAGATCATGTAGTTGTATGAGATCATGCATTTTCTGTGTCTGATATTGTAGGTCACACTGAGCTGTAATACCAGAGACAACCATGAACACGGGTGGCACGCTTTTTGTAAAAATAAGAAACCATTTTTTTGTAATCTGATACATGCTATTTTATTTGGAGAATTGATTATAAATAATATTATATATTTATTAAACTATATATGTATTAAATTATATCAGTGTAATTTTTAATTTTTAAATTTTTTGCTGTAAGGGTAAACTGCAAACTCCTTGTAAAAAAATGACACTGATTTCTGCAGGTTGCCTGTATGTAAAAATATTTGCTTTACAAACTCATTGGTGGATGTCTTGCTTGCAGATGAGATGGTTGCAAAAATAGATGTACAAAGAAATCTTATAATTATCTGAATAAAGTAAGTGAACCCTTTAAGAAATCTCCCCTATTGTTCATTTTGTTCAGTGGTAATTACCTTCCTTCTCCCCCATTAATATAAAGTAATCAGTCAGATGAGGTTATGACTGGTGAATTCTGCAGAATACAGGCGTGTTTTGATTAGCAGACAATGGCGCCTGTCCTCGTGTCCCATAATTCACAGCTGATAGGAAGAGCAATGCTTCCTGAAATGACTTTCACTGATATACACTGCAGTCAGCTCAACACATATAGAATGTGAAGATTTCTATCACTATATCCTGCATATTGTAGTGTAACGTGCAGTCAGTTATCTCTTGTGCTTTGTTTGCACATTCTTATATTGTTTTTAAGCTTCCTTCAGAATATTCTAAATATATTCAGGTTAAAGGGGCATGAAGCTGAAAGTTGGCAGTCTACAATACTGCGCCTTATAGCAAGAGCAGCTGATATCATTTACGCAACCATATAAAAAATGCTTCTCGAGGTTGTTAGAACTGGAGAAGATAGTGATAGTTGGGATAGATATTATTTTGGGCTTCCAATCGGTGGTTCCAATGAAGAACACTGCAGTAGGCATCATATATTAGCATACAGCATGCATACGAGTCCATAACATACACCTAACACAGATAAATGTTCAGTATTCTGTTTAAAAAGGTTATCTCATGACAAGAAACTCTAGATTAGAGATGAGTAAATTTTTATAAAATTCGATTCGGCCGGTTCGATCCGAATTTATTCGCAGTGAATCACGTAAAAAAACTACCATTTCCTGGCTGCAGAGAGCCTTTATAGTGGTGTAGAACACTGCGCCTTTCAGTAACACGCATAGGGAGTGTGCTGTGGTAGTTAAATATACTGTCAGTATGACATGCAGATGACATGCATCGCTCTTATTTGGGCAGTCACGGGGCCAAAACTAACCAAATTACTCAAGTACGAACGCAGCCTTACAGGTCGATGTTAGCACCAAGAAGAAGCGCACTCCTTTTACACTGTCGTCAGCTGATTCCACATAGATGTCAACAGAACCTGTTCTATTAAACGCTTAAACAAGTAGAGCCCCCCGACAGAGTGGAGAGGGTGTCAGCAGTAAGTTTGTGTTGACATCACTGATTATTTTACCCTTCCAATGATATGTCAGAACAATAACCCACAAAAAATGGATCCTGTCTGTTGAGCATTCACCTTCACTCGTTCAGCATTTGGTCAGTAATCCATCAGTATTGCTAATGCCAAAAAAAACTGGAGTGGATCCAAAACAGAGATGACACGTGAATGGAATATTTGCATGTCTTCTGTGTTTTGTACTCACTCCTGCTTCTAGCTACTAAACCAATTCTGAAGGGACCATACAGGCCTTACAGCTGCTACACAGACAGGATCCGTTGTGCGACACATTTTTCCTTCCTTCTGACAGATCAGAAGAAGGGTCAAATAAATGATGATATCAGCCAGGCCGAAAGGCAAAATAGTGGCCAGTCATAAAGTGGGGAGGGTGGCAACAGCATGAGAAGTCCACAGAGTAGCCCTATAACATAGTGATAAGGTGGAAGCAGCATGAGGACACCACATACTGGCACAATGACAGAGTCTGGAGTTGTCAGCAGTATGAGGAGGGCAAGGTAAAATAGTATGGAGGTTGCAGCAACATCAGTAGACCACAGAGTGGCACAATGACATATTGTGGAGGTGGCAGCAGCATCATGAGGACGCCACAGAGTGGCAAGGTGACAGCGTGGAGGTGGCAGCAGCATCTGGAGGCCACAGAGTGGCAAGGTATCATAGTGTGGAGGTGGCAACAGCATGAGGAGACCACAGAGTGGCAAGGTGACATAGTGTGGAGGTGGCAGCAGCATGAGGAGACCACAGTGTGGCAAGGTGACATAGTGTGGAGGTGGCAGCAGAATGAGGAGACCACAGAGTGGCAAAGTGACATAGTGTGGAGGTAGCAGCAGCACCAGGAGACCACAAAGTGGCAAGGTGACATAGTGTGTAGATAGCAGCAGCATCAGTAGACCATGGAGTGGCACAATGACATAGTGTGGAGGTGGCAGCAGCAGCATGAGGAGGCCACAGAGTGGCAAGGTGACAGTGTAGAGGTGGCAGCAGCATCAGTAGGCCACAGTGTGGCAAGGTGACATAGTGTGGAGGTGGTAGCAACATGAGGAGACCACAGAGTGGCAAAATGACATAGTTTGGAGGTGGATGGCAATACCAGTATCCGCTGAAGATGGTGAGTGAAAGAAGGAGAACTTGGCATCAAATGTGTGGTATCAGGCGGGTGGCAGCATTACAGTAGTAGCTGAGGCAGGCAGTCAGTAGAAATTTGTATTTTTTGTCAAAGTGTTGGTGCGGCACCATGGATGATCAAGTCTGATGCATGAGGCATTGGTGGGTGGAAATCCTGGCTGATTCATGCCTGATTCATCTTGACAAAGGTCAGTATCTCCACATTTTGGGTGGACAGGGGAGTTCTTCTTGGGATAAATATGGCCCCTCCCACACTAAACATCCACTCTAATGCTCCACTTATGGGAGAAGCAGGACAGCTTTTGCCGGACAAACTCTGCCAGTTGCTGCCACAAATCCACTTTGGCTGCCCAGTAGTCCAGCGGATCTTCAATGACGGATGGCAGGGTGCACTCCAAGTATGCCACCACCTGCTGGTTCAGGTTCTGCTCTATGTCTAGCTTCCGGTGAGTAGTTCCTTTACTAGAAAGCTGCTCATCAGCGACTCTAGACTCAGGCTGCTGCTGATAGAGCTAGTACTGCTCCAGCCACCCCACCCCTCCCTAGCAGCCATGGCAGTGGTATGTGAGCGCAGAGGGCCCCCCTGTCAGACCTGCGAAAGGATGGATGATGACGCAGATAGGAAGCGTCCAACTGACTACATAGGATGTCTCTATAGTAGTTCAGTTTGTCCTCCATCTTAGCAGGTGTAAAAAAGGCAGCCATTTTGGACCGGTAGCGAGGGTCCAACAAGGTGGAGAGCCAGAAGTTATCCCTGTGCCGAAAGGTGACAATCGGATGTCAAGATGCGAACAAGTGAGCATGCATCGGGCCATTTGTGAATGTGACTCAGAGGGACTTCCTGCCTCCATCTCCACTTCATACTGCCACGGTGTGTCTGGGCCATCTGCCTCATCTTCCTGATTTCCCTGTAGCTCCTCTGGCTGGTCCTGTTCCTCCTGCTCCTCCTCTCCTGTCACCTGTGTAGAGAAACCACCCATTTCACTACACATTGCTTGTGCTCCAATGTCCTCCCCCTTCTCCTCCTCCTCCAATTTAGCCCCCCAGGGCTCATGTAGTCGTGAGATCTAGTCGACAGGTCTCCAGTCTCCTGACCAGCCAGATTTACCAGCATCTGTTCCAGGATATGAAGCAGTGGAATCACATTGTTCATCCCGTAGTCCTGGCGACTGAGAAATAACGTGGCTTCCACAAAGGGCATAAGCAAATGGCAGGTGTCACCCATGAGCTGCCACTGGCTGGCATTGAAGTTACACAGGGGAGTACTCCTGTCTGCTTGGATCATCAAGAAATTGTTTATGGCCTTTTTCTGTTCGTATGGTCGGTCCAACATATGGAGGGTGGAATTCCAACTGGTGGAAACGTCAAATATCAGCCTATTTTGGGGGATGCCGTCCTGCAGCTCAAGGGGGGTGTCCTTTGCGGTGTACGAGTGGCTGAAGTGCATGCAAAGTTTCTTGGCAATTTTTAGGATGTCTTGCAGATGGGTGGAAGACTTCAGGAACCACTTGACAACCAGATTGAACACGTGTGCCAATCAGGGGCGCATGGCTCAGCCCTCCTTGACACAGCACCGACACAATGTTCTGCCTGTTGTCGGTCACCATGGTTCCGATTTTGAGTTGTCACAGGGAAAGCCAGGATTTGATGAAGGACACTGAGCAGTTCCTCCCCTGTGTGACTCCGTTCTCCCAGGCAAAAGAGATGCAGAACAGCATGACTCCGCCATGCCCTGCACAGATGTGGTATGCTGGAGGGCCCCTGTGACTTGTCTCTGCAGTGGAGGCTGAGGACGCAGTGGAGGATGAGGAGGCAGAGGCGGACATTGTCACAGGACCAACGGCGTGGCAACGTGGAGGCAGAAGCGGCATCACCTGGCCAAGTTGCTGGCCCCAGTGGGCCGTAAAGGACATGTATCGTCCCTGACCGTAGTTACAGCTCCACACGTCGGTGCTGCCGTGCACTTTGGCAGACACTGAGAGGCTTAAGGACCGGCCCACCTTCTGTTCTACATGTGTGTGCAGGGCTGGTACTGCCTTTTTGGCAAAGAAATGACAGCTTAAGACTCTCCACCTTGGCTTGGCACAAGTTATTAATTCTCTGAAAGGTGCAGAGTTCACCACTTGGAAAGGGAGGGACTGCAGCACCAGCAACTTGGACCAAAGCATGTTCAGCTCCCTTCGGCTGAGGTTGTGGAGCCTTGACTGCCTAAAACTGGGTGCGTGCCCAGTTGGGTGATGCAGCGGTTGCTGTGGCAGGCTTGACAACCACATGGGAGCCACGGTTCTCCCAGGCCACTTATTGGTGACGCTGCATATGTTGAAGCAGGGCCATGGTGCCAACATTGGCACCCTGGCCACGCTTTACCTTCTGCCCACAGATTCTACATATGGCCATGTTGACCTCCTCTGGCGGCTTAAGATAAAATTGCAACACCGCCAAGTAGGTGATTTTACCCCCAACACTACGCACTGACTGACTGCTACCGCCGCTGCCTCCGTGAACCCGTGCACCACTGCTTCCCGGGCAGGTAGGCTCCTGCAAAGCGGATGGTCTTCCCCAGGTACGTTTGACTCTTGACCTCCCATTGCTGCCACCCTGCTGACTCCCGGCCACGCTAGCAACTTATTGGCTCCGCCGCTAGCTCCGCCTCTCCCGATGATGATGAAGCCCCTTCTCACCCGGCTCCCAAGTGCTATCAGCTACATCATCATCATCGAGTACTGTCTGCACGTCAGTGATGTCCTCCTCAACCGTCTCTGGGTCAGGAGCCTGACCGTTCACAACACCAGCTCCCACGCTACTCTCCTCATCACTACTTGCCCGCCTACGGGAGGAAGCGGCGGATGTCTCCTCAAGATCTTGGCTCGGCAGTAGCTGCTGACTGTCCTCTAGTAGCTAGTCCTCGCTAAAAAGTGGAGCCGAGCCTATGGCATATAATACTTTTCGCGCTGAGAAAACTGAAAATGACATAGGAAGGTTCAGGACAGGTGGGGGCACATGGCCTGCTCCCGGGCCATGCCAATTCAGTGTTGTGTCATAGGAACCCACCGACTCTTGACTGGGGTGTCTGATGTCTTTAGAAGAGATAACTGCACCGCTGATCGGCAAATATATTTTACTTTTGCCACTAATAAATGCCACAAAAGGTTTTAGAACATAGAACTGCACCGCTGATCTGCAAATAAATATTTACTTTTTCCACTAATATACTCCACAAACGGCTTTAGAACTGATAACTGCACCGCTGATCTGCAAATATATTTTTTCTTTTTCCACAAATACATGCCACAAAAGGCAGTAGAACTGATAACTGCACCGCTGATCGGCATATATATATATTTTCTTTTTCCACTAATGCACGCCACAAAAGGCTTTAGAAGATATAACTGCACCGCCTAACGGCAAATATATTTTTTCTTTTTCGACTAATACACGCCACAAAAGGCTTTAGAACAAATAGCTGCACCACTGATCATCAAATATATATATTTTTAACACTAACATACGCCACAAAAGGCTTTAGAAAAGATAACTGCAACGCTGATCGTTAAATATATTTTTCTTTTGCCACTAATACACTCCACAAAAGGCTTTAGAACATATAACTGCACCGCTAATCGGCAAAAATATTTTTTCTTTTTCCACAAATACACTCCACAAAAGGCTTTAGAACTGATAACTGCACCGCTGATCAGCAAATATATTTTTTCTTTTTCCACTAATACTCGCCACAAAAGGCTTTAGAAGAGATAACTGCACCGCTAATCGGCAAATATATTTTTTCTTTTTCCACTAATACACTCCACAAAAGGCTTTAGAACAGATAACTGCACCGCTGATCGCCAAATATATTTTTTCTTTTTCCACTAATACACGCCACAAAAGGCTTTAGAACATATAACTGCACCGCTGATCGGTAAGTGTATTTTTTCTTTTTCCACTAATACACTTTAAAAAAGGCTTTAGAACATATAACTGCACTGCTGATCGGCAAATATATTTTTCTATTTTCATTAAGACATGCCACAATAGGCTTTAGAACAGATAACTGCACCGCTAATCGCCAAATATATTTTTTCTTTTTCCACTAATACAAGCCACAAAACGCTTTAAAACATATAACTGCACTGTTGATCTTCAAATATATTTTTTCTTTTCCCACTAATACACTCGACAAAAGTCTTTAGAACATATAACTGCACCGCTTATTGGCAAATATATTTTTTGTTTTTCCACTAATACAAGCCACAAAAGGCTTTAGAACTGATAACTGCACTGCTGATCAGCAAATATATTCTTTCTTTTTCCACTAATACATGCCACAAAAGGCTTTAAAAAAGATAACTGCACCACTGATCGTCAAATATATATTTTTTTTTTACCACTAATACATGCCACAAAAGGTTTTAGAACATATAACTGCACCGCTAATCGGTAAATGTATTTTTTCTTTTTACACTAATACACTCCACAAAAGGCTTTAGAACATATAACTGCACCACTGATCGGCAAATATATTTTTTCTTTTTCCACTAATACACGCCACAAAAAGCTTTAAAACATATAACTGCACTGCTGATCGCCAAATATATTTTTCCTTTTTTGACTAATACGCTCCACAAAAGGCTTTAAAACATATAACTGCACTGCTGATTGACAAATATATTTTTCTTTTTCCACTATTACACGACAAAAAGGGCTTTAGAACATATAACTGCACCGCTGAACGGCAAATATATTTTACTTTTGCCACTATTACACGACAAAAAGGGCAGTAATATTCTCACTTCACCATACAACGGCTAATAAGGCCTTTTTTTTCAACTAATACAAGCCAAAAAATGCTTTAGATTATATAACAAGGTCAAATGAGACATAGAAATATTTCCTGGTAATAAACCCTGTTAATGACTGTATCAAAAAACACTTGCACCCCAATAACAAGAACGGTTTGCTAGAATGACAGAGCTGTATAATGGCATTTTGGATCAGTCCACCAAGGTGTAATAGGATTGTTCCTATTTCCCAGGCTGTAACCTCCCCTTCTGAACCCTGTTCTACATAAAAATATTAGATTTAGTCATATATTTGTTGAGGAATATGATCTAATATCACATGTCTGTTCGTGGTAAAAGTATGTGAACCCTTTGTCTTATTATCTGGTTTGACCTCCTTGTACAACAATAACTTCAACTGATTAGTGCTGCACATCGACTTGGGGGAATTTTATCCCATTCCTCCATAATAAAAACAGCTTCAACTCTGTCATGTTGGTGAGTTTTCTCCCATTAACCTTTTGCTTCTAATCCTACAACAATATTTCTATTGGAGTAATGTCAAAGTCCTGACATTACTCCAATAGAAATATTGTTGTAGGATTAGAAGCCTTTGACTTGGCCAATCTAAAACGTCAAAACTTAGGGCCAGATTTATCATTACACTTCCATCTTACTCCAATTTCACATGTCCAAAGTCACTTTTGGCTCAGTCAGATTTATTAATGGTCCTTTAATACTGTGATAAATGTGGTTTGATGGCAGCAGTTCATCCTTCAAGAAACGGCTTTACAAAAGTCGCACATATTTACAAAAAAGTCGCATGTTCTATTAAAAAGTCGCATAAGATAAGCATGGTCCTCACTGGAGTAAAATTGGGGCTTTTTTGCGACTTTTTTGCGACTTTTTAAAAAAGTCCCAATGATAAATCTGGAGTGAAACTCATTAACATGACTAACCACGCCCATTTTTACAAAACTGGAGTGAGTGGTGTACACGTGTAAAAAAGTCGCAAAATTATGCGCAAATGAGTGTGAAAAGTTGCAAATGCCCTTTTTTGGGACTTTTTGATGCCAGAATTCTGGAGTGAAGGTATGATAAATCATGGCCTTAATCTTTATTCTTCTTTAACCATTCTTTTGTAGAACAATGTGTTAGGGTTGTTGTCTTGCTGCATGAAAAAGCTGTGTTGCTTCGCCAATATTAAGGCCCCTTTCACACGGGCGAGTTTTCCGCGCGGGTGCAATGCGTGAGGAGGACGCATTGCACCCGCACTGAATCTGGACCCATTCATTTCTATGGGGCTGTGCACATGAGCGGTGATTTTCACGCATCACTTCTGCGTTGCGTGAAAATCGCAGCATGTTCTATATTCTGCGTTTTTCACGCAACGCAGGCCCCATAGAAGTGAATGGGGCTGCGGGAAAATCGCAAGCATCCGCAACCAAGTGCGGATGCGTTGCGATTTTCCCGCATTGTTGCTTAGCAACGGGACCCGATCTCTATTATTTTCCCTTATAACATGGTTATAAGGGGAAATAATAGCATTCTTAATAAAGAATGCATTGTTAAATGAAGAGGAAGGGGTTAAAAATAATAAAAGTTAACTTACCTTAGCAACTTGATCGCGTATCGCGTAGTCGCGATCTGTCCTCTCTTTCCCTGCAGCATCTATGATCTAAAGGACCTGTGATGACGTCACATCACATGGCCCAATCACATGCTCCATCACTATGGTGATGGAGCATGTGATTGGGCCATGTGATGCTGTGACCTCATCACAGGTCCTTTTCCTACCAGCAAGCTAACGGAGAGGATGCCGGGCTTCGCGATCAAATGGACCAGGTAAGTTATTATTAGTTTATTATTTTTAACCCATTCAGCACCGGGTTCAACATTAGGAAGATGGCCAAGGGTATTATTTCACATTATAACTATATGTTATAACTATATGTTATAATGTGAAATAATACCAGCGGGACAATTTCTGACCCAAACATGCACTTCTGTGAAGAAGTGCAGGTTCGGGTCTGGGTACCAAAAGTGCCGATTTTTCTCCCGCGCGTGCAAAACGCATGACAGCGCTTTGCACTCGCAGGGAAAAATCGCGGCGATTCCCGCAACGCACCCGCACTGTTTGACGGAGTGCACCCGCAACGCCCGTCTGAAAGAGAAAAATGATGTTCTAATATATGCAAATGAGCCTTTAAGAGCAACACCTAGTCATTACACCTAGAGGTCCTGCTCTCTCTGCAGTTGTTTCACCCTCTCCACTTTGGTTGACAGAGCCAGGTGTTATGATGGCATTACTGCCTGGCTCTGTCAATGAAAGTGCAGAGGAAATTGTTGCAGAGAGAGCAGAGCCTCTAGGTGTAATGACAATGCCCCCGTTGCTCCTAGAGGCTCATTTGCATATAATAAAATTTCCTTTTTTTAAGCAATGCAGGCACATATGTAAATAGGACCAATAGGAATGCATTCAGCCGCCAAGCTCACATGCAACAGCTCAGCCAGTTTCAAATCTGCTGACAGATACCCTTTAAACAAGAAAGTTCTATTTTGGCATCATCCATCCACAAAAAAAATTTACCAATAGTGTTCAGGCTTGTCCAGGTGAACTTTAGCAAACTGCAGATGGGCAGCAATGTTCTTTTCTTTCTCCTTGCAATCCTGCCATGCACATCATTGCTGGTCAGTGCCCTCCTGATGGTAAAATCATGAACATTAACATGAAAGGCCTTTAGTCGTTCAAAAGATACCTTGGGTTCCTTTGTGACCTTGTGGCCTGATATTGGCATAATATTTGTTGGTCTACCACTTCTTGGGAGGGTAATAATGGTCTTGAATTTCCTCCATTTGTGCACAACCTGCCTGACTGTGGTTTGGTTGCATCTGCACTCTTTAGAAATGGTTTTCCAGCCCGATGAGCATTAACAACTCTTCTTTTGAGGTCCTTAGAAATCTCGTTTGTTCGTGCCGTGATACACTTTCACAAATGCATTGTGAAGATCAGACTTTGATAGACTCCTGTTCTTTAAATAAAACAAGTGAGCTACTTATCACATTGATTGAAAACACCTGACTCTAATTTTACCTTCAAATTATCCAAAGGTTCACATACTTTTGTCACTTATTGGATAATTTTTCTCAATACATGAATAGCCAAGTCTTACATTTTTTAATAATTTGATTTGGTGGTTGTCTTTATCAATTTTTTGGACCAATTTATTCTTAGGATATATTTATGCATGAATATAGAATATTCTGAAAGGTTGACATAAACACCACTGTAGGTACATAATAGATGGAAAGATAGATAGAAATGAGATAGATAGATAGATAGATAGATAGATAGATAGATAGATAATTTCAGCATGATGAGATATTGCTAATGTAAAAAAAGAGCCAAGAATATGATATCACCCCACCCCTGAAAGAAAGGGGTATTGGTAAGGTTAACACTGTTATAAAATGAACTGATTTTATGTTTCCTACATCTTTAGATGATAAGATTTTATTTTATATAAAACCTCAGCACACTAGATCTATGATTCTTTCATCTGCAGATAATGAGAAAAAACAACGCTCTGAACAGCTGTGCAGCGCTAGCCGATATGTCCAAACAAACAATGAATTGTAAAAGTCTGCTTGAAAGTTTAGAACAAACCCCTCTGCGCCCCTTTCACCAAAACATCTGCATCATTGCAAATGAAGAGCTTCAGAGCAAGAGACATTAAAAAAACCACAGTAAAATAAACAGAATGCAAATTGTGTTGCAATGGTTCTCGAAAAGTAGCTAGGGACTTAAATGCTGGTGTCAAATAAAAAGTGGGGCCTTTGTTATGTATAAATCTGATGTATATTCTGTAATATGTCAGTGAAGGTTCTCATTTATCCAGGTCATGGTATATCTGTAAGAGAATAAATCAAGGCAACTGGACTTGCTGTAGATTTCTTGAAAACGTTTCACTCGTTCTTCCATCGAGCTTCCTCAATTCTGAGTGACTTGTACAAGAATTCTCTGGGAATAAATATGTAACTGAATCAACATCTTGTTATTAGGTCATCATACCCAGCTTGAATAAAGGCGGGGGGGTTAGACATCTATTGTCTGCCACTTACAATGCTGTCTTGACACCTTTTTCTGGGAGGTCATTATCATTTACTGACTCCAATTAGGACTATGGAATCAACACCTTTGACCCCATGCTGGGTATAATGACCTAATTACCAGGTGTTGATTCAGTTACATATTTATTCCCAGAAAATTCTTGTACAAGTCACTCAGAATTGAGGAAGCTCGTTGGAAGAACGAGTGAAACGTTTTCAAGAAATCTACAGCAAGTCCAGTTGCCTTGATTTATTCTTTACAGATATATTCTGTAATGTAAATATGTAACCTTTAACAGATGAAAGCTTGCACCGAAGGGGGCATCACAATGAATTGGTACTCGATGTTTCCTGCCTCCATGAATCTTAATAGTAATTGAATAGTAGTAGTACTTACTTATTTAATACCTTTGTATGTGTGGAAATGTCCTAGTAGCATTGCATGGTGGCATTCCTACTGAGACACCATAAAGTCTACTATTTTTGCTGTGTATGGCGGTAGTAGTACTGTTTGCCATCTTTTAAATATATTTTTTAATTTAACGACTTTTCCATGCAAATCATAAGGGAACTGTGACATAGTATTATCACATACAGTGCCTTACAAAAGTATTCACCCTCCTTGTTTTGGTGCCTCACAACCTGGAATTAACATAGATTGTTTGAGGATTTGAATCATTTAATTTACAAAACATGCCGGCAAATTTGAAGATTTTTTTTTTTTATGTGAACCAAACAACAAATAGGACAAAATAACAGAAAAAGTCAATGTGCATAACTATTCACCCCCCTAATGTCAATACTTTGTAAAGCCACCTTTTGCAGCAATCACAGCTCCAAGTTGCTTTGGATAAGTCTCTATGAGCTTGCCACATCTTACCACTGGGATTTCTGCCCATTCCTCCTTACAAAACTGCTCCAGCTCCTTCAAGTTTGATGGCTTGCGCTTGTGAACAGCAATCTTTAAGTCTGACCACAGATTTTCTATTAGATTGAGATCTGGGCTTTGACTAGGCCATTCCAACACATTTACATGTTCCCCTTAAACCACTCAAGTGTTGCTTTAGCCGTATGTTTAGGGTCATTGTCCTGCTGGAAGGGGAACCTCTGTCCTAGCCTAAAATCATGACAGAGTGGTACAGGTTTTGCTCAAGAATATCCCTGTATTTAGCACCATCCATCTTTCCCTCAACTCTGACCAGTTTCCCAGTCCCGGCTGCTGAAAAACATCCCCACAGCATGGTGTTCTTTGGATGATGTGATGTGTTGGGTTTGCGCCAGACATAGCCTTTTCTTTGATGGCCATCAGACCAGAGTAGCTTCCTCCATACATTTTGGGAGTCTCCCACGTGCCTTTTCGCAAACTCACAACGTGTTTTTTGCTTTTAACTGAAAGTAATGGCTTTCTTCTGGCCACTCTGCCATAAAGCCCAACTCTATGGAGCGTACGGCTTATTGTCGTCCTATGTACAGATACTCCAGTCTCTGCTGTGGAATTCTGTAGCTCCTCCAGGGTTACCTTAGGTCTCTGTGCTGCCTTTCTGATTAATGCCCTCCTTGCACGGTCCATGAGTTTTGGTGGGTGGCCGTCTCTTGGCAGGTTTGCTGTTGTGCCATGTTCTTTCCATTTGGTTATGATAGATTTGATGGTGCTCCTGGGGGATAATCAAAGATTTGGATATTTTTTTATAACCTAACCCTGACTTGTACTTCTCAAAAACATTGTCCCTTACTTGTTTGGAGAGTTCCTTGGTCTTCATAGCAGTGTTTGGTTACTGATGCCTCTTGCTTAGGTGTTGCAGCCTCTGGGGCCTTTCAAAAAAGGTGTCTATATGTAACGACAAATCATGTGACACTTAGATTGCACACAGGTGGACATCATTCCACTAAATATGTGATTTCTCAGGGTAATTGGTGGCACCAGAGCTTTTTTATGGGTTTCCTAACAAAGGGGGGTGCATACATACACGCATGCCAATTTTCTGTTTTCTATTTCTAAACAATAGTTTTATTTATATATTTTTCTCATTTCACTTCACCAACTTAGACTATTGTGTTCTGATCCATCACATAAAATTCTGATTAACAAAACATTGAACTTAAGGCTGTAATGTAAGAAAATACGAGTCAAGTTAAGGGGGCGAATACTTTTGCAAGGCACTGTACATGCCATAAAATAATACAGAAACAAAAAAAGAGAAACAATTAGTAATACAAAAAAACAACACAAAGAGGGAAATGGTGGGGAGGAGGGGGGTAGGAGTAGGAACTCATATTAGTGATTCAAGTTTATATATATGATACATACATACATAGGTAATAAAAAGTGAGGGGCTGGTGCATCTTCGGTGGATGAATAGGTAGATAGATAGATAGATAGATAGATAGATAGATAGATAGATATATCTGCCTGTTAGGAGCTTGGTTATCAGCAGCCTCAAAACATAGAGATGCCCCTTTAGGTTCCCCAGTGAACCCATAATTGTTGATCATCCCTTATTACTTGCACAATGCATCCTCATTGAGTACGGTCATGGCAGATGTTGACCTGCACTACAGGTGTGCAGGTTAACATCTGTGTGATTTAAGGCAGGATCGTGTGTCCTGTGTGTGTGCGGACAGAGAGCAGAACAAAAGACAGTGTGATGCAGAACACCGGAGAGAATCAGAAGTAGCCAAATGGTGAGTTTAGTAGAAATAGAGCAGGATTGGTTAGCAGACATTGGCAGTATCCCAGCACATGTATAGTGTTAACACTATGATACTTTGCAAACTCTCCAAATAACCACAGGAGTGCTTGTAGCTGTAGCCTCAGAGATAAAGATTCTAAGGACTCTGGCCTAGTTTGCAGGAGCTTGCACATGTAGGTCTTATCTGTAGCTCTGCTCTACTAAGACTCCACTAACCAGGGGGCGGACACATGTTGATTTATTTGGGAGATGTGGCCCCTCACTGGAAGCCCTTCTGCAGACGGTTGACTCCTATGGATCGTATTCAGGACTCAGGGTCAACTGGTCGAAATCAGCACTGTATCTGGTAGATGACATTCCCCACCCAAATATATTAACTAACTTATGTCCTCACTGCAGATAGTGGACAAATTCACCTACCTGGGGATTGTGATACATAAAGATGTCACCCAATTTAATGTACTAAATGTGCAGCCTGTAGTGCAGTACATTACACAAAAGTTGAAAGCCTGGGAGTCGTTACCACTTTCTCTGATTGGAAGGATTAATGTTTATAAGATGGTGTTCCTACCCAGCTGCTGTACTTGTATAGAGCAGCTCCACTAATATTGCCTAAATCTCACTTCCACAGCTTGGAGCATCTGATATCACCCTTCCTATGGAATAAGTCGGTACCCCGTATAGCTAGGGACACCTTACGAGCTCCATATGAAAGAGGGGGGCTAGCGCTGCCTGATATATACCTTTATTATATTGCGACCCAACTAAATTATGCTGCTTGGTGGATTAGGGCAGATTCCCATAATCCAGCGGTGGTGCTGGAGGCAGCCCTGATAGGCTCTTTTGAGGCCATGATGAATCTGGTATATCGGGCAGTGAAGTTTCAGGTGAAGCATAACACTACATGACAGGGGTGATCAAGGCTTGGAATGGCTTTGGGGTAGGAAGGAGGAGAGCCGAACAGAACACTGTAAAGTCTCCGGTGACGCCTCTGTAGGGCAATCCTGAGCTAGTGGAGCTGTCTAGTCTGTCCGACTTTGTGTTCTGGCCTAGGATAGGTATCAAGTACCTTACTCAACTTTATGACGAGGGAGTTTTTTAAAACGTTCTCGGCTTTACAGGCAGAATATAGACTATCGCAGACTTCCTTTTATAGATATTTGCAGCTGCGACATGCTTGTGAAGCACAATTTGGGAGTGGTCCCCTGAAAATAGAATATAGTTCTGTAGAAAAAATAGCTAGATGGGTGACTCATTACAAAATGGTCTCGTCCTTCTATGGATTCAGTATCTCATTGACCGTTAGCGAAGGCTTTCTTCAGGTGGCGGGTGGACATACCTACACTAGAGACCTCGCATGAGAAGGAGCTGATGGCCTCATGGAGAAAGTCAGTGATTGGTGCACGAAATCAGCTGATCCAGAATAAATGGCTTCACAGAGTATACCTCACCCACGTGCGCCTTGTGCGTATGCGCAGACTGGACTCAGATGTTTGTACACGGTGCGGGGGGGGGGGGGATGGGGACTTTATTCCATATGATCTGGGAATGCTTGGTTATTCAAAATTTCTGGAGGGCGGTGCATAGGTACCTCAACGCTAGGTTGGGACTCCCAGGAGTGGTCGCACCAGAAGTTAACCTGTTGGGTTTGGTTAATGATATCTTTCCGACCAAATATGACCGAATTTTGTATAGGCTATTATTGTTTTATGCAAGGAAGTCGATGCTGCTCAACTGGAAGCCTCCCAAAACGCTGAGTGTATCACACTGGATTCAAATTGTTAACGAGGCCCTTCTCATGTAAGTTGACGTATGAAGCTAAAGGGGTTCCGGAGAAATTCCAGAAAACTTGGGGAACTTGCTTAAGTGCAAATTCAGTGTCGGAAAATTGACCACGTCAGCTAGGAATAGTCCGAGTCACTGCCCGAGTGAATGTGTGTTTGAATGGTGTTTGATTGTAGACGCAAGGGGAGGGAATACCACCAACGGTCTTGTTAATCTAACGAGTGAGCGACGATTCTGATATGTATCCTAATTGTAATGGCTGATAACATTTCTCCTGTGATGGTGGAATCTCCTTGTGTCTATTTTGAGTTGTTGTTTTTTTTTTTTCTTTTTACTTTAAAAATTGAAAAAATAAAGCCTTTTAAAAAAACAAAAAAAAAACAGGGGGCGGACCATGTCCATCGTCTTGGTAACCTAACAGTGTTAACTATATATTGCAAATACTTTGCTATTAGGTATACACTATGCATAAAGAAATAAGTGCTTTAACAATAAACATTAAGTTCATCCTTGTAGTAGTAGTCCACTGGGGCACTGCATCTTCACCTGTTGGTTTCCATGCCAATAAGAGTAAACATGAGTGGTGACATGGCGTGAATAAAGTATTGGAAATAAGTATTCATATATGATTCATATCTTAAATTGGCATCTAATTCTCTTAGGTTTAACAAGCCTTGATTTTATTCACTTACAGGTCTGGTATGTCTAAACTGCCAGATTCTGCATATTGACTCCAGTAGTTAAAGAGATTGATAGGTTTTGATCTTCGTCTCCCTTTGTCACACATGATGCAGGCTTGCATCATGGTAGAAATGAGATTGATTCATTGCTAATTTCAGGATTACGATTGTAATAATCTATCACCTCTTGATGAATGCCAGTGGTTTTTTAGCACATTGTCACTGGGTTCTGTTTCAACAGCTCGAAAATTAGCGGTGAGTTAATGACTTTCACAGTCAGATTTTTTCCCTTCATACTGCGATCGTATTTTATAAGAAACTAATTAGGTATCTGCTGCAATAGTCATCTACCGGCAAAAATTATAACTACTAGAAAAAAAAGGTTCCTGAAATTGTCCATGCTGTCTCCTCTATGGACATGTTTCCCTGTATATGCCTCTATTAATGCTTCTTCCTAATACAGAGTACAAGAAGAAAAATTGGGTTAGTGGTCTTGATGAGCAATCAGAGGCATTCAGTTTCTTTACCTCACACTATAAGCTCATACACACGACCGTTGGATGTTTTGTGGTCTGCAAAAAACATGGATACCAGCCATGTTCATTCCACATTTTGCGGCACGGAATGGCCGACTCCTAATAGAACAGTCCAATCCATGTCCGTAATGTGGACACTAATAGGACATGCTCTATTTTATTGCCGGAACAGCCATGCGGATTTACAGAAACGGAATGCACAGTAAATTCCATTTTTTATGTAGACCCATTGAAGTAAATAAGAAAAAACAACAACACGGAAACGGAAAAAATTGGTTCATCTGCATGGGTCCTATGTCAGCTGAAATACTGATGAAGCTGAGCTTGAAAATAGACTAGACTGAGTAGGCAACTGCCTAGAAGAGCACCATTGAGAGAGACAGGTGCAACTTAAGGCTTTCTTTCCACATAGTTTTATTTTTTGGCACTTCATTTGGTAGTGAAAAATGCCACTCATTTTTATTGTTTTTATTTGCTGCTTTGTAGCAGCATTTTTAGCATTTTTGATTGTAAAAATGTATAGACACTTTTCGGGCAATGTTCAACTCCCATAGAAATGTCGAAAGGTAAAGTGACTAAACAAATGGCATGACTAGAACAGAATTGTAAAGATGAAAAAACGCAATGCAAAAAACACTATGGAAAAAATCACTTTGCGTAAAGTGAGTTTTATCATTTACTATAGACTTTAAAGTAAAGTATATAAGCTATACTGCCTAATAGTGTAACTAGAGGGGTCCTCTGTTCAGGATTCTCATTCCTTGGCCAGTGTGGAGAGCTAGTGAGACCTTCTCTTTCCTACATCACATATGAAAAGAGAACCATCAACTTAGCGCCTTAGCAACACCTTATGGAGGTGGCTCCCTATGACTCAAAGTCCAACTTTTTAACAAGCCTTGGGACGTTACAAGGGACAATAGGCAAGCCATATTTATTATCCATATTATTTTCCCATGGAACAATGTCACTAGGTCTCCTTACACAGTTGGTCACCTTTAAAGGGATTGTCCTATGAAAAATATTCTATATTTTTCAAATCAGCACCTGGATCTGAATACTTTTGTAACTGCATGTAATCAACAATTTAGTATAGCCACTGAGTTATTCACTGAAATCTATTTGTATAGCGCCACCTGCTGTTTGTTCTTTTTCTAACTTCTCTGTCCTGCTCACTGAGATGGAAGCACATGCCATCAGCTGCAGCAGTAAAGACATGCCCCCTGAGAAAGTACATGCACACTATGCTGCCAGCTTGAAATAAATTTAACAGAACAATTGGAGCAATAAAGAGACTACCATGTACTATATGATATCAGACTTCTATTTCTTTAAAGCCAGTACCCTGCCTAAGCTGCATGACACATGAAATCCCTTAATTTGAATGGCCGCTGTGCAATCATTTTGGCTGGGGTGATACTGAAAAGGAACTGAACATTTACTGCCAGGTTTCCTCACATATTGCTGCTTATTGCACAGGGTCCCAGCAAGGAAACTCACTTTGTGATCAGCTTTTGTCACGTGATTACACTAAAATGAAGAGACTGTCCAAAGTGGAGAACCTCTATAAAGGGTTGACCATTTGTGATGGGAAAGTTTGCCTTAAGAAAAAAAAAAAAAAAACACCACTCTCCTATTCACAGTCAAGCTGTTCCATTGATTTGTTTCCAGTACTGGACATTTCATGTACCCATCGGACCAGAAATGGTGAGATCCCATGACCACTGCTGGCAATCACTGGCCTTGGCAGTCAACTGTGCTAGAACACATCACTAGCAGACCGTAGTGAAGATAGATACTACCTGCAGAGAGAACTGCACATCTTAGAAGGGGATGGAAATGAGGAGTATGCAAAATTACAAATTAAAGCCGATTGGGGACGATTAAGTAAATTGTTGTCCACCTGACAAGTATTATGCTGATTTTAAGGGGGTTTATCTGAGATTGGGCATGAAGAGACACCAGCATTATTCCTCTTCCCGTAAATATCATTACTGCACATTTCGAAAGTATTCATTACAGAGAACACAATTCTGCTACTTCAGAGTTTGACGGGAGTGCGCTGTAGACTCAGATCGTGGACATTTCGATCATACGTCACCTGACTGTTCTCTTTCTGACTTTTGCACACTGGTGAGAATCCTGACCACAATGCACAAACATCTTAGGGATGAATTAGGGCAGGACACCTTCTCTTGAGCTAGGTCGTACTATCTTACGTGTGTGACCTCTAATGCTCTTTTGGCTCTATGGAAAAATAAATTCTAGTGTTGCTGAAATGATTATGACTGTACTGCTTATTGGTTGTTTTCTCTCTTATCTAGTCTTTGGTGACAGCTGACACCAATAATGGTTCAACCAATGGACATTTTTGAGATAAAAGCTCTAAAAAGTCCTTTATTTGCTCCCAGTTTCCAGATGGATGGCTTCTCAGTGGACTCATCATTTTTATTTTTCATGGGCTCAGCTTTGTCATGGGTTCTTTTATCTCTGACATTGAAATATCTCTTTTTCTTTTTATGAATGTCAAAGGGAATACTTGATATGTTGTCTCCCAGTACATTATCACAGCTCCTGGTATTTCTTTCTTGTATGTTATATTTTTATTCTTTGATCTCGCTTTTTAATTTTTTATTACCACACATATATTAGGCTTCATGCACATGCCAGTCTTATGAGTTTGGCTCTGTACAGTGCAGCTGTAGGGGCTCCATGTGCAACTGTATAATGCTCTGTGTGGCCCCGTATGTTTGAGATAGTATCTAGAAGCAATGCCACTTATGCCCTATTACAGTTCTGTTAAACATACCTGTGCTTTCAGGTTACTTTTCAGAATATGCCGTGTGCATGCACATGAGAAATAACATTACAGCATATGACTTGTATTCTACATTTGTAACAGTTTTCTCATCTGCAGGCTTCATCTCTAATTGACAGTTTTCCTTGAGCTAATGGGTGGAGACTGGCAATTATGATGTCTACAATACACTGCAAATGGAGAAAACAGGACATTTTTACTCCCTAACTCATACTCATTCATCCATTCACTCACTTGGAAGGATCTTGGAGGACTTTATACAGCAGCACTGAACATTATTGATGTGAATAAAGCACTTGGGGTGTGTTAGCTGTAGAAGCATCTCTAATTCTCTCTCACCATGCTCCTTCTCCCAACCCCTTTTCATAGACATCTAGGAGCAGTATGTTTATGTATTTCTATTTAGACTTCTAGTAGCAGCATATAATTTGATCAGTCAGTGAGTTGAGAGTATGTCTGATCCCCCAAGACTGCATTTAGCAAATCCTGCATCCTGAGCAAATGAACAGTTTAGGAGGACAGGATAAGTGTAAACAGAGGTATTTTA
Organism: Bufotes viridis; assembly: GCA_033119425.1. NCBI lineage: Eukaryota > Metazoa > Chordata > Amphibia > Anura > Bufonidae > Bufotes > Bufotes viridis. The sequence goes on along the minus strand of CM065592.1, from coordinate 61,404,586 downwards.
AGATATATTACAAAGTTTCTTGAATTCAACTTTATTGAAAGTATGTTGAAAATGCCTTAACGGGGTTGGCCACCATACGCATAAAAAAAGAAAAATGGCCCCAGATAATAACTAAAGCCACAAGGTATTTGTATCGTGAGAGATATACTGTGTACATATAATTTTTTTAATGTGTTCAGCATAGCATTCTCCCATTGATGAGAGGCTGTGTGGGTGGAGCAGCTTCAAAGTGAAAGTAAAAATTCTAGCATGCATCACAGCATCTTTAGAGTAGTAATCACATGACATCCCTGGCCAAACAAAACAAATCTTGTTTTTTCTGAAAGCTATACTTTTTCTTTTTTTTTCTGCCTATCATCTTGTGCACAGGGTCATTTTTGCGGGAAGAGTTGATGTTTTTATTGGTACCATTTTTGGGTACATATGATTTTTGAATCATTCAATATTACTCTTTATAGGTCAAGGTGACCAAAAAAAGTGGTTGGTTTGACACAGTTTTTATTTTATTGGTTTACGCCATTCACCTGAAGGGCTAAACCATGTGATATCTTTATAGAGCAGGTCATTACAAATAATGCAATACCTAATATGTCTACTTTAAAAAAAAAAAATCTGTTTTACACAATGAAAGCATTTTTGAAAAAAATGTCATGTTTTAGTGTATCCTTTTTCTGAAAGACATATTTTTTTTATTTTTTTGGACGATTTTCTTATGTAGGGGCTCATTTCTTGCAGGATGAGATGATGGTTTTAGTGGTACTATTTTGGGGTACATATGACTTTTTGATCACTTTAAATTACGCTTTTTATTTTGTTAGGCAAGATAACCAAAAATGGCTGTTCTGGCACAGTTTTTATTTTTTGCTTTTTACAGTGTTCATCTGACAGGTTAGATCATGTACTATTTTTATACAGCAGGTTGTTACAGATGCGATGATATTAAATATGTCTACTTTGTTTGTTTGTTTCAGTTTTACATAATAAAACATTTTTTTTTAAATGATGTTTTTGTGTCTCCATTTTCTGAAAGACATTTTTTTCTATTTTTGTGCCAATCGTCTTGTGCAGGGGTCTCATTTTTTGCAGGAAGAGTTGATATTTTCATTGGTCCCAATTCAGGGTACATAATATTTTTTGATCATTCAATATTACACTTTATTGGGCAAATAGACCAATAAAATTGGTTGTTTTGGCACACTTTCTATTTTATTTTTTACGGCATTTACCTTTTGGAAGAAGATTGTGTGATATTTTTAAAGAGCAAGTCGTTACGGACACAGAGATACATAAATTGTACTCTGGTGCCATTTAGTGAGTCCCTTGGTCACCGAAACAGAAAGAAAGAAGATTATTTTCAGCTACAGAGCAGACGCTGAAACTATTACAAAGACCCTATTGCTGGTTTCGAAAAATATTGGAGCACTAGGACCCAGAACTGCCGGCTGCTGGACCTTCCCGCTGTCTCTTTACCCTCCCCAGTCACGTGGAACGCCACTATACAGACCACACTGCCGGGACGCCGGACAGAGTGAAAGGACATTACAGGACGGGTAAAGTAGACATTTCAATGTAACAACACTTTTAAACTGTGTTACAAGTACAGCGCTTGTGGTCCCGTATGTATACAGGGAATACTTCACAGGCACGACCGCATTCATTAACAACACTTCATTGCGGCTTTGCCAGCTTATTGCCTCAACGTACTATAGAGATTGCCTCCAAACTTCGGGACATCGACTATACCGAATGTGGCTTCAGAGCAAGATATCTAATCTCTAACAATATCGATACTCTTAGATGTCTAATGTATTCTGCTGAATTTGCCTATAATTAAACTAATTAAACTGTTGGTCCTGCAGTGCAGGTGAGTGGGATGGGGCTGTAGGCTACTTAATACCTGTTCAGACCTTGTTCACACACCATAGGTAGTCTAGTGGTAGGACCCCATGTCATGCTGAGATACCGTGTAGTGGTGCCTAAAGGGGCTCCGATATGTTCCTGATTGGAAATATTGGCGAATCTCTCAGCTTTTAACACCAGAGTGAGGGATTAGCCAGTGTTGTCAGTTGCTTATCCATGTGGTGCATCTTTTTTCTGTGAGTTATGTGTTTATATATTTTCATCCGCACATGTTTTATTTTGTGTAGGATGTTTGTGTGGTGCTTGTGGTTCGCGCCGGCATCCTCCATTGTATGCAATTTTTGCTGGGAATAGCCGTTCGCTGCGAACCACATGCGGAGGAACTGCCCCCCCAGTTAGAAACACGCCACAGTGTTTGGGGTCTGGAGCAGTCCCACCCATTTAGGCCACGTTTATTTTTGTGATTCTTGTTTTATATGTATTGAATGTGCCATTGCATATGGCTTGTAAACATTCTGTTGCACCTGGAAGCCTGTGTCACATGGTCTGTTGTAGGTGTAGCTTGCGGCCTCATGTGTTCCCCATTGCATTGTTGGTCCTGCAGTGCAGGTGAGTGGGATGGGGCTGTAGGCTACTTAATACCTGTTCAGACCTTGTTCACACACCATAGGTAGTCTAGTGGTAGGACCCCATGTCATGCTGAGATACCGTGTAGTGGTGCCTAAAGGGGCTCCGATATGTTCCTGATTGGAAATATTGGCGAATCTCTCAGCTTTTAACACCAGAGTGAGGGATTAGCCAGTGTTGTCAGTTGCTTATCCATGTGGTGCATCTTTTTTCTGTGAGTTATGTGTTTATATATTTTCATCCGCACATGTTTTATTTTGTGTAGGATGTTTGTGTGGTGCTTGTGGTTCGCGCCGGCATCCTCCATTGTATGCAATTTTTGCTGGGGATAGCCGTTCGCTGCGAACCACATGCGGAGGAACTGCCCCCAGTTAGAAACACGCCACAGTGTTTGGGGTCTGGAGCAGTCCCACCCATTTAGGCCACGTTTATTTTTGTGATTCTTGTTTTATATGTATTGAATGTGCCATTGCATATGGCTTGTAAACATTCTGTTGCACCTGGAAGCCTGTGTCACATGGTCTGTTGTAGGTGTAGCTTGCGGCCTCATGTGTTCCCCATTGCATTGTTGGTCCTGCAGTGCAGGTGAGTGGGATGGGGCTGTAGGCTACCTAATACCTGTTCAGACCTTGTTCACACACCATAGGTAGTCTAGTGGTAGGACCCCATGTCATGCTGAGATACCGTGTAGTGGTGCCTAAAGGGGCTCCGATATGTTCCTGATTGGAAATATTGGCGAATCTCTCAGCTTTTAACACCAGAGTGAGGGATTAGCCAGTGTTGTCAGTTGCTTATCCATGTGGTGCATCTTTTTCTGTGAGTTATGTGTTTATATATTTTCATCCGCACATGTTTTATTTTGTGTAGGATGTTTGTGTGGTGCTTGTGGTTCGCGCGGCATCCTCCATTGTATGCAATTTTTGCTGGGGATAGCCGTTCGCTGCGAACCACATGCGGAAGAACTGCCCCCAGTTAGAAACACGCCACAGTGTTTGGGGTCTGGAGCAGTCCCACCCATTTAGGCCACGTTTATTTTTGTGATTCTTGTTTTATATGTATTGAATGTGCCATTGCATATGGCTTGTAAACATTCTGTTGCACCTGGAAGCCTGTGTCACATGGTCTGTTGTAGGTGTAGCTTGCGGCCTCATGTGTTCCCCATTGCATTGTTGGTCCTGCAGTGCAGGTGAGTGGGATGGGGCTGTAGGCTACTTAATACCTGTTCAGACCTTGTTCACACACCATAGGTAGTCTAGTGGTAGGACCCCATGTCATGCTGAGATACCGTGTAGTGGTGCCTAAAGGGGCTCCGATATGTTCCTGATTGGAAATATTGGCGAATCTCTCAGCTTTTAACACCAGAGTGAGGGATTAGCCAGTGTTGTCAGTTGCTTATCCATGTGGTGCATCTTTTTTCTGTGAGTTATATAATTAAACTATACAGCGGAGGATCTCTAAACATCCTTTGAACATTGAGACTTACACTTGTTCGGACCTCCCTACTTGGTCTTTGGATCTTTTGATAGTTTTTTTATAGGTTTTTTATAGGTTTTGTAGCCGTATTTGGGACTCTTTAGGGGTTCAGAATAATTGTACTGTGTAGAGCGACCCCTCTGAATCGATATATTGTTTATTCTTTTATCTCATATTTATTTGTATTTTATTTGCTATATCTGAATTTATGTCTTTTAAATTTACCATTAAATAAATCCACATACCCCAGTGATTGAGTGCCCCTCCTCATAACATATTACATTATAATCTTGTCTTTTGATTGTGCTTGAGGGTGGCACGTGGAGGAGTGCACCTATTCCATTTGACACAGCTGGTGAGCCGTTGCTACTAGTAACATACAGTCTCTACAGAGATACATAAATTGTCTATTTTTTTATTTATTTTGGCTTTACACAATAAAAGAGTTTTAGAAAAAAAAAACGTTTTTGTGTCTCCATTTTCTGAAGGCAATTTTTTTTTTATTTTTTGGGTGATTGTCTCATGTAGGGTCTCATTTTTTTCAGGATGAGGTGGCGGTTTGATTAGTACTATTTTTGGGTACATACGACTTTTTTAATCACTTTTAATACCTTTTTTGAGAAGTGTGGTGGAAAAAATTTCATTTCCATCATAGTTTTTCTCTTTTTCTTTATGGCGTTTACCGTGTCGGGAAAGTAATGTGATCCTTTTATAGATCAGGTCATTACAGACACGATGATACCAAACATGTGCAGTGTATTTTATTTTATTTTTAATCAATTATAAATGTGTTGCTATAAGAAGAAGTTTGATTATTTTTTTTACTTTTTTTGCTTTTTAAAATTTTTTTTGACCCAGACCCACTTAGTTCTTGAAGATCCAATGGGTCTGATGGATTATAATACACTGCAGTACACTATATACAGTCGTGGCCAAAAGTTTTGAGAATGACACAAAAATGAGTTTTCACAAAGTTTGCTGCTAAACTGCTTTTAGATCTTTGTTTCAGTTGTTTCTGTGATGTAGTGAAATATAATTACACGCACTTCATATGTTTTAAAGGCTTTTATCGACAATTACATGACATTTATGCAAAGATTCAGTATTTGCAGTGTTGGCCCTTCTTTTTCAGGACCTCTTCAATTCGACTGGGCATGCTATCAATCAATTTCTGGGCCAATTCCTGACTGATAGCAACCCATTCTTTCATAATCACTTCTTAGAGTTTGTCAGAATTAGTTGGTTTTTGTTTGTTCACCCGCCTCTTGAGGATTGACCACAAGTTCTCAATGGGATTAAGATCTGGGGCGTTTTCAGGCCATGGACCCAAAATGTCAACGTTTTGGTCCCCGAGCCTTTTAGTTATCACTTTTGCCTTATGGCACGGTGCTCCATCGTGCTGGAAAATGCATTGTTCTTCACCAAACTGTTGTTGGATTGTTGGAAGAAATTGCTGTTGGAGGGTGTTTTGGTACCATTCTTTATTCATGGCTGTGTATTTAGGCAAAATTGTGAGTGAGCCCACTCCCTTGGATGAGAAGCAACCCCACACATGTATGGTCTCAGGATGCTTTAGTATTGGCATGACACAGGACCGATGGTAGCGCTCACCTTTTCTTCTCCGGATAAGCCTTTTTCCAGATGCCCCAAACAATCGGAAAAAGGCTTCATCAGAGAATATGACTTTGCCCCAGTCCTCAGCAGTCCATTCACCATACTTTCTGCAGAAGATAAATCTGTTCCTGATGTTTTTTTTTGGAGAGAAGTGGCTTCTTTGCTGCCCTTCCTGACACCAGGCCATCTTCCAAAAGTCTTCGCCTCACTGTGCGTGCAGATGCGCTCACACCTGCCTGCTGCCATTCCTGAGCAAGCTCTGCACTGGTGGCACCCCGATCCCACAGCTGAATTCTCTTTAGGAGATGATCCTGGCGCTTGCTGAACTTTCTTAGACGTCCTGAAGCCTTCTTAATAAGAATTGAACCTCTTTCCTTGAAGTTCTTGATGATCCTATAAATTGTTGATTGAGGTGCAATCTTAGTAGCCACAATATCCTTGCCTGTGAAGCCATTTTTATGCAACGCAATGATGGCTGCACGCGTTTCTTTGCAGGTCTCCATGGTTACCAATGGAAGAACAATGATTTCAAGCATCACCCTCCTTTTAACATGTCAAGTCTGCCATTTTAACCCAATCAGCCTGACATGCTCGTCAACATTCTCACTTGAGTTAACAAGACGATTACTGAAATTATCTCAGCAGGTCCTTTAATGACAGCAATGAAATGCAGTGGAAAGGTTTTTTTTGGGATTAAGTTAATTTTCATGGCAAAGAAGGACTATGCAATTCATCTGATCACTCTTCATAACATTCTGGAGTATATGAAAATTGCTATTATAAAAACTTAAGCATCAACTTTTCCAATTTACAATATTTATGTAATTCTCAAAACTTTTGGCCACGACTGTAGTGTACTGCAGTCCATTGTCGCTCAGAGTAAGCCTGATCAGGCTCCTGCCTTTAGCAGGAGCCTGATCAGCTATACCAAGGCAAGCTAGATGCCTGTGAAGGCGTCCAGTTGCCATAGTAACCATTGGGACGCTGCCACAGCAGCGCAGCGCCCGATGGGGGAGGGAGGGAGCTTCCTCCCTCTGTTAACCCATCGAGCATCAGACCGCTGCCACAGCACTGCAGCAGCCCGATGGGAGAGGGAGGGAGCAGCAGGGGATTGCAGCATGGAAGGAGTTAAACGGCCGACATCGGTGCCAACACCAATGTCAGCCATTTCAAGCAGAGCGTGAGCTGTATATTATAGCTGACACTCTGCTAACCGCTCGGCCATCCTGAAACAGATCGGGGCGGGAGGGGGATTAGCAGCACTGCCGCTGGCCATCCTGAAATTAGGGGGGCACAATGGGAGCTGGAGACCACAGGGAGGTGGTTATTATATATACACACATTTTACAAGGTTCTGATCCCCACAGGATCAGATCCTTTCAGCTGGCATTAGGATCCTGTGATTGAATAGTCTGTACAGACTAGCCAATCAGAGCGATCGCCGGGAGGCAGACTGGACATGCGCTGCTCTTAGGCAGATTAGGAAAAGCAGCGCATGTGCAGTTACAATAAAGGCACAGACGAGCATATTGTGTGCAGCCATGGACGACCTGGCTGCACGGCAGAGCGGGGCTCAGGGGGCATGGCTTACTATAAAAAGATTACCAGACAGAGTTTTTAAATAAAATATATTTGGAATCTCTTTTTTATCCCGCCTCCAAGAATGTTGTGTAAAATACTTAGATAGTGGCCAACCCCTTTAAGTATTTGATACCATATCGCTTCTATACATCATTTAAAAAATAATGATAATATATATATATATATATATATAGATAAAGAGACAACTCTTAGTGTACAGTAAAGTAGATTAAAGGCCTTCTAAAGTCAGAGAAATTTAATTTTATCTCTTCCTTAACCTGTTAAGGACAGAGCAGTTTTCCATTTTTGCATTATCGTTTTTTATTCCTTGCCTTACAGGAAAGATAACTTTTTTATTTTTCCATTTTTCCGTTCCATAGCTGTATAGGGGCTTGTTTTTTCTGGGACAAGTTTTACTTTCTAATGGCACCATTTAATATTACATGGTGCTTGGCCGAACACCGGTTTGGCTCGAGCATCGCGATGCGATCGAGTCTCCTCCCCTACTAGATATCTCAGGTAGTCAACTGTCCGTCCAAGCAGAAAAGCATGAGGTGAAACGCATTCTTTGTATCTAAATAACATTCTGAAGAAAAGTTACATCTCAGCCTTTTTACATAATATCTATTTTTATGGTATAACCTGGGTATCTCCTGTATATAACTATATATTTATGGCTGGTATAAGTTATATATCTCCTTGTATATGACCTTGGAGCTTAAGATGCATCCAGACATCCTCCCCATGCTGTTCCCGAACCATTTCAGTAGTGTTTCCATCAATTTCTGTTCTTTTTCTGTGAACCAGACACCCTCCCCTCTTCAGAGCAGGGGGTGCCTGGTTTAATGCTCGGGTTCTCCCATTGACTTCCATTATACTCAGGTGCTCTGTAGAGCACCCGAGCATCCCGATGTGTTCGGCCGAAGCATCCGAACACTTAGTTGCTCGATCAACACTATATTACATGCAATGCAGCGGGAAACTAGAAAAAAATTCTTAATGGGGTAGAATTGGAAAAAAAAGCAAAGTTTGATGGGTTTTGATTGTATTGCATTCCCTATGCATTAAAACTGTACTCTTCACTTTAAGGGTCAGTATCATAAGGCCACTTTCTTCACATCACCATTTATTTTTTCATTCTTTTGCGCCTGTACAACAATCATGATACAAAGGACCCCCAAACTAATATCAGGAAGGAGCCCCAACATCAGGATGTGCCCCGAGGGAAGAAATGGTGTGCCCTGTCACAGCCTGGCCCTATTCAGCAGGGTGTGAGGATTGCCACTGTGAGACACTACCACTCCCATCCTCGGCTCCACTCCTCCTGCTCGAACTGCGGCATACTTAAAAAGCTGATCGGTGGGGGTGCTGGGCCTCAGAACCTCTGCAAATCTCATATTGATGACCTAGGTCCTAGGCCATCAGTATGAAAATCCCAGGCTAGGTCTAGACAGGAGGTTCTGTTCTTTTGTTGACCTAATGTACCTTGACATTTGCAGCACGGTGCTGGTGAACGGCTGGAAGTCTGACCCCTTTGCGGTTCGCTCCGGGGTCAGACAAGGCTGCCCTCTTTCACCTCTCCTTTTTGTTTGTGTTATAGAATCCTTCGCGGAGGCTATCCGGCAGAATGTAGAGATCAGAGGGATCACCGCACCAGGACCTGGACACTATGAGGTCAACTGCTCGCTGTACAAGGACGACGTGACCATCTTCTGTGCTGACCGGCGTTCGGTGACTTCACTCGTCCAGACCTGCGAGGAGTTCGGACAAGCTTCAGGGGCCAAAGTCAACTGCGGCAAGTCAGAAGCCATGCTCTTCGGGGTTGGCAGCTGGCTTTCTCTGCCCCCTTCCCATTCAACATCAAGCCAGACTTCATCAAAATCCTCCGAGTCTGGTTCGGGAAGGAAGGCGCAGCCCTCAAGTCTTGGCAAGAACGCTTGGCCAAGGTAAATCAACAAATTGGACTATGGAGCCTCAGACAGCTCACTATCGAGGGCAAAGCACTCGTCCTGTGGAATGAAGTTTTGCCTGTGCTCCAGTACACCGCACAGGCATGGCCCCCTCTTGCCACCGTTTCCAGGGCCATCACCAGGACAGTGTTTCGTTTCGTCTGGGGATCCAAGATGGACAGAGTGAAGCAAGCTATAATGTACAAAGAGCCCCGCAAGGGCAGAAAGGGCATTCCGGACCTGCCCACTTTACTGCGGACCGCCTTTGTTTGTGACAGCGTTCCTCAGACTCTCAGAACAGCCAACGGCTCTGCGGGCAAGGCTATGTCTCGCTTCTTCCTCCTGCCCCTCTGAAGGGGTCTGGGTTGGGACAAGTGGGACAGCTCCATCCCATACAACTGGCACGCTCCTTGGTTCTACGGAGATGTCGTCAGGTTTGTGAGGGAACATCAACTGGAGGGCCTCAAGCCCAACTTGTGGAAACCAAAGACTATCCACAAGGTCATCAGAGCAAAGGATGCGGTGGAGTCAATTCCAGGGGTCCATGACGACACCGTAGAGACAGTTTGGACTAATGTGTCGTCAGACAGGTTAACCAACGGGCACAAGGACTTGTCATGGATGACCATCCAGGGTGGCTTGCCCATCCGGTCATTCATGCACGCCCGCAACCTGTGCAAAACCCGGTACTGCCCCAGGTGCCCTTTTATGGAGGAGACATCTTACCACCTGTTTTGGGAGTGCCGCTTTGCGCAGGGCCTGTTGGATGCCCTGGAACATGAACTCAAAGACTCTGTGCCCAGGAACAGCCTGCAACACACTTTGGTGCTGTACGGACTATTTCCTGGGATTCATACTGTTGAGGCCATCCAGGAGGCCTGGCGCCTTATGAACTGTTTTAAGGACGCTATATGGGTCGCCAGGAACCGGCTTATACTCAGGAGGGAGACCATGTCCATCATGGACTGCCGCAGGCTTATCCATAGTCTGCTGCGGGACTACAACATCTTGGAGGACGTCGACAACGAAGAAAAGGACTAAACCCCTCTCCTTCCCCCTCTCCCCCCGTTTGTTTCTGTCTTGTCAATAAAGCTTCGGGCATGTGATTTCCCCCCACCTACCCCCTCCTTCCCACACCCCACCCAACATCACTGTCTGTATGCTTTGTTGAAAGGTTTAGTGTGATTGAATAGGTATGCAAGTGTAGCATGTATTGTGATGTATAGAGTAGGTTAGCCTGTGATTTACATGACAATGCCATGCTCACAAAGACGATTGAATGTAATTTATTGAGTGCGGACTAGCACCAAAAGTATGTATGTATATTGATTGACTGAAATAAAGTTGTCTTCAATCAAAAATCAGTATGAAAATCCCGGAAAAACTTTTTAACAGGGGATCCTGGGGCCAACATCATCCACTGTATGCTTTATAGAGTGGAATGTCCTTGGCGTCCTCCAGATTCATACCTCCAGCATACATTGCAAACATAGTGTGAATGCATCCTGAGGATGACTGTTATCACTATTATGGGGGCACCGGGCATCTAAAAAATGTAGCAGTGACCTGCGCTCATCTCCTGATCCTCTATTAAATCACATAACTCAGGTTCCACATCAATGAGAACCCATACTGAAAAAGTTTGTCCCCTTCTAGCATCGGGGGAAACTACTAATGACTACAAAGTCCCAATGCTTGAGAACAATAGTTGAAAAATTATGCACATCGCTCAACCTGGGAACGTAGATTATTTCCTACAGTTTGGCAGACTTTGATATGGATGTAAAATGTCATGTTTTCGGATGTCTAGAACACATTACCGTTTTATACCACTCATTTATCCCTTGTCTATCATATTAAGTGCGCTTTGAACTTGGGCACAGTGTGCAGATTCTGTCATGCAGAACACATCGGCTGTCATGTCAGCTTTTCACATCCATTTCATAAATAATTTGTGTTTATTAATGTATTGTATAAAATATCGTAGAGTGAAGCTCTTTGATGTATGATACCTCGTAATCGCACCCACAGGGCATGATGGAGCGCTCAACACATGTGAGTTATTTTTGATAACCCTTCAGCAATGAGATTTTTATCTTGAAAACTCGCACCCCCCTGAAGCTTCTGTACCGTGATATGAAGATTAATTATTTAAGTCACATTCTTTGATCCTGAGAGTTTTCCAAGTCTACAGCGCACACCTAATATCATAACAGAAGGATGTCGATGATTATAGAAGTGTAAGATTTGTAAGTGCAACTCTTTATCTGTCATTCATGCCTTCCATGTTACAAGCCTGACAGCGGGTAACAGTCCTTTACTGATCTTTATTGCGCCGGTCAATTCAAAATTATACATTATCTTTGTCTTTCAAATAATTTTTTTGATTTTGCTTTCTGAATCGTCACTTTACTACAAAATCCTAAAACATTCTATGCCGATGAGATATCTTCAGGATAGGTCATCGGTATCTCATTGGTGGGGTCTGACTCACAGTGCCCCTATCGATCAGCTGTTTGAAGAGGGCTGCAATGACAGCCTATGCCTCTTCCTAGGCCAGTAACTGTCACGCTCATTGGTTACATGGCCTAGGCGCAGCTAAGACTCATTCAAGTGAATAGGGATGAGTTTAGATACCAAGTAACGCCACTGCTTCTTTAAACAGCTGATCAGCTGGGAGTCAGATCACATACTGATGTGATGACCTATCCTTTAAAATGGATTACTCATTTATTGTTACAAAATGACAAAAAAATGTAATGAAGACAACCCCTTTCCATATTAAGGCATATGCATATTATAGAGGGAAGGGACCTCTGTTCGGGATCCCTTCAATAGGTAGAACTCTGGGAGGTTCCTGAAGCCAGATGCATGCTGATCAACATAGTGCTAGACCACTTCAATTTAAAGGGCACTAAGTGAAGGGTTTACAGCACTTTCTGCTTTATTCAGTCTTCGATAAAGCCTGCAGAGAAGAAGGGGGTTAATCTCCTACAGATCTACTCCATCTTCATCAGGACACTGATGAAGGGGTGGAATGTAACTAACTTTTTGTCCTACTGCAGAGAGTGCAGCAGGGAGGCTCCTGCTCCAGCAACTTGTCTTGCAGCCTATCCAAGGAAATGGATATTTGGCGTATGTACAATCTTGTTATTTAGGTCCCATTGTTTAGATCTTTTAGCGACGTGGGAATGGGCATCAACAGAAGGTAACGAAGTGAACAACACAACCATGCAAGGATGGAGGTTTTGGGGGCCAGATCACTACCGCATCTGAAATATAAGATATTATATGACAATGTAAGACCATCAGAAATGCAAAATTAAGTGTTCGCCAGTGCAGATGAGTAAATGACCAAATAATACATGAATGGCTCAAGTCCAACGAAGAAGCTGCTCTTACAAAGGGTCACAAGTGAGGAAACCTTTCTATGATGTTTATATTCCCCAATAGGGGTTGTCCTTAGTCACTCATTGTTAAACCTTTCCAAATTAAAGTGGATAATCCAATCATTTTATATAAAAAAAAAATACACCAATACAATGAAACCTAGAAGTCGCCCTAAGATGCGACTAGCCCTGCTCATATGATCACTCAGTTGTAAGAATATCAGAACCGTAAAATGAAACAGCTCTTGATCTGATCTGTTCCATATGGATGCACGAACGAACAGAAGATTTATCTCTGCCTGGAAATTGAATTCTGCTTCTGCGTTCACATAAGGGGTGCATTAAAGAAATAGGTGGAAAAACCACTAAAATCTCCATGCTGATGGATTCTGACGAAGAGCGAAGCGATGTCATATGTTCTGCACTAACATTTCAAAAGATTTCGAGCTGCGGATAAAAAGATAACAATAAATCCTATTTTATAACACACGTTTCCCTCATTGTAGCCTTCCCGACACTAATCTCTTGCCTTTAATATGGCAAATATTAGATGTTATCATACAACCTGCAAGTCATATAAAAGTAACATAAAGGATGGAGATTGCTGATGGCACCAGAGTGAAAAATAGTTATATTGAGCCAACAGAAAAATACTAATGGTGGTTTGAGAAAGGGGAAGGGATAGCACGTCTTTTTCCACAAAAATTAAGTTCTTACAGCAGACACAGATTTGTCATTGTTACACGGCTGCAGCTGTCGATTTAGGGAACTTCAATATTTGAGTTACCAACTAATGATAAAAATACATTGACCACTGAAACTAAGATTTTCACACAAAAATGCTTCTCCATTAAAACACATAGAGATACTGTATGTCCACTGACATTTTTATTTAAAAGAAACAAAACCTTGTCTGTCTTTTTACCGATATTTTAAAGGGCGTCTGTCAGCAGTTTTGACCATGGAAAACTGCTGACAGTGCTAGGTTTGAGGCTAGAGAGATCAGGAGAAGCATACAAGGCCTTGCAAAAGTATTCACCCCATTGGTGGTTTTCCTGCTAATTCTTCCTTTCACATAACCGTATGAGGGCTTCTTTTTTGTGGAACAAATTGTACTTTCTAATATTTTATATTGCATATGATGACATTTTTTTCAAATGGAATGGAATTGGAAAAAAAAACTGCAATTCCGCCATAGTTTAATGGGATTAGTTTACAGAGTTCCGTATGAGGTAAAACTAACCTTTTAATTTCATTCTCCAGGTCATAACAATTACATAGATACCATATTTTATAGTATTTCTTGTGTTTTAATAGTTAAAAAAAATAAAAAATTAGAAAACAAAACAAATTTTTTATTTTTCTGTGTACGGAATTGTGTGAGCGTTATTATAATTTTTTTGAGACAATCTGTAGTTTTTATTGATACCATATTGGAGTGTGTATGACTTTTTAAATCACTTTTTATTCAGTTCTTTTGGTCAGGTAACTAAAGTCAGCCATTTTGATATTTTTTTATGTTACAGTGTTCACTGTATGGGATAAATGCATTTATATTTTAATGGTTTGGGCATTTTGGGATGTGACAATGCCAATAATCTTAATTTTTATTGTTATTTTTATTTATTGCTACTTATTTTTAATATAGGAAAAGGGGGTGATTTGAATTGTTATCTTTTAACTTTTTTTTCATTCATTCTAAGTCTCCTTAGGCGATCATTTTATTACTTTTCCCATACACTGCAATGATTTAACAATGCAGTTTATAGGAGATTCACTGCATTCCTATGGAGCCCTGCCACAGGAACTTGGCTATGACAAGCCTTGGCCTAAGGCTGCCATAGCAACTGAATGGCTCCCTAAGTCTTGATGCAGGGGAACCATTCAAGCATGGGAAGCGACCAGGACTTCATCACTTAAATGCTGCAGTCACAACTGACCATGACATCTGAGGGGTAAAAAGTCCATGACTGCCATTATCGCTGATGATGGACACTGCCTCTGATAGTCTCCTGTGCAAAACAGCAGGTACCCGACGGGCACCATGTTTACACCCCAGACTTCCACCGTACATGTGTGCTGCTCGTCCTGAAGAGGTTAAAATTGAAAAGTAAAATTAAAAGCAATTATGGAAGAGGGACCAGGAAAAAAAAAGATTGCTTCAAGAAAAAATGAGAAAACATGTTTGGAGTTCCCTGAACAGCATATGGCAGATTCCTCAGACACATGGAAGAAGGTTCTCTGGTCACATGAGACTAAAATTGAATATTTTGGTCATCATGGGAAACACTGTGGCACAAACCCAACACTTCCCATCTCCTAAAAAACACCTTTCCCACAGTGAAGCATGGTGGTGGCAGCATCATGCTGTGGAGATGCTTCTCATTGACAGGGACTGCAAAACTGGTAAACATTGATGGGAAGATGGATGGCAGGAAGTATGGTAAATTTTTTAAGAAAACCTGTTTTAGTGCGTCAGAGATTTGAGACAGGGAAAGAGGTTCACCTTTGGGGAAACATAAATATCTTGGGATGGCCTAGTCAAAGCCCAGACCTCATTCCAATGGAGACTCTGTGGCATGACTTGAAGTTGCTGTATATATGTTTACATGATCCATCTAACTTGTAGGAGCTGAAGTAGATTTTCCTGGAAGAATGGGCAATGCTAGGCTAGTAGAGACATAGCCCAAGAAAGTCGCATCTGCAATTGCAACAAAGATTGGCTCCACAAAATATTGACTTTCAGGGAATGAATACTTCTGCACATAAAAGTCCTCTTATATTTAGTCTTCATTTTTGTTTAGGTCACACTAAAAAATATTTTACACCTTTAAGGTAATTGTCATGTTGTGTATACTACATGGTAAAAACCAACCAAAAATCTTTTTTAATTCCAGGTTGTAATTCAACAAACCAGGAAAAAACTCTAGGGAGTGAATACGTTTGGAAGGCAATGTACCTTTTGTGGACTTTGTTTTTATTATCAGGTATAGTGTGAATATGAAGTTTTATTATGGCAAATTAGAAGTGAATGCACTCTACTCCCTGGATTTAGCTTCTTCACAGCCCATCCCCTCTGTTCTGAGTGAAAGCTGTAGTCCTGGTTGGATACTATACTTGTCACTAGTGCTGAGCGAAGCGAGCTTTGGATCCTAGATCCGAAGCTGATTCTGTCAAAATTTCTTTTGAATGCTGTACAGAGATCTGTCTATGTACAACATTCAAATGTATGGACTTCGTTTGAATGCTGTACAGAGATACATCTCTGTACAGCATTCAAACGTATGGGCTCCGCGGAGGTGAAATTTGTTATACTGGAAGTCGCTTGAGACCTGGTTGAATTCGGACTTCGAATTTTCATTTTTTAAAACTGAGATCTGAAGTTGGCTTCGGTACCGAGTTGAATAATCAATATCCGAAGTTATTCAACAAAAAGTCTCACTCGACTTTGGAGATAATGAATTTCACTTCCGTGGAGCCAATACAATTGAATGCTATACAGAGACAGAACTCTGTACAGCATTCAAACGAAGTTTTGACCAAAGTGAATTCTGATCTATGATCCGTTGTGCGTCTCGTTTTTCTGACACATCAGAAGAAGTGTCAAATAAATGAAAATGTCAGCCAGGTGGAAAGCCAAAATAGTGGCCCAGTCATGAAGTGGGGAGGGTGGCAATAGCATGAGAAGTTCACAGAGTGGACCTATGACATAGTGATGAGGTGAAAGCAGCATGCGGAGACCACAGAGTGGCCCAATGACAGGGTCTGGAGGTGGAAGCAGTATGAGGAGGCCACAGAGTGGCACAATGACAAAGTCTGGAGGTGGCAGCAGCATCAGTAGGCCACAGAGCAGCACAATCACAGAGTCTGGAGGTGGCAGCAGCATGAAGAGACCACAGAGTGGCACATTGACAGAGTCTGGAGGTGGTGGCAGCATGAGTAGGCCACAGAGCGGCACAATGACAGAGTATGGAGGTGGCGGCAGCATGAGAAGACCACAGAGTGGCACACTGACCGAGTCTGGAGGTGACAGCAGCATGAGTAGGCCACAGAGCAGCACAATGACAGAGTCTGGAGGTGGCGGCAGCAGCATCAGGAGGAGGCCACAGAGTGGCACACTGACCGAGTCTGGAGGTGGCGGCAACATGAGTAGGCCACAGAGCGGCACAATGACAGAGACTGGAGGTGGCGGCAGAAGCAGCATCAGGAGGAGGCCACAGAGTGGAACAATGACCGAGTCTGGAGGTGGCAGCAGCATGAGGAGACCACAGAGCAGAACAATGACAGAGTCTGGAGGTGGCAGCAGCATGAGGAGACGACAGAGTGGCACAATGACAAACTTTGGAGGTGGCAGCAGCATGAGGAGACCACAGAGCGGCACAATGGCAGAGTCTGGAGGTGGCAGCAGCATGAGTAGGCCACAAAGCGTCACAATGACAGAGCCTGGAGGTGGCGGCAGCATGAGAAGGTCAGAGAGTGTCACAATGACAGAGTCTGGAGGTGGCAGCAGCATGAGCAGACCACAGAGCGGCACAATGACAGAGTCTGGAGGTGGAAGAAGCATTAGTAGGCCACAGAGTGGCACAATAACAGAGTCTGGAGGTGGCAGCAGCAGCATCATCAGGAGGAGGCCACAGAGTGGCACAATGACAGAGTCTGGAGGTTGCGACAGCATCAGAAGGGCCACAGAGTGGCAAGGTGACATACTGTGCAGGTGGGTGGCAATACCAGTGCACACTGAAGATGGTGGGTGGAAGAAGGAGCACTGGGCATCAGATGTGTAGAATCAGGCGGGCAACAGCATCAGAATAGTAGCTGAGACAGGTAGCCATAATAAACCAGTCTCTTGTCAAATTGTTGGTGTGGCACCATGGATGATGTAGTCTGATGCATCCGGCATTGGTGTGTGGAAATCCTGGCTGATCCACGCCTTATTCATCTTGATGCAGTGTCCCACTATGTGCTATATGTGGGCAGTTTAAACTCTTGCTAAATGTCATATCAAATGTATTGTGGTAACATGCTGTAATTCCCTTTAACAGGCTGGCAGTGTCACTTACCTTTATTCTCTGCTAGGTGGTTCTGGCACCACTTATATGTATAGCTTGGGGGAGGGGGTAAAGTTAGTCTGTCCGATGAGAATAAAGAGATACGGAAACTAATGGAGGAGGTGGAAATTTGTATTTCCACCGAAATAATTCACAAAAGATTTTACCGCATATAAGTGCAGCGCTTAATGCTGAATACAAGATATTTTTCCACCGAAATAATTCAAAAAAGATTTTACCGCATATAAGTTCAGCGCTTCATGCTGAACATATGTTCTTTTTCCACCAAAATAATTTAAAAAAGAGTATACCGCATATATGTGCAGTGCTTAACGCTGAATACAATTTTTTTCCCCCAAAATAAGTCACAAAAGATTTTACCACATATAACAGCATCGCTGAATACAAACTCCTGGGAAGGTCAAAGAGCATTCTGGTCATCCGGCATCTATTCGCTCCGCTTAAGGATTATTTTGAAAGTGTGTAGAAACCACACAGAGGCCCTCACGCTGCAGATTTATCATGAAGATTTTACCGCATATAACTGCAGTGCTGAATACAATTTTTTTTCCACCAAAATAGGTCACAAAATATTTTACCACATATACCTGCAGCGCTGAACGCTGAACCCAATTTTTTTTTTACACCAAAATAAGTCACAAAAGATTTTTCTGCATGTAACTGCAGTGCTGAATACAATTTTTTTTTCCACAGAAGTAAGTCACAAAAGATTTTACCACATATAACTGCAGCGCTGAACACCGAATATCTTTTTCTACTGATATACGCCACTAAAGGATTTACCACATATAACTGGAACAGTGAACGCCGAGTATATTTTTCTTTTTCCAAGTATATACGCCACTAAAGGCTTTTCAACAGAGGGTTATAGGCTGTCAGTTTCAAAAAACCACGGTGCCTGAGGAGAAGTGTTCTGAAGTGAACGGGACGTTGCGGAGAAAGTAGGTCCGCGCTGGAAGAGTGAGACACGGTCCTCGTGCGGTTTCTGTGCTGCAGAAAAGTCCCAGTCGTGTCCCAGAAAGCAATACCACAGATAGATGCAGGCTGGTGTAAATTAGTTTGCATTTTTGTGCAGAGTTAGTGCCTCATGTATTCACCTGTTTCGGTGCGCCGCTCTTATGGGCGTTGCCACGTAAGCGCGCAGTGTGGGAAACGCAAATACAAAATTTCACCACAACTTAATTTGGTCAATACCGCAATAAGGACTTTCCCATATACAACTGCAGCGCTGAACGCTGAATATATCTTTATTTTTCTACTGAAATATACCACTAAAGGCTTTACCACGTATAAATGCAACAGTGAACGCTGAATATATTTTTATTTTTCTACGGATATACGTCAATAAAGGTTTTTCAAGATATAAGCGCAGCAGCAAATGGCGAATGTATATTTCTTTTTCTACTGATATACGTCAATACAGGTTTTTCTACATATAAGTGCACCAGCAAATGACGAATGTATGTTTCTTTTTCTACTGCAATACGCCAGTAAAGGCTTTACCAGATATAACTGCGACTAAGAATATATTTTTCTTGTAGTACTGAAATACGCCCCTACACGCTTTTACCAGAAATAACTGCAGAAGTGACCAGAGAATATATTTTTCTTGTTGGACTGAAATACGCCCCTATACGCTTTCACCAGAAATAACTGCAGAAGTGAACTGAGAATATATTTTTCTTGTAGTACTGAAATACGCCCCTATACGCTTTGAACAGAAAACTATTATAGAGGGAAGTGCGTATATATATTTTTCTTGTAGTACTGAATAAGATACTAAGATATAAGCCACTAAAAGCTTTTCAACATAACACTTGCAGCCCAATAACAAAAAGCTGGAATGACACAGCTGTATTATGGGTATTTGGATCCCCAAATAATCTTTCCCTGCACTTGTAAATCACTTTCCTATCAATATCCCTAGCGCCCTTTGACGTCTCTCCCTGCACTAAGATTCTGTGAAATGATTCCTCCCTATCCTTTCCCTGCACTTATAAATAGTTTTTTCTGTCTTTCTTTTTACACAATCGTTTCTCCACTTGCTGTCCCTAGCGCCTTCACACGTCTATCCATGCACTCTGAACGCTGGAAAATGTCTGACTGTAAGATGGCCACCGTATTTATAGGGCTGTGACATCACAGGGCTGGCTGCTGATTGGCTGCATGCAGGCATTTCAATCTGGGTGATCCCGCCTTCCCAGAGTTCCTTGCCCCATGTCCTCAGTCCTCACACGTGTAGCCGCCATTTTAGGAAAATGGATTCGTTACTGCGAAGCACGAGGAAATTAGCATTTGCTGTGAATCAAATTTTTCCTGAAATTCTAAAGGAATTCCACTCAGTCAGCTTCGATTCGCTCATCTCTACTCACAGCAGAGGAGTGGGCTCGTGAAGCGGCTCAATACAGAGGGCAGAGCAGAAAGCAACTGGGTTGCCTAACAGTGTCCGATCAGGGTTGCAATTGTCAGATTGTGCGGGGCACACTCCCAACGGGTAACACCCTGTTGCAGATTTAGTTCTGAACTGCTAGTAGCAATAACTGGGGAACAGAGAACAACATGAAGTTATATCAAAAGATATTGCATGAGGAATTCAAATAGTTACTAAAGCAGACATGTCAAGAGAGGTGACAGCTACTTTTTACATAATATTTAACCTGTAAACACGAATGCAACCGGGGCATTGCCCTCTTCATTGCCATGTGCAGAATTCCTCACGCTACGACAATGCTTCGTGGCAGTGTTGACTTTTAGGATAAAGCGCAATAATAAACAGATACACTCCACCAATATTAATCCCGTAATTCCATTAAATATTTGCTGATCTTCATGGAGACTGTTCTAAATACATATTGGTGAAGTTCCATATTTGCTGTTTACTCATTGCTCAGTCACATGGATGAGAATCCATTTATTGACCCAGCGAGTATTATTAGATGGGAGAACGGCTGTGACCTTACGGGACGCGTTTGATATAGCATCAAGATACAGCAGTAATTTGCTATTCTCTCTGAAAAACGGAGCATGATATCACCTGCTGATCTGTATCAACTGCGCTATTCTATTGTGTGCTCAGGGCACGATACATTTTAATTAAATCTCAGGAAGTACATTGATAAACTATGTTACCTGCTATGATGCGAGAGAACAGTATGCTTAATTAAACACACAAGCACAGATTTTCCTCATTTCTGTTATTCACTCTCTCCCCGGAGTATAAGCAACATAGTGACATATTAAATGAGAATTAGAAAACAACAAATGTTCTTGATATTTTTGTCACATTTAAATATATGGGAAAAAGGATTTGAGGGACTCTATATTCAGTTATTCAACTATGAATATTCACTTTGTAATATCTGCCAAAGGAAAACAACCATGTTCACCACTTTACAAGGACTAAAGGTGTTTTAGGTTAGGGTGGGTTGACACTAGCGTTAGGGATTCCATAATGGCTTTCCGTTATAACATGGTTATAACGGAAAATAACCAAATCCATAAGACTGAAGGACGGATCCGTTCTTCTGCCCATAGACTTGTATTATAACGGAATGCAAAACGGAAGCTTTTAAAAGGCATTACGTTTGCTTTCCGTCCTAATAGAAGTCTATGGGAATCAAAACGGATCCGTCTGGTTCCCTGTCGACAGGACTTTTTTTTTCCGTCTTGCATAATGGGACCCATGCTTTCCCATAGACTTCTATTAGCATAGAAAGCAAACTGAATGCCTTGTAAAGGCTTCCGTTTTTCATTCTGTCTGAGCATTCCGTTATTTTCGAGATAACCATGTTATAATGGGAAGCCATAACGGAATCCCTAACGCTAGTGTGAATCCACCATTATATATTAGTGAGGTCAAAAGGAAAAAGGGAGATCATCTGATGTTATATATCTGGATTAGAGATGAGCGAATCAATTTATTTGAAATTTAATTCAACCAGATTTTTTTTTTGGGATCCAGTAGAATCAGATTTTTTCTGATTTATTTGATTCGAATTTACTAGAGAGAGAGAGAGAGAGAGAGAGAGGGAGAGGTAGAGAGAGAGGGAGAGAGAGGTAGAGAGAGGTAGAGAGCGAGAGAGAGAGATTTTCCAGACATTTAAAGCACTTTTGATTTGGTAAGAATTGATTTGTATCCGAATAAAATTTCTTGGCCAATACGGACAGAAAAGAATCTTAGGAAATTTGCTGGATATTTCTAAAACACACTTCCACCCTACAAAAAAGGAACATAAGTTCAAATTTCATGTTTTTCTTTTATTAACTCAACAAAGACAAAAAAACACTTGGTGGTTACAAGTACTCATATAAGGCACAGAAGCTTAGTGGTTGCATTTCCCTCAAGGTTGCAATATTCCTATTGTAAATTACTAATTGCTTTGGCATGCTGAATGCTTGAATGTTCTAGAACAGGGATCAGCAACCTTAGGCACTCCAGCTGCTGTGAAACTACAACTCCCAGCATGCAAACTTACTTGGCTGTTCTTGTAACTTCCACAGAAGTGAAAGGAGGATTTTGAGAGTTGTAGTTTCAGAACAGCTGGGGTGCCAGAGGTTGCTGATCCCTGTTCTAGAATATAACTTAAAATTGATAACAAAAAAGTTTTCAGTATGCAATTCACTAGTAATTCACTTTCAGGTCTGAAAATGTAGTGCAAGCAGATACTTAAACTATAATTAATCATATGTAAAGAGCAATAGGATGTGGGGAGGGCACTCAATATTTAGGCCAAATAATGTGAAGAAATATTTGTGGGAATATAAAAATAATGTTTATTAGCTATTAAAATCAAATAAAAATAAGAGTAAAAAATATTAAATATACAAAATTCTTAGTTTCAAATATTGTACAAATGGTAGCAATAGGAGGCTGTCTGCCGTATCTATAATCTGAATAGATGTATATTCACAAATAAATTGTCAGCAAGTATCTGAGAAATATATATAATATGTATATATCTCAGCAGATATCTATAGATCAGGACAGTCCGTCTTCCTCTATGTCAATGTGATGTAAAATAGAAAAAATTGTCCGTATTCATAGAGGTAAGATAACCTTCATTAGTTCTTGTAGTTAGTGCAGTAATGTGTCCGCTAAGACAAACTTTCTTTTTCTTAGTAGCTGCCTTATAATAGAAAGTATCTTCGCCAAAAATCGCTAAAAAAGGTTATATCGCTAATAAGAATAATTGTATCCAGTCCACTTCATATTATTCCCTGTTTATGGGAGCAATGCCCGGTGTAACAGACTTTCTTTTTCTTAATAGTAGTCTTATGACAGAAGTATCTTCACCATATAGGTTATATCACTATTAACAACAATTGTATCCACTTCATAATACTCGCTGTTTATGGGAGCAAAAGAGAGGGTGTCGCACTGGCTACGTTACCACTCGGTCGGCGGCTGTGCGCACGATATTCCTCACATGGATTATCGCGTGTAGTCCGGTTCTCAGTCTTTGTGTTATAGTAGATAATACCCGCAGCTTCCCGCGTGTTACTGGAGGTGGAGAATTAGGAACTGAGCGCTCAGTAAGATCGGAGTGTGCAATCTTTTTTCATTGATGATGCTGGTTCCTCCCAGACACGTTTCGGGACGTACAGTCCCTTCCTCAGTGGGTGAAACTCCATGGCATTCCCTCTGACGTGGTCTCGGATCGTGGGACTCAGTTTGTGTCCAGATTCTGGAAGGCATTCTGTAATCGGCTGGGGGTACAACTGTCTTTTTCTTCTGCTTTTCATCCTCAGATGAATGGACAGACGGAGCGCACTAATCAGATTCTGGAGACTTACTTAAGATGTTTTGTCTCTGAGAACCAGGAGGAATGGCCTCGTTTTTGCCTTTGGCAGAGTTTGCCATAAACAATCGTAGACAGGAGTCCACTGGTACGTCGCCATTTTTGGGGCATATGGGTTTCACCCGCAATTTGGCACATTCTCTGGTTAGGATACTTCCGGTATCCCTGAGGAGGAACGTTTTTCGTCATCATTGTCATCTATATGGCAGAAAATTCTAAATAACTTGATTAATATGGGCAACAAGTATAAATGTGTGGCTGTCAGTAAATGTATGAATGGTCCGGACCTAAGTGTGGGTGATTTTGTGTGGCTGCCCACAAGAAATATTGAGTTGACAGTTCCTTCTTGGAAGTTGGGTCCAAGGTTTATTGGTCCATATAAGATCACTTCCATTATTAATCCTGTAGCTTTTCGTCTTTACCTTCCTCAGGCTGTGAAAATTCATAATGTGTTTCACAAATCTTTGTTGAACAGATATGTTGAACCTTTGGCGTCGTCCCCCTTGCCACCCTCTCCTGTCATGGTGGATGGCAGTTTGTAATTCCAGATCGCCAAGAAGATTATTGACTCTCAAGTTCTCCGTAGATCGTCTTCCGTATCTTGTTCACTAGAAGTTTTATGTACCAGAGGAGAGGATGTGGGTGCCGGCATCTGATGTAAATGCCAGTCATTTGGTGAAATCCGTTCACAGGTCTCATCCGGATAAGGTTGGTTCTGGGTGCCTGGAGGTCACCCGTAGAAGGGGGGGTACTGTCAGGGATGTTCCCTGGACAGGTGGCAGATCGGTGAGACTGGCAACACATGGTTTGATCTGACATGTTTTCCGTTTGGATCAAATGACGTCTGTGTTGTTTCTGATGCTTGCCACACCTTCTTTCCTGAGGTGTGGCTATTATGGTCATTTAACCACTTGCCGCCACGCTAACGCCGATGGGCGTCAGCGCGGCGGCTCTCTCAGGTCTCACTCACGCCTATCGGCGTCATCTCGTGAGACCCGAGATTTTGCATGAACGCGTGCATTCATGCGATCGTGACCGGGACAACAGAAACTACAGCCTGCCAGCGCTGATCATGCGCTGGCAGGCTGTAGATGCGAAAAAAACACATTTAAAACGCATATCAGACGCTGTTTTGTAAACAGCGTCTGATATGCCTGCTGTCTGGTGGTCCCTTTGTCTGGGACCACCAGAGGAAACATAAGTAAAGTGCACCAATCACTACACACACCCCCCCCCACCCCCAATCACTGATTAACCCCTGATCACCCATGTCACCCCCCTGATCACCCCCTGTCACCCCCCCTGTCACTAATCACCCCCCTGTAAGGCTCATTCAGATGTCCGTATGTGTTTTGCGGATCCATGGATTTATGGATCCATGGATCTGCGGATCCGCAAAATACGGACACCGGCAATGTGCTTTCCGCATTTTGCGGATCCGCACATTGCCAGAACTATATAGATAATGCCTTTTCTTGTGCACAATTGCAGACAAGAATAGGCTGCAAAAAAGTGGCACACGTGGTATCGCCGTACTCAGGAGAAGGAGGGCAATACGTTTTGGGGTGTATTTTTATATATACCCATACTTTGTGTGAGAAATATCTCTGTAAACGACAACTTTTTTAATTTTTTTATACAAAGTTGACAATTTACTGAGATATTTCTCTCACCCAGCATGGGTATATGTAAAAATACACCCCAAAACACATTGCCCTACTTCTCCTGAGTACGGCGATACCACATGTGTGACACTTTTTTGCAGCCTGGGTGCGCAAAGGGGCCCAAATTCCAACGAGTACCTTTAGGTTTTACATGGCTGCTCACAATTTAGCCCCACCCAAAATGCCAGAACAGTAAACACACCCCAAAAATGACCCCATTTCGGAAAGTAGACACCCCAAGGTATTCGCTGAGATTTTTATTTTTTTTTACCAGAAGTTAGCAGAAATAGAAACTTTATTATTATTTTTTTTTCCTCAGAAAGTGTCATATTCGGCTAACTTGTGAAAAAAAATGAAATGATACATGAACTCATCATGCCCCTCCGCGAATACTTTGGGGTGTCTTCTTTCTAAAATGGTGTGATTTGGGGGGTATTTATACTATCCTGACATTCTAGCACCTGAAGAAACATGACAGGTGCTCAGAAAGTCAGAGCTGCTTCAAAATGCCGAAATTAACTTTTTTGCACCATAGTTTGTAAACGCTATAACTTTTACTCAAACCAATAAATATACACTTATTGGATTTTTTTTTATCAAAGACATGTAGAACAATAAATTTTGCGAAAAATGTATATAGAAATGTAGTTTTTTTTGAAAAATTTTACAACAGAAATTGAAAAATGTCATTTTTTTGCAAAAATGTTGTTACATTTTTATTAATAGCAAAAAAAGGAAAAATGTCAGCAACAATGAAATACCACCAAATGAAAGCTCTATTAGTGAGAAGAAAAGGAGGTAAAATTCATTTGGGTGGTAAGTTGTATGACTGAGCAATAAACGGTGAAAGTAGTGTAGTGCGGATTTGTAAAAAAGGGCCTGGTCAGTAGGGGGGTATAAACCTGTGGTCTTCAAGTGGTTAATCTTCTCTATTGTTGTTTCTCCCACTATGCTATGCAGTTTATAGCTTCTGTTGGAGTTGTGGATAGCTGGTGTGTGGATCTCGGCTGAGTTCCTGGTCCTTCCGTAGCCACCTGAAGTTAAGTGTTTTCCTTCCCTTTTGTATTTTGCTTGGGTTATTTTGTGTGTTGAATTTCCCTGTCATTTGTATTACGGCCTGAGTGAGACTCCTGTTCGTCCTTCCTTTTGGAGGAACAGGTTGTTTCAGTCCTGACATTAGTACCAGGGTCCTATATGGTGAGTTAGGACACTAGGTATTCCTGTGTATGAACTCACCTACCTCTGGGGTCTGTTTATACTGGTAGTTAGTCAGGACTTTGATTAGGATTTTACTAGGAGGTGTCCATCTCCTTTCCCTAGTTTTCAGGCCTTATTCCCTCACCCCTTTCCCTCCTATGTTTGGTATGATGTTTCCCTCCCACACCCGAACGTGGCAGTTAACCTGCCTGACTACATTGTGTCAACTGTAAAGCTTGATGGAAGAGGGATAATACTATGTTTTATTTTTAGGGATTGGCCTAGGCCCCTTCATTCCAGTGAAGAAAAATCTCAATTAGAACAATTGTATGCTTCCAACTTTGTTCGGACGATTTTCTATTCCTGCGTTAACTGTATTCCAAGTGTGCAAAGCAATTTCTATATAGGCATAGTTGGGTGACTTTGGTGTGGAAGAACTTGACTGGCAGTAGAGAGTCTTGACCTCAACCTCCTTGAACAGCTTTGGGATGAACTAAAACAGAGAGTGCTAGCCAGGCCCTCCAATCTAACATCAGTGTCTGACCTGACAAAAGCTCTTGTGGATGAATGGGTAAATATTCTAACAGACACACTCCAAATTGTTGTCCTCCCAGAACAGTGGAAGCTGTTTTAGCTGCAAAATGGGAACCAACTCCATATTAATGAGTATGGATTTAGAATAGGATGTCATAAAAGCACCTCTAGGGGTCATGTGGAGGTATCCCAATACTTTTCTACATATAGATATGCATGTTACATAAGTTATTTGCAAAATGTATACCTGTCAATCTCTCCCAACCCTGAATTGAAATGCATGGAGTGTGTAGCATGCAAGTAAAGGAAGCTAATAAAAAGCTTAGAGCACTCATTTCTGAATATTTGATCTTAAATGTAACAACTCTCACCATTGGATGAGATAAATGACTCATTGGTATTTCTCACTGACACTTAACAACAGACTGCAACATGTTGGGCTTCCCTGAGAAACCTCGGCACCAGCACAATAAATGAAGGGTCTGAGACTTCTGAAATAACGCTATGATTTATTATTGCAGGTTCATTATTGTATCCAGGGCAAAGAAACTTGTAAATCCAATTTGATTACATACTAAATGCAAATTATACATGTATATTGTAGATACGGAATTGTTGTATACATTTTCACTTCTCTTAGATTTATTCCACAAGTAGCAGTTTCATATCCTGTTTACATCGTGATAGGAAACATCTTTAAAATAAAGTTAAGACAAACGTGCACATTTCATTGATTTTCATCACTTTCACGTTGTCAGCTTTGTTCACCATTGGCTGCCATAATGTTTCCTTCCTGGCTGCTTGCCAGGTAGTGATATTCTCCGCAAAAAAAAAAAAAAAAAAAAAAGAATAATCCCATATGGTACGGGTGCTGAAAATCGCTGCTTAGTCAACATTTGTCTAGCATTGTCAAGGAATTGACACATCTGTCCTACATCTGAGATATTACCATACAGTTGGAGATCAATGTAAACTACGACCCGTGACTGTCTTCCATAGCCACTTTTGTCCTAATTTGTAGATCTTTTTGAGTTTCCTCACATATTTCGAGATCCATGTACTTGTTTTTGATCACCAAGCTTCCTTTACGCTGGGTTCAGACCTGAGCGTTTCTGAGACGCGCGTTTTCCGCACGTTTTTGCCGCACGTTTTTGTTGCACGTTTTACGCGCGTTTGTGTGATTGACTGCAGTGTTGTCCAATGACCAAATATCCCTGTCTATATGAAGTTTGGCCTTTCCAGCATGTTGCAAATTCATAAAAGCGTGTTCGAACACGCGTTTTCAGTGTCAAAAATGCGCAAAATACAAGCGTTGCGCGTTCCCATTGAAGTCTATGGGCCAAAACGCGCAACAAACGACCCCAAAAAAGCTCAAGTACTTGTTTATGCATCGGGCGTTTTTCAGCGCGTTCGAACGTGCTGTAAAATGCGAAAATGTGAACCAGTTCCATAGGGAAGCATTGGTTTGCATCGGTTATGCTTTTACAGCACGTTTGAACGCGCTGTAAAACGCGCAAGTGTGAACTGAGGGTAATGCTCACAGGTTGCTGTTCCATAGAAGATTATAGATAACCCTGTCAAAGCGGGCAACGTGTAATGTGGGATGTTTAAGGGGTTCTGCTATAAAGAAACAGTCACAGACCAAAATATTTTAAAACGTAAGGTTCATTTCTTCACAGTACACTTAATAGTTGCAATTCTCATATAGGAAACTAAATCTTGACGGTTGCAGTTCACTTTGGGTGTCACTGTTGCATGAAGATTTCAGAGTACACATGAACAGCTAGGTCAGTTGCCACACCCACTTATGGATAGTGTTGACTTCACATTGTCCCTTAGTACCTAAAACAACTAACCAAATATTCAACTAAATTTTCAAATCAAGTGGGTTGCGTATTTTGCGAAGGGGGTCGCTACCGTTCTGGTACTCATCAGACACTGCTAGGCACAATTCCATTAAGTCACTTTAAGACCGAACCACCCAGGCCTCACCACAACAGAGGCCTGGATAGAAACAGGAATGGTGGTATGCCATGCTGATAATGAGAGAATGAGTGAGAGACCTGGCTTGGTTAAATTAGCTGGTCTTGATAAACAGAAAAATCTGGCAGCAGTAAAACGCATAAAAAGCACACCTATTATATCCCCCATAGCTCCAGTGCTCCAAAGGGGGGACAACATGAGCATCAACAATGGATCGGCATAGGTTTTAGGTGAGGTCAGTATTGTGTCTTTGTTAAGTGATCACAGCAGCAGCCCCTTTAGTGAAGTACAATAAATGTACTGATAACATAGGCCTATAGTTTTATGAAGTATATCTATATTACTTGATGCTATTAGGACAGATTATTCTCTAGGCTATGAATGCTGTCCTTGGAGTTTTATTATTGTTATTTTTTTTTCTTGGTTTATTTTTAAAGGGAACCATTAGGTACGTAGGAACTTAAAGAGCCTCTTATGAGCTGACATTAAAAAACCAATACAACATGAAGAAGAGTAATCCATCTTAGAGTACTCTTGAAATGCAATTGAAGACAAACATGGAAGGATAAATTGAGGTAAACAACATGCTCTACATGTCAAGAGATTGCATTGAATAAGTGAAAACAATAATAAAATTATGATTGAATGCTTGAATCCTCTTTGTAAATGTGGAGATTAAAGGCAGTGTCTGAATATAGGAGACTTGAGTATTACACAAATGTTCTTACTCTTGACTAGTATCTCTATGGTGGGCTGTAGTAATGCACGTCCTCTCACATGACTGCAATTAAAGTGGCTGTCTCTTTCAAAAAAACACTATTCAAATACCATATTATGGTATTGTGAGTCAATAGATTTCCCCTGGAGTTGCCATACATGAATATTACACACTTCCTACAGGTCCCTCTCCCTCCCTCCCCCAAATTATAACTGATGCGGTCCTGTTATCCCCATATCTTTGAGAGATCCTCTGAGCAATCAATATTGTCCAAAAAGAAAAAAACTGAAAACCTACAAGCCTCTTAAAACTTGTAAAAGAAGTTTGACATTTGAGGTTTATCTTTCATTAAGCTGACCAGATTAATTTCCTGATTTTCACAAATGGCTGTTTATGCTGGAACCAGTTTGTACCGTAGGTCCATGTACAGGCAATGACAGAAAATAAATCTAGAAAAAAAAGTGCAGATAGCAGACATATTCTAGCTGTCTGGCTTGACAATGAATATTTTTGTGAAGCAGAATTTCACATCTTGATGTCCAGGGGCAACACGTTTCTTCCAAAACATTTATATGAGATTTAAAAGAGAGACCAGAGTGTTCTCTTCAGATCGAAAAAATCTTTCGCCATTTAAAAGAGAGACTGGATCCACATAATAAAGCCTCATATACATGACTGTATTTTCAATCCACATTTTTTGAGGATTGCACATAGACCCGTTATGGAGAGTCCATGGTACGCCGCATACACAGTATTGTATGCCAGACAATGCTTCTACTATGCCAAGTACATGTGCACAGTATTGTAGGCCAGGAAATGCGTCTGGTATGCTGAGTAAGGGTGCAGTGTATTGTAGACCAGACAATGCCCCTCTGGGTTTCTGGGAATGAGATTCAAATTAGCTGACACCAGTAGATGTTAGATATGATAATTTGCATATATTTTACCCAGAAATCCAGAGGAGCATTGTTCAGCCTACAATAGGCGTCACATATGTCAACTGGTTTCCATAATAGAACTAGTACCCACACAGAGGTTCCCCCTAAGTTCTTGCAACTAGAAGTGTTATTCTCATCTGCTTTTCTCTGTTTAAGGGCTTTTGTCCTGAAAGAATTAGTTGCAGATGTGAGGCTGGCTTGGCTATTTTTCTAGCTATACTACATAAGCCTGTTTGAAAGGCAGGATCCACTGTGTGAAAATAATGCAGTGCTCATTACTGTTTATCTACTTGCTGTGCAGCAGCAAGCTAGTATAGTTATAGCTCTCTGCTGTTTTACTTCAATGGGGCAACTGCTTCTATTCACCTGAGGATACATCATCAGTATAGCAAAGACAAAACAGCAAGAACAACTTCAGCAAATTTATTTCACTTTTGGATTAACTTCTTTAGATTGTGAGCGTCTTTGGAGACAGTTTGATGCTAATATCTGTAAAGCTCTGCGGAATATGTCAGTGCTACATTAGTGAGTGTACTATATACAAGATACCTCCAAAGTAACCTTCAACTGAAAGTGAGACAAGAGAATTACAACATCCTACAAAGTTTACACTTCTCTCAATGAAACATGCAAGTTAGTTCTCTTTCTTTCTTTTTTTCTCTTAACCCCAAGGAACTTGACTTTCTACACCCGTGCATCATGCAACATGCCATACAAACAATGTACACTAGGTAACGATCTATCAAAGGCCCTCTCCATAACAGAAGGGCCCCGTGTAAACCATTGCTGGTCCCTCCAGGCCAGAAGGGACCAGCACAAGTGCTAACCCTTAGCCAAAGCGAGGATATACCGATCAATACTCCGGCTTCCACCTGGCTGCCACCCCAGGTGTTGGCACTAAGCCTCAGGGAGTAGTCCGTAAGTCGTTGCGGACAAGAATAGCCATTTCTAATAATGGGACTGAGAAAAATATGCATTGCACACGGAAGGCATCTGTAGTTTTTGGATCCACAGTTTAATATGACCTCTGGATAGGTCATCAGTATCTGATCAGTTGGCGCCTGACTCCTGGGACCTCTGTGGATCACCTATTTGAAAAGGAACTGGCACTACTGTGAGGCCTTCTGAGTGCTGTGGCCTTCGGACAGCTTTCCCTAGGCCAGTGACGACACGTTCGTCGGTCATGTGAACTAGGAGCAGCTCAGCCCCATTCAATACCAAGTATAGCCGCTATACTAGGTGTGGCGCTGTGCTTGGTAAGCTGCGAGAAGGCTCCAACACTTACAGGACCAC
Source organism: Bufotes viridis (assembly GCA_033119425.1). Taxonomy (NCBI): domain Eukaryota; kingdom Metazoa; phylum Chordata; class Amphibia; order Anura; family Bufonidae; genus Bufotes; species Bufotes viridis. The sequence continues at coordinate 61,372,899 of CM065592.1, read as the reverse complement.
TGGTGCCTTCTGACACAGCTGATTCGCGGGGGCCCTGGGTGTCAGAACCCCACAATCTAACCATTAGAGGTGCCTCAAAAGAAAGTATTGACACAGACACAATAAAATTGAAAAACAAACTACACATCAGGGAACCCAGGCTCCTGACATGCATTTTGTATTTAATGCTTCATATGGGTTAGTTGTGAACTACATACTTCCTGACCTTTTAACTGATGGTAGGAGAAGTCTGCAGCAAGAGCAGGAGACGGTAAAGAAAGCGTAGTGGTATCCATATACAATTGTTTAAACTGATGGTTTCAACCAAGATGAAAGTCCGTTAAATTCTAACAACAAACAACATATGACAGACAGGTCATTGTCTGATAAAAAAAAGTCAGCCATATTTGATATTTTTGTCTTATGTGTATGGCCACCTGATGATTGTAAAAAAAAAAAAAATTGTTTGGAGGTTGTACCTGATTAAGGTTTCTTTGGCATACCAGAAAATGTGCAAGTCCACTATTAATTTTATTGTAATCTTTTTTTTCCTATCATTGCACACATATAAGTCTAACACGCTATTTGTGAATCAATTCATGAGGTCAGTACCAAATGGGCTTGTTTTCCTGAGCTTTGTGGCCCTTTACTGTATCAGAGCCTGGATCTATTGGAGCATCTTCTGGAACCTTGGTGAGCCTGTCCAACTCTGGTTGGAGATGTGTTTCTAGACTCATGTGAGATGGTCTAACCAACATGTACCACCACTATGAATCAAATTGAAAGTAAATAAGAAATTATTTTAAAAGGAGAAAGTAAACTAAATTCTAGGATTTCATTTGGATGGGAGGTTAATCTACATTCTCGAGCTAATTTATATGCTGGGAATAAGGTGTAAAGGAATTTAACCAACAATCATATTTGATAAGCTCTGACATTGAGCAGCCCTGCAAGTAATGATTAGTAGTAGACTGGGAAACATGAACGTCTGACATAGATGAGATCAGAATCGTCCCTTAGAGGACTGGCAGCTGCGTCTTGGTTGATTAATCCCCTTCACCCAAGACATGATGGAGCTGCTCAGTATTTAATTGGGATATCAGAATGTTAATCCATTTCCAACAAGAGCGTTAGCCATTTTTAATTTCACATATTAGCCTCATCATTCATTTTTTAATCCTCTCTACTCCGTAGGAATTTGGTTGTATTCAGATACCCTTTGAACTTTTGACATGTCAAAGACTTGTTAATATATTGAAGAGTCATCACAGTTCGTGCTCTCATAAGAAGGATTAGCATGGATGTCTGAGGACAGCAGTTAACGATATAGAGAAGTAGTTTTGTTGTAATTTGTCTGTACTCTTAAGGTAGACCCATAACCCACAAGCAGCCATTTCACGGCCAAACAACACTTGGCCTACACGTTGTGAGATATAAAAGGTAAGTGCAAGGTATTAAATTCTTCAAAGCCAGATTCTGTCAAGCTAACACATGACCCAGGAGCCCTTAAGTAATATTCATATGCAGCAGATTTTTTAGAGACATTTCTGCATCTACCTCCTTCATCTGAATGGGGCTTGAAGATATCCATGTGCCTCCTGCTCAAACAATGCCAGTCAGATGAATGTAATTTATTTTCAGTTACCGAAATGTTTGCAAATTTGCCTCAGGTGAATATTTCCTAAATGTTATCCCCCCTTTTTGATGCTAGAGAAGGACATAGAGTAGATGCACAATGGTTACATGGGATTATAAACCAAACAGCTACACAAATTTTTCAAAAGGAACAAATCCCTTAGAGCCCAATGAATTTGCCATTACCTCTCAGGGCCCAATAACCCTGCTGTTACGAGACAGAACTAGCAATCTTCCCAAGCAGTGGCTTATATTTCCAAAATGTAAAGGGGATATCTCATGACTAATGTAAAAAATGAAAATCAGACATTATATAGTAACATAGTAACATAGTACATAAGGCCAAAAAAGACATTTGTCCATCTAGTTCGGCCTGTTATCCTGCTGGTTGATCCAGAGGAAGGCAAATAAAACCCTGTGAGGTGGAAGCCAATTTTCCCCACTTAAGGGGAATAAAAAATTCCTTCCCGGCTTCCTGGATCAACGACCCCTCTCTAGTAGCTGTAGCCTGTAATATTATTACACTCCAGAAACATCCAGGCCCCTCTTGAACTCTTTTAGTGAACTCACCATCACCACCTCCTCAGGCAGAGAGTTCGGTAGTCTCACTGCTCTTACCATAAAGAATCCGTAAAGAATCCTCTTCTATGTTTGTGTATAAACCTTCTTTCCTCCAGACGCAGAGGATGTCCCCTCGTCACAGACACAGTCCTGGGGATAAATAGATGATGGGAGAAATCTCTGTACTAACTCCTGATATATTTATACATAGTTATTAGATCTCCCCTCAGTCGTCTTTTTTCTAAAGTGAATAACCCTAATTTTGATAACCTTTCAGGGTACTGTAGTTGCCCCATTCCAGTTATTACTTTAGTTGCCCTCCTCTGAACCCTCTCCAGCTCTGCTATGTCTGCCTTGTTCACAGGAGCCCAGAACTGTACACAGTACTCCATGTGTGGTCTGACTAGTGATTTGTAAAGTGGTAGGACTATGTTCTCATCACGGGCGTCTATGCCCCTTTGATACAACCCATTATCTTATTGGCCTTGGCAGCAGCTGCCTGACACTGGTTTTTGCAGCTTAGTTTGCCGTTTATTAAAATTCCTAGATCCTTTTCCATGTCAGTGTTACCGAGTGTTTTACTATTTAGTATGTACGGGTGACTTGCATTATTCCTTCCCATGTGCATAACTTTACATTTGTCAGTGATAAACCTCATCTGCCACTTATCTGCCCAAGTCTCCAATCTATCCAGATCCCTCTGTAGCAGTATATTGTCCTCTTCAGTGTTAATTACTTTACACAGTTTAGTGTCATCTGCAAACATTTATATTTTACTGTGCAAGCCTTCTACAAGATCATTAATAAATATATTGAAGATAATAGGGCCCAATACTGACCCCTGAGGTACCCCACTAGTGACATTGACCCAATCTGAGTATCTACCATTAATAACCACCCTCTTTTTTCTGTCACTCAGCCAGTTACTTACCCACATACAGACATTTTCTCCCAGTCCGAGCATCCTCATTTTATATTCTAACCTTTCATGCAGTACAGTGTCAAATGCTTTGGAGAAGTCCAGATATACGACATCCATTGATTCGCTGCTGTCAAGTCTAGGACTTACCTCCTCATAGAAACTGATTCAATTAGTTTAGCATGACCGATCCCTCATGAAGCCATGCTGATATGGCGTTATTTGCTTATGTCCATTGAGATCCTCTAAGATAGCATCTCTTAGAAAACCTTCAAACAGTTTACCCACAACAGATGTTAAACTTACCGGCTTATAGTTTCCGGGCTCTGTTTTTGGACCCTTTTTGAATATTGGCACCACATTTGCTATGCGCCAATACTGTGGAACATTCCCTGTTAGTATAGAGTCCACAAATATCAGAAATAAGGGTCTGGCTATGACATTACTTAATTACCTTACGATACGGGGGGGTAAATACCATCCGGTCCTGGTGATTTGTCTATTTTAATCTTTTTAAGTCGCTGCTGTACTTCTTCTTGGGTCAGACAGGACACTTTTAATGGGGGATTTACTTTTACATTCTGCATTTCATCTGACAGTTTATTTTCCTCAGTGAATACAGTAGAGAAAAAACTATTTAACAGCTTTGCTGTCTCCATGTCGCTCTCTGCAACTCCCCCCTCATTACTCTTTAAAGGGCCAACACCTGGCCTATATAAGGGTCCATTCACACGGACATCGGCGATGTGCGTTCCACAATTTGCGGACCGCATATCGCCGGCACTTCATAGAAGATGCCTTTTCTTGTCCGCAATTGCGGACAAGAATAGGACATGTTCTATTTTTTTCGGTAACGCGATTGTGGACCCGGAAGTGCGGATCCGCAATTGCGGACCAGGCCGGGACATCGTCTGTCCCCATTGAAATTAATGGGTCCGCAATTCCGTTCCGCAAAATGCGGAACAGAATTGCGGACGTGGGAATAGACCCTAATTGAAGAACATTTTAGGGTTAGTTTTAATCTCTTTGGCGATTAATCTATCAGTCTCTAGTTTGGCTGCTTTTATTTGTTTTTTACATGTTCTATTTTTTCCCCTATAGTTTTTTAGTGCTTTCCCGCTACCCTCCTGTTTCAGTGATTTATATGCTTTCTTCTTGTCATTTATTGCTTTCTTTACATTTCTATTTATCCATATTGGTTTCTTTTTGTTTCTTAACCTTTTATTCCCATACAGTATGTACCGTATTTTTCGTTTTATAAGACGCACTTTTTCCACCCCAAAAGTAGGGGGGAAATGTTAGTGCATCTTATAATGCGAATGGTGCACTGACACTGATGTATCGCCGGCCACTATGCTGCACAGCGCGGCCGGCGATACATCAGTTAAAGTGCGGGAAGGAGGAGGGGCTGGGTGCCGGCATTTAGTCTTGTAATGGCAGCGGGGCCCGGTGCAGTCACTGTACTCTATTGCACTGGGCCCCGCTCACTGTACTAATACGAAGTATAACTGTAGCCAGTGTAATGAATGAAGCAGGTGGCTCGGGCACGTGACGTAGTTAGTTATGCTGCCAGTGCCCGCCTGGCCCCCTGCCTCCGCCTCCTGCCTGCTACTTAGACTTTAGTAAGTTTCAGTTAATAGACATGAAAATTATTATTTCACTGGCTACAGTTATACTTAGTATTAGTACAGTAAGCGGGGCCCGATCCAATAGAGTACAGTGACTGCACAGGGCCCCGCTGCCATTACAGAACCAGTAGATGCTGGCCCCCTTTCACACTTAACAGGGACACTGTTATGTCATCCACAAATCTCCCCCTAGCAGTGTCATGTCATCCACAGATGCCCCCATAACAGTGTCACCCACAGTCCCCCATAAAAGTGTCACCCACAGTCCCCCATAACAGTGTCACCCACAGTCCCCCATAACAGTGTCACCCACAGTCCCCCACAACAGTGTCAGCCACAGATCCCCCATAACAGTGTCATCCACAGATCCCCCATACCTTTGGAGACAAAAACAATAAAAAAATACTAAAAGGAGTTTACTATAAACCACCTAATATACCAGAGTCCAGTATATTTTTAACCCTACACCTACACCTTTCCTTCTGAACTGTTTTAGTCCCTCCTTCCATTCCTCCCCCAGTCCCACTACCTTGCCCCCGGTATCTATCTGCACTATCTTCCCCTCCTATAACGTAAGTACATAACAATCTCTTTCTAACAAAGCTAGAACCAGCCCTGTACCTCATATGGATCCAGAGATCTCCCCATTCATTGCTCTGCTAGATTTTTATTGAGCTGGTAACTCAAAGGGAGTTTTTTTTCTGCTGCAGCTCAGGGGGCGTGCCCATGCTCTCCCTATCACAGCTCGGGGGCGTGTCCATGCTCTCCCTATCACAGCACAGTGGAAGGATGAAACTAAGCATGTACGGCCTTCTTAGTGAGCAGGACAAAGAAATAAGAAAATAACAAAAATAACAAACAGCAGTTGGCGCTATACAGATACCTTTTATTGAATAACTCAATGGCTATGCTACAGTTTTAATTGCATGTAATTGCAAAAGTATTCAGATCCAGGCGCTGGTTTGAAAACTGTAGAATATTTTTCGTGGGACAACTCTTTTAAACCAATGATTTGCCTTTACCATGGTCTAGAGCAGGCATGCTCAACCTGCGGCCCTCCAGCTGTTGCAAAACTACAACTCCCATCATTCCCGGACAGCCTACAGCTATCAGCCTACAGAAGGGCATGGTGGGAGTTGTAGTTTTACAACAGCTGGAGGGCCGCAGGTTGAGCATCCCTGGTCTAGAGATAAGCAAATTTCCTAAAGTTTCTTTCGGGTCCGATTCGATTTAATCGGCCATCAGATTTGATTTGGTCTCAATAAATTCAACCCAGATCTAAAGTGCCCCAATTGACCTGAAAACTCGTGTATAACACTTCAAGGAACCCTAGGATGGTACTAAACTCCTTTTAAGCTCTTAATGTCGACATCATTAGTAATGTCAAAGTGACAGCATCATATATGGCTATGGGAAAAGGTATGGTAGCTTGTGGTAACAAACAGCCTGTTTAATAACACACTGCATTGTTAGAGTTTTTAGATTGAAAAACAGTCCAAAAATGTACTCTTTTTGGTGGAAGATTCCTTCTTCTCTGTCTTGTGAAGTATAAAATTATGGCTGCCATTTTGTAAGATTTGTATGGGATGAAGCCTCACAAGTTCTGATTAATTGACATTAACAAATTTGATTCATTTACATAGTATCAGGACGTTCTGTGTGGGTGGAACTAATATAGCCCCACCCCCATCTATTGCTTGCACTTGCTCTAGTCTGCAAGGCCCAAACATCAGGCTAAGATGACTGGGCCTTCTACTGTGTCTGACCCCCAGGCTCTGACCTCAGCTGCTGGACTCCAGGGGACTCTCAGGACCCTCTTATCAAAGCCCCTGTCCTGTTGCTTCTCCAGCTGGTAAGTCCATGGAGTCTGCTCCCTGTGCCCACTGTGTATGCTCCCTGTGCCCACTGTGTGCTTCCTGTGCCCACTGTGTGTGCTCCCTGTGCACACTGTGTGTGCTCCCTGTGCCCACTGTGTGTGCTCCCTGTGCCCACTGTGTGTGCTCCCTGTGACTCCTATGTGCGCTCTCTGTGCCTCCTGTGCGCGCTCTCTGTGCCTCCTGTGTGCGCTCTCTGTGCCTCCTGTGTGCGCTCTTTGTACCTCCTGCGTGTGCCCCCTGTGTGTGCTCTCTGTGTTTTGTATGTAGGCTCCCTGTGCCTCTGTGTAAGCTCCTTGTGTCATGTAGGCTCCATGTGACTGCAGGACACAACCAAACGGCATGCTCCTGTGGTGCTTGTGATGTGGCCACACTGCGTTCAATTACTGCATGGCTGTCTGGACCATAGAGGGTGCTAGTTAAACTAAGACGGCACTGTTTAGGTGGTCAGCATTGTTAATTGGGGGGGGAGGGGGGTATTGGAGTATAGATTAAGAATCTGAGTGCAAATTAGCAGTGTCTTCTTTTTTTCAGAACTTGGCTGGAGCAGACCAGGGCTGCTAATAAAGGAATCTGTAAAGCTATGTTACACATTGTGGTAGTATCACAGTCAGATCCCCCATAACAGTGTGTCATTCACAGATCCCCCGTAACAGTGTCATCCACAGATCCCCCGTAACAGTGTCATCCACAGATCCCCCATAACAGTGTCATCCACAGATCCCCCATAACAGTGTCATCCACAGATCCCCCATAACAGTGCCATCCACAGATCCCCCGTAACAGTGTCATCCACAGATCCCCCATAACAGTGCCATCCACAGATCCCCCATAACAGTGTCACCCACATTCCCCCATAACAGTGTGCATAAACAGAATTATCTCCATTGACTGCTATAGAATAAAAAAAAATAGCATAGCTAGTGATCAGCTATTATCAGAACCCTCATAGCATGATGGAGGATGCCCGTGCATGCACATTGTGCTCTCCCTTCACTTTAGGGGCCCGGATAGGACAGCCTCTTTTTTTCAGCTTGTGTTTTTATAAACTGCACAATGGAGAAAAAGAAGTGCCCTGGCTATTCATAACGTGGGGTCCATGTTCAGAATTCTCTTTGTAAATGAGCAGGAATGAAAATCCACGCCAAAACTGCATCAAAAAGTGTGTCATAAAATGCTTCAGAAAAGAAAACACATCCCAAAAAAAACTAATACGGATTCTGCATTAGGTTTTTTTAAGCACAGAAAATACTCTGTGAGAACATACCCAAAGAGGCTGAAGGATCAGCAGTTTACAGTGGAAAGGCTAAAGCAGGCATCCTCAAACTGCGGCCCTCCAGCTGTTGCAAAACTACAACTCCCAGCATGCCCGAACAGCCTACAGATATCAGCCTACAGCAAGGCATTGTGGGAGTTGTAGTTTTACAACAGCTGGAGGGCCGCAGTTTGAGGATGCCTGGGCTAAAGAGAGATGAGGTGGCAGTCTGCACTCAGCTGCTGTGGTTACAACCGATGTCCGTGCCTACAAAGTCCTGTCATGCTGCTAGTCCAATATTTCAGGATTTGGGGCCCCACTTTCAATGCCTGTGAGCTGCTCCACTGGAGAGTGACATTTGTCCTTGTGCACCTTCATAGCCGACGTTCACCTCTCACATCAATAGCACGTGGTGCTCTGCAGTTTCCACGTCGCTTATTCACAATGGTGACATGAGCCCACTTTCACCACAGAAGCACATGAACAGTTGACACTGCGCAGTTTCAGGCCCAAAATCCATTAATCATCCCTGTTTGCAACTCTGCTAAATGAACCCTGTGCAGACAGCCTATCGCACACCTTTAATACCCACCAAGCCAGTTCACGATACAATACATGATCTACGCTCTGCCAGTGTCGAAAGTAGGAATAATGTGACTAGACGGTGTATGTAGTGGCAGCAGGGAAGGTGTTCACCTGGTACGCTTTCACAAAGAACTGGGCTTTCAGGTTTAAGAAGTTTGGAAGTTAAGGGACAGTGGGATGTGCTGGGGTAATGAGGAGCAAAAAAGGCTTAGAGATGTACGGAGGGGACAGATTGTAGACACCCTTGTATGTTGTTAATATTTTGAACTTAATTTTCTCGGCAGTGGCGAAAAGCAGAGGAGAAACGAGCAGAGAGCCGATTTAACCAAGCGGCTGAGTTGAGGATGAATTGGAGGGCCATAAGAGTGCTAGACAGGATGCCACAGAAAAGGGTGTTCTAGTAGTCTACATGGGGTTAAAGAGGTTATGTGCAGAACTTGTCAATCACAGAGTAGGACTGTCCACTGGACTCCAAAGCCCAGATATAAATAAGCATGAAGCTACATGAGTAAACTATGTTATACTGATTATTTTTTCTTACAAAACTATATATTAATCTGCTGAGAACCCTAAGAAAATCCATTCTCCCTTAGCAATGTTGCTCTCATGGGAGAATACAATGCCTTACAGCAGTGTTCCTCAATTCCAGTCCTCAGGGCCCACCTGCGGGTCATGTTTTCAGGATTTCCTTAGTATTTAGCAGGTGATATAATTAGTGTCAGTGCATCAGGACTCACCTCAGGTACTTATTCTGTGGGATATTCTCAAATCATGACCTGTAGGTGGGCCCTGAGGACTGGAGTTGAGAAACACTGCCTTACAGTGACCGCATATTATGGCACAGAGACTGCCTAGAGGTCCATAATACAGATGTGTAGGAGCTGAAGTTGTGTGTGCACGAGCTGTTCTATAAAACAAGGTGAATGCCTTAGGTTTCAACCAGAGAGGAGTGAATCAATTCTTAAGTAACACACATCCTTTCTTCCTTCAGGACATACTCTGGACCTCTCTGGGGCTCCTGTCTGGTGGTAGTTGGGGTGCCCTTGATGGTGAATGTATGGCAGGATGCAAGGCAGGAGGTTAGGTGCAGGGGTTGGTGGATGGTGGATGCAGTGACCTGGCCCAGTTTAGCAAGAGCAGAGAACAGTGTCTTTACCCTGGATGATGAGAGTTTCAGTACACATAGCACTAACAGGCACAGTTCTGAGGCATAACAGAGAGCATGTTTTTTCCAATTGCTGTGTATAGGCAGCGGCAATGATGGTGATAGTAGTTCCTGAATCTCTTTCTAAACACTTTGCAATCTTTCCACAATAACCACAGGTATGCAAAACTATCAAAATCAGTACTGCAGTCCCACTGTAGGATACAGATCTTCGAACGGACAGATAATTTGTTATATAAGTGTGGTAGACACCAAAGTAATATACCCTCCACAATCAGCAAAGTCCATAGTGTTACCCTTGTCCCTGTGATCCTAAACAGTCTATTGATTATTTGCTTTGTCCTCTCACACGTCTGACACTTGTCCTCCACATGCAGGGATGAAGAGCTTCTTGCAGTCGGCCTTACTCTCTAAAGGTCCATGCAGCTCCTCATACTTTGGCTTCCAAGGCCAGACTCATTGGCTGATGCAATCAGACTACACAACTCCTTCCTCCCTCTTCTGAGTATGGCATGATAACGGAACTGTGCCACCTTTATACAGCTCCTGGGATTCGTGTTCCCATGTATATCTTGGTTGAACTTGATGGACTTATGTCTTTTTTTCAACCGTATTAACTATGTAACTTTGTAACTATGTAGATATATAATATACAAAGAATAATTCAAGACATTAACTCTCTTAGCACCAAATTAGCTCTTTAGCAGTGATCCACTGGATCTCTGCATGTGTCTGTAGCTAAGGTTGGAACTGTTTATACCTTCATGCATTGCACAACATATGAGCTTTTAAAGAGATGATGCTCTTTTTATGTGCAGGAGATAGCCTTTTCTTTCCAAAATCCTGTTGCAAAGCTTCTAAAATGTGTAATAGACACATTTCTCAGCATCACCAGCAGAATATGTTTCACTCCATATGCTGCAGAATTGTTCCTTTTTCTTTCCACAAACCTATTGCAAAGCTTCTACAGTTTATAGGTGTGTAATAAGCGTATTTTAGTGTGTCAACAGCAGTGGGATAGAGTATATTTCTGTCTAGGAGACTTCCAATTTTTCTGGTTCCCAATAACCTGGTGCAATTGTTCTACTGTTTAAAACTGTGCAAATAAGTGCATTTTAAAGAGCAAATAAGTGTATTTTAATGCTGCTCCTGCCCCTCCATGCATTGCACAACATATGAGCTTTTAAAGAGATGATTCTATTTTTATGTGTAGGAGACAAGACAGCCTTTTTTCCCCCAAAATCCTGTTGCAAAGCTTCTAAAATGTTTAATAGACACATTTCTCAGCATCACCAGCAGAATATGTTTCACTCCATACGCTGCAGAGTTGTTCCTTTTTCTTTCCACAAACCTGTTGCAAAGCATCTATAGTTTATAGGTGTGCAATAAGCGTATTTTAGTGTGTCAACAGCTGTGGAATAGAGTATATTTCTGTCAAGGCAGTGGAGTGTGAGCATGGATATTTCCCCTGGTCAGACCTTCCTGAGGACGGCAAATGGCGCGCATAGGCAGCAACCAACTGACTACATAGCATCTCTCTATAGTAGTCCATTTTTTCATCCCTCTCAGAAGGTCTATAAAATGCCCCTATTTTTGACCGGTAGCGAGGGTCTAACAATGTGGAAAGCCAGTAGTCATCCCTCTGCCGAATGCTGACAATGCGGCTGTCTCTACACAAACATGGCAACATGCATCTGGCCATTGGCAAAAGGCACTTGGAGGGCCTCCCTGCCTCCATCTCCATTGCATACTGCCACGGTCTGTTGGGGTCATCTGCATCGTCTTCGTCATTGCCCTCCAGCTCCTCCTGCCTCCTTTGCTCCTCTCCTGTCACTTGGGCAGATAAACCTGGGTGTTTATGTCCTCCTCTAGCTCCTCTGCCATTTCATCTTCCTCAGGGCTCAGCTGGCCTTGAAATGGAGGTGCCACGTCTCCTGTCCCCTTGCCAATCGGATTTGTCAGCATCACCTCCAGGACGTGAAGGAGTGGAATGACATAATTCATCCTGTAGTTCTGCCGACTGACAAATAAAGTGGCCTCAGCAAACAGCATGTGTCACCCATGAGCTGCCACTGGTTAATGTGGAAGTTACACCAGGGAATAGACCTGTCCATCTACAGCATTAAGAAATCCTTATATAATCATCAATATATTAGACTGCCCTTTATTGCTGAGGTACATTAATCCTATGTATAAACTAACAAATTAACTGAGAATGTGGCAGCAGTTCAACAAGATGCACACGGCGATTATACTCAACCTGCACTGCCCCTCTGTCTCCCTATGTTCTCCCTATGATCTCCCTACACTCTCCCTATACAATATTCTATCAATAGCTTTCTGCAACACTATCCCTAGGGCATGAGCACTTGTCATATCTCTCCCTATGCTCAGCTCACAGTGAAATGGGGGAGAACGCGCGGCATGAGGGTTTTTAGAGGGCTGTGACATCACAGGGGATGGCTAACTGCGGATTGGCTGGCTGCACTGCATTATGGGTCCTATCACATTCCAGGGCTTTTTATCTTTCACGCGGCGCAGCCATTTTATAAAAAAATTTAAAAGATTTGTTACCTTGAAGCGTGAGGAAATTTGAATTTGTGGCAAATCAAATTTTTCCTAAACTTCGGATCTAATTCTACTTCGGATGTTTCGATTTGCTCAACACTACTTATAATTGGTGAACAGAAAATTTCTACAAATTTGATTTCGGTCGGATGAGTCCAAATCGTGTGTCTGATTCGATTTGGACCAGAATCGTTTCTACCTTAATTGAATGTGTGTCCATCTCCTTGAAAACCTGTGAATGCCCCTCTCTCTCTCCAAAAATTCTGCCAAATCGAATCAAATGAAAATCTAATTCTTTCAGAATTCAAATTTTTTGAAAAAATTGTGTCAAATTTCTATTCTATAGAATCAAATTGATTTATATATTTCCCCTTTTAAAAAGTCAGTACCTCAAAGCTTTTGTACATCTCATTGATGTGCAGATCTGTACGTATATGCTCCAAATGCTAGAACATTATTTAGAGGACATTTGACATCTTCCCCCTCTGTGAAACTAGTTGTATTGAAAGTTAGTAATGTATTAGAACTGAACTCAATGTGATATCACAAAGTGTATTTTATGGGATTTTTCTTTATGGGGATGAACCAGCTTTACTATCATGATTGGGGAAAAGGAATGATTAAATGACCTATTCATATTAAAAAATAGTGTAGGTTCCCTATAGTAAAATTCATTAGAAATACTTTTATTATTCAGTCCAAAGCATAATGTATTCCCATACCAGCATCTGGGGAACTACAAGTTGCAGGAAATCCTTCCTTCCATCCAGAATGTTTTGATCGCGGTGGGCTGGGGAAGCGCACAAAAGAGCGGTGTTGTGACAAGACAAGTGGGAGTAGCACAACGGGCATTGACCGCAGAATAACCATTTAATTTGTCAAATTACTTCAGGTGCTCCATAATTATAGGCTGCCAGCGCGGCTTTTATCTGCACAGAAGTGTGCGCTTATTTAACAGCTTTCACTATTGTAAAATAAATAACATGGTAAAGAGATTACTCTAATCATATAGGTACATTAAGCTTTAAGTGGAAGACAAGCCACAGTAGCAAAGATGACATTACAAATGACTTCACACCATCCAGGGAGCAGGATGGGATAATAGAGGTGGCAAGTGATGCAGCTGCATGTTGTGTCTGTCCCATGGGCTTTAAAAGTGTCAGTGGTACCTTGGGTGGTAGTCAGGGTTGGTTCTAGATGGTGACAAATTGGACGATTGCCCAGGTCCCCTGTTCTCCTGGGGGCTCCACAAAAACTGCAAGCGCAGCAGCAAATGTAAAATGTCCGGGATTATTTAGCACAGAGTGGTAGTAGTATCTGAGTTTGAATTGAATCATGAAGGAGCTATATGGTAGTATTATTTGGGATATATAAGGTATAGAGGAAGCACGGGAAGTGGCTGCTGTGGGGCCTGAACTTAGAAGGGTCCCACCAAGGGGGAGGAACAAAAGATTTTATTGTCAGGCCCCCTCAACAGTATTATAAAATTACATTATATACATAGACACTGTAGGAAACGGACGGAACAGCTGAGAGAGTTATCTTGACTAGCCACATAAGTGGGGGTTGCATGGGAGGAAGGGGTTGCGAAGAAGTTCGCATTCATAAGTTTGCTGTGGGGCCCTGTCATACCTAGTTATGCCACTGTATGGCAGTATTATCTTGAGACTATATTGTGGTATATTAGTAATATTTGGAATTAAAATTAAAAAAGTAAACAGTCTAAAAATGTCAAACTTGTTGCCAAGGGGTCCATTTTTTTTGTTTAATAAAACCAGCTCTGGTGGTAGTGGAGGAGCCTAAGACTACATTCACACGACCGTGATTTTGGTCTGCATCCAAGCCACATTTTTTGCCCATTCACTTCAATGGGGCTGCAAAAGATGCGGAGAACACTCTGTGTGCTGTCCGCATCCGTTGCTCCATTCTGCGGCCCCGCAAAAAGAATACAACGTGTCCTATTCTTATCCGTTTTGCAGACAATAATAGGCATTTCGATAATGGGCAACCCGCTCTGTTCTGCGATGAGCGGCATCCGTGTTTTACGGATCCGCTATTTGTGGACTGCAAAACACGGCACTGTCGTGTGAATGTAGCCTAAATCATACTTAAAGTTTTACCATGGTTCAATTGCAATTAGAGTCACTTTTTCTTATACTGTATTTAGAGAACTGCAAACTGCAAAACCAGATGAAACAATGGCTGCCCTAGATTGTCTGCGCCAAAATTCTATCTAAAAATTGGAAAACATTTGGTGAAATCAGAGTTTCTACACTTTTTTGAAATTCTTAGCCAGTGTGGGGCTTAGCAGAAACAGGTCAGAGCTTTGTGGGAAAGGTCCATGGTCTAAGGGGAGGCATGTGTGATCAATTCTGTTGTCGTAACATTCAGTCTAAAAATAAGCCAATCCATAGTTGGTACAGAGTCAGGGAACAATGTCTCGCCCTGCACCACATGTATCATCCAGCCCGAGCCCCTGTGATAGATCTGGTGCAGGTTTAGACAGTTGGTCTAAGCTTTCGCCATCTACAGGACTCTGGGCCAATGATCTATCAGGTTTCTGGCTGAATTTGCAGAGCTACGGCCATGTTGGGGCATTTCTTTCTCTCCCCCTACAAAATTATAAGTCTGTTCGGTAGACAAAACTATGATCCATTAGGCTGTTTGTCTTAAAGACACCCCCTCCCATGTCATAGCCATGAATCTGGGAGAGATTTGGGGCACATATACTAAGCTCGCCTTTTTGTCCGTCATTTTCTGCCCTTTTTTAACCATTATGTACACTCATTTAGGGTTTGATTTATTATTTGGCGCACCGCTGTTCTTGAATCAGCCGTATTTTGTCTGCAGCACAGGTCTTTTATGCTTGTTAGTACTTAGCGATTGTGGTACAAGACTATTCCCCTAAATGTATTATTGTGGCCAAGGGCGGACTGGGAACTTAAAGTGGCTGTGGAAAAAATACTAAAAGTGGCCCAGTTTTGTAGTCGGATCCAAATTGATGAAACACAGGGCCAACAATATCATATCGTCTGACATTATACCACCCCAACAGAGCAAAATACCACAGTCCATCAGAAAATACTGCAGCCAGCAGCACAAAATACATCCCCAAAAACTTCCACTGGCCGGCCGTGAGGAGGGCCCAGGCGGCCCCCTGGACATCGGCCCACCGGGAAACTTCCCTGTAAAGTCTACAGCCAATCCGCCCCTGATTGTGGTGCATGCCGCCAAGTGTTCATGTGGTCCAGGATGTTTTGGCGCATTCATTATCCATATAAAGGCAGTCTCTGTGTGGGACAAATATTTGGTCCTGTCTTTCCTACAAGCTGTTTTTCTGCAACGTATGTAATTTTGGTTTCACATCTTTGGTCATGGCTTCAGTTGCTCCTGCACCTGTTATTTTCTGGGGAATTTGAGCCCAAGTTTTCTCCTACAAATAAAGGTTTTCCCTAAATAAAGAGTATTAGAAAAATGTTCCCTATCCCTGTCTCTACACATTAGCAAAAAAAAAAAAAAAAATATATGACAGTGAAACTTTCAGTTTATTAGACAAAAAGCTGTTTGGAAAAGGTCAAATATTACCTTGTAAAATACATCTGAAAAAGGGAGCCAAAAAATCTCAATCACACCACAAATTTATTCACATGTGGACAAAAATACGCCACCACCAGAGTATAGTAGTTTTAAGCCACTTCGTACTCCAAAAAGGATGGACAAAAAAGTGCACATGTTAATCAAAAAGACGTAGGTAAGTGCGCCTTAAGAATTTGCTGTAAAATCAAAAAATGGGGCAGGAGTCGCAACACACAAAAAAAACAGGCGCAATAATGTTAATATATTGTGCGGACACAAAAAACAAGGGAATCAAGGAGAGAATCCAACAAAATAGTGGTGCAGACACTTTAGTAAGTGTGCCCCTTTAAGTTCTGAGATAAATCTACATTCTTCCTGATTTTTGTTCTTTTCAACAGTTTTCTGATTTTAATATACAAATTGCCTCTTTCCCAACGGTGTCTTAAGCAACTGCCTACTCCGTCTACCCTTCGTCTCGGCCCTGGCGGCAGATTTGGAGTTAATAGTATAGTGATATGACGATGACAATCCCTTTAAAGTTTGCTTGAAAAAAGATTTGTCCTGGTGACAGAGTTACAATAAGACACAGATGTAGCAGAGCTGATACGCGACGATCTCACGGCAGTATCATAGTCAATATTTTTTTTCCCACTACTTGTAAGCCAAAAACATGGAATGGATCAATCAAAAACACAGAAAAAGTATGAAATTAATCTATCCATATACACTTTTTTGACTATGTAGGTTGTATATCTTGATGAAAATACTGATGTGTGAAAGTAAGTTAAGGGTCCATTCACACAGAGCATAGCTAGCAGCATTTACAGTAGCAGTGAGGCATCTGCTGCCTCTTAATTTATGCTGCAGATTTCACTCTTTGCAATGCACAAGGTGATGTCTTCAACAGATTTGCATCAAAATCCACATGTAACCCATGGCACCAAAGGTAAGAAAAAAAAACACCTAAGGCCCTGTTCCACTTTGCATTCTGCCACAATTTTTCAGTTTGAATGCCATGGACCCGCTCATGGTTTAGCTCCACTGAATGGAGCTAATCCGTGAATGGACACACGGCATCCAGCACCACACATGTTCTTTCTTGGATTGGTTGCAGCTATAGATTAGTGATGAACGTCAGGGGCAATATTCGAATTCGCGATATTTCGTGAATATTTGGTAGAATATTCATCATATGTTCGCGAATTCACGGTAATTTTCTTGATTGCGAAAATCGGCAATGTAATACGCGTGTAATTGGCACACAATACAGGCGTGGGTCACTATAGCTACATTTTTCAAATTGCTAGAAGTTTCCTGAGACTGGAGAAAATGGTTGGCACGGCAGAACATTACAAATATGCAGATAGAGTGCTCCAATATATTTGCGATTGCGCAAATCGGCAATTAATAATGCGCAGATTTTTGTGCAATACGGGCAACTTCACATTTTAGCAGGTCTGACTACATATTAGTGATTGGTGCACTAAGTATTGTGGTGAACTTGTGACATCACAGCACTATGTATGTATGTATGTATGTATGGACAGCAGAACCTATCACACTACCTAACACCCTGCACTGGAACCTATCAGCTACACTATAAATCAATGTAACCTACACTGACTGACCCACTAACTATCTGTATTATATATATATATATAAACTAACTAACTAACTAACTAATTAATTAATTAACTAACTAACTAACTATCTAATGTAATGTGACATAGTAAAGCACAGAGCACAGCAATGACACAGAAAAACAAACTGCAGAAAATGGCTGCTGGGGAGGTTCTTATATAGTAAGGGGTAGGCAACTTTCCTATTGGTTGCTAGGGATGTTGCTAAGCTCAGACAAAGAAATTGCAGCCTTCTCATTGGCCCACAAGCAAAAAGTGAGTTTACTGATGAAAAAAAGGTAGAATATTCGAAAATACGAAAATATATCACACTTTTCTAAATATCCGCGAATTCTCGAAGTTGCGATAATTGCGATTAAAATTTGCGATTCGAATATTCGCGTCCAACACTACTTTAGAGCACTGGCAGCGTGGCCTCTGATTGAAAACAATGGGAGGATGATTCCACATAGCAGATCACCAGATCCTTGGCATGGAATCCAAGGATCTGGGCCTAAGGGTGCTTTCACATCGCTTGTATTTTTCTGCAGTTTTGTATTTTTAGTGAGAGGGTCTACAGGAAATATGCATATCCAGACTTCTTTCTTTAAAAAAAACAGCATGTTTGAGCTCTTGCCATATTTTCAAGCATTTTCACATCATTCTCTATGGGGAAAAAATGCCATGAAGAAAAAGCTAGTGGGCAGACATACTGTGAAAAAATTGCCCCAAAAATGCCACAAAAACTAGGCATGCTGTAAAACGAAGATAGTAAAAAAATAAATAAATTAGTTCAAATTCATGCGTGTAAGGATCCTAAAGAATGCCAAAAAATGTTTGTAGTGCATTTGATAATTCCCTGGTGGCTTTTATTAAACCTCTGGCTGTGGGAAAAATGTGGCGAAACATTGGTAAAAACCTTGCAAAATACTATGTTTTTCCTAAAAACCCCTATGTGTGACACCACCGTTACAAGGACCCTAGAAGAAACTATGAATTCTGTGCCAGTTCCCAACTCCACTTTTCAATCAATTGCTATTTTTTTTTTCGAAACTCTTATTGAATTCTCAATGATTTCTTTAATAACCCGTTCAGTTTGCTTGTGACAATAAGGGACATTTTTTTCCCACACAATGATGAAATAGTGCAGCGTTGCGTAATCGCTGCTCAATTATCCGTGCATTCGTTCAGTGTTTTGCGTGGTTCTGAATGCCTTTTTGAAACAAACATCCATTTCCGAGGATATCTGCGAGGCCTGTTCTTTGTTCTGTGCTCACGGAGAAAATGCTCCAGATCCTTTGTCTCTTCTGAGAGCTTGACATATTCGATTTAATTACACTCTGGTACTGTAGCAATCGCTGCACAAGCGCTAACACTTATTTAATCCCCTCAGTCTGGAGGAAACATACTGCATGATGAAACGTACAAGGGCTAATGCACAGGACTGTATAGCTCCTTCGAGTTGTGCAAGGCCATATTGTGGCATGGGGCCTCTATCATACCTACCAATGACTCAGATTTCATACAGATACTGAGTTTTTTCTGTCGGACTTCGTACACAGAAAAAAAAAGTGACCTGCTCCATGTGATGCCCAATGTGCAAAGGTATTAAAAAGCATCTCCATGCATACATAATACAGCAGAAGTTGTGCAACAACTACAGAGCCCCACGTCCTCCACGTCTTGCTATATTATTACTATACGTATCCATATATTCTCCCTAAAAGGAAACAGCGCAGAATCAGAAACATGGTAAAACTGTATGAACTGTATAAAGACCGCCTAAGGGCTCATGCATATAAACGTATTTTCTTTCCGCGTCCGTTCCGGGCTTTTTTTGCGGACCGTATGCTGAACCATGCATTTTAATGGGTCCACAAAAAAAAACAGAAGTCAGTCCGTGTGTATTCCATTCTCATATGTCCGCATGTCCGTCCCGCAAAAAAACAGAACATGTCCTATTATTGCCCGCATTACGGACAGGGATAGGACTGTTCTATTAGGGGCCAGCTGTTCCGTTCCACTAAATATGGAATGTGCCACTAAGCATGCCTGGGGGATCCCTTATCCCTCTGGAGGTATCTACAAAATATGTCCCTTTTTTTAGAGTAAGTAGTCGTTACGCCAGCTGCGGTTAAGCAACAGAAGCACAAGGCTCCCTTTTGTTATGGTACCCAGTGTTAGGAAGGCCAGAGTGGTGTTAAACAGGCCACAATACCACGGACCATAACGGCATTTGGAACACGGGGTGAAGGACCTGGGGTGACGTCACCGTCATGTGATCAGTGCAGGGGGCGTGGCTCAGTACTGGATTAGATAAGAGGTGGTAGCCTACGACCTCTTATCCAATCCAGTACTGAGCCACGCTCCCTGCACTGATCACATGACGGTGACGTCACCCCAGGTCCTTCACCACGTGTTCCAAATGCCATTATGGTCCGTGGTAGCGGAATCCATAACAGGATGCTTGAATAACCCAAACCCGAACTTTGGAAGCCGAACTTAAAACAGAAGTTCGCTCAACTCTACTTGTAATCTATTATTAAGAAATGCTATCTCTCTCGCCTTTACTTGAATATTTGTCCTTCATTTATGCTTTTATGCATTTTTGCCTTTGTTTATTGGATTATTACGGATCTTGCCCCCTAACCCAACTACCATACTGAGCTCTAACAATTTTAGCTGGCTGTGAAGATTCACTTTGGTTTCAAATCTTTTCTATTTGGTGATAATAGTTTTTATTGTTATTTGATGGATTCCCAGAGCCTTAAAAAAATATTAGGGCATATGGATTTGATCTTGAGTTTGGGATCCCCCTCTATGAGACAGGGCGGAGAGCTGTTAGTGTTAGCTCTTGTGTTGACTTGCTGAGGTCACCCACCTGTTCATCTGAACTTCCACCATTAGGGTTGAGCGAATTGAATCTGAATACAAGGTACCCACCAGTAATGAAGCCTGCTTCGGATTCCTATTTTAAAATGTTTTCAAATCCGCAGATCGAAATGCCGAAGTCATTTACCGAAGTCTTGCACAATTTCGGACAAGACAAAGCTTTCCTACACAGAGCAAATACATTGCAAATGCTGTACAGAAACAGCATTACAAATAAAGTTTTTTAACCAATCGACTTCGGATCTGTGATCAGAAGCTCAATTTTCTCAACCCCAGCAACCATGTAATCCAGGCTATGGCTTCCCCCGGTTAAAATCAGCTATTTAAAGGGGTTATCCCATGATTAATGTAAAAAATGGAAATGCTGCATCATATGACAATGACAATCTCTTTCTAAAAAAGCTAGAAGCCCTGTACTTCACATGGATCCAGAGATCCCCTCATTCATTGTTCTGTTAGATTTATATCAACATAGCAGCTCAAGAGGAATATCCTTTCTGCTGCAGCTCAGGTGGCGTGCCCTTTCTGTTGCAGCTCTCTCCCTATGATAGCTTAGGAGGCAGTTGAAGGATGAAACTGAGCATGTGCGGCCATCTCAGAGAGCAGGACAAAGAAATAAGAAAAAAACAAACAGCAGGTGGCGCTATACAGATACATTTTATTGAATAACTCAGTGGCTATACTACATTTTTAATTACACGCAATTGCAAAAGTATTTAGATCCAGGTGCTGGTTTGAAAATTGTTGGATATTTTTAATGGGACAACTCTTTTAACCATGGAGACACATGTGTCTGCATATTAGCTGTAAGCAAATCATAGCAGGAGATAGTAGTAATAGTACGAGATGGGAGTAATAGTAAGGACTATTGTCATAGATTTACATGCAATGGATCAATTAAAAAATGGTTGGAAAAAGGTAACTATAGATGGAGCTGTTTATAACTTGACTGGGATATCAAATCACGGCGTTTTATCATGCCACAAAACCTAATACATTGAAAAAGTCAAGTAAAGGCTTCTAGCAACTATTTTTTAAACATTAAATAGCATTTGTCAGCATACTTCCTGATAGGGTTGATCATGCTGCAGTGCAAGGACTCCTCTATTGCAGTGTTTCTCAACCAGTGTGCCTCCAGCTGTTGCAAAACTACAACTCCCAGCATGCCTGAACAGCCAAAGGCTGTCTGGGTATGCTGGGAGTTGTAGTTTTGCAACAGCTGGAGGCACACTGGTTGGTAAACATGGCTCTATTGTATCTATCCAATGTATCTTTATTGAGAAATTCCTACTTTTAATTTTATGCTAATGAGGCGCTTGGAGCACTAAGGGGCAGGCATACCAACTTGGAGCACTGCCCCACCTCCGCCTTTCTTCTTTAGTCATTAGCTTTCTCCCAGTGATTGACAGAGCTAGGCATCCTCACTGCTCTTATATCTGGCCCTGAAATCTCACATATGCGCCAGTAAGAGTTCAATCTATGCATGCGCAGTAGATCTCACTAGATTGTCCCTGTCCCTGAGATCTGAACTAGAGATAAGCAAAGTTTTGGAAAATTAACAAAAAAATTTGCTTGATGACGAATTAATTTGTCACGAAGCACATTTTTTTGTAAGTAGTGGGTGCACTGACAGGGAGCTGCGAAAGCTCCGCTTCCCGTCATTGTACTCCTCAGATACCGTGTTCATACTTGATTGCAGCATCTGACAGTAAAAACAGTGTAAAATTAACAGAAAAAAAATTAAATCATACTTACTGCCTCCATTTGCTCACGATGGGCAGGCAACCGCCATCTTGCTTGAAGATCTTAAGCGAAATGTTGAGCGACCCGAGATGACGTCATTACACCAGCTGCACGAGATTTCGGCCGAGATCTTCAATCAAGATGCCCGTCACGCGCAAATGGAGTAGGTAAGTATGAGTTTTTTGGTGTTTTACAGTATCGATTTGCTACAATGAAGCACGAGGAAATTCGGCTTTGCGGCGAATTTAATTTATCCCGAAATTCGGATCATTGCACTTTATTGGATTTGCTTCGCTCATCTTTAATCTGAACTGCACCGACCAAACTCATCCGCAAGATTTCAGAGTAAGAAAATGCTCATAAATGTAGTTCTATTTATTTTGGTGTACATTTTTTTCTGTTTTGCTTTCCTAGATACTAGAAACAACCAAGATACTTCATTCTAAAAAATGGAAATTAAAAGCACATTATTATTAACATTTGTCACATGCTATAAATAAGCCCCTGGAATAAATCATCAAAAATTTCAATTAAGCAATGCTTCTAATTTTTACACAAACTTTGAGGCTTGACAACAGTTTTCTTATCCCCCCTGATCACGGCTTGGTACGGTATATATTTTATTTTTGCCAACTGATAATCATGGCCAATCAGTAAAACAATTCCTCATTATCATTTTACTAAAGAAAGAATCCCATTAAGAACTTGTCAGGATGAGACTACGCCGTATTAGCAAAATTAAATTGACCTTTGCCCTGGCACAGGAGTGATTTCAATTCGGAAAAGAAAACAGCTTAAGGAATGATTCCAACATTTTTAGGAGGATCATAATAATAGAGCTTCCGATGCTGTGTTAATCCTATTGTCGACATCTTCTCATTAATGCTCCCCTGAAGACTTTGGCAGCTAATCAAGATGATGATTTTATTTATATGCCTTACTTTTTATACACTGTATATGCAACACCACCTGCGTGCGCAGAACATTACTCGAAACAGTTCAAGGTGGATCGTACAAAGGACTGAGATCACCCTCTAAATGTAAAAAAAAGTACAGTAATCGTCTCAACAAGATTTTGTAAGTCATATTAGATTCCGAGGAATAGAAAAAAAGAACAATATAGGAACCCATCTATATACTGGCATGAGAAATATCTAATATATGCAGGAAAAAATGTTCAACTGCACTTTTTATAAGTAACTTTTTTATATAAAATATATATGATTTTGGTGTTTTTTTTTTACTGTGAAGTCACTACCTCCACAGAGATTTGCAGAACCAAGACTACTTCCAACTTAGACGCTACAGAGTGCTTTGTCAAAAGAATGACCAGCAACCACTGCTTTACAGACTCTGCTGCAGGTGAGGGAAACACAGTTCAAACACCCATCACCTAAATAACATCCATTTGGACAACCCCAATTACTTGACGCTAGTTGATTCACAAATAACTTAATTCTTGTTGTGATACGTTTTGAGTGGACAATGATAACAACAAAAACCACCATGGAATTAAGAGTCACATGATCTGATACTCCATATATTTGGAGAGTGGACCTTACGGGTCTCCTATATATAGAGCATGAGTGCAAATGACTGATGCAATGACAATGCCCATATTACCAGTAAAATTTGAAGAAAATCCTGGAAACATGATCTGCTGGGGAAGGAGGTGGGGGATGTGAGAACTGGAGCTGAGAAACATTGCCCTGTATCCTCTAGGTGACATCTCTTAGGATAGTGTTGGCACATTGTTTACATAGGTGACAACAGTGAGCAGCTGTTCTGCGTATGCCCTTAGATTGTGCAGTTGTATTTGCATACTTACTGCATAATGTTTGATAGATTTATGGATTCACAATGTCATCTTTAACTCCTGCCCACAACTTGAAAATCTGGTTCCTCATTTTTCTGTATGTTACCTACAATGACCCCAGCATTTCACGGACAGAAACAAAGTTTGACAGACAGATAAGTAGCTATATTCTGTCTTTAAATGATATAAATTAATTTAGCATTGAGATAAATGCCAGTGGACAGGTGTATTACAATGTAAAGTATTCTTTTAACTAAAGGGGTATTTGACTTGTGTTGTTCTCTTATGATTTACTAGATGTTCAGATGAACATAAAGCTATCACTGCAGCCTACTGCGTCACTATAAATTCTCCTTTTGATTGTAAGGTGGGCAAAGTCCTCTTTTATTTTTTCTTTTTCTTTTAGACAAGATGGGCAAAACTTAAATTTTTAGTACTCCTCCAATGGGAGGTCGACATACACCATGAAAGACAAGAGTACCTTTACTTTAACCTCTCAGAGGCTTAAATAGTCAGGGTGTGGATGTTGAGACCTGTGGCATACCTTCCATGGAGGCAGGTCACGCAATTGTTTTGGAGCCCCAGAAGACAAGGTCCTGGTGCTGAACTTCTCCTGATTCCTGACATGAAAATGCAACAGCCACTAAGGGGAGCTCAGTGCAAAGAGATATTTACAGCATTCATTGAATGCAGAGGTAACTGTGTATATTCCTATGCACTGAGCTCCCCCTAGTGGTGGCTTCAGGCAGACAATTTTATAACACACTGTATGAGGGAAGCGGCAGACACAGAGATGAATTTGGAGATTTATCAATGTACTTTTGCCAGTTCTCTGGTGTAAATATATAGAAAAATATGGGCAATGATTCATCATGCCTTCACTCCAGAAGTATGGCTTCAAAAAGTCACAAAATTAAAGGGGTTGTCCCACAAAAAATATTCTACAGTTTTCACACCAGCACCTAGATCTGTATACTTTTGTAATTGCATGTAATTAAAATTTTTGTATAGCCACTGAGTTATTCAATAAAATACATCTGTTTAGCGCCACCTGCTGTTTTTTCTTTTTCTCATTTCTTTGACTCACTCACTGAGATGGCCGCACATGCTCAGTTTCATCTTTCAACTGCATCCTTAGCTGTGATAGGGAGAGCATGGACACGCCCCCTGAGCTGCAACAGCAAAGACACTCCCATTAAGCTTTCCGCCTGATATAAAGCTAGCAGGGCAATGCATGTGAAGGTCTCTGGATCCATGTAAGGTACAGGGCTGGTTCTTGCTTGGTTAGAAAGAGATTGGCATGGACTATATCATGTCTGATTTTAATTTTTACATTATTCATGGTATAACCCCTTTAAGCTTTTGTGACCTTTTGGGCTCAGTTGCCCAACAACATTTTTTTACCCTATTCACTCCTGTTTTGCTGCTGAGTAACAATGTTAATGAGTTTCACTTCAGATTCACAAAATCGCAATCTCACTCCAGTAGGAAGGTAGAGTAGGAAAACTGGAGTAGCTTTTCTAGACAAAAGTGTTATGCCTTATTCACACAGTCAGTGTTCAGTCTGTGATTTCCATTAGTGATTGTTAGCCAAAACCAGGTGTGGCTCTAAACAAAGCACAGGTGCAAATCTTTCTCTTCTACCTTATATTTGTGTAAGCTCCAACTCTGGCTTTGGCTCACAATTAGAAATGAGCGAAGTTTTCAAAAATTCGATTCAGACACTTCACCAATTTTTTGTAAAAAATGTGCTACGTTCTGAATTAATTAATCACAAAGTGCTTTAAATCAGATATATCCCAGCCTTCAGGGAGAGTGTATCTTGGTGTACATCACTGTGCATTGCAGCAACATGCATAGCTAGTTCTTTATGGTAGTGAAACAGTTATAGTGACAGGCATGTGGACACCCCAATAGCAGTAGAACTAGACAACTTATTCACCCCCAATTTGAGAAACAAGGCGTGATAGAATTGTTTATCATTACACAAGGAAGACACTTGTATATCTGTGCCCTACACACTGTCTCCTATGGATCCTTTCAGCTTCAGAGTATGGTCCCTGCACTGCCCCTGCACTGCCCCTGCAGTCTCCCTATGCTCACCCTAAAGTGTTTAAAAACTCTCTTACGATCTCCTTACACTGTCCCTGCACTCTCCCTGGACTTTCCCTATCCAATATTCCACAATTAAAAACTTTTAGCAATACTGTCTCTAGTGGTTGTTACTAGTGTTGAGCGAACAGTTCGAGAATAGTTCGGGTTCGTACCGAATTTTGGGGTGTCCGTGACACGGACCCGAACATTTTCAAAAAAGTTCGGGTTCGGGTTCAGTGTTCGTCGATTACTTTCCGCTTTCTGAAGGGCAGCACAGCAGCCAATCAGCTAGCGTTTTACTTCTTGCCCTAAGAGCCCATCACAGCCATGCCTATTAATGGCATGGCTGTGATTGGCCAAGTGCAGCAGGTGACCCAGCCTCTATTTAAGCTGGAGTCACGTAGCGCCGCATGTCACACTGCTCTGATTAGTGTAGGGAGAGGACGCAGCTTCTATCAGGGCGAGATTAGGCAGGTTAAAGTCAGCAACAGCACCTAATGAACGGATCAATTTACAGCTGAGAATCATTGAACTTCTGCTAGTTACTTGCTCGCTGGTTTTTAGGCTGCACAGAGCGTTTTTCTGTCACTTATTTTCTGGGTTGATCGGCGGCCATTTTGTGACTTGTGGTGCGCCAGAAGAAGCTGCCACCAAGTCCATCAATCCATCAATACTAGTTTTTTCTTTTTGCTATATCCTACATCAGGGGCTTAGCTGTGCTAATTGCCACCCCTAGAAACTCAGGAAAGAAATTTCTATATTTTATTAAGGGGTTAAATACAATTGCCCAAATACCAATCCCCTAAATCTGGTGTTCCAGCTTTGGCTAGACAAGTATAATACTGTCTGCTGTCTGGCAAAGGATAGATTATTTTCTGGGGTTAAATTCAATTGCCAAAATAGCAATACCATAAATCAGTGGTTTCAGCTGTGGCTGGCAAAATAGAATAGTGTCCGAGGTAACGCACACACGTACAGACGCACGTACACGATTCTTGAATAGTTGTATTATCGCGATAATAAAACTAACAGTGTAAAGTTGACTGTATTGCTGTAAGTTATATTCGCGTACGAATGTAACTTCTATTACAGCACACCAATACTAAAACTGACTAAGTGACAGCTTTAAGTTCTATTCGAACGCGATTATGCGATTATTATATATCTGCTTAATCGCATTGCCGTTTCAACTTAGCATTGCTAATTCTAAATAATTCCATCCATATTGGTTAACTTACTGACTCAGTAAGTTAACGATATGGATGGAATTATTAGCAATGCTAAGTTGAAATGCAATGCGATTAAGCAAATATATAAGAATCGCATTGCGATTTCAACTTAATTCTCAGATCCGACAGTACATTCTACTGGAGGAGCGTTCCATGGTGATCGTTAGCTCAAAGTTGTAATCGCAATGCGTTTATTGCGGTATATTATCCCTCTGGGTGTCTTTTACAGGTTAATTTTTATTTATTTTATGTTAACTCATCATTTCCCTATCTACATTTGTTTGCAGGGGATTTACCTACATTTTGCTGCCTTTTGCAGCCCTCTAGCCCTTTCCGGGAGTCTTTTACAGGCTTTTTAGTGCCCAAAAGTTCGGGTCCCCATTGACTTCTATGGGGTTCGGGTTCGGGATGAAGTTCGGGTTGAGTTCGGATCACGAACCCGGACATTTTCCGGAAGTTCGGCCGAACCTCTCGAACCCGAACATCCAGGTGTTCGCTCATCTCTAGTTGTTACATCTCCCCCTGTGCTCAACTCACAGTGAAATGGTGGAGAACATGCAGGATGAGGCTTTTAAAGGGCTGTGACATCACAGGGGCTGTCTAGCTGCTGATTGGCTGTCTGCACAGTGTTATGAGGGATCTCACGTTCCCGAGTTCTTACTTTCACTTTGTAAAACACGTAGCCGCCATTTTTAGAAAAAAAAAACATTTTTCGTTACCACAAGGTGCAAATAAATTCAGATTCAATGCAAATCAAATTTTTTCCTAAACTTCAGATCAAATTCCACTTTGTATGCTTCAATTTGCTCAACACTAATCACAATCACTGATGGAAATCACTGACCAAAACACTGGCTATCTGAATAAGGCTTTAGGCTTAAAGAGGTTGTCTCACTTTTGCAAATAACATTTATCATGTAGAGAAAGTGAATACAAGGCACTTACTAATGTATTGTGATTGTCCATATTGCCTCCTTTGCTGGCTTGATTCATTTTTCGTATAATAGATTATACAGCGGCTCACCACAAATCCCCAATCTGACGAAGGTGCACTCTCCGCGGCTTACCCCTTTGCCGTAAAAAATCAAAATGTTTAAAAGGTGAAATTGGGGGCACTCAACTTCCACTTAGGTATATGGAGACTGGAGATATATATATATATATATCCAGTCTCCATATACCTAAGTGGAAGTTGAGTGCCCCCAATTTCACCTTTTGAATATTTTGATTCATTTTTCCACCACATTATACACTGCTCGTTTCCATGGTTATGATCACCCTGCTATACAGCAGCGATGGCCGTGCTTGCACACTACAGGAAAATAGCCCATTATTTTTGGAACTCCCAAAGCGATGAAAGGAGAGCGTGCTGTACCTTGCGCAGTGTGATCTCCTTCGCCTATGGGACCAGTTCTTTACATAGGATTTATTTTTTATTCTTGCTGTATCTATAAAATATGTAAGTATCTTAGCATGAATCTTTTACATTACGTTTTGCTGCTGCCTGCTGTTTAGAAAACTTTTGATAGTATCATAGCATTTAGACTGGCGAGGCTTGACAACGAGAGTTATTAATTCCATTATTGTTAACGGTAGCTAATGGCTGGCGAGCTCCAGCAACTGTCAAAGTCCAGAAGATTAATGTAGGATAATAGTGCTGATGCCTCTAGAACGCACTTTCATTCAATCTCTCTGTGAGAAGACGGCCAAAGAGTGATGTCATGTAAAATGCTGAATGTAGAAATTAGGAATGCATCAACAGATGGGGAGAGCTGCTTTGTACAGGTACTGGCTCTCACAACTTTTTTCTTCATCAGCCGACTATGCCGTTATGGTTATTTAATTTCATTATATGAAAAGTACACTCACTAACATTCCTTTATTCCAGCATCCACTGGAGTTTAATTGGTGCCAGATTTAGCATTTTTTCAGATCAGGACACAGACTTGGTTTCCTGTGGAGAGGATAAAAATCCGCTGAAAGTTTGTTATGATCCAGAGGAGTAGTGTTACCGTACCCACTATCATACTTAGAATTTCGGAACTTTATTCTGACTGTAGACAGTGTGGTTTTGAGCAAAGAGTAGAAATGATCATAATCATATCTATGAAAATTTGGTCAGCGCTTTGCGAAAGGGAGAATTTCCCACTGTATAATAGGGGCTAAAATAAGAATCTGTTATCCTCTTTTCTCAAATAGATGTCCTGTTATGCCCTCTTCAACAAGCTCTGCCAGCGCAATTACTATAACAGCTAGAGTGGCATCAAATCAGGGGTGCACCTAGCAGCACCACATACCTATAACATACAGTGAGGTCTCCTCTGATCTTCTCTTTCTTCATCTTCTCCATTTGGTCCAGGCCGCCTTGATGACTTCTTATAGCCAAGTCTTGTTTCTGCAGAGTTTGGCAAACATACATCTTAGATTGCTAACTTTTCCATCATCCCCCCCTTCTGATGCCCCGAATTGTCACCCTCCTTCTAACCCCAATGCTATGCTCCCCAATGCCCCAAACATTATACTGCAAAAATAATAGCTCCATACAGACAGTGGCCCCATAGTGCTCACAAACTGCTCTCAATAGTCCTAGTGCCCCCCAGTGCCTATTTTAATAACTTCATGCATTCCCTATGTAATAATAATTCCGGAGCATCTATTCTTATGTCTCTATGTTGTGCAATTCCTTTATTATTTCTACTAGAAGTTATGAATGAATTGCTAGCAGTTTGCAGTAAGGGTACAGAGGGATGGTAACCAGTTGGGAGGGGGCGGGGGAGTGTACCTGTACAGTCTTGCTCTATCCAATCAGTGCTGCCATTTTCAGACTGTACAGGTACACCCCCCTAACTGGTTACCCTTACCACCCCTCTGTACCCTTACTGCAGACTGCTAGCAATTTATTCATAACTTCTAGTAGAAATAATAAAGGAATTGCACAACACAGAGCCATAAGAATAGATGCTCCAGAATAGATATTACATGGGGAAAGCATGAAGCTATTAAAACAGACATGTCAGGAGAGGGGACAGGTCCTCTTTCACATCAGGGATGGGAGCCATAGGCTTCCATGCCCTGCTGTAAACTGCTCCTCCCATAGAGGCACGCCAACCGCTGTGGAAAATTTTCCCTTTCGCAAAGCGCTGACCAAATTTTCATAGATATGATTATGATCATTTCTACTCTTTGCTCAAAACCACACTGTCTACAGTCAGAATAAAGTTATAGCAATGGTGGCCCTGCATCAAATGAGTTCTACAGAAGAAGCCCTAATGGCACTATTTTGCAAATCACCATGGCATCTGAGAGTCTAACAAAGGTCCCCAGGTCTGTCATAGGATTAGGTGATAGAATACAATTGTGGCAGTAATACTTTTGAATAATAAGTTGACTTTTGGGACTAAAAAAAGTGAGATAAAATTGAAGAGAAGTTTAAGGGTAAATCCACACTAAGTGGAAGCTGTGTGCCCGACCAACGTGTTGTCATAATATTAAAATTGATTGATATGGCTGCATGGTTCTGAAAATAAAAACCGCTTTTTTCATGCCAAGACATTCACTATTAAAAAAGGTTGTCCAGGATTGGAACACCTTTAATGAAGAGCCCTTTATTGATCATTTTAATTTTGCAGGGAAACAGTAGTTTTGCCTGCAAAACCATGCGACTATTATCGACCATTTTGAAAGAGAATATTTTTGCACCGGTTGACTAGTTAGGTTATTGCCCCTTATAAGTAGGACGTTAGCCTGTGCTCCTGGCTCATAGAACATTGTCTCCAAGGCAGAGATTTTCATTAGTGACTGACTGACTTACCCGTGCTTGCCTGCAGAATGTATTGAAAGGGTTCTGAATTTTAAAAAAGGAAGTTCTTTTCACTTAAGTTTAGATAAGAGCCAATACCAGTCACAGCCCATGGACAAGACATTAGCACTTCAGCCAATTCTCTAAAAGATTGGCTAACTCCAATATATTTCAATACATTATAGTTACACATCAGAAGTCAAAAATATTATTTTTAGTTTACCCAGTGGACCTCTGGACAACTTAAAACATTTGGTGGGTCAGCATAAGGCTTTGTAAGGACATTCTAGATGTCCTTGATGAGTTTGCAGCTGCACATGGACCAGCTGGAATTAGTTTAGAGACATACTCTCCATAGAGAAGGCAGAAGTAGTTTACCATCCTTGCTGTCTCCATATCTGCTACCAATGCTCAGTGAGCATTGTGTATAAAATTCAGGAAACAGCCAAGACACTTCCTGCTCCCATCCCAAAGATCAGATGATCATCGGATGACAGGTAGCTGCAGGAGCTGCTACATCTTAGCAAAGCCAAATCAGCTCTGCAGTGAGGCTCTGGAGGCTGTTCCCTGTGTAACTGGGGCAAGTATGTCAGAAATAAAAAAAAAAAGTGCAATGTTAAAATTACCTTCTTGTATGACTTTATGTGGGGCACAATGCATAAAAAAAAAAAAAAGAAAAAAATATGGTAGATACATTGCAGAAAAAATTTCACTAACCCAATTAAAATACATATTTTTGTTGCACTTTTTAAATTTTTCCAAGTATATAAAATGAAAACAAAGCATGCTAAAAAAAATTGCATTAAATACACAGTGGAGGACCAGAAATTAATAGATAACTCACTGGTAAAAAAAAAAATGCCTTCGCTACAACTTACATCATGAACCTTCCTTAACAGGAAAGTTACTTAAAAGTAACACAATGTAAAATAAATAATTAAATAAATAAAAATCAACAAAAAAGGAAAGCATTTTTAATGCCTAAATGTCAAAACTCGAGATTTGGCAGCTTCGCCGAAGTTCCACAAGAGTAAATTCATCACAAATCACTATAAATCAGGCATATCCAGGCAACTCTGCCTTAGGGTATGACCACACAGAGCAGCCGTGCTGTAGGCGGGTTGAAGCCATGCTGCGGTGAAGAACCGCATAGCCAATTTGCCTGAAGCTGCGTTTCATTTAATAATGAAGACCACACTGTATAGTCCTTCTTGACTGTTAATGGCTGCACGGCACCTTTAACACACCTTTAAACAGGGGCTGTTGCTAATATGGGGTTTGGCTGGTTAGGTGGGGGACAATATGCATATTATTGCTGTTTTGGCCTGCAATCTCCTGCAGGTTATTTGACAGTAAACACAGAATATTAATCAGCTCTGACCTACCCACTTCTCCAACCCCAGCGTTCTCCTGTCCTATAGGTGGGAGCCCTTTTTCTACCATCTGCTTTTCCTCCTTTTCCACATCATCTAATATCGATGAAAATATGTCATCAGGAACATCCAGCTACTCCACTCTCTGCATCTTGCTGACTTTTCTAGGACATGGGGACTTTGAAGGATGATTTGGAAGAAATAAAGCGAGCAAAAGATGAGGATGGTCATTATTAAGACCTGGCCCTGTAAGGGGTGCAGACTGGATAGTATTGGTTGGCAAGTTGGCAGCAGAATAATAAAGGCTTCCATCTTATTGGTAGTGAATAACATGTTTTAGTTTATGGCTGATGAAGTTACATAGTTAATACGGTTGAAAAAAGACATAAGTCCATCAAGTTCAACCAAGGGATAGGTGGGGACACGAATCCCAGAAGGAATTGAGACTCAGATTTCTACACATTTTCATAATCATTAATGTTAGATACTTTTAAGAATTCATCTATACGCTTTTTAAAACTGTCCACTGTTCCTGCTGTGACCACGTCCTGAGGAAGTTTATTCCACAGATTCACAGTTCTTACAGTAAAGAAGCTTTGACGCTTCCGGAGACTGAACTTTTTCCTCTCCAATCGGAGGTAGTGCCCCCCTTGAGGGCATTTTACATGGAACAGTTTTTCACCGTATTTTTTGTATGGCCCATTTATATATTTGTATAGGTTAATCATGTCCCCCCTTAGACGTCTCTTCTTAAGACTCAATAAATTCAATTCTTTTAATGTTTCTTCATATAAGACCCTCCATGCCCCTTATAATTTTAGTTGCTCTCCTCTGTACTTTTTCCAGCTGTAGTGCATCCTTTCTATGGATTGGTGTCCAGAACTGAACTGCATATTCCAGATGAGGCCGCACCAACGCTTTGTAAAGTGGTAATATTACATCCCTTCCCCGCAAGTCCATGCCTCGTTTAATGCATGACAATATCCTGGTGGCCTTAGAAGCAGCTGATTGACATTGTATGCTGTAATTTAATCTACCATCTACAAGGACACCCAAATCTATAAGTGACTCTTCCAGTGTTACATCACCTAGGACATATGAAGCACAGAGATTATTACTACCAAGATGCATAACTTTACATTTGTCCGCATTGAAACTCATTTGCCAAGTTAATGCCCAATTATTAAGAGTGTTCAAGTCAGCTTGTAGTTTATAGACATCTTCCATAGATTGTACAGTTCTACAAAGCTTAGTATCATCTGCAAACATAGAAATGGTGCTAATAATCCCGTCCTCAATATCATTAATAAATAAATTAAATAATAGAGGGCCCAGCACTGAACCTTGGGGTACACCAATTATAACCCGGGACCATTCTGAATAGGGATCATTGACCACAACTCTCTGGACACGATCCTTCAGCCAGTCTTCAATCCAGTTACAAACTATACTTTCCAAGCCTATAGACTTTATTTGCCTATTAAACGTCTATGAGGGACAGCATCAAAAGCCTTTGCAAAATCCAGAAACACTACATCCACAGCCGCCCCTCAGTCCAGGCTACTACTTACCTCCTCAAAAAACAAATCAGGTTAGTCTGACAACTTCTGTCCGTGGTAAACCGATGTTGGTTATCAGTTATAATATTATTTACAGTCACATACTCCTGTATATAGTCCCTTAAAAGTCCTTCAAACGTCCTCAGCTCACCGCGCCTGTGCCAAATACAGAGCGCAGGATTTAGCAGGGAGACAGTGCCGGAGGCAGGAGAGGATCGCTGCCCGGCACTGTCAATCAAAGTAAGAAGGGGCGTGCCAGCAGGTTGCCGCACGGAGCCGCTAGGAGCAGGGCAACGCCCCCCTGCTCCTAGAGGCTAATTTACATATTATAAAAAGACGTTTTTTTGCCTAAATATACCTCGGATTTTTATAAAAAAGACATTATCAAGCTGCTCTGACATTAGCACATAGCTAATGTCAGACAGCTTATAATGTCAAAACTTGATGACAGAAACCCTTTAAAATCTCCCATTATGACCATTGTAGCAGCTTGTGCAGCCCGCTCTATTTGGTTATACAGTTGCATTTCTATCTCTTCTTTGATGTTAGGGGGTCTATAGAAGGAGGAATAAGTAAATGTAGGAATAAATAAAACTGGCGCAGATTAAATCTCCCTGCAGTCTCCCTGAACTGTCCCTCAATTTTCCCTGCACTCTCCCTCTCCAATATTCTTCTACTAATTGTTTTTAGTAACACTGTCCCTAGCGCATGAGTGCTTGTCATGTCTCTCCATATGCTCAGTTCACAGGACAATGGCAGAGACCGCACAGGATGAGGGTTTTATTTGGCTGTGACATCACAGGGGATGGCTATCTGAGGATTGGCTGGCTGTATGGCACTATGTTTGATCTTGTTCTCCTGGGCTTATCTCCTCTACACTTAGTTTAGAGTTGTAACATGTGCAGCCGCCATTTTAGGAACACCTGAATTGTTACCACAAATGGTGAGGAAATTCGGATTCGTTGCGAATTGAAGTTTTCCTAAACATCAGACCGAATTCCGCTTCAAATGCTTTGCTTTGCTCAACACTGGTCAAAACCCATAAATAATATATATTGTCTTGTTACAAGCCTAATAGTGCACATCAGGCAGCTACATCAACTAAAATGTAAAAAAAAATGTATGGCTGTTAGAATGCAATGAGGCAAAAACAGAAAGGTCATCATTGTTTAATTCCTGGAAAACCCTTTTATTTGTGTTAGTACACTGGAGCTCCAACAATGAGATGTTTTCATTCCTTAGTCATGAAATTGTCAGTTGCCAGAACTTGATAGTACTTTCGCACTTTGGCATATACTTTGGCATTACTGATACATATACAATGTATACATTGCAAATCTCACTTTATAATTATTAGACTTAACCCCTTAACCGGGGCCTATTTTCATTTTTAAATTTTTTATTTATCCTCCCCACGTTCCAATAGCCATAGCTCTTTTACTTTTCCATTCATATAGCCATATGAGGGCTTTTTTTTTGTGGGGCTAGAAGCATTTTTTTAATGCCGCCATTTAATTTACCATGTCTTGTATTGGAAAACAGAAAAAAAATTATTTGTGGGGTAAAATTTAAACACAATTCCGCCAAGGTTTTTAGGGTTTTGACATTCCAGCGTTTACTGTGTGCTAAAAATCACATGATGTTCTTATTCTGCGGCTCAATACTTGTATAGTTTTTATTTTGTTTATTACTTTAAAAAAAAAAAATTCCTAGCATCGCCATATTCTGACAGTCATAACTTTTTTATATTTCAGTCTACAATTTTTAATGGTACCATTTTTTGATATGTCTGACTTTTTGATCACTGTTATTTAATTGTTTGGGGTGGGGGACAAGATGACAAAAAAATGGCTAACCATGTGTTTTTAATTTTTTTTCCGTTACGCCGTTCACTACACAGGAAATTTTTTTTATATTTTAAGAGGTCAGACATTTTTGGATGCAAACATACCTAATATGTTTTTTTTTATTGTTTATATATCTAAACTGGGAAAGGGGGGTGATTTAAACTTTTAATATTTTGATGTTTATTTAAAAAAAATAATAATTTTTATTTATTAACCATTAGCCCCCTTAGGGACTAGAACCTGGAATATTTTGATCCCTTGTCCTAGAGAGATCTATTAGGGTGAATAGGATTCTTACATTGTCCCTGCTGAGCTGTGCCTCGTGCATAGTTCAGCAGGCAGATTACAATGGCAGGCCTGGAAAGCTTCAGAAGTGACCAGGCTGCCAATGGCAATTGATTGGAGGCTCGAGATTTCACTGTGGGTGGTCCGATCAGAAGGCAGGGGGAGCAGCATCCCTATACCTAACTCAACAGATGCCACGATCAGCCTCATTCACGGCATCTGAAGGGTTAAAGGACAAAGTCCGGTGGGATCACTGTACCCCAACATTGCCGCCAGGGGCAGGTTGTATGATACACACCATTCAAATGTGGGCACATAGTGCCATACATGTATGGCATTATGCATTAGGGGGTTAAAGGGAGTGTGTTTTTAGGAAATTCCCTGGTAAACCAGACATGATGCTTTGTAGGGCTAGCTCAGCTGAATGTAATACCTTTCACGTAAATATCCATTGCTTTATTCTGGGGGAAAATGACCTTTAATCCATGTGTAAATGATCTGTGTGGGACCCCCTTGCTCCTCCTGCTTCCATTGCCATCAATGGAGAAACTTCGCCCTGCCATCAAGAAGGTGAGGGAGGGGCTGGAGCAAGGGTGCAGAAAGTAGCTTAGTCCTGCCCTTGGTGCACTTAACTGCTCATTCGCATATGTATTAAAAGTATTTTTCTCCATAATGAAAAAAATGATCACTAAGTGAAATGTATTATTCCGTTCAGCTGAGCTAGACTTACAAGACATTTGGTCTGGTTTATCAGTCAATTTCCTGCTGACAGACTACCTTTATAGGAGTTGTCTTCTTAGAGAACGTTTTTTTTATATGCTTTGGAATCACTTGGTTGGCCATTTTTCCATGGCTGACATGTAAATGCTTCAATCTGTCTACAATCAGCTGAGTTGGCTGTTTTTAGAGAAGAGAAATGAAAAAAACCCTGTTAGACTAAAGTTGGTAGATTTTACCCGCCAGTATAATGCTATTTTTCTCCTACTGTCTTCCTAAAATAGGCAAATATCCACTTAATATTTCCATTCAGAAAAGAAAGCCCTGATGGGGATGTGCAAATGAAACTTCAGAGGAAGATCATGATACAAGTAATCATCAGAAGAATAAACGTATACCTTGGGAGACATCTAAAGTCTTGCTGTCTTTTCAGACTCATATTCCGTCTTCTGTGGCTTCTGTGCCAGCAGCAATTAACTCAAGCAGTAAATGCATTACTAATGATTTGGAAGAATTTGATTCTGTTCCTGACAAAAATGATCAAAAATCTTCTTCAGGCTCCAACCTGTTTCTTGTTGAACCACTAATTATTGCTGCAGAGGAAGCACTTCACTGAGTGTCTACACCGACCTGAAGAGTACAACATTTATATTATACTTCCTGCGAATGAGCTATGAAGAACATGATTACTGATGAGAAGATGAGGTGTGAATATAAGACTGGAGATTTTTTGTTAAATTTACTTGACTGTTTCCTTTTGATGAGTCTTTTACAGACTCTGACTTCTAGGCTCCTGTATTCAGCATACGTGGGGAGTTCTCCTGGAAAGTACCAAACTGCAAAGTGAGGATGGGAGCTTCAGAGACAGTACTCTTTGTTGTGTTGAGTGGCACGACACATGGCTAATTGGGCAGTCCGTGGTGTAACATTTGAGCAGTAGAGGTAAAGAGGAGGCTATAGGAGTATATTATAAAAAGAATACACTAGGTAGGTGTTCAACATATTAAATCGACTATTACATCACCTGGCTGGACACACATTATTGGCTGGCTACTACTGATGAGCGAGCATGCTCGGCCGGATATCTGTTCGGCTCGAGCATCGCTATGCTCGGCACATGGAGGTACTTGGCCGAGTACCGCATGTGCTCGAGCAAAATGCTCGAGTCTCCACCCCGCATGTTTTGCGGGTGGTTTTAAGCAGCCAATAAAGGTGCAGGTAAGTACTGCCCTCACTGTAATACGAGTAGCCATGTTGGCTGCTGGCATTACAGTGATTGGCTGGCCGGAACGCGTCATTGGGTGCTATATAGCACCCGATGACGCATGTTCGGCTCAGACGTAGACAGGGAGAGCAGAGCGTAGGAAGGGAAAGACAGATTAGGGTGCGAAATTTTACAGATTTTATCAGAAACAAGATTTGCAAAGACCCAAATGTCTTTTTAAGGACAACAGTGTGTGTGTGTGTGCGTTTTACTGCAGCAATCAATTTAACTCTTGCAGTCTCAGGGACAGTGCTTCGGAAGGGACAGATAGTGCAGGGAGAGAAATTTGCTGTTTTTACTACCAAAAGCTTTTCAAAGACCCCACAATGCCTTTTAATGACTACTGGGTGTGTTTTACAGCACCACGATAATTTTATTTTGTACCTATTAGTGACATATAGTGTACATCATCCGCAGACTGTCTTTAATAATCTAGCTCACATCTAGTGTCCATATTCTGTGGGTTTATGTGACATATACCGTCCGGCATACAAAAAAAGTGTCTGTATTTCAAATTGCAACAATCTGGGTCTAATATAGTGTCCATATTCTATTGTTTTATGGGACATATACTGTCCATCACCCGAAAAGAGTGTTTGATGCGCAAATCTAAATAATCTGGGCCTAATCTAGTGTCCACAGCGTGTTCCTCTCTGTGTCAAATACTGTACCACAGGTGAAACCAGTGTATTTTGGGGAAATGTACATTGTTTGTGCAACATTTAGTGTCCACAGCGTGTGCCTCTCCGTGTCAAATACTGTATAACTGTTGAAACCAGTGTATTTTGGGGAAATGTACATTATTTGTGCAACATTTAGTGTCCACAGAGTGTTTCTCTCTGTGTGAAATTCTGTACCTCAGGTAAAACCAGTGTATTTTGGGGAAATGTACCGTATTTGTGCAACATTTAGTGTCCACAGCGTGTGCCTCTCTGTTCGTGTCAAATACTGTACCACAGGTGAAACCAGTGTATTGTGGGAAAATGTACATTATTTGTGCAACTCTACTGTCCACAGCGTGTGCCTCTCCGTGTCAAATACTGTACCACAGGTGAAACCAGTGTATTTTGGGGAAATGTACATTATTTGTGCAACATTTAGTGTTCACAGTGTGTGCCTCTCTGTGTCAAATACTGTACCACAGGTGAAACCAGTGTATTTTGAAGAAATGTACATTATTTGTCTAACATCTAGTGTCCACAGCGTGTGCCTCTCCGTGTCAAATACTGTACCACAGGTGAAACCAGTGTATTTTGGGGAAATGTACATTATTTGTGCAACATTTAGTGTTCACAGCGTGTGCCTCTCTGTGTCAAATACTGTACCACAGGTGAAACCAGTGTATTTTAGGGAAATGTACATTATTTGTGCTACATTTAGTGTCCACAACATGTTCATCCATGTGTCAAATACTGTACCACAGGTGAAACCAGTTTATTTTGGGGAAATG
This sequence comes from Bufotes viridis, assembly GCA_033119425.1. Classification (NCBI taxonomy): domain Eukaryota; kingdom Metazoa; phylum Chordata; class Amphibia; order Anura; family Bufonidae; genus Bufotes; species Bufotes viridis. Next base: position 61,333,467 of record CM065592.1, on the reverse strand, counting down.
TACATTATTTGTGCAACATTTAGTGTCCATAGCGTGTGCTTCTCTGTGTCAAATACTGTACCACAGGTGAAACCAGTGTATTTTTGGGGAAATGTACATTATTTCTGCAACATCTAGTGTGTGTGCATTTCATACATATCACTGACATATACTGTACTTTATCTGAAGATGGTGTATGCTACTCTGTGACATTATCAGGGCTACTTCTCCTGTGTAAATAGTTTGCATCCCAAATACCTGTTTTAATTTATTGGCGCACACACTTACAAATCCTACGCTACTGTACGTGTGACATACTTTTAAGCATATATAACATTTAATATTAAGAATGCGGTCAGTAAGTGACGTGCAAGTGGCCGTGATGCTGATGGTGCATGCAGAGGCCGTGGCTCTGGGCGCAAGGAAGCTGAGTAAAAGAATGTAGCTGAGGCCCTACAGGTGCATTAACCCTCTAAAACAGTGATGTCGAAGGCAAACCTTTTAGAGACTGAGTGCCGAAACTGCAACTCAAAACCCACTTATTTATCACAAAGTGCCCACATGGTCATTTACCCTGAATACTACAGTACAATATAGTATATCTTCCATGTTCCTTATCATTTAGCTATAGCTGTAGAGTGCCAGTTCTTGCCACATGTCCTGTTTGGACACCCAGTAGTTGTAAGGCACAGAGGGATCACTGAGGACATTGACACTGTCTGCTATGTACTCCTTCACCATCTTCCACATTTTTTTCCATCCTTGTGACACTAGGCCATGCATAAAGGTGAGGGTGCTGGCAGGGTGTCATGAAACTGTCCCAGGCCTTGGAGAGTGTTGCCCTGCCTCTGTTGGAACTGGTGTGTTTCCCCCTCATCTTCCCTCCTGGGTTGCCCAAGGAACTAAGAACTCTGCCCCCAGCATTGTTGGATGGAAATTTATTGAGCAATTTTTAACCCCTTAGGGATCTGGCTCATTTTCACCCTAAGGACCAGGCCATTTTTTGCAAATCTGACGATTGTCAATTTATGTGTAAATAACTTTAAAACCCTTTTACTTATCCAGGCCATTCTGAGAATGTTTTTTTTTGTCACATATTGTACTTCCTGACAGTGGTAAAATTGAGTCAAAAAAGTTAATTTTTATTTATAAAAAAAATACCAAATTTACCAAAAATTTTGAAAAATTCGCAAATTTCAAAGTTTCTATTTATCTACTTCTATAATACACAGTAATACCTCCAAAAATAGTTATTACTTTACATTCCCCACATGTCATGTCACAATAACATTTTTTGTTATGTACATCGTCGATCTGACAGGTTAGATCATGTGCTATTTCTGCATAGCAGCTTGTTACGGGCGCGACAATTCCAAATATGACTACTTTTTAGGGGGTTTTGTTTCAGTTTTGCATAATAAAGCATGTTTGAAAAAAATGATTTTAGTGTCTCCACATTCTGAAAGCCATATTTTATTTTTTATTTTTTGGGTGACTGTCTTATGTAGGGGCTCATTTTTTGCGGGAGGAGATTTTAGTTTGATTGCCACTATCTTGGGGCGCATATGTCATTTTGTTCGCTTGCTATTACACTTTTTGTGATGTGAGGTGGCAAAATGGCTTTTGACACCGTATTTATATATATTTTTTTGCTGTGTTCACCTGAGGGGTTAGGTCATGTGTTATTTTTATAGAGAAGGTTGTTACGGATGTGGCGATACCTAATATGTATACTTTTTATTTATTTATTTAAGTTTTACACAATAATATAATTTTTGAAAAATCATGTTTTAATGTCTCCATTGTCTGAGAGCCATATATATATATTTTTTGGACGATTGTACTATGTAGGGGCTCATTTTTTGTGGGATAAGATGGTGGTTTGATTGGTACTATTTTGGGAGGCATACACCTTTTTGATCGCTTGGTATTACACTTTTTGTGATGTAAGGTGACAAAAAATAGCTTTTTTCACACAATTTTTTAAGTTTTTTTTTATGGTGTTCACCTGAAGGGTTAGGTCACGTGATATTCTTATAGAGCAGGTTTTTATGGACGCGGTGATACCTAATATGTGTAGTGTGTTTTATTTTTTTAATTTTTAATCATTGATAAATGTGTGTTTTTATTTTTACTTTTTGTTCACTTTTTTTTGACCCAGACCCACTTGGTTCTTGGAGATCCAGTGGGTCTGATGTCTGTATAATACAGTACAGTACATTATATAGTGTACTGTACTGTATTTTTTACTTTACACAGTCTGATTAGACTTTTGCCTTTTGCAGAAGTCTGATCAGAGTTACCATTACCGTGGCAAGCATGACGCCTGTGAAGGCGTCATGTTGCCATGGTAGCCATCACCCGCTGCCAGAACAGAGCAGCGGGTGATAGAGAGGGAGGGGGGCTGAGCAGTGGTGATCGGAAATACATAGGATGTACCGGTACGTCCTGTGTCCTTAAGTACCAGGACATCACGGCGTACCGGTACGTCCTGTGTCCCCCAACAGGTTAAAGAAAGACCTTCTGGTATTGCACGATTTTGCTAGTCCTCTCCACCACAGGAATTAGAGATAAGAAGTTCTCTTTGCAGCCGGGGTCGAGAATGGTGAACTGAACAACCAGTAATCGCTGTTGTTTAAAATACGTAGATGTGAGGGTCACAGGAAAGGCAGCATAACATAATGTCAGCCATGTGTGTCAGAGTCCCAACAGACAAGACTTTGCTATCCTCATCAGGAGGATGACTCTCAATCTGCTTATCCTCTTCCTCCTCTTTTGCCCATCTATGCTGAACAGATGGAATAAACCTGTTATGGTTACTACCCTGTGTAGCGGAGGCAATCGTCTCTTGCTCCTCCTCCTCCTCATCATTCAATTCACACTGACAAGACAAACTGAGGGTTGTCTGGCTATCACCCTGTGTAATGTCTTCCCCCTAGTTCCACCTCTTCCACATGTAAAGCTTCCGCCTTCATTGTTAGCAGCCAGCATTTCAGTAGACACAGAAGTGGGATGATTAGGCTGATAATAGCGGCATCGCCACTTACCATCTGTGTTCATCTTACAAAGTTGCGTAAAACCTCACAGAGATCAGACATACTAGACCATGTTACAGCTGGTATTCCACTACTGCATTCTGCTGCTCACAAAGCCTGGCCAACATTTGTAATGTGGAATTCCAGCGCGTGCTCACATCGCACAACAGTCAGTTAGCTGGCAAATACAAGTGCTGCAGAAGCATTGCCAGACTGTCGGCAGCTTTAGATGACTTTCTGAAATGGGCACACACGGCGCACCTTCACCAGTAGCTCAGGCAAATTGGGGTAGGTTTGGAGAAAGTTGAGAACACGTGGGCTAGGCATGGTATGGCCAGATCCCAGACATTAAGGAGGGATCCACATGGCCATATCAGCATTTGTCCCATTTAAAAGTTTGCCTTCTTCACTGGGCAGAGGTTGTTTTCTGCCCAGTGATTAAGATTCTATTATTAGGACAGGTTTTTGAGGGACAATTTCCTGACGTTTTGTTGTGGTTGCAGGGCAGAGTTGTCATTCTGCCCAGTGAGGGCAGTGCTTGTCTGAGGGCTGGCCCTGTTATGTTCCAGTGTTTGAATTGTTATTGTTATGGTTTGAGTTTATGACTATGCTGTAAAATATGTTATGGTAACTTGGTTATTTATGAGTTCTTAAACATGTAATGTCCCTGGCCAAAAGAATTTGTCCATGTGTCAGTCGTTAAGTGAACCTTCACAATAACTGCGTTGGTCAGGGCACGGGTGATGTTATGTGACACAATTGCCAGTGTAATGCGGGGACGGCACACAGAGAAAATAGTGGCGGCTGGGGACTGAGTAACGAAGCACGGCCACCGCCATGAGGCTGAGGAAAGCCTCAGTGTCCACAGGCCTAAATGACAATATTTCCAGGGCCAGAAATTATGAAAAGTGTGCATTTAGCGCTATGGCCTGTGAGTGAGTGGCTGGATGGGTATTTGCGCTTACGTTCAAAGGCCTGGGTAAGGACATCTGTACACTGTGCTTGGACACAGAAGTAGGTGTGCTAGCTGATGGTGCTTGCGAAAGCCCAGCTGCAGGGTGGGAGTCATCCAGGCATGCATCTAGGACAGAGGAATGGACAGCACGTAACACAGGGGTGGAAGAGGAGGCAGTGGTGTGAGCCACAGACACTGATTGTGGACCCAGGGGTTTGGGCCACCTGTTAGGGTGCTTTGCTGCCATGTGGCGGATCATGCCAGTGGTGTAGAGGTTGCTAGTGTTCACAACCCCTACTCATTTTGCCTTCAGTGTAATGTCTTCCCCCATTATGTTCCCGGGTTTGAGTTTTTATTGTTATTGTTTGAGTTAGAGTTAATGAATAGGATGTAAGATATGTTATGGTTATTTGTTTATTTATGAGTTCTTGATTTGGTATAGCACAGTTACAGTTAACAAATTACAATTCTTTTATCATCCCCACTTTCCTCAAAAAAGCGCAAGACTACGGAACACTTGGCAAGGGAGATTTCCGCAAGGGGGAACAGTTGCAGGCCTATTTGGTGTGGCCGCCTTCTCCCTTTTGCCACCCCACAGCCTCTTCCAGTCTGTTGAGGTGCTGTGGATCCCTCCCCCTCTTTTCTGCTGTCCTCGCTTGGCTTTCCACCTTCCCAGGTTGGGTCAGTGATGTAATCGTCCCCCATCTCCAAATCCACTTCCTCACTCTAGTCATCCTCCTGACTTGTGTTGACCTAAAAAGACCCTCACTCATTGACAACTGTGTCTCATCCGCATCATCCACCTTGTGAAACACTAATTGCCATTTCCCACCGTCAATCTTTTACAGGGCAATCAAAAAATATTGTTAAAATTTCAATAATATTTTTTCGCAGCCGGTGCTGACCACCATTCCCTGCGCTAACTCTGCAATGTAACATTACTGCAATCAAAAAATATTGTTAAAATTTCTATAATATTTTATCGTGGCCAGTGTTGTTGATATTATCTCTACAATGTCCTTGCCCTGGCAGTCGAGGGTGAGGTAACTCCTTAGTACGGAGGAATCTCGTTGGTTATCGGAATGAACCACACAAATCGTCTCGATCCACCCGCTCACAACGGCTATGCTACAACACCCACAGAATCGAGAAAGAGGTATCAATCTGTCAATCTTTTCAGTGTCCGGGCCAATGTGAAATCAAATTAAGCCGCAGGCTCCACTCCTGGTGGTGCCCTTCCGTCAATTAGTTCAAGTTTCAGCTTTGCAACCATACTCCCCTCGGAACCCAAAGACTTTGGTTTCCAGAAAAATGCTTGGTGCGTAATGGGAATAATGCCGCTGGTTCATGTGTCGGATCGTTTTCAAACCAGGCTACAAATTTAAACTTAGATTAATGAAAACATTCTTGGCAAATGCTTTCAGTGTGGTTCTTCTGGCGCCAGTCAAATAGCCATCTTAATCATGGCCCCAATTCTGGAAAAAAACAAAAAATTTTGGCAGTACTTGCACTTTACATACAATAGAATATACAGAATAAGAATGTTTATACAGAATAAGAATATAAGAATGTTTTCTAAAATTTTTTCCTGTAAAATAGATTTCTTTTTTTTTTTGGGGGGGGGGGGGGTTGGGCTTGTATTTGTCAGTAAGTAAAAGTGGTGTACAACTGGGACAACATGGTTCTCAGCAGTGACTTGGAAATCCAAGATGCATCCAGACATTATCCCCATGCTTTTCTCTGTCCATTTCGGTGGTGTTTTTGTCACTTGCTGACCTTTTCCAATGGACCAGGCACCCTCCCCTCTTCAGAGCAAGGGATGCTTGGTTGTCTCCCATTGACTTCCATTATACTCGAGCACACGAACATAGCAATGTGTTTGGCCCGAACATCCGAACACCCGAATACTTTGGTGCTCGCTTATCACTACTGGCTACCCATAGAGTATGATAAAAAAATATATAATATAATGCCTCTCCTCCATTACCCCATGACTCCTCTTTCTGCTTCAGCATGAAACCAGGTGTAATGTGGTAGAACTGGCTGAAGGTCTTATGGGAAATGTTATAGACATCAGACTTTCAAAACAACACAATTCCTGTACTCAATTATAACAACACAGTATCTGGCATCTTAGTTGATAATTTCACTGGTACATCAGGTGCCTCCTGCTTTTTGCTGAACTCTTCTGCAGAAACATGTCCACTCAGTGTTCCAGCAATGATTTTGCTCACACTTGCTGTTTGGGTACTGCTCTGCTCCCAGCTTGGTACAAACACTGTACACACAATTCCACATTACATCAGACTCAACCCACTTCCTGCACTTCACAAATCTGTACTCCCAGGAGGGGGTACAGTTTCTTTCAAGTAGTGCTGTCCAACACAAGCACTTGAAGACTCACCAAGAATGCTTATCTATTCCATTTACAATTTAAAGGCACAGACTGCCACTTCCCCCTATAGTGGAGGAAGTAATGGTGATATCCATTGACATGGCTTACTCAAATATTGTGGTACTGGCTAACAACACTACTAGCATACACAGAGAAGAAAGAGTGTCAAGGCTGCTCAGCACTTATATCATATCTACAGCCATACAGTGGTACATATATTTTAATAATTTTTATAACTCTTATTGCAGTGTTCCAAAGGGCTTTTTAGGCTGGAATCCCAATTGCAGTTTCTGCGGCTTTTTTGATGCAGAATTTTGAGTCAAACACAGGATTAGTTACAATAAAGAGGAGGATTAACAGTCCATGTTTTATTCTTAATCTTCTAAACATGAGTAACAAACAATCAATTTGTTCGTGAGCCATGGACTTGTCGCAGAAAGAGCATGAAACATTTTAAAGGCTATGTACACGTTTGGGGCAATTTTTTATTATTATTGCATTATACTTATTTTGAGCTGACATGCTGTACTAGCTGCCTGTGGATTTTTGGTCTTTTCCGTCATCTAGGGAACAGACAGACTCTTTATCTCTGCTCTCTGACATTATAAACACTCATTATAGCTCAGTTCTTATCTCATTGATAAGAATGTGGCTTAAATAAGTGTTTATGACGTCTTAGTAGTTTAGATATAAGGGTAATTAGATGACTGGAACAAAGTGAAATTACATATGCTAACCCCTAGGGGTAGAGTAACATTATTTAAAAATTAACTTTTAATCCTGATACTTAAAAGATGAGGAGACATAAACCAATGTACCAAAACAAGACAATACAACAAACAAACAAAGGGTACCAGGTAGTGCACCCTTCACTGTGGTAGGTAAAAAGGAACAAATCCTGCTGCGCCTCAGCTGAGGTGCATGCAGTCTTACCCAAACCAGGGTTGGAACCAGGGTGAATGAATGGAGGACTGCAGGTCTCTGCATTAGTTGTCGATGGCGGGTATCAGGGATCGGTGTCAACAGCTTGTAGAATCCCAGGCGGCATCCGTATGGTGGTCCCTATGATATGGCGGGGTCTATGATAGGCAAGTAGGTCCTAACCCTAGTAAACCCTAACAATGAGGGGAGGGGGACTATTGTACTACTACCTATCTACACCGAGCACCCACCCCAAAAGGGGCGACCCCGTCCGGATGCCTGTCCCTAGACCCGGTCCTTTCCCTGGACCATACACTGCAGCGCGGCTGGTAGGTAGGTTCCCCCAACCATAGGGGACCACGTGTATTTGTTTCACTTTACTATTGGGAAGACCCCCTTCCACCATAGGGGCTCTCTTAAATACTAGACCATATATTCAGGACTATCATCTCCTGATCTGTGTGACATCTCCCACTAGAGAGGCCACGTACTGTATTATTTCCTTATAACAACCACTCCAAAAAATCTTGGAGTAGTCCAGCAGTGCTTGCATATTTTGATTAATTCCCCTGAAGAGTCAACTGTGACAGAAACGTGCCACGTCGGGACACTTCTCAAATTTTAGCATAGCCAATCTACAATTTTAGAATTGAGATCCAGGGAAAGGACCGGGTCTAGGGACAGGCATCCGGACGGGGTCGCCCCTTTCGGGGCGGGTGCTCTGTGTAGATAGGTAGTAGTACAATAGTCCCCCTCCCCTCATTGTTAGGGTTTACTAGGGTTAGGACCTACTTGCCTATGACAGACACCGCCATATCATAGGGACCACCATACGGATGCCGCCTGGGATTCTACAAGCTTTTGACACCGATTCCTGATAAAGGCCATCGACAACTAATGCAGAGACCTGCAGTCCTTCAATTATTCACCCTGGTTCCAACCCTGGTTCGGGTAAGACTGCATGCACCTCAGCTGAGGTGCAGCAGGATTTGTTCCTTTTTACCTACCACAGTGAAGGGTGCACTACCCGGTACCCTTTGTTTGTTTGTTGTATTGTCTTGTTTTGGTACATTGGTTTATGTCTCCTCATCTTTTAAGTATCAGGATTAAAAGTTAATTTTTAAATAATGTCACTCTACCCCTAGGGGTTAGCATATGTACATGAATTTTCGGAGTGTTATCTGAGCCTACACAATTCGCTCTATACTGCTATCACAAAGTGAAAGTAGCAGTAACACAGTTAGAAAAACAGCTAAACAGCTCTATATTTTTAATAAAGGCCAATTGAAAATATGATTTTTAGCCAAAATTAGGTTAAATCATAAAAAATTTACTCCAAAGGTGTACTTAGCCTTCAACTTTTAATATAGACCAATAAAAAGGGGCTCCACTATATGAGCAGGTATCTTCAACCCAAGTATTATTTAGAGCAACACAACAAAAAAGAGAAAAATCAAAAATTTATAATCAAAGGAAGAGAGGAGTGGTGGGATCAAGCATAGTCCCTGACTATGTCTCAACCCAGAGATGCATCAAGAAGGTAGATGCCCTCTGTCCCCGTACTTACTCCTAACACACCCTAGAATACCCTAGAGCTGTGTTGGCTAACCTCTGGCACTCCAGCTGTGGTAAAACTACAACTCCCAAGATGCACACTTGCTTGGCTGTTCATAACAGAACTCCATAGAAATGAATGGAGCATGCTGGGAGTCGTAGTTTCACCACAGCTGGAGTGCAGGAGGTTAGCCATCACTGAGCATTCTAATGCCTTTCCCCTCTCTTAGGTTCCTCAAGGGATGAATGGTAAATGGGTAAACAAATTGCAATCTATCAAGATAGAAACAGATATACCAGTATAAGTTAGTTACCATATGATTGGCCCAGGTACCATAGCTAACAAAGGATGAAAAACATGTATGTATGAAACAGTCAAATAAATGCCAGTAGGTATAGCTAGCTGCCATCCTGCATACAACCATGGAGTTATCTAAGCCCTGTTATGTTCACTGCATGTGAGTGGTCCCTTGTGGCTATTTTCAGAAGTCTAATAGCGGTTGAACTGATAGGATGCTACTCATGCGCAGTGTCCTTTCTGTTCAGCTTGGGGCCCCATTCTGGAATTAGGATGTCCCTGGGATGAGATCCTCACCTATATGATGTTTATGACCTATCCTAATTTTATTCTATCCTAAAAAGGGGAAATTATAGGGGAAAATACTTTTTCATATACTGCTAATAGTTCCAAAGATAATAAAATAATACAAATAAGTATAGTTAATGAGAAGGAGCTTGGTTATCATCGGCCCCTTGGAAAAAAATAAATGATTAGCAGCAACAGTGAATATCCAGAGAGAATCTAGAGGTTGTATTAAGCTGCATCGCAATGGGAGGTAAACCCGAATCATTTATAAAAGGTAAATGCTGGCAGTACACAGGCAGCCCTGGGCACCACACTGCAGGTGTGATTTATGAGGCAAGGGACTGGTTATAAATCAAGCTCTTTGTTTTATAAAGCAGCGTTTCAATGCACTTGATCATAGAAGTGGCTTGGGAAAAAGTACTGTTAAAGGAAAAAAAACTGAAGAAACAAGATTCAGCAAGAAATGGACCACCCATCCTCAAGAGTTAGGATGGAGATTTTATTCCAGATATAGTTTTTCATTTTTCACATTTTATAAAGCACAAGAACAAAACGAGTTAAAGGGATAGTACAAGAAGTAATGAAGCATTTCATAGGCTGCCACGGACAGCAGTACACTCCTTCTCTTTAATGTCATTAAAAGATATCATATATTTGTATTTCACCCAGGAAGGTTGAGAAGAGGGATTGTTCTATCCAAGGATGCAAGTGTTTGGTGCCATAAACCTCTTTAAAGCTTTGTTCACATCTGCGTTATTTTATTTTGCTCTATCGACAGTGACCCGGTGGTTCACTGCTAAAGGGCTAATGCTATGGTTTCCTGTTAAAACTGTTCAATGGTATATTGTTCAGAGGATTGATGTATACTAGCTATGTACTTGTGTAACCAAAAGAACTGTATATGAGAGGAAATGCAGTGGTTAAGTGTGGCAGCTGTGGTTACAGTTGCCAAGTGGCGGGCTGGTCCTGCACCCTGGTTGTGAGTCTTCTGTTGAAGAAACCAGAGACAAGACATGCTCAAGTGTGTGCTGCTGCCTTGTGCAGGGAGACATCATACCTGTGAGATTGTACATTTCCAAAAAGCAACTGTACTAAGGAGTGACCTCTAACGGAGAACAGAACAGGCATTTTCATGGACTGGGTCAGTAAAGGTAATGCACATTTATGGCTTCAGACTTTACTACCCATAGTTAGACTTAATTGCTTCTGATGCCCAACACACTTCTGAGACAGACTGAACATCTGATCTAGGACTTCACTCCTTAGTTGGGCATTGCAGATATATGAGAAAAGAACTTGCATGTCTGTAGTCAATCGAGAAGATTGCATAGTGTATCTAGAGAGAGACCTAGAGGGGATTATCTACTGCCTACCCCTATACACAACCTGTTAGGAGAAACCTGCCATGTTACATACATCAGAACTGTGCCTACTACTGTTTTTTTGCACTGCATTAGCCATCTTACTCAGTAAAAATGTTGTCAATTATAACCCAGCCGGCCTGAAGATCATTTCCACCATCTACCAGCCTTTAGCACCTGTTTCTGAGTCTTGCACTCTGCCAACCATACACCATCAAGGGCACACCAGCCACCACCAGGCAGTAGCTCACCAGCCCAGGGTGTGCCCTAAGGGGAGCAAATGGAGTGCTCCTTCATCCACTGCAGAGGAAAGCCAGAGTAGGTTCAGCCACCTTGAAGACTGCTACCCCACTACCACTACTCTCATCATTTTAGTGATGCAGGTGCGCCTTCCCAGTGCCCAGTGCCCAAATCCTTACATGACAGACACCAATGTTGCCCAATGGATCACATTGACTATAATAGGGCTTGTTGGGTTTCTGTCATGGTGCCTGTCATTTTTCAACAAAATAGTGCAACATGTCACCCTGTTTTGTTTAGCATTTTTTAGGAGCCGGCCGACTGGGAAAAAATACTAGAAGTGGCTTGTTTTGTAGTCTGGTCCAAATTGATGGAAGGCAGGGCAACACAACTAAGCAGGGCCAGCAATACCACAGTCCATCATATTATACCACCCCAACAGAACCAAATACCACAGTTCATCACAAAATACATTCCTAAAAAATTCCACTGGCCAGCTGTGAGGAGGGCTCAGGTGGCCCCCTGGGCTTTGGCCCAACGGGAAACTTCCCTGTAAAGTCTATCCCCAATCCACCCCTGTTTAGGAGCTTCCAACATAGATGTTAACAAAATCTAATATCAGAGCTGCCATGGCAATCAGTTCTCAGGTGGTCCGAGTCCTGTGACCACTGGCAAACTGCTGATTTTGGATAGTTGAAGTCAGTTGGCTGCAACAATTATTACAGGGAAATGCTCAATAGCCCTTTTATATTTGCCCTTTTAGTCAACAAATGTCAACTATCTGCTCAGAACCCATCTCCATAAGTTATTATTAGATGGAAAGATGAAAGACCAAGTGATACTCTTTTTCCTCTGACTGCCACTAAAGGGGAAAAGAGTAAACAATGGTAACTTCTCCTGGTACACTCAGATTCATCATGGTGGCTCTCAAATTAAAGGGGTCTATAATGAGACAGCAGACTTACCTTATCAAAGACTTTTTAGCTTTTAATCTGAGCAGTCATATCCTGCATTTGGAAACAGACCTGTAAGCAGAGACTGGCGGCCAGGCAACCGCTTAGGGTTTTACCTGGCTTTTTACAAAGCCCTGCAGAAGAAAGATGGTTTGCATGATACTTACCTGTCCATCATGCCGTTGATGCCGCTGTCTCTGCTGCATTCCCACAGGCTGTGGGCTAACTGAACTATCTTTCTTCTGCAGGGCAGAAGAAAGATCAGGTTTTATAAAAAGCACAGAGAACCCTTTAAAATATTTTTTATGCAAAAAAGAAATTCATGTGAAAAGGGATATTTTTCAAGTGGTATAGGAAGATTTTCATCTCTTAGCACAGCTGGCATGAGTAATGTATATAGAAGATAGGGGATGTTTGCCAGCAAAGGGTTTTCAATATTTACTATTTAACCGTGCAGCTGAGTCCTTTCTAAATGTCACATTATATATGTAGAAAACATAGAAACGTGCAGTAATATGGAGACCAAGACTTTATTATAAACCACAAACAAAGATGACCCTAATGAAGAACCTAGACCTATGATGGCTAACCTCCGGCACTCCAGCTGTGGTAAATCTATGACTCCCAAGATGCATACTTGCTTGGCTGTTCTCAATTGTGACCACAGCATCTGAGCAATCTTTCGCCAGGATTGCTGCAGTCTTGGGGATTGAATGGCTTCCCACGCCGAAACTGAGGGAGCCGTTAAGTTGCTATGACAGCCTTGGGCCTTCTAAAGGAGCCGAGGCCTGCCACAGCTACGTTTCTATGGAGTCCTGGCTGTGGCAGATAAGAACATAGTGAATCTCCAATAGGCGTCAATGTTAAATCATTGTAGTCTATGGAAGAAGCGATCAGGCAATTACAGAATATTAATCAGATCCTCATAGCCCTTCTTCAACCCCAGCGCTCTCTTGTCCTACAGGTGGGAGCCCATAATCTGCCATCTGCGTTTCCTCCTTTTCAACATCATCTTATTATGTAAACTAAGATATTTAATTCAATACCAATAAGATGGAGGCCTTTATTATTCCAGTGCCAGCGTGCCAACCAACCAATACCATCCAGTCTGCAACTCTTAGTGGGGTCAGTTCTTAATGATGAAAATCCTTATCTTTTGCTGGATTTACTTCTTCCAAATCATCCTTCAAAATCTATATGTCCTAGAAAAGTCAGCAAGATGCAGAGAGAGGAGAAGCTGGATGTTCCTGATGACATAGTTTAATCAATATCAGATGATGTGGAAACGGAGGAAAAGCAGATGGCAGAAGAAGGGCTCTTACCTGTAGAGTAGCAGAGCTCTGGGGTTGGAGAAGGGAATATGCAAAGCTGATTAATATTCTGTGCTTACTCTCAAATAACCTGCAGGAGATTGCAGTCCAAAACAGCAATAATTTGCATATTGTCCCTCCACCTAACAAGCCAAACACCATACCAGCAACAGCCCCTGTTTAAAAGGTTCATTAAAGGTGCCACGTGGCCATTAACAATGAAGAGCAACAGTCCGGTCTTCATTTTTAAATGAAAGGCAGCTATGGGCTATTTGGCCTCGCGGTTCTTCACCACGGCATGGTGCCAACCAGCCTGTTTGGTTGTCCCTAAGGCAGAGTGGCCTGAGTATACCTGATTTATAGTGATTCATGATAAATTAATTTGCAATAGATTGAATTTCTTCGCTAACTTCAGCGAAGTTGTCGAATCTAATTTACAGTTACAGGTAAAAGACAAACCGAATCAAACTGGACAATCTTGTAAGGAACAGTGCAAACCTAATCTCCACCCGACCACTGTCCCTACCTACTTAGACAATATGTCCTAAACAAGAAATAAACAAAACAACTGGTCGACAGTCCCTATGCTCGCTAAGTGCAGGGACTTAGTCCAAGCAATCAGAGTTAGAACTGCAGTAAACTGACCACACAAGACTATACGGCAGGAACTCAAGCAGACTAAAACAGACATGAACGAAGATAGCAACCACACTTGACCAAAGGCATGGAATCATAATCAAAGCATACACTGGAACCCATGCAGCTAAAAATTCTCTCAGGAAGCATGGTGTTCATGGGCAGTACAGGACAAAACAGAAGATGTATTTGACATTGAACAATTAGGCTGACCACAAGAGTCAGGACCAAAGTCACAAACCCACTGAACAGGATCAGAACAGAATAACAGGGTGCCATATAGCCAAGGCTGGAAGTCAGAATGCGGCAGAGCACTTGAATCCCACTCACAACTGCAAGAGCAAGATCACTCAACACGCTGAAGGAGTTAAGCTAGAACCTGCTCATACCACACTGACCAGGCTCACAGCAGACCCATAGCAAGCACCCTGCACACAGCTTTCCTGGAGACATAAGAGAAACTAATCTCTCAGGCAGAGTGCCCACAGGTCTAAATAGCTGAGTAATAAGGCAACCTGACCCCCTGAGGGAAACATTTACCCTTACGTCATACCCAAACAGAAGAATCATACAGGTAACTGTTTTTACACACCCACAGAAGTTCACAGCTAGGCTACAAAGCAACACATTGTCACAGTGACACCTGCTGCTACCAAGGAACACCCTATGTACCCATTAATAGAGAGGGCCCTCCAGCCACAATTGCCAGATTGTAATTAGTAGCCCGAGAGTTTAGACACAGAGTGGGTTATTTACTAACAGAAATACGTCTATATTAGGCATATTTCTGGCGCAGATTGCGCCGCAAAGGTTCTTTGCACCGAAATCTGCAACTTTTCCCCGAGTTACGCCAGTTATAAAATAAATGGGCATGGCATGGGTGGGGAAAGGGGACGGGATAGTAGGCCCATCTTAGTCATCATTTTTTATGCCTGTTTTAGACGTAGAAAATGGTCTAAATCTATGCCAGCAAGAGAGCTGGAGTAGATTTACTGTAGAAGCGGTGGCGGATCTGCCTAACTTCAGCAGATATACCGCCAGCGCAGGGCCATATTTATAACGCTGGTCTTAATAAATGACCCCTAGAGACTTTAGCCAGAGAAGAAGTAATTAGAGGGCTTTTGCTGTAAACTACTTGCTTAGCTCATGCTTGGACATATGGGAGGAAATTGCACTTTGTACAGATAATTGCTAGATGTACTACAAATCCTATTTTGCACACAGTAAAGAAAGACTTTTGTATGGTTAATCTGGCCTGGTCTCTGACTCTTCTAACACCACATGCCTTTCTTGACACAGGCGAGATGGTGTAACAACATGATAACCCCACACACACACATACTGCCTGTACTACACAATGTTCTCCAGAGAGTGTCCAGCAGCTCCCTTGGCCAGCTCCATCACCAGATTTCTTCTTCCATCGAGAATGTCTGGGACTGGATGGAGCGACAGATCTCCCATGCACAGCAGACAATAACCACCTTGGCTGATGTACGGGTCAAAGTTGAAAAAGCTTGGAATGACATCCCGCAGAAGGATATCCAACTTCTATATGACTAGGCTTGGAATACCCACAGGGGAATGGGTAAATTTCCTTAAAGGACCCATGAGCAAGTTGGGCCCCTAGTACCCAGTGGTGTACATAGAGAAGTTAGGGCCCCATAGCAAGGATCAAAACAGGCCCCCCACACAGGACATAAGGGTTTCTTCCTAAACCTTTTTCAATGACCCTTGGGCAATTTTTTCACTGCCTTATTTTCTAAAAGTTGTTCCTTTAGAGGGTAGAGTCCTGACCACGTTTTCACCTTCAGTAGAAGAGGAGATAATCCCAACTAAGACTGGGCCCTGTCTTGCCCTGGGCCTCGTGGCAGTCGCCTGGTCTGCCGCTATGGTAGTTACGCCTCTGCTAGTACCTCACCCCCTGCACAAGTGGCTCATGGCACAGTACACTGACTGCACCATTTACAGATATACAAATAACGCATGTTAACAAGCCTATGTTCATATAAACTGGGTAGATTTATTTAACAAACTACAAAGTTTATTATTATAGATGTATGAGAAGGCCGAGGAGACATCTAGGTATAAAGGCAGGCCAGATAATATCCTCTCATCCCAGGGACCAGCTTTCTTAAAGTTGCTGCAGAGACCACCATAATCAGTTATCTTGTAGTGACTTGCAGCTGCATGTCGCTGTGTGCGTTCGTGGCTCACATAGCTACAAGGGTCATAGTCCAAGGCAGGAGTCATCAGCAGGATACTGACAGGGTCTCCAGCACAATCTGAGACACATGCTTAGCATCATACTAGTAGTCAAAAAAATGCGTGCTAGTGTAGTTTTAGGGATTTATGAATGGGGATTTGGTAATATCTGCTTGTAACTGTACGGGGAGCCCTCAGAATGAATTTTACTAGTGGGCCCTAGGAACCTCAGTCCGATGTTTATGACCATACCCTTGCCAGAGTGGCAGCCTTTATCGCAGCAAGGGGAGATGCAACCCAATATTAATGTGACTCTGTATCTACTGCATACCCCAAAGTAGAGGGTGCACCACCTTGGTTATGTGATCATTGACCAAGCTCCACTAGCAGTTTATACTTTGTCAATCTCAGCTCAATAACATTGTTTTCCAGGTGATCTCTTTTTTTGGTTGTGTATCTATGTCATAGTAACATAGTAACATAGTATATAAGACCGAAAAAAGACATCAGTCCATCCAGTTCGGCCTGTTTCCTACAAGTTGTTCCAGAGGAAGGCAAAAAAACCCTGTGAGGCAGAAGCCAATTTTCCCCACTTAAGGGGAAAAAATTCCTTCCCGACTCCAATCAGGCAATCAGAATAACTCCCTGGATCAACGACCCCTCTCTAGTAGCTATAGCCTGAAATATTATTACACTCCAGAAATACATTCAGTCCCCTCTTGAATTCCTTTATTGCACTCACCATCACCACCTCCTCAGGCAGAGAGTTCCATAGTCTCACTGCTCTTACAGTGAAGAATCCTTTTCTATGTTTGTGTACAAACCTTCTTTCCTCCAGACGCAGAGGATGTCCCCTCGTCACAGTCACAGTCCTGGGGATAAATAGAAGATGGGAGAGATCTCTGTACTGACCCCTGATATATTTATACATAGTTATTAGATCTCCCCTCAGTCGTCTTTTTTCTAAAGTGAATAACCCTAATTTTGATAATCTTTCTGGGTACTGTAGTTGCCCTATTCCAGTTATTACTTTAGTTGCCCTCCTCTGAACCCTCTCCAGCTCTGCTATGTCTGCCTTGTTCACAGGAGCCCAGAACTGTACACTGTACTCCATGTGTGGTCTGACTAGTGATTTGTAAAGTGGTAGGACTATGTTCTCATCACGGGCATCTATACCCCATTTGATGCAACCCAATATCTTATTGTCTATCAATTACACTAAGAAAGTGTAATATTACAGCTGGTTCTACTCAAGCATGTGCTATCATGGATGACACATACTGTGATGTTATATGGCGAGTCAAATATTTTGGGGTGAACCGATGACTAAATGTGTTATTTCCATTCCTACCTAAATATTGTCTTAAGGAATCTAGGCAACTATTGGTTGAAGAAGAACTGTGTACACTGCAGCGGACCATGGAAGGACATTGCTGTCTTATGTTATATTCAGGAAGGATGAAGAAACTCAGTTACGTAATGGATCTTTGGCTTGTTATACATTGTTTTATAGAAGAAGAAGAACCACATGCTAAAATGCTGTCTGCAGGCGTGTTAGATAAACCTACACTCAGAGTGGTAGCTGTAGTGGCTTTCTGGTTGGACACTATGACCATTATTCAGAGCAGAGGGGAGGGGTTGGGAAGTAGTCTGCTGCAAACAGATGTCACTTTCCTTCTGTCTAGAATCCCAACATGTCTGTCAGCTATATGGAGAAAACAGAATTCATCATCTTTCCCCATGACACTTAACCCCTTTACCAGATCTGTCCATTACAGTTAGCAGCACCATGCTTTCTCCAGTCCCACATGTCCACTGCCTGGGAATAACATTTCATTCTTCCCTATTGTAGCGAACCCTGGAGGAGCCGGTGCAGAGGATGGGAGTTGTAGTGGCCCTGATGAAGTGTTGTCTCACGGTGTAATCCATCAGGCCATCTCTCCCTGGGGTTCAGTGCTGTGAAAGTGATGTGAAGGAACCAGGCAGAGATTATAGAACACAGACCATATTTATTTACTGAGTGCAAAAAACAAACAACTGCACATCAAGAAGCAGTTCTACAAAGTATAATCTCTCCTCCCAGATAAGGGAGTATGGTGGCTGAAGGCGTATGGGGTATGTGGCAGAAGATGACACTTAGACGTTTTCTAGCTGACAATGTCTCTCTCTTAACTCCCTCTCCTACAGCTGTAATCTGGCACCTGAGGCTGTATGTGTCCGCTGTATTCGGTGTAATCTGTAACCTGAGGCTGTATGTGTCCGCTGTATTCTGTGTAATCTGTCACCTGAGGTTGTATGTGTCCGCTGTATTCGGTTTAATCTGTAACCTGAGGCCAGGGCCGCCATCAGGGGGGTACAGCCCATACTCCAGTAAGGGGCCCAGACCCTGGGGGGGCCCGGCCAGTCCTGAAACTTTTTTTATTTTTTTTATTGTGGCAGCCGGCTCTGGGACCCAGTGCTCCTCCCCCTCTTCCTTCTGCAGCCTGTCCCTTACCTCCCGGGGCCCCGGGCCCCAGCTATCTTGTTCTGAGAACAAGATAGCTGGAGTCTCGGCAGTTCCATGGGTAGAATGTAGTTGCTAGAAGGAGGTCTGTGACATCACTGGTCACATGCAAATTACTCAGTGGGGGTCAGTGTGGCGGGCAAACTACATAATGGAGGGGCATGTGGGGGCAAATTACTTAGTGGGGGCAACTTGCATAATGCAGGGCTGTCTGGGGCAAAATTAACTTGTGAAGGGGGGGGGAAATTAGTCAGTAGGGGGTCAGTGTGGCGGGCAAACTACATAATGGAGGACCGTGTGGGGCAAATGACATAATGCAGGGCTGTCTGGGGGCAAAATTGACTTGTGTGGGGGCAAAATTAACTTGGGGGGGCAAATTACTCAGTGGGGCGCAGTGTGGCGGGCGAACTACATAGTGGAGGGCCGTGTGGGAGACATCCTTGGATGTAAGAGGTATGGGCGCGATATATGGGTGGGGCTGTGTGTGGGTGTGGCTTGAAGGTGGACGGGGACACAGGGGCCCCATGATCTCCTATTCCTGGGGGAAGTGCCCCTCCAAAGACCAGGCTCTGAATCCGCCGCTGGGGCAGTGTCGGGGGGGAGGGGGGGCCCCAGGTCTTGAGCTGTGTAAGGGGCCCCAAAATTTCTGATGGCAGCCCTGCCTGAGGCTGTATGTGTCCGCTGTATTCTGTGTAATCTGTCACCTGAAGCTATAAGTGTCCGCTCTATTCTGTGTAATCTGGCACCTGAAGCTGTAAGTGTCCGCTGTATTCTGTGTAATCTGACACCTGAGGCTGTAAGTGTCCGCTGTATTCTGTGTAATCTGTCACCTGAGGCTATAAGTGTCCGCTGTATTCTGTGTAATCTGGCACCTGAAGCTGTAAGTGTCCGCTGTATTCAGTGTAATCTGTCACCTGAGGCTGTATGTGTCCGCTGTAATCTGTGTAATCTGGCACCTGAAGCTGTAAGTGTCCGCTGTATTCTGTGTAATCTGTCACCTGAGGCTGTAAGTGTCCGCTGTATTCTGTGTAATCTGTCACCTGAGGCTGTAAGTGTCCGCTGTATTCTGTGTAATCTGGCAACTGAGGCTGTATGTGTCCGTTGTATTCTGTGTAATCTGTCACCTGAGGCTGTAAGTGTCCGCTGTATTCTGTGTAATCTGTCACCTGAGGCTGTAAGTGTCCGCTGTATTCTGTGTAATCTGTCACCTGAGGCTGTAAGTGTCCGCTGTATTCTGTGTAATCTGGCACCCGAGGCTGTATGTGTCCGCTGTATTCTGTGTAATCTGTCACCTGAGGCTGTATGTGTCCGCTGTATGCTGTCCTGAACTGCGGTTGCAGTGTTTTCCCACACTTTGCAGGGGAGTTTGTATAGCTTGATTGCTTACTCACTCTACTGAAACAAATATGATGTAGTTTACAGATCATTCAGGAGCCTGGGACCATGCAGGCTCTCTGGGGCAGTGTTCCTCCAAGATGAGCTGTCCCTGTGTTCCTCATGGCTTGAATGAATGGGAGCTGGATTGCCTCACTCCTGACTGTCTACTTTCCGACTCCCTAGTTTTGCCCCACCCTTGGCAGGAAGTTGGACCAGCCTGCTCCCACCAAGAAGGGAGGAATGGTATGGTAAGTCCCATTCCTGTTGCCAAACACTGCCAACTGTACCCTATCTGCTGCTGAACAAAGTGTATAGCATGATATTACATTACATTGCATTACAAACCATTTACAACAGTAGTACTCCCAGATCTGGGGTACTACACCATCTTCCAAACCACACATCCAAACCTTCACCTCCACCTGCTGTTTTCAATCTAAGAATATCACTCATATTCACTCTTTCTTCACCCCTTAGTCAATTAAAATGCTAGTGCATGCCCTTTTCATTTCCCTCCTAGACTACTGCATCTTCTCTGTGGCCTCGCTCCTCTCCAATGTATCCTCAACTCCGCTGCCAGGTTAATCCACCTCTCCCCTCGTTTCTCCTCAGTTCAAAATGCTAACAACCTATAAGGCCGTCCACAATCTGTCCCCTCCTTACATCCCTGACCTGCTTCCTTGATACATCCCCACATGTAATCTCTGATCATCACAAGACTTCCTTTTTTGTTCTCCTCGTGTTTGTTCCTCGCACAATCATCTACAACAGGCATCCTCAAACTGCGGCCCTCCAGCTGTTGTAAAACTACAACTCCCACAATGCCCTCCTGTAGGCTGATACCTGTAGGCTGTTCGGGCATACTGGGAGTTGTAGTTTTGCAACAGCTGGAGGGCCGCAGTTTGAGGATGCCTGATCTACAAGGTTTCTGTTCTGCATCTCCCATGCTCTGGAACTCACTGCCGCAGCACATCAGACTCTCCCCCAACATCCAAACCTTCAAAAGTAACCTGAAAACCCAGCTCTCCAGGAAAGCCTACCACCTGCAACGAGCATGCTGCCACCACACAGCAAGATGAGCAGCTTTTACCCCCACCTACATCTGCCACATCAGAAGACACCATTATAATGAATGGCAGATGGTAGTTGGGGAGCTCTGTTAAACATTTTGCATTGAGGCACAGGAACTTAGCAGGAAACTGTGGTCATCACGGTGGCTCACTGATTAGCACTGGTGCCTTGCAGCGCTGGGGTCCTTGGTTCAAATCCTACCAAGAACAACATCTGCATGGAGTTTGTATGTTCTCCCCGTGTTTGCGTGTGTTTCCTCTCACACTCCAAAGACATAGTGATAGGGAACATAGATTGTGAGCCCCATTGGGGACAGTTGGATGCTAATGTGTGTAAAGCGCTGTGGAAAATAGTACCGCAATATAAGTGCATAAAATTATGTAAGTTTCAGTCAACTTTGAGGAGGATCCTTCAAGTTGAAGCCACAATTTCGACCTTAAAATATGGTATTGCAAAACAAGCCTAAGATGAAATTTGGAAGGGATGATGTCATTTTGGGTTTTGGATTTGGTATCCAATGTGAAACTAATGTTGACTTCCAAAATACGTATGGGCAAAACAAATGTAAATTTGTAAAACTCTTACAGAATTGCAGTACTATAATTAGGGCCACTACATAGTGTATGGTGTGCGGGGCCTGGTTCTGGTACACAGCGGGTCCCTTGCTAGGTCTGAATCCTAGAAACCCCATTTATCTGATGTTGGTGTTTTATTCTACTGTAGAGATAAGTCATCAATATTAAACTCCCAGAAAAACCATTTAGTAAATGTACAGAAAATCGCTTTACAATATCTCAGTAGGATTACCTGTCCAATTATGGAAATCTATAGAAACACATTGTACTAACTGTTTCTACTCAACTGTGTTGATAAACTCAGCTATGCTACATCTGAAACGATCCTTTAATTATTGTCACTAATGCACATATGCTCATTATGTTTGAAATATTACCACAATCTGTTGTACACTACATAAGGGTCATTGAGGAGTCTGCAGAATTGCACAAACGTTATTTTATGTATGGATATGGACCTGTTTGTTCAATAAGATTCTGGGATTCATGCATAGGCCATTATAGCTGCTGGTGGGAAGCTTTTTATCATTTGACATTTTTGAAAAGCTTTTATTTTCTACAGGAGATCACATAAAAAAAAAATACAAGACTAAGAGGGCAGATTTCATTTTGCAAGTAGTGTCCAAATAAATGGTGCCAAGTGTAGGCAATCGGTTGTCGAAGTTCATCTCTGATCGTGGCATCTGAGATTAAAGTTAAGGCCTTTCAGGGGCTAATCCAGTTTAAAAATATACATATACTCACCTTATGCATTTTCTTGCAGAGAGGCTGTCACGGCCATCTTGATTGAAGACACCACGTAAAATCTCGTGATGATCACGCTGATTACATCATCACGCAAAGACATCATCACGCTGGGTGGGTGCCCTGCGTGAGATTTTGTGTAGCTTCTGCAATCAAGATGGCCGTGACTGCCCCTTCATGCACAAATGGATAAGGCAAGTATGTTTTGTTTTTTTTTACCTCCATTTCAGGAAAAATAAATTAGTTACCATGAAGCACAAGGAAATTTGACTTTGCAGTGAATTTTTCCTGAAATTCAAATCGAAGTCCACTTTGTATACTTTCATCCGCTCAACACTAGTTATCAGGTGTGGATACTCAAACTCAATTTGCATGATTAAATCTTCTCACAGAGAGGCATAGGCATTAACCAACAGAAATATTCTCTCAGACACAAGTTTTTTGCAACAAGCTCTCCACAGGAGCTGTTCCTCTTAACGTCACCCCCACCTCTGCATTCTCACATGAGCCACAGCCAAAAGTACTTCTAAATCCTTACCAATCCTCTGTCATAACACTAGGGGCCATACGAAACCTTCAGTATTCTGAGACAAATAAGCACAAAACATAACAGCAAGGGAAACACCAAAATCCAGTTCATAGTAATATAACAAAGACATACAAACATATTGACTAGGGGGAGAAAATCAATTTTATTGATTCAGAAATCATCCCAAATTTCTTGTGACTCATTTCTGGCAAATTAGAATGAGACAAGCACGCTAGTTCTACTTCGAAAAGGAGAAAAATACTGAGGGTTGCTACAGAAAATTGCCCTGCTAAGCTGTGTTGTCTTGGGGCATGCTCTTAGGGATGCTCTTTCTCATTAGAGAGACCACCTAGTATGCAAGAGGAGTACTGTAGTACAGCCAACGTTGCTCTGCCTTTCTGCGAAACATATGCAAATTAGCATATCTTGCAACTGCTGGCATCAGATAGACTTAATGTTCTTTTATTTTTTGAAGGAAAGCTAATTTGAATATCTTTCCTAGAAACCCAAAGGTATGCAAATTAGCTTTTCTTCCAAAAAAAGAACACCAAGTTATAAGACTGTCTATCTCTGGCCTGCCTCTCTCCATGGACCCCACAGCGTATTGGGGTAGTCATATATGGAAAATATCCAGTATAGAGTATTGAGCTATTTTTATTGAGCTCCTAAAAGACAAACTACATCGGTGCAATCCCATGTCTCATATATAGCGTTGGTACATTGGATTTCATTTCGGTAAACCTGGCCTCCTCGGTCGTCAGTTCAGCTGATCAGGATTTATCTATCTGTACATTGGCTCATACTATATTATATTATGGCTTTTTACAGAAACCACAGGAGATTTCTCCTGCATAAGAGAGATATAAAACGAGTGATGTAGCCAACATTCATCTAAGTAATGCCTTAGTTCATCTTTTCATGTAAGCGCGGGAGACAAATTTCATTTCTTACAAATAAGAGCTCTAGGAAAAAGCATTCAGACAAAACATAGATTATAACAGTGATACAATACGATCAAGTTAACATATGTTACCACTGCCAGCTGTTGACCTTTTATTCACTATTTCTTGTCAGTTCTTAACTGTACCCTCTCTGTTATAGATCAGCAATCTGGCACCAATCTTGCCCTGAAAATTAATTTGAACAAAAATAAGGAACTTTATACTTTGTACCAAATTCACTTAAAAATGACTGATGATGTTTTATCAGTCTATTTAAAAAAAAAAAGAAGGTATTCATTTAATTAAATAATTCAAATCATTTAAAGAATATATTATTCCCGAATTGAAAAAGAGCCTCCAACTCTGGAGGATCCAGAACATCCATAGATTGCATGGACAGCTCTTTTCTTTTTAATTGGAACTGTGTAATGCTTCATTTCCCCTGCGGTGGCGCTGCAGGGAAGTAGAACACTTCCTGCTGGGTCCTCCCTGCAGACTAGAGCAATCTTTGATCAACTTACAATCAGGGAAGCTTTCTAAGAAACTAAAAGTGTTCAAAGCAGAAAGTCCTTTCATATATATTATATCATACACCTCCCTGATGGATATGTGTGGTATCAGCTTATTAAAGAACTTATACACATGCCATGCATTAAAGCCATACAGAGACACATAAAGTCCCTTTGGCTACGTATGGCACACTGTAGGTCTTCCCTCTGATGCCGTGCAGTGCTTCTATGAAAGAATAACTTGGTTATATGAAAAATGATAGATTAAATACAATTGGATCCATTTGAAATTATTTTCCAGACCCAGAAAAATATAGGAGTGCTTTATTACAGCAGCTCCATACAACGTTGCATGGAGCCATAATATGCTTGTGTGCAAAAGTCTTTCGTGATGTCAGTTGATTGGTAATCCTTTGGTTATATTTCAAGTGTATAACCATAGCAAAGGCAGGTGCGCTCTGCGGCAATACTAAATCCTCACACTGATAAAATTGAGAGGTCTAGGAGGTCTAGGTCATCCTACTAGGAGGACATGTCTTAAGCTCGGACACCACGGCAAGGTCTCTCATCCATTGTGCAGTTGAAGGAGCTCATAACTGCAGCCCTGCTGCCATTCAGTTCATTGGGAGAAGTGCTGCAGTAACCAGCTCCGTCTACTACCCAATGGACAGGACTGTGTCATTTGTGGTGCACACTTCCGACAACAGAGCTGTTCTAAAACAGTTGATCGGCAGGAGTTGGTGGCTGTCAGATCCCTGCTGATAAGATTTTGATGACCTGTTCTGGGCATAGGCTACTATTTCTAAAGGAGTATACAGCCCTATACCTACGGAACCAAGTCCTTTACCTACGGAACCAAGCACTCGTCATGGCTCAGACCCAATACTGCTCTCTACTGGACAGTACTTATATAATCCACTGCAGTTTAAGTTCCATATATATTTTTACCATATTGATTTTCCCTACGCCATCTCATTTTGTATTTTTTTTTACCCTTTTTTGTATGTTCCATTTTCCAACTGATATACAGTTACGCATTTGTGTAGTCAAGGGTGAATCCGGGACAAGCATGTGAATTTCTTTATTCCGGTTCCATAACACCCACAAATAATATGGAAACAACATGTGTTAGCAACATAATATCATGCCATATGTATCAAGAGTACTATTGTTCCTTTAAGACTTACGCAAAGTTGTAAACAATAAAAAACCCACCAAAATGATCGAAAACGTGACATATAAAAATCAGAACGCAGGAGTAATAGCATTACCATCAATAACAATAGCAGCGACCACGTGAATGGCTACGACTGCTCTGAACACTGAGTAAAAGCTTCACTATAGCATCAGATAACATCAAATATTTAGCAAAGGATAATATGGATAAAAGGGAAGGGAATTCATGCAACCTTTAAGATAGCCCCGGCTTTTGTCAATAAATTATAAATAACGTGCAGCGTTACCTTTCTGAATAAATAGAAAAGCTTCTATAGTGGGCACTTTGCAAGATCCATACACCTACACACTACAGATGGTTTCGTTTTATAAGAGATGAAACTGCATTTGGTGGAACTGATTAAATATAAAAACACCGCCATCTGCCACTTATTCTAATATAAAATGGTTTGGGCAGATGCTGACATCTTTCGAGATGATTGATTCATCTCTGACAAGAGACAATTCTCGGAGGCTTCCAGCTGCCCACTGCTCTCCCAATACCGGCTACATGACTTAAAGCCGGTCACAGCAGTTACATGTGGATGTCGCAGGTGACTGAAGGGCACTTTAATAAATAGCGAGGTAGAATTACTGTCAGCTGCTGCACTCCGAGCAGAGAGAGAGATTTGTTTTATCACAACAGTACAGTAACTGACATGCCCCGGCTCCGCTCTTCCATCTGACTGATTACACAAGGGAAAGTGCATTGCATGCTATAATGGGCTGCAGTATTGTACAATGTACGTTTACACAGTCGATTCACATTATTATGACCACCAGCTAATATCCAGAGTAACCGTGGTGTGCAGCACGGACAGCAGCTAGTAGAGTGCGAGGGACTCAATACGGTGGTCACAGGTATCTGGAGCCATGATGACTGGAGTTCATCCCACAGCTGCTGGAGGGTGTGTGGAGGGAGTACCCAAAAACGAGGTGGTCCCACAGGTGCTCTATTGGGTTCAAGTCTGGGGAATTAAGGGGCCGGTGTAGTACTTGGAAGTCATGGTTATGCTCTTTCAACCAATATTGGATATTTATAGGTGCCTGATAGGCCACATTGTTTTGCTGGAATATCCCATCCACCTCTGGCAAGACAATCAGCATGTATGGGTGTATGAAATCTGCAAGGATGGATTCATACCTAAACCAGATGAGTGTGCCTTCCACTTGGTTTAGTAGCACAGGGAATGCCACAAAAACATTACCAAGACTATAACACTGCCACCACCCGCTTGTGTTCTTCAATGGTTGAGGCTGTTTGTTCTCTGATGTATCTCTCCTGACATGCCACTGTCCATCTATTTAGTCAAGCAGAAAACCTAACTCGTCAGAGAAGGCTACCCTTTGTCAGTCAGCGGAGGTCCTATTCCAATACTCCAGTGGAAATTGAAGCCTTTTCTGGTTAATTCAACTTTGTTAGGCCCCTTTCACATCTGCGTTTTTGCTTTCCGTCCTAGAGTTCCGTCCTCGGGGCTCTAGGACGGAAAGATACTGATCAGGATAATCCCAATGCCTTCAGAATGGAGAGAAATCCGTTCAGGATGCATCAGGATGTCTTCCGTTCAGTATGTGAACGTCTTTTGGACGTTGACAAAAGCGCAGCATGCTGCGGATTTGTCTCCGTCCAAAAATCCGGAAGACATGCCGTAACGCCGGATCCGAAATTAATGCCCATTAAAGTGCATTAATCCGGATCCGGAATTAAGCTAAACGTCGTTTCGGCGCATCGCCGGATCCGACGTTTAGCTCTGCTGCTGCGCTCATGCGCAGCAGCAGTTCCGATCGGGGCCCCAGTGTAAGCTGGGGCTCCGATCGGTTACCATGGCAGCCAGGACGCTACTGATGTCCTGGCTACCATAGTAAGTTCTCCGCAGCAGTGTACGTACCTGCGCTGCGGCCTCCGGGCACTCCTTCATGACGTCACAGGTCCGGGCGGCGCATTGATCTTGGCGCCGCAGGGACCTGTGATGTCATGAATGAGCGCCCGGTGTACACTGCTGCGGAGTACCATGGCAGCCAGGACTTCAGTAGCGTCCTGGCTGCCATAGTAACCTGAAAGCATTTCGAAGACTGATCAGGATCCTGATCAGTCTTCAAATGCTTTCAGGCGGGACGGAAGTGCCCGCGGATCCTCAGAACGCAAGTGTGAAAGAGGCCTTAGCAGAGGTGCAGTGACCAACCGTCTGCTTCGGAGCCCCATACACAGTAGGGTTCTCTGATCTATTGTTTTAGCCCCTGGTTCAATTTGGAGGTGAGCTGTTCCACTGTAGCTTGTCGGTCTGTCCTGGTGTACCTTTGTAGCCGATCCTCACCTCTCACATCAATGACACGTGGTATTCCACTTATTCACAATGGTGCCATTTGTCCAATCACAATACACTTTCACCAAAGAAGCACATGAACAGTTCACTAACTGCGCAGGTTCAGAAATACTGCCACCCTTGGTCAAAAAGACAATATTCATCCCTTTTTGCAACCCTAATAAATCGCCCCTTTACCCATGACAGTAATGAGGGATATGTGTGCAGACAGCCTATCGCATACCGTATATACCCACCAAGCCAGCTCACCACACGTGACTTCCTTCATGAGCTACACGCTGACCACATCAAAAGTGGGAAGTGGTCATAATAATGTGACTCGACCTTGTATGTACAATGTATGCATATGCATGTAATATAGTACAAAGCTTAGCAATGTCTCAAAATCACTTTTTTCAGTGCCCAATGCATCCAAAGCTCAATACATTGCAGCTTGCGATGGCACTATTGTATATAGCAAATAAGCGTGATTAAATGTGAATGATTTATCCATAGTTCTGTATAGATGCAGTTTTAATAAGGTTTCTTGTTTTTTTATTATTATTATTTATAGAGATGAGCATTTTTAAAAACTAGATTCGGCAGCTTTGTTTGTCACGAATCGCTATACATCAGGTATACCCAGACCAATCTGCCTAAACGTAACAGTGGCCTGTATTACTGACACACAGTAACTCTACAGCTAACAGATCGGATTAATTATGAATATTGGTGCACTGCACACTGATGTACACGGCGATAAATTAGGCCTGCCTGTAATACTGACACACAGTAAGTCTACAGCTAACAGAATGGATGAGCTTTGACTCTTGGTGCACTGCACAGTTTTGTACACGGTGATAAATCGTAGCAGAGTCTGTAGTTCAGCAGTCTCCTACGCTCTCCCTGCACTCCACCTCTCCAATATTGTCCTGTACTCTCTGTTAACAATTTGCAGTAACACTGTCCCTAGTGCCTGAGCGTCTTGCCACGTTTCTCCCTATGCTCAGCTCACAGGAAAATGGAGGCAGCCACACGGGATCAGGGTTTTATAGGGTTGTGCCTAGTTGTGACATCACAGGAGGATGGCTACCTGCGGACTGGCTGGTAGAGATAGCCCGAACTATCCGCCGGCGAACAGTTCCCGGCGAACATAGCTTGTTCGCGTTCGCCGCAACGGGCGAACACATGCGATGTTCGGTCCGCCCCCTATACATCATCATTGAGCAAACTTTGACCCTGTACCTCACAGTCAGCAGACACATTCCAGCTAATCAGCAGCATACCCTCCCTCCCAGACCCTCCCATCTCCTGAACAGCATCCATTTTAGATTCATTCGGAATTTGCAGTCTTAGTGAGAGGAGGGAGAGTGTAGTTGCTGCTGATTTAATAGGGAAATCGATAGCTAGGCTAGTGAATTCAGTGTCCACTCCAGTCCTGAAAGACTCATCTGATCTCTGCTGTAAGGACAGCGTCCTGACAGCACCCAAAAAGCCCTTTTTAGGGCTGCAACATTAGTCTGCTTTTTTTTTCCTTTATATGCATATTGCAGTTGCCTGGCCTGCCTGTGTGTGAGGAGCTGCAGGCCCACAGACTGTAGTGTGCCCACTGCCAGTGCCCACCCCTGTCATCCCATGTGGCACAGGACTTTGCATCAAAAAAAGGCATTTAATTTTTACACTTTAATCTAAGGTTAGTTGCCTGCCAGTGTGTGTCAGGCTGACTTTCACCGACTGTAGTGTGCCCACTGCCAGTGCCTACCACTCATACCGGCTGGCACAGGACTTTGCATCAAAAAAAGGCATTTAATTTTTACACTTTAGAGTAATATCAGTTGCTTGCCTGCTGCTAGTGTGTGTCAGGCCGACTTCCACTGACTGTAGTGTGCCCACTGCCAGTGCCCACCCCTGTCATCCTGTGTGGCACAGGACTTTGCATCAAAAAAGGCATTTCATTTTTACACTTTAGTGTAATTTCAGTTGCTTGCCTGCTGCTAGTGTGTGTCAGGCCGACTTCCACTGACTATAGTGTGCCCACTGCCAATGCCCACCCTTGTCATCCCGTGTGGCACAGTACTTTGCATCAAAAAAAGACATTTCATTTTTACACTTTAGTGTAATTTCAGTTGCTTGCCTGCTGCTAGTGTGTGTCAGGCCGACTTCCACTGACTGTAGTGTGCCCACTGCCAGTGCCCACCACTCATACCGGGTGGCACAGTAGCTTGCCGATAAATAAGGCATTTAATTTTTAGACAGTAGTCTAAATTCAGTTGCTTGCCTGCTGCCAGTGTGTGTCAGGCCGACTTCCACTGACTGTAGTGTGTCCACTGCCAGTGCCCTCCCCTGTCATCCCGTGTGGCACAATACTTTGCATCAAAAAAAGGCATTACATTTTTACACTTTAGTGTAATTTCAGTTGCTTGCCTGCTGCTAGTGTGTGTCAGGCTGACTTCCACTGACTGTAGTGTGCCCACTGCCAGTGCCAACCACTGATACCGGGTGGCACAGTAGCTTGCCGATAAATAAGGCATTTAATTTTTAGACAGTAGTCTAACTTCAGTTGCTTGCCTGCTGCCAGTGTGTGTCAGGCCCGCTTCCACTGACTGTAGTGTGCCCACTGCCAGTGCCAACCATTAATACCGGGTGGCACAGTAGCTTGCCGATAAATAAGGCATTTAATTTTTAGACAGTAGTCTAAACTCAGTTGCTTGCCTGCTGCCAGTGTGTGTCAGGCCCACTTCCACTGACTGTAGTGTGCCCACTGCCATGGCCAACCACTGATACCGGGTGGCACAGTAGCTTGCCGATAAATAAGGCATTTAATTTTTACACAGTCTAATTTCAGTTGCTTGCCTGCTGCCAGTGTGTGTCAGGCCCACTTCCACAGACTGTAGTGTGCCCACTGCCAGTGCCAACCACTGATACCGGGTGGCACAGTAGCTTGCCGATAAATAAGGCATTACATTTTTAGACAGTAGTCTAATTTCAGTTGTTTGCCTGCTGCCAGTGTGTGTCAGGCCCACTTCCACAGACTGTAGTGTGCCCACTGCCAGTGCCCACCACTGATACCGGGTGGCACAGTACCTAGCACGCGTAGTACCACTTATCTAAAAAAAAATGACAGGCAGAGGCAGGCTACCCCGCAGGGGCCGTCGTGGTCGTGGTGCTGTGATTTCCACTGTCCCTGGAATAATGCCCAGTGTTCAGAGGCCACGTACCCTGAACCCGAAAAATTCTGAGGACATAGTTGACTGGCTTAGACAGGACACCCAATCTTCAACAGCTTCCGCTAAGAACCTTGACGCACCATCCTCCTCCAGCTCAGCTTCGGTCACCTGCTCTCAAGTTACCACGCACCCGCCCGCCGCCACCACCACCGCTACCACCACAGCCACCACAGCCGCTTCACTTGATCCGTCAGAGGAGTTATTCACACATCAGTTGGATGCAATTAGTGATGCACAACCATTATTGCCAGATGATGTAGATTACAGGGATATGTCTCAGTCAGGCAGGATTACACACATGGACGTACAGTGTGATGATGATGATGATGATGATGTTGTACCCGCTGCTGCTTCCTTTGCTGAGGTGTCAGATACAAGTGAAGCGGTTGATGATGACGATGTGTCCACGGATGCCACGTGGGTGCCTGCTCGAAGAGAAGAAGAGGGGGAAAGTTCAGAAGGGGAGACAGAGAGAATGAGGAGACGAGTTGGAAGCAGGGGGAGGTCGTCGCAAGGAGCTAGTTGCACAGTCAGACAGCATGTATCGGCACCTGGGTTCAGCCAGACAGCACGCCAGTCAACGCATGCTGTTGCCACCACCAGAATGCCGTCATTGCAAAGCTCAGCAGTGTGGCATTTTTTGTGTGTGTCTGCCTCTGATAACAGCAATGCCATTTGCAACCTGTGCCAAAAGAGTCGTGGGAAGTCCAACATCCACCTTGGTACAGCTGCTTTGCGAAGGCACATGATCTCACATCACAAACGCCTATGGGATCAACACATGAGTACAAGCAGCACACAAACTCAAAGCCACCATGTTCCTCCTGGTCCAGCATCTTCAGCCACGTCAACCACTGCTGTCCTCCCTGCCCCCTCACAACCACCCGCCACTCCTCCTCTCACCTTCAGCAGTTCCTGCTCATCTGCCCACAGTCAGGTGTCTGTCAAGGACATGTTTGAGCGTAAAAAGCCAATGTCACAGAATCACCCACTTGCCTGGCGACTGACAGCTGGCTTGACGGAACTCTTAGCCCGCCAGCTTTTACCATACCAGCTGGTGGAGTCTGAGGCCTTCAAAAAATGTGTCGCTATTGGGACACCACAGTGGAAGGTACCCGGACAAAAAATTTTTTCAAAAAAAGGCAATCCCAAACCTCTACCATGTCATTGAAAAGAAAGTCATGGCATCTCTGGCATACAGTGTTGGGGCAAGGGTCCTACTGACCACTGATACCTGGTCTGCAAAGCACGGTCAGGGCAGGTATATCACGTACACTGCGCATTGGGTCAACCTGCTGACGGCTGACAAGCATGGAATGCGTGGCTCCGCAGCGGAGTTGGTGACACCACCACGACTTGCAGGCAGACCTACTGCCACCTCCTCTACTCCTACTCCATCCTCTTCGATATCCTCCTCGGCTGAGTCCTCTTCTGCTGCGGCGTCTGGCTGCACATCAACTAAATCCCCTCAGCTCCCCAGGGGTTATTCCACATCCCGGATACAACACTGTCACGCTGTCTTGGGGTTGACTTGCCTGAAAGCAGAGAGCCACACAGGACCAGCACTCCTGTCCGCCCTGAACGCACAGGTGGATCAGTGGCTGACCCCGCACCAACTGGAGATTGGCAAAGTGGTGTGTGATAATGGAACAAATTTGTTGTCGGCATTAAATTTGGGCAAGTTGTCACATGTGCCGTGCATGGCACATGTGTTGAATCTCATCGTACAACGTTTTGTGTCTAAGTACCCAGGCTTACAGGACGTCCTCAAGCAGGCCAGGAAGGTGTGTGGCCATTTCAGGCGTTCCTACACGGCCATGGCGCACTTTTGCGATATTCAGCGGCGAAACAACATGCCAGTGATGCGCTTGATATGCGACAGCCCGACACGTTGGAATTCAACACTCCTAATGTTCGAACCGCCTGCTCCAACAAGAAAAAGCCGTCAACGAGTATTTGTATGACTGTGGTGCTAGGACAGCCTCTGCGGAGCTGGGAATCTTTTTGCCACGTTACTGGACACTCATGCGCAATGCCTGTAGGCTCATGCGTCCTTTTGAGGAGGTGACAAACCTAGTCAGTCGCACCGAAGGCACCATCAGCGACCTCATCCCATTTGTTTTCTTCCTGGAGCGTGCCCTGCGAAGAGTGCTGGATCAGGCTGTAGATGAGCGTGAAGAGGAAGAGTTGTGGTCACCATCACCACCAGAAACAGCCTTGTCATCATCGCTTGCCGGACCTGCAGCAACGCTGGAAGAGGAGTATGAGGAAGAGGAGTCAGAGGAGGAATGTGGCGGCTTTGAGGAGGAGGAAGACCAACCACAGCAGGCACCCCAGGGTGCTCGTTGTTGTCACCTATCTGGGACCCATGGTGTTGTACGTGGCTGGGGGAAGAACAGACCGTCAATGACATCAGTGAGGACGAGAACGGGAAATGAGTAGCTCTGCATCCAACCTTGTTCAAATGGGGTCTTTCATGCTGTCATGTCTGTTGAGGGACCCACGTATAAAAAGGATGAAGGAGAACGACCTGTACTGGGTGGCCACGCTACTAGACCCCGGTATAAGCAGAAAGTGGCAGAAATGTTACCAAATTACCGAAAGTCGGAAAGGATGCAGCAGTTCAAAACCAAACTAAAAAATATGCTTTACACAGCTTATAAGGGGATGTCACAGCACAACGGGAATCTAACAGGGGAAGAGGTGAGTGTAATCCTCCTCCTACCACGGCGGCAAGGACTGGACGATTTACAGATGAGTTGTTGATGGAGGACATGCGGAGCTTTTTCAGTCCTACTCATCGCCACAGCCCTTCGGGATCCAGCCTTAGAGAACGACTCGACCGACAGGTAGCAGACTACCTCGCCTTAACAGCAGATATCGACACTCTGAGGAGCAATGAACCCCTTCACTACTGGGTGTGCAGGCTTGACCTGTGGCCTGAGCTATCCCAGTTCGCGATAGAACTTCTGGCCTGCCCTGCTTCAAGTGTCCTGTCAGAAAGGACCGTCAGTGCAGCAGGAGGCACTGTCACTGACAAGAGAAGTCGCCTCAGTCAAAAAAGTGTTGATTACCTCACCTTCATAAAGATGAATGAGGCATGGATCCCGAAGGGACTGACAGTGGGGAATACGTTTGACTAACAAAAGGCCTGATTACATGCCTTGGCCTCAAAATGGTCTCCACGCTGCTGTATTTAATGTCTGCATACCGGATGACTTTCGTGAATTCTCCACCACCAACTAGGTTTCAAGCCGCAATGTTTTAGTCACTTTTCTGCCTGGAAAACATAAATTTTTCCGGCCGCTGCTACAATAGCGGCTGCAACAATGCCATTATTTTTCAGGCATGTGTACATGCCTAATTTTTCTGTCCTATGGTGAAGCACTGTGGCTGCAAAAACAAACCAAAAAAAAAGGCACATACAAGTGTCAATTCCCCTTCGTGGTCGTTACCTTGTTGTGGTGAAGGGGCTTGCCTATCACAATGAAGCAATCATCACCTCTATAAGTGTGTTGGCAATGTTGCCACACCCCAGATGATAAGGCCGTTGCTTCATTATGGTCAGACCAAAAGCGATCGGACGGCTGGATAATATTTCATAGAAAAAACATTAATTTACCTTTTTTTTTTATATGTTGTATGGGTTTTTAATACATAAAATAAAAAATCATAATAAAGTCTCTTAATAGTTTATTAGAAATGATGCAGGCAATTAAAAAAAATCCCCATCAATTCCAATACAAAGCAAGTACAGAGCTCAGAACTAAATTATTTCATGATGTCGTAATGGTTCGCTAATTCGACAATGGTTAATCAATTCGACTGGATAGGGTCCGTAACAGGGATTAAACTGATAGGAATAGTACTAGTTAAGACACCGCTCATATAGGGTGTCACAGCACATTGCTCTGTGCACGCGCAGTGCCCCAATTTGGGAGTATGAGAACCGACCAAGCTGCTTTTTCCATCTCCCGGTTCCTGAAATCAATTCAGTTTGGAGTATGAGAGTTTGGTCTGTCACTGTGAAGGCAGTCGAAGGTACCCGGCCTAAATTTTTTTTCACAAAAGGCAATCCCTGATATGGGACGTAACAGGGATTAAACTGATGAGAATAGTACTACAGAAAATACCACTCATATCGGGTGTGACAGTAAATTGCACGGCACAGACGCAGTGACCGTGGATAAAAACAAAGGGGAGGGAGCCAGCGTTTTTTTAACCATCTCCCCGTTCGAAAAATCTATTCAATAAATGGCCCCCAGATTGGGGACGTTAGAGGGATTAAACTGATGAGAATAGTACTACAGAAAATACCACTCATATCGGGTGTGACAGTAAATTGCACGGCGCAGACACAGTCACCATGTATTAAAACAAAGGGGAGGGAGACAGCGTTTTTTTAACCATCTCCCCGTTCGAAAAATCAATTCAATTCACCTTTTGGGGACCATTGGTGTTGTACGTGGCTGGCTGGAGGAAGAAACCTTCAATTACATCACCGGGACGTGGCTAGCTTGGTATCCAACCTTGTGCAAATGGGGAGTTTGCGGTTGTGCAAATGAACTGTTTGCGGTTATTTGCGGTGCATTAAAAGGGGAGTTTGGTCTGTCAATGTCTGTAAAGTGGGCATAACCCTTACACTACCTGATCGATACATCATACCTGATCGTATACACACACTGGATGTTTTAAAGCATGTTATTCCAAACAATTTAGGAATGTTAGTTGATTTATGCCCTTTATGTATTAAAACCCGACTCTGCGTCCACTACGTAGTTTTCCATGGGAGTTTTGCCATGGATCCCCCTCCGGCATGCCACAGTCCAGGTGTTAGACCCCTTGAAACAACTTTCCCATCACTATTGTAGCCAGAAAGAGTCCCTGTGGGTTTTAAAATTCGCCTGCCAATTGAAGTCTATGGCGGTTCGCCAGCTTCGCCCGTTCGTGAATATTTGCGGAAGTTCGCGTTCGCTGTTCACTAACGGAAAATTTTATGTTCGCGACATCACTACTGGCTGGCTGTACGGCATTATGGGAGATCTCACATTCCTCGGCATGTCTTCTCTACTCCTCTTAATTTTCTAACACGTACAGTCACTATTTTAGGAAAACTGATAAGTTACAACGAAGTGCAAAAAAATTCAGGTTAGTTTAGAATCAAAGTTTTCCTGAACTTCAGACCGAATTTGCTTCTTTCAACACTAATTATTTATATTGAAGTCATTATCTTCTGCTTGGTGCTGCACATAAAACACAGAGGAGACTTTTAAATGCAGCGTTAAAGGGGTTGTGCAGTTAAGTAAAATAGATGACCTATTCTAAGGATTAAGTGAATGTGATGGAGCGGCTGTAATTGGACTGCAGAGCCGTCGCATAGGAGACGGTGCGCAGGTGAACTTTGAAGAGGATCTTGCACAAGCACCACTACCCCTTATAACAACTGAATGCTGTGGGGTGCTGGGAGTTGGACCCGTGCCAATCTGATATTAATGACAGATCCTGATAATCAATTTTACTTTACTGCACAATCCCTTTAGCTACCAGGCCTGTTTGGGCCTTAAAGGTGTTAGCTGCTTTGAACTTACATTTCAGTAATACCATACACTAGACCAGGCATGCTCAACCTGCGGCCCTCCAGCTGTTGTAAAACTACAACTCCCACGATACCCTTCTGTAGAGTGATAGCTGTAGGTTGTCAGGGAATGATGGGAGTTGTAGTTTTGCAACAGCTGGAGGGCCGCAGGTTGAGCATGCCTGCACTAGACGCTCTGATGGCTAACCTCTGGCACTCCAGCCGTGGTAAAGCTGCACATCCCAAGATGTACACTTGCTTGGCTTTTCTCAGGACTCCATAGAAATGAATGGAGCATGCTGCAGTGTCGGAGGTGAGCCACCCTAGAGTGTAATAGCATAGCCTAAGAATCTGCTAAATGGCAGCTTACCTTAGCAGTGGCGTGCCTAGGGTGTTTGGCACCCGGGGCGAGTCCTTTCTCTGGCCCCCAACAATACTTAAAAAAAAATGTTCCCCCTCACAGTAGTATTGCCCTCATTGTGCAACCTTCACAGTAGTTTTGCACAGATGTGTGCCCCCTCACAGTAATTATGCCAATACCACACATTGTGCCCTCTCACAGTAGTAATGCCCTCTTTGTGCCTCCTTCACAGAAATAATCCCCATTGTGCCCCCTTCACAGTAATAATCCACATTGTGTCCCCTTCACAGTAATAATCCACATTGTGCCCCCTTCACAGTAATAATCCCCATTGTGTCCCCTTCATAGTAATAATGCCCATTTTGCCCTATTCTTGCCCATTTTGATCCCATTGTGCCCCCTTAATAGTAGTAATGCCCACTGTGCTAATAATGACCTCTGTGCCCCCTCCATAGTAGAAATCCCCATTGTGCCTCCTTCACAGTAATAATTCCCTTTAGAGACATACTTGGAAAACATTACATACAGTGCTACAGAACATACAGGGTCATACAACACCACATATGTACCTCTTACATCCAGTGACTTCTCTTCTCTGATGTAGATATTCTCTTTCCTCTTCTTCTCCTGTTAGACCAGACCACCATGGTGACTTCTTTCAGCCACGCTTTGTCTCTTCAGAGTTTAAGAAACAGATATCTTACTTTCCTACTTTTCCATCATCCTCCCACCTTCTCAACACCCCATCCTGCCACCCACAATACTGTGCCCAATGTGCTCCCCAATACTTTCCTGCAGAAACAGTCCCCCTGGAAATACTGGTAGCACACAGATAGTGCATCAGTACTATTAATAATAAGGACAATGCCATTTATATTGTGCGCTAGTAATAAAAAAAAAAAAACACCCCCATAGAAAACCCTAAATGAGATCCTCCAATCTCAGACCAAACCCCCTTTAGACCTCTATGTCAGACCCCATATAAGACCCCAGTGTTAAACCTCAGATCAGACCCCATTAGACCTCCATGTAAGACCCCAAACCAATATTAGGCCTCAGATAAGACCCCCATATAAGACCCCCATTAGACCTCCAGACCCACATATCAGACCTCAGATCAGAGCCCCATATCAGACCTCCAGACTCCATTAGACCGCCAGACTCCCACTAGACCACCATACCCCCATTAAACCTCCAGACCCTCATATCTGACCACCATTAGACGTCCAGACCCCCCATTCAGACCTCCAGACCCCAATAAGACCCCCATTAGACCTCCAAACCCTCCAGTCAGACTCCCAAACCCCCAATCAGACCCCCATTAGACCTCTAGACCCCCCAATCAGACCCCCATTAGACCTCCAGACCCTCCAGTCAGACCTCCAGACGCCCAATCAATCAGACCCCCATTAGACCTCTAGACCCCCCAGTCAGACCTCCAGACCCCCAATCAGACCCCCATTAGACCTCTAGACCCCCCAATCAGACCTCCAGACCCCCCAGTCAGATCTCCAGACTGGCATTAGACCCCCATTAGACCTCTAGACCCCGCAGTCAGACCTCCAGACCCCCATTAGACCTCCATACCCCCAATCAGACCCCCATTAGACCTCCAGACCCCCCAGTCAGACCTCCAGACCCACATTAGACCTCCAGACCCCCAATCAGACCCCCTTTAGACCTCCAGACCCCCCAGTCAGACCTCCAGACCCCCAATCAGACCCCCATTAGACCTCTAGACCCCCCAGTCAGACCTCCAGACCCCCCAGTCAGACCTACAGACCCCCATTAGACCTCCATACCCCCAATCAGAGCCCTATTAGACCTCCAGACCCCCAGTCAGACCCCCATTAGACCTCCAGACCCCCAGTCAGACCTCCAGACCCCCAATCAATCAGACCCCCATTAGACCTCTAGACCCCCAGTCAGACTTCCAGACCCCCAATCAG
The DNA here is from genome assembly GCA_033119425.1 of Bufotes viridis. Taxonomy (NCBI): domain Eukaryota; kingdom Metazoa; phylum Chordata; class Amphibia; order Anura; family Bufonidae; genus Bufotes; species Bufotes viridis. The sequence continues at coordinate 61,294,461 of CM065592.1, read as the reverse complement.
ACCCCATTAGACCTCTAGACCCCCAGTCAGACCTCCTGACCCCCAGTCAGACCTCCTGACCCCCAGTCAGACCTCCAGACCCCCATTAGACCTCCATACCCCCAATCAGACCACCATTAGACCTCCAGACTCCCAGTCAGACCTCCATACCCGCATTAGACCTGCAGACCCCCAATTAGACCCCCATTAGACCTCCAGACCCCCATTCAGACCTCCAGACCCCCAATCAGACCCCCATTAGACCTCTAGACCCCCCAGTCAGATCCCCATTAGACCTCCATATCCCCAATCAGACCCCCATTAGACCTCCAGACCCCCAGTCAGACCTCCAGACCCGCATTAGACCTCCAGACCTCCAATCAGACCCCCATTAGACCTCCAGACCCCCCAGTCAGACCTCCAGACCCCCAATCAATCAGACCCCCATTAGACCTCCAGACCCCCCAGTCAGACCTCCAGACCCCCCAGTCATACCTCCAGACCCCCAGTCAGACCTCTAGACCCCCCAGTCAGACCTTCACCCCCCATAGACCACTCAAGACCCCTATTAGACCTCTCTAGAACCCCCATTAGACCTCCATATCAGACCTCAGATCAGACTGTAAAATAATAAAGTAACTTACCTCTTCTGTCGCCACTCTCCCTGTCCTGGCTGTCTTCTCTTCTCAGGGCCCGCGCTGCAGTCACCTGACCTCCTGCAGGTCAGAGTGTGCGCTGTACGTCCTGACGCTGCAGGCAGCCAGGACACAGCAGCGCGGGCCCTGAGAAGAGTGAGCAGGAGGAGGGATAAGTACTGTAAAGCGCTCACAGCGTTTCTCTCCCCCTCCTCCTGCAGACTAATGAGCTCTTCCATTATGGAAGCGCTCACTAGTATTCTACTTATAAGATGAACCGCATCTTATAAAGGGAAAAGCAATCTGTATTGATGGAAGCGCTCATTGCTTCTGTTCTGGCACCCCCCTGAGAGCCGGCACCCAGGGAAGAACGGGCCCCCCCCCCCCATCCCGCCTCTCCCCCTGGGCACACCACTGTACCTTAGCCTGCATGGATTTGCTCCCCTGGTGCCTATGAATATGTAAACAGGCACCAGCATTCATAGCCTTTCCAGAATGGCACTTCTGTCTTCTACTGCACATGATTCTACAGATACAGGACAACCATCATTTCCCAGAATGTCCTGTATCTGTGCCTGCACTGACTATTTTCAGTGCATGTGCAGTGGAAGAAAGAAGCACCATCTTGAAAGTTTATGGATGCTGGCAACTGTTTACAGAGGTACCCATGGGGGATGGTGACAACTCCATGAATGCTAAGTAAGGTAAGCCTGGAGGCCATTTATCAGGTTTCCATGCCATTACATACTAACTTGAGATTACTGAAATTTTGGTAGAAACCAGCCAAACCCATTAAAGAGAGTTGTCACCATGATTCTGGGCTATTATCTTCTGTAATACATGAGTAGCACTGCCCATTAGGAGTCCAAATTGCCAAATTGTTCTTGTGCCGTCATGTTCTGAGAACCAGCCAATAACTTTTTCATGCAGATCGAGTGGATTTTGTTAGTATTTTAAGGTACATATAACTCGAAGAACAAAAAGAGCAATTCTGGCATTGTTTTTATTTTATTTTTACAACAGTCTCAATTATGTGTCCTTTTAATTGGGAACATGTTTTTTTTACCTTTCTTTCCTTTTTCGTACATTTTTGTCTCATTAGGGATGAACTTTTGACACACTTGGTCACATAATACACTGCAATATTCCTGCATTATACTGACAGACAGCTTACTAGGACCTGGCAGGGCCTAATAGGCTTCTGCTGATGGCTGCCATGCTGACCATTGACAATGGCGATTGTGGAGGGGGGGGGGGTGATATTTGGAGTAATGGGTGTCAGTCATTCTGAAAAAATGGCTAATTAAGTGCAGCATCTAAGAGGTTCAAAAGCCATGTTTGGAGGTATCTTAGATCCCAGCCATTGTAGCAGGAGCTCCTACTAGCTCCTACTGCAGAGGACATGGGGTTAGTACAGCCACTAACATGTACATGTTCGACAATTTGCATTTGGTGGCCATACACGGAACGTCAGGTTAACATACCAGTTTCAAGGTCACGTGACATAGTAGTTTGCTCATATGAATGACCACGATCAAGAGTCTATGGCCAACATCAAACTTCTAGGCCTAAGTGCAGACTCTACACCCCATATGCATATTTACACAACTGTAAATAAGAACAATATTGTATGCAATGACAAAGAACAGAACAAATAAAGCTTTTCAAATATATAGAGTATTGAATCTAATCTATAGACACCTCTCTGTTGAAACCTAACAGAGTGAGTCTCAAAAAAGTAAAAAACACCATTTTCCCAGCAGAAATAAAGGAGATGAGGCTTTAGGAAGCATTTTACAGGTTCAAATGTGTTGAATGGATCAGAGAGATGATAGAAGGGAGGCAAAAGAGAACTCCTCAATTCAAGAGAGGAAGAAGGTAACTAAAGTAGATAGGAAAAGAAAATAGAAGGTTATAAGGAGAGATGGGTTTGTTTTGGAGATTACAGAATAAGTATAGGCAGGAGCCATTTTGGTCAAAATTTAGTAGGTTAGGATTTTAAAGTTTTGTTTAAAGCGATTGGCCAGCCCCTGAAAGCAAAAGCCAAAATGCTATAACATAAAAGGAGTAATACCTTACCAATCCCACGTCATTGCTGTGCAGGCTGCCTCCCGACTCCCCTACCAGTCTCCATATTCTTACCTCCAGCAATGGTGTGTCACCAGTGATTGGCTGCAGTGGTCACATCTCCATAATGAAAAGTCATGACCCGATACAGACTGGCAGGTAACATGGGAGGGGGTGAGCACCCTTAGTTCCTCTAAGGGGGATTGGTAAGGTATTATTCAGTTATTTCAGATATTTTTTAGCCTCCTAAATTTAGTAAGGCAATTTCAAGAGAGTAGACACCCTCATTGGTGAGGAACTGGCACAGAAAGGTCACATTAGGGGAATAGGCGGGAAGGTGGATGAATTATAAGGAGTTGAGTCTGTTATCAGTATGTCTTGGTAAAGGGCATTGTAGCAATTGCGGTGGGGTAAGGAACAAACATGGAGTTCAAACAGTAAATGTGTAGAGTGGGATGTCCCCCCTAAGATATACCCTATGGCAAAAGGAATATGATAGGGGTTATCACGAGGTGTCATTATTTAGGGTGGGAAAGCAGTTTATGATGCAAGAAACTGGAAAGTTCAACTATGTCCTTGTTATGTAAGAAAATGTGAGAAGACATAAAAAGGACAGTATTGATAGGCAGGCAGCAACATTTTTGGCCTAGCATCAGTAGAAAAAAGAAACTGACTGCACCATAGAGCCAGCAATTTAGCTGAATTCACTCCACTCAATCCTGGGTTATGTTGTCCAAGGTATTTGACATTTAACCTTTGCATCCTTAACCCTTGGAGATATGGATTTCCAGCTCACTGTCCTTGCAGGGTCTCCCATTGGTGCAGCTGTGAGAATAAGGCAGGAACGTAGCTGAGGTTGCACCAGAAATTAAAATGTGGTGACAAGACTCAGCAGGTAGTAGCTAAATGTAGGTAAAAGCTTGGTCTAAAACCAGATATCAGATCAGTACAAGACCCAGAGGAAATCCAAGAGTTTAGAACCAGAATATAAAGCTGGGTACTGAAGCCAAAAGACTATCAGATCCAGACAACATGTCCTAATACAGAGAAAAAAATATCATCAGTTTTCTCAGGCATGCATCCAACTGGTGATGTTATATGGCTGGGCAGATTGCCACAGCAACGCAACGTGGCCTTGAAGGGAAGGCAGGTCAAGCACTGGAGCTCAGGGAGGTGAATGATGTTCCAGCCGATGATGTCATTAGATGGGGCCTGATGTCATACTGCAGTCTCCTCTGTTGAAATACACATTATGTACAGCATCTGTGTTATAGAGGAGGGGGAAAACTGGTTCTCACTGAAGAGACCCAACGAGCAAATGCAGACTTATTTTGAGGTAATGCATCATGGGAAAAATTATGACCTATTTAAAAGTATGACACGACACAATCTCTGTGATAGGAATGTAGGCATTAGAAGGGATAATACATAAACAGTTTCTGTCATGCAAAATGTATGAGAAGGGTCCCATTACTACAGTATAGCTAGACCCCATGCAGATGCTCTCTTCTCAACCCTGTTGCCTTACCCTAGGTACACACCTAAGCGTTTTTTAGCGCGTTCAAACGCGCTGTAAAACGCACAACATGTGGAAAGCCATGCTTCCCTATGGGCATGGTTCACATTTGGGCGTTTTACAGCGCGTTTGAACGCGCTGAAAAACGCCAAACGCTGTCGCTTCAGCATGAGCTTCTTTTGGGCGTTTTAACGCGCCTATGGACCATGCTGAAATAGGGGAGAATCACTGAATCGCGCATATGATGCGCGTTTCTTAGTTACAAAAACGCGCATCCAAAAACGCGCGTAAAACGCGCGATTCAGAAACACTTAGGTGTGTTTCCAGCCTTAGAGCTTAAAGAGATATTTCAGGATTTCACTATTGATGGCCAATCCTCAGGACCTCTGCACAGGTCACAAATCATACCGAAAACACTCTCTCACAGAAATGAATGAACATTTCCGGTCTACAGGTTTCTATGGTCCTTGAGGCTGCTATAAATCATATCTGGGAATGCTGTTGACAGAGAAAAGCAACAGCTCAGGCAAGATGGCTGCCCCCATAGCCATGTACTTTAAAGGACATCTGTCAGCAGATTTGTACCTATGACACTGGCGGACCTGTTACATGTGCACTTGGCAGCTGAAGGCATCTGTATTGGTCCCATGTTCATATGTGTCCACATTGCTGAGAAAAAACTATTATATATTTTAATATATGCAAATTAGCCTCTAGGAGCTAGCATTACACCTAGAAACTCTGCTGTCTCTGCGATTGCCGTTCCCTCTGCACTTTGATTGACAGGGCCAGACAGTGTAAACAAGATCACACCTGGCACGGTTAATCAAGGTGCAGAGGGCGTGGCAGTTGCAGAGAGAGCAGAGCCTCTAGGTGTAACGGCAACGCCCCCGTTGCTCCTAGAGGCTCATTTGCATAAAAACATAATTTTTCTTGGCAAAAGGCAAGGGCACATATGAACATGGGACCAAAACAGATGCCTTCAGCTGCAAAGCGCACATGCAATAGTAATGCATTCCATTTAAGATTTTTTGAAAATTCAAACAGAAAAATTCAGATTTATTAGAATCATAACTTTTTGAAAAATTCTGGTCCAATTTCCAAAGTTTAGAAACAATCTGCTCATCACTAGGACTTTAATGTGGCCCTGTACGTCTGGGAACTAGCCTTTACATTGCACATAAAAGCTGGCATTCAAAGATAATCTTACACTATAAGATTTATTTTCCCTTCATGTCATGTATTAGGAGTTATCAGGTCGGAGTAATCACACCGTTAAGCCTGTTATTGATTTAGCATTAGGACTCATCATTTTTTTTCATGTCCCTGCTATCGATTCTTCTCCTGTCTTTTCTAATGACACTTATTAATTTGTATTTTTTTCTTTTGGCTCTTCAGATGTTGCACAGTCCTTATTTATTGTGTTGCCAATGGTCTTCCCGTTCAGTTTTTTTTTTTTAAAGAATTAATAGGAAAATATCCTTTGTTTAGTTAGAAAAGCTAATTTTCTTGGTTAAAAAATATACAGTTTTCCTTCCTGAAGTTCTCCAAAGGGGTGGGTAGATGAAAGTCCAGTTGGGGGTTGTTATCTTTAATGGGGTTTTCCGACAGTTTTTACTGATGACCTGTCCTCTGGATAGGTAATCAGTAGTGTTGAGCGAAGTTAACAAAAATTCGATTCGGCTACTTTGCTGAATTTCACAAAGAAATTTGCCTTGTTATTAATTACTTTGTCACGAAGCGCATTTCTTTGTGAATAGCATGTGCAATGCCTGGGAACGGTGATTTCGCCGCCTGGTCATTGAACGCCTCAGATTCTGTGTTCACCGGGTTAAAAAAAAATCTTTTATACTCACCTCATCCATTTGAGGTTGAAGAGGCTGCCACGGCCATCTTGATTGAAGATCTTGCACAAAATCTTGTACAGTGCGTGATGACATCATCATCGCGCTTGCCGGCGGGGGGAACCTCATACGTCACCGCACACGAGATTTTGTGTGAGCTCTTTAATCAAGATAGCCGTGGCGACCTCTTCATTAGTGTTGATCACGAATTTTTGAATTGCGAATTTCAAGCGCGAATATCGACACTTCGAGAATTCGCGAATATTAAGAATATCGCAAAATATATTCGCAATTGCGAATATTCGTTTTTATGCAAATTTTTTATATGCAAATTTCCGCAAGCAAGAAAATAATGTCATTTTCTGATTGCGAAATTTCGCATAAATATCGCGGATTCGAATATTGCCCCTGCCGCTCATCACTACTCTTCATCCTCAACTGGATGAAGTATGTTTTTTTTCCCCTTAAACGCCATTTCAGGGAAATTTCCCTTAACTTCGGATACTTAGATTCGCTCAACCCTAGTAATCAGTATCTGATCGGTGGTGGTTTCACACACAGGACCCCCGATCGGCTGTTTAACCTCTTAAGGACACAGGGCGTACAGGTACGCCCTAATGTCCGAGTCCTTAAGGACACAGGGCGTACCTGTACGCCCTGTGTTTAAACTGCTACTGCACCCGATGTGGGCGCGGTAGCAACATGGTTCCTGCTGATGTAAATCAGCAGGAACCATGTTCTAATGCCGAGGGGGGTCATGTGACCCCCCCGTATCGGCGATCGCTGCAAACCGCAGGTCAATTCAGACCTGCGGTTTGCAGCGATTTAGCAATCTCTGATCCCGCGGTCTGTGACCGCGGGATCAGAGAGTTAATTGCCCCAAAGTTAAGAATTTTAACCCCCTGCAGCCCCCAATCTTGTTATGGCGGCGGGGGTGCAGGGGGGGTGGTTGCGGCGGCGGGAGGCGGTGCGGGAGGCGGGCGGGAGGCGGGCGGTGCGGCAGGCGGGATCGCAATAGCGATCCCCCGCCCGCCTCCCTTGTAATAATTCCCTGGTGTCTAGTGGTTCTATCAGAGTGCCAGCACATTGCTGGCACTCTGATAGAAAAACGGCTGGCATCTGTGCTGCAGATGCCAGCCGTTTAACCCCTTCCTTATCGCGGTCCGGACGGACCGCGGTATGGAAGGTGTTAACAGGGAGGGAGCTCCCTCCCTCTCCCATCGGGGGGCTGCTGTGCCTATGCAGCCCCCCCCCAGGATGGGATCGCAGAGGGAGGGAGCTCCCCTCCCTCCCCATCCATCACCCACTGCTCTCTAATGGCAGTGGGTGATGGTTACCATGGCAGCAGGACGCTTTCAGAAGCGTCCTGCTTGCCATGGTATAGTAACTCTGGTCAGACTTCTGCTAAAGGCAGAAGTCTGACCAGACTGTGAAAAGTAAAAAATACAGTGCAGTACACTATATAGTGTACTGTACTGTATTATATAGACACCAGATCCACTGGATCTACAAGAACCACTGGATCTACAAGAACCAAGTGGGTCTGGGTCAAAAAAAAATGTAAAAAAGTGAAAAAAAGTAAAAATAAAAAAAACACAAATCACTGAATAAAAAGTAAAAAAAAAAAAAATACACTACACATATTAGGTATCGCCGCGTCCGTAAAAAACAGCTCTATAAAAATATCACATGACTGAACCCCTCAGGTGAACGCCATAAAAAAAAAAAAAAAAATGGTGTAAATAAGCCATTTTTGGGCACCTTACATCACTAAAAGTGTAATACAAAGCGATCAAAAAGGCATATGCCTCCCAAAATAGTACCAATCTAACCGCCATCTCATCCCGCAAAAAATGAGCCCCTTCATAAAACAATTGCCCAAAAAATAAAAAACTATGCCTCTCAGACTAAAACATGATTTTTTGTTTCAAAAATGCTTTTAGTGTTAAATGTAAAAAATTTAAAAAAGTAGACATATTGGGTATCTCCACGTCCGTAAGAATCTGCTCTATAAAAATATCACATGACCTAACCCCTCAAGTAAACACTGTAAAAAAAAAAAAAAACTTTGTCAAAAGCCATTTTTTTGTCACCTTACATCACAAAAAGTGTAATAGCAAGCGATCAAAAAGTCATATGACCCCCCAAATAGTGCCAATCTAACCGCCACCTCCTCCCGCAAAAATTATACCCAACCTGAGACGATCGCCTAAAAACTGAAAAAAATATGGCTCTCAGACTATGGAGACACTAAAACATGTTTTTTTTGTTTCAAAAAGGATATTATTGTGTAACACCAAAATAAATAAAAAAAAGTATACATATTGGGTATCGTCGCGTTCGTAACGACCTGCTCTATAAACATATAACATGACTTAACCCCTCAGATGAACGCTGTAAACATAAAAAATAAAAACGTTGTAAAAAAAGTAATTTTTTTGTCACCTTACATCACAAAAAGTATAATAGCAAGTGATCAAAAAGTCATATGCACCCCAAGATAGTACCATCCAAACCGCCATCTCATCCCGCAAAAAATGAGCCCCTACATAGGACAATCGCAAAAAAAAAAAAAAAAAAACTATGGCTTTCAGAATGTGGAGACAATAAAAAATCATTTTTTTCAAAAATGCTTTATTATGTAAAACTGAAACAAAAAACCCCCAAAAGTAGTCATATTTGGTATTGTCGCGTCAGTAACAACCTGCTCTATAGAAATAGCACACAATCTAACCTGTCAGTTCAACGATGTAAATAACAAAAAATACAAAACTGTCCCAAAACAGCTATTTTTTTTGCAAATTATCAATTTTAATCCATTTTTCCAGTAACAAAGCAAGGGTTAACAGGCAAACAAAACTCAATATTTATTGCCCTGATTCTGTAGTTTGCAGAAACACCCCATATGTGGTTGTAAACTGCTGTATGGCCAAACGGCAGGGCACAGAAGGAAGGGAACGCCATATGGTTTTTGGAAGGCGGATTTTGCTGGACTGTTTTTTGAGACTATGTCCCATTTGAAGCCCCCTGATGCACCCTAGAGTACAAACTCCCAAAAAGTGACCCCATTTTGGAAACTACGGGATAAGGTGTCAGTTTTGTTTGTATTATTTTAGGGTAAATATGATTTTTGGTTGCTCTATATTACACTTTTTTTGAGGCAAGGTAACAAAAAATTGAAATTCTGAAATTTCATCTCCATTTGCCAATAACTCTTGTGGAACACCTAAAGGGTTAACAAAGTTTGTAAAACTAGTTTTGAATACCTTGAGGGGTGTAGTTTCTTTGATAGAGTCACTTTTATGGAGTTTCTATTCTAGGGGTGCATCAGGGGGCTTCAAATGGGACATGGTGTCAAAAATCCAGTCCAGCAAAATCCGCCTTCCAAAACCCATATGGCGTTCTTTTCCTTCTGCACCCTGCCGTTTGGCCATACAGTATTTTAGGACCACATATAGGGTGTTTCTAAAAACTACAGAATCGGGGCAATAAATATTGAGTTTTGTTTGACTGTTAACCCTTGCTTTGTTACTGGAAAAAATTGATTAAAATGGAAAATTTTCCAAAAAATCGAAATTCAGAAATTTTATCTTTATTTGCCATTAACTCTTGTGGAAAACCTAAAGGGTTAATGACGTTTGTAAAATCAGTTTTGAGTACCTTCAGGGGTGTAGTTTCTAGAATGGGGTCATTTTTGGGTGGTTTCTATTATGTAAGCCTCGCAAAGTGACTTCAGACCTGAACTGCTCCCTAAAAAGTGGGTTTTTGAAAATTTCTGAAAAATGTCAAGATTTGTAATGTCCCCAAAAAATGAAATGGCATTCCTAAAATGATCGATAGATGAAGTAGACATATGGGGAATGTAAATCAATAACTTTTTTTGGCAGTATTACTATGTATTCTAGAAGTAGAGAAATTGAAACTTGGAAAATTGCAAATTTTTAAAAATTTTTGGTAAATTTGGTATTTTTTTATAAATAAAAATGAAATTTTTCGACTTTATTTTACCACTGTCATGAAATACAATATGTGACGAAAAAACAATCTCAGAATGGCTTGGATAAGTAAAAGCGTTTTAAAGTTATCACCACATAAAGTGACACTGGTCAGATTTCCAAAAAATGGCCTGGTCCTTAAGGTGAAATAGGGCCGTGTCCTTAAGGGGTTAAGAAGGCAGTGGCACTCGCAGTAGAGCCAGAGCTTTCTCCAGCTTTGCCTAGGCCATGTGATGTCACGTTCATCGGTCACATGACCAAGGCGCAGCTTGGCCCCATTGAAGTGAATAGGGGTGAACGCAATACCATGCACAGACAATATACAGTGTAACGCGCTGTGCCTAGTAAACTGAGAGAAGGCCACGGTGCTACTACGAGCGCCGTTGCCTTCTCAAACAGCTGATGGGCGGGGAACCTGGGTGTTGGATCTTTTACTGATCAGATACTGAGGACCTATCCTGAGGACAGTTCATCAGTAAAAACTGTGGGAAAACCCCTTTAAAGATAAGAGATAATAGATCCAGATAATAATAAACACAATATCTTGAAAAAAAAAAAAAAAAAACATTCAGGAAACAGTCTTTACTTTTAGTCCACCATTACATGCTCTTTGGAGTCTTCTGTCTCTATGTGACGATGTGAGGTATGGTCTAGAGGAGAGCGGACCTTGCCTTTAAGTATGTGGCATAAACCGTTATTCATAAAGTGTAAAGGCGGCTACACCCCTGGATCGACTTCTGGAGATGGTGCTCACCTCTCGGTACACCCAAACCGAATAAGAAAAAACATAAAATGTAATAGAATCAGGGGCACTCAATCTCGGAACCTGTAGATAATCCTATATACTATTTATTAAAATAAAATAAAACAATGGTATAGAATTCACATGTGTAAATAGTAGAGTAGAAGTATCAAGATGCAACCATTACAAATAACCACTCTATCATAATCAATATATATCCACCATCTCTACAACAGACTGGATAGTAAATGATGTTGGCCCTATCCTATGTACCACCTCACCAGTACATATCAATGGTGAATAGACGGCAATATTCAATGATAGATTGAAGTCCACAAGTGATCAAATGTCCACCATAGCATAATAACTATAAATCAACCGTATTTGCTTTTTTACTGGCTAGTAACCATTATTCACCCTATCCAATATACCAGGTGGTAGGTATTGCAGAGTCCACGATATGTCAGTAGTGGACGGTAGGCCTTCAATAGTAAGCTGTAGTCCACTCCACATATATTTAGATGTAACAGTGCCCAGCTCAATACAAAATAAAATAAACCCAGACCGCAAAAATATCCTTAGATTAAATCAATTGCCTCTCACCACATTCACCATTCTAGCTGGCGTGGAATACTGTGAATTCACATGCGGTCTCTTGCCGGGTTCGCGTCCTGGGCATCGCTCACACAGACCACCATGGTGTCCCACATGGTATAGGAGTGTACACCATGTGTACATGACGTCTCACGTTACTCCCAATCTCAAAGGTCCTTGAGCGTACTCAGTAGCGTGTTCCCAGGTCCTTGGTCCTCGGTATTTGAAATATAAGTATTTGCTGGCTGTACTTTCAGAGTCCTTGGGCAACCCTTAATTTAAATGTGAGATCCTTTAGCTCCTTGCTGTGCACTTTTCATCAGACGCATTTCGGGGTATACGCCCCTTCCTCAGTGATGTCTATTCACCATTGATATGTACTGATGAGGTGGTATATAGGATAGGGCCACCATCATTTACTATCCAGTCTATTGTAGAGATGGTGGATAGAGTGGTTTTTTGTAATAGTTGCATCTTGATACTTCTACTCTACTATTTACACATGTAAATTTATACCATTGTTTTATTTTAATAAATAGTTTATGGGATTATCTACAGGTTCAGAGATTGAGTGCCCCTGATTCTATTACATAAACCGTTATTCACACACTAAAATTATGACCTTAAATTTAGTATTCTTGACAACTGACCGTGATTCTGTAGGCTTACTTTTGGACAACTGGCTGCCTTGATCCATTGGCTTGTTGAGTAGTCCTATAGATGTTGGCCTCCCATCTTATTCTTGATTCGCGTGCAATCTTTTCTTTTCCTTTGCTTATAATTTCGATTTGCAAAAGAATTCATTGCATTGCAATTTTTCTAAAAAGTTTCCACAGTTCATTTGGCGTAGAGTATGTATGAGCAAATAACCAAAGTTATTCTGAACGTTGGCACAAATCCTAGAGTCAAGCAGGGCTTTTAAGAGATATTTAACACAAGTCAACATGTTAATTACCTGTCATTACCATCACCTTCATGTACAATAAGTGAGCAAGGAAAAAAAGTTGAAGATTCATCGGGAAGTCTTGCAGTTTCTTAACGTGAGCTCCTATCTCTCTCATCTTATTTCTCGTAACCAAACCCATAGGGACAGGGGTACGTTGTGAGTGCATTTACTTTACAGGGGTATAAAATACATTGACTTCATATAAACCACTATAGACTCTAAATCATTGAGCAGTAAAAGCGAGTTAAAATGGTTACGATCTTAGAAGCTTAGGGATTTGCAAAATTCAGCACACAGATGAATATGAACATGTGCCAGAATCTCTGGGTGGTGCAGCAATTAGCATAATATGCAGTAATAGGAATTTGACCTTTCACATTTCAGACCATGTGGCACTTTCACCATCTGGGTAGACAGAAAAAAGATGATGGCTCCCTATCAGCTTTTACTTGCCTTTTTTCGACATTTGGCAGCTGGAAGCTTATTTTGACAGTGTCACGCCAGATATTATTTTTTGCTAGGCTCACTGGGCCTGGAGACGGGTAACATCTACTATCCTTTTTCCCATCCAAATATATAAAGTATTTGTATGGAATTACAGAGGCTATCCACAAAAAGTATTGCTTTGCAATGAACAGAGCATTTCACATGAAGCATTGCTGCGATATGCATGCAATAAGAATAGTGTTTGTTTTTTATGCTCCTTACATTTTCCTTTTAGGCAGCGCCTATATCTCTCCATATAGAAGAGAGGGAAACTGGGGAGAACATTACAAACCATAAAGAAAAAAAGACAAGGCAACAGCACTCTGCAGACATTTATTTAGCAAATTTGAGATTCTTGGCAAATACATTTTGTAAAAAATGATTATATTTATTATTAAAAACCATAGTGCTATCATTGGAATCTCTAAGGCTACGTGTGAGGGGCTGTTCTTTATGAAGGAGAAGAAGGAGTTAACAAGAGCTGACTCCAATGCACTCCTGGGAGATGCAAGTGCTCGATAGGTACATGGAATGAGCTGCTGCCTGCCCACAGAAAGGGAAGAGATCAGAGTTGCAGAGAGGCAAGTAAAATAATGGTATGCATTACTCGAGATATTTTTACCTTTATTATTTTAATTTCTGCCATTAACCCTATTTTTTAAAAATTTCTGGGGATACACATATATTTTTTTTTTATTTCTGCTATAACCTATTTAAGTACACAGAACACAGCAACACAAAAAAGATTATTATTATTATACCTTTAAAGGAGTTGTCTGGGTTCAGAGCTTCTTCACTCTGAACCCTTCAGCATGATTGAGAGCATTTAATGCTCCGATGCTCCCTCTTGTCCTGTGCTGCATCGCACAGTGCAAGGGCTTTTTCTTTACCTACAGTGACATGCCGAGTCTCAGCATAGGTATGCTAAGCGGAGGCTTCCACCTAGCAGTGAGCCTGGTGATGTCACCAGAACTAATGGGAGGTCTTTAGCGCTGCACTAGCCTGTAGAACTGGCTAGGGCAGTGCTATAGACCACCCATTAGTGCCGGTGATGTCACTGGGATCACTTCTAGGCAGAGGCCTTTTCCTAGCAATGTGAGAATGTAAACAAAACAGCCCTTGCCCTGCACAATGCTAAATGTGTAAAAAAGGGGTTATGTCTGGGTTCAGCTTTGAACCTGGACTACCCCTTTTTGCTGACTGACATAATAATAAAATTAATCATTGGGCATGAGAGGTGTATGGAGCGGGTTCATCATCAGCTGTTTTTTTTCACCCAACAAAGATGTGTTTCTGTTTTTTCAATACAAGTTATGTAAAATTAAACGGTGCCTTTAAAAATACACATTGTCCCTCATAAACTAAGCCTTAAAAGGCTGTGTGAATGGAAAAGTTAAAAAGTTATGGGTCTTGAAAACCAGATGGAAAAAAAAACACAAAAATAAAATTTGGCCCGGGCCTTAAGGGGTTAGTAGTAAGAAAAAAAAATGCAAGCTGATCCTTCTAGAATGTGCATCAATTCTCAAGAGCACTTCTGGTTTCTCCTGTCCATGTTACACAGTATATTTTTCTGCTGGATGACTTTCTACTCCAGCCTACTTCAGGGTATGCTCCTATAGAATTTATCAGCTTAATCCTGCCCAGGAACACCTGCTTTGCAGCTTATTTGCATAAGCCATGTTCCTTGACGTTTTCATGGGACAATTCAGGAGGCCACAGAGTGGCAGAATGACGGGGAGGAGGTGAAGGCAGCATAAAGAGGCCACAGAGAGGCACAATGACAGAGTGTGGAGGTGGCCGCAGCATCAGGAGGCCACAGAGTGGCACAATGAGAGAGTGTGGAGGTGGCGGCAGCATCAGGTAGCCAGAGAGTGGCACAATCACATAGTGTTGAGGTAGCAGCAGCATCAGGAGACCACAAACTGGCAAGGTGACACAATATAGAGGTGGCAGCAGCATCAGAAGACCACAGAGTGGTAATGTGACATAATGTGGAGGTGACAGCAGCATTAGGAGACCACAGAGTGGCATGGTGACATAGTGTGGAGGTGGCAGCAGCATCAGGAGATCACAGAATGGCAAGGTGACAGAGTGGGGAGGTGGGTAGCAATACAAGTACCAGCTGAAGATGGTGGGTGAAAGAAGGAGTACTTGGCATCAGATGTGTGGCATCAGGCGGGTGGCAGCATCAGAATAGTAGCTGAGGCAGGTAGCCAGAAGAAAACGGTCTCTTTTGTCAAAGTGTTGGTGTGGCACCATAGATGATCTAGTCTGATGCATCAGGCATTGGTGGGTAGAAATCCTGGCTGATCCACGCCTGATTAATCTTGACAAAGGTTAGTCTCTCCACATTTTGGGTGGACTAGTAAGTTTTTTTTGGGGTAACTATGGCCGCCGCCGCACTAAACACCCGCTCTGATGCCACACTCCTGGCCAGGCAGGGCAGCTTTTCCAGGGCAAACTCTGCTAGTTGCGGCCACAAATCCAGTTTGGCTTCCCTGTAGTCCAACGGATCTTCAATGTGGGGTGGCAGGGTACTGTCCAAGTATGCCACCACGTGCTGGTTCAGGTCCTGCTCCAGGTCTAGCTGCTGCTGGTGAGTAGTTTCTTTACTAGGCTGCTCATCAATGTCTCTAGACTCAAGTTGCTGCTGATGGAGCTGGAACTACGCCTACCACCCACCCTGCCACAGCAGACATGGCAGAGGAATGTGAGCGCAGAGGTCCCCCCTGGTCAGACCTGCCCAGACAAATGAGGTGCAGAACAGCGTGACACTGCTTGCCCTGTATGCTGGAGGGACACTGTAAATTGTCCCGGCAGTGGAGGCTGAGGACACGGTGGAGGATGAGGAGGCAGAGGCGGACATTGTCGCAGGACCAACGGCCTGAGAAGGTGGAGGCGGAAGCGGCGTCACCTGGCCAAGTTCCTGGTGTGGCTGGGCAGGAACCACATTTACCCAGTGGGCCGTAAAGGACATATATTATCCTTGACCATAGTTACAGTAACAATCACAATTCACCACAGAACGTCTAATAGGATGTACGTATCTATCCTAGCAGGAGCAGATTACCCCTGATGAAGCCGGACGTTGCCGGCGATACGCGTGGGGCTCTTTTTGTCGGCGGTTGTCCACATGGGGGTACCTGGCACAGACTTTTGAATGATCGCTTTCATTTATACTTATGTGGTTAGGTATGGTTCCCTGCACCATATTGTTACTTGCATTCAGTTTGTATATGTGTCTGTACTGCCAGTACATTGTACTCTGATCCTTTCTTTATTATATTGTGCCCTGGACTCCGCCGTTGTGCAGGGTTATCTCACCCGCACTTGTCCATTATTGTATACAATTTTTAATGTTTTTTGTGTGTCTTCCTTTGTGTCTCTACTAATAAATTAATATTTTAGAGTTATTTGACTGGATGTGCATTTAAGTAATAGTCTTCTTGGACTCTCTAGTGGTCCCCTTTACTTGATATAGTTGTTTTGGACTATTAATTGCACTCTTTTTTCTGATACGTTAGTGTGTGCCCCTGAATATTGTGTGTTATCTATCCTATTAATACACCCTGTAAATGGCTGTAGTACAATGGAACTTCACCGCTGAACGGCAAATATTTTTTTTTTTGCCACTAATGCTCACCAAAAAGGGCTGTAATTTTCTCACTTCAACACACAATGGCTAATAAGCCCTTTTTCTTTTTCCCAACTAATACACGCCAAAAAGGGGATTGAGAACATATCCGCTGAACGGCAAATATGTATATATTTTTGCCACTAATAAACGCCACAAAAGGCTTTAGAACATATAACTACACTCCTGAATGGCAAATATATTTTTCTTTTGCCACTAATACACGACAAAAAGGGTTTTAGAACATATAACTGCACCGCTGAACGGCAAATATATTTTTCTTTTTTCCACTTATACATACCACAAAAGGCTTTAGAACATAGAACTGCACTGCTAAACGGCAAACATATTTTTCATTTTTCGACTTATACAGTCCACAAAAGGCTTTAGAACATATAACTGCACCGCTGAACGGCAAATATATTTTTCTCTTTTCCACTTATACACTCCACAAAAGGCTTTAGAACATATAACTGCACCGCTGAACTGCAAATATATTTTACTTTTGCCACTAATACACAACAAAATGGGCTTTAGAACATTTAACTGCACCGCTGAACGGCAAATATATTTTTCTTTTTTCCACTTATACACGCCACAAAAGGCTTTAGAACATATAACTGCACTGCTGAACGGCAAACATATTTTTCTTTTTCCACTTATACACGCCATAAAAGGATTTAGAACATATAACTGCACCGCTGAAGGGCAAATATTGTTTTCCACTTATAAACACCACAAAAGGCTTTAGAATATGTAACTGCACCTCTGAATGGCAAATATATTTTTCTTTTTTCCACTTATACACGCCACAAAAGGCTTTAGAACATATAACTGCACTTCTGAACTGCAAATATATTTTACTTTTGCCACTAATACATGCCAAAAAGGGCTTTAGAACATATAACTGCCCCGCTTAACGGCAAATATATTTTTCTTTTGCCACTAATACACGCCAAAAAGGGCAGTAATATTCGCACTTCACCACATACAGAGAGACAGCAGTGACATTGTTGTGCTCTCTGCTTTCCTGTGTCATTACATTCAAGGGTAGGGAACCTCCGGCTCTCCAGCTGTTGTGAAACTACAACTCCCAGCATGCATACTTACTCTGCTCTTCTCTGAACTCCCATAAAAATGAATGGAACATGTTGGGAATTGTAGTTTCACAGCAGCTAGAGAGCCGGAGGTTCCCTACCCCTGCAATTAGATAGTTAGTTAGTTAGTTAGTTAGCTTATATATATATTACAGACATTTAGTGGGAGATAGTCAGTGTAGGTTAGATAGTGATATGGTTCTGCTGTTTATACATACATGCTACATACATAGTGCTGTGATGTCACAAGTTCACAACAATACTTAGTGCACCAATCACTAATATGTAGTCAGACCTTTTAAAATGTGAAGTTGCACGTATTGCACCAAAAATATTCGCATCATTACTGCCAATTTCGCAATCGCGAATATATTGGAGCACTCTATCTGCATATAAAGCTATTGTAATGTTCTGCCGTGCCAACCATTTTCTCCAGTCTCAGGAAACTTCTAGCAGCTTGAAAAATGTAGCTATAGTGACCCACGCCTATATTGCGTGTGCATTACGCGCATATTACACTGCCGATTTTTGCAATCAAGACCATTTTTGCAAATTCTCGAATTCGCAAATATATGACGAATATTCTACCAAATATTCACAAAATATCGCAAATTCGAATATTGCCCCTGCTGCTCATCACTAACATTGTACCGGCATGGACCTATTTTATGGAAATCTATCTAATCTAACTACCAGGGGCATAATTAGGAAAGGACTGGGACCTATAGCAAATTCTGAATAGCCCTCCCCATACATTGAGCATTGACATTAGACACC
The DNA here is from genome assembly GCA_033119425.1 of Bufotes viridis. Classification (NCBI taxonomy): domain Eukaryota; kingdom Metazoa; phylum Chordata; class Amphibia; order Anura; family Bufonidae; genus Bufotes; species Bufotes viridis. The sequence continues at coordinate 61,276,149 of CM065592.1, read as the reverse complement.
AAAATGCACACTCTTGTGTGCATGAGGCCTAAATCTTTTTTAAAAAGTAGCACTGTCTGACCTGATAATTCCTGGCAGCATAGGAATATACGCCCCTGCCAACTACCACTTATACAATTCAGTGAAGATCGCAAAATTGTGGACAACTACAGTATAAGTTCCACCACACCTAATACGCCAGTAAGAACACTAGCATTATACGCAACAAATCTCTTGCTAACAGCAACATGCCTGCGCTACTATGAAGAGGATCTCGGCAAGTCTCCTGCAATCTTCAGCAGACTCTATTACTTGCACAAGCACTGAATAGCACAGACAGTGTATTCTACTCTTGTGTATAGCACCTGGGACGCAGAGACAGTGTATCCAACTCCTGTGTATAGCGCCTGGGATGCAGAGACAGTTGATCCAACTCCAAATTCAGCACACAGATACGTAAAATATATTGATGAACTAAAATAGCTATTTATGTATAAATAATTTGGTGTGAAATAAGACAATAAGTATATGAAAACTATAGTTCTGTGCAAACATTTTAGGAAGGTGTGGAAAAATGCTGCAATGTACTATAAGAATGTTTTATTCTGCAGCAAAACAAACATACAATGTCATTAAATATGCGACATGTGAGAGTGACGCTGGTTCGCACGTCCTCAGCACTATACTTTTGATATAACGACTGTCCTTCAGCATAATTACGTGACATCTCAGCCCAATTTGTAATATGTTCTATGCTGTGCATAATTGAGGCATTGGTATACAGTTTGATCAAAAAGCATAGGCCCACTTACCGCGACAAGGTTGCCTCTTCAAGTGGGAACCTACTCTAACTTTGGCGCAGCACTGTGCGGCGACCACCGGCGCCTCAGCACCACACCAGCAGAGGGCAGGGCCCAGTAGCCACACAGCGCCCCCACTGTGCAGCAAAGCCACCCTGGCTCTGGGCCCGACCACTCCATCAGCACAAGACCAAGGCAGCAATGGCCGCCGAACCTTGCTGCGCCATCTGAACAGGTGCAAAGAGTTCATCCAGTCATGTCTCTCTGGAAATCCAACTGAGAGATGGTAGGAATTAATAGACCCTAAACTGACTAATGGCAATTAAAAACACCTGGTCCAAATGGGGAGGAGTGCTGACACCAGCAAAGAAAGACAAGTATATACTAAATATACAAAATGTGAGAGTGACACTGGGTCGCACCTCCTCAACACTATGCTTTTGATATAACACCTGTCGTTCAGCATAATTACGTGGCATCTCAGCCCAATTTGTAATATATTCTATGCTGTGCATAAATGAGGCATTGGTATACAAATTGGGCTCTTTCACACGGGCGTCATGTTTGACGCCCGGATAAGAGGCGGGTGCGTTGCGGGAATATGCGCGATTTTTCCGCGTGGGTGCAAACGTTTGTAATGCGTTTTGCACGCGCGTGTGAAAAATCGCCATGTTTGGTACCCAGACCCGAAGCCGGACTTCATCACTGAAGTCCGGTTTCGGGTAGAGTATTCTGGAGAATTTATTATTTTCCCTTATAACATGGTTATAAGGGAAAATATTAGCATTCTTAATAAAGAATGCATAGTAAAATAAAGTGGAAGCGGTTAAAAATAATAAAAGTTAACTTACCTTAGCCACTTGATCGCGTAGTTGCGATCTGTCCTCTCTTTCCCAGCATCAGCTAACAACTAAAGGACCTGTGATGACGTCACATCACATGGTCCAATCACATGGTCCATCTTACCATGGTGATGGACCATGTGATTGGGCCATGCGATGTGATGTCATCACAGGTCCTTTAGCTGGTAGCTGATGCTGGAAAAGAGAAGACTACTACGCGATCAAGTGGCTAAGGTAAGTTAACTTTTATTATTTTTAACCCCTTCCTCTTCATTTTACTATGCATTCTTTATTAAGAATGCTATTATTTCCCCTTATAACCATGTTATAAGGGAAAATAATAAAGATCTGGTCCCGTTGCTAAGCAACCATGCGGGAAAATGGCACTGCATCTGCACTTGCTTGCGGATGATTGCGATTTTCCCGCAGCCCCATTCACTTCTATGGGGCCTGCGTTGCATGAAAAACGCACAATATAGAGCATGCTGCGATTTTCACGCAACGCAGAAGTGATGCGTGAAAATCACCGCTCATGTGCATAGCCCCATAGAAATGAATGGGTCCGGATTTAGTGCGGGTTCAATGCGTCCTCCTCACGCATTGCACCCGCGCGGAAAACTCGCCCGTGTGAAAGGGGCCTTTGATAAAATGTCATTAAGAACTATCTTCAGCGTAAAGAAGAACAAGAAGTCCTGGAAGTGATGATATGGCCACCGCAGCACCCTGATCTCAAAATCATTGAATGTGTCTGGGATTACATGAAGAAACTGAAGGATTAGAGCAAGCCTACACCTACAGAAAATCAGTGGTTAGTTCTCTTAAGATGTTTGGAACAACATCCCTGTTGTGTTGCTTCAAAAACTGCGTGCAAGTGTACCTAGAAGAACTAATGCTGTTTTGAACGCAAAGGATGGTCACATCAAATATTGACTGGATTTAGATTTCTCTTTTGTTCATTCACGTTGCATTTTGTTAATTGATAGAAATAAACAATTAACATTTCTATTTTTGAAATCATTCTTAGGGCTCATGCACACAAACATTTTTTTTTCCGTGTCTGTTACGTTTTTTTGTGGCCCGTATGTGGAACCATTTACTTCAATGGGGTTGCCAAAAAATGGAAATGACTCCATGTTCATTCCGTTTTTGCATGTCAGCATTGCCGTTCCACAAAAAAATAGAACATGTCCTATTATTGTCCGCATTACGGACAAGCATAGGACTGTTCTATTAAAAGTCAGCTGTTCAGTTTCACAAAATACGGAATGCACACGGCCGGTATCCTTGTTTTCCGGATCCACAATTTACGGACCGCAAAACATCCATTGGTCATGTGCAGTATTTTTCCCACACCTTTCTAAACCTTTTCCACTGTACTGTATATCACCAGGCTCCTATAAGTTGATATAATTTTCTACATACTAAGACTTTTGTTCTCCATATTACGCCATCCAATTAAAGAGGACCTTTCACCGATTTAAAAACTAAAAACTAACTATACCTGTGGGCAGAGCGGCGCCCAGGGGTCCCCCTGCACTTACTTGTATGTCTGGGCGCTGCTCCGTTCGCTAGTTATAGGCTCCGGTGTCCGAGCTCCCTCTGTTGTATGGGGCGGGGACTTTGTATCAGGCGTGTCCCTTGCTGCAGAGCTGGCCAATCACAGCGCACAGCTCATAGCCAGGCTATGAGCTGTGCGCTGATTGGCCAGCTCTGCAGCAAGGGACACGCCTGATACAAAGTCCCCGCCCCATACAACAGAGGGAGCTCGGACACCGGAGCCTATACCGGGCGAACGGAGCGGCGCCCAGACATACAAGTAAGTGCAGGGGGACCCCTGGGCGCCGCTCTGCCCACAGGTATAGTTAGTTTTTAGTTTTTAAATCGGTGAAAGGTCCTCTTTAATATTTAAAGTGTAACTGTCATTCTTTTTATTATTTGTGTAATTTATAGGGGCAGTGATGCTAACCATTTTTGTACTATACTTTAATTATTGAAATCATACATTTCATTTAGAAAAATAGCTTTAAAGTGGCCCATTTTGAGCCTTAGCAACACTCCTCTGTCTTCTGTCTACATAACACAGTCAGTGTTAGCAAGTCTCCACAGTTATGTAAACAGAAGACAGAAGAGCGTTGCTAAGGCTCAAAATGGGCCACTTTAAAGCTATTTTTCTAAATGAAATGTATGATTTCAGTAATTAAAGTATAGTACAAAAATGGTTAGCATCACTGCCCCTATACATTACACAAATAAACAAAAATGACAGTTACATTTTAACTGATATCAGCTACTCTATATTTATAATAACATGAATTATTTGTTATCTGGTGGACTATATATACTTCTATATCTCAAAAATACGGATGGCACAAAGTTCCATTAAAATAAATAGTTTATTGATAACATTATTAAAAACATACACTACAATTCATTATGCATAGGAAACCATTCATAAAAGCGCCATAACACATCCTGCAAATAAGTTGTAACCAGGGTACATACGCCCAGTATAACTTCTCCACGATAGTCTTATCTATGTCCTAACTTAGATAGTCCTACTTTCTATAGTACAGCCCTTACACATTAGTATGAGATAGTTCACAGGTATGGCACCATCAGGCATCAACATACATAGACTGCTGTATCCTTGTCTTCAATAAATGAACCTTGTTGACCCATATAGCATTAAGAAGTAGATCGAGATTACATACCCTTAACAGTTCGCCTGTGCAGGAATAACTAGAATGCCAGCGCCCAGCAGCAGTTCTTTTATTTCCATCATTAATATATTCATTTTAAGTGCATTTATGATCTCTTCCTTTTAATATTTCTGTGCCTTGAGAGCCAACTTGAATGTACATTTAATTTGACCCTGCAGGTACTTTGGAAATCATCAGTGTACTCGGCCTATATATTTTTCAGAATTTAAGTAGTGAGTTGCCTATATTTATTGGTTTTCACAGCTCTATATATGGCTATTGGTAAATAAATGGTAGCTGGGTGTAAAAAAAACATTGCATAGAAATCCACTCTTCTCTATGTGGTAAGGCTACAGTAAGTAGTGTATATGATATGTACATGCCCTGCACTCAGCATGCTGATTTCTAGCCCTGCTTTTGTAACACCCTCTGTACTCTGCACACCCTGTGCAGAGTACAGAGGGTGTTACAAAAGCAGTGCTTAAAGGATTCAGGCCCGCTCCATGGTGGTCCAACTTGCTCATTTGCATTTGAATACCCCTACCATGTTTATAAGGCTGATCATGGTGACAGAGCTTCTTTAAAAAAAAAAAAAAAGATTGCTTAAAATTGATTTGCTTATCTCTAATTAAAATGCAATTAAATGAAGACATGCCCATACTCTCTATAGTTGTGGAACAAAGTCATTTTCCATAGCGGGCCTTTAAAAGTATTTCAAGGTGAGCCCGAGAAAGTTCAGTGTGACACTGATCATGCTCCAGTTCAATGTTGTTAAGCAAAGGTTTTTTAAATTTTTTTTTTCTTCGTCTAGTGGTTAGAAAACGGTTAAATGTATGAACTATAATATGTGGTTGATACAGCTTTAATTGAGTCCAGACATGAAAAGCTGTATTGTATTCCATCGAAACCCTGTGATTATGGCTTTTTTTTGTGTTTGACAACAGCTTTTAAGAGATCAGTTTTCAATAAAACAAGACCCATATTTGGTCTTGGGCTTGTCCCAACGTTTGCTATGAATTATGATTTGCTCATAGACTAAGTGTCTCCAGAAGCGTAAATCAATGGCAGTCAAATATCATACCCGAAATTCTCTACCGTGCTATTCTGCGTCCTTCCCTCTGAAAAGAAATTCTCTGCAGCGAATCCAACATTTTATTCCTCTATGCGGTTTAATGTGTTATGATCTCTTGTTATGATCTTTAAATGGCTGCACCAACAAAAGGATTCACAATTCATTATTGCAGCTCTCTGTGGTTAACAAACCTAAACGGGTCCCAGATTGGGACAAAACAGCCAAAGTGCCTTAAAACATTGCAAAAATGGATAGCGAGCATTACAGTACTCTCTGCCCAGAAATACTATTCTTTCGTGAATTATACATATTAAAATTGGGCATTTTATCTCTTTTAACTAGCCTCTTGCTGTTTTAGGTTTGCAGAATTCCAGCCAATGTGTGGTAGTGGCTCCCAAACCGCTGCTTTTAGCAGTGGAGGCGTACTAAGTTCACTAATGTTCACAGTCAAGTGTAAGTGAGAGCCACACAATTTAACGGTGTGTCTGTGTGATTAATGGCGTGACTTTCTTAGTCCTCCGTTGCAATCTCTGTTGAATTTGTGGAAAGGTTTTTTTCACACCAGCATCCTGCCACCTTCTACGGTATCAAGTCTCTGTAATCTGATTAAGAATTGCTTAAAAGATAATCTCCAATATGCCGATGTATCAATCTTTAACTTGACTCTTAGCATGATCACTACACATTTGCGGCAAACTTTAAGCCCTTAACAGTCACATTAAAATTGGAAAAACCTTCCTGAAAAGGTCACATTTTTTAATTGTAGATTTCGAAAAGTAAATATAGCTGGCATGCAACTCCGGTGACTGAAATGAATTTCAGCCCCTTAATGACATAACTAATTTAGCTTTAAGGACCTGTTAACTTTACCCCCTGTTTCAGTGGCGATAACTTTTTAAAATGTCTGCTTCAATTTAGCTTGAATTTTGCAGGACAAGTTTTAGTATTGTTTTGTTTTAGGTGCCATTTTGGGGTTAATATACTGTATTAAATACATTTTATTACTTTATTTTTAGGGATAAAGATTAAAGGGGTTATCCAACACTAAAAGAGGGTGGGGGTGATGCTCACGTGATCCTCGTCGCTTGATCCAGTATGTTGGGCTCCCGGGCCAGCAGTGCCACTCCCACATGCCCAATTAAAGGTCACAGAAGTGACCTGCTTCCCCTGCATCATGTGTGACGTCACGCGTGACTCCAGGAGGGCGGATCACCTTTGAGGCCTGTGATTGGCTGCAGCAGTCAGTGATTTTAATGTTTTTTTGTAGAATTTATTTTTACAGTGTTCACTGTGTGGTATAAATAACATAATAACTTTATTCTTTGGGACTCTGCTTTTAGGATATTAGGATGTTATATATATATTTTTATATCCTCTTCTCCCTGCAGCCTATCAGCTCCCCACTTGTCATAAGAAAACTTGTCATAAGTGTCAAGATAAAGATTGCTCCATCTGTAGATTGCTATTGTTATTGCTGCTTTAACCTCCATAAGACTTCTAGGTGGAAAAAGCTTTTAGTTTCCTATTTTGGTTTAGCTATAGGGTTGCAGATGTAACAGTCACATCCAGGGCCCTGGTACCTGGCAAGGTCCAATGATCCTCTTCTATATAGCAAGACACTAGCATTATAAAGAGGGCTTGGTAAGTAGGGGGCATGTTACACAGTTTCCAATGGTCCCTAGTGATTCCTATACTACATAGATAGTCAGCAACATGGTCGTCGCCTTTCCAGTAAGCTTCCGCTCTTCACAAGCAACGAGTGGGCATGGATGTCTGACCTCTGTGAGGTTTTACGCAACTTTGAGGAATCAACACAGATGGTGAGTGGCGATGCCGCTATTATCAGCGTAACGATCCCACTTCTGTGTCTACTGAAACGCTCGCTGCTCACAATGAAGGCAGACGCTTTGCATGTGGAAGAGGTGGAAATGGGGGAAGATAGTACACAGGGTGATAGCCAGACCACCCTCAGTTCGTCTTTTCAGCGCGAATTGGATGATGATGAGGAGGAGGAGCAGGAGACGGTTGCCTCCGCTACAGAGGGTAGTACCCATAGCTGGTTTATTCCATCTGTTCAGCGTGGATAGGCCGAAGAGGAGGAAGAGGAAATTGAGGGTCATCCTCCTGATGAGAACAGCGAAGTCTTGTCTGTTGGGACTCTGGCTGACTTTATGTTATGCTGCCTTTCCCGTGACCCTTGCGTTATATGCATTTTGGCCAACACCGATTACTGGTTGTTCACCCTTTGAGACCCCCGCTACAAAGAGAACTTCTCATCTCTCATTCCTGTGGTGGAGAGGACTAGCAAAATGGTGCAATACCAGAAGGTCCTTGTGGAAAAATTGCTCCAGAAATTTCCAGCTGACAACGCTGTTGTCTTTGGGCAACCGAGGAGGGGAGCCGAGGGGAACACACAGCAGTTCCAACAGAGGCAGAGCAACACTTTCCAAGGCCTGGGGCAGTTTCATGACACCCCGCCAGCACCCTCAACATGATGCACGGCCTAGTGTCACAAGGAGGGAAAAGTTTTGAAAGATGGTGAAGGAGTAGGCAGCAGACCGTGTCAGCGTCCTCAGTAATCCCTCTGTGTCTTACAATTATTGGGTGTCAAAGCTGAACACGTGGCACAAACTAGTGCTCTACGCCTTTGAGGTGCTCGCCTGCCCTGCCACCAGCTTTTTGTCAGAGCGGGTATTCAGTGCTGCTGGGGGCATATTAACTAATAAGCGCACCCGCCTGTCAATTGAAAATGCTGACAGGTTGATTTTTATCAAAATGAACAAGGCCTGGATTGCCCCTGACTTCTCTACTACACCAGAGGAAAGCAACTGAACATAAAGGCACTTTAAATGTGGCTTTTATGGTGTATTAAATATTCCCATACACCCCTTCCACCACAAAAAAGGGTATATGGTTAAGTCTTCCTTTTCATGTCCTCCACCTCCTCCATCATATCAACATGCTTATTAGGCTGCCCTCGCCCCTAATGTTTTAGAGGGTCAGCTCAGCAGCATACCCTCACCCCTAATGTTTTAGAGGGTTACCAGCAGACCCTCACCCCATACGGTTTTGTGCGTATTATTGTCTGTCTGTAAAAGTGGCGTACTACTCAGACAACATCATTCCCAGCAGCGACCTGAGAGTCCAAGATGCATCTAGACATCCTCCCCATGCTGTTTCTGAACCATTTCAGTGGTGTTTCCATCAATTTCAGACCTTTTTCTAGGAACCAGACACCCTCCCCATTTCAGAGCAGAGGGTGCCTGGTTTAATGCTCTGGTTCTCCCATTGACTTCCATTGTGCTCGGGTGCTCTGTAGAGCACCCAAGCATCCCAAAGTGTTCTACTCGAGCAGCCGAGCACCAAAGTCCTTGATCAACACTAATGATTAAGCTCTATAGTCAGAAAATGCAAGGTTTAGGGTCTTTTATTGCAGTATATCCTCATTATATGTTTCATTTCTTCAGTTTGTTTATTTTGTAGTCAAGGAATTTTTTTTTACATCAATCATTTGCTGCTGTTGACAGATCTTTATTTGTAGTGTCTATTATCTGTGCGCCCTGTGATTCTGCTACTTTCAGTACTTTGGATGCAGGTTATATAAAACATGGTCCCTGTCATAGCGATACCCAACATGGATATCGATATTTTATTCATCGGATCTAGTGTAAGCAGTAAAAATGAATGCCCACAAAGAGTTAAAATAACTTGGATTCAAACACCTGATAACAGATTTATCTTGATTTCCCACTTTTTACAATTTATGGTCTATTCTAAAATAATTCTTAAGAAAAAAAAAAAAAGATTTGTTGACCTTACCTTGCGATTTACACAATTCACACACCTCAATAGCCTCAGCTTTGGAAAATGATGCATTTTTTTAAATTATAAACTGCCTTGCAGAGAAAAGTTTCTACATCTGAAAGTGAGTATATGCAATGGGCGGCCTCCCCCTAGTGGAGTGCTGAGTGGTATGTTGCAGCCTAAAATGTATCTTTGTGTGTCACTGTACACCTACCTGGAAACCGCTGGACATCAGGCCTCGGCCCCGAAGCAACAAATAAAGGGAACAATTGAGGGATTAAGAAAGAACTTGAGTCCAGACCTTGAGATGAAGTTCAATGGCAGCTTTACTTGAGTAAAGGTTTTTCCAAAACATATTTCAGGCTTTATCTTGGTTCCAGCAGGCTTTAGCATTAAACTGGCAGGCAAATTCAACTCTGCTATGTCTTAGTTTCTCTCTGACTCCGCTGTACTGACAGGCTGGCTGTATAACTCAGCTTCTTCTGTGTGCTGCACTTCACTTTGTAGTCTGACTTTAGGTTATGCGAGGGAACTTTCCTCCTGGCTCCTGAGGCTCTAAACTTTGTCCTCCATGGCCAGCAGAGCTTAAAGTGCTCTGGCTGGCATGGGCACGTCCAGCAGAGATGTGCCCTTGCACACCCTTCCCCTAGCAGGGGGTAAGCTAGACTAACTAGAACTCCTGCCCCACTCTTCCTGCAGGAAGCAAGACTCGCCCAACTCTCTCCAGAGGGGGGTTAGAATGGAATGGAGGGTTCCATTCTATCTAAATACAGCTCTGCCGTTTTTGCTACTACCTGCTGGTAAACCAGACACATTACATGAACTGTTACATAACATTAGAAATGCACAATGTAGGGGACCTGGAATAATTGCATAAGATGACATGAGGTTAGACCAATAAAGGCAGTAGCAAGGTGCAGAAGTGGTAACACCACTCTGGGGGGTTACATATACAATGGTAAGGTACATGTAATTGAAAGAGCTATTGGTAAACCCACCTGGGTCCTCCAGCTCCATTGTCTTGTGTTCTAACCCAATAAAAGATACATTGATGAAAAACAGACACGTGAACAAAAACTGAAAAACTGATATATATAGTCATTCTATAGTGACTGAAACAGTCCTGCACCCGTTGGATTTGTCATTCATGTGAATGCCTAGGTACAGTTTCTACACAGTATAATGAATGTTTTGCAGTGAAATGAAGTCAACTCTTTACAAATAAATCTACATTTGTTCTAATTATTAAACACAAAACAAATTTTTGCTTAAATATTCACCCTCTTCAAGTCGGTTATCAGCAGAGAAAGCAACACCGCCCCCATCATTGAACCCCTTAGATGCTACATCTACATTCATAGCTGATCGCAGCATCTGACATTAATATTAAAGGAAAAAAAATAAAAAAAAAATTATAAATTCATACTTACCTCCTCTATTTGATCGAGAAGAGCTGCCGCCATCTTGATTGAAGATCTAGCATGAGATCTTGTCATATGTCACCGCGCACAGGATTTCGTGAGATCCTATTCTTCAATCAAGATGGTGGTGGCCTGCTCTTCACGCTCAAACAGATGAAGTAAGTATGATTTTTTTTTATATTTTACTGCTATTTGGGGAAAATTTTAATTAAAATTCCGATAGAATTCCACTTCAAGGGATTTCAATTCACTCAACCCTGGTAGAATCAGCTGTCAGAATCGATTCTGTATAAATAAATTCGGTTGAAATTTAAAGCGCCCTGAATAGTCCTGTATAACACTCTGAGGTCTCCCAGGACTGTATCAAACCCTTTTCAAGGTCTTTACCGCCAAGACAGCATTTTGTGTGATTTGTGAGGGACGAATCATAAAAGCTATGGATTCACCGAAATTGGAATCTTGGAAGAAATTTGTAACACATTTGAATAGTGTAGAATTGATTCTCTTACCTCTATCCATATGGATACTTCTCTCCTACATGTGGACACCATTTTCCCCATTCAGATTCGCAAAATTGTTCCAGTTCTGTCAAATTTCATAGCAGTTACTGTACTATATGTTCAAGTAAATTGGTCCAGAATCCAGACTGACTTCCCCCATTAGGACATTTACTGTGTTTTTTAAGTAATTCCTGTGTAGTTTTGACTTAATATAAGATATAGTGTTGAGCGCGAATATTCAAATAGCGAATTTTTATCACGAATATCGCAACTTCGATAATTCGCGAATATTGCGAATATAGCGGTATATATTCGCTATTTCGAATATTCGATTTTCTTTTTTTTTTTAGATGTTAATCCTTGTTGCTCTCTGGTTGTCTTTCCACTTCCCAAAAGCTGTTCTTAGCTGTCCGGAGGATTCCTGGCTTTCCGCTCGCTCCAGTCAATGCCTGTTGCCGCTTCTGCCGACTTCCCGTGTGCATGGGAACGCCTCCATGCTAAAATGTACTGTCGGATGTGAGAATCACGATCTCACAAATTTTATTAAGTTGTAATCGCAATGCGATTCATATAACCTGAATTATTCGCATTGCGATATTCGTTATATTCTAGCAATACAACCACTAGGAACTTAGTTCTAAGATCAATTCGCAATGCGATTATATGTTTGCTTCGCGAATGAAACTTAAAGCTGAGTTGCTAATGGTTATATTGCTAGAATATAACGAAGATTGAGAATATAGTGCTATATTCGTGAATTTGTGATATTCGTCATCTTCGTTATATTATAGCAACACAACCATTAGGAACTCAGCTCTAAGATCAATTCGCAATGCGAGTATATGTTCGCTTTGCGAATAAAACTTAGAGCTGAGTTCCTAATGGTTGTATTGCTAGAATATAACGAAGATTGAGAATATAGTGCTATATTCGTGATATTCATTATCTTCGTCAGTTCTAGCAATACAAGTTACAACCATTAGGAACTCAGCTCTAAGTTTAATTCACGATGCGAATATAAATTCGCGTAACATTCGCAATATATACAATAATGACGAATATTCAATTTCGACGAATATATGAAGAATATTCAATCGAATATTCGCGAAATATCGCTAAATCGAATATGGCACCTCCTGCTCATCACTAATATTAAGATATTGATGTTTTGTCGAGAAAACAAATGTTCTGATTTACAGTTTATAGTTCTCTTGGAGACTGCAGCATGTTTTCCTCCAAGATATTTTTGCTCCAATTTAACCTTTTACCTAATGTTGACCAAATCAAAGTCAAACGAATTTTAGGAAAAATTCAATTTGCCGCAATGCCGAATTTCCTCATACTGCATGGTAACAAATCAATTTCCCCTGAAATGGCAGTAAAAACAAAAAAAAAAATCCATTTGCATGAAAAAAGGCTGTGGTGGCCATATTGATTGAATATATCTCACGTAATCTCACATCATTACATCACGGCGCAGAGATTTCGTGCAGTGTCTTTAATCAAGACAGCCTCTACGCAATCAAATGGCATTTTTTTTAACCCTGATTAACCCCTGAAAGTCATAATTGTTAGCCTTAGATGCCACGATCAGCGTTGAACGTGGATCTAAGGGGTTCAATGAAAGGGGGGTGGCGTGATCACTGTTCCCTATCGTTGTGCCCACAGCATACAAAGAAAAGCGCTTCGTGGGACCTCCTTGTATGTCTAGAAAGCTCCCTATAAGTGAAGGAGAGCTTACCTCAGTTTCCATTCACTGCTATGGTCTTGCAAGCATGGTGTGCTCTTCTTAACTTCAGGAGGCCCCATTGTGGAGATAAGAGCAAGTCCCAGAGGTGGGAGACACACTTATCTGACATTGATGGCATATCCCAGCTATATACCATCAATGTTTGAGATGGGAATACCCCTTTAAAGTCTGGACGGTAAAATGAAAGAAATTCTAAATAATTCACATTATATATTGAAATGACCGGTATTAACATTTATTTTGTACATTCTTTAACTTCTGCATGCACCCAGTGAACTCCCGCTAACATAGGACTACAGTCACTCGAATAGATTCTTTACAGTTGTGTCTGCATATGGTCAGACCTGCTCTTTCTCTCAGTCTGTTTGTCCCTGTTAGACTTCAAGCTGACTTATATAAACTTTCTTGGTTTCCATGACCCTACTTTGCCACTAACTACGTACATATAAAATAAAACATTTTTACATACCGATCAAGTCTTTTATAATATTATAAAAATCAAGGGGGCAAATGTACATTTATTTCTCCTTCAAAAACTCAAACAAAACCTTTCCATAGTCAGAGACTGTTCTTCTGTTCAGCTTCAAGTTTAATGGCCACGAATGGAATATCTACACAGGAATAACAGTTACCTTGGAAGAGGTCTGATGTAGACACTAACATCCTGATATGTTTCTTCTCCACCTGCAGAAAACTCGAGTGCTGTTTAACCTCTTCTATGGCTGAAAAATGTGTGAACATCACATCTGTTCAAAGTTTATCAACTTTCCATCTTCTCACTTAATAAAAATATGAAGGACCTTTACATTAAGGAAAAAATTACAGGAAATTTTGGGTAGCCTGCACAATTGTCTTTAGTCATTCCAGAAAAAGAAACATAAGTTCGGCCTTCGGCCAAACTTATGGAGTTGTACAGTACCTGCCCCTAAAGTTTCATTTTCCTGAGTGGGGTCATTCTGAAGATTCACAGAAGAAAACTGATTATGCTCATTGCCTTTTCTGTGTTGGATGTCCAAATAACAGGTGCTAGGAGATGTCCTGAGCCGGAAACATGGTCCATGATTAAGGACAACTCATACTATGTCTGAAACGTGCAGGTCTGGTTTTCAATCATTATATAAGATGTTTTTATGTATTTTCCTGGAGACTTTTGAATTCATTCTAAATATTGTATGCTCTCCTCTGCTAAGATCCAGATGATGCCTGAGCAGGCCATGACAATGGAGGAGAGCAGTCATGTGTCTCCCTTATTACACAAGGGTCACAGGTCACCATGGAGTATAGCAAATGCTCCTAATGCAAGGACATAATCACACTCGGCCCTGAACTCTCAGTATGTTTGGCTCGGGGATCAGTGCACACCCGGTACAGGCCTGAAGTTTGCCGGGCAGAAGTAATCTGTACTGCGCATGTGCTGATGACTTTGACACTTATGCAGTACAGCTCCAAGCCTGTACTGCGAGTGCACTAGTCCCTTAGGCACGAGAGTTCAGGGCCAGGCGTGATTATGTTGATGCTGCCTGGACCTGTAACTCAAAGCTGGGAAAGGGAGCAGATCTTTAGGTGCAACAAGGTGTAATGGTGATGCTCTAATTACACTAAATCAGGTAATTTACATAAAATAAAAATATTAATTTCTCTGCAACGTGGCCACCAATCAAGGTAGGGTAAAGTGCATTGGAATCAGCAGGAAAGCACACATATCTGGTGACTGGTCCAGTGTCCAGTAGGAGAGATATGGTGGTTTTGGTTGGGTTTCCACCAACAAAGCAGCTCTAAATAGTCCAGACATCAATGGGTCTTTTTTGTCCTGGCAGAGCAACTGTAGGTGCAGCTAAAAGTGACTGGAAAACTGAGTTAGATTTGTTGTTATTTAGAAGTTTTGTGGTTTACAAATCCTATTTACTGGGAGCTCTAGACAACCTGGAAAATCTATGCATTACATGACCAACTATGGATGCTAATGACCATTGTGTAATACTTTACGTTTCCCTGTGCGGGAGCTGCAGGGGAATTGAACGCTTGCTTTCTGATCCTCCCCAAAGATTGCTGAAGGTCTCAGCAGCATATTCCAGGTTCACCTTCTAAGGGACCATTCCAACAAATTGAGAAAGGTTTATCAATATTTTAATT
This sequence comes from Bufotes viridis, assembly GCA_033119425.1. NCBI lineage: Eukaryota > Metazoa > Chordata > Amphibia > Anura > Bufonidae > Bufotes > Bufotes viridis. The sequence continues at coordinate 61,261,149 of CM065592.1, read as the reverse complement.
TTTTTTTTCTATTATTTAAACAGTTTTAAATTTTTCACTGCCTGCATCCTCCACAAGGGTTACTTTACTGAAGAAAAGTTTCTATAGTTCACTTTGAACAACAAATGATTCCGTATGTTGTGAGCTCCCCCTAGTGGTGGCTGCCACTAATCAGGATATAGCTATAAGAATAGTTGGGGCCATGTTTGACCCATGAGCACAATGTGAATAAGAACTAGGTATACATTACAGTCCTGATCTGGTTCCTCACTTTCAATCGTAAAACACAGAGCTGCTCACATAGAAATCACTGCTTAGTCCACACCTCTGGTCTCAGGGAATTCCCTCAGGTACAAAAGCTTAGCACTGTACTACCCCTTTAACACCAAGTTTAAACAATACTATACTATATTGCACGTGTCTTCAAAATAATAGAGGAGATTTATAAAAGATGGGCGGTTTACGCCAGTCTTTGAAATATTCTATACTCCATGACGATGCCTGATGTCTGGCAGGCCATGCACTAGAATGAACTTTTTGGCAGCTTGGAGCTACATAGATTTCTGTCTTCATTTGCATGTGAAGACAGATGCCTACTGCCCTCACCCATTCCCACCCATCTTGTCCCCTCTTTAAAATGTCGTGAGGGTGGCACAAAAACAACACTTGGGACAAAATTGTATTGCAAGCGGATTTTAAACAGTCACTGGTCTGTCCCTTTTTTATGCCACAAAAGTAGCAGAGGGAGATGATACATCTCCCCCAATGTTCTTCACTTATCGGGATGAATGAGATAATAATGTTACATATAGTATATTGAATAACAGGAAGAATATGAAAAAATTAAGACTTTTTTTCCTTCCAAGATGGCAAGGAGATAACTTTTACATTCCATCCTTAATGTTCGTTTCTTCTTTCTCTGTTTAATGAGAGGCTCCCAGATCTACCATTGTTCTACCTATTGAGCGAAAGTCTGCAAATTAGGAGAGAGCAACGGAAAAAATAGCTGCACCAGCTGTGGTTTGTTATTTATCAGAGAAGGAAGAAAAGCCAAAGGAAGAACGCCACTGCACACAAGTAAAACTAAAATAGCAGCCCCTTAGCACAGCTGTTGCAGAAATGAGATGGATTAGAAAAAAATGGGGTATTCTAGCAAAAAGAGGAAGATATTTTCTCATCCTCTAAACGAAAAATAAAATCTTGAAGTGATTGAGGTGACAAAAGTTATCCCACAAGACATCCATACGTGATAAAGCTAAATCAACTAACATCCAATAGATCAGCATTAAACCTCTATAAAACACACAATCACAGTCTTATTTATGTCTCTAATGTAAAAAAAATAAGTTTAGTCACTCGACATAAAGTAAATTTCTAGCCAAATATGAGCATTCAATTTTGGCTGGAGATTCAACCTCCCAGTCGCACACCACTAAGTCTTACTTACCAGGTGGTCCCGCATTTATGAGATTGATGGGGGATTGTGGAATGGTCTAGTCAGTACAGGTAAGGTTTTATGTATAGGGGGCTATTTAACCATGATGAGTTCTTCCAGCCACAACTTGTGTGAACTGAGTTTGTGATAGAGGCCTCTTTGGGTCCTCACATTTTCAGCATCCACCCAACTTTTGAATTACCACCATACTGTTTACGAAACAAAACTCTGTACAAGACCAACATTACAATTAGGGATGAGCGAATTTCATATTTTAAATTTCAAGTTCGGGTTGTGGTATAATCTGAATTGTGTTATGGATTCCATTACCACGGACCATAATGCAATTCCATGACAGAATGTATAGCAGAATGCCTTTAGAGGCATTCCGTTATTCATTCTGTCATAATAGAAGTCTATGGCCTGCATAACGGATCCGTCCTGCATTTCGTTTGCATTCTGTCATGGAATTGTGTTATGGTCCGTGGTAATGGAATCCATAACGCAATTCAGATTACACCACAACCCAAACCCGAACTCGAATTGCAAAATATGAAATTCGCTCATCCCTAATTACAATCATACAGTGACCATACAGTAGTTGATATTAGTTTTATACAGGAATCCTTCATAACATATAAGTGATTACAGTGGTTATATCCAATGACTCAGAGTTGACGTCTCTGTCTGATTGGATAAGTTCACTTTACCTGTCTTTTCCATCTGGCCCAGACCACCATGATGAGTTCTTCCAGCCACAACTTGTGTGAACTGAGTTTGTGATAGAGGCATCTTTTGGTCCTCATATTTTCAGCATCCACCCAACTTTTTCCCAACCAACACAAGCTCCCTTTCCTGTTTATTCCCCCAATTGTTTGCCTGTTGCTGCCTCATTCATCCCTGTTATTGTACCTGCTGCATGGCACAGTGGCCCCAAATATTGTACTTAAGATATAAGAGTGTCATAACTATAGCTACCCCAAAAGAATAGTGCCACAAAGACAGCACTTCTGAAAGCAATAGTTCCATCAAAAATTATAGTGCCTGGTTCATGGTGCCCCATATTGTGCCTCAGACAGTGATATTGCACAACACAGTAATCGTGACATCTTTTGTGCCCTCATATAGTCATAATATTCACTACTGTTTTCCTTGCATTGCACTTATGTCCCCTATGTGACTATGTGCCCAGCATCAAGTAGGCAGACTATAGCCTGAAGTGGCCTGTGGATGACAAGATGAAGAATGTGGCTCTACCACAGTCTTCAACTATATCAGTGTACTTCAGACACAGTTAAGAGTGGGGTTCACACATGGTGGGCCCCACTATGAGAGTAGGTCCTGGGCCAAAACCCACTCTAGCTACACTTCTGCACTACACTAAGTTGACTATATAATGTGCGTTGTCTGCCAGCTGCCTCTTAATGGCAGATGTTGGGGGACAGAGGGATTTGGCATGTTGAATTACAATATGCCCAGTCCTTTGCGCTGAAGCACTTAAAGAGAACCACTAGAGATAAGCAAACTTCAAGTTTTGAAGTTCGAGTTCGGGTATATGCTGAATTGCGTTATGGATTCTTTTACCACGGACCATAACGCAATTCCATGACGGAATGTATAACAGAATGCCTTTAGAAGCATTCCATTCTGCATTCCATCATAATAGAAGTCTACAGCCCGCATAACAGATCCGTCTGGTTTCCATTATGCAGGAGTCCTGCTGACTTTTTCTTCAGCTGTACATAGGGAGGTGTTATCAGTGACTAATAGTATTTTCTGTGTAAGTGTGTATACAGTCACACAGTCACTGATAGCTGTACACAGGGAGGTTCTATCAGTAAGGTCGAGCGGACCCGCGGTTGTTCAGGTTCGCCGGGTTTGGTCGAACTTTGGTGCACTAAAATGGCTGTAAAATAGTCATAGTAAGGGGTAGAGGACTGCAAAAGGAAGCAAATTCGGGGTTAGAGCAGGACAATTGCCCTGCAAACAAATGTGGATAGGGAAATTACTTAAAATAACATAGAATAGAAAAAAAATAATAATCTTGAACTAGGAGGCAGGGGTCAAAGTGGAGTAGGAGGTCTAGGAGGCAGTAGACGTGCTGGTGTAGGTGGAAGCAGCAGAGGAAGAGGAGGAGGTAGCCTTCCTCTGGATCAGCTTATAGTAAGCAGACCGAACTGGATGGACAGATGTTTTTTTCGGTCTTATATGCTATGTTACTATGTAACACTGTTTTTGTTGTTTTTTTCTTTTTATTATTTTTCCTTTTTTTATTTTTTATAAATTTGGGAAGACCCCAAAACATTAGGAAATAGAAAAGAGAATGCAAAGAGAAAGCGCGCTAGAGTATAACAATGGCTGGGTGCGGCCGGTATACTTGTCTACTCAGCACAAGGTACAGACAATTCCTGTGGGATCCATGCCTGATTCATTTTAATGAACGGGAGCTTGTCCATGTTGGCCAGAACCTCCAAGGCGTAAAGAGCAAGCTCAGGCCATGTGCCCAATTTGGAGACCCATCAGTCAGTACGTGTAGGCATGTGCACACATACTGTTCCACCATATTGCTGAAATGCTGCCTCCTGCTAAGATGTTCCGTATCAGCTGGTGGTGCTAGTTGACGTGGTGTGCTGACAAAGCTTTTCCACGTTTCGGCCATGCTAACCCTCCCTTCTGAGGTGCTGGCGGTGCCCCAGCTGCATTGGCGAGTTCTTCCTCCTCCTCCTCCTCTGCCTTCGCCTTGTGCTTCCACTGAGCCCCTGCTGTCAGGTGTGAATGCCATCAGCAGCGCATCTACCAGCGTGCGCTTGTACTCGCGCATCTTCCGATCACGCTCCAGTGACGAAATTAAGAACAGCGCGTTGTCCTTGTAGTGGGGAACCAGCAGGGTGGCCACCCTAATCAGCACTGGTTAGAATGTGGGCAACTCGGCGGTTGTTGCACATGCACTGCAGCATGTAGTCGCTCATGTGTGCCAGGCTGCCCAGAGGCAAAGGAAAGCTGTCCTCTGTGGGAGGTGTATTGTCTGTGTCCTCTGTATCCCCCCAGCCACGCTCCATTGATGACCATAAGATGCTTTGGTTGCAAACCTGCTGTGAACACGGTTTCTCCTCATCCTCCTCCTCCTCAGCATGCAGAACTGTGCCCTGGCTGGACAGTTGTGTACCTGGCCTCTGTTGGTGCAGAAACCCACCCTCCGAGCCAATTGTGAATGACTGACCTGATAACCGCGAAAAACGCCCCTCTTCCTCCTCCTCTTCCTCCTGTGCCACATCCTCTTCCATAATCGCCCGAAGTGTTTTAAAGGAGACATAGAAGTGGGATAGTAATGCTGAGGACTGGGTCATCGGCACTGGCCATGTTGGTGGAGTACTTGAAACAGTGCAACATGGCACACACGTCCAGCATGGAGGCCCACTCATTGGTGGTGAAGTGGTGCTGTTCCGCAGAGCGTCTCACCCGTGTGTGCAGCAGCTGAAACTCCACTATCGCCTGCTGCTGCTCGCATAGTCTCTCCAGCATGTGCAAGGTGAAGTTCCACCTTGTGGGTACGTTGCATATGAGGCGGTGAGCGGGAAGGCCAAAGTTACGCTGCAGTACAGACAGGCGAGCAGCAGCATGGTGAAAATGCCGAAAGCGCAAACAGACGGCCCACACTTTCTGCAGCAGCTCTTACATATTGGGCTTATTTTTCAGGAACCTCTGCACCACCAAATTCAGCACATGCACCAGGCAAGGGATGTAACATAGTAACATAGTAACATAGTATATAAGACCGAAAAAAGACATTTGTCCATCCAGTTCGGCCTGTTTCCTACAAGTTGATCCAGAGGAAGGCAAAAAACCCCTGTGAGGCAGAAGCCAATTTTCATCACTTAAGGGGAAAAAAATTCCTTCCCGACTCCAATCAGGCAATCAGAATAACTCCCTGGATCAACGACCCCTCTCTAGTAGCTGTAGCCTGTAATATTATTACACTCCAGAAATAAATCCAGTCCCCTCTTGAATTCCTTTATTGTACTCACCATCACCACCTCCTCAGGCAGAGAGTTCCATAGTCTCACTGCTCTTACAGTGAAGAATCCTTTTCTATGTTTGTGTACAAACCTTCTTTCCTCCAGACGCAGAGGATGTCCCCTTGTCACAGTCACAGTCCTGGGGATAAATAGATGATGGGACAGATCTCTGTACTGACCCCTGATATATTTATACATAGTTATTAGATCTCCCCTCAGTCGTCTTTTTTCTAAAGTGAATAACCCTAATTTTGATAACCTTTCAGGGTTGTGCGTCAAACCAGCTAACCCCAGAGCTGCTACGAGATTTTGCCCATTATTGCACACCGCTAGGCCAGGCTTGAGGGTCAGCAGCACCAACAACTTATTGGTCTGTTGTTCCATGCCTGTTCTCAGCTCCTGTGCGGTGTGGGGTTTTCCCCCAAACAGATGAATTTAAAAACAGCCTGTTGTCGCTTCCCCCTGGCTGTGCTGAAGTTGGTGGTGAACGTGTTGCGCTGACTGGATAAGGAGGTGGTAAAGAAGGAAGCGGAGTAGGCAACATGAGGCAACGAGAAATGTCCTGCAATCCTCGGTGGCAGTAGGACATGCTCCAAACTGCTCTCCGCCTCAGGCCCAGCCACTACTGCATATACCCAGTGTGCAGTTAGGGAGATATAAGGTCCCTGCCCATGCTTACTGGTCCAGGTATCGGTAGTTATGTGGACCTTGCCACAGATGACGTTGCGCAGTGACTACCTGATTTTGTTTGCCACTTGGTTGTGCAAGGCAGGGATGGCTCGCCTGGAAAAGTAGTGGCGGATGGGAACCACGTACTGTGGGACAGCCACCACCATAAGGTTTCTAAAAGTCTCCGTCTTCACCAGATTGGTACGGATTGGTAGGGGTGTACTTCCTCTTTCTCTACAGTGTTTGGGGGATGGACAGCTGAACGCTTCCATAGGACAGTGAGGACATGCTGGGTGACGGTGGTGGAGGTGATGGTGTTGCTGCCACTGTCACTCCAGAGGGGGAGGAAGAGGCCGAGACCCCAGCAGAAGGATCAAGAGGAGCCTGAGATCTTTTGTGGTTTTTCAGGTGTTTAACCACTGCAGCTCATGCCTTGCACTAAGATGCCTGGTCATGCAGGTTGTGCTCAGGTTTAGAATATTTATGCCTCGCTTCAGGCTCTGATTGCACAGCGTGCAAACCACTCGCATCTTGTCGTCATCACAAGTGGTACTTTAAAACCGAACCCAAGTTTGGGAAATGTTTTTTTACAGCAAAAATTAATCTATGAAGTTATTACGCGAAGTCACGCGAGTCACCTGAGCCAATACATTCTAATACTGTACGGAGCACTCGCTTCATACTGTATTGGACCGAAGTTTTACGCGAATCGCTAGTGTCAATTATCCCTTGTGTCAATAATTGTCTTCTGGAAACTGTCAAGTCAGCAGTCTTTCCCATGATTGTGTAGCCTACTGAACCAGTCTGAGGGACCATTAAAACCAGAGACATTCACTAAACTCACACAGAACTCAGGACTAATTAACAGACTTTAGTCGAACAGATGCAAGCACACACATTGCAAGAGAAAATTAACCTTCACAATACAGAACTTGAGAAGGAGTGCAAGCAAATTGGTACAATTCACACCACAAGTAACCCAGACCAGTAAACATGGAGCAGGGGCAACATGAACCACCATTGAACACAACTGCACAAATCCAAACCCACAAGCAACCAACGATGGCATAAACAGTACCAAGGTAGACATGAAAGGCCATTATAACAAAAGCAACATTTGACATTCGAAGAAGAAAAATAAAGATAAATTCTGGAAGTGAAGTAGAATTCAGTAATGTCTGTACCACAGAATTGCCAGTGGAACATTAGTAAGTCACCACTGTGATGCCAAATACACCGAAAGTATAAATCAAAACAAGGAGCTGATCTCATTTTGATTTCCCTATAGACCTTTTCTTTTTGGTGTACACCCTGATTAGATTTTATCTGCTATTGTACAAAATAATGCAAAAGAAACCTACAACATTTTTTAGATTTTTTGAATTTTCTAAAGTGAAAAACAAAATATTTCTTCAGAAACTCATACTTGTACATTTCTCCCAATTTCTACTTTGACAGGTGGGATTTCCTTAACCCAGAAGGTGTCTTGTATTGTTTTATGCACTTGATTAAACATCGTTCTTAGTGCCACTTCCTTCCTGTGAATCAATTACAAAAATACTGAGGAATAACTTGCATAAATCTGTCATAAAACAATCAGATTACACATTGTGTAAAGAGCTGGTAACTGTAGCATTGCTTTCATCACAATGAACCCCCACTTACCTGATATTGACATCCCATCATAAGGATAGGCCATCAGTATCAAAATACTGGGCAACCCTTTTAAGATGCCAATATTCATTAGATATGTCACCCAAACTAGCTAATTTTGTAAGGCCTAGACAATGGTTTTTAAACTGTATGGGGGTCCCGACTCTCCCCTGACAGCAGATGTTGGAGATAAGAAGGATCAGGAATGAGACATACTATTATCCTGCACTGCCACTACAAGGGAGACGTGGTACAGGTAAACATTGAAGGGGATGCACAGTCCCACAGTCTCTTCAAATTGGTGGGGGAGTCATATCTCCATGGATCTGATATTGATGACCTATTCTGAGGATCTGTCACCAATGTCATGACAACGCACAACCCCTTTAAGGAAAAAAACTGCATAGGAACCTGTGGGCATTACCTGCAACTTCAGCTAATTATCCAATGGGGCAGATTTACTAAATCTAAAGACGGGTTGTCTAGACCTGCACCAGATTTATCACAGGGGCTCAGGCTGGATCATACATTGGTGCATGTTAGACAGCTTTGTCTATACCAACTATTGGTTGGCCTACCTTGAGACAGAAGTTTAGAATTGTGGCACAATAGTAGCACAAAATGTTATATGTTAGGCCCTGTCCTCTTTCTCATAAAGTCACAATGTATTCCAATTAAGCCATGCCAAATTGTCCAGTTAGAGGAAGAGAACTTCTTTAAACTTAGATGCACCAAATTGCACTACATTTTGCTGCATTGTTTGCCAAAATCTATGCGCTCCTACATTAGTAAATGTGGGTAATTATGTATAAAGCTTCAGGCTTGATCATATCATCCATTAAAATCCGTCATAAAGAGTCACTGCTTATACATTTTAGGCCACATATGACCCTTAGTCATAGCTATGATGGAAATTATTCTTCCTTTCTGGCAAGTCCATGTTGCCTGAAGCCTCCAGCATTGGGATGAACTGTTTCAAACATCAGTCCCTCACCCCATTAGGGCTCATAATCTAAATTCCAAATTAATTTATAAGTATGCTGTTGGAGTTTAGGAGGAAACCCACACAAACACATGGAGAACATACAAACTCTGTGCAGATGTTCCCTTTGCTTGGATTCAAATTTAGGACCTCAAGGCAACCACTGAGCCACTGCAATGGCCTTTTAAACCCTAAACCCCAGCACCAATTGTATCTCCATACAAGACCAAGGTGCTCAAAGAAAAATTACCTATCCTCCACTAAAAAGTCACTGAATTGAAATAAGGCAAATAAATACAAATCATGCAAAGATGTAAAACCTGTATGACATGATGTCTTAGTAACCTGTTGAATTAAAAGTGTATTTCCACTTGGGACATTGATGGCATATCGCTAGGATATGCCATTAAGGCTAAGTGTCCCATAGCATTGAATGCTATACAGTTGCATGTGTGGTGTGCTGTCCTTCACTTTGAGGGCTTTGTTCCCACCTCTGGAACCTGCTCCTATCTGACATTGAGAGCATATCCTAGCGATATACCATCAATGTCTCCCTGTTTTGGAGATAGGAACTGGTACAAGAGGTGGGACCTATACCTATCTGACATTGATGACATATCCTAGTTATAGGTCTTCTGAGTGTTAAATACTGATGATCTGCAACTGGCGCCCCCCCCCCCCCGGGCCCTCTATATCGCGTCCCAGGTGTAGTAGGAATGCCGAGTGGTGTAGTGCGGCCTAAATGTCTCTTTATGTGTCACGGTGCTCTTACCTGGATACTGCTGGACCCCAGGCTTTGGCTCCGAAGCAATAAAAAGGGGAATAATTGAGGGATTTGAAGAAATAACTTAAGTCTAGACCTTAAGATGAAGTTAAACAGCAGCTTTACTTTGAATAAACGTCTCTTCCAACAGTTTGCAGGCTTTGTATTCATTACAGCAGGCTTTAGCATTAAGCTGGCAGGTAAACTCAACTCTGCTATATCTTTCTCTCACTCTGCTGTACTGATAGGCTGACTGGATAACTTTGATTCTTCTTTATGCTGCACTTCTCTCTGTAGTCAGACTTATGTTTCAGCCAAGGAACTAATCTCCTGGCTCCTGAGGCTTCTATGCGTCAGCCTCCCTGGCCAGCAGAGCTTAAGGTGCTATGGCTGGTATGGGCACGTCCAGTAGAGACATGCCCCTGCACACCCTTCCCCTTGCAGGGGTAAACTCCACTCCAACTCTAACTGGTCCCCACCCTTCCTTCAGGAAATTGGGCTAGCCCACTTCCCTACAGAGGGTGGTTAGAATTGAATTAAATGCTCCATTGTACCTACATACAGCTCTGCCATGTTTGCTGCCACCTGCTGGTGAACCAGGTAAATTACACATAACCAGTTGGGAGACCTTGAAATATATATATATATATATATATATATATATAGAGAGAGAGAGAGAGAGAGAGAGAGAGAGAGAGAGAAAGAGAGAGAGAGAGAGGTGACATACAGGTTACAGGTTACCCACTCTGGGGTGTTACAGATCTATCCTTAGGATCTGTATCTGATTGGTGGAGGTCCAACTCCCAGGACCCTCACTATCAGCTGTTTGAAAAGACCAGCGCTGCGACTTCTTACTAGGCAAGTGACGTCACATTTATTGGTCACATAGCCTAGGCGCAGCTCAGTCCCATTCAAGTCAATGGAGCTGAGGTGCAATACCAAACACAACCTCTATCCAATGGATGGCCATATTTTTGGTAAGCTACGAGAAAGTCATGGTGCTCATTCAGCTGACTGGCAGGGATGCCGGGTGTTGGACCCCCACCAATCACGTACTGATGACTTATTCTGAGGATAGGTCATCGGTATACTTGGAAAACCAATTTAACTCAAACACATTCATTTTCGATGTGGCAGACAAAAATAGCTGAGCGCTGGCTCAGCCAATTTCGATCAGGCCCATAAAAGTGAATGTGAGCGGTGGCTGGTCATGCACAGTGTGCTCCCATTCACTTCTATGGAGAGAGCGCTTGGTGGTGGCGGACCAGAGTCTTCCATCCACCACTTTGCAGAGCTCCGTTCCCGATATAGGTGGGACCCGCAACTATAAGACAATTGGGGCATAACCTAGCGATATGCCCCCATTGTCTGAGATGAGACAACCCCTTTAAGTGACTAAGGGAAACTCTTTCATTAGTCTGGCAGTAAATATTAATCTTGACATAAAGTTGAGCGTGCTGGTAGGACCAGGTTTGCGCTCTTACCAGCAGGACAGTGAATAATGCGATTTGTGCTTCCACATTATAATGCACAGATCCCAGCGCAGCTCAGAGTTAGCATGCCTCCTCTATTATGTGGTCAGCTGTGTCTTTGTAAACCTGGCCAATGCAGAATAGAGGGATGAATAAGTGCCGTTGTATTAGCACACCTGTTCCTGGAACACAGCTGTTTGTTTCACAACAGGGTTGCTGTTTGCAGTTTGCGAAACATTTTCACACCCGCCACCCACTCACTGTGTCTTTAAAACATTTACAGGCTCCCGATGTCAAGGACTGGTCTGCTTTTTCTCTCCGTAATTCAGATATCAGTGCATTATCTCATTAAAAAAATCACTAACCTAACCAGAGATGAAAATACCCTGCAAACTGGGCTGTTCCCTTGATAACTGCAGCAAATCCTTTAATATGTAGGTGAAAAGTGTGATATTCATGCTGAGCCTCAAAGACGGATTTTGATATTAGAAAGTTTCATATGGGTAGAGGAGCAGCCGGGTGTCGGAATTAGACAGAACGCTCTACAGGCAGAGAGATTAATGGTTGGGAAGTTCGGACGGAAGGCTGGAAAGCAATCGTGTCACTAGAAGGGCAACGCTAGCTGGATTTGTATTTTTTTATCTTTATTTATTTGTATTTATTTATTTATTTTTGCTTTTTTTGTTGTTTGTGTTTATCTCATCCATCCTGATTGGACAATGAATAATCACTATTAGATTTAATTGCTTTTTACTGCACAAAGGACATTGTGATGATGTGCAGGGGAGGATTCAGCATTTCTGGGGCCCCAAGCAAAGTTATGTCTGCACTGTGGACCTCCGTCTCATCACTAAACTCCAACCCATTCTAACTTTAAGCTCCGCCCTATCCGGTCATCTAAGCCCCACTCTCCACTTAGGCTGAGGTCACACTTCAGTTATTTGTTCAGTTATTTCCATCAATTAGGGCTCATGCACACTATCACATTTTCTTTCCGTTACATTTTTTTTTGCGGACCGTATACGGAACCATTCATTTCAACGGGTCTGCAAAAAAAAAAGAAAAACTAAGTTACTCCATGTGCATTCCGTTTCCATATGTCTGTTCCACAACAAAAATTGAAGATTCCCTATTATTGTCTGCATTACGGACAAGGATAGGACTGTTCTATTAGGGCCCAGCTGTTCCGTTCTGCAAAATAATGTACACGGACGAATGTACACGGACGTCATTGTATTTTTTGCGGATACGGTTTTTGCAGATCGCAAAATACATACGGTCGTGTGCATGAGCCTTTATTGTGCGCCAAAACCAGTATCGAAGCCTACACAGAGATAAAGGAAAGATCTGCACCTGTTCTGTGTTTTTGACCCGCACCTGGCTTTGGTTCACAATAACTGATGGAAATAACTGATCAAATAACTGACGTGTGAACTCAGCCTTAGCAGTGCAGCCTGTGCACCCCTCTCCCATGTGGCTCCTGTGCAGAAAACTGCTCGTGGCCAGCAAGTGGGGTCCCAAGCTTTAGATTGCATAGTAGTAAAGTCCGCCCCTGAAAATGGGAAGGTGTACATTTTGCAAGCCCATAGAGCTCTATGTTGTCATACAGTATGTTAATAAATTGACATCTCGCCCGTCATTGCGCAGCTGCCCGCTCTAATACCAGCCTGCATACAGCACTGCAAATAGATCTGGTCAGTAGCTGCAGATGGCTGTCAAGAATAGCTAATGACACCAAGCAATAACAATTACCATGTGTGAAGGGACGGACTGAAGAATGGAGGGAATCCTGTTGACATGGCTTAATGCGGGGGTTGTTTGCCTGAATGTATCAAGGAATACATTTACATGAATAATATGCAGTACGAAGAAATTGACTTACTATGGATGAACATTATGCAGATTAGGTTGTAGAACAGAGATCCCCAAACTGCAGAATCAACGTTGGATTTTTCAACCTTGATTCTGAAACTCTGCTTCTTTATGTATTGATTTGTCCAGGTAATGTTCATTTGCAGGAGTGATGGATTTGTACGAATGTGAGCTGATCACCCGCTTGTTTCTGAAGCTTTGTAAAACGTGTTACCATTTCACAACTCACTTTAAGCTCCTAGCACCTTATAAAACCTTTCTTGTAATTAGTTGTGGCTGATGTGAAATGTGAAGTTATTGCTTCATCTTATAAATTGCTGCTGTATTTTACATTATAGTCATGCATTTTTATTGCATGTGCCTAACAAAGATTACACAACACAGCCTCTAAGTCTAGCACATTATATCTTGTCTGGAACAATTGTTATGGACTAGGTAACACAGAACGCAAACCTGGGAGAGAAAGAAGTCATCAAGATAAAAAATAGTAACTCATTACAAGAATTGTTGACTTTTAATATCAGGAAACTCATATTTTCCCAAGTTCAAGAGAACCTGTTGGTAGATTCATGCGGCCCTAACCATGGACAGCCGTAGACCACTGAAGACAATATTTGGCACAGTGACGTGCAGGTGTATGGCATGTTACCCCTGCAGTGGTCTGCCACTGAGGGTGGTGATTGTCTGCAGTGGTCACATGCCATATAATGGCATATCAATTTTGCAGTTTGAAAACAAACAGCAACAGGAGAACCTGAGCAGTGGGACGGAGAACGCGATGGTGAAAGACGTAAGTATACCATACTTTTTTGATAATTTTAGAATATTCACAGGCATGTCCAAGGTTTTTAGTTACATTGAACAACCCTTTTAAGGTGGCCCTTTCAGCTGACCTTCTCTTACACATGCATGCTCAGTTTGGCTGAGTGTGCATGTGTTCTCAATGGAGAAAATGGGGTAAGGTGCCGTCAGACATCTAATTTTTCTTTTGAGAAGAAAGTATTTGGCTGACACGTGTTGTTTTGCTTTGATCTTAATTTAATACAAAAATAATACAATAAAAATAAAGAAAGAACAGAAAAAGAAAAGAAATTATGTTTTCTTAGTATATTTCTCCCATTCTCTCCTCAGTTTAATTTTCACTGATTTTCATACAACAGATTCTCTGTTGGAAAGAAGATCCTGTAAATATGTCTATGGTTCCAAAGTACACAATATCTTAAAAGGAGTCTGTCATCTATTTTACTCATGTAAAACTACTTAAATCACATTGAAGGTCGTATACAGAGTTAAAAAATTGTACTGTTGTACCCCAGAGCGGGCACTACCTTTCCTTCACTATGCTACTGTCGCTAATGGCTGACAAATAATGTCATCTGTGTATTTGATTCCAGGTAATTTTTATACTTTGCCTTAAAACATTGCTATGTAACTTATGTATTTTATTACATGTAATGTGCCTGGTTATCCAGCGGGTGGCAGTGTATCTGGCAGAGAGAGATCTCCCCAGAAGTGGCTAGCCCTGCTTCCTACCAAGGGAGGAGTAACAGGAAGCTGGGGAGTTGAGTTTTATAGTTCAAATGGACCAGGCATGGAGCAGTGAGTTTTCCAGGGGAAGCAGCTGGAACCACAGAAAGATCAAATATTATCTGGATCCAAGTTTATTCAAGTGAAATTGTTGAACTTTCTAAAGTCTGGACTCAACTTATTTTCCATCAACTATTAACTCCCCACTTTGTTGCTGCGGAGCCTAACCCTGGGGAGCGATAATAGGAGCACCGCGACACACACAAAACTAATAAGGTGGCATCACCACTTGGCATTACAACCTGGGACATGATCAGCCCCGGGGGGTGGCGCGCTGCAATATCTTTTATTGACTTGTCTGCTGCTGTGATGGTCCAAAAACGAACTTTGAAGCCATAGGCAAATTAGCTTGCAAGTGCCCAGGGTAGTTGTCTATTACTGCAAGTGCAAAGGCCCACAGGCCCACTCGACAATAGCTCTTTGCACCTAGCCTAGTATCCTCCTGATGTCACTGTCTTCTGCTCCTGGAATCCCACGCCTGCCTGAAATCACCACAGAGGCGATGCAGTTTCTCTCGTTGCACCCAAGCCCCACTCCTGTCTGTGGTGTCAGCCTCTCCCTGGCTGCTTTGATTGATTGGGCCAGGCAGTGGCAACGCAGCCAAGGAGGGGCTGACCACAGAAAGGAATTGAGTTTGGGTGCGACAAGAGCAACAGGAATGCCTATATTGCACCAAAGGCCTAATCTGCATATTAAGAAAAAGTATCATAACTTCCGAACAAAGCCTAGGATCAACAAAATAAAAACTGTTTTGATAAGGTGAACCACAGCACTGTATGTGTCAAATACTGTATATGACTATGCAAACAGTTTGACAGGGAGGTCCCTGGTGACAGATTCCCTTTAAATAGTACTCCAAAATGACAGCCCAAGATCCGCAGGTAAGTTGCACGGGAAGGGGCTATCCCCATGTAGCAAAAAAAGGAAAAGGAATCCCAGCAACAATGGCTACTTGTTTTTGAAATGCTGTTTTAATCACATCAAGTGATACAAAATTATTATAAGGGGACGCGTTTCGGCTCGTCCAGAGAAAGGCTGGACGAGCCGAAACGCGTCCCCTTATAATAATTTTGTATCACTTGATGTGATTAAAACAGCATTTCAAAAACAAGTAGCCATTGTTGCTGGGATTCCTTTTCCTTTAGATTCCCTTTAAAGGCACTTAGGGGTTAAAGATAATTTCCGGTTTTATGTAAATAAACCGTAAAGGGATTTTCTGGAGCAACAAAAATGATTGTGTACCCGTACCTACTTAATCGGGATTATCCAACCCCCAAAGCCACCAGTTAATCCTTTGACACTTCCAACGCCACTGCTCCAGGCCTTACCTCTGGTGTATGTTTACACGGTTGTGTCCTAGCCACATACTTCTGAGGCCAGTGATTGACTGCAGCAGGGTATATGAGATGCCATTATCAAATCCCAGCCGGACAACCCCTTTAATGCAAGGCAAAATTTTTAATTTTTTCAAAATACCATGGACATATCAGCTCATTGTTATTTGCCCCTTTTAAAGTTTAATATTAAAACTGTCAACTGAACTTGCGTTTGATGCTTATTTCTCATTATGTTTCCGTGACAATTAAATTTAATATCAATGAAAAGCGCTTACACAAGTGTTTATGTAAAATTAATAAAAAGCATTTGAATATTCATGATTGCGAATGAGATTAGCCTATTGTTCTTTTTTTCCAGAAATGTATAAAGTGATAAGGAGGTCCCCGGAGAAATCTGCAACATGTTATCAACTTCACGTACTTTGCATATTTTGATTAAAAACAAATATGTTCGGTATTGGAGGAAGGTTATTGGAAGAGATTTTAATGAATTTGTGATCCATTCGGGGGAGGGTGGAGGGGGCAGAAAGATACTTTGTTTCACTTACAAATCTGATAATTGTTTACATTCATGCTTCTGATTTAATTATACAAACGGATATTGGGTTCTTTTTTAATAAAAAAAAATATCTTATGCTTCATCAGAATCCTAACACTTTTCTCTCTTTCTCGCTTTTACTCTTTATCTCCTTTTTGACTATTGAGCTGGCTCCATACATAAGAACGCTATCTTCACTCTGACCTCTCCACAAACATGCGCACTCGGCTTGGCAGTGCATGAACATGAGGCAGTAAGTACATATTGTGGTTGGCACTCAATAGGGCCAATATCAGTGGTGGGCGAATCGAAATCTATCCGAATTTCAGGGAAAATTCGATTCACCATGAAGCCGAAGTCGGTGTAGTTGTACCACTGTGTCAACCAACAGGTTTGGCTTTGGGCTACATCTAGGTGTGTTATTTCTTGGGGACTCCTCCTAAATAGTGAGGTGGTAGCTGTAAAGTCCCTAGTGGTCCAGGTAGTGAAGGGCTATATGCTTTACTCTCAGTCTGCTCCTATTGGTTCAGTTCTTGGGTACTCCTCCTAAATAGTGACAGTAAAATCCCTGGTGGTCCAGGCAGTGAACGTTTACATGCTTTGCTCTCAGATTGCTTCTTTGGGTCAATTCTAAAGGGTAACAGTAGAGTCCTTGGTGGTCCAGGTAGTAAAAGGCTATATGCTTTACTCTCAGTCCACTCCATTGGTTCATTTCTTGGGTACTCCTCCTAAATAGTGACAGTAAAGTCCCTGGTGGTCCAGGCAGTGAATGTTTACATGCTTTACTAAAGGGTGACAGTAGAGTTTACATGCTTTACTAAAGGGTAACAGTGGAGTCCCTGGTGGTCCAGGTAGTGAAAGGCTATATGCTTTACTCTCAGTCCACTCCATTGGTTCATTTCTTGGGTACTCCTCCTAAATAGTGACAGTAAAGTCCTTGGTGGTCCAGGCAGTGAATGTTTACATGCTTCACTCTCAGATTGCTTCTTTAGGTCATTTTTTGGAGACTCATCCTAAATATTAAGGGGTAACAGTAGAGTCCCTGGTGGTCCAGGACAGTCAAAGTTTACTTCACTCTCAGATTGCTCCTATGAGTCCTCCTCAAAAAATGGTGGACCTGTACTTTTGTCCAATATTCCATCTCTAAAACTAATACTGCAGCCTACTAATTTCTGAAGTCAGGAGCGAGAAGAAAAGTCGAGAGGAAGGGAGAAGAGGTGAGTACTTACGTAAGCAACCCTGGTCCACTGCGTAAAAAGCACCTGTACTCAATCTAGAATACAGTAGTAACACATGCCACCAGTGCATCACATTCGTGCATTATGACAATCAGATAAAAAGCAGAAGAACTTTTTGGCTCTTACAAGGTTTTTGTGTGTAATTATAAGGATATCAGAAGGGTCCATGGGTGTAAATATATCCTGCAAACCGAGCCAATAAATGTGTGAAGTCAGAGGCATGAAATGAATTATGTGCAGCCCTTTGTATCAAGGTTTTTGTGCAGTGTCCCCACTTCTCCTTCGCATCTAGAAGCAGACCCTGCACTCCTATCTAGACAGAATGTGTGACATATGATTTACTTTAAGAAATAGAAGTTTCACAATGTCCTTGGATTTGGCACTGAGGTTTCTGCAGACGGCTTTCTAAATTTATTGATCTCATTAGATGATAAATGTGCTGCAGATCGCTCATAATACTTTGGAGAAATGTAAAATCATTAGCAGGTCATTGTCAAAGTTATAACATGTCGTTTTAAGCTGCTTAGCAAACTGGTGGCAGAGTATGATACGGGGATTAACCTGTGCTTGCCGAACGTGTGCAGAAGAACGTGGAAAAGTCAGATTCACTCTGCATAAAAATTGCAGCTCTGCTCAGATATATGAAAAAGGAGAGAGATGTAACAATTCGGAAAGGTCAATGAAATTCTAAACAGATGGAAAAAAAATGAAATTCTTCAAAACTTTCAAAGCATAGCCCTCAGAATTCACAAAATAGCATTTTATGCTAACAGATTATGGCTACTTTCACACTTGAGCTGTTAATTCCGGTATTGAGATCCGGTAGAGGATCTCAATGCCAGAATTATATGGATCCGTTTTGATATTGCACATCAGGATTCATCCGTTCCGTTAGGATGGGGTTATGTGAAATCAAGATGGAAGAAAACTGATCCCTTACTAAATACATTAAAAGTCAATGGTAATGGATCCGTCTTTATAGTCTCCTAAAATAATGGATCCGTCACCATTGACTTACATTGTTTTCGGTGCTTTATACGTTTTTTTAGTTTTTATGACGGAAAACGTAATGCTGACAGAACGGAAGACATCCTGATGCATCCTGAATAGATCCTCTTCAGAATGCATGAGGACTAAACGGAATCATTTTTCCCAGTATTGAAATCCTCTGCTGGATCTTAATACTGGAAGACAACAATGCAAGTGTGAAAAAGGTCTAAAGGATAAATGTATTTAGGGCACAGATAACATTTAGGGCCCATTGGACTAGATCTGTGATGGATAACCTCCGACATTCCAGCTGTGGTAGAACTACAACTCCCAAGATGCACACTTGCTTGGTTGTTCTCAGAACTTCAAAGAAGTGAATGGAGCATGCTGGGAGTCGTAGTTTCCCCACAGCTGGAGTGTGGAGGTTAGCCATCACCGGAATAGATACTTGAAGCAATAAACTTTTCCCTTGGACATACTTCAAAAGATGGGATAGTTCTTATTTTGAGAGCTTCAGTTCTTAAAGGAGTTTTCTGTAGTATCAAACATAATGTCCGTTCTACTCCCATACTGAGCTCACTGGCACCATTCCATGTGCACACTAGTGTTGAGCGGCAGGGGCAATATTCGAATTTGCAATATTTTGTAAATATTTGGGCATAATTCGCGATTATTTTCTTGATTGCGAAAATCGACAATGTAATATTCACGTAATGCGTGCGCAATACAGGCGTGTGTCACTATTGCTACATTTTTCCAAGCTGCTAGAAGTTTCCTGAGACTAGAGAAAATGGTTGGCACGGCAGAACATTACAATGGCTTTATATGCAGATAGAGTGCTCGAATATATTTGCGATTGTGCAAATTGGCAATTAATGATGCGCAGATTTTTGCGCAATACGTGCAACTTCACTGTTTAGCAGGTCTGACTACATATTACTGATTGGTGCACTAAGTATTTTTGTGAACTTGACTTTAGCATGTATGTATGGACAGCAGAACCTACCACACTACCTAACACCCTGCACTGGAACCTATCAGCTACACTATATCACTATCTAACCTACTGCACACACCCATTGAAATAAATGGGTCAGAATTTAGTCCGGAAGCTATGAGTTTGCTTCACGCATTGCACCCGGACGGAAAACTCTTGTAAAAGAGTTATAAAACCAAACATCAATAGACACAAGCTGATGACTTTAGAGGAAAGGGATAAGTTTGAAGGCCCTGGGTGAAGAAGAGGGTATGCGCAGTTTAAAGGGGGTGTAGAAAAAAAAATTCCATGTGACTTGCTTGGGCTGATCACATCTGCCGCTGTTATAGGCTTTACAGAGTGGAACAGAGTGTTATAGGGAAATGACTGGTAGTGAAAATGGCCACATAGGACATGGCAGTGCCGAATTTGGGTTCCTTGGGACCACCAGAGGAAATTATACTCAGGGCCCAAGCTCTATATCATCAATAAAGGTTAATAGGCTTTGAATCAGAGAAATAGACCCTAGTGGAAAGTGATGAACTTCAAGGGGAGCTCTAATTCTCCTGGATATTTGGGGCCCACAAGAGTTGGACACATTGAAGGACCTTCTGGTAGTCCGGTGGGCCAGTCCAACCGTAGGACATGGAATCACAAAAGCAGCCATGTCTGTGTAAGCTTAGGGTGGGTTCACATCACGTTTTATGCTTTTGTTTGACATATACATTAGAAAAAAAAAAGATACAACAACGCAGCACAAATCGTATAGTTTTTTTTTTTACAATGGTAAAAAAATGTATAATTTGTTTTTACAATGGAACTCTATGGTGAATGGATGCCACTGTATGGCATCAGTCTGATGCATCTGTTTAACGTATATTTTTTAAATACATTAGACAGATGGGAAAAAACGTGATGCAAACCCAACCTAAATCCAAGATACAACTCATGCTGGTGAAAAATAATCAGAAATTTCCTTTACCCAATGAACTTAATCCCTCCTCTGAGCACCCAAATGTTATCTTCTGATTACCATGTATTAGAATTGCATTTTTTCCTAAAATGGCTGCTGCACATGTAAGGACATGGAGCAAAGAACTCTGGGAACGAGGGATCACCCACAATGCCATGCATGCATCCAATCAGCAGCCAGCCCTGTGTTGTCACAGCCCTATAAATAGCCTCAGACATCTTGGATTCATTTTTCAGTGTGCTTAGTGCAGGGAGAGACATCAGCAGGTGATAGGGACAGTGCTAGAAAAAACTTTTATTTTGCTGTATAGAAGTTCACAGAAAGGATAGGGAGGAATCATTCCACAGTATTGAAGCAGAACATGGTTCAGTAGGGGAGTTTATAGCCTGGGTAATAGGAACAATCCTATTACACCTTGCTGCACTGACTGCGGGTCAAAATTGCCATTATACTGCTGCTCATTTCAGGGTTGCAATAGATGATACCTCTGTAATTCCAGCAAACTGTTCTTGTTATTGGGGTGCAAATGCTGTATAATATAGCCATTAACAGGGTTTAATACAAGGAAATATTTCTACATCTTATTAGCCATTGTGGGGTGCAGTTATACTGTACTAGTGAGACCTCATTTGGAGTATTGTGTGCAGTACTGGAGACCATATCTGCAGAAGGATATTAAAACTTTGGAGAGAGTTCAGAGAAGAGCTACTAAACTAGTACATGGATTGCAGGACAAAACTTACCAGAAAAGGTTAAAGGACCTTAACATGTATAGCTTGGAAGTAAGAAGAGACAGAGGGGATATGATAGAAACTTTTAAATACATAAAGGGAATCAACACGGTAAAAGAGGAGAGAATATTTAAAAGAGGAAAAACTGCTACAGGAGGACATAGTTTTAAATTAGAGGGGCAAAGGTTTAAAAGTAATATCAGGTCAGGAAGTATTACTTTACTGAGAGAGTAGTGGATGCATGGAATAGCCTTCCTGCAGAAGTGGTAGCTGCAAATACAGTGAAGGAGTATAAGCATGCATGGGATAGGCATAAGGCCATCCTTAATATAAGATAGGGCCAGGGGCTATTCATAGTATTCAGTATATTGGGCAGACTAGATGGACCAAATGGTTCTTATCTGCCGACACATTCTATGTTTCTATGTTTCTATGTTCTAAAGCCTTTTTAGGAGAGTATTAGTGGGAAAAAAAGGGCTTATTTGCCGTTCAGCGGTGCAGTTATTTGTTCTAAAGCCTTTTTGGCGTGTATAAGTGGGAGAAAAAGGGCTTATTAGCCATTGTGTGGGGAAAAGAAAAAATTACTACCCTTTTTGGGGTGAATTAGTGGCAAAAAAAACCAAGTATTATTTGCCGGTCAGCGGTGCAGTTATATGTTCTAAAGCCTTTTTTTGCCGTTTTATTATGCCTCATTCACACATCAGTGTTTCCCGGACATGTGCTGTACATTCTCCGCGGACAGCACACGTCCTCATTCATTCGAATGTGTGTATTCACACATCAGTGTTTTGGCACGGTCCGTGGGTCTGTGTTTTCAGCACGGATGCATGTCCTATCTTGTCCGTGTTCCCGGATCCCTCACGTCGGTGATAGTCAATGAGTCCGCGAAAACCACCGATGCAACACGGATGCCATCCGTGTTGCATCCGTGTTTCACGGATCATTAAAAAAAGATTGTTTGAAAATTATTTGCCATTCAGCGGTGCAGTTATATGTTCTAAAGCCATTTTTGGTGTGTATTAGTGGGGAAAAAAAGGAACTGCTCTGTATCCTTCATCAAAGAACCATGGTGACCGACAACGGGAAGAACATGGTGTCGGTGCTTCGTCAAGGAGGACTCAGCCATGCACCCTGCATGGCGCGCGTGTTCATTTTGGTTGTCAAGCGGTTCCTGAAGTCTTCCACCCCTCTGTAAGACATCCTAAAAATGGCCAGGAAACTTTGCATGCACTTCAGTCACTCGTACACCGCCAAGCACACCCTCCTTGAGCTGTAGCAGCAGAATGGCGTCTCCCAGCATAGGCTGACATGCGATGTTTCCACCCGTTGGAATTCCACCCTACATATGTTGGACCGACTATACGAACAGAGAAAGGCCATAAACTATTTCTTGATGATCCAAGCAGACAGGAGTACTCCCCTGTGTAACTTCGATGTCAGCCAGTGGCAGCTCATGTGTGATACTTGCCGTGTGCTCAGGCCCTTTGAGAAGGCAACATTATTTGTCAGTTGCCAGGACTATGGGATGAACAACATCATTCCTCTGCTTCATATCCTGGAACAGATACTGGTAAATCTGGTTCGTCAGTGGACTGGAGGAGTGGCGCCTACATCTCACGGCCACATGAGCCCTGTGGGGGCTGAATTGGAAGAGGACTTTGGAGCACAAGTAATGTGTAGCGAAATGGGTGGTTTTTCTATAGGAGCAAGATGGAGATAAATAGGATGAGTCAGATGACCCAGGCACACCGAGACAGTATGCAGTGGAGATGGAGACAGGGAGTCCATCCAAGTCACTTGCGCAAATGGCCTGCTGCATGCTCACTTGCTTGGGTAGTGACAGCCGAATTGTCACCATTTGGCAGAGGGATGACTTCTGGCTGTCCATCTTGTTGGACCCTCGCTACCGGTCCAAAATGGGGGCCTTTTTTACACCCGCTTAGAGGTAGGACAAACTGAACTACTATAGAGACATCCTATGTCGTCAATTGGCCACTGCCTATCTGCGCCATTGTCCATCCTTTTGCACGTCTGACCGGGGGCGCCCCCTGCGCTCTCGTTTTACTGCTATGGCTGCTGTGGCAGGGTGGGGGGGGGGTAGGAGAAGTTCCAGCTCCATCAGCAGCAGCTTGAGTCTAGAGTCGATGATGAGCAGCTTTCTTAACCCGCCTATTGAAGAAACTACTCACCAGCAGCAGCAGCTAGACCTGGAGCAGAACCTAAACCAGCAGGTGGTGGCATACTTGGACAGCACCCTGCCATCCCACATTGAAGATCTGCTGGACTAATGGGCAGACAAACTAGATTTGTGTCCGGAACTGACCAAGTTTGCCCTGGCAAAGCTGTCCTGCCCGGCCAGTAGTGTGGCATCAGAACAGGTGTTTAGTGCAGAGTGGGCCATAGTTACCCCAAGGAGAACTCTCCAAAATGTGGAGAGACTGACTTTTTTCATGATGAATCAGGCGTGGATCAGCAAGGGTTTCCACCCACCAATGCTTAATGTATCAGATTAGATCATTCATGTTGCCTCACCCAAACCTTGACAAATGTGACTAGTTTCTGCTGGCTACCTGCCTCGCTACAATTTTGATGCTGCCACCTGCCTGATGCCACACATCTGATGCCAAGTGCTCCTTCTTACACCCACCATCGTCAGCGGGTACTGTTATTGCCACCCACCGCCCCACTCCATCACCCGGTCACTCTGTGGTCTACTGATGCTGCTGGCACCTCACCCCTCAGGTCTCCTCATGCTGCTGCTGCCACCTCCACACTATGTTACCTTGCCAGTCTGTGGCCTCCTCATGCTGCTGCTGCCACCTCCACACACTAGGCCACTCTTTGGCCTCTTTATACTTTTGCTGCCACCTCCACACTATGTCGCCTTGCCAGTCTGTTGCCTCCTCATGCTGTTGCTAACTCAACACTATGTCACTGGGCCACTGATTGGCTTCCTCATGCTGCTGCCACCTCAGCACTATGTAAATGGGCCACTCTGTGGCATCCTCATGCTGCTGCCCTCTCCCCACTAGGTCACTGGGCCACTCTGTGGTCTCCTCATACTGCTGCCACCTCCACACTCTGTCATTGTGCCACTCTGTGGTCTCTTCATGCTGCTGCTGCTGCCACCTCCACACTATGTCACCTTGCCACTCTGTGGCCTCCTTATGCTGCTGCTAACTCAACTATATGTCACTGGGCCACTCTGTGGCCTCCTCATGCTGCTGCTAACTGAACACTATGTCACTGGGCCACTCTGTGGTCTCCTCATGTTGCTGCTACCTCTCCACTATGTCACTGGGCCACTCTCTGGTCTCCGCATCCTGTATCTACCTGAACACTATGTCATTTTGCCACTCTTTGGACTTCTCAAGCTGTTCTCCCACCCTCCCCACTGCATGACTTGGCCACTATTTTGCCTTTTTGGCCTGGTTGACATCATCATTTATTTGACCCTTCTTCTGATCTGTCAGAGGGAAGAAAACATTAGACAACGGATCCTGTCTGTGTAGCAGCTGTAAGGCCTGTATGATCCCATCAAAATTGTCTTATGATTTGGTAGCCAAAAACAGGAGTGGGTACAAAACACAGAAGACATGCAAATATTCCATTCACGTGTCATCTTTGTTTTGGATCCACTCCTGTTTTTTGGGGCTTTAGCAATACTGGATTGCTGACCAAATGCTGACCAAGTAAAGGCGGATGCTCAATAGACAGGCTGCGTTTTTTGGGGGGTTATTGTTCTGATGGTTTAGAGGAAGGGTAAAATAATCAGTGATGTCAACACAAACTTACTGCTGACACCCTCTCCACTCTGTCAGGGAGGCTCTACTTGTATAAGCGTTTAATAGAAAGGGTTCTGTAGACATCTATGTGGAATCAGCTGACAACAGTGTAAAAGGAGTGCACACTTTCACGCTACAGTAGGACCTTGGGCCACTGCACGGTTCTTTATACCTGGCACTAAGGTGGCACTATACCTGTAAGGCTGAGTTCACACTTGAGTTATTTGGTTAGTTTTGGCCCTGTAACTGCCCAAATAAGTGAAGTGTGCAGTGATTCTAAGTGACGCCTGTCATGTGCGTGTCATACTGATTCACAGTATTGTTTCACTACCACAGCAGACTCCCTATGCGTGTTACTGCAAGGCACAGTGTTCTACACCACTATATAGGCTCTCTACAGCCAGGAAATAGCTGTTTTTTAATGCCATTCGCCGCAAATAAATTTGGATCAACTCGAATCTTTTCAGAAAATTCTGCGAATCGGCCGAATCAAATTTTTGAGAAATTCGCTCATCTCTAGTTGTTTATATAACAATAGCAAAATATTTTCCCACAGCTGGATAACTAATAATTTTATTCTCCACCCAGTTCTAAGTTCTAGCCCATACTGAGTAACGACCCAGCAAATGCTCCCCCCACCCCCCCCCCCTCTCGCACCGTTGTGTGCTAAAGAATCTGGTAGGCCAAGGTCCTGACATAATTGCAAGATTCTACAACTGCATCTGAAAGTAACATTGTAGCTTGTGTAACATGCTGCTTTCTGGATGACTGTATTCACAATCAATGAGCTTTTAAGATTTATTACTTTTAATGGCGGTGTTTGCACTTAAAACAACAGAACTCATAATGTTACTAAAATAAATATGGATTAGAAAGTCGACCCCAATTTAGTTTCCTCTGGTCCGAGGAGCACCAGTTCAATGCAATTTCTATTACCTATCTTGTCTGTTTAGTAAATATCTGTATCTGTTTAGTAAATATCTGTAAATGAAATAACAATTCTGGAGCATCTATTCTTATGACCTTGCTTTACAACATACAATACAGCAGACAAAAATTATGTCATGTGTTGTTGTTGAACACAGTATACAGTACTGTAACCTAATGAAGAAGTCGGTACGAGTATTTTAGCACATCAATTACTGAACTAGACAGGAACTATCCCTCAATGAGTCCTGGGTGGCCGCATCAAAAGTTTTTTATTTCTATCTTTGTATGTTGTATTGACCTCTGGTACCAGAGCGAACTGGGCAGAATCTTTGCCAAGAAGGAAGAGTGCTGTGCAGGGTAAAATACAGTAGGTGAGTCTTATCTCTTTTTGTTCCTTCACAGCTTTGGAGCTTTTCTTATTCCCCTCGAAATGTTGGAATAGATTGATAAA
This sequence comes from Bufotes viridis, assembly GCA_033119425.1. Lineage (NCBI taxonomy): Eukaryota > Metazoa > Chordata > Amphibia > Anura > Bufonidae > Bufotes > Bufotes viridis. The sequence goes on along the minus strand of CM065592.1, from coordinate 61,234,772 downwards.
TGAGTGCTTCCAGATGGGGGTGTGTTAAGACTACGTATATGGATTCGTTAATATATAACTTTTAATAATATTCAATTAAAATAGTTGTGCCCCAAGATAAAGAAATAGAAATATAACAAAAAAATTGCACCGAAACCAGTTGTATGTTTGGATATAAGTGTGCACGGCGGAACTGATAATCCACTGTCCTACCGTACTGACGTCTTGATGTAGTTCAGGGTAGACACTGGTACCGGATACAGCCAATAAAATCAAGTTTCATTCCTCCCAATATTTGGTTTTGAGAGATACCCTAGGGAAAGGACAGAGCAGAGCCTATCGCGCCCTATAGTAACCCTGTGGTCGTGGTCTGGCCCTATTAGCTAATTGGATAGTAGCAGCCTCACCACAGGGCACTCGTCCTTTAAAGGGCGACCCCGTCTGGAACCTGACCCTAAGGACTAGATCCTATCACAACCCTGCACTAAAAGTGCTCGCTGTTCCCTACATGCATGTTTCATGTTATTCTGAAAACAATCATCAGGGGATCATTATGGGCATAATTTATAGGTGCTAGGGTCCAAAAGTGTCCCAACAAATCAAAAATTCGTAGGGGTTAAAGGTTGTTTAAAATAAATAAATAAAATGTGACCCCTTGGATAGAAGGGTACAAGTTCACACCAAAGATATAACCCTAATTTCGTAGGCGATGTAAATACCTATAGACCATAGGAAACCCAGAAAAAAAGGGGGGGGGCAAGGAGGGCAGGTGGAAGGAGGCATTAGATGTCAGCCCTCTTCATTCTCCTTTGCGCAGTATGATACAGGCTGCGGGCGATGGGGTGTGTCCCATATATTCTGATATTCCCTAATCAGTGCTATCAGTGTCGGACTGTGAAGGGACACACCACTTTGTCAGTCAGTTGTCAAATTTGTCAATGTATTCATAAATTACCAGTAGGCACAAAAAAATAAAAAAAGCACAAAGCACAGATCTAATAAATAGAATGTAAAATTTTTTTTTACTTCTTGGGTAACACAATTATTTGCTAACAGCCACGTTATGTGAGCTAATGGTTAGCAATGAGCAAATCTATTCTAAAATTTGAAAATTCAACCAGAATTTTTCAACAAATTCTGATTTTAATATACTAAAATTTAGTGTGTTTCGATTCCAGAGAATCAAGAAGGAGAGAAAGGAAGGGAGAGGTAGATAAAATATTTTCCAGCCAATCTGAGTACTTTCGATTCAGGTTGAATTAATTTTTATTAAATCATCCTTTGGATTTGGCTAAAACAGACCCAAATTAAATGTTAATCATTTTTTTTTTCTAATAAGTGTATTCTTAGAAAAGGCCATCAATGCTTTATCCGTGGGGAACCTTAAAGCGTACCTGAGTTTTCAAAAAGTTTGCACAATGGCTGTGATCTTTTGTGCTCTTTTGAAGGAACAGTTATGTTTGGGCCTCCTTAAAGTGGTTATCCAAGTTAGGTTACTTTCACACTTGCGTTGATCCTGTCTGGCATACGTGAGCTACCGGAATTCCGGACAGGCCCCACTCACTATAATGGGGAGTGGCCAGAGATGCGGCCCCGCAAACTGCAGGGGCCCCTGATACAGGTTATACTTACTCTGCCCCCTGGCACCCGCATCTCTTCTGATGCCGCTGCTGCATCTCCCAGTGCTTCCCTAGCATCACCCACAATGTTTTGATCCACGCAATGGGGAGATGCAGCAGTGGCCTCGCAGGCATCAGAAGTGATGCACGTGCTGGGGAGCAGGTTAAGTATAACCAGTATGAGGGGCCCGGGCATTTTGGGGGGCATCATAGGGGTTGGATAACCCCTTTAACCCTTTAAGGACTCGGGGTTTTTTCATTTTTGCATTTTCGTTTTGCGCTCCATGCCTTCCGAGAGCCATAACTTTTTTATTTTTACGTTCACATGGCCATATGAGGGCTTTATTTTTGCGGGACAAGTTGTACTTTCCAACGCCACCATTTAATATTGCATACGATGTAGTGGGAAGCGGGAAAAAAATTCCAAATGGGGTGAAATTGCAAAAAAAAAACAATTCTACCACAATTTTACGGGTTTTTAAATTACGACGTTTGATGTGTGATAAAACTGACCATTTAGTTTTATTCTACAGGTCAGTACGAATCCGGCGATACCCAATATGTATAGTTTTTCTTATGCTTTTGATAGTGAAAAAATTCAAAAGTGGGAAATTTTTTATTTTTTTATTTTTGTCGCCATATTTTGACCCCTATAACTTTTTTGTAATTAAGTGTATGGCATTGTATGGGGCTTATTTTTTGCGGGGCGATCTGAACTTTTAGTTGATACCATTATGGGGGTGTGTAGGACTTTTTGATCACTTTTTATTTAATTTTTTTGAGGAAATGAAGCGTTCAAAAATGGCGAATCCGCCATTTGGGCGCTTTTTCCGTTTTCTGTTTATCGTATGGGGAATATATTTTTATATTTTTATACCACGGGCGTTTTCACACATTATGACACCCATGATGTGTATTTTTAAAAAAAATTATTATTTTATTTTAATTTTGGGGAAAGGGGGTGATTTGAATTTTTAGGTTTTTTTATTTATTTTTTTATTTTTTTATTTCTTTTATTTTTCTTTTACACTGTTATATAGGTCCCATAGGGACCTATATAAATCAGTCATCTGATTGCTTTAACATAAACTCCAATACACTTGTATTGGAGTTTATGAGATTTTACTACTTTCCTATGAAGCCCTATTGCTAACAAGGGCTCCATAGGAAATAGTAAGTGATAGCCTCATGCTGAATGAAAGGCTTGAGGCTATCCCTTACAGCGCTCCGATTCTCCCGATCACCACTAGGGGGAGCCGGAGAGCTGCCGAAAGTTTTACTTTCGGTTTTAGCGCGCGCAGATGCCGTGGTCAGGATTGACCACGGCATCTGCGGGGTTAAATGATTGCGATCGGCATCGCTGCCGGCCGCGATCATTAGCCGCGGGGGTCAGCTACAAGAAACAGCCGGACCCCCGCAGCGATCGCGCCCACAGAGGGCAGGAGCGGGCGCCATACTTAGGGATCGGACCCATGACGTACCCATACGTCATGGGTCCTTAAGGGGTTAAAGTCTCTTTCAACCATATTATTCCCTGTTTCAGTAGCACAGGTACATGCATTTCTCTCACAAGCAGTGGGTGTCTCCATTTTCTTGAATGTGCCAGTATTGTATGTCCAGCCCGGCCGGAGATGCGTCTGCAGAACGGCAAACTGTGCTGCGGTATTTGTCCGGCCGCCTCTCGGCATGTTTGCCATGCTGTGGCTGCATCTCCGGCTGGTCCCCATTATAGTGAATGGGGGCCGGGTGGACTTCTGGCAGCAAACGTGTGCAAACGTTAGTGCGGATCTGGCAGGCTGTTCCCCTGCCAGAACAGCTTGCCGGACAAGCTTAACGCGAGTGTGAAAGTAGCCTTAGTTATCTGATAGATGAGTGTCAAATGCATGACCAGAATAGATTTTTTTATTTTCTTGAATAAACAGAAATAGTGAGGAACATGTACAGAATAGATTTTGTAAAATTGAAAGACTTTTCATGATGCAATCAATAACCTGTATCTGTTGAAACTTTAATACTCATTGTAAGAAATGCAAACGAAAACCACAGGATGTGAACCTGGCCTAACGGTAACGTAGATTTTGTTGTAAAGGAATTAATATCAGTCAGTTTAACTTAGGGGAGGTGATCTCCAATGACACATTGTTTCTATTACTAGATAGAGACAGACAGCTTCTCATTACCAGTAACATGTGCAGAGAAGACAGTTTTCATGCTCACATCCACTGAAATGTAATGTTTTGACAAATTCACAGTCTGTCATTTCGAATGGTCAGTGGAGAAGTGTGAATGACTTACTGCTAATTTGGCAAATATTTTCACAGCTCATGACGGAGAAATGTGTGTTTGTAAAATTGTTTATGTAGTCTAAAAGCTGCTTTAAAAGTAGGATAGGGCTGACATACTTTATGACATTCTACTACAAGTTATAATGAAAAGGTCCTAGCCTGAAAATAGTAGTCCTCCTTATATACCAGCAATGGTGTATCTGAAGAAGAGAGAACCATCGTTAGATATAGATACCTCCCATAGAGGCAAGCCAGGCCTCTGTAATGGGCACTGTGAGGCACCAGAACACAACACTTAGCCGTGCATCCCACAAGCATCACTTTAAGATTTAGAGCTCATTCAGACGGCCGTATGCTGTCCGCAAAAACTCAGATGCGTTTTTTTGCGGACAGTTTAGCACGTCCGCAAAAAATCGGATAGCATTCCGTATTTTTGCAGACCCATAGACTTCAATGGGGCCGCATCCTGATTTTTACTGACAAGTATAGGACATGTTTCATTTGTTTTGGAAGAAAAGGGCCCCATAGAAGTGAATCTATCTATGAATGAGCCCTTATAGCTTGAGAAAGCTTAACTGCTGAGCTCATCCTGTTCTGTCTCAAGATTTACAGCTCTCTATTGTTCAGTGTAAGCTTGAGAAATGGTGGACAAGGACATTGGTGGACTATGCTGGTATTGCCCTAGTGAATAAAGGACACTTTCATCCAATTTTTTTTTTCTCATAGCCTAATTTTTTGAAGCCACTCTATGTATTCGACTTCCTGACCTAGATATTTAACCTCCTCCTTTGGACTTTCAGCACCTCAAACAGTCTCGCTTGGCTTTCTCAGTCAGACCATTCACTATGACCAGAGAGAGAGAAGAGGATTGTGACTCAATTATTACATCACAGATTAGACTGATAAGTACAATGGTCATCTGTGAGCATCTTATCTAGGCTTATCGAGTGGACAAAAGTATTATCCTACTGTTATCCCAATCCTCCAATCTACTATTATACTAGCTGAAAACATCTTTCCCTTGTAGTGGCAGTACAATAACAATGGCTTCCGTACCAATACAGAAGTTTTATCTCTGTGCTGACTACTGCAAAAGAAGAAATTTTGTACTTAATTTTCAATGGCCTAGCACTGCCAAAATGAAAAAGAAAAGTAGCCCAAAATGGGAACGACTCCCCTCTGTGGTAAAGCGTTATCAATGGGATGTCATCATCCCTATAAATATGGAGGCAAGTCAGGGACACGAGTGTCTGAGGAACAAAGTTACACATTATATGTAGAGATGGCCCGAACTATTCGCCGGCGAACAGTTCCCGGCGAACATAGCTTCCGATGTTCGGTCCGCCCCCTATACATCATCATTGAGCAAACTTTGACCTTGTACCTCACAGTCAGCAGACACATTCCAGCCAATCAGCAGCATACCCTCCCTCCCAGACCCTCCCACTTCCTGCACAGCATCCATTTTAGATTCATTCTGAAGCTGCAGTCTTATTGAGAGGAGGGACAGTGTAGTTGCTGCTGATTTAATAGGGAAATTGATAGCTAGGCTAGTGTATTCAGTGTCCACTCCAGTCCTGAAAGACTCATCTGATCTCTGCTGTAAGGACAGCGTCCTGACAGCACCCCAAAAAGCCCTATTTAGGGCTGCTACATTAGTCTGCTTTTTTTTCTTTTCTCCATATATATATATTGCAGTTGCCTGGCCTGCCCGTGTGTGAGGAGCTGCAGGCCCACAGACTGTAGTGTGCCCACTGCCAGTGCCCACCACCACTCATACCGGGTGGCACAGGCATTTAATTTTTACACTTTAGTCTAATATCAGTTGCTTGCCTACTGCCAGTGTGTGTCAGGCTGACTTCCACAGACTGTAGTGTGCCCACTGCCAGTGCCCACCACCACTTATACCGGGTGGCACAGTAGCTTGCTGATAAATAAGGCATTTAATTTTTACACTTTAGTCTAAATTCAGTTGCTTGCCTGCTGCCAGTGTGTGTCAGGCCGACTTCCAGAGACTGTAGTGTGCCCACTGCCAGTGCCCACCACTCATATCGGGTGTGAAAGTAAATTGCAAGGTGCAGACACAGTGACCGTGGATTAATACAAAGGGGAGGGAGCCAGCGTTTTTTTAACCATCTCCCCGTTCGAAAAATCAATTCAATAAATGGCCCCCAGATTGGGGACGTTAGAGGGATTAAACTGATGAGAATAGTACTACAGAAAATACCACTCATATCGGGTGTGACAGTAAATTGCACGGCGCAGACGCAGTGACCGTGGATTAAAACAAAGGGGAGGGAGCCAGCGTTTTTTTAACCATCTCCCCATTCAACAAAATCTATTCAATTCTCCTTTCGGGGACCCTTGGTGTTGTATGTGGCTGGGTGGAGGAAGAAACCTTCAATGACATCACCGGGACATGGCTAGCTTGGTATCCAACCAAATGGACTGTTTGCGGTTGTTTGCGGTGCATTAAAAGGGGAGTTTGGTATGTTAATGTCTGTGAAGCAGGCGTAACCCTTACACTACCTGATCGATACAACATCATACCTGATCGTATACACACACTGGATGTTTTAAAGCACGTTATTCCAAACAATTTAGGAATGTTAGGTGATTTATGCCCTTTATGGATTAAAACCCGACTCTGCGTCCACTACGTAATTTTCCATGGGAGTTTTGCCATGGATCCCCCTCCGGCATGCCACAGTCCAGGTGTTAGTCCCCTTGAAACAACTTTCCCATCACTATTGTGGCCAGAAAGAGTCCCTTTGGTTTTTAAAATTCGCCTGTCTATTGAAGTCTATGGCGGTTCGCCCGGTTCGCCCGTTCGTGAACATTTGCGGAAGTTCGCGTTCGCTGTTCGCGAACTGAAAATGTTATGTTCGCGACATCACTAATTATATGACACTGTTACCGGGGAAAGGTCCTTGTCAAATCTTTCCACCAGCCTTGCTCTGGTCTTTTCTGCATCCCTCCGAGTGAATCTCAAATTTTTTATGTACATTTTTCTCACTTTTCATACAATTCCTGATATCCAATTTTCCCGGACAGTAAAATCTACTGTACTTCAATAAAAATCTTATGTATCTGAAAATGAGCTATAATAGTACCTTCAGTGACGAAATAACCTCATGGACTGACCTAGTCATCTACCATAGCATATATCTCAACAGCACCAGGTTGGACAATACTGCACTACCACTGGCCATCGCCCATCGTCTGTCACCTACAGCACTATATATGAAGCGAGTATCAAGCGTAACAGTTCATAGTCACAACTCTTCCCTGTGTGCTCTATCAGAGCTTCTTGAGGGAGGTTTAAACCTAAATTTGTACTTTCAGCTGGTTTTTCGGTTTAGTCATTCCGTACCACAGAACCGCTGCCTTGTCTGATAGCATGATTTAGGTAATTGAATGACATCACAGCCAATCAGTTATGAGTTATGTTCTGCCATCTCTCTAATACATGCACGTCCGCCTCACCCTGATGTCCTCATCACTGGTAGCACATGTTCTTAGGCTTTAGACTTCCTTCTGAAAAAAACTTCTGGTTATTTGGGAACCTTCTGTTTTCTTTGGAGCAGATGACTTAGCCGGGAATTTCCCAGCTTAACAACAGCGGCTAAAAATATTTTAGAAGGTGATAAAAAAGTAAAAAATGTCAGAATAATCTTTTGGCAAAAAATGAATCTTGTTACAAATAACATAAACATTTCCTTTTAAAAGGAGAGTAAGGCCTCTTTCACACGGGTGTCATGTTTGACGGCGGGTGCGGGTGCGTTGCGGGAAAATGCGTGATTTTTCTGCACGTGTGCAAACTGTTGTAATGCGTTTTGCACGCGCGTGTGAAAAATCGGCATGTTTGGTACCCAGACCCGAAGCCTGAGTCACATGGTCCATTACATGCTCCCGTGATGGAAGCATGTGATTGGACCATGTGACCCATGTGACCCAGTGACGTCACGGAAGGTCCTTTACCCCCCAACTGAAGACAGAACAGGAGACCGGCAGCTATAAGGGAAAATAATAAAGATCAGGTCCCCATCCCGATCGTCTCCTAGCAACCATGCGGGAAAATCGCACACTGCATCCGCACTTGCTTGCGATTTTCCCGCAGCTCCATTCACTTCTATGGGGCCTTCATTGCGTGAAAAACGCAGAATTTAGAACATGCTGCGATTTTCACGCAACGCAAAAGTGATGAGGGAAAATCACTGCTCATGTGCACAGCCCCATAGAAATGAATGGGTCCGGATTCAGTGCGGGTGCAATGCGTTCACCTCACGCATTGCACCCGCCCGGAAATCACGCCCATGTGAAACAGGCCTAAGGCCTCTTTCACACGAATGTTGAGGATCCTCTCAGGGTATGTTCAGGAAAAAAACTAAAGGTTTTGCACGCAAGTTCATTCAGTTTTGTCTGCGATTGCATTTAGTATTTCAGTTTTTTCCACGCAGGTGCAATCCGTCTTTGATGCGTTTTTCACGCGCGCAATAAAAAACTGAAGTATAACAATCTACATCTCATAGCAACCATCAGTGAAAAATGCATTGCATCTGGATGCAATCTGTATTTCACTGAAGCCTCATTCACTTCTATAGAACCAGAACTGCATGAAAAACGCATGCTGATATTTTTCCTGAATGCAGAAATGATGCGTGAAAAACAACGCTCATGTACAGACCCATTAAAATGAAAGGGTCAGGATTCAGTCCAGATGCTATGCGTTCGCTTCACGTATCACTCGCTCGTGTGAAAGAGGCCTAAAAAGACATGAGTACTATTTTCTAGACACAGCGCCACCCTTGTTAATGGGCTGGTATTGCAGCTCAGCCTTAATTCATAAGACTGGTACTATTTTTACGGCAGAACTTGCTCTATCTTTTTGCGAAACGGACGAATGCAGACCCATTCAAGGTGAATAGGTCTGGATTCATCCCGGCGGCCGTACGGAGGTTGCCCGTGCATTGGGGTCTGGATTCATCCCGGCAGCCGTACGGAGGTTGCCAGTGCATTGATGCTGCTGGGAAGGTATTTTGTGCTGCCCTGTTATATTTGATACTGCTGGGGAGGTATTTTGAGCTGCCCTGTTATATTTGATGCTGCTGGGGAGGTATTTTATGCTACCCTGTTATATTTAATGCTGCTGGGGAGGTATTTTATGCTACCCTGTTATATTTAATGCTGCTGGGGAGGTATTTTATGCTACCCTGTTATATTTAATGCTGCTGGGGAGGTATTTTGTGCTGCCCTGTTTTATTTGATGCTGCTAGGGAGGTATTTTTGCTGCCCTGTGTAGGGATTAGCTCTGGTCTCGCGGATCATTCACACAAAGATTCTTCTTTACCACTTGATTTCCGGTCCAAACAGTGTGATTTATTTTGGCACACGGCATAACAAAATAAACATAATACAAAATATACACCTTGCCCGTCTGGGCTCTTCCTACACATCAGCAGTGGGTCCCTAACTCACTGAAAGCGCTGTTCACATACAGCTTTAACGTGCGGCTTTCCACGCCTCACAGTCCCACAGCCTTACAGGCTATACCAAGTCTATTAACTTTATTGGGGGAGTGTGGCCCAGCAGTCCTCCCGACTCTGGCCTTGTGACCCGTCAGCCCAGGGGTCACGGCGTCCCCCAACGTCTCGGCTAGCACGTACCCCGTGGCCCCTCAGCCAACCCAGCTGAGACCACTCACACAGAGCCTCTGCATTAGGCCTCTGTGTTACACCACTCTCTCTCCAGAGTGAGGTCCCCCCAAGTCCAGCAAGTCCCGGACTAAATTCAATTGCTGGATGTGAGCAAGTCCTGGACTGGAACATGGGGAACAAGCACCCACCCAGCACATTGCCTGTTCCCAGTAAAAACCCGCCCCGAACTAGCTGGAACCAGCTATACTATCTATTATGGTGTCCACCAACTACTTTAGGGGACACCTTAACTAGGGCCTTTACTCCACCAAGGCCGGGAACCTTGGTGACACATTCCTTGGTGACAACCCTGTTCACACATGGAACACACATCCTTCTTTTGGACTTCACAGCCCATAACATTATTCACATTGCCACACCTGTTATATTTGATGCTGCTGGAGAGGTATTTTGTGCTGCCCTATTATATTTGATGCTGCTGGAGAGGTATTTTGTGCTGCCCTGTTATATTTGATGCTGCTGGGAGGTATTTTGTGCTGCCCTATTATATTTGATGCTGCTGGGGAGGTATTTTGTGCTGCCCTGTTATATTTGATGCTGCTGGGAGGTATTTTGTGCTGCCCTATTATATTTGATGCTGCTGGGGAGGTATTTTGTGCTGCCCTATTATATTTGATGCTGCTGAGGAGGTATTTTGTGCTGCCCTGTTATATTTGATGACGCTGGGGAGGTATTTTGTGCTGCCTAGTCATATTTGATGATGCTGGGGAGGTATTTTGTGCTGCCCTGTTATATTTGATGCTGCTGGGGAGGTATTTTGTGCTGCCTAGTCATATTTGATGATGCTGGGGAGGTATTTTGTGCTGCCCTGTTATATTTGATGCTGCTGGGGAGGTATTTTGTGCTGCCTAGTCATATTTGATGATGCTGGGGAGGTATTTTGTGCTGCCCTGTTATATTTGATGCTGCTGGAGAGGTATTTTGTGCTGCACTTCTGGTATTTTTCGTGAAACTAGGGAAGGATTTTCTGGTGCACTGAGGTTGCTGTTGGTTGTGATAATGTATGTGAGATGGCTTGTGATGAGTTGGACTGCAGATTGAAGGAAAAACAGCCAAGACATGCTCAGTGCTTCAAGGAACTTTAAGACAGTGCATGTCTTCTATGTTTTGTACCCACTCCTGCTTTTGGCTTCCAATTCATGAGCGTATCCTGATGCAAAATAGGGACCGTATGATACAGGCCTTACGGCTGCTCCAAAGACGGGATTCGTTGTGTTTCTCATTTTTCCTTCCTTCTGACAGATCAGAAGAAGGGTAAAATAAATGTTGATCTCAACAAGGGCAAACAGGGACAGTAGTGGCAACCGCATGAGGAGTCAGCACAGTGGCCCAGTGTGCATGTTTGTGTGTTAAAAATGAGTGGCTTGCATCGAGTTATTAGGACAATAAGGATTTCCTGACCTGACTACATCCAGAGAATGAATGGAGAGCTGACCAGATATGTGGATATTCCATAAATGCGCATCTGTGCTTCAGACTACTTGTTAGATGTCAAACTGCCCCGTAATCCATAATAATAATAGCTGAAAGGACATTCTTGGTTATAAGTGACACTGATTAAATAAAATGGCCTTATAAGCCACCAATAATATATGTATGAGGCATCTCAAAGGGTAGTGACATTTCAGGTGGTAGACAAGCAGATTTCCCAAAGGAAATTTACCAAAGTAGATTAGTAAAAGTGGTATGGACATTACAGTTATCGAATAGAGAGACAGATAAATAGATTGGATAGATGATAGATAGATAAATTAGATGAGATTAGGTAGATAGATAGATAGATAGATAATGAATGATAGATAGATAGATAGATAGATAGATAGATAGATAGATAGATAATGAATGATAGATAGATAGATAGATAGATAGATAGATAGATATGAGATAGATAGATAGATAGATAGATAGATAGATAGATAGATAGATATGAGATAGATAGATAGATAGATAGATAGATAGATAGATAGACTGTGCAAGCACAGGGCAGGGGGCCCTGGAGGATGAGGCCCCCTTCCTGCTACACTGCAGCAAATACTCACCCGTGAGGGCCACTTACCTCCAGAGACTCTCCACTCACATTCCAGATTTCACCTCCATAGATGAGTGGAGAAAACTCCACATCTTACTGGGGGAAGAGGAGTCCACTGTGGATATCGCCGCCCAATATGTCTCAACCTGTCACCAACTGAGAGTAAGATGACTTTAACCCTTTAACCCAACATCCACCCCCTTTAATTCCCACATCAAACACCCCTCCACAATACCTATTATTTATTTTGCTTTGGCAATGCTAAATGTTTTACTTGGACATGCCAATAAAGCTTTTTTGAATTAGATAGATAGATAGATAGATAGACAGACAGTGCATTATTTATATGTGACTAGCAGAAGGACCCAGCTTTGCACGGGTGTATTTCGTCTATTTCATTTAATGTTTGTGTGTGTCGTTAAAAGATATTGACAGTATCCCCCATAATAGTGACCTTTACTGCACCCAGCCCGTTTAACAATGAACTCCACAGTCCCCCACCCCTTAACACTGACCCCCCTACAGTGCCCCGCCACTTTAAAATGGGACCTCCACAGCAGCCCATTCCCTTAACTTTGACCTTTATAGCAGGGCACCCCTTTAACAGTGAGTTTTACAGCACCCCACTCTCGCCCCCTTAACAGTGACCTCCACAGCACCCCGCTGCCTTAACAGTAACCTCACAGTACCCTGCCGCCTTAACAGCGACCTCCACAACAGTTGCCCCTTTAATAGTGGCCCCTGCCCCCTTAACAGTGACCTCCACAGTGTACGTCCTAGAGAGCTGAGAGCCCCCCCCTCCACAAGATTTCTTTCCAGGTAGGAAGTTATGTGTATACCAAGTTTCATTGAAATCGATGGTTGCGGATTTGATTGCAGAACATTCATACATACACACATACATACATGTATACAGTACGTCCTTTATATATATAGATTGCATTCCTTCTGTCTTTCCCGGTTTTGATCTACCATTCCTCCCCATGAACGAGTCCATTGCCGGTGAGAAGTGATTTCATCTTCATCAGAATCTTTATCTGTCTTTGAGTGAATTAAATCTGCAGATTGCATGTCAATACCTAAAGCGGGGTGACACTGATAACCCATCTGTATTTTATCAAAAAGCCAATCTGCTGCAGTTTTGTATAGGTAATCCCAAACCCATGTGCAGAATGAAGGCTGCGCTCTTGAAAAATACGAACAACTGCTTCCAACAGATGTACGTATCCGAAAATGTCACATATATTCTGCCGAATTCTGCAGCACAGATAGTTCTCATTGAGATACTGCGGGATAGATGTATGTGGGGAGCCAAGTAAGCCTACCCCCGCCCTGGTGTTAGCGCTAAGTGCTTGATAATATTGTGATGATTTCAGATACTGTAATGACTTCAATTATTTTAATGAATTCTCTAACAAAACAGTAATAATATGAATATTAAAACATATTAGAAAGCATATACTGCAGCTGGCACCCCAGTATGTACAGCCGGTTATAGGACCAAGTATTGTAGATCTGCCAAATACCAGCAGACAGCAGGAAGACGACCTCAAATGGACCTCAAATCTGGTGCGATGGGCTTGGCTGACCAGAGAAGGCGGGCATTTCACCTATAGCACCTATAGCACCTTTCCTTTGACTCTGTGTCTTAGTACTCAGTAGGCCCCAGGACTTATAGCATTAACCATAGCATTACATGGGGCTCATTCAAATAATTTGGAGACCCGGTAGTAGACGGCAATGCCAAATTCACCAGGAGATTCTCTTAACTGTGGCTAATAGGGAGAGTTTAAACCAGGACTCTCGTCTCTGTGATATCCACGCCTTATTCAGGGTAAATGAACAAGGGTTGTCTTCGGAATACCAGCCATTAAAGGGTTATCCCATGATTGAATCAGACATCATATAGCACAGGACAATCTATTTCTTACAAAGCTAGAACCAGCCCTGTACCTCACATGGATCCAGAGATCTCCCCATTCATTGCTAATCTACATTTATTTCAAACTGGCAGCTCAAGGGGGCGGCCTTTTCTGTCTCCTGCAGTTGGTGGGAATTGAAGGGTTGAACTGAGCATGTGCGGCCACCACAGTAAGGTGGACAGAGAAATTAGAAAAAGAGCAAACAGCAGGTAGCGCTATATGCTAATTTAATAAATCAGTGGCTATACAAAAATTATTTATTACACGCCTTTGAAAAAGGTCCAGGTGCTGGTATGAAAAGTATAGAATATTTTTTGTGGGACAACCCTCTAAAAAAAAGACTCATCATCTTTCCTGACATGTCTGCTTCAGTAATGGATTGCATTCCAATTCTAGAATTGTGCCATTCCTCTATTATTCCTGCTAGGAGTTATGAATGAATTGCGAGCAGTCTGCAATGAGGGTCCAGGTGGGTGTTACCAGTTAGGTTGCACAGTCTGACACTGGCTGCACTTATTGGATAGTATCAGGCTATGCAAGGACACCCCCCCCCCAAACTGGTAACACCCAGCTGTACCTTCTTTGTCATTTTCTGCAATTCATTCATAACTTCAAGCAGGAATAATAGAAGAACAGCACATTATACATTCATAAGAATAGTTGTTCCAGAATTGTTATTGCACGGGGAAAGCAGGATATTGCTAAAACAGACTGGTCCCTCTTAATCATGTCAATGAGCCCAGTGCCTTCATAGAGATAAGGCTTCGGTAGCTGTGACCAACCAAAAACGAACCTTTATACAATCAATAACCGGGCCAGATATCCAATGAAAATCATATCACCTATAAATGAGAACACAATGATGATAAGCAATAGATACTAACAGCAAATAAAAGGTTAAAAACAATAGGTAAAAATTAAAGGGGTTGTCCCATGAAAAAAAATTCAACAGTTTTCAAACCATCACCTGGATCTGAATACTTTTGTAACCGCATGTAATTAAACATTTTGCAACGCCCGTGAGCAATTCCATAAAATGTATCTGTACAGCGCCACCTGCTGTTAGTTCTTTTTCTTATTTCTTTGTCCTGCTCACTGCAATGGCCGTGCATGCTCAGTATAATCTTTCAATTGCCTCCTGAGCTGTGATAGGGAGAGAGCTGCAGCAGAATGGACACGCCCCCTGAGCTGCAGCAGAGAAGACACTCCCCTTGAGCTGTCAGATTGATATAAATCTATTAGAGCAATGAATGTGGAGATCTCTGGATTCATGTGAGTTACCGGGCTGGCTCTAGCTTTGTAAGACAGAAGTTGTCATGTACTATATTAGGGATGCTCAAGCTGCGGCCCTCCAGCTGTTGTAAAACTACAACTCCCACCATGCCCTTCTGTAGGCTGTCCGGGAATGATGGGAGTTGTAGTTTTGCAACAGCTGGAGGGCCGCAGGTTGACCATGCCTGTACTATGTGATGTCTGATTTTCATTTTTTACATTTTTCATTATTCATAACCCCTTTAAGCCAGGCGAATGTTCATAAAGTGCAAAAGTGTCTAGACATAATATTAGAACAACATGTCTCCACTAGTTTTAATGTCCTACCAGCAAAGAGTAAACTGCATAAACATGATAAAATAAGCCCCAAATCAATGCAGACCAATAAAAGGACATAAAAAGTAAAGTGTCCTCGAAACTATATATGTTGCAGGGAAACGATGAAAATGGAGATTCGATTAAATCCCTAAGATGAAAATGGAGATTTCATCAAATCCCTAAGGGAGATGATCAATTCAGAGAAGATGATGTTCCCTAAAGAAAGTAAGTGATTTGATCAAATCCCTTAACTGTTTTACGGAAAAGTTTAATATTTTTGATACTATAATAAGAGGACCTTTCATCAGGGAATAAAATATGAACTAAGTATGCTGACATGGAGAGCGGTGCCCAGGGATCTCCATCCCTGGGCGCCGCACCGTTCTCCCAGTATAGGCTCTGGTAACTTCAGCTCTTCGGCTCAACTGGGAGTAGTCTGCCCTTGTTCTCCTGGGCGTCTCCTTCTCCCAGGCTGTGAGCTGAGCTGCGATTGGCCAGTGCTACAGCCTGGGAGAAGGAGACGCCCAGGACAAAAAGGGCAGACTCCTCCTAGTTGAGCCGAATCTCTGAACATACCGGAGCCAATACCGGGAGAACGGAGCGGCGCCCAGGGATAATAGTAAGTGCAAGGAGATCCCTGGGCACCGCTCTACATGTGAGCATACTTAGTACATGTTTTTTACCCTGATGAAAGGTCCTCTTTAACAGCCTGCCGACCGCCTAAAGCAGGGCTACGTCCAGGCAGCAGGCTTGTTCCTCCTTGACACGGCGGCACGTAATCTCGGAAGAGGCGAGATTTTCCGTGAACGCGCGCGCGTGCGCGTTCACAGCAGATCGCGCCTCGGCAGTTGTACTGCAGCCTTCAGCGTCTGATATACCTGCTACCTGGTCCTCTGGTGGTCCAGGACATGTTCTATATTATTGTGGAACGGAAGTGCAGACCCGGAAGTGTGGATCCGCAATTCCGGATCCGAGCGGGACAAAGTCTGTCCCCATAGAAATGAATGGGTCCGCAATTCTGTTCCGCAAACAGAATTGCGGACGTGTGAATGGGGCATAAGGGTCCCTTATCACTGCCAGTTAGTTAGCTACTTGTTAGGTAGTTAGCGCCTACCGCACCGCAGTCACAGATTTTGGCAGAGATTTTTTCATCCACATTGATCGATGCGAATGAAGAAATCTGTGCCGTTCATTTATTTATTTATTTTTTAGCCCAGAGGCTGAACGGAAAAAAAAAATCTCATTACCCGTATGCTCAATATACGGAGAATCGCAGAAACTCCTAATGCTGGCCATACGTGTAATGATTGCGGAGACCATCAAATGCCAGGACAGTACAAACACCTCACATGTGACCCCATTTTAGAAAGAAGACACCCCAAGGTATTCCGTGAGGGGTATGGTGAGTTCATGTAAAATTTTATTTTTTGTCACAAGTTAGTAGAATATGAGACTTTATAAAAAAAAAAAATATATATCAATTTCTGCTAACTTGTGCCAAAAAATTTATTTTTCTGTGAACTCGCCATGCCCCTCACGAAATACCTTGGGGTGTCTTCTTTTCAAAATAGGGTCACATGTGGGGTATTTATACTGCCCTGGCATTTTAGGGGTCCTAAAGCGTGAGAATCCAAATGCGTAAAAATGCCCTGTGAAATCCTAAAGGTACTCATGGGAATTTGGGCCCCTTTGCGCATCTTGGCTGCAAAAAAGTTTTACTCATGTGGTATCGCCGTACTCATTAGAAGTAGGGCAATGAGTTTTGGGGTGTATTTTTATATATATCCATACTTTGTGTGAGAAATATCGCTGTAAACGACAACTTTTTAAATTTTTTTTATACAATGTTGTCAATTTACAGAGATATTTCTCTCACCCAACATGGGTATATGTAAAAATACACCCCAAAACACATTGCCCTACTTCTCCTGAGTACGAAAATTCCACATGAGTGACAGTTTTTTGCAGCCTGGGTGCGCAAAGGGGCCCAAATTCCAACGAGTACCTTTAGGTTTTACATGGCTGCTCACAATTTAGCCCCGCCCAAAATGACAGAACAGTACAAACACCCCACAAATGACCCCATTTTGGAAAGAAGACACCACAAGGTATTCGCAGAGGGGCATAGTGAGTCCATGAAAAATTGAACTTTTTGTCACAAGTTAGCGGAAAGGGAGACTTTGTGAGAAAAAACAATAAAAAATCAATTTCCGCTAACTTGTGCCAAAAAAAAAATCTTCTATGAACTCGCAATGCCCCTCACGGAATACCTTGGGGTGTCTTATTTCCAAAATGGGGTCACATGTGGGGTATTTATACTGCCCTGGTGTTTAGGGGCCCTAAAGCGTGAGAAGAAAAATGCTTAAAAATGCCCTCCTAATAGGTACTCATTGGAATTAGGGCCCCTTTGCGCATCTTGGCTGCAAAAAAGTGTCACACATGTGGTATCGCCGTACTCAGGAGAAGTAGGGTAATGTGTTATGGGGTGTATTTTTACATATACCCATGCTGGGTGAGAGAAATATCTCTGTAAATTGACAGCTTTGTATAAATGTTTTTAAAAAGTTGTCATTTACAGAGATATTTCTCACACACAGTATGGGTATATGTAAAAATACACCCCAAAACACATTGCCCTACTTCTCCTGAGTACGGCGATACCACATGAGTGACACTTTTTTGCAGCCTGAAGTGCGCAAAGGGGCCCAAATTCCAACGAGTACCTTTAGGTTTTACAGGGATGCTCACAATTTAGCCCCGCCCAAAATGCCAGAACAGTAAACACACCCCACAAATGACCCCATTTCGGAAAGTAGACACCCCAAGATATTCACTGAGGGGCATAGTGAGTCCGTCTGAGATTTTTTTTTTTTTTTGCCAGAAGGTAGCAGAAATGGAAACTTTATTATTATTTTTTTTCCTCAGAAAGTGTCATTTTCCGCTAATTTGTGAAAAAAAATGAAATGATACATGAACTCACCATGCCCCTCCGCGAATATTTTGGGGTGTCTTCTTTCTAAAATGGTGTCATTTGGGGGGTATTTATACTATACTGGCATTCTAGCACCTGAAGAAACATGACAGGTGCTCAGAAAGTCAGAGCTGCTTCAAAATGCGGAAATTCACTTTTTTGCACCATAGTTTGTAAACGCTCTAACTTTTACCCAAACCAATAAATATACACTTATTGGATTTTTTTTTTAATCAAAGACATGTAGAACAATAAATTTATAGAAAAATTTATATAGAAATGTATTTTTTTTTTTAAAAATTTACAACAGAAAGTGAAAAATGTCCTTTCTTTGCAAAAATTTTGGTCATTTTTGATTAATAGCAAAAAAAGTAAAAATGTCAGCAGCAATGAAATACCACCAAATGAAAGCTCCATTAGTGAGAAGAAAAAGAGGTAAAATTCATTTGGGTGGTAAGTTGTATGACGGAGCAATAAACGGTGAAAGTAGTGTAGTGCAGAATTGTAAAAAGTGGCCTGGTCATTAAGGGGGTTTGAGCTAGGGGGGCTGATGTGGTTAAGCTGATATTTTTAAAAACAAAAAAGATATTACATTTTAGTGAATGTAATTAATAAATAATAATGTTCATTCATTTTTATTAAAACATGTTGATTTGTGGCATCTCAAGTTACGAAGTACATTACTTTTTTTACAGGCACATCTTTTTGCTTTACATTGTATTTTGGATTGTTCACAAGAACACTTCTTAAATCCTTGACCTCCAAATAAGGATCATTTTCCTGCAATCTCACGTAGACTTAGGTTAGTTCGGGGAACTGTTTCGGTAAATGTTGTAGTAGCTATTTCCCTTAGGGATTTGATCAAATCTCCATTTTCATCATTTTCCTGCGACATATATATACATCCACATAAACCCAGATGATGCAAGAGAAGTGCAAATCAAAATTAGATTATCTCCAATACCATCAGGGATGAAAGATAGCGCAGCAGCCCACCACCAGTTATTGGACTGGACTGGTAAATAATTTATAGGTGGCATACACGATAAATACATTGCCTGAAGCTTATAGCGCAATCGGGAATACAGAGTATTCTGGGTGAACAACACAGAGGTGCGATGAGGCTTTTCCCTACTTGATTCAGATACAGGTTTTTTTATGGTAAGGATACATAGTGCATCTTTACATTATTTAGTATTTATTTTACAGATGTAGAAGTGATAATTGTTTTCTCTATTAGGCCTCATGCACATGACAATATGTATTTGCGGATTGGCAAAATACAGGTGCCGCCCGTGTTGCAGATCGATTGACTTTAATGGGTCCACGGTCCACATTTTGAAGCCAAGCAGAGGTGCACCACCACTGAGGCCAGCTAAGGCGATTGCACCAGGTAGGGGCAAGATGGGGAAGCCGAAGGGCCATGGGCTGAAGGGAAGGAGAACGATTAAGAAATTTACAAGCGGAAGGGGGGGGCGCTGTTTTAGTTTTCTCCTCGTGCAGCAGAAACGCTTGGTAAACCCTTTTGAGGAATGGACATACGGATGAGGAAAGCACACAGATCATCGCCGTGCTTTCTGTATCCGTGTGTCTGTTCTGCAAAAAGATAGACTATGTTCACACAATGCGGACCACAGACCCACTAAAGTCAAGACTGAGGTCTGAAAAAAATGCAGGCGTCACACGGACCGCATCCATATTTTGTGTGGTCGTGCGCACGAGCTCTTGGAACGAATACACTGAAGTTTTGCAGCTTTCTTTGGATACTTTCCTAGATTCAAGCACATTATGATACCATGGCCACGTTTTCTTTTCAGCTAGTGCTGGACAGTTCCTATGCTTCTCTATTACATTCATGTATACTTCTGACATCCCCCCCCCCCCCGGTCCAAGTTAGAACCCTTCATTGAAAGCAGGTGACAATAGGGTGAAGTTACCTTTTAACAAGACATAACATTGTGCCTTGAGATCGGTTCTAGGTCCTTGTGATCCCTTCAAAATGTGTAATATCTAAAGCAATGTCTTTGAGAAGTGTCCCTCGGTTCTCCCTGTGAAGATCACTTCTTCTCATCTTAAGCAGTGCAGGATCCAGCATCATGAGCTCGGTCTCCAGGCTCCGATCTTGGCACATTGCTTGTTTACACACAACTGATGCACCAGGGACACCTCCATAGGGATCTAAGGCACAGACGAGGAGACATTGTCCTGTGCCCCTCCTCCGTAGTCAGTATCAATGGGGATGAGATGCAACATCTATCATATCATTAATCTAACAATGTATATTAGAATATAAGGATTTGTCTGTTTTCATCAAAGAGATTCCCACAGGACAGACCCCAGGAGGCCATTTTTAGGTATGTGTCTGAAGGGGAATCTGTCACCAGTGACCTCCCTATCCAGCTGTTTGTATAGACACATAGCTGTGGTTCTCCTGATAGAAACCTTGTTTTTCTTTTGTTGATCTGAGGCTTCGTTACGGAGTTATATTTTTTCTTAATATGCAGATTAGGCATTTGGTGCAATGAGGGCCTCACCATTGCTCTTGTTGCACCCAAACTACACATATTTATATGGTCAGCCCCTCTCTGTCTGCTTTGTCACTGTCTGGTCCTGTGGATCAAAGCAGCGAGCAAGGGGCTGGTCATAGAAAGCAGCAGAGCTTACATGCAACAAGAGCAAAGATGATGCCTTAATTGCACCAAATGCCTAATCTGCATATTAGGTGAAAGTGTCATATTTTGGAAACGTAAGAAAAATAGTGTTAATCAGGTTAACCTCAGCTATGTGTCTATACAAACACCTGGATAGGGAGGTCACGGGTAACAGATGCCCTTTAACCCTTACATGTATGATGCTGGGAGGGTCTTTAAATATGGCGCCCGCTCACGAGTGCATTGGGCGCCATAGCCACCAGGTCTCTGCTGTTTCAAACAGCAGCTGATCTGTGGCTAATGTTTACATCCGGCAATAATGCCGAGCGCAGGCATACAACTCAGATACCATAGTCAAGAGTGATGACGCATCTAAATGGCAAAACATCAGCCATTTTAATTTTTTTCCGTTACAACGTCACCGATCGTCACATGGGGTAGCCGGTCCTAACCCAGAAGCACAGCCTTCCGGTTTAGGACTTGCTGCCCCATGCGACGACTGTTGACATTGTAACGGAAAAAAATTCAAATGGCTGATCGCCATTTTTTCACACTCCATACGGTATCAATAAAAGTAGATATGGTTTGTGGCAGATAAAGGATGGAACTGAGCATATGTGACGGCCTTAGCAAAGGGGACAGAGAAATAAGGAAAAGGAACAAACAGCAGCTGGCGCTATACAGATAGATCTGATTGAATAACATTTTTTAATTACATGCAATTACAAAAGTATTTAGATCCTGGTACTGGTTTTAAAAATGTAGAATATTTTTTGTGGGGCAACCCCTTTAATGTTCCTTGCTGATTTTCCTCCTATGCTATGCATTAGACTCTGCACCTTGTTGCCGTACATGCCAATCCTAGGTGGCATTTTTGGTATTGCATATTCTTAAGATGA
This sequence comes from Bufotes viridis, assembly GCA_033119425.1. Taxonomy (NCBI): domain Eukaryota; kingdom Metazoa; phylum Chordata; class Amphibia; order Anura; family Bufonidae; genus Bufotes; species Bufotes viridis. The sequence continues at coordinate 61,213,110 of CM065592.1, read as the reverse complement.
TGCACATTCAATTTTTACAAGGAGTTATGTGAATGCAGGTATATTAGGCCAGCAAAGCCTTTAGCTCGTGTGTTTGTATTATCAAGATTTGTGGATTCCCAGAAAAAAAAAAAACACCTGTACATTCAAAACGTTGAGCAAATCGAGCATACCCAGTGACTCAGTTCTAAATTTAATCTCATTGGCTTTCATAGTTGTATCTCTTGCCATTACACCCACCTAGCCACCTGTCTCCTGCTAATACAGCAATAAATAAAATATTTTCCCTTTAATGTTGTTTTCCTGTCTCTTATTTGCCGCAAAACATCTACTGCTGAATATTCAGATGTTTATTTCTTTAAGAAAATGCAACAGATAAACAGGTAGTTATTAAATAGTCATATCTGTCATTAGGTGGAATAATGTGTCTGTTATACACACCAAATGAGGTCCAATGGAGGAGCATTTCTTTAGAGATAGGATTGACTGCTTACTTAAGAGGTTTTCCCAACATTAAAGCGTAACTGAGTTTTTTTTTTTTTAAAGTTTGCATAATGGCTGTGCTTCTCTCTACAGTACAAACTTTTTTGGGCTTCCCTATGTCTTTTTCGGCCTAATTTTTCCCCTCTTTAGCTGCACAGCTAGATGCATTTCTCTCACAAGCAGGAGGCATCTCCCTTATGTTGAATCTGCCAGCACTGTACCTATGTGACATCTATTTCCTTTCTTCTCACTATGTTTATTTTCAGCTCTGGAACTCACAGAGAAGAAGTGGGAGATCACACTTATAGACACATGGGAGGCTCCTGTGATCTTCAAAAACAGTGTAGAAGCAGTTATTTTATCAGGATCAGCACCTCAGCTAGCTCTAACATTCTCCCACATTCTTTTGGCCGTCTTCTGTGTCTCTGTTGCTAGGGATATATTTTTCCTGACAACAGGTAGCAGACTGCTGAGGCATACAGGCATATTTTTTAAATGATAGGTTTAAAAATGAGCTGTTTACACCATTCATTAAATTAAATTGTGAGAATGTACAGTGACCCTTTAAATGTCACTTTAATATAATTTAGTATGAAAAAAAATGGCATGTTAGGACATGGAGCAAAGAACTCTGGGAACGAGGGGTCACCCACAATGCCTTGCTTGCAGCCAATCAGCAGCCAGCCAGCCCCTGTGATGTCACAGCCCTATAAATAGCCTCAACCATTTTGGATTCTGCCATTTTCCAGTGTACTTAGTGCAAGGAGAGACGTCAGCAGGCGCTAGGGAAAGTGGTAGAAAATACTTCATTGTGCTGAAAAAACTAGTTACAAGTTCAGGGAAAGATTAGTCAAGGTGTAGGTAGGGAGGCATCATCTACACTATAAAATGAGAACTGGGAGCAATAGGAGAGTGTACAGCCTGGGTAATAGGAGTGATTCTATTAAACCTTGCTGCACTTAATAAGGATCCAAATTGCTTTTAGTTTTTTTGTACTGTACGATACATCACTAATTCCAGCAAACCTTACTGGTAACTGGGGTACAAGTTCTGTGTGATACAGCCATTTACTAGGTGTATTAATAGATGAAAAAAAAATAAAAAAATATACCGTATGTCATAAGTGCCGTTCAGCAGTGCAGTTACATTGTACTACATAACTCACAGAAAAAAGATGCACCACATGGATAAGCAACTGACAACACTGGCTAATCCCTCACTCTGGTGTTAAAAGCTGAGAGATTCGCCAATATTTCCAATCAGGAACATATCGGAGCCCCTTTAGGCACCACTACACGGTATCTCAGCATGACATGGGGTCCTACCACTAGACTACCTATGGTGTGTGAACAAGGTCTGAACAGGTATTAAGCAGTCCCACCCATTTAGGCCACGTTTATTTTTGTGATTCTTACATTGTACTACAGCCATTTATGGGGTGTATTAATAGGATAGATACGTACGTCCTATCATCTGTTTTGCGTTGATTTGACATTGTTTTACTTTTTTGGGGTGTATTAATAGAGGAGGTGTATAATAAAATAAAAATAAAAAAATAAATAAAATATATATATATATATATATATATATATATATATCAAAAGTGCCGTTCGGCGGTGAAGTTAAATTGTACTACAGCCATTTAAGTGGTGTAGAAAAAGGAAATATACGTACGTCCCATCACCCATTTTGCGGTGAATTGTGATATTTCTTATTTTGGGGTGAAGAAATAGGAAAAAGAATACCGTATATACTCGAGTATAAGCCGATCCGAGTATAAGCCGACCCCCTAATTTTACCCTAAAAAACTGGGAAAACTTAGTGACTCGAGTATAAGCCGAGGTGGAAAATGCAGCAGCCACTGGTAAATTGTATGTATACCACTAAACATACCACATTAACCCATAGTATTCAATGGCAACTTTAATAAAGTGAATAAACCATTTAAGACAGTAAAGCATTGTAAATATATGGTTAAAAATCCGGAATCCTTATACTCCAAAACCCCTGATTATAAGGATTCAGGATTTATAAACATTTATTTACAAGACTTTACTGCCTTAAATGGGTTTTTCACTGTAATTAAATGTGCCATTGAATATTGTGGGTTAAATAGTTCAGTGGCATACAGTTCAGATAGACCGACAGCATTTAAATGTAAAAGCTTGCTTTTTTTCCCCCTCTGTACAGGGAGTGCAGAATTATTAGGCAAATAAGTATTTTGACCACATCATCCTCTTTATGCATGTTGTCTTACTCCAAGCTGTATAGGCTCGAAAGCCAACTACCAATTAAGCATATTAGGTGATGTGCATCTCTGTAATGAGAAGGGGTGTGGTCTAATGACATCAACACCCTATATCAGGTGTGCATAATTATTAGGCAACTTCCTTTCCTTTGGCAAAATGGGTCAAAAGAAAAAAGAAGGACTTGACAGGCTCAGAAAAGTCAAAAATAGTGAGATATCTTGCAGAGGGATGCAGCACTCTTAAAATTGCAAAGCTTCTGAAGCGTGATCATCGAACAATCAAGCGTTTCATTCAAAATAGTCAACAGGGTCGCAAGAAGCGTGTGGAAAAACCAAGGCGCAAAATTACTGCCCATGAACTGAGAAAAGTCAAGCGTGCAGCTGCCAAGATGCCACTTGCCACCAGTTTGGCCATATTTCAGAGCTGCAACATCACTGGAGTGCCCAAAAGCACAAGGTGTGCAATACTCAGAGACATGGCCAAGGTAAGAAAGGCTGAAAGACGACCACCACTGAACAAGACACACAAGCTGAAACGTCAAGACTGGGCCAAGAAATATCTCAAGACTGATTTTTCTAAGATTTTATGGACTGATGAAATGAGAGTGAGTCTTGATGGGCCAGATGGATGGGCCCGTGCTGGATTGGTAAAGGGCAGAGAGCTCCAGTCCGACTCAGACGCCAGCAAGGTGGAGGTGGAGTACTGGTTTGGGCTGGTATCATCAAAGATGAGCTTGTGGGGCCTTTTCGGGTTGAGGATGGCGTCAAGCTCAACTCCCAGTCCTACTGCCAGTTTCTGGAAGACACCTTCTTCAAGCAGTGGTACAGGAAGAAGTCTACATCCTTCAAGAAAAACATGATTTTCATGCAGGACAATGCTCCATCACACGCGTCTAAGTACTCCACAGCGTGGCTGGCAAGAAAGAGTATAAAAGAAGAAAATCTAATGACATGGCCTCCTTGTTCACCTGATCTGAACCCCATTGAGAACCTGTGGTCCATCATCAAATGTGAGATTTACAAGGAGGGAAAACAGTACACCTCTCTGAACAGTGTCTGGGAGGCTGTGGTTGCTGCTGCACGCAATGTTGATGGTGAACAGATCAAAACACTGACAGAATCCATGGATGGCAGGCTTTTGAGTGTCCTTGCAAAGAAAGGTGGCTATATTGGTCACTGATTTGTTTTTGTTTTGTTTTTGAATGTCAGAAATGTATATTTGTGAATGTTGAGATGTTATATTGGTTTCACTGGTAAAAATAAATAATTGAAATGGGTATATATTAGTTTTTTGTTAAGTTGCCTAATAATTATGCACAGTAATAGTCACCTGCACACACAGATATCCCCCTAAAATAGCTAAAACTAAAAACAAACTAAAAACTACTTCCAAAAATATTCAGCTTTGATATTAATGAGTTTTTTGGGTTCATTCAGAACATTCTGCACTCTCTGTAAAGTCAATGCTTTACCTCAGTGAACACTGCATACAAAAGCACTGTTCTCCTATTGCCGCCTACCTCTTCAGCTCAGCTCAGCCGCGACTTGTGGACTGAGCTGAAGTACCGCCCCCTCCAGCAGATGGCAGAAGACGTCGTGCGCGCATCGTGGGTGCACCCGTGCGCGCGCACCGAATCAAATAACCTGTATGACTCGAGTATAAGCCGAGTTCGGGTTTTTCGGCACAAATTCGGCTTATACTCAAGTATATACGGTATGTCTTAATTGCCGTTCTGCGGTGAATTGTGATAATTTTTTTGGGGGATGCGGGAGTTTATTTTTATTTTTTCTGATATATATACACCGTATTTTTCGCCCTATAAGACTCACCTGCCCATAAGACGCACCTAGGTTTTTGAGGAGGAAAATAAGAAAAAAAATATTTTGAACCAAAAGGGGTACTTTTGGTGTGTTTTTTTTTACTAATGGTGTTCTGTGCATGACAGTATTATGATGTGCTGTTATGGGGGATCTGTGGATGACACACTGTTATCGGGGCATCTGGGGATGGCACTGTGTGGGGGCATCTGGGGATGACGCACTGTTATGTGGGGGAGCTGGGGATGGCACTGTTATGGGGTCATCTGGGGATGGCACTGTATGGGGGCATCTGTGGATGGCTCTGTATGGGGGCATCTGGGGATGACGCACTGTTACGTGTGGAGGAGCTGGGGATGGCACTGTATGGGGGAATCTGGGGTTGGCACTGTATGGGGGCATCTGGGGATGACGCACTGTTATGTGGGGGAGTTGGGGATGGCACTGTTATGGGGGCATCTGTGGATGGCACTGTATGGGGGCATCTGTGGATGGCACTGTATGGGGGTATCTGGGGATGACACTACTATGGGGGGAACTGTGGATGACACATAGCATCTTATGCTATGTGTCATCCACAGATCCACCCCGTAACAGTGGGTGTGATGACCCAAATACAGTGGCTGTGGGCAGCATCTTGCTTGCTAATGACAGCGGGGCCCGGTGCAGTAACTGTATTCTACTACACCGGGCCCGCTGTAGTAATGTAGTTACAGGCGATGTTTAAAACTAAGGTATAATCCTAATGCTGCCAGTATTACCCTACCTAGTATAATGTAAGATCGCAGGCAGGACTGGAGTCAGGAGGCCGGGCGGGCAGGAGGCGGCAGAGTGACGTCACGCTCCTGCACCGCCTGCTTCATTCGTAAAGTGGGCGGAGCAGGTGAGTGACGTTACGCTGCCGCCTCCCGCCCGCCCGGCCTCCTGACTTCAGTCCTGCCTGCGATCTTACATTATACTAGGTAGGGTAATACTGGCAGCATTAAGATTATACCTTAGTTTTAAACATCGCCTGTAACTACATTACTACAGCGGGCCCGGTGTAGTAGAATACAGTTACTGCTTCGGGCCCTGCTGTCATTAGCAAACAAGACTGCCGCCCACAGCCCGTCCTCACTGATACACATGCCGGCTGCGCTCTTTAGCAGCGCGGTGGTGTATCCATGTTTGCTGCATTCGCCCCATAAGATGCAGCACTATTTTTTCCCCACTTTTTTTTTTTTTTGGGGGGGGGGGGGAGTGCGTCTTATAGGGCGAAAAATGCGGTATATATATATATATATATATATATATATATATATGCTTGATAATGACTGCAAGGAGCAGTTGGAACGTTGCAATGGGAAAATGAAGCGGGTCCGTTATTTGCACTTAACATTGGAGTGCTGCCTCATTTTTGAAGATATATCTGCCAAGGACTGCCAAGTCAGCGGTCAGAGGAATTGCACCCCTATTCTTTTAGCTGTGCTGCTGATCTCTTTTGTGTTATATATATATATATATATACACAAAAACACAAATGATAAGGCTCTACTAGTCCAGCTGAACAGTGCCAGCGCTTCCATAGAGGCAAGGGGGGCAATTGCCCCCGGGCCCCGAGTCCTTAGGGGCCCCCGGCGCCGGTCCGCAAACTAGACTGTCTACTATTTTGCTGCGGCCACCGGCCGGCTAACAGCGCTGATAGCGCACATAGACTAATGGAAAGGAGTGAGGAGGGGGCGGGGCCCGCGGCCGCTGTGAGCTACGCTCTGCTGCCTCAGCCTGCCTGTCTCTTTAAGAGAGCAGTGGCTGCTGGAGCGTAGCTGCCGCACAGGCACGTCTTCGTGTTTGACGTTGCCACTGAGCTCCGCTCCCAGAGAGAAGAAGGAAGGAGCGAGCGCCAGGCTCCAGCCAGCCACAGACTCAGTCTCTGCCAGGGAAGGCCCACACACAGCCTGAGCCAACTTCCAACAGGTAGGAAAAGATAACAACTAGATCCCATCTGCCACTGGCCCATGTTGGAGTTGGAGAAATGTGCCAGGGGGAGGGAAGTGTGCTGTCATGAGAGGGGGGGGGGGGATGTGTGCTGACATGAGAGGAGGGGGGGAGGGAGGGAAGTGTGCTGCCATAAGGTGGGGGGGGGGAAGCGTATTGCCATGGGGGGGGGGGAAGTGTATTGCCATGGGGGGGGGGAGTGTATTGCCATGGGGGGGGAGTGTGCTGCCATGAGGGGGAGGGGGAGGCGAGGGAAGTGTGCTGACATGAGGGGGGGCCCCTTATTGTTTTTTGCCCTAGGGCCCCATTTGACCTAGAACCGGCCCTGCAGCTGAAATGGTTTGGTGCAAGGTACAATAGTGAATGAATAATAACGGTTGGGCACTCAGATACTGGATCACCTGACAAAGCGGAGACTTGCTAGTATACAAAAGATTTATTAAAACAGCATGTAAAACAAATACATAAAACACTTGGATTCCTTAATAGACAATCAATATGGGTAGCTTGATTTCAATTAACTTGTCTCCATGATTGTAGGACCAGACTGAAATGTTAAAATGTTATAAAATATCCCTTGAATATATATCTCCACTTCCAAGGGTAAGTGATAGTGCCCTCACTATCGATAGTAAGTCCAGATAATTCAACGATAGGCTTATATACCTCTTGCAATGATACTTAGATGCAATGCACAATTGGCCTTAAGTCCCAATATAGTGGGAATTTCTTGAAGGTATGTACTCACTGTCCGTCTGGATCAGCTGTTATCCGCGGGCAGCGTGTGTGGAGTCCCACACTTTCTTTGCTCTGCACCGCTGGTTTTCTCGTAGTATCGTGAAAACGCCATCGATCCCGTCAGAAACAGACAAGCGATACATCTGTTGGGTACTGTACACTCCACTTTCAAAAGCTCCAGACGCATTTCGGGAACTCTGTATTTCTTGTCCTTTCCTCAGTGCCAGTTACTTGAAAAAATTGATTAAAATGGAAAATTTGCAAAAAAAAATTGAAATTCTGAAATTTTATCTCCATTTGCCATTAACTCTTGTGGAACACCTAAAGGGTAAATAACTTTGTAAAATCAGTTTTGAATACCTTGAGCTGTGTAGTTTCTAGAATGGGGTCATTTTTGGGTGGTTTTTATTATGTAAGCCTCAAAAAGTGACTTCAGACCTGAACTGGTCCTTAAAAAGTGGGTTTTGGAAAATTTCTGAAAAATTTCAAGATTTGCTTCTAAACTTCTAAGCCTTGTAACGTAAGGGACATCTAGGCCACCCTACACCACCCTGGCATTCCTACACCTGGGTACCATGTACAGTATCACTGAAAGGGGCCCTGTGCCCTTGTTGCTTCACTGCAACTGGCATAACGAAAAAGTACTAAAGTACTTTTTCCTCTTAAAGGTCCCTGGGGGGAGGCGCCTGCTGCAGCTAGGGGCTGGATTTTATACACCTGTAGCAATGGGACTGAATGAAACACTTGAATCCATCAATTAATATGTAACTTTATTTTTTTCCATTATCTTCCTTTCCCCGGAGCCATTTTCAATTTTTGTTGTTTAATCCCTGACTTCTATAAGCAAACGACCCTGATTTATCATTCCTTCACTCCAGAATTTTGGCATCAAAAAGTGGCATAATAGGGCTTAAGCATTTGTGCAAAAATTTCCGAATTTTTACTCATTTGAAGTTTTACTCCAGTTTTGTAATATGGGTGGAAAAGTGGGTGTGGTTAGCTATATCCAGATTTATCATTGTGACTTTTTAAAAAAGTCGCAATTTCACTCCAGGAGGAGGGTGGAGTAGGAAATGTGGAGTAGATTTTCTAGACAGAAGTGTTAGGTTTAAGGACAAGCCAAATTTATCAAAAACCTGTGACATTTGATAGATGTGGCATAAAGTCTCCAACACAGACTCAAGCAAAAGTGACTTCAAATATTCCCCTTGTGATAAATTCTCCCCCTTAATGTTTAGATTTTTCCATTCATGTAACCATATGGGGCTATGTTTTTTGCAGGACAAGTTGTAGTTTCTAACTTTCTAATGACACCATTCAATATCCCCTATTATGTATTTTAAAGATGGGGAAAAAAAATATTAGTTTAATGTTACAATTTTGGCTGGCTGCAGCTTACCGGAAATCAGAAGCTTACTGCATAGTATCTTATTATTGAGTACAATATAGCAGCAGTATTCAGAAAGCTCTCAAGCTCCATCTAGTGGTTAGTGTAGGCTGCCAGAATGTTACAATTTAATCCAATGTATGGGCAGGGGATTTGTAGCTCTGTATCATAAAAATGATATGAACTATAAAAACATATCAAAGTAACCAGTGCTAAATTTTAAGTGAATTTATCATGAGACTAAGCTGCCCTAGGCATACTATCTAGGCATACTATCAGGACAGGTCCACTCTTCTATTACCATCAGAAAAGATATTGGGCCACTTGGATAATACAACTTTACAAGCAATTAAAAAGAGCTCTACTTCAGTTTCAATAGCCGTTGTAACACTGTGTAATGTAAATTACCGGAGGAGGTGTATATCTTACCCAGTATGCTCAGGTAGGTGAGGTAAAAAGAATTGAAAAGGATGTGTTGTTTCAAAAAAGCATAGTTTGCTAGGGCATTTTGTTTAAGTTATTGGATTTTAATGGAATGGTATGTAGGTTGGTAGAGAGTCATGCCATTCCCTCCCTTAATCCAGTGCAAGGTATTCCCCTAACCTGAGACAAACCCAGGTATAGCTGCTGCACTCTTTACTGTGGGGCTAAATGCAAGCCTTCAAAAGTACATTTCTGGTCAGAGCTTGGAGACACATGACCTGTGGTGGCTGTGGAAAGCAGTTTGAGCTGAAGAACCTGGGTTAGCACCCAAAGGGGCAGGCATTTTGTTTATTACTTTTGTGCTGTGGATTCATCCAAGGGTATGTCCAACATGGATGTCCTGTGGTGTTTATGAAGAAAATAATCCTAATTTGGATTTTTAACCAATGCTGTCCATGATTTTTGTCACTGCCGACCCCAACCACAAGAACAGATGATGAACGAAGTTTTGAAAAATTAGACTCGGCAGCTTCACTGAATTTCGACAAGAATTGTTAGTTGTTTTCCATTGTATCGAGCTGGTGCAATGGTGGGGTACAGCGATCGCGCCACCCCCCATCGTTCAACGTTCATCACCGGCATCTGTGACTCACATTCACCTGCTCAGGGGTTACTCAGAGGTTAAAAAATAAATTATACTCACCTCACTCTCTTGATCGCCGAGAGGCCTTCCGCTCCTGCTCTTGCCTTGATTGAAGAAAGTCCGCCAATGGACCACACTCGTTGCGCGTGCCCTGCGTAATCACATGGAGAGAGTTCAGAGTAGAGCTACTAAATTAGTACATGGATTGCAGGACAAAACTTACCAGGAAAGGTTAAAGGACCTTAACATGTATAGCTTGGAAGTAAGAAGAGACAGAGGGGATTGATAGAAACTTTTAAATACATAAAGGGAATCATCACGGTAAAAGAGGAGAGAATATTTAAAAGAAGACAAACTGCTACAAGAGGACATAGTTTTAAATTAGAGGGGCAAAGGTTTAAAAGTAATATCAGGAAGAATTACTTTACTGAGAGAGTAGTGGACGCATGGAATAGCCTTCCTGCAGAAGTGGTAGCTGCAAATACAGTGAAGGAGTTTAAGCATGCATGGGATAGGCATAAGGCCATCCTTCATATAAGATAGGGTCAGGGGCTATTCATAGTATTCAGTATATTGGGCAGACTAGATGGGCCAAATGGTTCTTATCTGCCGACACATTCTATGTTTCTATGTTTCTATGTTTCTAAGGTCATAATGCTTGACCAGGTTCTTTGGTGGGTTTTCTTCAATCAAGACGGGAGCGGTTGGCCTCTCCGCGATCAAGTGAATAAAGTGAGTATAATTTTTTTTCCCTTTGAGCCACCTTTTTAGGAAAAGTTCATAGTTACCACAAAGCGTGAGGAAATTCAGATTTGTGGTGAATCAAATTTCTGCAGAAATTCAGGTCGAAGTCCATTTGGAATACTTCGATTCGCTCAACACTAGTCACAAGCATGCCCTTTGGACTTGGGGGAAATCTGCTCTATAAGAAACTACAGTAAAGTTTACTATAATACTGCACATCTGTCACCTACTCAGACACAAGCCACAAGTGCAACCATTATGCAGAATCTAAATTTGAATTAAAAAAGGAGTTTACGCCACTGAATTTCATTGATTTGTTGCGTCTTTTTCTGCACTTATTTTTTTCTACATAATAATACCATAATAGATGTGACTGAATGACTAAGCAAGTCCCAAAAGAATCATTTTAACAGGAATACAGAGATTTATGATTAAGCGTCTGGCATCTGATCCTAAGTCATTTGGCATAGTCATGGGTGTTGCCATTTTAATCATTTGGAATCTGCTATAAATTGCTAATAGACGTTAGCAGTATGTTTATGACTGAAGAGTCATCTATGTTATTTTGTTATATTATCTTACCACGTCATTGCAGTTTTATTGACAAACTAGCAAAAATAAAAAGAAACTTATATGTAAAAAGTTAATTCTGTAGGTATTCCTTAAAGAGAACCTGTCAGCACATATCTGTAAATGAAGCCAGTTTGCTTGCCCACTGAATACAATAGAGCAAGGATGGCCAACCTGAGGCTCTCCAGCTGTTGCAAAACTACAATTCCCAACATGCCCACACTGCCTACAGCTATCAGCCTACAGCAGGTCATGGTGGGAGTTGTAGTTTTACAGCAGTTGGCCATGCCTGCAATAGACTTTCTCCCATCCTGATCGGTGTTCTCAATGCTGACAAAAAAAGTTTTTTGTGACATACTAATGAGTCCCTTGGTGCAATGAGGGGATTGCCATTGCACATCGTTGCAGCCGAAGCTCCGCTCACTGTCGGTTCTGGCCACGCTCCCCATCTGTGAGTCACAGGGCCAGGCACTGTAGATATAATTGTACCTGGCCCTGAAATCTCATGTTCTGTGCATGTGCAGTAAAGGGCTTGCAATAAAATCTGACTGCCCATCTGCCTAGATATCTCAAACACTGTACTGGCGCGTGCACTCAACGTGCAGCCGTGAGATTCAGGACCAGGTACGATTACATCTACACTGTCACTCAGAGCTGGGGTTGTGTGGCCAGGACAGATAGCAGATCTTCAGATGCAACAAGGTGCAATAGCAAAGCCCTCAATGTACCAAGGGTTGGCTTCATTTGCAGATATGTGCTGACAGATTCCCTCTAAAGTGCATGTTCATCCATGATAACCATGTTGTTTCCATAAAGAAAATCTGTCAGCAGTTTTGACCTTGTATAACTGTTGACAGCGCTAGGTAAGTTGAGCTGATAGCGGGGTAAACATGTCTTTTCTAGAGCTTTTACCATTAGCTGCATCATTGTGAACTGGAAATTTTATTCTGCCATTCCCCACTCCTGCAAGTGATGCTCTTCACAGCCCTTTCTCTCAGCTTTGAGTGATGGCTGTGGTGGCCAACCACGAGACCACAACAGGTGTCACAGCACGCGGGAGTGGCCGTGAAGTAACTCACCTCAGATAGCAGTTCATTGTGAGGGTTTAACTTTGGGCCACTTGAAGGAGTGATACACCCTGGAATAAAAGTTCCTATTTACAGTGATGCAACAAATAAAAGCTCAGATAAAGGTATGTTTGTCCTGATGTCCATGGACCCTCCCTAGCTCTGTCAAAACTATTGACAGTCCCTTTAATCTGAATAGATCATAACGTGGTGTTCCAGGATTTTCATATTGATGGCTTAACCCCAGGATAGGTCATCAAGATAAGATCAGTGGGGGTCCAATGCCTGGCACCCCTGCCCAGCAGCTGTTCGAAGAGGCTGCAGTGCTCCATGAGCGGTAAGGCCTCTTCCTAGGCCAGTGACATCACATTCATCGGTCACATGACCTAAGTGCAACCTGGCCCCATTCAAGTGAATGGGGCTGGGCTGAGCTACCAAGCACAGCTGCCATCAAATGGATTGCGTTGTGCTTGGTAAGCTGCAAGGAGGTATGCTTTTCAGCGGAGCTCCGGTGATCGTGATCTTATATTGAAGGCCAATATGAAAATTCCTGAAAACCCCTTTAAGATGAGTGTAAATTTGGTAATTCCTGCTGTTATGTTTTCCTAACTCCCTACACAGAGTCATAGAATTACTTGAATCTAATTATGGCTATTGGAAGAGTTTAGAAGGACATGGACAGGGGTTAGCAAACTTCGGGACTCCAGCTCTTCTGAAGCTACAATTCCCAGCATGCTCCATTCATTTCTAATGATAGTTCTTAGAAGAGCCGAGCAAGTATGCATGCTGGGAGTTGTAGTTTCACAACAGCTGAAGGTTGCTTACCCTTGCTATAGAGAGAGGCAGGCAGAAAAAAAGTACGACATGTAAATGGGGCCAGAGCAGTAGTCCGAGGGCACGAGTGCACTAGCGGCAGCACAGATCCGACAGGCTGTTCACCCGCCGGAACAGCCCGCCGGAGTTCCTTGCCGCTAGTGTGAAACTAGCCTTAAATGGAGTTCGTCACCAGGTAATTCACTGTTTAACCAGTCACAATGTCTTGTAGGACTAGCTCAGCAGAGTGTAATGATACATTTCACTTAGCGATCTGTTTCTTTATTCTGGTGAAAAAGTGCTTTTAATCCATATGCAAAAAAGAAGCAGTTAAGTACCTTGGGGGTGGGCCCAACCACTCTGTGCACCCTTGTTCCTCCTGCTTCCTCTTTCAGCCCCTGAGCTACCCCTACAAGGCACTGTGTCTGGTTTAACAGTGAATCTCTGGTTGACAGAATCCCTTTAAGAAGTTTGAAGCATTATTTTCACAAAGCATTGGCTTTTTCTATCAAGGAGCACATTTTACAACCATCAAATTAACACCTGCTTAGCATTTTTATATTTACTTGGTGGAAAGTGCTACTGTATCGGACGGAGTTGACTCACCCGCTTAGCGAGAAGTAAACATTTCATACCAAATAAGAGATTTTTAGTTTTTTTTTTTTCGATTGCACCCCTGTGAAATAGAGCCACTATTTTGTGAACTGTGGGTTCAGTAGAAACTAAAATGAATCCAATGCTAAACAAAGCAGCCTGACAGAGTGTCATGTGTGGAAGGTAATGCGTGAGGAGAGGGCTGCAGTCAATGCTTCAGCTGATTTGGGGGCTGCACAGCTGGGATTTCAAGAACTGTTTGATCTACCCTTTCAAGCTCTGATGACTCTGCTAAATTGCATTTAATGGAAAAGACATAGCGAAAAAAAATTGAAAAGGTCTTGTTATAAAACAATACAGATAATTGAAGTTACATGCGCACCTGTTCCTTATAGTAATGCAAGCCATCGGGATGACCAGAGTGGGCAATCTGCAAGGTCCAATAAGGTTACTCTCATTTTACAAATCCAATGATGGATTATTTATAAGGGGGTTATATGAGGGTTTAATCACTAGAGGTCAAGAATCTAACCTAGGATTTGAAAGACAAAGAATTCCATTTCATATGTTTATGAAATTTATGCGCCACCCCTACCCCCCCCCCCCCCTCAATTTATATATATATATACACTAATAAAATCCCTGTGTGAGTGCGCTGTCACCGTGTGTGTGTCACCAGTTTGCCCATAGATACCACCGAGACCCTATAGTCAGACCACAGCTCTCCCCCCGCAGTCCGCTCCTCTCTCGGCTCACCAGCAGCGTAGCGCACAAACAGCCAGTGCGCATGCTCCACCTTCAATTCCCAGAGGTCTGTGTGGTGAAGTCCTGATGAGCGGCCAAAAAGGAGATGCATAGCGCGCAGCACCGCCCCCTCCCCACCCCCTTTTAGGATGGCAGAGCTGCAGTGGGCAGGAGCCTGATCAGGCTTAGGCCTCATGCACACGGCCGTTGTTGTGGTCCGCGTCCGAGCCGCATAATTTGCGGCTCGGGCGCGGACCCATTTACTTCAATGGGGCCGCAAAAGATGCGGACAGCACTCCGTGTGCTGTCCGCATCCGTTGCTCCATTCCGTGCCCCCGCAAAAAAAATAGAGCATGTCCTATTCTTGTCCGTTTTGCGGACAAGAATAGGCATTTCTACAACGGGCCGAGTTCCGTTCCTCAAATTGCGGAACGGAACGCGGAACAGCTTCTGTATTTTGCGGATTCACGGTTTGTGGACCTCAAAACACCAACGGTCGTGTGCACGAGGCCTAAAAGCCTTCCTTTATCTACACATAATTGGTTAAAAATGTAAAAAATAAAAAACACTAAATATGTTTTGTATCGCCTCGTCTGTAAGGAACTGCTCTATAAAAGATCATGTTACTTTTACCACATGGTGAACTCCATAAAAAAAAAGAAATCAAAAATTTGCACCAATAAAACCGTAACATCATCCCACAAAATTGAGGCGCTACAAGCCAATCGTCCAAAAATAAATAAATAAATATGGCTTTCAGAAAATGGAGACACAAAAACATGATTTTTTTTTCAAACATGCTTTTATTGGATAAAATAAAGTTTAAAAAATGCACATATTAGGTATAATCATGTCCATAATGACCTGCTCTATAAAAATAGCATGTGATCCAACCCATCTGGTGAACACCATAAAAAAAAAAAAAATGCGCCAAAAAATCTATTAACCTTACATCACAAAAAGTGTAATATCAAGCGATCAAAAATTCATATGTGCCCCAAAATGGTACCAATCAAACCATCATCTTTTCCAGCAAAAAATTTGACCCTATCTAATCACCCCCCCCCCTCCCCAAAAAAAAAGGCTTTCAGAAAATGGAAACACAAAAACATATTTTTTTTCAAAAATTGTTTTATTGTGTAAAACCAAAAAAAAATGAAAAAAATAGGCTTATTAGGTATCTCTGCATCGTTACGACCTGCTCTAAAAAAATATCACATTATCTACTCTGTCAGGTGAACATTGTAAAAAAACAACTAATAAGAAAAACTGTGCCAGAACAGCCATTTTTGGTTACCTTGCTTCATAAAAAGAGTAATATATATATAAAAAGTCTACACACCCCTGTTAAAATGTCAGGTTTCTGGGCCGTAAAAAAACTAGACAACGATAAATCATTTCAGAACTTTTTCCACCGTTAATGTACCACTCAATTGAAAAACAAATTCCCTCTTTTAGGTGGAGGGAAGAAAACAAAACAAAAAAAAATAATGTGGTTGCATAAGTGTGCACACCCTCCTATAACTGGGGATGTAGCTGTGTTCAGAATTAAGCAATCACATTCAAAATCCTGTTAAATAGAAGTCAGCATACTCCTGTCATCATCTACAGTGCCTCTGATTAACCCCAAATAAAGTTCAGATGCTTTAGTTGGTCTTTCCAGAAATTTTCTTATTGCATCCCACAGCAAAAGCCATGGTCCACAGAGAGCTTCCAAAGCATCAGAGGGATCTCATTGTTAAAAGGTATCAGTCAGGAGAAGGGTACAAAAGAATTTCCAAGGCATTAGATATACCATGGAACACAGTGAAGACAGTCATCATCAAGTGGAGAAAATATGGCACAACAGTGACATTACCAAGAACTGGACGTCCCTCCGAATAATTGATGACAAGACGAGAAGAAAACTGGTCTGGGAGGCTACCAAGAGGCCTACAGCAACATTAAAGGAGCTGCAGGAATATCTGGCAACTACTGGCTGTTTAGTATATGTGATAACAATCTCCCGTATTTTTCATATGTCATATGTCTGGGCTATGGGGTAGAGTGGCAAAATGAAAGCCTTTTCTTACGAAGAAAAAGATCCAAACCAGGCTACATTTTGCAAAAACACATCTGAAGTCTCCCAAAAGCATGTGGGAAAAGGTGTTATGGTCTAATGAAACCAAGGTTGAACTTTTTGGCCATAATTCCAAAAGATATGTTTGGCACAAAAACAACACTGCACATCACCAAAAGAACCCCATCCCCACAGTGAAGCATGGTGGGGGCAGGATCATACTTAGGGGCTGTTTTTCTTCAGTTGGACCTGGGGCCTTAGTTAAGATAGAGGGAATTATGAACAGTTCCAAATACCAGTCAATATTGACAGTATGGAGGTGGCAGCAGCATCAGGAGGCCACAAAGTGGCACAATGACAGAGTGTGGAGAGCATGATACCAAAGGGAAACAGGTGAAAGAGAAGCAGGAAAGAGTGCTAAGTGTGAATAGGGTGATAAAGGGTGCATGAAAAAAGAGGAAAACAGATCGCATATGCTATAAAAATACCAAAATGCTGCGGTTCATAGTATAAAAATTACTTCCTCCATGTGAATGTAATGGTTGATGATATGGGCAGAGACTCTACGGACCTGTTTCAAAAGGAAACTTCTACCAACACCGTGTTACATGCTAACTCTTGCCATCCATCCAATATTACACTTCACTGTCATGTTGTTGGGAGGATATAATTCAGCCGAATTAATTTGTGGCAAATCACGTTAAAAATGGCTATTTCCTGGCTGTAGAGAGACTTTATAGTGGTATAGAACACTGTGCCTTGCAGTAACACTCATATGCAGTCTGCTGTGGTAGTAAAACAATACTGTGAGTTAATATGGCATGCAGATGACAGACGTCGGTCTTAGAATCACTGCACACTTCATTTATTTGGTTAATCACAGGGCCAAAACTGACCAAATAACTCAAATGTGAACTCAGCCTTACAGGTAAATGATAGCGTCAAGAAGAAGCGCACTACTTTTACACCGTCGGCAGCTGATTCCACATAGATGTCTACAGAACCTGTTCTATTAAACGCCTATACAAGTAGAGCCCCCGACAGAGTGGAGAGGGTGTCAGCAGTAAGTTTGTGTTGATGTCACTGATTATTTTGCCCTTCCTCTGATCCGTCAGAAATATAACTCCCAAAAAACGGATCCTGTCTGTGGAGCATCTGCCTTCACTCGGTCAGCATTTGGTCAGTCATCCATCAGTATTGTTAAAGCCAAGAAAACAGGAGTGGATCCAAAACAGAGATGACACGTGAATGGAATATTTGCATGACTTCTTTGTTTTGTACCCAGTCCTGCTTTTGGCTACCAAATCATAAGCCAATTATGATGCAAAATAGTGACTATATCATGCAGGCCTTACAGCTGTTACATAGGATCCGTTGTGCGTCTCATTTTTTCTTCCTTTTGACAGATCAGAGGAGGGGGCAAATAAATGATGATGTCAGCCAGGTCGAAAGACAAAATAGTGGCCCAGTCATGAAGTGGGGAGGGTGGGAACAAATGACAGAGTGGCCCAATGACAGTGTAGAGGTTGCAGCAGCATCAGGATGCCACAGAGTGGCCTAATGACAGTGTGTAGAGGTGTCTGCAGCAGCAGAATCAGGAGGAGACCACAGGGTGGCACAATAACAGTGTGGAGGTGGCAGCAGCAGCATCAGGAGGAGGCCACAGAGTGGCACAATGACAGTATGGAGATGGCAGCAGCATCAGGAGGCCACAGAGTGGCACAATGACAGAGTGTGGAGTGCATGATACCAAAGGGAAACAGGTGAAAGAGAAGCAGGAAAGAGTGCTAAGTGTGAATAGGGTGATAAAGGGTGCATGAAAAAAGAGAAAAACAGATCGCATACGCTATAAAAATACCAAAATGCTGCGGTTCATAGTATAAAAATCACTTCCTCGATGTGAATGTTATGGTTGATGATATGGGCAGAGAATCTACAGACCTGTTTCGAAAGGAAACTTCTACCAACACCGTGTTACATGCTAACTCTTGCCATCTATCCAACTTCATCCACAATATACCCTACTGCCAATTTCTACGGGCCAAAAGTATATGCTCAACGGACGAGGCTTTTAGGTCTCAATCTGATGATCTCTGGTGCAGATTTTGAGAAAGGGGATTTACGGATAAGGATATCCAACTGGGATTAAACAAAGCCAGAAAAGCAAAGAGGGATAAGTTATTACAGTACCGACAGAAATTCAAAGATGTGGAAAATGAGGTACGATTTATCTCTACTTACAATCCACAGTGGCGTGAAGTGAGATCCGCGCTGGCCAAGTATTGGGACGTCCTATGCCTTGATCCTGCCTTGAGCAGGATCCTTCCCATCTCTTCAACAATCACCTATAGGAGATCTAAGAATATAAAAGATATTCTGGTTAAGAGCTACCATTCAAATCATCACCCTTCTAAAATCTTTGGATCTAAAGCTCCCAAATGCTCACCGTGTGGGAAATGTGTTGCCTGCCCTAATGTTGACAGAGCGACACATTTCAGTAAC
The DNA here is from genome assembly GCA_033119425.1 of Bufotes viridis. NCBI lineage: Eukaryota > Metazoa > Chordata > Amphibia > Anura > Bufonidae > Bufotes > Bufotes viridis. Next base: position 61,194,324 of record CM065592.1, on the reverse strand, counting down.
CCTATTAAGGAGGAGAAACAATAAAAGATCACGTACAACATCACGCGTGATACGCTGGGAGTGAACTACATGGCATCTTGTCCGTGCCCACGAATTTACGTGGGCATGACCTCTAGGGCTTTCAAAAAGCGTGTATGTGAGCATGTTAGGGGGATTGAGGCAGCTAAGGAGAGGGATTTAATGATTCTTAAACCTATACCTAGGCACTTCAAAGAAGTGTGAGGGGCATTGATTGGGTCCTGGTTCCTTCAAGAAGAGGCAATTGGAAGAAGCTATTGGCACAAAAGGAGGAAAAGTGGATTTATGAATTGGGGAGCTTAACTCCATTTGGATTGAATGAGGAAATGTCATTTTCACCTTATTTATAGTTGTATCCTCTTATTGAGGGTCTGCTGGGTTATCTGACCCTTGGTACCTGCTGACCATCTTGTGTTTGTTTTTTATTATTTTATCCCTAATTGTCTTGGTTTATGTGTTTTTAGATACATTAACCATGATGGTGGGACTATGGATAAGAGTGGTCCATTAGAAATATATGGGACATGGCGTCATCGACATTTGGCGGCTCAGCTGGCTGAACAACTGGAACAAGTCATACATTAATTATGAATAATTGGCTTATCACAATATTGGGTTAACATTATTGTAATTTGATGTTAGCTACTTGCGTTGTATCACTTTTAACAGTGTGGGTCTTCACTTATGTATCTATTTTATGAAATTTATGAATTTTATACATATTACCACGATTTTTATATTATGAATCGCAGCATTTTGGCATTTATAGCATATGCGATCTGTTTTTCTCTTTTTTCATGCACCCTTTATCACCCTATTCACACTTAGCACTCTTTCCTGCTTCTATTTCACCTGTTTCCCTTTGGTATCACTTTATTGATTTGTTTGGATTGAATATATAAAACAAGATCATGAGTAAAATAGTATATGAATTTCTTCAACATGATGGTATTAAGTTGCTCTTGTACAATCTTTTTATGTAATTTTTATATATTGCGGTTTTTACCCATAATATTGAACTGTATGACGCTCTGTTCATTAACTACAGCTTTGCGGTCATGTGACTCGGGCGCATTGGCGGTCACATGACCATGACGGCATCACAGGTCTGTGATGCGCCGACAGATGATGAATTTCCCATTGGCTGGTATGCTTGTTATACGGACCCATACTCCCACCTGTGATTGATTTTAACATGATTTGAAGCCTTATTTAAGGAGGCATATTAACAGTTAGACTCATCCCCGGAAGAAGCCAGTTTGGGCGAAACTGCGTTGGGAGAAGACGACCGCAGGATCGACACATTTGTGGAGGGTATACTGTACTACTTTGCATCACTCTTTAGCTTTTGTTCTGCCTTTATAGAGGACTTTTTGTCTTAAGGCTAGTACTGTTTACTATAAGCCATGGAGTGTTGTTTGCTTGTTATTATGCACTTTTTGTGTGTACCCTTCATGTGCTGACTCTGCGGTCCTCTCATACTTTCTTCCTTGTTTGTGCTACATTTGTGCTATTGCTGCTAGTCTTATGGTATATTTTACTATTTTACTATTTTTGGTGAGTAGTTTCTTCACTAGGCATGTAAAGAAAGCTGCTAATCCACGACTCTAGACTCAATTAGCTGCTAATGGAACTGCTCCTACCCCCTCACCCTGCCACAGCAGCCATGGCAGAGGAACTTGAGCGCAGAGGGCCCCCCCGGTCAGACCTGCGAGAGGATGGACGATGGCGCAGATAGGCAGCGTCCAACTGACTACATAGGATGTCTCTATAGTAGTTAAGTTTGTCCTCCCTCTCAGCGGGTGTGAAAAAGGCCCCCAATTTGCACTGGTAGCGAGGGTCCAACAAGGTGGAGAGCCAGAAGTCATCCCTCTGGTGACAATTCGGCTGTCACTACGCAAGCAAGTGAGCATGCATTGGGCCATTTGTGCAAGTGACTCGGAGGGACTTCCTGCCTCCATCTCCACTGCATACTGCGACGGTGTGTCTTGATCCTCTGCCTCCTTCTCCTCATCGCCCTATAGCTCCTCCGACTGCTCCTGCTCCTCCTCTCCTGTCACCTGTGTAGAAAAACCACCCATTTCGCTACACATTGCTTGTGCTCCAATGTCCTCCTCCTCAAGTTTAGCCCCCACAAGGCTCATGTGGCTGTGAGATATAGGCGCCACGTCTCTAGTCCCCTTACCAGCCAGATTTACCAGCATCTGTTCCAGGACATGAAGCAGTGGAATTATATCGTTCATCCCGTAGTCCTGGCGAATGACAAATAACGTGGCCTCCTTGAAGGGCCTGAGCAAATGGCAGGTGTCATGCATGAGATGCCACTGGCTGACATTGAAGTTACACAGGGGAGTACTCCTGTCCGCTTGGATCATCAAGAAATAATTTGTAGCTTTTCTCTGTTCGTATAGTCGGTCCAACATATGGAGGGTGGAATTCCAACGGGTGGAAACATCGCATATCAGCCTATGTTGGGGGATGCCAACATGAGGTGCATGCAAATTTTCCTGGCCATTTTTAGGATGTCTTGCAGATGGGTGGAAGACTTCACGAACCATTTGACAACCAGATTGAACATGTGTGCCATGCAGGACGCATGGCTCAGCCCTACTTGACGCAGCCCCGACACCATGTTCTTCTCGTTGTCGGTCACCATGGTTCTCATTTTCAGTTGTCGCGGAGAAAGCCAGGATTCGATTTCTTGATGAAGGACATGGAGCAGTTCCTCCCCTGTTTGACTCCATTCGCCCATTCGCTTCGGTGATCGATTGTTGACGGAATGACTGATGAAGAGTAGGAGGAGCCGGATCATCAGAACCAGCAGATGATCGGAAGGACAGACAGCTCCCTTCGGCTGAGGAGGTGGGGCCTTGACTGCCTGAAATCGGGTAGTTGCCACTGGGTGATGCAGCGGTAAGCTGAAGCACTACATCGGAGCCACGGTTCTCCCAGGCCACTTTATGGTGACGCTGCATATGTTGACGCAGCGCGTGGTGCCAACATTGGCATCCTGGCCACACTTTAACTTCTGCCCACAGATTCTACAAATGGCCATGTTCACCTCCTCCTCTGACGGCTTAACAAAAAAAACTGCCACACCGCTGAGTAGGTGATTTTACCCCCAACACTCCGCACTAACTGACTGCTGCTTCCATGAACCCCTGCACCACTACTTTCTGGGCTGGTAGGCTCCTTCGAAGCGGGTGGTCTATCCCAGGCACGTTTGGCTCCAGTCCTCCCACTGCTGCCACCCTGCTGACTCCGGGCCACGCTAGCGACCTGTTGGCTCTGCCGCTGCCTCACAGGCAAGCTGCCACCCTCTTCTCCTGTTGATAAAGAAGCCGCTAATTCACCCAGCTCCTAAGTGCGATCAGCTACATCATCAAGTACTATCTGGACGTCACTGATGTCCTCCTCAGCGGTCTCTTGGTCAGGAGCCTGACCGCTCGCAACACCAGCTCCCACGCCACTACCCTCATCACTACTTGCCCGCCTAGTGAAGGAAGCGGTGGATGTCTCATCCACATCTTGGCTGGCCCGTATCTGCTCACTGTCCTCTAGTAGCTCGTCCTTGCTGTATAGTGGATCTGAGCCCACAGCATATGCCCCCTTACTCTGCTGCGACCTGTGCCTGCGCCAGAAACATTTACGCCTCTGCCACTCCCCTTTGCAGGGCCTGGCACTTCTCTGTCTGACATACTGTTAGATCAAATAAATAAATAAACATGAAATTAAAATCCCCCCAAAAAGTCTGTAATTTTCTCACTTCACCACACAACGGCAAATAAATCCTTTTTTTTTTCCACTAATACACGCCAAAAAGGACTTTAGAACATATAACTGCACCGCTGAACGGCAAATATATATTTTTTGCCACTAATACACAAAAAAAGGGCTTTAGAACATATAACTGCATGGTGACTGATTTGTGGAGCTTTATATCTACTGCCTTATTTTGTTAAGATGGCTGAACCATTGCACAAAACAAGCACTTTTTAGCTTTTGCGTCACCCCTGTCTCCCACTGATTGTAAGTTCTTACGAGAAGGTTCCTCTTCCTCTTCTTTTATAAGTTGACTTGTTTGTTGCTATGTAATGTATGACTCTGCTTGTACATGAATAAAGATTATTATTATTATTTTACAATTAACCCTTTGCCTCTCTGGGTACTGCACACCTACTGCTTCTGCATACATTTTTCTGGCTTGATTGCACCCTTTTGTTTTCTGATTGTTGACTGTTTAATTTTATTGTCAGAACTTAATTTCGTAGTAGTTCTCATTTTGCCGAAGCCGTTGTTAACAGGGATATGCTTTACAGCAGCCATATGGACCTTAAACACAATGGACATGAGATGTTCATTGACTTCTATGGGAAAATGTTCTAGGCATGTACTGTGACCTGAGCACAGGTCATTGTGCAGGGAGGAGGAGGATGTGAGCTGTAGCTACCAACTACTGTGAATAGTGATCCCTGTGTTTGTGTTGTTATGTGGTGTTATCTTTGTGGAGTGTGTATATATTGTGGTGCAATCCTGCCTGTAAAGATAATGAGGTGACTGCTTAGCCAAGTTCTCCACAGGACAGGAACTTCAAATATAAAATTGGGCAGAGTGAAAATTGGGCAAGATTTCAACTTCTTAAAAAAGTTTAACATTAAAACCTAATTTAAGCAATAGATTAGTTTCTGATGACACATTCCCTTAAAAATGTGCATTTTTTGTTTTCACAGGTAGTCTTGGTCTCCTGATGGATTATCTGAAACAAGAAAATTTGACAAAAATGTAAAATTAGAAATAAAAAAAATACAGGTCTGGCAAAGAAATTGTAAGAAAGAGTCAAGTCTGGTTTGTCTCTCTTGAAGTCTCAGGCTGTATGTCACAAATGTAGCAGTGTCATTCTGACCACCACAATTATCTGAAACCTATTTGTGCCCACGTACACCTATTTTTCTCTCGCTGGCATCGCTCCCAGCTCGTAGCAGACAACAGCTGGCTGTTGGTAAAAATCACTCTCAACTCAATGGTAATTTTGGATACACACCTGGAGAATCTTTATTGATACTTTAAAACTTAATACTCATTAATACTGATTGCAGCTTTAGGGAATGTAAGTTCATTATAAATGAGAATGGTGCCGCAGTAGAGACAACCTCATCAAAGGTAACATGTTGGAAAGTCTTCACGCTATGTTATTTAACTATTCAGTTTAAAGATCTTGAACAGGTGATAAAATGAATCATATTTCGACATCTAGCTGTGATTGAGTACAGTAAGACGGAACAGCCCAGACAGAACGGGATAAAATACTAAGCCTAATAGGAAATGGGAGGTAGTTATCAAATTATTCTTTCCAAGGACCGTGCACAGGACCATTGGATATTCCTTACATGTGAAGAAAAGACAATTTAAACTTCAATACAGACTCCAAACGGGACATAAAATACAGCAGAAAAGTCTGACTTACAGTTTGCAAAAAATTCACAAATGAAATGCCTGCGGATTTCACTCTCTCCATTGGATGTGTACTAACATTGACATGCTACAGATTTCAAATCCACACTGCTGATCATTTTGCGCTGCAGTATTTTTACACAGTGTGTGGATGAGACTTCTTAAAGGGGTTATTCTTGAAAAGATAATGAGGACGTATCCTCAGGATTAGGTCATCATTATCACATTGGTGGGGGTCTGAGTCCCGACACCCCAGCCGATCAGCTGTTACAGGGAGCCGCCATATCACCAGAGCTCTGGTGAGCACAGCCAGCTCCCGGCAGCTTTTCAAGCACAGCGCTGTACATTGTATAGTGGCTGTGCTTGGTATTGCAGCTCAGCCCCATTCATTTCAAAGGGGCTGAGCTGCAACTAGGCCATGTAACCGTTGTACGGTGACATCACATGGCCTAGGAAGGCACCTAGGCACTCACAGAGTGCCAGCCTCTTTTAATAACTGAGGATAGATTATAAATATTAATATATAACTGAGGATATCTCATTAATATTAATTTCCAGATTACCCCTTTAAACGCTCATCCAACTTGGTGGTACTGTACCACTCTAAAGGTCCCTTTACACTGGACGATATACAAGCAGATTGTCGGGAAAGAAGCGTCTCTTCCAGACAATCTGTTGATCGCTAGAAAAGGAGACTGATGTATTTATATGTAGCAATCTTGCTCTTCCAGAGTATGAAGAAGAGCGATCGCTAATACCATCGCTCTTCCCCATATTGTCTCGTTGTTTCTCAGCAGCAGATCGTGTTTACACAGCACGATCTGCCATTGGGAAACAAGGATTTTTGTGCTGTGCTAATCTTTTCAGTTCTCAGCCCGTGTAAAGGGCCCTTAAGGATCTACCACACTAAAATCTGTGATGGCAAATCTATGACATATATGCCATGTGAACTTACCCTGAGAGTAAAATAAAATAGGATAATGCTTTAATAGTCCCACCGTGGTGAAGTTCACAGTATTACAGCAGCACAGAGAGTAAGACTACAGCACAGAGAGTACAAATCTACAAAATAAAGCATTACAGTGACAGTAGGGCACAGGTAAAAAGTAAAAAATAAGGTATATAGATATCACAGCCTAAAAAATTCCGTCTCTGGACGGGATGATATCCGCAGGAACCCGGTATGTGATGAGTGCAGTCTATCTTCGTTTGGGTTGGTGTTGGTTATACAACCTAACAACAGCAGGGAGAAATGACTTCAGATAGCGATCCTTCTCAGATTTGGGGTAAAGCAGTCAGTCACCGACATTACTGACCAATGCTATCACCACCTCATTCATGTCATGGGAATTATTCTCCAGCATGGCGCTCAACTTGGAGAATATTCTTCTCTTACCTACCACCTGCACTGGGTCTAGGGGGCTCCCCAGGACAAGGGTGACCTTTCTAATCAGTTTCTAAAGTCTGTTCCTCCCCCTGGTGGAGATGCAGCTACCCCAGCAGGCCACTCTAAAGAAGATGGCTGATGCCACTACACAGTTGAAAAAGGACCTAAGAACTGCCCTCTGCACTCCAAAAGCTCTCAACATCCTAAGCAGGCAGATCCTGTTGTGAACCTTTCTATATAGTGCCTCCATGTTATCTGCCCAGTCCAGCTTATTATTGAGGAGCACACCCAGGTACTTATAAGTGTTTACTAGCTCAATGTCCATCCCCTGGATGTCCACTGGTTTAGGAGGATGTTTGTGCTTGCAGAAGTCCACCACCATCTCTTAGTCTTCCCAGCATTGATCCCAAAATTCTTATGTCAATTCTCTGTGCTCCATGTCATTCTCATCTGTAATGAGGCCTTCTACTGCTGAGTCATTAGAGAACTTCTGTAAGTAGCAGTTAGATGAGTTGTACCTGAAGCACTGGAGAAATCAAAGAACATTATTCTCACAGTGTTCCCTGGTTTCTCCATGTGAGAAAAAGCTTGGTGTAGAAGGTGGGATGTCAACGCCACCAATCTGTAGTCAAAATATGGAATTATCCGCCCAAAGAAGAATTTAAATATTACATTTTTTCTGATCCTGAAGACCGAAATGACCCTGGTCCTGAATCACCATGGAATTACCCACTTCAAGGGGTAGTTAAATGTCAACATTTTTATCTGGTCCTGAAGACCGAAATGACCCTGGTCCTGAATAACTGCAGCCCTTTAGGTTAAATATGTAACTGAAATTGCTAAAATAACTTGAATGTATTACCCAGCCAGAAAGTACAAACTTTCTGTGATTACAATATAACTATCAACATTTTTGTTCTGGAGGAGTCGGCCACCTACTGAGCTCCAGCAAATGGCAACCACCTCCATCTGCCATTGGAAAAGAGTGAGATCTCGTGAGCGTTCAAGTGAGATCTTGCAGGGAAAGTCTTACAAGAATGGGACTCTCCTCAGAATTTTTTCTGGTGGGCATGGAGCAACACACTTGCTCTGTAGCAGCATCTATGTCTGGGGAGACATCCCCACAAACACTTCATATGTCCCCCAAACATTTAAGGCAAAAGTCCCATCTATCGACCACATTCTCAGAAGGGGATTTTATATTAAAATAATAAAAAGCGGGCTCTGATTGAGGACAGAGCAACCCAGTATCACCAATTGCACTCAGTTCCTGAGGTATGAACTCTTAAGAATAGTGCAACATCTCATTTGTGGTAGTTGGAAAAAACATTTGAAGGTGTTTTGGGGCAAATAAACACAACACGTTCTCTTTTGCATAAAGCTTGTTTGAGAAAATTACCTTATAGAGGCAATTAAGCATTTGTCTCACAGACCATAGGGTGACGAATGTAGGGGGTCTAAATGAGGAGCTATAAGGGGGTCAATACAACCCATTGGAAGCAGTTTAGTGAGCATTGGGGGCTTTAGTAGATGGTAAGGGGCTAAAGCATAAGGTGAGGGTAAAATGGTGCTGGGGGCTAGCAAGGGGGGGGTGATTTAGGCAGGGGGGTTTGAGGAAAAAAGGTAGGAGTTTAGGCGGGAAAATAAGTGTAGGGATAGGTGACTAGAAGGTGTGCAAAGGGGGCTGGTTTAAGTGTATAAAAGCAGGCCAGGTAAGGAAATCCAGATACATGTTTTGCAGCTTGCTTATATACATTGTTTTGTGCAGTTCATAGTTGTGGGTTGAAAACCGAAATACCTTTACTTGGTGTTTATGACGTTTTGGTAGCTCTTGGCAACTAAGGCACTTTTGCGCCACAGGACAACTGCCGGAGGGCATGACGGACGGCTCGGCCTGGTTGAAGGAATTTTTTTGGCCTGGATAGGGGTGTCACAATTTTTTTCATTGTTCCCCTATGTATTAAAATTTTATATTGTTAATTAAATGGTGGCTGTCGCCACAACATTTTTATCCAGAAAATTTGTCTTTTATTGGGTTTTGATTTGCAGGAAATGGGATAGAATGTGCTCCCCTTAATTTCACCATGCTTTTTGTGACAATCAGCCTGAGGTGAATTGGGATTCTGAATACCTGACACTGCTTCCTCATAAAGAGTAAAATGGAGTGAATTACAAATGCAGAGAGCAGGTTTGACAGGGAGAATCGTTGCCTTTTCAGAAAATAATTTCATCTTTTCAAGTCATTTTTAGACAGTGTTTTAGAGACTGCCCTGACTAGAAGATGGGACAAAAAAAGGAATAAGCCATATTTTTCCAGACTTTCACCCACTAGATCTTGCTCGAGCACTTGAACATTCGCAAGATCCTGCTCTTTTCCGACTGCAGATGGAGGCAGCCTCCAGCACCCCCTAACTATTGCTAGATGGCTGTCCCTTCCCTTGAACAAAAACTGCTTGCAGATCATACTGTAGATTATTGCAAACTCTCCTTTTTTTCTAGGGACACCTCCTTATGGCGTGGTTGATCAGGGTGTAGTAAAAACATAATTTTTTTCTGAATATTCCCTGTATATTTTCCTCGCTATGAGGACCTCAAGGCGAAGGCAGTATAGAGGTATAGTCTAATTACTGCAAATCCTGTACCTATATATATACTACAAAACCTACATTTAAATAGGTCAACAATAGTAAAAGAAAAATGCATATCTTATCAGAAATCGATTGAAAACATTAAATGAGAATGAACAATAAGACCCTCAGACAGTTAAAAAAACAAAAATTCGGGTAAAAATGATCATTGATAATGCAAAATCACAATCCGTTCATACTCTTGGCTCAACATATCGCAGAATATGTGAGGTGAGATGGCCAGTTCTTTAGAAAAACATAACTTTGTGATATTTTGTCAAGAGATGTCTATCCTATATTTAACTATGTGTAGCCACTAAGTGGTTATTATGATGTGAAATGAAATCTGTCTTTGTAGCGTGTTATTGTGTTTTATGAATTTGTATCATGAGAATTTGTAGTCTATAAACAAATTCTAAATTCAAAAGCTAAAGGTAAATATACAGTATGTGGTATGATGCAGAAATCCTCTGGAGATCAAAAAATATCAGTGCGAATAAACCTCAGAAACAAACAGCACAGAGCCAAATTTCTGTGGCTTCATGCACACGGCTGTGTTCGTATTGCAGTCCAAGAACAACATATCTGCAAAATATGAATAGCTTTCGTGTGCATTTTATGTTTTTCTCCATCCCATCATAAGGAATAAGAATAGGACCTGTGCTCAGGTTTGCAGACCGCGTACACAGATTTGCAGTTTACAAATTCCTAAATGTGATTTTCAAAACGTTGAGAGGTTCATTTTTTAAAATGGTGTCATTTTTAGGGGTTTATAGTATACAGTTGTGTTCAAAATTATTCAACCCCTACTGAAATTGAGTGTTTTGGCCAGTTTGACATTGATTTTGATCATTTCAGTCATCTTGTTTACAATTAAATCAAAGAGGCTCTTGTAAGTCAGACAAATATAACATAACATTTATAATGAAATAACCACAAATGTCTTTTCTGTGCTCACATCATTATCAGTTTTATTCAACCCCCAAGTGACATTCAACCTTAGTACTTAGTACAACATCCTTTTCCAGTTATAACAGCTTTTAAACGTGAAGCATAGCTTGACACAAGTGTCTTGCAGCGATCTACGGGTATCTTCGCCCATTCTTCATAGGCAACAGCCTCCAGTTCAGTCACATTCTTAGGCTTGCGCGCTGCAACTGCTTTCTTTAAGTCCCACCAGAGGTTTTCAATCGGATTTAAGTCTGGTGACTGCGATGGCCACTTCAAAATGTTCCAGCCTTTAATCTGCAACCGTGCTCTAGTGGACTTGGAGGTATGCTTGGGATCATTGTCCTATTTGAAAGGTCCAACGTCTCCCAAGCCTCAGGTTTGTGACGGACTGCATCACATTTTCATCCAATATCTCCTGGTACTGAAGAGAATTCATGGTACCTTGCACACGCTGAAGCTTCCCTGTACCTGTAGAAGCAAAACAGCCCCAAAGCATGATTGACCCCCCGCCATGCTTCACAGTAGGCAAGGTGTTCTTTTCTTCATAGGCCTTGTTCTTCCTCCTCCAAACATAGGGTTGATCCATGGGCCCAAACAGTTCTAATTTTGTAGGAGCAAGGGGAAGAAATGGTGGCACTGCTCAAACCCAATACAAAAAGAGACTCTCAAATTCCGGCCTTAGCGACCTCACTGGAACGGGGTGCCTGGCGAGTATAGATATCAAACATCAAACATGGAGAAAAACAGTCCGCGGCACTCACCATCCGATGTTCATGGTATGTTTATTGCAGAGGTACTGCGTGTACAGGGGCACAGACTCACATGGAGAGAAAACAAACAGCGACGGCCGTTTCGCGGGGCGACCGCTTCTTCCGGCTGTTCAGCATGTTCCACGCGTCACGTCTGCGCCTAATATGTGCGTCACCAGGAGGGAGGGGTAAAACCAACCCATCTCCTAGCAACTGGTAGACGCATAGTAGGCAGCGTCTGTGCGCTATGGGACTATAGGGAACATAAATAAAAGCAAGTACAAAAGACATACATTATTACATATATCAAAATGTAAGGCTGGGATTGTGACACACCTAACTCCTGCGCCTCCACTAAGAGGCAACGTTGTATATACAAAGATACATATTCATAAAGGAAAGCAACATAGGCAGCTAAATGAAAACCGACATGTCATTACGTTCATTAAGGCCCAAATGGCCCGTGGCATCTGTCCTTATAATATGTCGGGCCTCCTTCTGGAGTAGCACGCGATGTCTATCGCCCCCTGTATTGCCGGGGTACATGCTCTAGACCCGCAAATTTCAAAACATTTGCGTCACCACCATGTTGGCATCTAACGTGCTCAATTAAGCGTGTTCTTCCTTTACCTGTTTTAATTGAGTTACGGTGCTCGCGAATACGCTCCAGAAGGGGTCTTTTGTCTTCCCAACATAAAAGGAGCCACATATACAGATCAAGGCATAGACAACAAAGTTGGTTCTGCAAGTTATAAAATGGTTGATATAATACTCCACACCTCCAATGAAAACATGCTGACCTTGTAATATATATTTACATACAGAGCAATTCCCACAACGGTGGTTACCAATTGGTTTCCCTAGGGATAGCCAATCCTTTCCTTTTGTTCACTATAACGGCTCCTGACTAGGATGTCCCTGAAAGTTCTGCACCTTTTGAATGCTATCATGGGTTTTTGTTCAGTAAGTTGACCTAAACCTTCCTCCGATTTCAATATCTCCCAGTTGTTCAAAATAGACTTCTTTATGTTCTCAGCCATCGGGCTATGTTGGAACACAAAAATAAATCTATTTTGATCACCTTCATCAATCTTCCTCCTATGGCCCCTAGACCTTAGTAGTTCTCTCTGTGTATGGTTACTAGCCTTTTCCAGGGCCCTATCCAGGCTCTCTTGTTGATAACCACGTTGAATGAGTCTATTCTTCAATTCATTTGCTTGTTTCAGAAAGACTTCAAAACAGTTGTTGATTCGCCTTAATCTCAAAAACTGTCCATATGGGACAGATTCCCTTACGCTACGTGGATGATAACTGTCATAGTGTAGGAGGGTGTTGGAAGCAGTGGGCTTACGATACCCTTCGGTACGCAAAGACCCATCTATCACAGTGACGCGAACGTCCAGGAACTCAATGGTCTGCCCCCCAAAATTAAGGGTGAATCCCATGTTCATGTCGTTCGCGTCATTAAGATGGGATACAAATTGCTCGCACTGCTCCCGCGTCCCAGCCCACACCATGAAGACATCATCCACGTAGCGCAAAAATAGGCGTATATACTTAAGGAAGGGATTAGACGTCGTAAAGACGTATCTATCCTCGAATCTCCCCAAAAATATGTTCGCAAAAGTGCATGAGACAGGCGTCCCCATGGCAGTTCCAAAAATCTGCCTATACCATTGGTTATTAAACTGGAAAACATTGTTCTCAAGAACAAACAGTAGGGATTCCTCCACGAACTGTCCAAACAAGGGGTTCCTCCCTGAATGTTCAATAAGTTCGAGAACGACGTCCACCCCCAGCTTTTTGGGGAATACGCGTATATAGGCTCAACATCCAGGGACACCAAACTCCAGCCGTCCTGCCACTGGAAATTATCCAGTGCCAGTAGGAAGTCGTTGGTGTCACCTAGATATGTTGGGAACCTACATAGGATAGGACGTAGAAGCCAATCTAAATACCTCGACAAGGGCTCAGTCACTGACCCAACCCCCGATACGATGGGCCGCCCAGGGGGATGGGTCAGTGACTTATGCACCTTGGGGAGAAAGTACCAAGTTGGTCTTTTAGGATAAGTGGGGACCAATTTATCAATGGTCCTGCCATGGAGGACGCCTGCCCCCACATACTTCTGCAACAGTGCCACCAATTTGGCACTGATCCCTGGAATAGGATCCGCTGGGATTTTTTCGTAGGTAGAGATGTCATTCAACTGTCTTCCTGCCTCCATAGTATAGAAGTCACTTGACATCACAACTATATTGCCCCCCTTGTCCGCTGGCTTGATGACGAGGTCTGAGTCGCGCAACCATTGTATTGCGGCTAACTGCTTCTTATTCAGATTCCCTTTTTCTTTAGGGTAAATCAGAGCCTTTGTATCTCTCAAGACCCTGTTACTAAAAACGTCAATCAACGAGCCAGCGGGCATAGGGGGACAAAAGGATGACGGCACTCCCCCACAGAAATCCCTACTCGTATCCATGGGCATCGAGTCAGGGGTTAAATCAGTATCCGCAAGAAGTTCTAGGCATCTCACTTCCTGTGCACTAAAGGGTTCAGACACATTATATCCCATGGGGTTTAGGCTCACCGGCCTGTCCCCTTCTTTTCTGTCAGTCTGGTGCGTTGGAACACCACTATAGTGTTTCTTCAAATACAATTTGCGGACATTCCTGAATAGGTCAATTTCAAACACTGTTCTGTCGAACTGCATCGTCGGACTGAACCCCAGTCCTAAATTCAGGACTGAGGTGCAGTCAGAGGGCAGCTCGACATTACTAATGTTAATCACGAGATTTTGAGCGGCATGATCAGATTCATTTAGTCCCTCCAAGAAACCTGTTTTTTTCTTCGCGTCGATCTGCGTATGTCGCCTCCCCCGCCTGCGGCCCCCCCTCCTAGTTCTCCTCCTAAAGGGGGATTGCTCTGCGGCTTCGATGGTTGTTTACTGGAATCATCAGATGCACTCGATTCTGAGTCCGTTGTCCAGTAATCACTTTTTGGTTTCCTGAAGGGGCGTCGTCTTCTCTGTTTCTTTTTTTGCCAATCGAACACTCGACCTGAGTCGTAGTCCATCTTATCCCGTAGGAACTTATCTTTCTTTTTTTCTTTTATCTCTGCTTAAATTATGGTCAGTTTTTTATTCATGCGTTTCTCAAAGGATATGAATTGAATCTCGGACAAACGGGTCTTCAGTTCCTCCATTGCTCGCTGGAGGTCCTCATTGATGAGGGTATACTCTTTTTCATTCCTGTCTGTTACCGTCTGTAGGATCCTTAAAGAGAAGTCCATGTGCAGTTCTTTCCATTCAGCTGCAAATGTGGAATCATCCTCGTATTGCGCCAATTCCTTGTAAATGCGGAGACCACGTGGGACACGCCCACTATCTTTATATGATCTGAGTGAGTTTAATGTCCAAAATAAACGGACTTCCTTTTCATCCAATTGAAGGACTTTATTTTCTAGAGTCCTCGTACTGCAAGATTGTAATAAGTCTTTAGAATTGCAGTCCATGAAAAACGAGTCTGCCCCAAAAAAAACGCCTGTCTCATGCACTTTTGCGAACATATTTTTGGGGAGATTTGAGGATAGATACGTCTTTACGACGTCTAATCCCTTCCTTAAGTATATACGCCTATTTTTGCGCTACGTGGATGATGTCTTCATGGTGTGGGCTGGGACGCGGGAGCAGTGCGAGCAATTTGTATCCCATCTTAATGACGCGAACGACATGAACATGGGATTCAAGAATCACAAAAATAAACGTGGCCTAAATGGGTGGGACTGCTCCAGACCCCAAACACTGTGGCGTGTTTCTAACTGGGGGGGCAGTTCCTCCGCATGTGGTTCGCAGCGAACGGCTATCCCCAGCAAAAATTGCATACAATGGAGGATGCCGGCGCGAACCACAAGCACCACACAAACATCCTACACAAAATAAAACATGTGCGGATGAAAATATATAAACACATAACTCACAGAAAAAAGATGCACCACATGGATAAGCAACTGACAACACTGGCTAATCCCTCACTCTGGTGTTAAAAGCTGAGAGATTCGCCAATATTTCCAATCAGGAACATATCGGAGCCCCTTTAGGCACCACTACACGGTATCTCAGCATGACATGGGGTCCTACCACTAGACTACCTATGGTGTGTGAACAAGGTCTGAACAGGTATTAAGTAGCCTACAGCCCCATCCCACTCACCTGCACTGCAGGACCAACAATGCAATGGGGAACACATGAGGCCGCAAGCTACACCTACAACAGACCATGTGACACCGGCTTCCAGGTGCAACAGAATGTTTACAAGCCATATGCAATGGCACATTCAATACATATAAAACAAGAATCACAAAAATAAACGTGGCCTAAATGGGTGGGACTGCTCCAGACCCCAAACACTGTGGCGTGTTTCTAACTGGGGGGGCAGTTCCTCCGCATGTGGAATATTGAATATTCCTCCGCAATATGGAAATATTGGCGAATCTCTCAGCTTTTAACACCAGAGTGAGGGATTAGCCAGTGTTGTCAGTTGCTTATCCATGTGGTGCATCTTTTTTCTGTGAGTTATGTGAACATGGGATTCACCCTTAATTTTGGGGGGCAGACCATTGAGTTCCTGGACGTTCGCGTCACTGTGATAGATGGGTCTTTGCGTACCGAAGGGTATCGTAAGCCCACTGCTTCCAACACCCTCCTACACTATGACAGTTATCATCCACGTAGCGTAAGGGAATCTGTCCCATATGGACAGTTTTTGAGATTAAGGCGAATTAACAACTGTTTTGAAGTCTTTCTGAAACAAGCAAATGAATTGAAGAATAGACTCATTCAACGTGGTTATCAACAAGAGAGCCTGGATAGGGCCCTGGAAAAGGCTAGTAACCATACACAGAGAGAACTACTAAGGTCTAGGGGCCATAGGAGGAAGATTGATGAAGGTGATCAAAATAGATTTATTTTTGTGTTCCAACATAGCCCGATGGCTGAGAACATAAAGAAGTCTGTTTTGAACAACTGGGAGATATTGAAGTCGGAGGAGGGTTTAGGTCAACTTACCGAACAAAAACCCATGATAGCATTCAAAAGGTGCAGAACTTTCAGGGACATCCTAGTCAGGAGCCGTTATAGTGAACAAAAAGGAAAGGATTGGCTATCCCTAGGGAAACCAATTGGTAACCACCGTTGTGGTAATTGCTCTGTATGTAAATATATATTACAAGGTCAGCATGTTTTCATTGGAGGTGTGGAGTATTATATCAACCATTTTATAACTTGTAGAACCAACTTTGTTGTCTATGCCCTGATCTGTATATGTGGCTCCTTTTATGTTGGGAAGACAAAAAGACCCCTTCTGGAGCGTATTCGCGAGCACCGTAACTCAATTAAAACAGGTAAAGGAAGAACACGCTTAATTGAGCACGTTAGATGCCAACATGGTGGTGACGCAAATGTTTTGAAATTTGCGGGTCTAGAGCATGTACCCCCGGCAATACAGGGGGGCGATAGACATCGCGTGCTACTCCAGAAGGAGGCCCGACATATTATAAGGACAGATGCCACGGGCCATTTGGGCCTTAATGAACGTAACGACATGTCGGTTTTCATTTAGCTGCCTATGTTGCTTTCCTTTATGAATATGTATCTTTGTATATACAACGTTGCCTCTTAGTGGAGGCGCAGGAGTTAGGTGTGTCACAATCCCAGCCTTACATTTTGATATATGTAATAATGTATGTCTTTTGTACTTGCTTTTATTTATGTTCCCTATAGTCCCATAGCGCACAGACGCTGCCTACTATGCGTCTTCCAGTTGCTAGGAGATGGGTTGGTTTTACCCCTCTCTCCTGGTGACGCACATATTAGGCGCAGACGTGACGCGTGGAACATGCTGAACAGCCGGAAGAAGCGGTCGCCCCGCGAAACGGCCGTCACTGTTTGTTTTCTCTCCATGTGAGTCTGTGCCCCTGTACACGCAGTACCTCTGCAATAAACATACCATGAACATCGGATGGTGAGTGCCGCGGACTGTTTTTCTCCATGTTTGATGAGTTCTAATTTTGTTTCATCAGTCCACAGAACACTATCCCAAAACTTTTGTGGTTTGTCCACATGACTTTTGGCATACTGCAGTTGACTCTTCTTATTCTTTGGAGACAGCAAGGGGGTGCGCCTGGGAGTTTTGGCATGGAGGCCTTCATTACGCAGTGTGCGCCTTATTGTCTGAGCTGAAACTTCAGTACCCACATCTGTCAAATCTTTTTTCAGTTCCTCAGCAGTCACACGGGGACTTTTCTCCACTTTGCGCTTCAGGTAGCGTACAGCAGTCGAAGTCAGCATCTTCTTTCTGCCACGACCAGGTAGCGTTTCAACAGTGCCCTTTGCCTTGAATTTGGGAATGATGCTTCCTATGGTATCTCTTGGTATGTTTAACATCTTTGCAATCTTCTTCTAGCCATTGCCCTTCCTGTGAAGAGAAATCACCTCTTCTCTTGTCTTCCTGGACCATTCTCTTGACTTCACCATGTCTGTAAACACACCAGTAAATGTCTAGAAGGAGCTGAGTATCACAGTCATTTTACATCTGCCTAATTGGGGCTTATTATGCTTGATTGCTGCTCCTTGACATCCAGAGGTGTTTTCAATACCTGATCGAAAACACTTGAATGAACCTCTGTTCTTAAGAGTGGTAGTCTTTAAGGGGTTGAATAATTGTGTCAATGAAGAAATCACAAAAAAAAACATTTAATGCTGTATTACAAAAACAATTGATGTCATTTTAGTTGCATTTGGTTCTTTAAAAAGTCCTTGTAAGATTTCATTCTGAACACAATTACAAATGTACACTAAATTCCCTAAAACCCTTTACAGCATTGGGGGCTGAATAATTTTGAATACAACTGTATATACTCTAAAAGCCACTCCTGGACTGAACTGGTCACTAAAAAACTGATTTTATACATTTTCTTAATACATTTTAAAAGTTGCTGCTAAACTTATAAACTTTCTAACTTCCTAAAAAAATTAAAAGGATGTTTAAAATATGATGTCAACCAAATGAAGGGATATAAATGTTAATTAATAACTATTTTATGTTATATCACCATATGTCATCCTCACTGTTCGGATTCCCAGCCCTGAAATCTCACGCTTGCGCTGGCGAGACATCATCGGTGAATGCAAACTTTAATTTCAGGAGGTTCTCCTCACTGAGATCTGCACTGCACAAGCAGCGATTATATAATTCTTCTTCTAGATCAGTAAAGCTGAGGAGAATGATGTCTTTGCTGCTTGTTTAGAACAGATGTCAGCAGGTAGAGCCTTCTCTTGAACTCACTAGCCTGGCCCTGAACAGTAAGGATGCCTGGCCCTGTCAACCAGGTCATAAGGCTCAGTAGCGATGGGGGGTGAGGAAGAGATGAAGCAGTGCTCTCAGGGGTTAGGCCAGCACCTTGGTGCTCTGAACTCCTAATTTGCATAAATATAAAAGTAAAAAATGTTGCTGCAGCTGTACATCAGATTGCAGAAATAGAGGGCTCATTTAATTCACCATAATCAACTCTATCAGGTAGTATGACTGGCTTTATGGTTAATCATGGTGACAGATCCTCTTTCAAAACTTCTGAACTGTAACTTTTATTTATGCTCTTAATTTTATTACAGAAGATACAGACAGCAGAGGATCTTTATAAAAAAAAGTCAATGGGCCTCTTATACTGGGCCCCTTATAGACTTATTATAAAGTATATCAGAGGTGGTTACTCAAATAATAGTTCATATTAGCAGCTTGTAATAACCAGAAAGCCAGGAATAACAGAACAGACTTTACTCCAAAGAGGTTCAACAGCACTATACAGTAGTTACAAAGTGAAGCAAGAGGTTAGATGCTCTGAATCTCTGTCCAGAACATTGCGTGCACACAACATCATTGTTGGCTGGGATGAAGCTGAAGATGTTGTGCACAAGTGTAACGCCCAAGAGTGGCATTACCACCTTTGCACCCCGCTACTGTCTCCTATGGTTAACCTAATGTCATCTATGTATTAATTACCAGGCCCTGCACAATGTATATCCATAATTCTGTTATGTAACTGTTTAAGTGTAATGTGCCTGGTTCTCCAGTAGGTGGCAGCATATATGGCAGAGCTATCTTGCATAGAATATGTACCTTTTTTCCATTCAATTTTCCCCCTTCTAGGGAGGAGTTTAGCTAGTTAGAGGTCAGAATAGAGTAACCCCTGCTAGGGGAATGTATCAGGAGCCCATCACTGTTGGACGAACCCTGTATGGACCAGCTAGAGCACTTTCAGCTCTGCTGGACATGGAGGCCACAGCTTAAAGCCTCCGGAGCCAGGACTACAGTTTCCTGGACAAAGTTAGAGATAGACCAGACTACCAAGTCAGGGACAGCCTAAAGAAGAAGCTGAGTTCTATAGCCAGCCTGTTAGCATTGCAGAGCCAAATAGCAACTGACGTAGCAAAGTAGAGTTTGCCTTCCACAGTTAATGCCAAAGCCTGTTGGAAACCATGATAAGGTCTGTAAACTGCTCGGAAGAATGTTTAATGAAAGGAAAGTTGCTGTTCCACTATATACAAGGTCTGGACTCAATAATTTCTTCAAGTCCCTCAACTATTTCCCCTATTTGCTTTGCTTCGGACGACAATGCCTGGGGTCCAGCGTATCCCGGTAGGATCACCGTGACACGTGCACAACACCTAAAGGGACATTTAGGCCACTCTATACTCTATTTACTTTAAGGGACCCCTGGCCCCTGTCGAGTCCGTTGCACAAGCACCGTTCTGGGTACAAATGCAGTCAAACACTGTCAATCTAAAGGCAGGGCAGGGGTGTGATGAAAAGCAGAGCGGTGTCATTATGGAGCACCAGGGGTTTGGCTGGAGCGCTGATCAAACCGCATAAGCCCGCCTCCTGGTGTATAGTTAATTTGCATAATTTTAAAAGTCAAATTTTCTCTGCGACGATAACACTTCAGCTATAAGACAGCTATTAAAAATATATCCGTGGAACCGCGCTGCTTATCCGGTGAGGCCTCGGATTTGCCTAAAGGAGTATGCTTGAAACACAGGAACGGTACCTCGTCACCGAAGATGAACGACCTAAATACCGAAAATAGCTACGCAATAGGTTAATACCATCGAGAGCAATTTATTAAAGTTAAAATCGCACTTACAGGATAAAATAGTATTCAAGCATATTCAAAAAAACGCAGCTTCGGCGTCCTCATAGCCCGACCCGGGTTTCGCTTCCCAAAAGCTTCGTCAGGGGCGAATACTCAGTGTATCCGGGGTTGGGCTTAAATGCCCAACTGGTCATTTGCATGATTAACACCCCATTCACATGGGTACAAAATAACCTGAACACAACCATACATAAACAGCATGAAATTAAAATACAAACACGATAAGGTGCAAAATAATAATAATAATAATAAACCCACAATAATCGACCTAGATAGTCATACATTGTGATTGTGGGTACAATATGATACAATGAAATCACTAAAACCAGACCAATATAGACATTCCAGGACCTTCCATTCATGATTCGAGTCACATGATAAGTTCCACCAATCCAAAGTTACAACTGGCACACCCCCATTACATCAGAGGTCCCGCCCCCCATTCATGGGATGACAGGTCCTGCGTAGGGCCAAATTACTACAGCTATACCAAACACAGTTTTAAATCGAACTTTATATTCAATCCTGCAGGTTGCAAGGTGGCCAAACGATATATCCATTCGACCTCTTTCTTATTAATCTGCGCCGTAAAATCCCCACCGCGCCAGTGACCCTTAACTACTTCCACACCCATAAACATTAACCCTCTCGGATTCTGCTGGTGTGCGATCTTAAAATGGGCTGATAGACTATGTGTTGTAAGTCCCTTTTTTATATTCCGGACATGTTCTTGGATACGAACTTTCAACTTGCGTAAAGTCCGGCCCACATACTGCAGCCCGCACGGGCACTGTATTACATATACTACTCCCTCATTCTCGCAGCTGCAGTTATTCTTAATTTTGAGTGTTCGCCCGTTGCTATTGGAGATGATCTCCTCCACCGAGCGTATCCGATGTTTCCCACTCCTATTTTTACATGGGCCGCAGAAGCCACACCACGTAAATTTGCACTTACTGCTCGCCGGTGGGAGGCTCTTGGGTGGTATGGCGCTATGCACCAGCTTGGTGCCGATATTAGGGGCTCTTCTAAAAATGACATCCGGAAATTTGGGTACCAATTTCCCTAAAACGGGATCATTTTTCAAGATATTCCAATTTTTCTGCAGGATATTTTTTAGGGGACCTGCCCTAGCATTGTATTGAGTGAAGAACGAGAATCTATAATCTTTCTCCTTTTTGATCCTACACTCCCTATCCGGGTAAACCCTATCATTTTCTACAATGCTGATGTCCTTATTCAATTCCTCAGGCCTATATCCCCTATCTTCAAATCGGGATTTAACGAGGGCGCTCTGTATTCTGAAGTCTTCCACCTTAGAGCAATTTCGGGATACTCTCCTGAATTGCCTTCTCGGTATATTCTGAAGCCACGGACGGTGATGGCAGCTGTCAATACCAATATAGTAATTCACGTCCGTGGCTTTAAAATGGGTCTTTGTCTTTAACTGCCCCCCTTCTTTAAAAATTACCAAATCCAGGAAGGTGACCGAGGTGCTGCTAATGTCTCCCGTAAAATGGAGGTTCCACTGGTTAGAATCTAATAAGGACATCAGCATTGTAGAAAATGATAGGGTTTACCCGGATAGGGAGTGTAGGATCAAAAAGGAGAAAGATTATAGATTCTCGTTCTTTACTCAATACAATGCTAGGGCAGGTCCCCTAAAAAATACTCCTTTAGGCAAATCCGAGGCCTCACCGGATAAGCAGCGCGGTTCCACGGATATATTTTTGTTGACATTTGCACCTTTACCCACGGTGGTTTGGAGCCAGCAGCAGCGTGTGGTCCTAGTATCCGGTTGCTCTCCTTTGGTCTTACGATAAGACAGCTATTGTTTTAATCAGCGTCATCAACCCTACCAGGCATATATAGGACTCATATATACAGTAGGAGTCCTGCATAATGGAAATGGTACGGATCCATTGTGTTTTCCATAAATTTCTATTATGACCTAATGCAAAACAAAATCCTTCTAAAGGCATTCTGTTATGCATTCCGTCAGTGAATTACGTTATCTGCCAAATGATAGGTTCGCTCATCCCGATTTGTTACAGACATTATGGTGAATCTGAAGCTTATTACTCCCACCAGTATGCATAGAAGTCAGTAGCCACAATGTAGCTGCATTACCTTTCTCTGACTCTGCTCTGCACCTCCCATTATGTGGCTGCTATGCTCTGTCCTGATTTCAATAGCTCTTTCGCTCAAGGAGTGGCACATCTGCTATCACTTTGCTGCTTGTTATCCACAGCGTAATAGGTTTCTCTGTTAAAGGGGTTGTCCGGGTTCAGAGATGAACCCCAACATATCCCCATTTTCACCTAGATAGCCCCCCTGATTTAAGCATAAGAGCAGTTCATGCTACGATGTTCTCCTTTGCCCTGCGCTGAATCGCGCAGGGCAAAGGCATTTTCTGGAGTTCCGGTGATGAACCGGTCTCTCCTTAAGGCTGCAAGGCAGAGGCTTCCGCCCAGCAGTGATCCCGGTGACGTCATCGGCACTGATGGGCGGGCTTTAGCGCTGCCCTAGTCTGTAAAACGGCTAGGGCAGCGCTAAAGCACACCCATCAGAGCCGGTGACGCCACCGAACACACTGCCGGGCAGCCCTTGCCCTGCGCTAACCAGCACAGGGCAAGGGAGAGCATCGGAGCATGAAATGCTCCGATGCTAACATCAGGGGGCTGCCTGGGTGAAATTATGCTATGTCCGGGTTCAGCTCTGAACAGGGACAACCCCTTTAAGCACTGCTCTTTCCTACACAAATCGACAGCTCACACTAAACTCTACTACTTCCTCTTAGAAAGGAAGAGGAGGTATCAGCCCAGCCTAGCAGCAGTAACTAGGAAAACTCCCACTCTGTCCATATACAGCCTATGGGACACACGCAGTGCATGAAGCACAGTGACATTAACACTTGTAGCAGGTCACTGCAGGAGCATCACTCACAAATTCTCGCACAAGAACAGGAGATTAGGAGATTTTAAAGATTGGCTTAAAATGCTGGTCTCTGATACATCTCCCCCAAAATATTTCAATATCTGGCTTTAATTAACCAATAAAAGATATAGTGACACATTCCCTTTAAATTCTGTTTTTATGAGTTTATTTTATACAGAATATAAACCTATTTAACTTCATTATTTCACCACAAAAGAAACAAAAAACAGAGAGAAAGCATTTCTTATATTCCTAACTGTCAAAAGGTTCTGTAGGATTTTACATTTTCTATGAAGTTGCACGTAGCTAGAAACATCATAGCCGTTACCCCGACACCATCTTCACTGGCACAAACTTCCTTTCTTTGTCTATTTTCTTTGCTAGATTGTTTCAAAGCCAAGGTAAGAACGTTTTCCCCATGGCAACTTAGCAGAAGCACCTGCTCTCTATTGCATATCATTGCCTTATTCCCAGCAGAGGAATCTCTGAACTTATTTGAGTGGCAATTATTGTGCATTGTTACTATTGCAATTTGCAGATTATACAAGTTTGTGAGAACGTCTCTCTTTTGTAGCAGAAAAAACGTCTCATAATAGCTCCCTGAAATTAATATAGTCCCAAATGCGGCTACCCTGCTATACGGCTACTTTCTACAAGTGCCAGGCTGAAATGATCTCTGCCAAAAGAAAAGGATGCAAGGATAATAAACAAAATGTGATCACATATCTATATAAAAGACTTGTGCAAGCCTCCCCAGTGGCTGCAAATGATGGAAATGCCCGTAGGGTCTTCGGCAAACATCAATTGGTCATCATTAAATTGTAGCAAGTGGATAAAGTATGGTGGCAATATATCAAGATGCAGGACTCACTGAAGACACAATTTGGAGCTGTTGTATCACAATATAAAATGCATCTCAGGGAAGATCAATTCTATATTCAAGGACTCATGCACACGGCCGTTGGGTGGCCATTCCGTGCATTGGGGGCCGCAATTAGCGGTCCCTAATACACAGGCAACATCCGTACAGCGTCCAGGACGGATCGAGACCCATTTAACTTGAATGGGTCTGTGATCTGTCCGCACTGTAAAAAAATAGAACATGTTTTTGGGGTGCGGAGGCACGGACAGAAACACCACGGAAGCACTCCGTAGTTCTTCCGTGGGCTTCCGATCTGTGCTTCCGTTCCGCGACGCACAACATCTCCCGGATTGTGAATAGGCTACATTCACATGAACGTGGTGTTTTGTTCATTCGTAAAACATGGACACCGGCCCATGCGTTCTGCAATTTTCGGACAGCACATGCAGCGGCTGTCATAGAAAATGCCTATTTTCGTCCACAATTGCGACAAGAATAGGGCATGTTCTCTTATTTTTGTGGGGCCGCGGCTTGTAGCAACGGATGCTGACAGCACATGGTGTGCTGTCCTCATCTTTTGCGGCCCCATAGAAATGAATGCAAAATTGCAGAACTGATGCGGACTCATTCATACGATCACTAAAAGTCCTACCAATGATGAGGACACCACTCACCATTACCAGGAACTGGTAAAGGAAGAAATTCATATAACAATGGGCATCATGTAAGGTTCCCTTCCATCACTGGTGTCCTGAAACCCCTTGAATCAGTACAAAATCTTTACTAGGGCCTCCACCTACCATGTGCCAATAAGTGTTGACTTCTTATTAGAGATGGCCCGAACTATTCGCCGGCGAACAGTTCCCGGCGAACATAGCTTGTTCGCGTTCGCCACGGCGGGCGAACACATGCGATGTTCGGTCCGCCCCCTATACATCATCATTGAGCAAACTTTGACCCTGTACCTCACTGTCAGCAGACACATTCCAGCCAATCAGCAGCATACCCTCCCTCCCAGACCCTCCCATCTCCTGAACAGCATCCATTTTAGATTCATTCGAAAGCTGCAGTCTTAGTGAGAGGAGGGAGAGCGTAGTTGCTGCTGATTTAATAGGGTAATCGATAGCTAGGCTAGTGTATTCAGTGTCCACTCCAGTCCTGAAAGACTCATCTGATCTCTGCTGTAAGGACAGCGTCCTGACAGCACCCCAAAAAGCCCTTTTTAGGGCTGCAACATTAGTCTGCTTTTATTTATTTTTTCTCCATATATATATATTGCAGTTGCCTGGCCTGCCCATGTGAGGAGCTGCAGGCCCACAGACTGTAGTGTGTCCTCTGCCAGTGCTGCCCATCAATCATACCGTGCGGCACTGGATGTTGCCTAAAATAAGGCACTTTAGCTGTACACTTTAATCTAATTTCAGTTGCCTGCCTGCCTGCCAGTGTGTGTGTGTCCAAACACTCATACCGTGTGGCACAGTACCTAGCACGAGTAGTACCACTTATCTAAAATCCATTCATTACACGTCCTGATAGGGGACGTAACAGGGATTAAACTGATGAGAATAGTACTACAGAAAATACCACTCATATCGGGTGTGACAGTAAATTGCACGGCGCAGACGCAGTGACTGTGGATAAAAACAAAGGGGAGGGAGCCAGCGGTTTTTTAACCATCTCCCCATTCGAAAAATCAATTCAATAAATGGACCCCAGATTGGGGACGTTAGAGGGATTAAACTGATGAGAATAGTACTACAGAAAATACCACTCATATCGGGTGTGACAGTAAATTGCACGGCGCAGACGCAGTGATCGTGGATTAAAACAAAGGGGAGGGAGCCAGCGTTTTTTTAACCATCTCCCCGTTTGAAAAATAAATTCAATTTACCTTTCCGGGACCCTTGGTGTTGTACGTGGCTGGGTGGAGAAAGAAACCTTCAATGACATCACCGGGACGTGGCTAGCTTGGTATCCAACCTTGTGCAAATGGGGAGTTTGCGGTTGTGCAAATGGAGAGTTTTCGGTTGTGCAAATGGACTGTGCATTAAAAGGGGAGTTTGGTCTGTCAATGTCTGTAAAGTGGGCGTAACCCTTACACTACCTGATCAGTACAACATCATACCTGATCTTATACACACACTGAATGTTTTAAAGCATGTTATTCCAAACAATTTAGGAATGTTAGGTGATTTATGCCCTTTATGGATTAAAACCCGACTCTGCGTCCACTACATAATTTTCCATGGGAGTTTTGCCATGGATCCCCCTCTGGCATGCCACAGTCCAGGTGTTAGTCCCCTTGAAACAACATTTCCATTACTATTGTGGCCAGAAAGAGTCCCTGTGGGTTTTAAAATTCGCCTGCCTATTGAAGTCTATGGCGTTTCGTCCGGTTCGCCCGTTCGCGAACATTTGCGGAAGTTCGCGTTCACAGTTCGCGAACGGAATATTTTATGTTCGCGACATCACTACTTCTTATGTAGCACAAGAGCCTTCTCTTAGAAATTAGGGCTTATGCCACCTCCGCAGCCCCTATAGCTAGAATAGCTTTTGATTCTTGACCCATTGAAGAAAGGGACTGATATAGGTAATGACAATCGTAATACAACTCCGCTGAAAATGTTGACATATTAAACGAAAGAAAATTTAAGAAAAAATATATTTTTGACTTGCTGTAAATCCACTTTTCTGAACTATACTAGGTGGAGGTTCACTTTAAAGGGCTTGTCCAAGGGGGCAAAATTTTCAGAAAGTGATAAGAGTGACTCAAAACAAAAGAGTTGGTATTCACCTTCACCAATCCCCTCTTGTTCTAATGCTTAACGGGTAGGGTTGGTCTTTCCTTCTTGGTATCAACATGAAGGATAAACCGGGAATGGCGCGCTTAGCCAATCACTGATTAAGGGCTCATTCAGACGACCGTAGTGTTTTGCGGGCCGCAAATTGTGGACCTACAAAACACGGATACTGGCCTGTGTGTGTTCTGCAATTTGCGGACCACACATGACGGCACTATAATAGAAAATGCCTATTCTTGTCTGCAATTACGGACAAGAATAGGGCATGCTCTATCTTTTTTGCGGGGCAGCGAAACAACGGATGCGGATGTCCACATCTTTTGCGGCCCCATTGAAATAAATGGGTCCGCTCCCATTCCGCAAAATTGTGGAACAGATGCGGACTCATTCATACGGTTGTCCGAATGAGCCCTAAGGCAGATCAACACTGTAGCCAGTTATTGGCTTAGCAGTCATCTCTTGCCATTTCTTTTGTGTCGAGCCTGGACCAGAGGTGGTGGATCAGAGAGGGTGAGAGTCACAATTATTTTATTTATTTATTTTTTAACCACACTTAGTACATTCCAAGAAATGTGCACCTCCCCAAAGACAAACCCTTTAAGAAACTTACAATACTGAATAAGACCTTGCAGAAAATAAGACTTTTTATCAGAGTTTGAAATGTATTTTTTCACGACTTTTCACAAAATATGTGAACAGCACTGAGGTTATTTTTTGCATGTTTTTAAATACCTCTGCCCCTCTCGAGTTCGACCTGATCTACATGGAACATTGCCAGGATCTGTATATGCTATATGGGGGCGTTCAGGAACAAGCTGAGTAATTAGACTCCTAAAGGGAGTTCAGGGTCTGGAAAGGGCATGTCTGTCTGTGATGAGTCCTCGCATGCTACCAAAGTTTTCATTTATTTCTTTAAAATATAAAATAAGGGCATAACCGGTCTCACAGTGAACAATAACCTCTTTAGTAAGTTGTAGATCATGCACCTGCACATTATAATCAGCACAAACACAATGGATTCATGGGCTGGGCTAAATAAAACAAACACTACAATAAGCAGATACTATCATAAGAAGATACCGCACAGTAAGACGCTTTCAGGGCATTTCATGTTGTCTGGTTTTGGCCAGAAAATATAATTTTTTAGCAATACTAATAACATTATTTCTGCCATTATCACTGATTGTATATCATAATAGGCAACAATAGTGCCACCTGCAGGCCAGCCCACTGAAGACATTGTGAAATCAAGCTTCTATTATACTTCAGATATTATACACTCCTCAACATGGGAAATGCAACACCAAGAAGAGAGACCGTACGGTTATTTGAATCGAAGAAGTAGCAGGTGTCCCTAAGATCTGTAGATGATCAAATTTTCAAGCACATAGTTCTAATTTGTGGCATGTGGGATGGGCATAAACATCAGATTGAAAGCTAAGTCTTTTAGCCACATGAAACTTCAAAAATCAGATCAAAGTCCTATGGGATGATTGTGTGATGCCTCCTGTTCACCGCTTTGTCAGTTGTCGCAAGCTGAGAAGGACAAAATCTTTGACTTGAGAGTCCTTAGTTTATCAGTCTGGCAGATCGATACGCGCCTAGGCCGATATATCAGCACTGTTCAGCCATTGCGTGTTCCAGTGGTTAGGACAACAACGACGAACTGGAATAACAGCAAGAGGTAAACCTCTGCACGGACAGATTGTCTGGTTAGAAGGATGGCACATAGTGATCCATTCTGTACTGCAAGGGAAAATGGACATCACATTCCAAGCCTGGGGGAACAGTGTCTACAGAAACTATAAGAAGGCGTTTGCATAACACCAGGCTATGAGCCAGACATCCAGCTACAGGTGTTCCATTGACCTCACACCACCACTCTCAAAGGCTATTATGGCACAAGCAATACAGCATTGGAGGCTGAAATGGAGGCCTATTCTTCAGAGATGAGTCTTGCTTTGTCTCGGACACAATGATAGATGGAGATTGCTTTGAGGGAGATTCCTAGAAGAAAACTTTACAAGGGAAAGTGACACCGGACCTACTTCCAGGATTATGTTGTGTAGTCGCATAATGTCCAGTAGCCCCTCTAGTCTTCATATCAGGTAAACTTACGGCTCAGCGTCATGTTGATTTGGTTGTGGAACCAGTGGTTTCTCAGGAGCCATTTTTCACTCCAGGCTACATGTTGCTCGTGCTACTGTGAGCAGCCTACGAGGCCTAAATGTACTACCATGGCCTGCAGCATCTTCGCGCTTGTCTTCCATCGAGCTTATTTGAGACATCATTGGTTGACAATGCAAAAGGAGCTGCTAACAGTGGATCTTGATGATTTGTGTACCCATAATAATCTCATTCACAGCAAGCAAAGGTGTGTGTGTTTCTGTGTGTGCCTCTCATATTCAATGCTGAATAAATTGAGGTGTTTTGAATATTTTGTTGATTTTTTTTCTATCATTTGCATATCATTAACATTTCTATTGATCCTTTGATTCCCATAATTCCATGACTTCCTTCTTGGTGTTGAAATGTCAATGTTAATTGTATATTGAGAAATGCATTACTTATCATTTGCTATATTATCATGCCTTTCTAGTCAATTAGTTACAGTAAAATCATTGTGTATGTAAAAGTCCCACGGCTTTTAGTATCACTTCTATGCTGACAACACACAAATTTACCTCTCTGGTCTAGGTATCGTCACTCTACTATCCAGAATCCCATATTGCCCATCCACTATAGTCTCCTTTTTCTCCCCTCACTTTCTAAAAGTTAACATGGATAAAACAATCCCTTATGAGACCTTTCTATCACAGTCAGTGGCTGCACATTCTACCCAGTCAACCAAGTCCACTGCCTGGTCTAACCTTCGATTATGCTCTGTCCTTCAAACCGCATATCGAAGCCATTTCCTCCAACTAAAAAATATCTTTTGGATCCATATTCCTCAATCCAGAGTGTGCAAAAATGTTTGTACATGTCCTCATCATCACCCGCCTAGACTACTGTAACATCCTCCTCTGTGGCTTCCCATCTAGCACTCTCACACCCCTCCAATCTATCCTCAACTCTACTGCCCCAGTAATTAACCTCTCCCCCCATTACTCTCCTGGCTCTTCTCTCTTCCAGTCCCTTCACTGGCTCCCTGTTGCCCAGAAAATCCAGAATAAAAGACTTACTATGACAACCATCCACAACCTATCCCCTCCATACATCTGTTAACTGATCTCCTGATACCTTGCCACACACAATCTCCGATCCTCGCAAGGACTCCTTCTCTACTCCTCTTATCTCCTCTTCAAATAATCACCTCCAAGATTTCTACCATGCAGCCCCCATACTCTCTACCACAACACAACAGATACTCATCTACCATGGAAACCTTCAAAAAAGAAAAAAAAACAACTGAAAACCTACCTTTTTGGACAAGCTTACAGTAGCCCTGCTGCTACTATACTGCCATATCACCAGCTTTACCCCCACTAGAGATGGCCCGAACTATCCGCCGGCGAACAGTTCCCGGCGAACATAGCTTGTTCTCGTTCGCAGCAGCAGGCGAACACATGCGATGTTCGGTCCGCCCCCTATACATCATCATTGAGCAAACTTTGACCCTGTACCTCACAGTCAGCAGACACATTTCAGCCAATCAGCAGCATACCCTCCCTCCCAGACCCTCCCATCTCCTGAACAGCATCCATTTTAGATTCATTCTGAAGCTGCAGTCCTAGTGAGAGGAGGGAGAGTGTAGTTGCTGCTGATTTAATAGGGAAATCGATAGCTAGGCTAGTGTATTCAGTGTCCACTCCAGTCCTGAAAGACTCATCTGATCTCTGCTGTAAGGACAGCGTCCTGACAGCACCCCAAAAAGCCCTTTTTAGGGCTGCAACATTAGTCTGCTTTTTTTTTTTCTCCATATACACATTGCAGTTGCCTGGCCTGCCTTTGTGTGAGGAGCTGCAGGGCCACAGACTGTAGTGTGCCCACTGCCAGTGCCCACCCCTGTCATCCCATGTGGCACAGGACTTTGCATCAAAAAAAGGCATTTCATTTTTACACTTTAATCTAAGGTTAGTTGCCTGCCAGTGTGTGTCAGGCTGACTTCCACTGACTGTAGTGTGCCCACTGCCAGTGCCCACCACTCATACCGGCTGGCACAGGACTTTGCATAAAAAAAGGCATTTAATTTTTCCACTTTAGTGTAATTTCAGTTGCTTGCCTGCTGCTAGTGTGTGTCAGGCCGACTTCCACTGACTGTAGTGTGCCCACTGCCAGTGCCCACCCCTGTCATCCCGTGTGGCACAGGACTTTGCATCAAAAAAAGGCATTTAAAGGGTTTCTGTCATCAAGTTTTGACATTATAAGCTGTCTGACATTAGCTATGTGCTAATGTCAGAGCAGCTTGATAATGTCTTTTTTATAAAAATCCGATTTATATTTTGGCTGAAAAACGTACTTTTATAATATGTAAATTAGCCTCTAGAGCAGGGGCACTGCCCTGCTCCTAGAGGCTGCGTACCTGCTGGCACGCCTTCTTACTTGAGTGACAGTGCCGGGCAGCATCCTCCGGCACTGTCTCTCTGAAATCCCGCGCCTGCGCCGCCGCTCTGTATTCAGCGCAGGCGCGGTGAGCTGAGGACAGCAGGCACCAGCGTCCTCTGCTCACCGCGCCTGCGCCGAATACAGAGAGGCTGCGCAGGCGCGGGATTTCAGAAGGAGACAGTGCCGGAGGATCGCTGCCCGGCACTGTCACTCAAAGTAAGAAGGGGCGTGCCAGCAGGTTGCCGCACGGAGCCTCTAGGAGCAGGGCAACGCCCCCCTGCTCCTAGAGGCTAATTTACATGTTATAAAAGCACGCTTTTCAGCCAAAATATAAATCGGATTTTTATAAAAAAGACATTATCAAGCTGCTCTGACATTAGCACATAGCTAATGTCAGACAGCTTATAATGTCAAAACTTGATGACAGAAACCCTTAATTTTTACACTTTAGTGTAATTTCAGTTGCTTGCCTGCTGCTAGTGTGTGTCAGGCCGACTTCCACTGACTGTAGTGTGCCCACTGCCAGTGCCCACCCCTGTCATCCCGTGTGGCACAGGACTTTGCATCAAAAAAAGGCATTTAATTTTTACACTTTAGTGTAATTTCAGCTGCTTGCCTGCTGCTAGTGTGTGTCAGGCCCACTTCCACTGACTGTAGTGTGCCCACTGCCAGTGCCAACCACTGATACCGGGTGGCACAGTAGCTTCGCCGATAAATAAGGCATTTAATTTTTAGACAGTAGTCTAAATTCAGTTGCTTGCCTGCTGCCAGTGTGTGTCAGGCCCACTTCCACAGACTGTAGTGTGCCCACTGCCAGTGCCAACCACTGATACCGGGTGGCACAGTAGCTTGCCAATAAATAAGGCATTTAATTTTTAGACAGTAGTCTAAATTCAGTTGCTTGCCTGCTGCCAGTGTGTGTCAAGCCCACTTCCACAGACTGTAGTGTGCCCACTGCCAGTGCCAACCACTGATACCGGGTGGCACAGTAGCTTGCCGATAAATAAGGCATTTAATTTTTAGACAGTAGTCTAAATTCAGTTGCTTGCCTGCTGCCAATGTGTGTCAGGCCCACTTCCACTGACTGTAGTGTGCCCACTGCCAGTGCCAACCACTGATACCGGGTGGCACAGTAGCTTGCCGATAAATAAGGCATTTAATTTTTAGACAGTAGTCTAAATTCAGTTGCTTGCCTGCTGCTAGTGTGAGTCAGGCCCACTTCCACTGACTGTAGTGTGCCTACTGCCAGTGCCAACCACTGATACCGGGTGGCACAGTAGCTTGCCGATAAATAAGGCATTTAATTTTTACACATTAGTCTAATTTCAGTTGCTTGCCTGCTGCCAGTGTGTGTCAAGCCCACTTCCACAGACTGTAGTGTGCCCATTGCCAGTGCCAACCACTGATACCGGGTGGCACAGTAGCTTGCCGATAAATAAGGCATTTAATTTTTAGACAGTAGTCTAAATTCAGTTGCTTGCCTGCTGCCAGTGTGTGTCAGGCCCACTTCCACTGACTGTAGTGTGCCCACTGCCAGTGCCAACCACTGATACCGGGTGGCACAGTAGCTTGCCGAAAAAGTAAGGCATTTAATTTTTACACATTAGTCTAATTTCAGTTGCTTGCCCAGGCCCACTTCCACAGACTGTAGTGTGCCCACTGCCAGTGCCGACCACTGATACCGGGTGGCACAGTACCTAGCACACGTAGTACCACTTATCTAAAAAAAAATGACAGGCAGAGGCAGGCCACCCCGCAGGGGCCGTCGTGGTCGTGGTGCTGTGATTTCCACTGTCCCTGGAATAATGCCTAGTGTTCAGAGGCCACGTACCCTGAACCCGAAAAATTCAGAGGACATAGTTGACTGGCTTAGACAGGATACCCAATCTTCAACAGCTTCCGCTAAGAACCTTGACGCACCATCCTCCTCCAGCTCAGCTTCGGTCACCTGCTCTCAAGTTACCACGCACCCGCCCGCCGCCACCACCACCACTACCACCACAGCCACCACAGCCGCTTCACTTGATCCGTCAGAGGAGTTATTTACACATCAGTTGGATGCAATTGGTGATGCGCAACCATTATTGCCAGATGATGTAGATTACAGGGATATGTCTCAGTCAGGCAGGATTACACACATTGACGTACAGTGTGATGATGATGATTATGTTGTACCCACTGCGGCTTCCTTTGCTGAGGTGTCAGATACAAGTGAAGCGGTTGATGATGACGATGTGTCCGTGGATGTCATGTGGGTGCCCGCTCGAAGAGAAGAAGAGGGGGAAAGTTCAGAAGGGGAGACAGAGAGAATGAGGAGACGAGTTGGAAGCAGGGGGAGGTCGTCGCAAGGAGTTAGTGGCACAGTCAGACAGCATGTATCGGCACCTGGGGTCAGCCAGACAGCACGCCAGTCAACGCATGCTGCTGCCACCACCAGAATGCCGTCATTGCAAAGCTCAGCAGTGTGGCATTTTTATTTGTGTGTCTGCCTCTGATAACAGCAATGCCATTTGCAACCTGTGCTAAAAGAAACTGAGTCGTGGGAAGTCCAACACCCACCTTGGTACAACTGCTTTGCGAAGGCACATGATCTCACATCACAAACACCTATGGGATCAACACATGAGTACAAGCAGCACACAAACTCAAAGCCACCATGCTCCTCCTGGTCCAGCATCTTCAGCCACGCCAACCACGGCTGTCCTCCCTGCCCCCTCTCAACCAACCGCCACTCCTCCTCTCACCTTCAGCAGTTCCTGCTCATCTGCCCACAGTCAGGTGTCTGTCAAGGACATGTTTGAGCGTAAAAGCCAATGTCACAGAATCACCCCCTGCCTCGGCGACAGTGGTCAGATGGACCCTGCCTCAACACTGTATGCCAGAGATGCCATGACTTCTTCAATGACATGGTAGAGGTTTGGATTGCCTTTTTTGAAAAATTTGTCCGTGTACCTTCCACTGTGGTGTCCCAATAGCGACAAATTTTTTGAAGGCCTCAGACTCCACCAGCTGGTATGGTAACAGCTGGCTTGACGGAACTCTTAGCCCGCCAGCTTTTACCATACCAGCTGGTGGAGTCTGAGGCCTTCAAAAAATTTGTCGCTATTGGGACACCACAGTGGAAGGTACACGGACAAATTTTTTTTTCAAAAAAGGCAATCCCAAACCTCTACCATGTCATTGAAAAGGAAGTCATGGCATTTCTGGCATACAGTGTTGGGGCAAGCGTCCATCTGACCACTGATACCTGGTCAGCAAAGCACAGTCAGGGCAGGTATATCACGTACACTGCGCATTGGGTCAACCTGCTGACGGCTGACAAGCATGGAATGCGTGGCTCTGCAGCGGAGTTGGTGACACCACCACGACTTGCAGGCAGACCTACTGCCACCTCCTCTACTCCTACTCCATCCTCTTCGATATCCTCCTCGGCTGAGTCCTCTTCTGCTGCGGCGTCTGGCTGCACATCAACTGAATCCCCTCAGCTCCCCAGGGGTTATTCCACATCCCGGATACGACAGTGTCACGCTGTCTTGGGGTTGACTTGCCTGAAAGCAGAGAGCCACACAAGACCAGCACTCCTGTCCGCCCTGAACGCACAGGTGGATCAGTGGCTGACCCCGCACCAACTGGAGATCGGCAAAGTGGTGTGTGACAATGGAACAAATTTGTTGTCGGCATTGAATTTGGGCAAGTTGTCACATGTGCCGTGCATGGCACATGTGTTGAATCTCATCGTACGTTTTGTGTCTAAGTACCCAGGCTTACAGGACGTCCTCAAGCAGGCCAGGAAGGTGTGTGGCCATTTCAGGCGTTCCTACACGGCCATAGCGCACTTTTCCGATATTTAGCGGCGAAACAACATGCCAGTGAGGCCCTTGATATGTGACAGCCTGACACGTTGGAATTCAACACTCCTAATGTTCGACCGCCTGCTCCAACAAGAAAAAGCCGCCAACGAGTATTTGTATGACCGGGATGCTAGGACAGCCTCTGCGGAGCTGGGAATTTTTTTGCCACGTTACTGGACACTCATGCGCAATGCCTGTAGGCTCATGCGTCCTTTTGAGGAGGTGACAAACCTAGTCAGTCGCACCGAAGGCACCATCAGCAACCTCATCCCATTTGTTTTCTTCCTGGAGCGTGCCCTGCGAAGAGTGCTGGATCAGGCTGTAGATGAGCGTGAAGAGTTGTGGTCACCATCACCACCAGAAACAGCCTTGTCATCATCGCTTGCCGGACCTGCGGCAACGCTGGAAGAGGAGTATGAGGAAGAGGAGTCAGAGGAGGAATGTGGCGGCTTTGAGGAGGAGGAAGACCAACCACAGCAGGCACCCCAGGGTGCTCGTTGTTGTCACCTATCTGGGACCCATGGTGTTGTACGTGGCTGGGGGGAAAGAACAGACAGTCAATGACATCAGTGAGGACGAGGAACGGGAAATGAGTAGCTCTGCATCCAACCTTGTTCAAATGGGGTCTTTCATGCTGTCATGTCTGTTGAGGGACCCACGTATAAAAAGGATGAAGGAGAACGACCTGTACTGGGTGGCCACGCTACTAGACCCCTGGTATAAGCAGAAAGTGGCAGAAATGTTACCAAATTACCGAAAGTCGGAAAGGATGCAGCAGTTCAAAACCAAACTAAAAAATATGCTTTACACAGCTTATAAGGGGGATGTCACAGCACAACAGGAATCTAACAGGGGAAGAGGTGAGTGTAATCCTCTTCCTACCACGGCGGCAAGGACTGGACGATTTTACAGATGTGTTGTTGATGGAGGACATGCGGAGCTTTTTTAATCCTACTCATCGCCACAGTCCTTCGAGATCCAGCCTTAGAGAACAACTCGACCGACAGGTAGCAGACTACCTCGCCTTAACAGCAGATATCGACACTCTGAGGAGCAATGAACCCCTTCACTACTGGGTGTGCAGGCTTGACATGTGGCCTGAGCTATCCCAGTTCGCAATAGAACTTCTGGCCTGCCCTGCTTCAAGTGTCCTGTCAGAAAGGACCTTCAGTGCAGCAGGAGGCATTTTCACTGACATGAGAAGTCGCCTCGGTCAAAAAAGTGTTGATTACCTCACCTTCATAAAGATGAATGAGGCATGGATGATAAGGCCGTTGCTTCTTTATGGTCAGACCAAAAGCGATCGGACGGCTGGATAATATTTCATAGAAAAAACATTAATTTACCTTTTTTTTATATGTTGTATGGGTTTTTAATACATAAAATAAAAAATCATAATAAAGTCTCTTAATAGTTTATTAGAAATGATGCAGACAATTAAAAAAATCCCGATCAATTCCAATACAAAGCAAGTACAGAGCTCAGAACTAAATTATTTCATGATGTCGTAATGGTTCGCTAATTCGACAATGGTTAATCAATTCGACCGGATAGGGTATGTAACAGGGATTAAACTGATAGGAATAGTACTAGTTAAGACACCACTCATATAGGGTGTCACAGCACATTGCTCTGTGCACGAGCAGTGCCCCAATTTGGGAGTATGAGGACCGACCAAGCTTCTTTTTCCATCTCCCGGTTCCTGAAATCAATTCAGTTTGGTGTATGAGAGTTTGGTCTGTCACTGTGAAGAACAAACACAGAACCAGAGATAGGTGCACACTGCCGTCACACTAAACCCTCACACTGATGTTAAAAATTGAGAGTTAGTTCGACATATCCTACTAGGAGGACATGTCTTAAGCCTCGGGCACCAGCGTCAAGGTCTCTCAAGTAGCCCGAGGGCCCTAACACTCACCTACCTGCGCCATATGGGCGATATCAGGGGCCAGTGGGCAATTACAGGAGCATTAGGACGACTCACAAACATCTCCTCTGTTACCTCCAGCATGTAGCCATGCTTGCAATGGGAGGTGGGAGGTGTCTATGAGCCCTACCCAAGACTGACTGATATAGCCCAAGGCCTAGCAGGTGCACCCAAATGTGACCTGAAGATGAAAACAGGCACATTTAAATTGGAGTTTATACACCTCCGTACATATATATATATAAATCATCAAAAATGTGGTGATAAGAAAGCAGGATGCGCTCATACCCATATGCAGTTGTGCATTTCTATGGGGAGCATCATCTGCACTTGTAGTCCGTTGCTAATGGCAATCACCAGCAAAAATGCATACAATGGATGATGCCAGCAACGGACTACAAGTACCACAATGGACATCCTACATAAGATGAAATTTATGTGGATGTGGCAAGAATTCAGAACAAACACAGAACCAGAGATAGGTGCACACTGCCGTCACACTAAACCCTCACACTGATGTTAAAAATTGAGAGTTAGTTCGACATATCCTACTAGGAGGACATGTCTTAAGCCTCGGGCACCAGCATCAAGGTCTCTCAAGTAGCCCGAGGGCCATAACACTCACCTACCTGCGCCATATCCTAGTAGGATATGTCGAACTAACTCTCAATTTTTAACATCAGTGTGAGGGTTTAGTGTGACGGCAGTGTGCACCTATCTCTGGTTCTGTGTTTGTTCTGAATTCTTGCCACATCCACATAAATTTCATCTTATGTAGGATGTCCATTGTGGTACTTGTAGTCCGTTGCTGGCATCATCCATTGAATGCATTTTTTGCTGGTGATTGCCATTAGCAACGGACTACAAGTGCAGGATGTGCTCCCCTATAGAAATGCACAACTGCATATGGGTATGAGCGCATCCTGCTTTCTTATCACCTCATTTTTTGATGATTTATATATATATATGTACGGAGGTGTATAAACTCCAATTTAAATGTGCCTGTTTTTTATCTTCAGGTCACATTTAGGTGCACCTGCTAGGCCTTGGGCTATATCAGTCAGTCTTGGGTAGGGCTCATAGACACCTCCCACCTCCCATTGCAAGCATGGCTACATGCTGGAGGTAACAGAGGAGATGTTTGTGAGTCGTCCTAATGCTCCTGTAATTGCCCACTGGCCCCTGATATCGCCCATATGGCGCAGGTAGGTGAGTGTTAGGGCCCTCGGGCTACTTGAGAGACCTTGACGCTGGTGCCCGAGGCTTAAGACATGTCCTCCTAGTAGGATATGTCGAACTAACTCTCAATTTTTAACATCAGTGTGAGGGTTTAGTGTGACGGCAGTGTGCACCTATCTCTGGTTCTGTGTTTGTTCTGAATTCTTGCCACATCCACATAAATTTCATCTTATGTAGGATGTCCATTGTGGTACTTGTAGTCCGTTGCTGGCATCATCCATTGTATGCATTTTTTGCTGGTGATTGCCATTAGCAACGGACTACAAGTGCAGGATGTGCTCCCCTATAGAAATGCACAACTGCATATGGGTATGAGCGCATCCTGCTTTCTTATCACCACATTTTTTGATGATTTATCTGTCACTGTGAAGGCAGTCGAAGGTACCCGGCCTAAATTTTTTTTCACAAAAGGCAATCCCTGATATGGGATGTAACAGGGATTAAACTGATGAGAATAGTACTACAGAAAATACCACTCATATCGGGTGTGACAGTAAATTGCACGGCGCAGATGTAGTGACCGTGGATTAAAACAGAGTGGAGGGAGCCAGCGTTTTTTTAACCATCTCCCCGTTCGAAAAATCAATTCAATAAATGGCCCCGAGATTGGGGACGTTAGAGGGATTAAACTGATGAGAATAGTACTACAGAAAATACCACTCATATGGGGTGTGACAGTAAATTGCACGGCGCAGACGCAGTCACCGTGGATTAAAAAAGAGTGGAGGGAGCCAGCGTTTTTTTTAACTATCTCCCCGTTCGAAAAATCAATTCAATTCACCTTTCGGGGACCCTTGGTGTTGTACGTGGCTGGGTGGAGGAAGAAACCTTCAATGACATCACCGGGACGTGGCTAGCTTGGTATCCAACCTTGTGCAAATGGGGAGTTTGCGGTTGTTTGCGGTGCATTAAAAGGGGAGTTTGGTCTGTCAATGTCTGTGAAGCGGGCGTAACCCTTACACTACCTGATTGATACAACATCATACCTGATCGTATACACACACTGGATGTTTTAAAGCATGTTATTCCAAACAATTTAGGAATGTTAGTTGATTTATGCCCTTTATGGATTAAAACCCGACTCTGCGTCCACTACGTAATTTTCCATGGGAGTTTTGCCATAGATCCCCCTCCGGCATGCCACAGTCCAGGTGTTAGACCCCTTGAAACAACTTTCCCATCACTATTGTGGCCAGAAAGAGTCCCTGTGGGTTTTAAAATTCGCCTGCCTATTGAAGTCTATGGCGGTTCGCCCGTTCGCAAACATTTGCGGAAGTTCGCGTTCGCTGTTCGCGAACGGAAAATTTTATGTTCGCGACATCACTAACCCCCACCTACTATATCCTTCTCCCGTCCATTGTAGATTGTAATCCCTTGTAGGTAGGGTCCTCTCTTCTTCTGTAACAGTTTGTAACTTGTTTTGTTCCTGCTTATTGTACTTGTTTTTTATGCATGTAAACCCCTAAGGATAGGTCATCAAAAAGGAATTCCTGGAAACCCCCTTTAAGTGAACCTTATCCAATAGAGATATTAGAAATCTTTAAATGTATTAATAGAGCCTTCTCCTCTATCTCTATCCATTCTATGCTTCTTAATGCATCTGGCCAAGCCATGGGACATTAGTAACACAGAAGCATCATCTACTAAAAGTAATCATGACCTACTAATGAGCAGAAATCCTTTACATTCATAATCATAATATTGCTACATTTTATTTCTCTGCAATTCACTTCCATTTCTTTCTACTTTTTCAGCTCAGATTAGAATAAAACTGTCTACTAGTTTTTATGCCCTTTACTCTCTCTGGGGAACAACAAACTTCATCTGGACCTGGCTTGACTTGAGAGTTTTCTGTTCTGGGTTTTTGTGAAGAAACATATGGCGAGCAATGATTCATCCTTATCTGTGATTCACAGGGAAGAAAATAGGAAACTTATATGTTAGATCAAGAGAACCCAGCATTAAAATACAGAAAATGTCATGTTTTACCAGTCATACAGAGAAATACAGCTTCTTTATGCTACTAGAAATATAATTTGTTGACTAGAAGAGGGGGTTGCCACTCGGCATCCCCGTAATTGTCTTTTTTTGTCAAGAGAAACTGCAGTATAAATGCTTATGATAGCATCAGCCTGGGGTTCCTTGGGCCCACCATCTAATGCTGCGCTGGGGACAACCCTATATTTTCATGTCTACTTGCTTGAAACATAAACTTTGCTGTTAATATTGCATGCACAAGTCATAGAAGTAATCAAGTCTAAGAGGTTATTCTCAAAAAGGCTATTAATGGGGTTGTCTTTTGCTGCTCCCTTGTATTAGGGGCCCTTTTATATTGTCAGAGTTAGGATCCACATGAGGGCCCTCTGGCACTGCATAATATATATATATATATATATATATATATATATATATATATATACAGGGAACTGGATCTCAATTGTCGATAGTCTGCAATAGAAAAATAAATAATTCACAGCACTCACAAAACAAGATGAATGTGAGGTTTATTCGCTCATGTTCAGTGATAATACAACCGTTAAATATATAACACTTTTTGATTTGAGTTTTATTCCCCCAAATTGGTTGACAGATTCAAATCAAGTCTAAATACCTAGATCCTACCGGATCCTGTTGCATCAGTTAGGGCGGGTTATAGGGGATTGTAACGGAATATAACAGAATTTTAGGACGAAATGCAAAAAGAAATATTCAATTTTTCTCCATACTAATACATTTCTATGGGCACAAATAATGGTTTTGCTTTGTTCCGTTATGCATGATGGAAAAAAAGTCCAGTCAACTTTTTATTAATTCATTTATTTTTCTCTCTCTTTCCTCTGTCCCTCCAACACTCTCCTCTATCCCAAATGTTCTCTCTCGTTTCGCCAAAATTTGATTTAAAGAAATTTGGCTTCGGATTCAACTCAAATTTTTACTAAATTTGGGTTGATTTTGATTAGTTTAAAACTGATTTAGATTGATCTTTGCCTTTTTCAACCTAGTTGCTGTTACTGGTACTGCTTTCTACCTGTACCACATGTACTGTACTGCTTTCTACCTCCACTACATGTACTGTACTGCTCTCTACCTGTACTACATGTACTATAGCCTTTTCTACTATGCTACATGTAGTACATTGCCTTCTTCCTAACCTACATGTACTTTACTGCTCCCTACTTACACTTCATGTACTGTACTACTCTCTACTTGTACTACATGTACTGCTCCCTACCTGTATGGTACTACTTTCTATCTGTACTACATGTACTGTATTTCTCTTATTGTTTTGTATGTACCGTACTGCTCTCTACCTGTACTACATGTACTGTACTGCTCTCTATCTGTACTACATGTACTGTACTACTCTCTACTTGTACTACATGTACTGCTCCCTACCTGTAAGGTACTACTTTCTATCTGTACTACATGTACTGTATTTCTCTTATTGTTTTGTATGTACCGTACTGCTCTCTACCTGTACTACATGTACTGTACTGCTCTCTATCTGTACTACATGTACCCTTCTGCTTTCTATTTGTACTACATGTACCGTACTGCTCTCTACCTGTACTACATGTACCGTACTGCTCTCTACCTGTACTACATGTACCGTACTGCTCTCTAGTGATGAGCGGCAGGTGCCATATTCGATTTCGACGAAATTCGCGAATATTCGAATGAATATTCGTTTCATATTCGTCGAAATCGAATATTCGTCATTTTTTCTAGTTATCGCGATTAACATGCGATTTAAATAATCGCATATTGCGATTTGTACTTAAGGCTACTTTCCTATTGGTTTCATATCTAGAATTAGCGAGGATGACGAATATGACGAATGTATTCGTCTATTCCTCAAAACGAAGATAACGAAGTATTCTACATCTTCGTTTTAGCTACCTATTCGTCAACTTCGCTAATTCTAGCAATCAAATAGGAAGGTTGACTATAGAGACAGCTGTGTTAAATTCGCTATGCGATTTTTTTTTTTTTTTTTTAATAAATAGAATACTTATAATAATTTTATCAAGTAATATAATTATTGTAAGATAAAGAAGATGGTACCGCGCTAGAGAGGAACAGCAATCCGCAGCAATCAGAATCCTTATCTTGGAGTAGTCCTAGAGACGAAGTTCACATTCAGTCTCTGGTCTCAGAGTGATCGTGGACACAATTTCTTATCCCGACATGGACCGCATAGGAGATGTCACACACCGTGCAGATTGTACGGCGTCCCGATTCAGCCACCAACATCCGGTTTCGGGTAGGAGTACTGGACAATATTATGTTCTTGGATACCCCAAAATATTATTTCAAAAATATGTTTAAATCTAAACTCCAATCAGCAGATACCACTCAGACATCACAGCAAGAGGACGTATCCCTCAGGGACGCCGTACAATCTGCACGGTGTGTGAGATCTCCTATGCGGTCCATGTCGGGATAAGAAATTGTGTCCACGATCACTCTGAGACCAGAGACTGAATGTGAACTTCGTCTCTAGGACTACTCCAAGATAAGGATTCTGATTGCTGCGGATTGCTGTTCCTCTCTAGCGCGGTACCATCTTCTTAATCTTTCAATATATACGGAAGGGACAGAGCCCATTCCTTCAGGTTACCGCCGCTCTCTCCGGTGTGTACGCGGACAAATATTGTGTTGATTCACAGTTGTTGCTTAATATAATTATTGTATTAAAAAATAGCATAGCGAATTTAACACAGCTGTCTGGTAAGTCAACCTTCCTATTTGATTGCTAGAATTAGCGAATAGCGAAGTTGACGATGACGAGACGAATAGGTAGCTAAAACGAAGATGTAGAATACTTCGTTATCTTCGTTTTGAGGAATATGACGAATACATTCGTCATA
Organism: Bufotes viridis; assembly: GCA_033119425.1. Taxonomy (NCBI): domain Eukaryota; kingdom Metazoa; phylum Chordata; class Amphibia; order Anura; family Bufonidae; genus Bufotes; species Bufotes viridis. The sequence goes on along the minus strand of CM065592.1, from coordinate 61,150,904 downwards.
TTCGCTATTCGCTAATTCTACCAAGCCAACCATAACTTCTGTGCTCATGGAGCATCCCCATCACCATGGGAACGTCTCCATATACTAAAATGTACTGTCGGATTTGAGGAATTACGTTGAAATCGCAATGCGATTAATTCAAGTTATATTAATCGCATTGCGATTTCAACTTAGAGCTGGGTTTATAATGGGTCAGCTTGCTAGAATTAACGAAGTTAACGAATATGGAATATAGCAGCAGTGCTAAGTTGAAATCGCAATGCGATTAATTTAACTTAAAGTATTCGCATTGCGATTTCAACTTAGCACTGCTAGTGCCACTGCTATATTCCATATTCGTTAATTCTAGCCTATGTAAGATAGCAGTGCTAAGTTGTAATCGCAATGCGATTAATATAACTTGAATTAATCGCATTGCGATTTCAACGTAATTCCTCAAATCCGACAGTACATTTTAGTATATGGAGATTCTCCCATGGATGGGGACGCTCCACATGAGCACGGAAGTCGGCAGAAGCGGCAACGGGCACTGACTAGAGCAGCCAGGAAGCCAGGAATCCTCAGGACAGGTAAGAACTACTTTTGGGAAGTAGGAAAGAAAAAAATATAACTAAAAAAAAAACAAAAAAAAAAACGAATATTCGAAATAGCGAATTTATAGCGCTATATTCGAAATATTCGCGAATTAGCGAAGTGCCGATATTCGCTAAAAAAATTTGCTTTTCGAATATTCGCGCTCAACACTACTGCTCTCTATCTTTGTTACACATACTGTAATACTCTCCATCTGTAGACGTACTGCATTGCTCTGTATGTAATGTACTGCTCTCTACTTGTTCTACATGTAGTGTACTGCTTTCTACCTACAATAAATGTACTGTACTCTTCTCTAGTTGTTCTATGTGTACTGCACTGCTGTCTGCCTATTCTACATGTAGTACATTGCCTTCTTCCTGTCCTGCATGCACTGTACTGCTATCTACTCATACTACATGTACTGTACTACTCTCTATCTGTACTACATGTACTGCATTGCTCTCTTCCTATTCTGTATGTAAAGTACTGCTCTCTATTGGTACCACATGTACTGTACTGCTTTCTACCTACATTACATGTACTGCACTCTTCTCTACTTGTACTATGTGTACTGCACTACTGTTTACCTATGCTACATGCAGTACACTGCCCTCTTCCTTTCCTGCATTTACTGTACTGCTCTCTACCTGTAAAATATGTACTGTACTACTCGCTACCCGTACTACATGTACTGTACTGCTCTCTACCTTTGCTACAGAAACTGTACTACTCTCCATCTGTACACGTATTGCATTGCTCTTTTTTTTCTGTATGTATTGTACTGCTCTCTACTGGTACTACATGCACTGCATTGCTTTCTACCTGTACTATGTGTACTGCACTACCGTCTACCTATGCTACATGTAATACATTGCCTTGTTCCTGCCCCTCAAGGACTGTACAGCTCTGTACCTGTACTACTTGTTCCATACTGATCTCTACCTGTACTACATGTATCGTACTGCTCTTTACCTGTACTAAATTTACAGTACTACTCTCCATTTGTACTACATTGCTCTCTACCTTTACAACATTTACCGTGCTGCTCTCTACCTTTACTACATATACTGTACTACTCTCCATCTGAACATGTACTCCATTGCTCTCTTTCTGTTCTGTATGTACTGTACTGCTCTCTACTGCTACTACATGTACTGTATTGCTTTCTACATGCATTACATGTACTGTACTCTGTACTGTACTCTTCTCTACTTGTACTATGTGCACTGCACTACTCTATATCTATGCTACATGTACTATATTGCTCTCTACCTGTACTACATGTACTACATTGCCCTCTTCCTTTCCTGCGGGTACTGTACTGCTCTCTATCTGTACTACATGACTGTACTGCTGTCTACATGGACTACGTGTACTGTACTGCTCTTTACCTGTAGAATGTACACTGGAAAGCCTATGTAACGCCCCACTAGGCAGAATTACCAGCTTTTGCACCCCTCTACTTTCTCCTATGGGTGATTCTGTGTCATCTTGTGTATTGATTCCCATGTCCTGCACAATGTATATTTATTTCCCTTGCAAATGACTGTTTATGTGTAATGTACCTGGTTCACCAGCAGATGGCGGCAACAGTGGTAGAGCTAGTATCCCTGGAATGGAACCTTCTATCCATTCTAGCCCTCTCTAGAGAGGGAGGAGTTGAGTTAGTTAGGAGCAGTTTAGCTTATCCCCTGTAAGGGGAGGTATCAGGCCCTCATCCCTGCTGGATGAGCCTGCAGAAGTTGAGTCTAGTTTATCCCCTGCAAGGGGAAGGCTGTGTGTCAGCCAGCAGAGCACCGTCTGCTCTGCTAGGCCAAAGAGAAAAGAAGTAAAGAGCTTCAGAGCCAGGAAGACAGATTCCCTGGATAAAGACAAAGATAAAAATAAAGATCAAGCGAAAGACAGAGTCAGATTACAGAAAGCTCAGTTACAGCAGAAGAGGAAAAGTTCCTATTTAATCCAGCCAGCATAGCAGAACTGAACGAGTGCAGCGGCCTATTGCCAGCATCTGGGGGATCCCTTGCCCCTTAATGGGTATCTACGATTATATGTCTCTTTATTAAAGCAAGTAGTCGTGAATCCAGTTGCAGTTAAGCAACAAGTACTTGGATTCCCCTTTGTAGATGGTAGTGTTGGTACCCAGGGGTAGGATTGCCAGAGTGGTGTAGAGTGGCCTACAATATCTCTGTAGGTGTTGTATGCCCATGTCATAGTGCTCCTACCTGGATATCCTTGGATCCCAGATGAGGTGTAGTCCGAAGCAAGTTCAAAAAGGGGTTGTTGAACTTGGGTGATAAATAAGTAGAATAAATGGAGTCCAGACTTTGGAGTAACATTGAACACAGCTTTACTTGGCATAAACGGTAACCCAAACAGTTTCCAAAGTTTATATTGGTCATCAGCAGGTACTGGCTTATTCTGGCAGGCAAACACTTCTGAAACAATCTCAGCTCTGCTATGCTGTAGCTCTCTCATCTCTGCTATGTAGGCTGGGCAAATAGAAACCTTTTACTCTTCTGATGGGATTTAGCTGTCTGTAGTCTGTCTCTTACTTCATCTTTAATCCTAGGAACATCTTCCTGGCATCAAGCTCTCTTAGCTTGGGATTAATGCAATGCAAGCCCAGGAGGGGACAAGCAACCATGTAGCCTCTGGGCCCAACAAAGCAGACAATGCTCTGCTGGCCGACACACAACCTCTTCACAAGATGGAGTGGGTTAGACTGACCTTCACCATCACTAGCTCTGAACTCCTCGCTCTCTATAGAGGGTTGGAGTTGAACTAGAAGGTTCCTCTCCAGAGAAACTATCTCTGCACAGACTTGCTGCCACATGCTTGTGAACCAGGCACATTACATGTAAACAGCAGTTTATAATGAAATACATACACACATTGCAGGACACGGTAATAAATATATCTATGATTACACATTACAGATAGTGGGGGTCCAAAAGAGGTGGTAATGGCACTCTGGGTCATAACACGAGTACCGATGTAGCAGAGCCAAATGTGTTTCCTGCCGGATTTATGCCAAAGCCTGCTGGTAATCAAGATAAAGTTGGAAGATTGTTCCCTGGTGCAAGTTTATTCAAGTAAAGCTGTTTCAACTTCAACCCAAGTCTGGACTCAATTCATTCTACCAATCCCTCAACTGTTCACCCTATTTGCACTGCTGTGGATGACTACGCTTGGGGTTTCAGGATATCCAGGTAGGAGCACCGTGACAAGTGCACAGCCGCACCTAGAGGGACATTTTAGGCCACGCTTATGCTCTGGCATTCCTACACCTGGGTTCCACCATCATATTCTACATAGGGGACTTAGTCCCTCGTTACTGAAATGCAACTGGCATCACAACACAAACATCTATAACATCTTAAAGGGACCCCCTAATCGGCCCATTGCACCTACAGCCTGTATTACATGTACTTCAATGCTTTCTACCTGTACTCCATGTACTGTACTGCTCTCTACTAATGATGTCCCGAACTATTCGCCGGCGAACGGTTCCCGGCAAACATAGCTTGTTCGCGTTCGCTGCGGCGGGTGAACATATGCGATGTTCGCGTTTGCCCCTATACTTTATCATTGAGCAAACTTTGACCCTGTACCTCACAGTCAGCAGACACATTCCAGCCAATCAGCATACCCTCCCTCCCAGACCCTCCCACCTCCTATCAAAAAACAAGGACAGCATCCATCTTAGGTTCATTCTGAAGCTGCAGAGTTAGTAGTTGTAATCGCAATGCGATTAATATCACCTGTATTAATCGCATTGCGAAATCAACTTAGAGCTGAGTTCTTAATGGTTGTATTGGTAGAATATAATGAATATCACGAATATAGCACTATATTATCAATGTTCGTTATATTCTAGCAACAACCATTAGGAACTCAGCTCAAGTTGAATTCGCAATGCGAACATATACTCGCATTGCGAATTCAACTTAGAGCGGAAGTTCCTAATGGTTGTATTGCTAGAATTGACGAAGATAACGAATATCACAAATTCACGAATATAGCACTATATTCTCAATCTTCGTTATATTCTAGCAATACAACCATTAGGAACCCAGCTCAAACTTGAATTCGCAATGCGATTAATGCAGGTTATATTAATCGCATTGCGAATTCAACTTACCACACTCTGCGTCAACTACGTAATTTTCCATGGATCCCCCTCCGGCATGCCACAGTCCAGGTGTTAGTCCCCTTGAAACAACTTTTCCATCTATTGCGGTTCGCCCTGTTCGCGAACATTTGCGGAAGTTCGCGTTCGCAAATGAAAATTTTTTTGTGTTCGCGACATCTCTACTCTCTACTGATTCTACATGTACTGTGCTGCTTTAGAACATACTGTACATGGACGGAGTCCGTGTGTGATCCATTTATCCCACAGACACATTCATTTGAATAATTCTTGCCAGAAAATCTAAACAAAATAGAGCATGCCGTGACTGATGTTCATGGTGGATGGTGGAAAATCACTCAAATCACTCATGTAAAGACACTGAAGACACCCATTCAGTTCAATGGGTCAATGTTTAGTACATGAGGGAGATCTCCCCTGTGCTGATGGAAGATGTGCCCAATTTATGGAGAAGCCCAGACCTTGTCATATATAAGGCGAATTGGCTGGAAGTTTTATTTGAGCTTCTAATCTGACATCAATCTGAGCTGCCATAGACGTCAGTCTTCTGTTACACCAGAAAACTCATAAAAGAGGTTGAACCTTCTCAGACATTGGAGGCATATCCCTTTGTTCCACCTCTTGGGCCAGCACCTATACTTAAAAAAGTGCCGACAAAGTCCCAGAGGTTCACCACGCACACGTGGCCGCCCTCCAATCATTCCTAGGGGAACGAAGAAAATAGCTGAGTAGTAGGCTTAGCTATTTTCACACCGATCAGACATTAGAGTATATCCTAGCGATATGCCCCCAATGTCTGTGATGGTACAACCCCTTTAATGTTATAGGTAGAGATGGCCCGAACTATTCGCCGGTGAACAGTTCCCGGCGAACATAGCTTGTTCGCGTTCGCCTCTGCCGGGCGAACATATTCGATGTTCGCGTTCGCCCCTATACTTTATCATTGAGCAAACTTTGACCCTGTACCTCACAGTCAGCAGACACATTCCAGCCAATCAGCATACCCTCCCTCCCAGACCCTCCCACCTCCTATCTAAACGCAAGGATAGGATCCATCTTACATTCATTCTGAAGCTGCAGTGTTAGTAATTGTAAATCGCAATGCGATTAATATAACCTGTATTATTCGCATTGCGATTACAACTTAGATCTGAGTTCCAAATGGTTGTATTGCTAGAATATATTAACGAAGATAACAAATATAGCGCTATATTCTCAATCTTCATTATATTCTAGCAATAAAACCATTAGGAACTCAGATCTAAGTTGAATTTGCAATGCGATTAATATAACCTGCATTAATCGCATTGCGAATTCAACGTAGAGCTGAGTTCCTAATGGTTGTATTGCTAGAATATAACGTATATTCTAGCAATACAACAACCATTAGGAACTCAGCTCTAAGTTAATCGCAATGCGATTAATGCAGGTCATATTAATCGCATTGCAAATTCAACTTAGATCTGGGTTTCCTAATGGTTGTATTGCTAGAATTATATAACGAAGATTGAGAATATAGAGCTAAATTCCCAATCTTAGTTATATTCTAGCAATACAACCATTAGGAACCCATCTCTAAGTTAAGTTCGCAAATATGATGTCCCAACTCCCAAACTATTCACCGGCGAGTAGTTCCCGGCGAACATAGCTTGTGCGCGTTCGTCGCGGCGGGCGAACATATGCGATGTTAGGTCCACCCCTATCATTGAGTAAACTTTGACCCTGTACCTCACAGTCAGCAGACACATTCCAGCCAATTAGCATACCCTCCCTCCCAGACCCTCCCATCTCCTGGACACAGCATCCATTTTAGATTCATTCGGAAGCTGCAGTCTTAGTGAGAGGAGGGACAGTGTAGCTGCTGCTGAGATTTAATAGGGAAATTGATAGCTAGGCTAGTTTATTCAGTGTCCACTCCAGTCCTGAAAGACTCATCAGATCTCTGCTGTAAGGACTGCGTCCTGACAGCAACCCAAAAAGCCCTTTTTAGGGCTAGTACATCAGTCTCCCTCCCAGACCCTCCCACCTCCCATCAAAAAGCAAGGATGGCATCCATCTTAGTAGTTGTAATCGCAATGCGATTAATACAGGTTATATTAATCGCATTGCGAATTCAACTTAGAGCTGGGTTCCTATTCTCAATCTTCGTTATATTCTAGCAATACAACCATTAGGAACTCAGATCTAAGTTGTAATCACAATGCGATTAATATAACCTGTATTAATCGCATTGCGATTACAACTTACCACACTCTGCGTCAACTAGATATTTTTCCATGGGAGTTTTGCCATGGATCCCCCTCCGGCATGCCACAGTCCAGGTGTTAGTCCCCTTGAAACAGCTTTTCCATCACTATTGTGGCCAGAAGGAGTCCCTTTGTTTTTTAAAATTCGCCTGTCTATTGAAGTCTATGGCGGTTCGCACTGTTCGCATGTTCGCGAACATTTGCGGAAGTTCGCGTTCGCTGTTCGCGAACTGAAAATTTTATGTTCGCGACATCACTAGTTATAGGCCTGATGGCCACGCCGGCTGTGGTCCTAGGTTCGAATCCGACCGAGGACAACATTTGCATGGAGTTTGTATGTTCTCCCCGTGCTTGCTCGGTTTCCTCCGGGTTCTCCGGTTTCCTCCCATACTCCAAAAACATACTGATAGGGAACTCAGATTGTGAGCCCCATTGGAGACGGCAACTAATGATGGTGTCTGTAAAGCGCTGTGTAATATGTCAGCATTATATAAGTGAACAAAATAAAAAGGCCTAAGACAGTCCATAATGCATCAGATTTAATATATTTTCTGGGGTATAAAATGTCAGGATTGGTATATCTTTCCATTTGAGTACTTTACACAACCCTGACGAGGTCTCCTGTTTTTATGCTGTTATGCTTTTATACATGTCCTGTGACAGTACTTCTATTCACCTTATACATTGAATTTGATCAAGCATAACACAATTAAAATGATGACGTTGCATTCATTAATCAACTAGTCTTATTTCAGGGACTTTTTGCTTATTGAAAATAGAGAATAGATATTGGCAGTTGTTAACACTGTACTCGTGACGATTCCAGGCAGCAGTCCAGAAAGGCTAAAAACAACAAAAAGGGCACATTCTAAGCAAAAAAGAAAAATACAAAAGAAGTCCCAAATTACCAGTAAACAAGTTCTAGGGAACGGCCACGATTACTTTCCCGTAAAAGTTCAGGAAAATATTAGTTATCAGCTAATGTTCCAGAATCAACTTTATTTTTGCCTACTCATAACTCGTGACATTACTCAGCAGAGGTAGCTTCCTATTTTTTCAGGCCAAGGATTAATTGCAGGTAAGGAATTTTAAGAATTAAAGGGATTGTCTGAGTCATTAAATCTGATGACCTATCCTCAGGATAGGTCATTAGTATCTGATTGGTGGTGGTGGTGGGGGGGGGGGGTCTGACACCCAGCAGCCCCGGCGATCAGCTGTTTGAAAAGATCGGGGAGCTCACAGAGCTCATCCTAGGACAGTGATGACACATTCATCGGTCTCCTGACCTAGACATAGCTCAATGAATAATGTTGAGCTGCAACACCAAGCACAGCCACTATCCAATGGATGGCACTGTACTTCGTAAGCTAGGAGGAGGCCACGGCGCCCACTGGAGTGATATTAGGTCATCAACATCAGAAACTCAGAAAACCCGATTTACAGTGCCTTGCAAAAGTATTTACCTCCCTTGACTTTTGTTGTGTTTTGTTACATTACAGCCTTATGTTCGATGTTTTTTTAGTCTAAATTTTATGTGATGGATCAGAACACAATTATCTAAGTTGGTGAAGTGAAATGAGAAAAATATATAAATAAAACTATTGTTTAGAAATAGAAATCAGAAAATTGGCATGTGCGTATGTATTCACCCCCTTTGTGAGGAAGCCCATAAAATGCTCTGGTGCAACCAATTACCTTCAGAAGTCACATAATTAGTGAAATGATGTCCACCTGTGTGCAATATAAGTGTCACATGATCTGTCATTACATATGCAGAGGCTGCAACACCTAAGCAAGAGGCATCACTAACCAAAAACAGCCATGAAGACCAAGGAACTCTCCAAACAAGTAAGGGACAATGTTGTTGAGAAGTATGAGTCATGTTTAGGTTATAAAACAAATATCCAAATCGTTGATGATCCCCAGGAGCTCCATCAAATCTATCATAACCAAATGGAAAGAACATGACACAACAGCAAACCTGTCAAACCTGAGACGGCCGCCCACTAAAACTCACGGACCGGGCAAGGAGGGCATTAATCAGAGAGGCAGCACAGAGACCTAAGGTAACCCTGGAGGAGCTGCAGAGTTCCACAGCAGAGACTGGAGGATCTGTACATAGGACGACAATAAGCCGTACGCTACATAGAGATGGGCTTTATGGCAAAGTGGCCAGAAGAAAACCATCGCTTTCTGGTAAAAACAAAAAGGCACATTGTGAGTTTGCGAAAGGGCATGTGGGAGACTCCCAAGAGTCTCTGGTCCCAACACATCACATCACCCAAAGAACACCATCCCCACAGTGAAACATGATGGTGGCAGCATCATGCTGTGGGGATGTTTTTCAGCAGCCGGGACTGGGAAACTGGTCAAAGTTAAGGGAAAGATGGATGGTGATAAATGCAGGGATAATCTTGAGCAAAACCTGTACCACTCTGTGTGATTTGAGGCTAGGTTGGAGGTTCACCTTCCAGCAGGACTGACCCCAAACACACGGCTAAAGCAACACTTGAGTGGTTTAAGGGGAAACATGTAAATGTGTTGGAATGACCTAGTCAAAGCCCAATCCAGATCTCAATCCAATAGAAAATCGGTGGTCAGACTTAAAGATCGCTGTTCACAAGCGCAAACCATCCAACTTGAAGGAGTTGCAGCAGTTTTGCAAAATGGAATGAGCAAAAATCACAGTGGTAAGATGTGTCAAGCTCATAGAGCCTTATCCAAAGGGACTTGAAGCTGTGAATGCTGCAAAAGGTGGCTCTACAAAGTTTTGACTTTAGGGGGGTGAATAGTTATGCACATTGACCTTTTCTGTTATTTTGTCCTATTTATTGTTTGCTTCACAATAAAAAAAAAATCATCTTCAAAGTTGTGGGAAAGTTCTGAAAATTAAATGATGCAAATCCTCAAACAATCCATGTTAATTCCAGGTTGTAAGGGGGGTGAATACTTTTACAAGGCACTGTATGTATCTAGTTCTACACACAATGTAAAATAAGCGCAGTGGACCATACCATTTGTCCCTATAGTTCATTCAAAAATATTCTGCACAATAATCTGATTAATTTGGAAGTATGGTATAGGAAAACATAACCATAGCAAAGGCAGGTGCACTCTGCGGCAATACTAAACCCTCACACTGATAAAATTAAGGGGTTAGTTCGACATATCCTACTAAGAGGACATGTCTTAAGCTCGGACACCACGGCAAGGTCCCTCAAGTAGCCCGAGGCCCTACCACTCAACCTACCTGTGCCGTATGGGCGATACCAGGAGCCGTTGGGCATTACGGGAGCGTAAGGCCTGACTCACAGACAGCTCACCAGTGACCTCCAGCATGTAACCATGCTTGCAATGGGAGGTGGGAGGTGCCTGTGAGCCCCACCCGAGACCGGCTGATATGGCCCAGAGCCTCCCAGGTGCACCTGAATGTAGCCTGTAGATGAAAAGCAGGCACATTTAAATCGGAGTTTATACACCTCCAAACATATTATACAAACCATTAGAAAATGTGGTGTGGTGTTTAACAAGCAGGATATGCTCAACCCATATGCAGTTGTGCATGTATATAAGGGGAGCACATCCTGCACTTGTAGTCCGTTGCTAGGGGCCATCAACAGCAAAAAATGCATACAATGGAAGATGCCAGCAATGGACTACAAGTACCACAATAACCATCCTACATACGATAACGATAATGTGGATGTGGAGCTCCTGGTATCGCCCATATGGCACAGGTAGGTTGGTGGCCTCGGGCTACTTGAGAGACCTTGCCGTGGTGTCCGAGCTTAAGACATGTCCTCTTAGTAGGATATGTCGAACTAACCCCCTCAATTTTATCAGTGTGAGGGTTTAGTATTGCCGCAGAGTGCACCTGCCTTTGCTATGGTTATGTTTTTGATTGTTCTCCACATCCACATTATCGTTATCGTATGTAGGATGGTTATTATGGTATAAGAAACCATCATTTTGATATTTCCTATCCTTTGTTACCCAGATCTGTGATTGTATCATTACCAATCGGACCATGAGGTAAAGACCTGGGCAATGTGAGACTGACTGCTAGGGGTATAATCATGGGTGGACTGGGAACTTAATGTGGCCCTGGAAAAAAAGCCTAAAAGTGACCCCATGTTGTGGACAAGTCCAAATTAACAGAAGGAAGGCAACACAAGTAATGTGGGTAACAAGAGTAGGCGGGGTCAAGAATCCCACGGTGCACCACAAAACACTGTCTCAGTGGAACAAAAACAGGCAAAGTTTCTAAACGGGCAAGTTTCAACACTGAGAAGAGTTGAGAATTTGCAAAAGAGTTTGCTTCTCACCGAGCAAGCACTCTTTGGGGTAGATGAAGGGGAGAGTGGTGGTGAGGAGGCTCAGGAAAGTGAGGTAGCTATCTGGGTAACAGTTAGAAAGCGGGGTAGAGGGAAGAGTGCCAGGGAGGCTAGCCCTGATCTGACACACCCCAACAAGTTTGCACGTTTGGCAGATGAGGGGGATGTCAGTTCAGGGACAGCACTGCTGCAGCCGGACACTTCCTCTGCCAGTCAGGGGAATGTCAGCTCCAGTAAGCAGGGGAACAGGAGAGCAGGGCAGGCCAGGCAGGTGCTGGTAGTGGGAGACTCCATTTTTAGGGGAACAGATAGGGCAATCTGTCACAAAGACCGTGATCGCCGAACAGTGTGCTGTCTTCCCGGCGCTAGAGTTTGACACATCACGGATCGGGTTGACAGATTGGGAGGGTCTGGAGAAGATCTAGCGGTCATGGTCCATATAGGAACCAATGACAAAGTTAGAGGTAGGTGGAGCGTCCTTAAAAATGATTTCAGGGATTTAGGAAAAAAGCTTAGGGCAAGGACCACAAGGGTAGTATATTCCGAGATACTGCCTGTACCAAGAGCCACACAAGAAAGACAGTGAGAGACTAACAAGTGGCTCAAGAACTGGTGTAGGAAGGAGGGGTTTGGGTTCCTGGAGAACTGGGCCAACTTCTCTGTCGGCAACAGGCTCTATTGTAGGGATGGGCTGCACCTCAGTGGGGAAGGGGCAGCTGTGTTGGGGAGAAAGATGGCTAGAAGGTTGGAGGAGTGTTTAAGCTAGGGACTGGGGGGGAGGGTACTTACATTATAGGAGGGAAAGATAGTGCAGATAGAGACCAGTGGCAAGGTAGTGGGACTGGGGGAGGAATGGAAGGGGGGAATAGAAAAGTTCAGAAGGAAAGGTGCAGGGTAAAACATATACATAAACCTCTCAAATGTATGTATACTAATGCCAGAAGCCTGACTAACAAAACTGGGGAACTGGAATTAGTGATGTGTGAGGAGGACTATGACATAGTGGGAATAACTGAGACATGGCTGGATGATAGCTATGACTGGGCAGTTAATGTACAGGGTTACAATCTGTTTAGAAAGGATCGTCAAAACCGGAGAGGTGGAGGTGTCTGCCTCTATGTGAAGTCGTGTCTAAATCCCGTAATTCGAGAATACATCTCTGAGGGACATGAACATGTGGAGTCACTGTGGGTAGAAATACATGGAGCCAAAAACAATAATAAATTACTAATAGGAGTTTATAATAAACCACAGAAAATCTATTACTAAACGAGATAGAAGAGGCCACAAATCATAATGAGGTAGTTATTATGCGGAACTTCAACTACCCAGATATAGACTGGGAAACTAAAAGTTGTACATCCCATAAAGGAAACAGGTTCTTGGCAATAACCAAAGACAATTACCTTTCCTAACTGGTTCAGGACTAGAGGGACGGCCATACTGGACTTAGTATTAACCAATAGACCTGACAGAACAACAGATGTGCAGGTTGGGGGGCACCTGGGAAATAGTGACCATAAAGTAATAACCTTCCAATTATCATTCAAAAGAGCATTTCTACAGGAAGGAACAAAAATACCAAACTTCAAAAAAGCTAAATTTAGCCAACTAAGCGAGGCCATAGGCCTAACTAACTGAGTGTCACAGTCGCTACCTCTGGCTGTGTCCATGCTCGTACTACAGCTCCTCCTTGCAGTTCCGTTCCTGTGTGTTGTATGTGTTCTGTATGGGTTAACTCCCCTGTGTGCCTATTAGGAGTTCATCCTCTCTGTCTGATCAATGGGTTGGGCCTCTCGGCTGCACTCATGGAACCTGTATATAAGGCTGATGTTCCCTCAGTTCTGGGTCAGCTCTCCTGGTGTGCGTTTGTCCTGTCCTGCTCCTGGTTCGTACTCTGTCTCCCATGCTGCTGACCCATGAGATCCGTGTCTGTCCGTGTTCTGTGGGTTCGCCTACTTGCTCATTGTCGTCCTTATTCCTGTGTTTCTGCTATTAGTTCTGCCAGTTATGTTTGAGTCACCTTGTGTTTATTATTACGTCTTTGTGCCTCTGCCCTGATTAGTCTTGCCTGTCTTGTTTTGTGTCTGTCTTCTTCTATTTCGTATTCGTTCCTTCGTATGGAGGACTCTGTCTCTGCTTTATGGGATACTCTGTTCAGTAAGCCCTTGCTGCAGCTTTTATTGCTGCATAGTGCTATGGGCAAGGCCATGCAGTATACTACTGGTGGAGCAAGTCCTTCTCTGCTCATTGCCACTCCGGTTTCCTTGCGTAGAACTTCTGCTTGTTTTATTAGTTGCCTTGTTTGTATTTGCCTGTCTATGTTTTGTTTGCCTATGTACCGTTGGTAACTTTTGGTAACTGTTGTCCGTTCGTTCCTGTTGTCACTGTCTAGTTCACGCTCTAGAGTGGACCCTAGCAACTTCCTGCTGCAAAGCCTAATCCTACCATCTGGGGCCCTAGTGAATACCAGGAGTTGCTTAGTCACGCCCCTCTGGAGTATTACTAGACAGTGGCTCAGTGGGGGTTTTCTCCCACTGTGCTGATGGTACATAGAGCTCATGTTTTGCATGTGCTTCCTTCCTTGACTTTTGTTTGTGCAATAAACTCTTGTGTGTCTGTACCTAATTTCCGTATGTTTATTGCTTGACGACGCAGAGGTCTTTCGCGGGACCTCCAACTCGTGACACTGGGACAAAGTCCTCAAAAAAAAAAAATACAGCCACAAAATGGGATATCTTTAAAAGCATCCTAAAATCTCATTGTAAGAGGTACATACCGTATGGGACTAAAAGATTAAGGAACAAAAAGAAACCAATGTGGATAAATAGAAATGTAAAGAAAGCAATAAATGACAAAAAGAAAGCATATAAATCACTAACCAGGGGGGTAGCGAGGAAGAACTGAAAAACTATAAGGAAAAAAATAGAACATGTAAAAAACAAAAAAAAAAAAGAGCAAACTAGAGACCAAGAGATTAATTGCCAAAGAGAGTAAAACTAACCCTACAATGTTCTTCAATTATATAAATGTTAAAAAGTATAAATCTGAAGGTGTCGGCCATTTAAAGAGTAATGAGGGGGGAGTTGCAGAGAGCGACGAGGAGAAAGCATAGCTGTTAAATATTTTTTTCTCCAATGTATTCACTGAGGAAACTGTCAGATAAAGTGCTGAATGTAAAAATAAATCCCCCATTAAAAGTGTGCTGTCTGACCCAAGAAGAAGTACAGCAGCGACTTAAAAAGATTAAAATAGACAAATCACCAGGACTGGATGGCATACACCCCGTATCCTAAGAGAATTAAGTAATGTCATAGCCAAACCCTTGTTTCTGATAATTGTGGACTCTATACTGACAGGGAATGTTCCACAGGATTGTCACATAGCAAATGCGGTGCCAATATTCAAAAAGGGTCCAAAAACAGAGCCCGGAAACTATAAGCCGGTAAGTTTAACATCTGTTGTGGGTAAACTGTTTGAAGGGTTTCTGAGAGATGCTATATTAGAGGATCTCAACGGAAATAAGCAAATAACGCCATATCAGCATGGCTTCATGAGGGATCGGTCAAGCCAAACAAATTTAATTAGTTTCTATGAGGAGGTAAGTTCTAGACTTGACAGCGGCGAATCAATGGATGTCGTATATCTTTACTTCTCCAAAGCATTTGACACTGTACCACATAAAAGGTTAGTATATAAAATGAGGATGCTTGGACTGGGAGAAAATGTCTGTATGTGGGTAAGTAACTGGCTAAGTGACAGAAAACAGAGGGTGGTTATTTACGGTAGATACTCAGATTGGGTCAGTGTCACTAGTGGGGTACCTCAGGGGTCAGTATTGGACCCTATTCTTTTCAATATATTTATTAATGATCTTGTAGAAGGCTTGCATAGTAAAATATTAGTTTTTGCAGATGACACTAAACTGTGTAAAGTAATTAACACTGAAAAGGACAATATACTGCTACAGAGGGTTCTGGATAGATTGGAGGCTTGGGCAGATAAGTGGCAGATGAGGTTTAACACTGACAAATATAAAGTTATGCACATGGGAAGGAATAATGCAAGTCACCCGTACATACTAAATGGTAAAACACTCAGTAACACTGACATGGAAAAAGATCTAGAAATTTTAATAAACAGCAAACTAAACTGCAAAAACCAGTGTCAGGCAGCTGCTGCCAAGGCCAATAAGATAATGGGTTGCATCAAAAGGGGCATAGATGCCCGTGATGAGAACATAGTCCTACCACTTTACAACTCGCTAGTCAGACCACAGATGGAGTACTGTGTACAGTTCTGGGCTCCTGTGAACAAGGCAGACATAGCAGAGCTGGAGAAGAATCAGAGGAGAGCAACTAAAGTAATAACTGGAATGGGGCAGCTACAGTACCCTGAAAGATTATCAAAATTTGGGTTATTTACTTTAGAAATAATACAGAGATCTCTCCCATCATCTATTTATCCCCAGGACTGTCACTGTGATGAGGGGACATCCTCTGCGTCAGGAGAAAAGAAGGTTTGAACACATAGAAAAGGATTCTTTACGATAAGAGCAGTGAGACTATGGAACTCTCTGCCTGAGGAGGTGGTGATGGTGAGTACAATAAAGGAATTCAAGAGGGGCCTGGATGTATTTCTGGAGTGTAATAATATTACAGGCTACAACTACTAGAGATGGGTTGTTGATCCAGGGAGTTCTTCTGATTGCCTCTTAAGTGGGGAAAATTGGCTTCTACCTCACAGTTTTTTTTTGCCTTCCTCTGGATCAACTAGCAGGATGACAGGCCAAACTGGATGGACAGATGTCTTTTTTCGGCCTTATATACTATGTTACTATATTACATAGTGCATCATAATATACTGCTCCAGAAGCTGTCCCTTCATCGTGGCCACCAATAGTTGACATGTTCTGTTTTCCTCCTCCAGTTGTCTATAATTAAGATATGGAACTAAAAAAGTGGGATGCGGACCGTAGCAACAGGCTAGTCCTGTCTTCAGTTTGCCCCTAGTAATGACTCCTCTAGTCCCGCAGTAGTATGTTCCTCACCTGGCAAAAGAAAGTAGAAAAAAATAACTGAGTGTCATTCCAAGTTGCCTTTTCCAGCCTGCGGCTTGAGATGCCTGTGTCCCTGTTCAGTTTGTACACCACCTCATATAGTGGTCTGTGGCCCTATGAGAGTGAGTAACAGGATAAGGAGCCAGGGGCTCCCATGCCCTGCCACAGTATTGAACTTTATCATCATCCTGAGGACCTAAGTACCTGATACTCCCAGGGTTAAAAACAGCTGAGAGCATCAGATCATTACATATCCAGCCAGCAGGAAGGTATGCAGGACATTGGCCCACCAGGAAATTTCCCTGCGAGGTCTACAGCCAGTCCAACCCTTGATATAATGTCCAATGGCTACA
Organism: Bufotes viridis; assembly: GCA_033119425.1. Taxonomy (NCBI): domain Eukaryota; kingdom Metazoa; phylum Chordata; class Amphibia; order Anura; family Bufonidae; genus Bufotes; species Bufotes viridis. The sequence goes on along the minus strand of CM065592.1, from coordinate 61,134,186 downwards.
TCTTTTTAAATGTGTTTTTATGGTAGCGTGTGCCTAACATCCATTTTGTCTCTGAGTACATAGTTCTTCAACTGCAGATGGAAGAGTAGATGCAGAGTGGATTGAGGCCATGGAGACTTGAGAGTATCTGCTCAGCCAAATCCAATAGGTCATGTGTAACAACGAATTACAGTTTGGAAAAAATGAAAATTAAAAAAAAGTAATGACCATCCACTTTCTTTTCAGGATGGGCCTCATAGCTCCAGAGTTAGCAGTCTTTTGGGATTGCTGCTTTAAAGCTTCTGCTCCTTCAATCAATCAGAAGCCAGTCAGTTACCCAGCTGTTAGAGACCACGGGTGATCCTGAAGAATGGACAGAAGTTATTTGTTACCGCTTACGTCTTCTCCTTTGAAGTCTAACTTCTACCCCCAGCATGGCAGAGCTGCTTAATGTTAGTAAACCCAGATCTGCTCCATTGACTAGCCAGTGACTAACTTATTGCTATTCAGGAAGCCCTAATGTAAACGTCATTTCCAGTTCACCTCCCCAACACCTGCACACTACTATTTAAAGAGGACCTTTTATCGCTCTTGACATGCCTGTTTTGATAGCTTAATGCATTCCCCATATCATTTCAATTCCGGAGCATCTATTCTTATCTCTATATGTTGTGCTATTCCTTTATTATTTCTACTAGAAGTTATGAATGGATTGCTAGCAGTCAGCAGTAAGGGTACAGAGGGGTGGTAACCAGTTGGGGGCATGTACCTGCACAGACTCACTCTATCCAATCAGTGTTGCCATTTTCAAACTATGCAGGTACACACCCCCAACTTGTTACCACCCCTTTGTACCCTTACTGCAGACTGCTAGCAATTTCTAGTAGAATTAATAAAGGAATGGCACAACACATAGCCATAAGAATAGATGCTCCAGAATTTTTATTACATGGGAAAGCATGAAGCTATTAAAACAGGCATGTCAGGAGCGAGGACGGCTCCTCTGTAACAGAGGCAGATTCATCACACTTCCTACAGGTCTCCATTACTAGTGCTGGAGCACTGCACACCCCAGCTTTTAAAGTATGCAGGTCTAAAAATGATCCCATTTTGGTGACAAATGTCTTCTGAACTGTAAAATGGCAGGCTCCATTTTGAGCAATTCCCTCCAAAAATTGCCTAACTCCATATGTTTTAGGAAATTCGTAAATATTTTATAGTTGGAAGAATATTAAAATGAACTAAAAAATAATAATGAGAATACTAATACAAAATATAATAAATAAATATAAATAATAATATAAATTAAAAAAACAAGCATGTCAACTCAATCTAATGTGTGTAATACATGATCTCATTTGAAAGCCACAGTAAAATGGTTGCAGAGAAGGGGAATGAGCCTGTTAGCATGTGTTCCAGCGTGTATTAGGCACAAATGCATGGGCTCCCAGTATTTGAGGAGAAAGGATACTATTTGGCAGCATGTGGGGCTGCTGGATTTTCTTTTTTCAGCTAATGATTGTTGTGTGAATTGAGCTGTAAGATGCTCTAGTCATTGACCATCGCTGATTGCTTCTGCTGACAGGTGCTAATGTACAGAGGGCAGGACACAGCTGCCTGAACAGGGTTCCCATTATCCTTTCAGGGTATTGATTCACCCTGTGGGATGTATCCTTTCTGGCTGTGTTAATTTTCTAAGCACATTTGCATCGTTCTGCACTGAGATCGATAGCCAGAGGTGCTCAGGCTAAATTTAACTGTATTATCTTTTTTTTTTTTTTTTTAGAGAAAAATCTGCATAAATCTGATGTACGAACACGTCATTTAATTATAGTGAATGACAAAGGGAAGGTCATACGAGCACGTGCACAAAGGCCTAAAATGTGGTGAGCAGACAATGTTCAAGCACACAAAAGACAAGAAACCCTGTAAAAATCATAGTAGACAGTCTGCAGGAATTCCTGATGTGAATAGAAATCGTCACACACCTGCAAACTATTTATATAATAACATCGCCTGCTTGAATCGTGCCTGATGCTGAGTGCAAGCGAGAAACCAGGAACATTTATAACTAACAGATTTTTTCGTTTTTTGGCTATAAATATGATTGTGGTTAAATCTAACTATCTATCTATCGCTCTAATATCTATCAATCTCTAGTGATGAGCAGCAGGGGCAATAGTTGAATTCACAATATTTAGCGAATATTCGGTAGAATATTCATCATATATTCACGAACATTCGTATTTGAGATTATTCTCTTGATTGCAAAAAATCAGCAATGTAAAAGTCGCATAATGCAAATTTGTAAAGCGTGGGTCATATTTTTCAAGCTGCTAGCAGTTTCCTGAGTTTATCCTGACTGAATTAGAATATTTTTCATTATTTAATTTATTTTAGCTTATGCGAAAAATCGGCAATGTAATATGCGCGTTAATCGAGTAAGGGCGGGTTATAGGCAACTTTCCTTTTGGGTTGGCTTGCTAGAATTTGCGAATATGTAGAATATAGTGTGATATATATTCGTAAAAACTAAGATTCACCTTTTTCTTGTTTCATATGAACCCATTACATTTACTACTCTAATGGGTTCAGATGAAAAAAAAACAAAAAAAACACAGAATATTCGTTTTTACGAATATATATCCCACTATATTCTACACATTCGCGAATTCTAGCAAGCCAACCCAATAGGAAAGTTGCCTATAACCCGCCCTTACTTGATTAACGAGTATATTACATTGCTGATTTTTCGCATAAGATGAAATAAATTAAATAATTAAGAATATTCTAATTCACTAGATATTGCAGCCTTCTCACATTGGCCCACAAGCAAGAAGCAGGCAGATAATGGGTTCAGTTAAAAAAAAAATTGACGGATATTAGTTTTTATGAATATATATCACTATATTCGAAATATTCGTGAATTCTCGAAGTTGCGATATTCGCAATTAAAATTTGCTATTTGAATATTAGGGCTCAACACTAATCTCTATCTTGTTATTTATCTAATATCTATCTATCTATGTATCTATATTTCTATCTCTATCTAATATCTATCAATCTCTATCTCTCTCTATTTATATCTATGTATCTAACTCATATGTATCTATGTATTTATCTATTCATTTCTGGGTTTTTTTTGCTACAAATATGATTATGGTTAAATCTATCTATCTATCTATCTATCTATCTCTCCATCTATGGTCTGTCCATCTATCTATCTAAAGTAGCAAAAAGGCAGCACTCCAAAATCAGTAAAAAAATGAAGAAAAATGCTTTTATGCACCCATGTGGATACGCGACGTTTTGGCTCAACACTAGAACCTCTCAAGCAGTTATACGTACATGTGAACAGATATATATATAAATATATATATATATATATATATATATATATATATATATATATGATGTAAAAATGTATTCAAACTACGGAGAGTTAAATGATCTCGGCGCTGCCATCCTCTAGAACCACAACATTTAATTTTGTCGCTGCTGGGTGCACAGATAACTGGGTAGACTGCCAGTACACCCTATAATATATATATGTAAATAGTTCAAAAACGTGAACCCTCACTGACTAATTGAGTATCAAACAATACTATATTATTATAGGGTACCCAAAAATGCTCTTGCCTTTCAAGCTGTGGGGTGAGTCTTTTTTCTTTGATCTCCTACAAAGAGATATAGGAACTGATCCAAAAGCTTCGGCTTCTTGTAACCTCAACATGTGGCTCCGGCCGGTAGCACGCACATGCAGGGAAATGCTAGGCTGTAACCAAGAAGACGGGTATTCAGTGTGATGTCACACACTCTACAGGTGCCTCAGAGTCCACACTTCCTCTAACACGTTTCGGAATACTTGGATTCCTTCATCAGGGATACATGGATATATGTAGTTGATGGCATTTAGTATTTTGTAGACGTCCGTCTCCCGAGCGATCAGCTTAATTGAGGAGATAGATAACATTTTTTGCTGGACCTTTTATCCTTCTCTCTCTATATAGGGATATATCTAATCCCTCCCTCTATAAAGCATGCATTTTCTTTCTAAAAAAACAGCTATAACAATCCAGAATAAGCTAATTTCTAGCGAAAAAGAAGATGTTTTTCCTTATTTGCATATATTACCATAGTTCCGCCCATGCAGGTGTTTACTGGAAGGCAAACAGCTCTATTTCCTGGTTAAGTCCCGAAGGTGCGAGACTATCCAGGTTGTAGAGCCACCTGCTTTCATTTCTGGGCTTAGTTTAATGTAATCTGTTCAAATCCTCCAAAACTAGATCCCTTAACGGTCCCGCCATGTTTTCCACTATAATGGTGTGAGAGTGGGTGGCCAACAAACTTTTTATTAATATTTCTTATATGATCATTAATTCTTAGACCCCTTTCACACGAGCATGTCCGGATTAGGTCCGGATGCGTTGCGGATGCGTTCAGTGAAAACTGTGCGATTTCACAGGCAAAGCCATTCAGTTTTGCCTGCGATTGCGTTCAGTTGTTCAGTTTTTTCCGCGCGGGTGCAATGCGTTTTGACGCGTTTTTCACGCGCGTGATAAAAAACTGAAGGTTTACAAACAACATGTCCTAGCAACCATCAGTGAAAAACGCAACGCACCCGCACTTGCTTGCGGATGCAATGCGTTTTTCACGCAGCCCCATTCATTTCTATGGGGCTAGGGATGCGTGAAAAACGAAGAATATAGAACATGCTGCGATTTTCACGCAACGCACAAGAGATGCGTGAAAAAAAACGCCCATGTACACAGACCCATTGAAATGAATGGGTCAGGATTCAGTGCGGGTGCAATGCGTTCACATCACGCATTGCACCCGCGCAGAAAACTCGCTCGTGTGAAAGGGGCCTTATTTTCAATGGCCTCTTTGTCCTCCCCACATATACCTTTTCACAGGGGCATCTGATATAGTAGATGACTCCACTTGTGTGACAATTAAGGTGACTCCTAATTTTGTAGCTTTTTTGTTTTGGTGGCCATTTTGTAAAAGGGCAGTGCACTTGCACCTGCATATGTGCCAGGGACAATAATTTAATCCTGTTCTTGTAGTTCAGTGGGCGACATATACCCATTTTTTAAGTGCACCTGCACTGCATATGTGCCAGGGGAAGGGAAAATAATGTAGGTAATGCGTCTGAATTCAGGGACCCAGGGGGTGACATATTGACATATTTACATTTTCATTGTAATAAATTCAGTAAATCCATCTGTTAGATTCTGGGGGACAAATTCAATTTTTTTTTTGCCATAAAGTACCTTTGCGGCCTGCACACCATTTCTGAGAGTGAAATATAATCAGTAAATCCAGCTCTTCGATTGTGGGTGGACATTACCACGGTTATCAGACCAGTCATTCACAAGTGGCTTGGAGGGTGTGTTCCGGCTGCACTGCATACCTGACTGGGAAATATATTCTGTAAATTCGGTCGCGTTTAGATTGCTGGGTGATCTGTACCCCTTTTTTCTTTCAAACTACCCCTGCACTGCATACCTGACTGGGAAATAAATTTTGTAAATCCGTCTGTTAGTTCGGTGGGTGAATGCAAAGAATGAGGAGAATGTCAAATAATGGATGTGGCCTGGTCGTGGTGCTGCTGGTGGTGATGGAGCTCCTGTTGCAGGGAGAGGACGTGGTCGATCTGTGCCAGCTACACGCCCAAATGAAACACCTTTCTCAGGTGCGCGTAGGCAACAGAACGTTCAGCGTTATTTTGTAGGCCCGAATGCCGCTTTATGAATGGTAAGGCCAGAACAAGTACAGGCGATAGTATATTAGATGGCTGACAGTGCCTCCAGTACCTTCACATTGTCTCCCACCCAGTCCCCTGCTGAAAGCTCAGAGTTGGCACCTACAGGCCATGGGAATCTATCTTGCACCTCACCCCCTTGCAAATCAGTCAAGCAGTCTGAGCCCCAAGTAATGCATCAGTCTCTTATGCTTTTTTATGACTCTGCCGGCAGGGTTTCCCAGGGCCATCCACATAGCCCTGCCCCAGAAGTGGAAGAGATTGAGTGCACTGATGCCCAACCACTTATGTTTCAGGATGTGGACATGGGAAGACCACCGCAGCACTTCTCTGATGATGGCGAAACACAGATGCCAACTGCTGCGCCTTTCTGCAGTGTGCAGACCAACAAGGAGGGCAGGGGGGAAGAGTGGTTGCAAGATGATGTGGGGGATGATTAGGTCCTAGACCCCACATGGAATCAAGGTCATAATAGTGATGTCTGCAGTTCAGAGGAAGAGGTGGTGGTTGCACAGAGCAACCAGCACAGCAAAAGAGGGAGCAGAGTGCAAAAACAGAGCGGCCGTCCTCTAGACAGTATGCCTGCTACTGCCCACCACACCCAGGGACCGAACACACCAAAGCCAGCTCCAAGGAATTGTTCCCTGGTGTGGCAGTTCTTCAGAAAATGTGCTGATGACAAGACGCAAGGGGTTTGCACGCTGTGCAATCAGAGCCTGAAGTGAGGCATAAACGTTTTAAACCTGAGCAACACCTGCATGACCAGGCATCTAATTGCAAAGCACGACCTGCAGTGGAGTAAACACCTCAAGGTCTCAGGCTCCTCCTGCTCCCTCTTCTGCTGCAGTCTCGGCCTCTTCCTCCCCCTCTGGAGTGACAGTGGCACCAGCCACCCAGCAAACAGAGGATGTGTCAGCAACGCCACCACGTCCGTCACCGTCACCAAGCATCTCCACAATGTCCCATGGAAGCGTTCAGCTGTCCATCTCCCAAACACTGGAGAGAAAGAGGAAGTACCCCCCTACCCACCCGCGATCCCTGGCCCTGAATACAAGAATTTCAAAATTCCTGGCCTTTAAAATGCTGTCATTCCGTCTGGTGGAGACAGACACTTTTAAAAACCTTCCCTGCACAACCAAGTGTGCACTGCACAACGACATCTGTGCCAAGGTCTACATAACCACCGATACGTGGACCAGTAAGCACGGGCAGGGATGTTATATCTCCCTAACTGCACACTGGGTAAATGCAGTGGCGGCTGGGCCTGAGGCAGATAGCAGTGTGCCGCATGTCCTTCCTCTACCGACGATTGCAGGGCATTTCTCTTTTCCTCTGGTTGCCTCCTCCTCCTACTCCGCTTCCTCCTCTACCACCCCCTCATCCGGTCAGCGTAACACTTTCACCACCAACTTCAGCACAGCCAGGGGGAAATGACAGCAGACTGTTTTGAAATTCATCTGTTTGGGGGAAAAACCCCACACCAAGCAGAAGCTTTGGACGGGCCTGGAACAACAGACCAATGAGTGGTTGGTGCCACTGAGCCTCAAGCCCGGCCTGGTGGTGTACGATAATGGGCGAAATCTCATAGCAGCTCTGGGCCTAGCAGGTTTGACGCACATCCCTTGTCTGGCGCATGTGCTGTATTTCGTGGTGCAGAAATTCTTGAAAAACGACCCCGATATATCAGAGCTGCTGCAATAAGTGCGGGCCGTCTGTGCGCGCTTTCGGCGTTCTCACCCTGCTGCTGCTCGCCTGCCTGCTCTGCAGCGTAACTTCGGCCTTCCCACTCACCGCTTCATTTGCGGCGTTTTCACAAGGTTAAAAACACCATTGCTCATTAGAGCTAATAATTCACCACTTTTATCCCTGACTTTAAAACTTGACTTTTAATAGTAATTTTAAAATAACAGGTGAGCAATTTAGATTTAAAAATACTATCTAGATTACAACCTAGAGCGTGAATTTATGTAGATAAGGGCTACTGTGTGTGTGCACAACCCACTAGGATTGCCCTCTGCCAATCACAGGCTGATGCTTATTCTAAAATCTATGGCTGTATTTGTGATCATTGAGAGTAGCTAACCCTCTATTCTAACAGCTAAATCGCTGCGACAACCTGCAGGTAATCGCTCTAGGGTGAATTAAGCAGAGCTTAAAGACCATTAGAATCCGTGGGGTTTGTGCAAAAATACATTAGGACCACGCCGTGGTGATCTGGACAAAATCCTCTATCAAGAGGAAGCCAGATGGATATACCGTTTGCAGAGTCTAAGTCCCAAAGGCCTCAATGAAGTTTACTTTTTCATCATTTCTGTGAAGTGCAATGGTGCATCATCTAATTAAAGATTATAGTATGTGAGCCTATTTGACGTTTAGTACATAGATATGGCATGGTTCTAGGTAAAACCATTTTTTTGTTGACAGAAAATTAATTTGTACCCAATGGTTATGTATTATGATTTTCGGATATATACAGATTTGTTAGTGGCTAGTGGTTTCCTGGACTGAATATAATCTTAGTTTGAGCACTCTCAATGCACTTTACTGCTGATTTGTAGGAGCACAGTGTCAGAAAAGTGAGTATAAAGATAAAAATTACATAATTGGACTCGGTGTCACTTACACTATTCACTGCTTACATTTGGGGGTGTAAATAAGTAACATATGACTAAAGTGAAGGGGAAAAATTAGGCAACTTTTATTTCTGCTGTTTACTGATCACCTTAATGTGTTCACTATATTGTATGGGTTACCATGCTGACAGGGATACTAAATACTTTTCTGTGATATTTAATAGTAAGAATGTTACCAAAACACATTTATTGTAATGCTTTTTTGCGCCAACATTTTTCTAGTAATATTTGCTTTGCAGAAACATATAACTTTTAATAGAAAAGAGATGGAAAATAAAAGTTCAGTTTTGCTGCCAAAACCTTTGCTAAATACAGTATATTGCAAAGGTAAGTACTAGGAATCACACACATTTAAAAAAAACAGTCATGCAAAATCCGCCTTCCAAAAACCATATGGCGTTCCCTTCCTTCTACGCCCTTCCGTGTGCCCGTACAGTAGTTTACGACCACATATGGGGTGTTTCTGCAAACTTCAGAATCAGGGCAATAAATATTGAGTTTTGTTTGGCTGTTAACCCTTGCTTTGTTACTGGAAACATGGATTAAAATGGAAAATGTGAAAAAAAAGCTGTTTTGGGATCGTTTTATTTTTTGTTATTTACATAGATGATCTGACAGGTTAGATCATGTGCTATTTCTATAGAGCAGGTTGTTTTGGACGCGACAATACCAAATATGACTACTTTTTGTTTCAGTTTTAAATAATAAAGCATTTTTGAAAAAAAAATGATTTTTTAGTGTCTCCACATTCTGTAAGCCATATATTTTTTTTTTTTTGGGCGACTGTCTTATGTAGGGGCTCATTTTTTGCAAAATAAGATGGCGGTTTGATTGGCACTATATTGGAGTGCATATGACATTTTGGTCGCTTGCTATCACACTTTTTGTGATGTAAAGTGACAAAAATGTCTTTTGACACCGTATTTATATATTTTTTTGCTGTGTTCACCTAAGGGGTTAGTTCATGTGTTATTTTTATAGAGCAGGTTGTTAAGGACGTGGCAATACATAATATGTATACTTTTTATTTATTTATTTAAGTTTTACACAATAATATAATTTTTGAAACAAAATAAAATTCATGTTTTAATGTCTCCATAGTCTGAAAGCCAATTTTTTTTATTTTTTTTATTTTTTTTGGGGGCTATTGTCCTATGTAGGGTATCATTTTTTGCGGGATCAGATGCCTGATTGATTGGCACTATTTTGGGGTTCATATACATTTTTGATTGCTTGCTGTTACAATTTTTGTGATGTGAGGTGACAAAAATGTTTCATTTTACAGTATTTACCTGAGAGGTTAGATCATGGGAGATTTTTATAGAGCAGGATTTTATGGACCCGGCGATACCTAATATGTATGCTTTTTTTTATTTATTTTACTTTAACACAAAATTTTAGAAAAAAAAATGTTTTAATGTCTGCATAGTCTGAGAGCCATATTTTTTATTTTTTGGGGAGATTTTCCTATTAACCGCTACAGGACCGCCTAACGCAGGGATGCGTCCTGCGGGCGGTCCTGTAGCTCTGAGATGACGCGTCAGCGCGTCATCTCGTGAGAGCCGAGATTTCCTGTGAACGCGCGCGCGTGCGCGCGCGCGTTCACAGAGAAGCGCAGCACGGCAGTTAGGCTACAGCCTGCCAGCGATGATCCATCGCTGGCAGGCTGTAGATGCGAATAAAATCGCATCAAACAGCTATATCAGACGCTGTTTTGTGAACAGCGTCTGATATAGCTGCTACCTGGTCCTCTGGTGGTCCCATTTGCTGGGATCGACCACCAGAGGACCAGGTAACTACAGTAAAGTTGCACCAAACACTACACTAACCCCCCTCACCTATTAACCCCTTGATCACCCCATCTAGACCCCTGATCACCCCCTGTCATTGATCACACCCCTTGTAAGGCTCCATTAAGACGTCCATATGTGTTTTGCGGATCCGTGGATTCACGGATCCGTGGATTCACTGATCCGTGGATCCGATCCGCGGATCCGATCCGCGAATCCGATCCGCGAATCCTCAAAACACGGACACCGGCAATGTGCTTTCCGCATTTTGCAGATCCGCACATTGCCAGAACTATATAGAAAATGCTTTTTCTTGTCCGCAATTGCGGACAAGAATAGGACATGTTCTATATTTTTGCGGAACGGAAGTGCAGACCCGGAAGCGCGGATCCGTAATTCCGGATCCGAGCGGGACAAAGTCTGTCCCCATAGAAATAAATGGGTCCGCAATTCCATTCCGCGAACAGAATTTCGGACGTGTGAATGGGGCATAAGGGTCCCTTATCACCGCCAGTTAGTTAGCTACTTGTTAGGTAGCTAGCGCCCAGCCCACCGCACCGCAGTCACTGATTTTGGCAGAGATTTTTTCATCCACATTGACCGATGCGAATGAAAAAATCTGTGCCGTTAATTATTTTTTTTTTCAGCGCAGAGGCTAAACGGAAAAAAAAATCTCATTACCCGTATGCTCAATATAAGGAGAATCGCAGAAACTCCTAATGCTGGCCATACGTGTAATGATTGCGGAGACCCTCAAATGCCAGAGCAGTACAAAAACCCCACATGTGACCCCATTTTAGAAAGAAGACACCCCAAGGTATTCCGTGATGGGTATGGTGAGTTCATGCAAAATTTTATTTTTTGTCACAAGTTAGTGGAATATGAGACTGTAAAAAAAAAAAAAATCAATTTCCGCTAACTTGTGCCAAATTTTTTTTTTTCTGTGAACTCGCCATGCCCCTCACGGAATACCTTGGGGTGTCTTCGTTCCACAATGGGGTCACTTGTGGGGTATTTATACTGACCTGGCATTTTAGGGGTCCTAAAGCGTGAGAATCCAAATGCGTAAAAATGTCCTATGAAATCCTAAAGGTACTCATTGGTTTTAGGGCCCCTTTGCGCATCTTGGCTGCAAAAAAGTGTTACTCATGTGGTATCGCCGTATTCAGGAGAAGTAGGGCAATGTGTTTTGGGGTGTATTTTTACATAGACCCATGCTGGGTGTGAGAAATATCGCTGTAAACGACAACTTTTTAAATTTTTTTATTCAAAGTTGTCAATTTACAGAGATATTTCTCTCACCCAGCATGGGTATATGTAAAAATACACCCCAAAACACATTGCCCTACTTCTCCTGAGTACGGCGATGCCACATGTGTGACACTTTTTTTGCAGCCAAGATGCGCAAAGGGGCCCAAATTCCAACGAGTACCTTTTAGGAGGGCATTTTTACGCATTTTTCTTCTCACGCTTTAGGACCCCTAAAATGCCAGGGCAGTATAAATACCCCACATGTGACCCCATTTTGGAAAGAAGACACCCCAAGGTATTCGCTGATGGGCATAGTGAGTCCATGAAAAATTAAACTTTTTGTCAAAAATTAGCGGAAAGGGAGACTTTGTGAGAAAAAACAATAAAAAATCAATTTCCACTAACTTGTGCCAAAAAAAAAAATCTTCTATGAACTCGCCATGCCCCTCATGGAATACCTTGGGGTGTCTTCTTTCCAAAATGGGATCACATGTGGGGTATTTCTACTGCCCTGGCATTTTAGGGGCCCTAAAGCGTGAGAAGAAAAATGCGTAAAAATGCCCTCCTAAAAGGTACTCATTGGAATTTGGGCCCCTTTGCGCATCTTGGCTGCAAAAAAGTGTCACACATGTGGTATCGCCGTACTCAGGATAAGTAGGGCAATGTGTTTTGGGGTGTATTTTTACATATACCCATACTGGGTGAGAGAAATATCTCTGTAAATTGACAACTTTGAATTAAACAATTTAAAAAGTTGTCATTTACAGCGATATTTCTCACACGCAGCATGGGTATATGTAAAAATACACCCCAAATCACATTGCCCTACTTCTCCTGAGTACGGCGATACCACATGTGTGACACTTTTGCAGCCTAGATGCGCAAAGGGCCCAAATTCCAATGAGTACCTTTAGGATTTCACAGGGCATTTTTATGCATTTGATTCTCACACTTTAGGGACCCCTAAAATGCCAGTTGAGTATAAATACCCCACATGTGACCCCATTTTGGAAAGAAGACACCCCAAGGTATTCCGTGATGGGCATGGTGAGTCCACAGAAATTTTACTTTTTGGCACAAGTCAGCGGAAAGTGATTATTATTTTTTGAATTTTGATTTTTACAAAGTCTCATATTCCACTAACTTGTGACAAAAATAAAATCTTACTATGAACTCACCATGCCCCTCATAGAATACCTTGGGGTGTCTTCTTTCAAAATGGGGTCACATGTGGGTATTTATACTGTCCTGGCATTTTAGGGGCCCTAAAGCGTGAGAAGAAGTCTGGAATCAAATGCGTAAAAATGCCCTGAAATCCTAAAGGTACTCATTGGATTTAGGGCCCTTTGCGCATCTAGGCTGCAAAAAGTGGCACACATGTGGTATCGCCGTACTCAGGATAAGTAGGGCAATGTGTTTTGGGGTGTATTTTATATATACCCATACTTGGTGTGAGAAATATCTCTGTAAATTGACAACTTTGATAAACAATTTTATACAAAGTTGACAATTTACAGAGATATTTCTCACCCAACATGGGTATATGTAAAAATACACCCCAAATCACATTGCCCTACTTCTCCTGAGTACGGCGATACCACATGAGTGACACTTTTTGCAGCCTGGATGCGCAAAGGGGCCCAAATTCCAATGAGTACCTTTAGGTTTCACAGGGCATTTTATGCATTTAGTTCTCACACTTTAGGGCCCTAAAATGCCAGTTGAGTATAAATACCCCACATGTGACCCCATTTTGGAAAGAAGACACCCCAAGGTATTCACGTGAGGGGCATGGTGAGTCCATCAGAGATTTTTATTTTTGGCACAAGTCAGCAGAAATTGATTATTATTTTTTTTAATTTTGTTTTTCACAAAGTCTCATATTCCACTAACTTGTGACAAAAATAAAATGTTACATGAACTCACCATACCCCTCACAGAATACCTTGGGGTGTCTTCTTTCAAAATGGGGTCACATGTGGGTATTTATACTGTCCTGGCATTTTAGGGGCCCCTAAAGCGTGAGAAGAAGTCTGGAATCCAAATGCGTAAAAATGCCCTGTGAAATCCTAAAGGTACTCATTGGTTTTAGGGCTCTTTGCATTCAGGCTGCAAAAAGTGGCACACATGTGGTATCGCCGTACTCAGGAGAAGTAGGGCACATGTGTTTTGGGGTGTATTTTTATATATACCCATACTTTGTGTGAAAAATATCTCTGTAAATGACAACTTTTAAAAAATTTTATACAAAGTTGACAATTTACAGAGATATTTCTCTCACCCAACATGGGTATATGTAAAAATACACCCCAAACACATTGCCCTACTTCTCCTGAGTACGGCGATACCACATAAGTGACACTTTTGCAGCCAAGATGCAAAGGGCCCAAATTCCAACGGGTACCTTTAGGTTTACATGGCGACTCACAATTAGCCCCGCCCAAAATGCCAGAACAGTAAACACACCCCACAAATGACCCCATTTCGGAAAGTAGACACCCCAAGGTATTCACTGAGGGGCATAGTGAGTCCGTCTGAGATTTTTTTTTTTTTGCCAGAAGTTATCAGAAATTGAAACTTTTTTTTTTATTTTTTCTTTCTCAGAAAGTGTCATTTTCTGCTAACTTGTGAAAAAAAATGAAATGATACATGAACTCACCATGCCCCTCCGCGAATACTTTGGGGTGTCTTCTTTCTAAAATGGTGTCATTTGGGGGATATTTATACTATCCTAACATTCTAGCACCTGAATAAAAATGACAGGTGCTCAGAAAGTCAGAGCTGCTTCAAAATGCCGAAATTCACTTTTTTGCACCATAGTTTGTAAACGCTATAACTTTTACCCAAACCAATAAATATACACTTATTGGACTTTTTTTTATCAAAGACATGTAGAACAATAAATTTAGAGAAAAATTTATATAGAAATGTAGTTTTTTTTTAAAAATTTTACAACAGAAAGTGAAAAATGTCATTTTTTTGCAAAAATGTCGTTAAATTTGTATTAATGGCAAAAAAAGTAAAAATGTCAGCAACAATGAAATACCACCAAATGAAAGCTCTATTAGTGAGAAGAAAAGGAGGTAAAATTCATTTGGGTGGTAAGTTGTATGACGGAGCAATAAACGGTGAAAGTAGTGTAGTGCGGAATTGTAAAAAGTGGCCTGGTCATTAAGGGTGTTTAAGCTAGGGGGGCTGAAGCGGTTAAGGGGCAAATTTTTTGCGGAATGACATGGCGATTTGATTGATAATATTTTGGGAGGCATACACTTTTTTGATCGCTTGATATTTTTTGTGATGTAAGGTTACAAAAAATGACTTTTTTTACACCATTTTTCTAATGGTGTTCACCTGAGGGGTTAGGTCATGTGATATTTTCATAGACCAGGTTTTTACGGACGCGGCGATACCTTATATGTTTAGTGTATTTTATTTTTGAATTTTTATTTAGTGATAAATGTGTTTTTTTAATTTTTTCTTTTTTTCACTTTGTTTAACTTTTTTTTTTACACAGACCCACTTGGTTCGTAAAGATCCTGTGGGTCTGAGGTCTATATAATACAGTACACTATATAGTGTACTGTACTGTATTTTTTACTTTAGACTTAGGCTTCAAGCACACAAACTTTTCTTTCCGTTTCCGTTCCGTTTTTTTGCGGACCATATGCAGAACCATTCCTTTCAATGCGTCCGCAAAAAAAACGGGAGGTACTCTGTATGAATTCTGTTTCCGTATGTCCGTTTTTCCGTTCCGCAAAAAAAATTGGATAAACAAGGATAGGCATTATTACAATGGATCCGCAAAAATAACAGATCCGCAAAAAAAACGGATGCCATATGGAACATCATCAGTTTTTATTGCGGATCTGCAATTTGCGGACCACAAAACACATACGGTCGTGTGCATAAGGCCTTAGTCTGATCACACTTCTGCCTTTAGCAGAAGACAGATCAGACTTACATTACCATGGCAAGAAGGATGCCACTGAAAGTGTCCTGCTGCCATGGTAACCATCACCCTCTGCCAAAACAGAGCAGCAGGTGATGGGGAGGGAGTGGGACTCCCTCCCTCTGTGTTACCATTAAGAATTGGGGGCTGCAAGGGCACAGCAGCTCCCGATGGGAGAGGGAGGCAGCTCCCTCCCTGTTAACCCCTTCCATACAGCAGACCGTACGGACCGCGATATGCAAGAGGTTAAACGGCTGGCATCTGAACAAGCACATATGCCAGCTGTTTTTAACAGAGTGTCAGCAATGTGCTGACACTCTGCTAAAACCACTAGACCACCACGGATTTTTAGAGCCTGCCGCACCACCCACGCCACATCAGCGCTGCCCGAAACCTCCCCCCCCCCTGCACAGCCCGCCGGGCAAAAAAAATAAAATAAACTGCAACTTTTAAGTTTCTGTTCTCCGTGGTCACGGACCGCGGGGATCAGAAACTTCAAAAAGCGCTGCAAACTGCAGGTCTGAATTGACCTGCAGTTTGCAGCGATCGCCGATATGGGGGGGGGTCACAGGACCCCCCATGGCATTTGAATATGGTTCCTGCTGCACGATTGCCGCAGGAACCATGTTCCTAGCGCAATATTTTTTTTTATATATGCGATTTTCTTCAGGACTTATGGGTACGCCCTGTGTCCTTAGGGACTCGGACATCAGGGCGTACCCATACGTCCTATGTCCTTAAGGGGTTAAAGTGGTTGTGTCACTTCAGCAAGTGGCATTTATTATGTAGAGAAAGTTAATACAAGGCACTTACTAATGTATTGTGATTGTCCATATTGCTTCCTTTGCTGGCTTCATTTAATTTTTCCATCACATTCTATAGGATAGGTCATCAATATTAGATCAGCAGGGGTCTGACACTCGGCACTAACACCGATTAGCTGTTTGAGGAGACGGCGTGCGTTGTGCGCATGTGCTGTCTCCCTTCTCTCTTCCTGCCCTGCTGCTGTATGTTTATCGGACAGCAGCAGTGAACAGTACGCACCATCTCCTGAAACAGCTAATCGGTGGGGGTATTGGACTGCGTTTTTAGCACATTATTACAGCATGTGGACCCCCTCTTCTGATTTTGCCCAGGGCCACATTTTGTCTAACCCTGGGTTCACACCTGAGCGTTTTACAGCGCGTTCAAACGCGCTGTAAAACGCTCAACACATGAAAACCAATGCATCCCTATGGGAGTGGTTCACACTTGCGCGTTTTACAGCGCGTAAAAACACGCTGTAAAACGCCCGATGCATAAGCTCGTTCAGGAGCGTTTTTTTGGCCGTTTGTCGCGCTTTTCCTCCCATAGACTTCAATGGGAACGCGCGTTTAACGCGCGTTTAACGCGCGTTAAGTGTAGAGATGCCCTTTTTTAATTGGTCTCCAGACCAATTAAAAAAAGTCTCCAGAGTCACGAACGCGCGTAAAACGCGCGTTTACTATTGCCAAAAACGCGCATAAAAACGCGCGACTAAAACGCGCGTAAAACGCGCGTCTTAGAAACGCTCAGGTCTGAACCCAGTGTAAAACCAGCCCTGCTGCTGCTGACCTCCTCACCACTGTGACCTGCAGAGCCCAGCCAGAAAGGTATCTCCAGCATCCCACATCGCACAGACACAGCAGACAGACCGCGCATGTGCTGCAGGGTGGAAGGAGGACACAGTGAGTTTACACTGGGTCATTGGTGTGTATGTATATATGCTAATGTGTGTGTGTGTGTGTATGTATATATATATATATATATATATATATATATATATGTACACAAAACACTATTCACTGCTTACCACACAGCAGACCCCCATAGACATATGCCTTAAATTCTGAAGGGGGGTGGAGGGGTTTCAGTCCCTGCCCTTTATTGCCTAATTACTAATAGCCTATTTCTAAAAGGGTAGGAGGTACTGAACCCCCCTCAGAATCTGTATGTGTGTGTGTATATATATATATATATATATAGATATATATATATATATATATATATATATATATACTGTATATTATACACACACATATACATCATGTATTGTAAGACCTCTTTTTGCTTTCTACATAGATGTGTAGTGCAGTGATGGCACAGGCTCAAAAGTTGAGCCTGTGCCATCAGCTGTTGGTGTCGGCTATACATTGCTGAATCTAGCAGGACTGGAGTTAGCAACTTAGCACCAGTTCTGCCATCTTAACCCGTTAGATGCTTCATGTGAAGATAAACACAATGCACATAATATGTACCTTTATTGTTCTTATAAGGGCTTATAAGGGCTCATGCCTTTTGCGGTCCGCAAAACACAGACACTGTCTGTCTCCATTCTGCATCCGACCCACAAACAATGTGGATTGGATGTGGACAAAAAGACGTTGGTGTGCATGAGCCCGTAGGTTAGTGCAATAATTGTACCTTTTTTTAGGGGGGGGGGCAATTATGAGTTTTGCTATAGGGCCCCATGATTTCTATGTACGCTCCTGCGTCCCCCATTGACTTTCAATGGAGTTCATGACGGATCCGTCCTTGCTATTTTAACAATAATACAACCGGATCTGTTTATAACGGATGCAGATGGTTGTTTTATCAGTAACGGAAGCGTTTTTGCTGATCCATGACGGATCCAGCAAAAAACGCTAGTGTGAAAGTAGCCTAAGTTAAATGGATGTCATAAATGTGATGTGAACAGTCCTATGTATTATACGTTTACAATGGCATATTGTATGCATACAAAACACAAATATAGACACATATATACCGTACACACACATACAGTATATACATACATATATGTATGCACCCACACATGACTACATACACACATATAGTATACACATATTTATACATACCGATGCAGTGATGACCACTAAAGGGATACTTACTGCAAAAAAAGTTAACACTGATGTCATCCATGTTGTGTCTGTGGTTCTCACAGACCCATAGTCTATAATGTTGCGTGAAGGATCCATTATCAATGAAACAACAGGCCAAGCTTCCATGGTGACACCATGATCCACAGTTTGTGGAAAACCAGTGATGTGTGAATACATACATGAAAGTCAATGGGCACGTGGGCTGTCTGTAGAGACCACGGACAGCACACTTCCATAACTTCCATGCCATTGTATATATTATTTGTAAATGCACATAATATGTAATCCATGGCACAGAAATAAATGAAATGAGTTGTCTGGGAGTGTAAAAAGTTGGCATATCAGTAGGGAATGTACTAAAATAACATTACTAAGCAGTTGCACCCCCTGTAGCTACTGTGCCAACGTTCTAGTGGTCCCTTTCCAGTGCTGTCCTGCAGTGATGCTACATACATTCATATAACCACTGTAGCCAATCACTCAGTGGCCACGTGGATAGGGTATACCATTGCAGAAGGGACTGTTATGCTAATGTTTTACACTTTACACACATTTAAAAGGGTTTTCCAGGAATTTTCTACTGATGACCTATCCCCTGGATAGGTCATCAGTAGCTGATGGGTGGGGGTTTGACACCCTGGACCCCCATGGATCACCTGTTCAAGTAGACAGCGGCGCTTCCGTGAACGCTGGGGGCTTCTCGCTGCTTACCTAGCACAGCGTTGTACATAGTATAGCGGCTGTGCTTGGTATTGGACTCAGCCCCATTCATACATCTGAGGGGTACAATGACGGGGGCATAATTGCACCCACTACTTGCAAAGAAATACGCTTCGTGACGAGGTAATTTGTCACAAAGTAAATTTTTTTGTAAAATTCGGCGGAGCAGCTGAATTTTTGAATAATTTGATCATCTCTAATTACAACATTAACTAACACGGATTGTTCTATCTGAAAACAATATTACATTCTACTTTTATCCCCTGTACCGCATAGAAAAATAGTAAATGCATCCTATGACTGTGTCGCTCTGCTTGGCACTGTTAGTACATACTGGAAGTTATAGTTTCCCTACAGATGTGGAGCCGTAGCTTGCCGACCATCGATTTAGACAATGCTATTGTGCTAAACCCACAATTTGCTAAAGTGTTATGCCTAAAAGCTAACGATCCTCATTCTGGATAATGCTTCTTAAAAAAAGAATCTGAAGCCGCTCCACAATGGAGAACTTAAACATCTTGGTCTTTTCTCAGTAAACACTTGAAAGTTATCATGTGCAGCAGATGGAATGGAATATACAGCTTGAAGACAGCTATATAAATATATCCTTGATGTCTGTTTTGCTTTTCAATTCACATTGAAAGTACAAAGGTAGTAGAGAACGCCAGTCAGGGCTGCGCTGCTCTCTTGATATTTATTCCAGATGTTGGCTAGACTTTGTGGAGCCAGGCTTATGGAACATGGGCTGAAGAAAGTTGTCTTTTCTTCCAGGTGTGATGCTTCATGCTGACTCCTTCACACACTTGCCTGTCTTATACAAACACACTAAGCTATGTGACAAGCATTTACCACCGGCTTCGCCTCCCACTAACCTCCCCTCATTACAAGAGGTCCGGTGGACAGTTCCTCTTCTCCATGTCAAAGAAAGGATCACTACAAGTCTTCCATGTCATCCTTCTGTGCTGAGCTTGTGTTGGAATATTCCTAATGCCTTCTTCAAGTATTTAGAGGGTGTATTTGACACAATATGCAGATGCCAAGCTGCTAATAGGACTTTTATGTTTATGCAAGCTCAAAAAAGGAGGTTTAATAATTTAACTTCTGGATTAAGGATAGGGCAGTAGAGCAGTGAGCAATAAATCTCACAGGCGCCAACCTCTCCTTATCCATGAACAGATTTTGTCTGGGCTGGGTGACCACAGTATAAGACATACATCATATGTTTAAAATATTTTTTTAATTAATGAAATACTATTACAGTAATGTTTCAGCATGATTATCTATCTATTAATGTTGAGCGAACCCGAACTGCAAAGTTCGGGTCTGTACCGAACTTTACGATTTTTGTTACCCGGACCCAAACTTTGCCAGAAAAGTTCGGGTTTGAGTTCGGTGTTTGGACATTTAATAAAGCTTGTTGAAATGATGCAGGGTAGCTAATCAACAATTTTTTAAGCTGTGGGCACTTAGGAGTAATCACAGCCATGCCTACTAATGACATGGCTGTGATTGGCCGGTGCATCATGTGACCCAGCCTCTATATAAGCTGGATCACTGGTAGCACCGCCCATTCTTCTCCTCCTACTCATTTTCCTTCTCTACTGCCTCCTCATCCTCTCAGCGTAACACCTTCACCACCAACTTCAGCACAGCCAGGGGAAAACGACAGCAGGCTTTTTTGAAACTCAACTGTTTGGGGGAAAAAGCCCACACTGCAGCGGAGCTGTGGACGGGCCTGGAAAAACAGATTAATGAGTGGTTGGTGCCACTGAGCCTCAAGCCCGGCGTGGTGGTGGTGGTGGGCGATAATGGGCGAAATCTGGTAGCAGCTCTGGACCTAGCTGGTTTGACTCACATCCCTTGTCTGGCTCATGTGCTGAATTTGGTGGTGCAGAGGTTCCTGAAAAATTACCCCATTATGTCAGAGCTGCTGCAGAAAGAGCGGCCTGTTGTCGCTGCAGTGCAACTTTGGCCTTCCCGCTCACCGCCTCATATGTAACGTGCCCACAAGGTGGAACTCCACCTTGCACATGATGGAGAGACTGTGCGAGTAGCAGGCGATAGTGGAGTTTCAGCTGGAGCACACACGGGTAAGTCGCTCTGCGGAACACCACCACTTCACCACCATTGAGTGGGCCTCCATGCGGGAAATCTGTGCCATGTTGCGCTGTTTTGAGTACTCCACCAACATGGGCAGTGCCAATGACGCCGTCCTCAGCGTTATTATCCCACTACTATTTCTCCTTAAAAACATGCTTCGGGCAATGATGGAAGAGGATGTGGCACAGAAGGAGGAGGAGGAAGAGGGATCTTTTCCACGGCTATCTGGCCAGTCATTCACAAGTGGCTCGGAGGGTGGGTTCCTGCTCCAACATAGGCCAGGTACACAATTGTCCAGTCATGGCACAGTTCTGGAGGGTGAGGAGGAGGAGGATGATGAGTAGGAGGAACCGTGTTCACAGCAGGGTGGAACCCAAAGCACCTCATGGGCATCACTGGAGCATGGCTGGGGGGATACAGAGGACACAGACGATACACCTCCCACATAGGACAGCTTGTCATTGCCTCTGGGCAGCCTAGCACACATGCTGCAGTGCCTGTGCAACGACCGCCAAGTTGCCAACATTCTAACTTGTGCTGATTACTGGGTGGCCACCCTGCTGGATTCCCACTACAAGGACAACGTGCCATCCTTAATTCCGTCACTGGAGCATGATCGGAAGATGCACGAGTACAAGCGCACGTCGGTGGCTCAGTGAAAGCAGAAGACGAAATGCAGAGGAGGAGGTAGAAGTCGCCAACGCAGCTGGGGCACCGCCAGCACCTCAGACGGGAGGGTTAGCATGGCCAAAATTTGGAAAAGCTTTGTCAACACGCCACAATAACCAGCACAACCAGCTGATATGGAACGTCTTAGCAGGAGGCAGCAACTTGGTGGAACAGTACATGTGCACACGCCTACATGTACTGACTGATGGGTCTGCCCCGTTCAACTTCTGGGTCTCCAAATTGGGCAAATGGCCTGAGATTGCCCTTTACGCCTTGGAGGTGCTGGCCTGCCCTGCGGCCAGTATATTGTCCGAACGTGTGTTTAGCACGACAGGGGGGGGGGAATTGTCTTCCCAAATTTATAAAAAGTAAAAAGAAAGAAAGAAAGAAAGTAAAATAAAAGAAAATACGACAAAAACAGTGTTGGCTACCTCCTCCTCCTCCACCACCGCTTCCACCTACACCACCATGTCCACTGCCTCCTCAACCTCCTACTCCACTTTGACCTCCGCCTTCTAGTTCAAAATCATTATCTTTTACTTTTTTTATATTTTATGTTATTTTAAGTCATTTCCCTAACCACATTTGTTTCCAAGGCAATTGTCCTGCTCTTAGCCCCATTTTGCCTCCTTTTGCAGCCCTCTAGCTCTTTCTATTACTTTTTAGAGCCATTTTAGTGCCCCAAAGTTTGGGTCCCCATTGACTTCAATGGGTTCGGGGTCAAGTTCGGGTCCCAAACTCGAAATTTGCTGCGAAGTTCGGCCGAACCCAGCGAACCCAAACTTCCAGGTGTTCACTCAACCCTAATCTCTATCTGTCTGTCTATCTATCTATCTATCTATCTATCTATCTATCTATCTATCTCTCTATCTATCAATCTTGAATGGTAGTGATAGTAAACTGATAGGTCATCAGTATCTGATCAGTGGTGGCCTGACACCTGGAACCCCGCTACACCCTTTCCAAACAGGGGTTTTGCTGTGTGCAATCTCCCGATGTTATCTCTAGTACAGAGAGAAGGGGAGAGCAGAGAGAGCTGTCAGAAACAGGAGGATAATTCAGCAGCACTAGCAGGTAGGTGGAGCATTGACACACTCTGCAGAAGCTTCAGGTGGGATGTTGATGGGCACTGCACTTATAATAGAGGTAAACCATATTCTTTAGTATGTTAAATATAAGGTATTTATTGTGTAAACTGAACTGTGAACTGTTGGTAGGAAGAGTTTAACTGCCAGAGACAGGGTAAGAAATAAGCTAAGTCAGAGGTCAGTGAATGGGTTGCATTTCCACTCTGGAGAGCAAACTCCCGAGAGATGAATTTGATAAATAGTAGTGTTCTACAAAGAAGCATTGTGACAGCACAGACTGAATGCTGACAGACACAGCAGCTAGAAAGAGGGCCAGCCAAATACTGCATATTGGTTAGCTAACAAATGGAGGTGAGCAACGCTTGCTAAATGGTGTACCACCTCAGAGCTTAGATATGGATGAGAGATACCACAACACCAGCAGCAGCAGAAAGATAACGTGGAACAGCCTATATATTGGTTTTGAACCCCAAATTGCTATGCCTGTTGAAAAAATCATACTCATCTGTTCCCCAGAACTCTCCTCCAGTCCCTAGCTCCCTTCTGGATTCTTCCAGTCCATATTCCATAAACTTCTCGACAGATGGGGTCATTTGCACTGCTGTAGTCAATGACTGGCCTCAGTGGTGGTGTCCTTAAGTGGCATGTGATTCAGCAGTGATGTACTGCTTAGGGATACATGACAATTGAGGGCAGTCATTGGCTTTATCTCTCTCTCCTCAGAAAAATTTACCCAAATTGAATCTCATATTATTTTGATTCTGATCTTTTTTTTAATTTTATTTTTTTTTAATCTTTTTTTTAATTTGATTTATCAAGTTTTTTTTTCTGAAGAATCGATTTGCTCATCTATAGGTTGTGGTATCTATCTTGTCGCCACACATTAATGGTTAACCTATTACTGTCTTCCACAGGTCACAGCATCTCTTGTGACACAAACAAGTAGTTCAGGCGCCGATTATTGTGGCGTTTCAGCAGCAGACTGGCTTGTCTGATTATTGACCCGGCTACCCCACATTTCTTTAACTGCTTCAGGGTGCAGGAGCTAGAAAGCATACATTGACTACTCCTTCTCCTAATTCAGAGATCTCCGTGACGTATTTATACCCTGTACCTCACACCTCAACCTGATAGGTGACTAAAATTCTGGAGTATGGTTAGATATATCTTCAGCAGCAGCTCCCAGCACACATTTTCTTTCTGCCTTAATACTAGGTTTTCAGGGCACTACTATTTTTTATCTCTTAGGCTTTCACTGTGAATTGAGGACCTGCAAAATTACAACATGTGACCAAAAAAGTCATTTGCCAATAAAAACAACTTATTATCCAACAGAAGTAACAGAATGGTCCACTAAGTGACAGCATGACACAAATATAAATGTTACAATACAGGTATGTCACAGTGCAGTCCCATATTGAAAGTGCCTTTCTCGCTGTCCCCTTGGTGGTCCAACTGCACTGCTCATTGCATCCTGCCCAAGACAGTATCACTCCCCATGTAATAGTGCTATGCCTGCAACATCTCTCACCAGGGCCTGCTCACACAGAGTATTTCCCCCATTTTAATGCAATACCTTTCTAAAGAGCCCTCACTGATGATACCAGACCCACATTAGGCCCCTTTCACATCTGCGTTTTTTCTTTTCGTCCTAGAGTTCCGTCCTCGGGGCTCTAGGACGGAAAGATACTGATCGAGGATAATCCTAATGCATCCTGAATGGAGAGAAATCCGTTCAGGATGCATCAGGATGCCTTCCGTTAACTATGTGAATATTTTGTGGACGTTGACAAAACCGCAGCATGCTGCGGATTTGTCTCCGTCCAAAAACCCGGAAGACATGCCATAACGCCGGATCCGGAATTGATGCCCATTGAAGTGCATTAATCAGGATACGGAATTAAGCTAAACGTCATTTCGGCGCATCGCCGGATCCGACATTTAGCTCTGCGCATGCGCAGCAGCAGTTCCGATCGGGGCCCCAGTGTAAGCTGGGGCTCCGATCGGTTACCATGGCATCCAGGACGCTACTGAAGTCCTGGCTGCCATGGTAAGTACCCCGCAGCAGTGTACTTACCTGCGCTGCGGCCTCCGGGCGCTCCTTCATGACGTCACAAGTCCGAGACCATCCCGGGAGAACTTGCACCCACATGGAATATAACCAAAGGTGTGCTGTATACTGGTAAGAATTTTCATGAAGGAGCGCCCGGTGGCCGCAGCGCAGGTAAGTACACTGCTGCGGAGTACTATGGCAGCGAGGACTTCAGTAGCGTCCTGGCTGCCATGGTAACCTGAAAGCATTTCAAAGACTGATCAGGATCCTGATCAGTCTTCAAATGCTTTCAGGCGACTTGCGTTCTGACGGATCCGGCGGGACGGAAGTGCCCGCCGGATCCTCAGAACGCAAGTGTGAAAGAGGCCTTAGCATGTTATCTTGCTGGTATCTGGCATCAGCTTTAGCACATTACATAAGCTTTGCAGTAGGCACCACCATAATAAAGAAGTGGTTCATCTATGAATGAAGATGAAGAATCTGTGTTTGCTCCATGGGTCTGTTTTTTGCCCTCCATGCCATAATCATACTGACCCATAGAATACAAGTAATATGCTAGTTATACTGCATGGTGGGCTTAGTAAAAGTGAAACAAACAATGCCAGAATTGCTTTTTACCATTACTGCCCCAAAAAGTTAATACAAGTTCATTAAAATGCCCCGCAAAAAAACAAAAAAAAAACAACCCCTTATAGAACTACATTGACAGAAAAATAAAAATGCTGTTGCTCTTGGTATCTATAACACAGAAAAAAAGCGTTTCTTTTTTTTTTTACATGACGTGCTATTATTGTGCAGAAGTGGTAAAACATTAAAGCAAAACTAGACATATTTGGAATTGCCGTAATCATACGACCTATGGAATAACAGAAACTCATTCGTTATGTCGCAGAATGAACAGCATAAACTTTAAAACATAAAATAGAATTTGGCTTTGCAGCTGAAGACATCTGTGTTGATCCCATGTTCTTATGTGCCTGTATTGCTGAGAAAAATGAAGTTTCCATTCCGCAAAATTAATCTCAATGGGGCCGCAAAAGATGCGGACATGATACCGTGTGCTGTTCGCATCTGTAGTTCCGTTCCGCGGGCCCGCAAAAAATATAGAGCATGCCCTATTCTTGTCCACAATTTTCTATGATAGCGGCATCCATGTGCGGTCCACAAACTGTGGTACGCACACAGGCCGGTATCCGTGTTTTGCGGATCCACAAAATACTACGGTCATTTGAATATAACCTAAAGCGAAGGCTCTAGGTATAAAGGCAATGTCCCCGTTGATCCTAGTGGCTTCTGTGTAAATCGAAACGTTGCTATGAAGTTTGGTCGATAAACAGACATTGAGATAGTGACACAACGCATGCTGCAGTTCTTCTATCCAGAGGATAGGGAATCAATATAAAAATGCTGGAAACCAAAACAGACTAGAGTTGTGGGGTTCATTTAAATCCTCGTGTCCTCAGTATTTATACTGTAAGTTCAGAGAATGCTCCTAATCCATGACTGACAAACTTTCCTATAAGGCCCCATTCCCATGACCATATTTTTGGTCTGCATCCGATCCGTTTTTTTGTGGCTCAGATGCGGACCCATTCATTTCAAAAGGACTGCAAAAAATGCGGAGAGCAGACCGTGTACTGTCCGCATCCATATGTACGTTCCACAGTACCACAAAAAAGATAGAACATGTCCTAGTCTTGTCTTTTTTGTGGACAAGAATAAGCATTGTTACAATGATTCCGCAAAACTGATGCAACATAGATGTCATACGAACATTATCTGTATTTTTTGTGGAACCGTGTTTTGCAGGCCACAAAATATTTACGATTGTGTGAATGCACCCTATATATTGTCATACTGGAGGTTGTCAATTAGTGTTGAGCGAATCGAAGTATCTGAAGAGGGATGCGAATTTCAGGGAAAATTTGATTTGTCACAAAGCCAAATTTCCTCGCTCTTCGTAGTAGTGAAAATCAATTTTACCTAAAATGGTGGCTAAAAGTAAAGAAAAATTATACTCGCCTCATCCACTTGATCGCAGAGAGGCCGTATACTCCCTTCTTGATTGAAGAAAACCCGCCAAAGGACCTCCGGAGAGTGTGAAGACGTCACCATGTGATGACACTGGCAGCATGCAGTGGATGAGGTATGAGGAGATATATATATTATATATTCTGTATATATTTAACCTCTGAATAACTCCTGAGCACCTGAATGTGAGTCTCAGATGCCGCGATCAGCATTGAACACGGCATCTGAGGGTTTAAATGACGGGGGGGAGGCGATTTGTGATGAAGTAATTCATAATTAATCAAATGTCTTGATGAAATTCAGCGAAGCAGACGAATTAAATTTTAAAAAAGTTTCGCTCATACAGTATCTATTGTCAGTCTTTAAATGACTTCATCCCAAGGGCTCATGCACACGTCCGTAGCCTGTTTTGCGGTCTGTAGATTGTGGATCCACCAAACACGGATACCGAGCGTGTGCACTCTGCATTTTGTGGAACGGAACGTCCGACCCTCTGTAGAACAGTCCTATCCTTGTCTGTAATGCACACAAGAATAGGACGTGTTCTGTTTTTTTGAGGGCCCGTGGAACGGACATACTGTCTGCATCTTTTATGGCCCCATTAAAGTGAATGTGTCCGCATCCAATCCGCAAAAAATGTGAATCAGGTAAGCCCTAATTCAAATTTTTTCCCAGAAAACCAGTTCCTGTTTAGTTCCTCCTGCTCTGTAAGAGTCTGCCTAAAGACTTGTTCATTGTGATAGGTTCACTTTAACACTCAGTTCACACTTTCGCGTAAAACGCCGCGTTCGAACGCGCAAAAAAACGCACAACAGTACAGGAACCATGCATTCCAATGGGGGTGGTTCACACTTGCGCGTTTTTATGCGCGTTCGAACGCGCCTAAAAACGTCCGACGCATAAGCAAGTATGTTCGCGTTAATTTGGGCGTTTTTCGAGCGTTTGGTGCCAATATACTTCAATGGGAAACGCGATACGCGTGTTGTTCGGGCGTTTGTGCAGCGTAAAACGCGCCTATGGACGCGCGTTTTTCAAAGTTTGCAACATGCTGGATCAGCCACCATGGAATTTCACACCTCTAAAGCACTCAGATTGGCCAAACTATATATAGCGAGGGCTGTTTGGTCATTGGCCAACTATGCAGTCAATCACATAAACGCGCGTCAAACGCGCCTACACTATTTACCAAAACGCTTGAAAAAAACGCGCGTTAACGCCCGTCTTGAACGCGCAGAAAACGCTAGGCTTCAAAACGCTCAGGTCTGAACCCAGTGTAAAGGAAATGTGTCGCCAAATAGCAACACATATATATTTTTTTTCACTCTTTTTTTTTTTTCAGATTACAGATTTATTATATTTCCTAACCATCATTATGGCGGCCATCTTGCCTGAGCTTTACTTAACAGCATTTAGAAAGCATTAAAACTATTTGTTTCCGGCAGCCCTATGATCCATAGACACAATGGTCAGGAGGGGACCTCATTGACTTCTATGGGAGAGTTTTCTAGGCAGCTCGGTGACCTGTGCAGAGGTCATTGTACAAGGAAAGAATGGATAATCACCTATTGTAAATGGTGGATCCTGTCTTATCTATACACAGAGGTGATATCATTACAGGAATGATTAGAATGACAGATAAGCAGATAACTATCATTAGGCTTATTGCGAAAACTGCAGGATTTTATGTTTTTTGTTTAAATATGGATATTGACATGGAAAATCAATAATTATCTACAGCATGGACACCATTAAATATCATGAAATCCCACCCCATATGTTTTAAGAAGATGACATGGCACATTGCATAAGCTGGAGCCTGTAGGTCTTTATGTTCTATAAAGTGGTTCTGGAACAAGACAGGGCCTGGAAAGTCCCACATTTCTGCCTTCTTAAGTGACACATACTGAACAACAATTCATCATAACGTATCACTGGCCAGCAGTTTTTTTTCCAGTAGGCATGGAATAGGTGATTTAATATTTATATAGCTGCCAATGTTTGTTCCACTAACAGAAATGACAAAATTGTCTCTTTCCAGATGAAGAAAACAGAAAAAAAAAAATCACAAATTTAGCAACAAAAAATTGAACTCCAGATATCTTTGCAAAAAAAGTGAGATGGTGCTTAGGGGTGTGTAGGGGTACAGGCGACCCCTATATTAATCTTGATGATCCTTCTTGATTCTAAAGTACTTTGTTTCAGTACTGATGGTCCATTTGCATGTTTGATATCTGTCCTGGACTGGTCTGTTTGATTTTGTTGAATCTCTCAGAGGGAAAAGACCACAGGATCCATCTAATCCGCCCTTAAATAATTTCTTATTAATCTTAGTATAGACGTGTTTACCCCAGACATGCTTAAAGGGCATCTGTCAGTAGTTTTGTACCTATGACACTGGCTGACCTGTTACATGTGCGCTTGGCAGCTGAAGACATCTGTGTTGGTCCCATGTTCAAATGAGTCTCTAGGAGCCTCGGGGGCGTTGCCAACTCCTACAGGATCAGCTAACTCTGCAACTGCCTTGCCCTCTGCAGTTTGATTGACAGGGCCAGGCAGATGTGATCACGTTTACACTGCCTGTCAATAAAGTGCAGAGGGCGTGGCAGCTGCAGAGAGAGCAGAGCCTCTAGGTGTAATGGTAACGCCCCCGTTTCTCCTAGAGGCTTATTTGCATATAATAAAACATCATTTTTCTCAGTAATGCGGGCACATATGAACATGGGACCAACACAGATGTCTTCAGCTGCCAAGTGCACATGTAACAGGTCAGCCAGTGTCATAGGGACAGATCTGATAACAGATGCCCTAAATTGTTTTCCATGTTACTGATACCTCCAGTAATTTCCACCCTGTTACACACTTTTGCGTCATTGGTAAACAGGCGAACTTTGCCTATGAAACATTGACTCTGGTTACCTACAAAAATATAAAAAAGAGTAGAATTCAGGACAGACCCTTGAGGTCCACCACTTGTAACTTGTCTCTCCTCGGACTGCACACCATTAACAACAACACTCTGCTACCTCCAGAGGAACGTCTGGTATGGTATACTCAGGCCATAGACCCTACTGATTTAAACTACCTCTGGATTTATATAATATTACTAAATGTTGTCTGACAATGTTTGAAGCAGAATGAGATTAAGCAGATGCTGGAAGTCTTGTCAATTCAAGTGTTTGACGAACAATGTTCATCAGGTAATCGGGATCTTATAACATGTTAAAAAATCCTGGTTTGCGGCGTGTAACAGCCTGCCAGAGTTCTCATGATCCAGCTTTGCCGGACGGTACCTGAATGCCTGCTGGCCCCATTAACTATAATGGGGTCCAACAGAGATGTCCATGACGTCACCACAAGCAGACAGCGTGATCACATGGTGACGTCATCACGCTCACCGTTTGGCAGGTTTTCTTCAATCAAGACAGGAGCGGATGGTCTCTCCGCGATCAAGTGGATGAGGTAAGTCTCAGATGCCGTGATCAGCGCTGGATTTGGCATCTGAGGGGTAACATGATGGGGGGGGAAGGGCAATCGCTGGTCCCCATCATTGCGCCCGCTCCATACAATAAAAAGTGATTTGTGACAAAGTAATTGCAGCAAATCGAATTTCTTAACGAAGTACGGCGAAGCTGCTGAATTTAATTTTTGAAGACTTCGCTCATCTCTAGGCTCAAACTATACATCAGCCTTTGACCTTGTTTCTTTGTATATTCAGGTAGAAACTAGATTTTAGAAAAATTTGCTGGAGAAAAAATATCACAAGTAACTCTTTGCTCTGAAGACAACTGTCACTTGCTTGGTCAAAATTTTATGCTCCAGAGATGATCTAAGCAAGTTGAGCAAAGCGAGCGTCATATATTACCTCCGAAGTGTCTTCGTTCATAACTTTGGAGTAATACTGTACGGAAATCCATCTTTATACAGTATTCTTTCTTTCAATAGATTTTTAATGGTTTAACATCAATTACAAGATATTAAAGGACAATAAAGTACAGTTAAGTACAATCGAGTACAGTATCTCCTGTTAATCATTGTAAAACATGAGAGGAGACACTTTGTATCATGGACCATAAAAATTAAAATACAAAAGAAAAATATAAACAGTAACAGAAAACAGGGTTTATTTCCACCTTGTCTATAAAAGTTAGGTCTATGTTGAATTGATCTTATGTATCTAATAGAGAGGCGTATGTTGTAGTCCACCACAGTGCCCAGATTTTTTTTTATTTAGTATATTTATTATTGCTTTTTGCTATCATCTTTTCGAATCTGCAATTAGTATTAACTTTCCTAATATTCTAATGTACAGGCGTGTTTGACTTTGTTGAATAACTTCGGTTATTGATTTTTAAAGTGAAAAACCACTTTAAAACTTGAAACCGAACTAAGGTTCGGTTCTGAGGTAGCAGTTTAAACCGAATTCAAGTTATTCTTAAAATATGCAAACTGACACAAAATCAGCTAGTGAAATGGGTTCCCTATTTTGTTTCGGTCATTTTATTACATAATGTGTATAGATCAGGGCTGGAACAAGGTCCACCACCAACAGAGGCTGAGCTGCCCAAGTGCGCCCCCCTCCCCACTCCAACTTGTGGATGACACTGCTATGGGAGATCTGTGATGGATGACACTGTTATTGGGGAATCTGTGGATGACACATATGTGTCATCCACAGATCCCCCCTCCCCATAACAGGGTCCGTGTAGGAATGACACCAATACAAGGGGTGAGGCTGTGGGGTTGTATCTGCTTTTTTGATGACAGCGCCAGCGGGGCCCGTGCAGTGACTGTTTTATACTACACCCCCCCCCCCCCACACACACTCACACACACTGTATATAATCCTAACTATATAACTGTAGTGATTTACTACAGTTATATAGTTAATAAGATTAGATCCAGTGAGCAGAGGGGGTGTAGTAGAAAACAGTCACTGCACGGGCCCCGCTGTCATTATGAAATAGCATATGTGACCCCCACCTCTTTTATTGGTGGTCATTGAGTAAATTAACCCTGTTTTGGGGGGGTGGGGGGTGTCTGTGGATGACAAATATGTGTCATCCACAGATTCCCCCCATAATAGGGTTCATTTAGTGAATGACCACCCAAATACTGGTGACCCAATACATGGGAGTTGCATCTGCAGAGCTTTTGTATAATGCCACCCCACACTGTAGTGTCCCCCACACAGTAATGTCCGCCACACTGCCCCCCACACAGTAATGTCCGCCACACTGCCCCCCACACAGTAATGTCCCCACACTGCCCCCCACACAGTAATGTCCGCCACACCCCCCTCAACCACACAGCAGTGCCCCCACATAGTAATCTGTCATGCTCTCCCCCTCTTGTCATTCTCCCCCCATCTTGTCATAATCCCCTCTTCTTGTCATGCTTTTTCTGCCCCGTCATTCTCCCCCATCTTTTCATGCTCTTTATACCCCCATGTTGTCATGCTCTTTCTGCCCCCATGTTGTCACAGACTTCATGTAAGGGGGCCCGGCATTTTCACTGTACTTAATGCCGGGCCCCGTCAGAGCGCTCCTCTCACCTCCATTATGTTCACTGCTTCAGGCTTCCCGGATCAGGCCCCAGCTCTGCCATACATTAAGCAGGTGGGCGGGGCCTAACGGAGGTTTGTTAGGCTCCGCCCACCTGTTTACTGTGTTTCTAGTTAGAGGCAGCGGGGCCTGATGCTAGAGGCCTGAAGCAGTGAACTTAATGGAGGTGAGAGGAGCGCTCTGACGGGGCCCGGCTCAGGGAATGACAGGAGGGAGCGCTGAGCGGTTCCCCCCTGTCAGTCCCTCTCCCTCTGGCCGGCCCCTGCATGCGCCCTGAGGCTGGAGCGCCCTGAGGCTGGAGCCTCCCCAGCCTCTGTGTCGGCCCGGCCCTGGTATAGATTCACATGAACAAGGGCAATAATGATGACCGTTTTGGATGGAGTGGACGCTTTTTTCAAAATTTGCATTTTATTACAGTTTTTACTAATATTTTTAATTTATCTATTGACACATAATATGTCCCCCCAAGATATCATTAAAAGACCTCTGTGGGACACTAAAACTTCTTTTTTTTTTGCATTTTGCACTATTTCCACTGTAACAGAGCCATCCAAAGGAGCCCAAGTTTCCATGGAAAACCGCCTCTTATGGGGGCATTGTACACAACTAGAGCTGATCAGGGTCTGCTAAGACTCTGCAGCTCTCCTATGCCTGAGAACACTCCACAATCACGTGATTTCTGGGTCCGAGAGAGGAAGAGGCATAGCCATCTTCTCTATTCTCTGCATAGCACTTATTGAGCACCAAGGAAAGTATGGATTGCATGAGCAAGAGCTTTAATCTGGTGTATGTCTCCTGGGGTTAAAGTATAAGATTACTAATAACATCACAACATGTACTGTAGATGAGATGTAATGAATATGCATCATAACATCCACCTTATGTGCATCCCGGCAATTAACATGTTTGGTCCTGTCCAGCAGATGCATCCATGTTCAGTTGGCCATTGGGTTTCCCCAAAGCTCCACCAAAACTCATCATTATCAGCCAGAAATGGCAATGTAAATGCTTTTTGTTACTGCAGAAAACCACCCATGACAGTGGGCTTAGTGCTCTTATAGGGGACATTCATTCTTTTCAATGGACCCCTGAGGTCCCCCAGAACCAAGGACCATTCTGAATGTAACTCTTTGGATAAACTTATACAGAGGCTCAATATATCTTACTGAGAAATGTAAGACCGAGCTTTTAGCTCTACCAACATATATCATTAAGAAAAGAAACTAAATGCGCAGAAAAATCTAAACGACATACATTGTCGTAGGTGTTAATTGAATCTAAATTTCCACCGAGAGAATAATTTCAGCCACGCTCGCAGATTACACCGCTATTCCGTTCATAAGAAAAAGACTATTTTTGGGAACAGAAATGACATTACAGAAAATCATTACTATTGTACATAAAAAGGAAACAGTTATGAAACAAACTACCACAGCACGGAAAACAAGCGCACTAGGAGCCGGCTGCAATAAAACAGATGGAAAATTGCAGAGATATTAAGGTTACAATCCACTGTAACTAACGTCTAATATGTCGTACGTCAAATCATCATGCGAAAGGCCGTATGGTAACCGCATTCTGATCATAAAATGTGCGAAGGCAAATTAATAGGCGGCACCCAGTTTTATTGGGTCATTTTTCAGTGAGTTGTGTTCATTTTTAATGATAATAAAGCTATGAAAATGATCATTTACTGCGGATACCTTTATCATTTAGTCAGTGCAAGTTATCATTCAATGTAATGATTTGTCTGCCAAGTCGTGAGTAATCTGACACAAAATGTATATTCTTACTGCTTTGAAGACATTATGGTATATGAAGTTCTAACAATTAAAGGGGGGTTATACTTCAATAAAAAGACAACTATACATGTATGCAAATGTATCTGAGCAACTTAAAGGGGTTGTCCCACAAATAATATTCTACAGTTTGCAAACTAGTACCTGGATCTGAGTAATTTTGTAATTCCATCTAATAAAAAATGTATTATAGCTACTGAGTTATTCACTGAAATCTATTTGTATAGCGCCACCTGCTGTTTGCTCTTTTTCTAATTTCTCTGTCCTGCTCGCTGAGACGGAAGCACATGCCCAGTTCTGTCCTTCGACTGCCACCAGCTGGGGAGAACTCTGGATCCATGTGAGGTACATGGCTGGTTTTAGGTTTGTTAGAAAGAGGTGGTCATGTCCTAGATGATGTCTGATTTTCATCTTTTTTATAATAATCATGGAATAAACCCTTTAAAGGGGTTGTCCCAAGATTTCACTATGTGGTACTATTACATTATTGCTAAAATATATGGGCACCATATGCCAAGTGTGTGGCTTTTGCCACTGCGTAATCTTAATATTTGGGTGGTATTTTTTGGGGACTAATATGTTGGTACCATTGAGTGCGATTATGCTTGAAGTCTTGGTGTTGGCAGTAGCAACTGTGATTTATTTTGGCACTTGCACTTTACATGTTTTCTCCCCACTCTTGGACCACCATCCTTGTGAATTTTAATGTTTTTTATATAATTGTGTCTTGCCAATCATGTTTAAATTCTATTTGTTAATAAAGTGACATATTTAATTATAAACGTGATTATGTTACTTTACATTTGTTTAATCCATATATATTTTTGGTCTTCATGTCCTAAATGATGTCTGATTTAATTTTTTTTTATAATAATCATGGGATAAACCCGTTAAAGGGGTTGTCCCAAGATTTCAATACATGGTACGATTACTTTATTGCTGAATTATATGGGCACTGTATGCCAAGTGTATGGCTTTTGTCACTGTGCAATCTTAATATTTGGGTGGTACTTTTTGAGGTCTAATATGTTGGTACCATTTAATGCTATTATAAGGGTATTTTGAAGCAATGTTATACAAAGAGTTTTTCTATCTCAGTCTTTCAAAGCTGAGATCTGAATGTGCATCTTATATGCTGGCCAGGGTGGCCCTCGTTATGGAAATGGCTGAGCGGGCTGTGCTCCTGTCCTTGCAGCTCCCACAGAAATGAATGGGAGCTACAGAAAAAGCGTAGCACGGCACGCTGCACTTTTCACTTAGTTAATCAGATATGGAAACAATGGATCTCGCAGGGCTTCGCTGTTTATGTAGCTGACATTCACTTCTATGGGAATTACGAAACAAAGTAGAAGACCGCTTAGCTGTTTCCATAATTCCAGCCAACCAGACTGTCACATGCAACAGGTATTCTAATCTCAAAGATAAATGACTGAAATGCCTCTTTAAACAGGATTTGTAACCTCTCCTGACAGGTCTCTTTTAGGATCTACTTGCTTTCCCCATGTAATAACAATGATAGAGTATCTATTCTTTTTTCGCTGTGTTTTGCCTTTCTTTCATTATGCCTGCTAGAAGTTTTAAATGAATTACTAGCAGTTTACAGTGAAGATCCAGAAGGGTGTTACCAACTGGGGATGTGTCCCTGAACAGTCTGAGGCTGGCAACATTGATTGGATAGTGTCAGGCTGTGAAGGGAAACACCCCCAACTGGTTACGCCCATCTGGACCTTCACTGCAAACTGCTAGTAATTCATTCATAAATTCTAGCAGGAATAATAAAGGAATGTCACAACATGGAGTCATAGCAATAGATGCTCCAGAATTGTTACTACACGGGGAATGTAAGTAGTTACTAAGGCATAGATGTCAGGAGTGGTGACAGCTCCTCTTTAAGCAATCGTAGGTCACCACTATTAAAGAACTGTGTGGCAGTATTACATGAGCACTCTATGGTGGTATTAGGAGAGAGCTGTGTGGATTTATTATGTGTTAATTTGTTGTTTTTGTCGCTGTATGGCTGTAATATATATATATATATATATATATATATACATTTATTTATTTTTTATGAATTCTAGGATACTGGCTACAATATGGTCACAAATAACGCAGAGACAACACCACTTGAACAGAAGGAGGCTATGGGTACATGCAGTAGATAAAATATGAGTGAAAAGTGCACAGCAACATATGGTAGTGTATTTTATTGTTGCTTAACTTGTAAGCAGAGTCAGGTTTTAAGTGATGCAAGCACTTAATGCGTTATGACAAGTTGAGGTCTGAAAAAATGAGAAAAGCACAAAACGCTGATGGTTAGATCTAACATTTTAAATGCCTGAATCCATTGTACATCATTAATCACATAAAAGAAAGCCTAATACTATAATAATCATACTTAGCGAGTAAATTGATACATAAACCAAACCCAAGGAATTTAACACAAACATGCCAAACATAGCTCTTCTTAAAGAGTTCCAGGGTGTCTGCAACTGATTTAGCTTTTTATTTTTTTTTCCATTTGAAATTGCCTTGCAAATACATTTCTTCCATCTTTAAATGGGTTGCCCCATAAATGAGTATTCCATTTCTTAGTTTGAGCAAATAAAAGATAGCAATTTTCAAATTAGAACCATTGCTGTTATATACTTTTACATATTGTAACAGGGCCTGCTGTGCGCCGCTGTTCCCCTGCTTACCGCTGCGCTGTGGGCGTTGTGTTCAGCGGTGATCTGCTGCCAGTGCTTCCCATTCTCCGCTGCAGTCCTGGGCTCTGTCTGTGTGGGTGCTGTTGTTCTGGGTTCCGCTCTACAGTTTCCTTTCAGCCCTGGCCAAAGCATGCTTGCTGCTTGTTCCCTGCAGCACTTACGGCATGCGTCACTTCCTGTGCTTTATGGGTTAGGTCATGTGACCTCACTGACCAATGCTAGCCCTCCTGCACATATATAAGTGGCTCAGCCCCCTCCCCAGATGCCTCAGTGTCGAGGTCCTTGTGTCCGGCTAAGTTTCCTGATATCTGCTTGTGTTCCTGTGTTCCTGATTCGTACTTGTATTCCTGGACTCTGATACCTGTTTGATCCTTGACTGCTTGCCTTGACTCTCCTGTTGCCACCTGGAGTGCCGGAATTGTACCTGTGACGTCTGCTCTGACCCATTGCCTGTTTGACTTCGCCTCTGCCTCTTCCATTTGTCCTGCACTGTTGCTCCTGGTTATGGCTCAGCCTGCTGACAATGCCTGTACCTCTGGTACCTTTTCTCAGGTACCTCCTAGTCAGCCTGGACCAGCAGCCTCGTGTTACAATCCTCCTCAAGAGGTAGCGACCTAGTGTTCCCCTCAGGAAAGTCTATTCCCACCATCAGGGGTACTGTGAAGTTGCCTACCCCTTACTATATAAGAACTTCCCCAGCAGCCGTTTTGTGCAGTTTTTTCAGTTCTGAGAGAGACAGCAGTGTCATTGCTGTGCTCTGTGCTTTGCCGTGTCATTACATTAGATCAGTGGTGCCCAACCATTTTTCGTCTGAGGGCCGCACTAGACATGGTATAAATTTTGTTGGGCAGAACCAGGTAGCTTTGACAGAAAGGAATGCAAACACTGTGAGGGGCACGTGTGAGCATTACTGCTGTGAAGAGGGCAGATATCTGTCCTTTATTACTGTGAGAGGACCATGTGAGCATTACTACTGTGAAGAGGGCACATATCTGGCCATTATTACTGTGAGGGGGCATGTGATGTATACATGTGTATGATGTATGTAGTGCAGTATGTGATGATCACACACTGCACTACATACATTACACACATCGATACATTACACCCTGTGCTGTCACCTTCTTCTGCAGGTCCATCTTGATGTCTAGGCTGTAGGTTTCAGCTCCTCCGCCGCCATGCTTCTCGGGTTGCGTGCGCAGCGCGCCTGGCACTCTTTGCTTCAGCCACCCCCGGGAGCTGGCCCCTTCTCCTTCCAGCTCCGGCCGGCTTTCCCTGCTGCAGGACACTGTATTGCTCTGGCGCACGCCCAATCTAACCAATAGCAAAGCTCCTTGCTGTTCGGAGCTTTGCTATTGGTTATTGCAGGCACAGGCAGCATCGCTGCGCTGCCTGTGCCATTCACAGAGCACCCTGTGCTGATAAAAAGCAGGGAAAAGTCTAAGGCCTCCGGTCACTGTGCGGGCCGCATGACACAGCTTCGCGGGCTGCAGGTTGGGCATCACTGCATTACATAGTTAGTTAGCTCATATATATAATACAGATAGTTAGTGGGAGATAGTCAGTGTAGGTTACATCATGATCTAGTGTAGCTGATAGGTTCTTCTGTCCATACATGCATGCTACATACATAGTGCTGAGATGTCATAAGATCTCCACACAACTTAGTGCTCCAACCTGTAATATGTAGTCAGACCTGCTAAAATGTGAAGTTCTTGCTTATTGCGCCAAAATATGCGCATCATTAATTGCCGATTTGCATCTGCATTTAAAGCTATTGTAATGTTCTGCCATGCCAACAATTTTCTCCAGTCTCAGGAAATTTCTAGCAACTTGAAAAATCTAGCAAAAGTGACCCAAGCCTGTATTGCGCTCGCAATACGTGCATATTACATTGCCGATTTTCGCAATCAAGAAAATAATGGCGAATTCTTGAATATCGTAAATTCGAATATTGCCCCTGCCACTCATCACTACTATGAGAGAACAATTGGAGCAATGAATGGGGAAAACTCTGAGGTACAGGGCTGGTTCTAACTTAGTTAGAAAGAGATTGTCATGTAATGTATGATGTCTGATTTGCACTCTGGAACCTGATGAAGAGTAGCTATGATGTCCCACAGCATGAGGTGAAACAGGTTCTAGTGGGATACATTAGTACAGGAAGGCCAGGGGCAGATTGAGGTTCAATGAAGCTGATTTGATTTGAGTGCGGAATTGGTTTTATACAACATGAAATAGTCAGAGGTAAAAGAGCATTTGGTGCTGCATAGTTAGTGGTCTAAATGAGAAGTGCAGGTGTGCCAGTGCAGAGGCATGAAATCCAACAAAAGTACCAGAGCTGAGTTGCTGTAGGAGAATAGCTTGTGGATGAAAGCACAAAGCATTGGAGCTGAGAAGAGAGATGATTGATGAATAAGAAAAATGTGAAAGCAAGTGCATAGTCATTAAAGGTAGTCATTAAACTGCGCTAGTAGCCAGCCCTCAGTCCTAAAACATAATTCCTGAAACCTGTTTAAGGTGGAGCCTCTCCACATCAAGAAGAGCTGGGTTGGAGGAAACATTCTTATTGGTTGCAAAATCAGTTCCTGAGTTGGGGTGTTCCTCCAGCTGTTACTCCTTAAGGAATGCAATGAGATGGAGCCAGGGGACCTCCAATGTCAAGATAGGTGTGTCCCAGATGTGGGACCTGCACCTTTTTGGCATTTGTGGGATATGCCATAAGAGTTTAGATGGGAATACAACTTCAATTAAATGCAATTATACTAAAAATGTTGTGTTTCCTTCCATGCATCTAATATAAAGTACAGTCGTGGCCAAAAGTTTTGAGAATTACATAAATATTGGAAATTGGAAAAGTTGCTGCCTAAGTTTTTATAGTAGCAATTTGCATATAATCCAGAATGTTATAAAGAGTGATCAGATGAATTGCATAGTCCTTCTTTGCCATGAAAATTAACTTAATCCCCAAAAAAACTTTCCACTGCATTTCATTGCTGTCATTAAAGGACCTGCTGAGATCATTTCAGTAATCGTCTTGTTAACTCAGGTGAGAATGTTGACGAGCACAAGGCTGGAGATCATTATGTCAGGCTGATTGGGTTAAACTTAAAATGGCAGACTTGACATAAAAGGTGGGTGATGCTTGAAATCATTGTTCTTCCATTGTTAACCATGGTGACCTGCAAAGAAACGCGTGCAGCCATCATTGCGTTGCATAAAAATGGCTTCACAGGCAAGGATATTGTGGCTACTAAGATTGCACCTCAATCAACAATTTATAGGATCATCAAGAACTTCAAGGAAAGAGGTTCAATTCTTGTTAAGAAGGCTTCAGGGCGTCCAAGTAAGTCTGCAGAAAGTAGGGTGAATGGACTGCTGAGGACTGGGGTAAAGTCATACTCTCCGATGAAGCCTCTTTCCGATTGTTTGTGGCATCAGGAAAAAGGCTTGTCCGGAGAAGAAAAGGTGAGCGCTACCATCAGTCCTGTGTGATGCCAACAGTAAAGCATCCTGAGACCATTCATGTGTGGGGTTGCTTCTCATCCAAGGGAGTGGGCTCACTCACAATTTTGCCCAAAAACACAGCCATGAATAAAGAATAGTACCAAAACACCCTCCAACAGCAACTTCTTCCAACAATCCAACAACAGTTTGGTGAAGAACAATGCATTTTCCAGCACGATGGAGCAGCGTGCCATAAGGCAAAAGTGATAACTAAGTTGCTCGGGGACCAAAACGTTGACATTTTGGGTCCATGGCCTGGAAACTCCCCAGATCTTAATCCCATTGAGAACTTGTGGTCAATCCTCAAGAGGCGGGTGGACAAACAAAAACCCACTAATTCTGACAAACTCCAAGAAGTGATTATGAAAGAATGGGTTGCTATCAGTCAGGAATTGGCCCAGAAGTTGATTGAGAGCATGCCCAGTTGAATTGTAGAGGTCCTGAAAAAGAAGGGCCAACACTGCAAATACTGACTCTTTGCATAAATGTCATGTAGTTGTCGATAAAAGCCTTTGAAACGTATGAAGTGTGTGTAATTATATTTCACTACATCACAGAAACAACTGAAACAAAGATCTAAAAGCAGTTTAGCAGCAAACTTTGTGAAAACTAATATTTGTGTCATTCTCAAAACTTTTGGCCACGACTGTACATGATATTAGGGACTACAGATGAGCGAATTTCTCAAAAATGCGATTCAGCGAATCCTGTTAAAAACCGTCTATTTCCTGGCTGCAGAGAGCCTTTATAGTGGTGTAGAACACTGCGCCTTGCAGTAACACGCATAGGGAGTCTGCTGTGATAGTGAAACAATACTGTGATGTATAATATGCAGATGACAGGAGCCGCTCTTAGAATCAATGCACACTTCACTTATTTGTGCAGTTACGGGGCCAAAACTGATCAAATAACTCAAGTGTGAACTCAGCCTTACAGGTCAATGTTAGTGTCAAGAAGAAGCGCACTCCTTTTACACCGTCGGCAGCTCATCCCATATAAGTGTATACAGAACCTGTTCTATTAAACGCTTATACAAGTAGAGCCCCCCCGACAGAGTGTAGAGGATGTCAACAGTATGTTTGTGTTGACGTCAGTGATTATTATGCCTTTCCTCTGATCCGTTAGAACAATAACCCCCAAAAACAGATCCTGTCTGTGGAGCATCCACCATCACTTGGTCAGCATTTGGTCAGTAATCCATCAGTATTGCTAAAATCAAAATAAACAGTAGTGGATCCAAAACAGAGATGACACATTAATGAAATATTTGCATGTCTTCTCTGTTTTGTACGCACTCCTGCTTTTGGCTACCAATTCAAAAGCCAATTGTGATGCAAAATAGGGACCATGTTATGCAGACCTTACAGCTGTTACAAAGACAAGATCCGTTGTGCGTCTTATTTTTCCTTCCTTCTGACAGATCAGAAGAAGGGTCAAATAAATAATGTCTGTTCCCACCGTCATGAAGTGCGGACGGTGGAAACAGCATGAGAAGTCCAGAGAGTTGCCCTATGACATGGTGGTGAGGTGAAAGCAGCATGAGGAGACCACAGAGTGGCCCAATAACAGTGTGGAGGTGGTAGCCGCAGCATCAGGGGGCCACAGAGTGGCACAATAACAGAGTGTGTAGGTGGCGGCAGCAGCATCAGGAGGAGGCCACAGAGTGGCACAATGACAAAGTGAGGAGGTGGCGGCAGCAGCAGCATAAGGAGGATGCCACAGAGTGGCAAAATAACAGAGTGTGGAGGTGGTGGCAGCAGCAGCATCAGGAGGAGGCCACAGAGTGGCACAATGACAGAGTATGGAGGTGGCAGCAGCAACATTAGGAGGAGGCCACAGGGTGGCACAAAAACAGTGTGGAGGTGGCAGCAGCATCAGGAGGCCACAGAAAGGCACAATGACAGTGTGGAGGCGGCAGCAGCACCAGGAGTCCACAGAGTGGCAAGGTAACGTAATGTTGAGGTAGCAGCAGCATCAGGAGACCACAGAGTGGCAAGGTGACATAGTGTGGAGGTAGCAGCAGCATCAGGAGACCACAGAGTGGCAAGTTAAGATAGTGTGGAGGTGGAAGCAGCATAAGGAGACCACAGAGTGGCAAGGTCACATAGTGTAGAGGTGGCAGCAGCATCAGGACACCACAGAGTGGCAAGGTGACATAGTGTGGAGGTGGCAGCCTCATTAGGAGACCACAGAGTGACCCAATGACAGAGTGGGGAGGTGGGTGGAAATACCAGTACCAGCTGAAAATAGTGGGTGAAAGAAGGAGCACTTGGCATAAGATGGGTGGCAGCATCAGAATAGTAGCTGAGGCAGGTAGCCAAAAGAAACTGGTCTCTTTTTTGAAAGTGTTGGTGTGGCACCATGGATGATCTAGTCTGATGCATCAGGCATTGGTGGGTGGAAATCCTGGCTGATCCACGCCTGATTCATCTTGACAAAGGTCAATCTCTCCGCATTTTGGGTG
The DNA here is from genome assembly GCA_033119425.1 of Bufotes viridis. NCBI lineage: Eukaryota > Metazoa > Chordata > Amphibia > Anura > Bufonidae > Bufotes > Bufotes viridis. Next base: position 61,091,220 of record CM065592.1, on the reverse strand, counting down.
GACAGGCGAGTTGTTCTTGGGGTAACTATGGCCCCCGCTGCACTAAACACCCGCTCTGATGTTAATCTACTGGCCTGGCCACAAATCCAGTTTGGCTGCCTAGTAGTCCAGCGGATCTTCAATGTGGGGTGGCAGGGTGCTGTCGAAGTATGCCACCACCTGCTGGTTCAGGTCCTGCTCCAGGTCTAGCTGCTGTTGCTGGTAAGAGTTTCTTCACTAGGCAGGTGAAGAAAGCTGCTTATCAGCGACTCTAGACTCAAGTTGCTGCTGATGGAGCTGGAACTACTCCTACCCCCCACCATACCACTGCAGCCATGGCAGAGGAAAGTGAGTGCAGAGGTCCCTCCGGTCAGACCTGCGAGAGGATGGACGATGGCGCAGGTAGACAGCGGCCAACTTACTACAAAGGATGTCTCTATAGTAGTTCAGTTTGTCCTCCCTCAGCGGGTGTAAAAAAGGCCCCCATTTTGTAACGGTAGCAAGGGTCCAACAAGGTGGAGAGCCAATAGTCATCCCTCTGCCAATTGGTGACAATTCGGCTGTCACTATGCAAGCAAGTGAGCATGCATGGGGCCATTTGTGCAAGTGACCCGGAGGGACTGCCTACCTCCACTGCATACTGCCATGGTGTGTCTGGTTCCTCTGCTTTGTCTTCCTCCTCTCCCTCTTGCTCCTCCGGCTGCTCCTGCTCCTCCTCTCCTGTCACCTGTGTAGAAAAACCACCCATTTCGCTACACATTTCTTGTGCTCCAATGTCCTCCTCCTCCTCCAGTTCAGCCTTCACAAGCCTCATGTGGCCGTGGGATCTAGGCGCCACATCTCCAGTCCCCTGGCCAGCCATATTTACCAGCCTCTGTTTCAGGACATGAAGCAGCAGAATTACATTGTTCATCCCGTAGTCCTGACGACTGACAAATAACGTAGCCCCCTCAAAGGGCCTAAACAAACGGCAGGTGTCACGCATGAGCTGCCACTGGCTGACTAGTGATGAGCGGCAGGGGTATTATTCGAATTTGTGATATTTCGCGAATATTCGCAATATATTTGCGAATTTGAAAATTTGTCATCTCCAGTCATTATTTTCTTGATTGCAGAAATCGGCAATTTAAAACTTCGCATTATGAAAATTTGCATTCAACACTACTCCTAAAATGAAAGATATTGGAGCCTTCTCATTGGCCCACAGGCTAGAAGCAGGGAGAGATCAAGTATACTGTTTAAAAAAAAATCTCGAATATTCGAAATTACCAATATATATCACTTAATTCTAAATATTCATGGATTCTCAAAGTGCCAATAATTTGAATATTCGTGATCAACACTATGGCTGACATCGAACTTTCACAGGGGAGTACTTCTGTCCGCTTGGATCATCAAGAAATCGTTTATGGTCTTTCTCTGCTCGTATAGTCAGTCTAACATATGGAGGGTGTAATTCCAACGGGTGGAAACGTCGCATATCAGCCTATGTTGGGGGATGCTGTTCTGCCGCTGCAACTCAAGGAGGGTGTACTTTGCGGTGTACGAGTGGCTGAAGTGCATGCAAAGTTTCCTGGCCATTTTTAGGATGTCTTGCAGATGGGTGGAAGACTTCAGGAACCGCTTGACAACCATATTGAGCACTTGTGCAATGCAGGTCGCACGGCTCAACCCTCCTTGATGGAGCGCCAACACCATGTTCAGCCCGTTGTCGGTCACCATGGTTCCGATTTTGAGTTGTCACAGAGAAAGCCAGGATACAATTTATTGATGAAGGACATGGAGCAGTTCCTCCCCTGTGTGACTCCGTTCGCCCAGGCAAACAAGGTGCAGAAGATACAAGACACCACTGTGCCCCTGACATGTGGTATGCTGGAGGGGCACTGTGAATTGTCACTGCAGTGAAGGCTGAGGACACAGTGGAGGATGAGAAGGCAGAGGACGCTGTCCCCTGTGACAGCGTCCTGACAGCACCCCAAAAAGTCCTTTTTAGGGCTGGTACATCAGTCTGCTTTTTTTTTTATATATATATATTGCAGTTGCCTGCCCGTGTGTGAGAGGCCGCAGGCCCACAGACTGTACTGTGTGTAGGGTGGCACTGTTCTCATGTAGCGTGGCACAGTACCTTGCAGATAAAAAATTAATTTAATTTTTACCCTTTAATATAATTGCAGTTGCCTGGCAGTGTGTGTCAGGCCAACAGACTGTACTGTGCCCACTGCCCACCACTCATATAGGGTGGCACAGTACAATGCACTGTGCACGCGCAGTGACCTAAAATTCAAACAAAGCGGACCGGGCATGGGTCTTTTTCCATCTCACGGGTTCCAAAAAATCTATTCACTACACCGGCCATGGCCCTGATAAGGGACAAAACAGAGATTAAACTGACAGGAATAGTACTTAGTTAACACGAGTTGCATTAGTGGCAAATTCCATTGCAAGTGCCCAAAATTAGAAGGAAGCGGACAGAGCAAGCTTTTTTCTCTATCTCCCCATGCAAGGATTCAATTCAATACACGTCCCCTGATAGGGGACTTAACAAAGATTAAAATGGTAAGAATAGTAGTTCACACTATTTGTATTGGTGGCAATGTACATTGCGCGGCACACGCACAGTGCCCCAAATTGGAAGTAAGAGGACCGACCAATCATCTTTTTCCATCTCCCGGTTCCTAAAATCTATTCGATACACATCCCCTGATAGTGGACGTAACAGGGATTAAACTGATAGGAATAGTACTACTTAACACACCACTCATATAGGGTGGCACAGTACATTGCACGGCACACGCGCAGTGCCCCAAATTGGAAGGAAGAGGACCGGCCAACCATCTTTTTCCATTTCCCGGTTCCTAAAATCTATTCCATACACCGGCCCCTGATAGGGGACAAAACAAAGATTAAACTGGTAAGAACAGATTTTTTGATTTTATAAAAAAGAGAACAGCCTCTGCGGAGCTGGGTATTTTTTGGCCATATTACTAAACGCTCATGCACAATGGCTGTAGGCTCATGCGTCCTTTTGCGGAGGTGACAAACCTGGTCAGTCAAACCCAAGGCAACATCATCGACCTCATCCCATATGCGTTTTTTCTGGAGTGGGCCCTGCGAAGAGTGCTGGATCAGGCCGTAGATGAGCATGAAGAGGAAGAGTTGTGGCCACCATCACCACCAGAAGCAGCCTTGTTGTCGTCGATTGCTGGACCTGCGGCAACGCAGAGAGAGGAGTCTGAAGAAGAGGAGTCAGAGGAGGAAGGTGGCTTTGAGGAGGAAGACCAACCACAACAGGCGTCCCAGGGGGCTTGTTGTCACCTTTTGGGGACCCTTGGTGTTGTACTTGGCTGGATGGAGGAAGAGACCTTCAATGACATCAGTGAGGACAAGGAATGGGACATGGCTAGCTTGGTATCCAACCTTGTGCAAATGGGGAGTTTGCGGTTGTACAAATAGACTGTGTGCGGTTGTTTGCAGTGCGTTTAAACGGGGAGTTTATTCTGTCAGAGTTTCGTCTGTCACTGTGAAGCAGGCGTAACCCTTACACTACCTGATCGATACAACATCATACCTGATCGTATTCGTATACACACACTGGATGTTTTAAAGCACGTTATTCCAAGCAATTTAGGAAGGTTAGGCGATTTATGCCCTTTATGGATTAAAACCCGACTCTGCGTCAACTACGTAATTTTCCATGGGAGTTTTGCAATGGACCCCCCTCCGGCATGCCACAGTCCAGGTGTTAGTCCGCTTGAAACAACTTTTCCATCACTATTGTGGCCAGAAAGAGTCCATGTGGGTTTTAAAATTCACCTGCCTATTGAAATCTATGGCGGTTCGCCTGTTCGCGAACATTTGCGGAAATTCTCGTTCGCCATTCGCGAACGGAAAATTTTATGTTCGCAAAATCTCTACTGGTAATGCCTTTTTGGCAAAGAAATTACTGCTTGGGACTCTCCACCTCTGGGTCCCGCCGTCTGCTGCTGGTGCGGTGCTGGGCGCCAGTAGTTTTCCACTTGTAGAGGCTTCCTTGTCGCGGTAAGTGGGCCTATGCTCTTTGATCAAACTGTATACTAATGCCTCTTTTGCACAGCATACTATGTATTACAAGTTGGGCGGATATGCCACGTAATTATGCTGAGACAGTCGTTATATCAAAAGCATAGTGTTGAGGATGTGTGATCCAGATTCACTCTCCAGTATATACTCTCCACCTCGGCTCGGCACAAGCCTTCAGTTCTTTGAAAGGTGCAGAGTCCACTACTTGGAAATGGAGGGACTGCAGCACCAGCAACTTGGCCAGGAGCACATTCAGCATCTGCGCCGTTAGATAAGTGCACACATACTGTTGTCTCTTGGCAATCGCTTTGGTGATCGATTGCTGACAGAATGACTGTCAAGGAGTAGGAGCAGGAGCAAGAGCATCAGATGATGGGAAGGACAAACAGCTTCCTTCGGCTGAGGTGGTGGATCCTTGACTGCCTGAAATCAGGTGCGTTCCACTGGGTGATGTAGCAGTTCCTGTGGCAGGCTGGACCACCATATGGGAGCCACAGTTTTCCCAGGCCACTTTATGGGGACGATGCATATGTTGACGCAGGGCGGTGGTGCTAACATTGGTACCCTGGCCATGCTTCACCTTCTGCCCACAGATTCTACAATTGGTAATGTTCACCTCCTCCAGCAGCTTAAAAAAAAACTGCCACCCCGCCGAGTAGGTGATTTTACCCCCAGCACTCCGCACTGACTGACTGCTACTGCCGCTGATTTCGTGAACCCCTGCACCACTACTTTCCGGGCAGGTAGGCTCCTGTGAAGAGGGTGGTCTACCACAGACACATTAGGCTAACGACCTCCCACTGCTGTCACCCTGCTTACTCCCGGCCACGTTAGCGACTTTCTGCCTCCGCCGCTGCCTCACAGGCAAGCTGCCACCCCCTTCTCCTGATGATGATGAAGCCCCTAATTTACCCGGCTCCCAAGTGTGATCAGCTACATCATCATCATTAAGTACTGTCTGCATGTCACTGATGTCCTCCTGAACGGTCTCTAGGTCAGAAGCCTGACCGCTTGCAACACCAGCTCTCCCCCCACTCTCCTCATCACTACTTGCCCGCCTACCGGATGAAGCGGTGGATGTCTCCTCTTGGCTGGCCAGTAGCTACTGACTGTCCTCTAGTAGCTCGTCCTTGCTGTAGAGTGGAACTGAGCCCACATCATATAATACTTGTCTGGCTGAGGGAACAGAAAAGGACATAGGCAGGTTGAGGTAAGGGCACAGGGCATGCTCCCGGGCCATGCCACCTAAGGGTTGTGTCTGATGAACCCACCGACTCTTGACTGGGGGTGTCTGATGTCACTTGGGACAAAGTGGGTGACCGAGCCAACCATTCAAGAACCGCAGGGGTGCTGGTCAAGACATGACCGCTAGATGACACCGGGCGCCAACACCTCTCGCTGCGACTTTCGCTGCCACGCCACCTTACTCTGCTGCGAACTGTGCCTGCGCCCGAAACATTTTCGGCCTCTGCCACTCCCCTGTGCAGGGCCTGGTACTTCTCTGTCTGACATATTGTTAGATCAAATAAATAAATAAAAAGGAAATTAAAACACCCCAAAAAAGTCTGTAAATTTCTCACTTCACCACACAATGGCTAATAAGCACTTTTTTTCCCCCCACTAATAAACACCAAAAAGGGCTTGAGGAAATACAACTGCACCATTGAACGGCAAATAGGCCCTTATTTTTTTCCACTTATACAAGCCACAAAAGGCTTTAGAACATATAACTGCACCGCTGAACGGCAAATAATGTATATTTATTTTGCCACTAATACACGCCAAAAAGGGCTTTAGAACATATAACTACACCACTAAACGACAAATATATACATTTTTTGCCCTTAATACACGACAAATAGGGCATTAGAACATATAACTGCACTGCTGAACAGCAAATATATATATTTTTTGCCACTTATACAAGCCACAAAAGGCTTTAGAACATATAACTGCACTGCTGAACGGCAAATAATGTATATTTGTTTTGCCACTAATACACGCTAAAAAGGGCTTTAGAACATATAGCTGCAGAGCTGAACGGCAAATATATTTTTTTTTGCCATTAATACACGCCAAAAAGTACTTTAGAACATATAACTACACCGCTAAACGACAAATATATATATTTTTTTGTGCCACTAATACACACCAAAAAGGGCTTTAGCACAAATAACTGCACCACTGAACAGGAAATGTATATATTTTTTTGCCACTAATACATGCCAAAAAGGGCTTTAGAACATATAACTGCACCGCTGAACGGCAAATAATATATATTTTTGTGCCTCTAATACATGCCAAAAAGGGCTTTAGAACATATAACTGCACAGCTGAACTGCAAATATATATTTTTTTGCCACTAATACATGCCAAAAAAGGCCTTAGAACATATAACTGCACAGCTGAACAGCAAATATATCTATTTTTTGCCACAAATACGCGCCAAAAAGGCTTTAGAACATATAACTGCATCGCTGAACGGCAAATATATAATTTTTTTGCCAATAATACATGCCAAAAAAGGCCTTAGAACATATAACTGGACAGCTGAACAGCAAATATATCTATTTTTTTCCACTTATACACGCCAAAAAGGGCTTTAGAACATATAACTGCACTGCTAAACAGCAAAAAAATATATATTTTTGTGCTACTAATACACACCAAAAAGGGCTTCAGAACTTATAACTGCACTGCTTAATGGTAAATAATGTATATTTTTTTGCCACTAATACAAGCCAGAAAGGGTTTTAGAACATATAACTGCACCGCTGAACGGCATATATATATTTTTTTTACCCCTAATACATGCCAAATAGGGCTATAGAGAATATAACTACACCGCTGAACAACAAATATATATATTTTTTGTCACTAATACACTCCAAAAAGGGCTTTAGAACATATAGCTGCACCGCTGAACGGGAAGTATATATATTTTTTGCCACTAATACATGCCAAAAAGGGCTTTAGAATGTATAACTGCACCGCTGAACGGCAAATATATAATTTTTTTGCAATTAATACACGCCAAAAAGGACTTTAGAAGATATAACTGCACCGCTGAACGGCAAATATGTATTTTTTTGCGACTAATACAAGCCAAAAAAGGCTGTAATTTACTCACTTCACCACACAACTGCAAATACTTTTTTTTTTGAGCCACTAATACACGCCAAAAAGGGCTTTAGAACATTTAACTGCACCGCTGAATGGCAAATAGAAATAGGCCCTTATTTTTTTCCACTTATACACGCCTTTAGAACATATAACTGCACCGCTTAACGGCAAATAATATATATTTTTGTGCCACTAATACACTGCAAAAAGGGGCTGTAATTTTCTCACTTCACCCCACAACGGCTAATAAGCACTTTTTTTCCCACTAATTCAAGCGAAAAAATGCTTTAGAACATATAACTGTACCGCATAAGGGCAAATAAAACATGGAAATATTTCCTTGTAATAAACCCTGTTAATGGCTGTATCAAACAGCACTTGCACCCCAATAACAAGGACAGTTTGCTGGAATTGCAGAGCTGTATAATGGCAATTTGGGTCCCCAGTCAATGCTGCAAGGTATAATAGGATTGTTCCTATTACCCAGGCTGTAAACTTCCCTACTGAACCCTGTTCTTCTTCAATACTGTGGAATGATTCCTCCCTATCTTTTCCCTGAACATCTATACTGCAAAATAAAAGTTTTAAAGTATTTTCTACCATTGTCCCTTGCACTTGCTGATGTCTCTTCCTGCACTAAGTACACTGGAAAATGGAAGAATCCAAGACAGCTGAGGCTATTTATAGTGCTGTGACATCACAGGGCTGGCTGGCTGCTGGCTGGCTGAATGCATGGCATTGTGGGTGATCCCTCATTCCCAGAGTTCCTTGCTCCATGTCCTAACACGTGCAGCAGCCATTTTTTAGGAAAAAATGTGATTCGTTATCACAAAGAGTGAGGAAATTCGAGTTCAAGGCGAATCAAATCATTCCTGAAATTCGGATCAAATTCCACTTTGTCAACTTCGATTCGCTCATCTAATATAGGGATGTCACCAACCTGCTTGTCCGGGCTCCAGCGCTGCAGTATGGGGTTCAGACACGGCAGCACGGTGCCAGATGAGCTGTCAGGCCATGCCCCTTGGTGATTCAGTGTTTAGGCCATGCCCTTCTCGATGCTGAATAGGCCACGCCCCTCACAACAGTCACGCCCCCTGATTATGTCACACCCGAGTCACGCCCTCTGGTGATCTCAGCGCTCAGGTGATTAGTTCTCTATTTAAGGCAGCTACTGGCAATCATCCTTTGCCAGTTATAGGTTTCTCTTGCTGTGCTCTGCTGCTTTTGTTGGATTTGGACTGTTGCTTTTGGACTTGACCTCGGCTATTCCTTGACCTCAACCCTTCGCTTGTTTTTGCTATCTTCTTCCGCTTAGTGATTGTGTTTGGTATTGATCTACTGGTTTGACTGTTTCTGGCACGACTTACTCTTGTTGTTTTGAACAGGTACCTGCGGTTTTTACCACAGGTGCTTGGTTTGAATCTCTGCACTTACCAGTATAGGGACCGTCAACTAGTTGTGGACTTGTCACCTAGGACTTGTTCTGCAAGTCGGCATGGTCAGCGGGCTGAATTCAAGTTAGGGCTCATTGTGTGAGTGCGTGTCCTTGCCTACGGTCATGACAAGGGACATCAAATAAGGCGCCAACTTTTGTTGTACCCACATACACTAAAAGAACAATTTAAAGGGGTCAATTAGAAAACTCCCTTAAGTGATTAAAGATTAATAAAACACTGAAGTTTATAGCTAGCATTGATACACCTTTAAAGTGAGTCTAGCATTGCATTTTAGATTTTGTTACTTAATTTCCAAGTTTCACTATATAGATCATTCCTCTTCAGTTTTTGGGCATACTTCACTGATGTCATTTGCTGAGTGCCTTAGAGAGTATAGTGGTACTTTTGGCAATTGCTTAAAACTTGGCAGGATAGCAAATGGGCACTCATGCATGCTAAACTACAGTGCCATCCAGAATTAATTAATCCCAAAACATCTTATATAAAATATGTATCGTTTTCCTTTCATATACTTATGCTAATTATTTCATGCCAGCCAAAAAAATTTCCATGGGATTTTATGAAAAGTTGAGAATTGTCATGAATGATGATAACATTTTTATCTTCTATTAATTTTCTATTTCTGTACTTATTGTATGGTGTTATGTTCTGTATGTATTTACATAAGAAGATTGATACATTGAAGAAAGAGCAAGCTCCGGTGAAAATTTTTCCAAAAAAGGAACCTCCCGAATTAATGGAATTATCTCATTAAAGACAACCCTATTAATATGAAAGCATCCAGCTCGCAGCATATAGTTAAAGGGGTTTTCCAGGAAAAGATATTTACGACTTAACGTCAGGATAGGTCATTAGATCCGTGGGGGTGCGACACCTCTGCAAGTCAACGATTCAACAAGAAGTTAACCTCAGCACTCGTCACGTATGGGCTTTTATGGGTGCACGTCCCCTTTAGACTTCCACCCAGGTAGTCCAAACATCAATACATTAATATAAGGTGTGGAGACAGCACGCCTAAAGACACTGGTTATGCTTGAAAACAGTGATTTTTTATTTACACCAGTGGTACAATTTCAGAACATGGAATGAGCTGAATGAGCTATTTCCAAGATAGTGGTAGCTTGTATTGCTTGTTATGTTAGCTTGTGTTGCGACGTTTCGGGCCCTAACCGGTGCCCTTTCTGAAGCAAGTATGGCCGGTCTTTAAACCACGGCGTGCGTGTACTTGCTTGAGAAAGGGCACCGGTTAGGGCCCGAAACGTCGCAACACAAGCTAACATAACAAGCAATACAAGCTACCACTATCTTGGAAATAGCTCATTCAGCTCATTCCATGTTCTGAAATTGTACCACTGGTGTAAATAAAAAATCACTGTTTTCAAGCATAACCAGTGTCTTTAGGCGTGCTGTCTCCACACCTCTGTAAGTCATCATCATTATCATTTGCCGGATAGCCCCTTTTATGTTACTAGGGTACGTTGTGGTCTGCTAATTTCCTCTGTAGGGGAACTGCAGTAATACATGCAGTAATTTACATGAAAGCTGTCCGTACAAAATTTGGACAAGATTAATCCACCAGAGTAAGGGGCGAATATTTTTAATCTTGCTGGGTGAATTTGCTGTTATTAGCGGCATTGAGTTACATTCTCAACCAAAAGGCGTATGCATGTGGATGTAATAGAGTTTTGTGCTGCAATCTTGAAGAGATCTATCTTAATGACAATAACTTAATGACAGCAATAGCAAAGAATGTCAGAGTGACATAACTATGAGTGAACGCATGGCTTTGCGTTTGAGTTTAAAAAAAAAAAGCTGGCTGGCTGTTCATTTACAGAAAAAATAGAGGTTGCTGCTGCATTTTGTTGATTCAATTGCAGATTTTTTAGTGCAACATGAACTTTTCACTAACTAGCAGCAGTATGAAACACACAACTCTGAGTGATCAGTCTCTTGCTAATTATGTCCTAATATTCGCACTACTACACCCTTATTGGATTATTGGCTTGTGTCTGTAATTGCTGTTTTGCCAGACAGCCCACACACATTTTCAGATCGTAAGATGTGCACATGCAACGTCCGACATGCGGCTAGGGTCCTTTTAAGATGAGATAAATGTGAAAAATCGTGATGCCAATTGCATTTCAGCAACGAGGGCATAGGGCCCCCTTTTAGTGTAGTGGTGTTTGATGGTACCCAGTGTAGGAATGCCAGAGTGGTGTTGGGCAGTCTATATTGTCCCTTAGCGTGTGGCTGTGCACGTATCACAGTGCTCCTACCTGGATACTGTGGAACCCAGGCGTTGTCCGAAGCAGAAAATTAATTAACTTGGATAGTGAAGAAATGGAGTCCAGACCTTGTATGAACCCCTCCCCTCCCTATCTAGAGAGGGGGCTAGAATGGAAGAAGGGCTCCATTCTAGCTAACACAGCTCGTCCGGAGGTGCCGCCATATGCTGGTAGACCAGGTACATTGCGTGAACAATTACAAAATCATAAATACAGTTACACATTGTGCAGGACCTAGGAATAAATACTCAAGATGACACAGGATGCACCGTTAAATATAGTGAAGGGACGAAAATAGTGGCAATGCCCCCTAGCAGGGCATTACACACAGAATGGTATCTTTCCAGCACAGAGACTGAAGGACCTTCCAAAATTTTGTCCATGTCTTGCTTCTGTCAATCAATAGGTAAAGCCCCTTCTCTCGGTCATGTGATCCTCCATCTTCATCTTCCATCCCATTTTTCCCCTCCAATTTTCTAAATAAAATGCTGGGGTCATTTTTGTGTGATTCAACCAAAGCGAATCGAAAAACTTCAAATCTATTTGGCAGCAGATTTCTTGTGAAATTCTTAGTGAATGCGGTTCGTTTAGAATCAAATCACTTTAGTGCATACATGTGGTGCAGGGTTTCCAACAGTCCAGAAATTGCTGGACAGTCCATAAAAATAGGTGACTTTTTTCCTATGTCCGTGAAAATAAATTGATGTGTCCGTGATTTTTTTAAGGCTGGTGGTTCTGAAGTAGATTATTTTAATGGTATTTATCATTTTACAGCTTACAGTAAATGCTCGTAATGAGTTTCTAACAGTATATTGAGCTACAGACACGTATTACTTATAATCTTTATAATTTATTATGGCTTTCCAATTTGTCCGTAAAAAATGTTGGCTGTCCCTGATTTTTGGATACGTTGTCCAGAAAAAAGAAAAATTCTGGTTGGCAGCCTAGATGTGGTGTGGTGCCAAAATCCTTCAAAATATAATATATCCTCGATGATAAATATTACCTTTTTAAAAATATATTTTTTTTACCACTCTGAACCATTTCTAAATAATGTAACCACCTGATTTACCCCTTTAAGGGTACTTTCACACTTGCGTTGTTACATTCCGGCAGGCAGTTCAGTTGCCTAAACTGCCTGCCTGGTCAGGAAAACTGTATGCAAACGCATGTCATTTGCAGACTGTTCAGGATCCTGATCAGTCTGACAAATGCATTGCAATACCGGATCCGCATGCGCAGACCTGGAAACCGGATCCGTTTATACCGGAACACTTGATCCAGATCCGGCATTAATACATTTCAATGGAAATTAATGCCGGATCCGGCATTCAGGCAAGTGTTCCGGAATTTTGGCCGGAGAAAATACTGCAGCCTGCTGCGGTATTTTATCTGTTTTATCTGTCCAAATACCGTAAATGTGACTGAACTGAAGACATTCTGATGTATACTGGACAGATTGCTTTCCATTCAGAATGTATTGGGACAAAACTGATCAGTTTTTTTCTGGTATTGAGCCCCTAGGACGGAACTCAATACCGGAAAACACTAGTGTGAAAGTACCCTTAGGATGCCTTCACATGAGGCATATTTTATGCATCAGTTTCAGTCATCTGAGTGGGGTTGCTTTGACTAGAAAGACATTTACAGAACTGATTTTTTTCGGTTGCAGAAACATATTCTGCAACAAAATCTGCCATGTGTGAAGGCACCCTAATTCTTAAAAACTAGCCCCGAAGTAAACCATTAGCTATTCTGTATAATTTTCCACTGAAAACAGTTTGTCAGTTACCCCTTATTCCACTAAATTCTGCTTCATCTGTATTATTACATATCCTTTATTTTTTATACGACTATGATTTCATTCCACAATGTTGAAAAATGAAGCATTGTTTTATTTCCATCTCCTCCCCTGTAGTTATGTAAATACCTAAATGTGACAACAATCTTCTCGCACCGCACTCTATACTTAAAAAGTTTACACTTTTGTGCAGAAATCTATGCTCTTGCATTGGTGAACAAAGGGATGTCAGGCTTTATTGAGCACATCACTAACAATGTAAGCCGCGTTAAACGCTCTATTTGTAACTGTTGCTGTATATTTTGGTGTGATTATCACCCTTAGATCTACATCCTATAAAAAGATTTTATTCTGTTTGCTTAATTATAAAGCTTCTTATGAACAGGCTTGGCTGTAAATAGCTTTTTGCAGCTGAAATAGAAATATAATTATATCCAAAGCAGATGTTTGTGATCTACTTTTTCATGAAACTTGATTTGAATTTACCAAGTGAAATGTGATTTTGTGCATCCAAGGGCTTTATTTCCATATCGTGGATGGTGGTCTTTCTGCCTATGACCTCCTATGTACTTTGAGATGCTTACAATAATAAAGCTTACAGAAAGTATGGTTTCTACTTGCAGAGATCCAGCTAGTAGGGGGACGTTGAAGGCATTGTCCAGGATTGGAAAAAATACGGCTGCTTTCTTCTAAAAACAGGACCTGTCCACAGGTTGTGTGCAATATTGTAGCTCTGCCCCATTCACTCCAGTGAATCCAAGCTGCAGTATCAGATACAACCCATTGAGAGGGGTGGTGCTGTTTTGGAAAAAGCAGCCATGTTTGTGTAATCCTGGACAATCCCTTTAGAGAGAGTTGAGAATGATGGACTGCCAGGCACAAAGGACCACTTCTTCTCCTGAAGAAGGATAACAATATCTCCGAAACGCATAGTTTTTTTGCAATATAAAGAATCCATTGATCATACGACACTTGATGCGGCCCTTTGTGCCTGGCGGTACATCATTTTCAACTCTACTTATCTCCGGGGAAGATTGGGCACCTGTCCTTGAAGATCTCATAAAACTTTTGCGATCCTGATACGCATACATTAGAGTTGTGACTAATCGAGCACAACCTATACAGGTGAGCCTCCATTTTACGGGGCTCTGACGATACATAGTCCTGACTTACTCACCCTGTGGTGCACTGCTTATTTTAACCCTAACAGATACAGTTCTTCCTGCCTTCCATTTGGGAACCCCTTGAAAGAGACCCTGTGAGCTCTCCTTGCATTTGCATTTTAGTAAATATTTGCACTCTACATGAAATAGTTAATATTTTTCTTCTCAAAGTTGTAAGGACTCCTGTACGCCACCATATCTGTTTTTGAGGTCCACAAATTGAGGATTTGCAATACATGGATATCGGGCATAGAGCCTGCCGCCATTCTTTTTACTCCTTCACAAATGTCTTATCCTTGTCCTCAAGAATAGGACATGTTCTATTTTTTTGTGTGGCCGCGGAACGGACTTACGGAAGCGAACAGCCCACGGTGTGCTGTTCACAACTTTTGCATCCCCATTGACATGAATGGGTCCGCATCTGATCCGCAAAAATGGGGATCGCATGCAGACCAAAACTGCAGCCATGTGCATAAGCCATAACTTAAATATTCTGGACCCCAGTGCAAAATCTGTACCGGGACCCTCATCCGCCCAGTACCTTAATAATACTAATCTTCTTAGGGCTCATTTCTTTTTAGCCGACCTATTGACTTATGATAAATCTGCCGGAGACAATGGCCATGCTTACAACACGCCCATACAATGTCCCCTTTTCAGTACGTGGAAAGGGCCATCATTTGCACAGAATTTTTTGCTCAAATGGTGTTTAAATTGCTGCAATCTCACTGTTACTTTTTTACAACAGATTTCTAGTGTACGGGATTTATAAATGGCCTCCATTGACTTTAATGGGTAATTTTTCACTGCTTGTGCTGTCCATTTTAAACATGCACAGCACTATCATGTGAAATTCAGTCTTCTGTATAGGCCCTCGTGTAGTTATAGCACAGAAGCTATGTAGACCGACATTGTAGTTCTACACGCAGACACGTTAAAATAAACTACTGTACATCCAACACTGAATCAATATAGACTGAAAATGCTAATGAATAAAATGTGTTCTGTCACTGTACAAAAGCATTCACATTCTCTCTTTCTATATAAAATCTCCTCTAAAAATAAAGGAAAATGTAAAAAATTGCAAATTCTTAACCATTAACCCTTTAGGACACAGCCATTTTTCTAGACGTTTTTCTTATGTGAAATCACAGAAAAAAACATAATAATGCAAAATAGATGCAAACATTATATATGGACTAAGCACTTACTCTGATGTAATAAAATCTGAGATTCTCAGCCAATATATTTTGATCAAAACACATCTGTGCCACGTACCTCCGCCAAGGTGGTCTCAGGTCAGGCAGGTCCTACGCTAAACCTACCAATGCCACTGGGCATCTATGTTCAGGAGCGCAGACTCTGCACATAGGGTGTGCTGGTCCTAGTCACCTCTATGTCCATCCAGCAATCAATGAGAGGAGGAGTACACACACCTATATGTACCACCTAATCAGGGCAGCTTGTTTGATAGGAAGGGCAAAAGTGCACAGGAATGCTGCTCTCAAGATGAAATAGGAGTGCGTTCACACTTGAAGGTGCCACTCCCTCAAGCATATTGGTAAATAATAAACAAAAATCACAGAAAAGAGATAAACAAAAATAAAGACATCCTGCACGATGTAATAAATAAATATGCGGATGTCGCTGGCTACATTCTTAAAAAGAAATCACAGAAAAAAAAATAATAGTGCACTAACAAAATAGATGCAAACGTTATATGTGGACTAAGCCCTCACTCTGATGTAATTTCACATTATGCGGCAATAACTGGTAAATTATTCAAGCCAGTCTGAGACTGTTTTCCTGTGACACATTGCACTTTATGTTAACGGTACATATGGGTTGATAATATTTTACCTTTAGCAATACCTTTGGCATTAACAGTAGAAAGAGGGAGGTGCTCATGCCGCTCTACAGAGCACTAGTGAGACCTCATTGGGAGTATTGTGTGCAGTACTGGAGACCATATCTGCAGAAGGATATTGAAACTTTGGAGAGAGTTCAGAGAAGAGCTACTAAACTAGTACATGGATTGCAGGACAAAACTTACCAGGAAAGGTTAAAGGACCTTAACATGTATAGCTTGGAAGTAAGAAGAGACAGAGGGGATATGATAGAAACTTTTAAATACATAAAGGGAATCATCACTGTAAAAGAGGAGAGAATACAAACTGCTACAAGAGGACATAGTTTTAAATTAGAGGGGCAAAGGTTTAAAAGTAACATCAGGAGGAATTACTTTACTGAGAGAGTAGTGGACGCATGGAATAGCCTTCCTGCAGAAGTGGTAGCTGCGAAATAAAGTGAAAGAGTTTAAGCATGCATGGGATAGGCATAAGGCCATCCTTCATATAAGATAGGGCCTGGGGCTATTCATAGTATTCAGTATATTGGGCAGACTAGATGGGCCAAATGGTTCTTATCTGTCGACACATTCTATGTTTCTATGTTTCTATGTTTCTTTATTCATAAAATAATTCAAAATAGATGTCATTAACTTTTAAAAGCAATTTTTAAAATTTTCAAGAAAATGTACCGACTTTTTTAAGAACCAATTCACTTATGGTCACTTTGGGAAACTTACTTAATATAAACCACCTATAAATAGCACTATTTTAGAAACTACACCCCTCAAATTATTCAAATTTAATTTTTTTGGTAGATTTTGCATTTTTATATTTTTTTCTGTAAAACATCAAGGGTTAACAGAAAAAAAATATTGATTATACTGATTATTTAGTTTACAGAAATACTCCACATGTGGTCTTAAACTGCTGTATGGGCACACTGCAGGGCTCAGAATGGAAGGAGCACCATTTGGCTTTTGGAGGACAGATCTTGCTGAAATGGTTTTTGGGCACCATGTCACATTTGAAGGGACCCTACTGTGGAAACCCTCAAAAAATGGCCTGACTTTTGGAAACTACCCCCCCCCCCACACACACACACACACACACACAAAGGATGTAATGAGCATTTTGATCCAACAGGATGGTGCAAAGTGAAAATGGCAATTTTTCCATTGATATACCATTTCAGTGTGTTTCCTGGTTTTAGAAACACCCTACATGTGGCACTGTTCTTTTTCCTCAACGTATGAGAGGGTTCATATTTAAAAGAGCACTATGCACATTTCAAGGCCCAATGTGGTTATTTGGTAAGTTGTCCTAAGAACTGTAGAGGCTGTGGGGTAAGTTAATGAATGGAACCCCAGAGAAGTGACCCCATTTTAAAAATTTCACCTCCCCCACCCAGTGTTGCCAACCAGATTTTTTTTTTTCTGGACAACTTATCCCAAAATCATGGACAGCCCACTTTTTTACGGACAACCATAATGAATACTAAAGATTATAAGTAATACATGTCTATAGTTCAGTATACTGATAAGAACTCATTACCAGCATTTTGTGTGAGCTGGAAAACAATGATAATTACCACCAAAATAATCTAGTAATTTAGTCAAGTACCACCATAATCACCCACACATCTATTTTTTCTCTCGGACATAGGAAAAAAAAGTCACCAATTCTTACAGACTTTTCAGAAATTTCTATATGGTTGGCGGCCCTAACCCACCCCCCAACCACCCAAGGTATTAAGAGGTGGAGTGAGCATTTTGATGCCACAGGTATTTTGCAGCAATGAATATGCATCAGACTGTAAAACAATGCAAGTTTTCCACAGACATGGCATTTCATTGCCCAATATGTTGTGCCCAGCTTATGCCATCGGAGACACATCACGCCCTTTAAATTCTTACACAGTTTCTACTACTATAGGTATGGAAATGCCATAAATGTGGACATAAACTGCTGTTTGGGTACGCTGCAGGGTTTAAAAGGAAAATACTCCATTTTGGCTTTTGCAGCGCAGATTTTTGATGCACTGGTTTAAAGGCTCCATATTGCTTTTTATTTTATTTTTTTTAATGATTTTATTAAGAGAATAACAACAATTACAAAAAATACATAAATAAACAATCATTAATATCCAAATTTAAATCCCCGCCCTTTCCCCCCCCCTCCTCCATTCCCAACCAGTCACCCAAACCCACCCTCCCTCAGTTTGCGATGCGTCTTATTAAGAAGATACAATATAAAAAAAATATAGATCCAATAAAAAATAAAATATAAGAAATAAGAAATAAAGAAGAAAAATTTAAGGGGGTGGGGGTGGGGGGGGAAAGAAAAAGTGGAGGGAAAAAGAAGAAAAGGACCTTCTAATTCCCTTCTCCCCAATTCTTGAGCCATATTTGTTTACAGTTTCTTTGATCGTATAAAACATTCTCGTATTTCTTAACCTTTTTGACCAGAAACAACCAGTCATTGAGACTAGGGGTTTTCTGTGAAAACCATACTCGAGAAATCAAGAGTCTAGCTAGAAACAGAATTCTACTGAATAGGATCTTCTGATACTTACAACAATTGACCTTAGGTAAATCACTTAGAATGCAACACTCCGGTGAGAGTGGAATTACTACCTTAAAAGTTTGAACAATAAAATTCTGGACTGAGCCCCAGTAAATTTTTAATTCTGGGTAGGACCATATCATATGTAAAAAATCCGACAAATCTGATTCACATCATGGGCAATTTGAGGTTTCTCTTAAGCCGCATTTGTTAAGCCATGTCGGGGTGATATATACTCTAGGCAGGATATTGAATTGCACCAAAATGTGATTTGCATTGTGTGATATTAATCCTACACCAACAAATATATTTTCCCATTCCTGTGACAAAAGCATAGGACAGTCATTTTCCCAGGCCTTCTGGCCCGGGGAAACAGCCTGACTGAATAGTGCTTTAACTAATAATTTATATAATTGAGGCATATTACCCTTCTGACCAGAGCTCTCTATCACTATATTTAATAGTGAAGAAGTGTCAATCTCTAACAGTGAAGCTTCTTTTAAACTAGAACGTGCTGAACATAATTGAAAATATCTAAACCAGCTTAAATTACCTAAATTCCCCAATTGTGCTATGTCTGCAAAAGGAAGTACCTCTCCATCTCTTACAACTTGTGAAATATACTTGATATTACTATTTTACCAAAATAGTTGATCATCACCTTGTAAATAAAAATGATGCCAAATATGAGTGTACCCAAGAGATCCTTCTCCCCATCCATTTTCTAATAGTGGTCCAAGATCTCTATCCAGATTGGAGCGTTCCTAAGAATATAAAGAAGTTGAGGCAAGATCACCATCTTAACCAGAGAAATTCTGTTCGCTCTAGTCAAAGGTAGTCGATGCCATATTGTAATTTTAGATCTCACTTTGCTTATTACTGGAATCAGATTAAGTTGAATAAAATCTTCAATCCTACGAGATATTATCATACCAAGATACTTAAAAGAATCAACCACCTTTAACATTGAGAGGGGCCCTTCACTCAAATATTCAAAATTATACAGTAACATAAGGGAGGTCTTTGACCAATTAACATCAAAACAAGAAACTTCACCAAAAGAATTAACTTTACAAATAATTCTTGGGAGGATTATATTAGTACGGTTTATATAGAACAAGACATCGTCCACAAATAAAGAGATCCGGTCCTCTGGCCCCAGCACTCCAAAACCTTCAAACCTAGTATCTTGCCTAATACTTAATGCCAATAGCTCAATGTAGATGTCAAAGAGGAGCAGACAAATTGGGCAACCTTGGCGAGTTGCTCAAGATAACGTAAAACTGTAGGTAAAACTACCATTAAGGCTCAACTTAGCTATAGGAGAATTATACAGGAGCCTAACCATATATAATAAACCTCTCGCCAAATCCCATTTTTCCCAGGACCTTCCTTAAAAATCCATATTCCACCCTGTCAAACGCCTTAGAGGCATCCAAAGACAGGATGGAACGTGAGGTACCTCGAGATGATTGTATATTGGCAAAAAGTCAACGAAGATTGTGTTAAGTACCTTTACTAGGAATAAACCCGTTTTGATACGGGTGAATAATCGAGGAGATAACTCTTGACAACCTGGTAGCCAATAACCTTGCTAGGAGTTTAACATCTCTTTTCAAAAGTCATATCGGTCTATATGACCACATATCTAGGGGATTTTTCCACTTTTTCGGTATTAATACAATTACCGCTTCTGTCATTGAGTAAGGTAAAATACCATCCTCCACTGAAGCGGCAATTACCTTCAAAAGGTATGGGAAAATAGACTTTCCATATTGTCGATAAAACTCATATGGAAAACCATCCAAGCCAGGGGAAGAGTTTCCCACGCAAGCTTTAAATGGGGCCTCAAGCTCCCTAGTTGTAAATTCAGCATCAAGGGATTCTCTTTGTATATCAGTAAGAACCGGAAAAATGATGGACTCGAGATACGAATCCATCAATTCATTCGAGATGTTATTATTAATATTATATATTTCCATATAGTGTTCTAGAAAGACTCCCTTTATTTTCTCTTGGTCGTCAGTAATTGTACCATCTTTCAAACAAATACTAAGTATATCTTTTTTTGGATCTTGATTTGATATCACCCTGGACAACAATTTTCCCGAACAACCTGCCTCAGAAAATTATTTTTGTCCCTCTAAAGAACAATTGGGAGTACTTGACTAGTTTTTTGCATCCCCCTCCTATTCCATGTTGCTTTTAAATAGGCACTAGGTTATCAGTATAGCCATTTTCTGGAAACCATGCATTTTCTCTTGATGGAGCTGTGTGAAGGCTTATTTTTTTGTGGGATGTGTTGCCATTATTAGTTTGGGGTATACACAACTTTTTTAAGGTTATCAGTCACCTGATACGGTAGGTCATGTGATATTTTTACAGAACAGGTTATTACAAATGCAGTGCCGGTGATACCAAATATGTCTATTTTTTTCAGTTTTACACAATAAAACATTTTGGAAAAAGAAATCATTTTTGTTGCCATGTTTTTGCGGTATTTTTTATAGAGTCGGTCTTATTTCTTTATTTCAGTAGTAAATGACTTAATGAGAGAAAAAGGGTGCCTTTTTTTTTTTACTTGAAATGTTTACTTTCTTTTCAAACAAAACATTTAAAGCGGTTATTCAGGAAAATATATGTATGACCTATCCTTGGTATAGGTCATTAGTATCAGATCTGTGTGGGTGCGACACCTGGGACACCCGCCGATCACCCGCTAGAAGAGGCCTTGAGCGCAGCACCCTCTTACTAGGCTCGTGACATCACTCTACATTGGTCAAATGGCCTAGTTGCAGCTCAGCCTCATTCAAGCCATTGGGGCCGAGCTGAAATACCAAGCACTACCACTATATGATGTATGTCGCTGTCATTAAAAAGTTGCTGGAAGCCTGCATCGCTAACCACTGCTTCGGTGAGAGCAGCGGCTCCCTTAAGCCGGGACTTGGACTTCCACTGATGTGATAATGATAACCTATCCTGAGGATAAGTCATCATTATCTTTTCCAGGATAACCCTTTTTAACACAATATAACAGAAATACAACATTTCAACAATTTACCATTTTGCAGTTACCCCGTTCTGAGGTCTTGCATTAGTGGCCAAGCGGTATAATGCCACGTTGCAGCTGCGTGGCTGTAACCTTACTTGTTTTATTCTATTACATTCTGCCATAAACATATACATTACCGTTCCGTATTCCATTGGTGAACCATAGTTCCAGCCACATCTGCTGCTCCGTAGTTTTGCATTGGAGAAATTGCAGCACTTAGACACACTTTAGTATAAAATTGATGCATGCATTTTAATTACTGTCTTGGCTAATTTCTACATATACTACTAACTAGACATATGGTAGAAAACATATGGTGTTCCTATCTATAATCTTCCTGCATTTTCACGAATTTTAATGCTAACAATTGAGAATATTCCTCTATGAGGAAAGCACAAGGCAGTGTGTAACCTGTGATACGGATGGAAATGCTGATTGTAGAGCAATGCATAACAAGCTCCCGTATGAGGCCAGTTTAAAGTAAACTGGTTGCGCCCTTATGAAACCACATTGCACGGCCCTGGCTCTCCTAGGGGCCTGTTAGCTGGAAGATCTGATAATATTTATACAGCTGAGATCATTTGTGGGTTTTTACCATCCAACTAAAATCCTGTAATTACCCTTAGAATCCTTGCAATATGCAAGTCTAGGCAGGTGATTTATAAAATTGCAAAAGTATCAGTTCAAATGGGTTCATGTGCTAAGCCCGTTTTTTATCATATAAAAGTCATAAATTTTGTCGCAATTGCCGTTCTGCTACAACATTTGCAACGTTTTAGCTGTTTTTGACACCCTAGCCACTTTTGAGAACACACATATTCACATATTCAAAATATCACATTTTATTATATACCATGATTACATTATAGACATAATAAAACCCATAAAAGACAGATTATGCAGGAGAGAATATGGAAAAATGTGTGTCCCCCAATTACACTGAGATGGTAAGGACACAAGGGCAATAACATCAAATTATAACCATCATGGTTAAGTAACAAACGCTACCCAAGTCCTGCACCCACCCAGCATCCATTAATAACAATCCATCTCAGAAGGCACAATGCCTGACTGTGTAATAGAGACAAGCGCCCACACCCCCAATCGGGAGTGCTAACGGCAAGTCCCCAACACAATATTGCTACTGAACAACATAAAACATACGCATGAATGGACACAACTGTGGGAATACCAACCAGTGATCAGGAGACACACCACCCATACGTACATTTCGTCGTTGCTTCCTCTTGGGGACGCACTGCTCTACCTCACCCACTTTTTCTGATTCCTATGTCAGAAGAAGTGGAACGGGTGATTCTTAAATGTGCTGCTATGTTTATGAACACCATACAGTATTTCTCAATGGATTTACAGCAGACAAGTGGCATAAATTTAAACCAAATTTAAAAACAATAAAATATTGCTAAAATTCTCAATAACCTACACCGTATTCAATGTGTTCATCTGTATAAGGATTACACAAGCCTCTAGTGTTTCAACCGCTGTCTTATTCCACCTTACATGCGGTTTTTATATATTACTCTTCATCATAAACCAAAATAAAACCAAGGTAGACATGTCCCGATTTAGATGAACAGCTGGTTGGTTCTATAGTATGACCATGGGGTGTGGATTATGCGCCATCTTGGTTAAGGGAAAAGACCCCGTCTTTTCCCTTAACCAAGATGGCGCTTTGGAACCTTATTGGCCGGTGCGCATGCGCGGAATGAGCATTCTGACGCATAGCGCATCTGACCATTGATATGCACCCCTATTGGATTACTCCAGGCAGGCGCAATGAATTCCAAGTAACGCCGTTTTTTGTGTAAACACATTGGATTTCAACTGACTGGTATGTCCGCTGATTACCCGTTTGTAACTCCTCCCCACAGTCTTGCAATTTTATTTCACAAACAACGCATAATCCACAGAGGATATTTGGGCATTATAATGTAATTTTTGATTATTATGAAATATATGTATATTAGGAAATAGGAACAGAGCAATCAGATGGGATTATGCGCAGATTTACTATGTTTTTGTATCACTATGTCAATTGTATTTAATCACATGTGTTTGACTAATTAATAGTCAACACCCACTATTGTGATTGGGCCACATGACCTGTATGTTAATTTGGTTTTCACTATATATATATCACCATTATGTATGTGTTCTTTGCTTGAGAAAGGCTCTATTTGTAGGACCCGAAACGTAGCACTGTTCAGGTGAATAAAGGAGTTCCTTTTTTTCCACTTTTTATCGGAGTGCTGTTCGCTTTTTCTACAGTATATATATATATATATATATATATATATATATATATATAATACTGCTTTATTATATTGAACCCCACAAAAAAGGATTTCTGTGAAAATGGGGGGAAAAATTGAAAGAAGTTGCTTGCCGGAAGCTGCTTTTCAGGTGCATCTGCACTTCTGATAGCAGACACAGTCAGCCACAGTTCCTGTCTCCTCTCTCCCTGACTGTCAGCGCCTTACTTCTATCTATTGTACACAACACACACACTTGTTCTTTGGAATCCTAGCCTTTCTCTTCACTCTCCCTGGCAATAAGAATGATTGATTTTTGACTGTCACTGATTGATTTTTCACTCTCAATTAATCAAGATAATTTTCCTGGCAGACACCGTCACACACAACCACCTTTATTCACAGCCCAGCACAGAATGCCGTTCTGCTTCTTCTGCTAGGGCACCTCCCTGCCTATTGCAGCACTAAATGCCTCATCCAGGCTGTCTGTCAGCCTGGGAGCCAATCAGGGCAAGCCCCCACCCACGCACACACTTCCTCTCAGGGTCATGTGAGAACCCTTTTTCTTCCACCATAATGCTTTTCTGCAACCAATATGTGCCCTAAAATGGAACTGCTTGCCGCTTTAATGGATTCGTCCAAAATAAATCCAGAAAGAATCAGGTTCATCTGCCGTCCGAAAAAAAGCAAAGTTCGAAATTATCTCAGTTCACCCGAAACTGGTTCACTTAACCTTAGTAGATATGCTACTAGTGGCAGATTTGTTGAAGAAATTTCTCCAGAAAAAAGAAGCACAAGCATTTATAAACTTTTCTGCAGAAACATTTCCTCAGCCGGTTCAAGTACCCATATAGAAATCCATAGTTGTACCATTTATTCGTGTTGGCACAAAATCATGCACACTTGTGATATGATTGCACTTTTTTGGAAAGTTTTGGCAGAATTAACCCTCAGCACACAATTTTTCCCTCTTTTTATGTTTATATATATTTTAATGAGATTTTTCCAAAATACATACAGTACCAATCTAGTGTTGATTGAGCACCAAAGTGCTCAGGTGCTCGAGTAGAACACCACGGGATGCTCGGGTGCTCAGTACATAGAAGTCAATGGGAGAACTCGAGCAAAAATTACAAGGAACCGGCACTCCAGTACACCTTTTATTACACATAAATGAGAGCATCATACACACCCTTGAAAAATTAGGATTGATGGCCTGCTGGCGACCCTCTAAATTATTAGGGTCGAGGGCCTGCTGCGGATCTGACTATCTCAAACATTATGGGTGAGGGTCTGCTGCTGAGCTGACCATCTAAAACATTAGGGGTAAGGGTCTGCTGGTGAGTTGACCATCGAACAAATTATGGTTGAGGGCCTGCTGCTGAGCTGACCCTCTAAAACATTAGGAGCGAGGGCCTACAGGTGAGCTGACCCTGTAAAAGATTGTAGGTGAGGGCCTACAGGTGAGCTGACCCAGTAAAACATTATATGCGAGGGCCTGCAGGTGAGCTGACCCTATAAACATTATATGCAAGGGCCTGTAAGCGAGATGACCCTGTAAAACATTGTATGTGAAGGCCTGCAGGTGAGCTGACCCTATAAAACATTATATGCGAGGGTCTGTAGATTGGCTGACCCTGTAAAACATTATATGCGAGAGCCTGTAGGTGAGCTGACCCTATAGAAAACATTATATGCGAGGGCCTGTAGGTAAGCTGACCCTGTCAAACATTGTTGGTAAGGGCCTGCAGGTGAGCTGACCCTGTAAAACATTACATGCGAGGGCTTGCAGGTGAGATGACCCTGTAAAACATTATATGCGAGAATCTGCAGGTGAGCTGACCCTGTAAAAGATTGTAGCATAGGTTAGGGCCTGCAGTTAAGGTGACCCTGTAAAACATTATATGCGAGGGCCTGCAGGTGAGCTGAACCTATAAAAGATTGTAGGTGAGGGACTACAAGTGAGCTGACCCTGCAAAACATTATATGCGAGGGCCTACAGGTGAGCTGACCCTGTAAAACATTATACGCGAGAGCCTGCAGGTGAGATGATCCTGTAAAGCATTATGTGCAAGGGCCTACAGGTGAGCAGACCCTGTAAAAGATTGCAGGTGAGGGCCTGCAGGTGAGCTGATGCTGTAAAAGATAGTAGGTGAGGGCCTGCTGGTGAGTTAACCTTCTAAAAAACTTATATGCAAAGGCCTGCAGGAGAGCTGACCCTGTAAAAGATTGTAGGTGAGGGCCTGCTGGTGAGCTGACCCTCTAAAAGGTTGTAGATGAGGGACTGCAGCTGAGCTGACCCTGTATAACATTATATGCAAGGGCCTGAAGGTGAGCTGACCCTGTAAAAGATTGTAGTTGAGGGTCTGCTGATGAGCTGACCCTGTAAAACATTATATGCAATGGCCTGCAGGTGAGCTGACCCTGTAAAACATTATATGTGAGAGCCTGCAGGTGATCTGAACCTAAAGAAACATGAATTGTGTAGGCCTGCAGGTGAGCTGACCCTGTAAAAGATTGTAGGTGAGGGCCTGCAGGTGAGTTGACCCTGTATAACATTATATGCAAGGGCCTTCAGGTGAGCTGATCCTGTAAAAGATTGTAGGTGAGGGCCTGCTGGTGAGCTTACCCTCCAAAAAATTATATGAGAGAGCCTGCAGGTGAGCTGACCCTGAAAAACTTCTTCAGCCCCCCTAGCTTAAACACCCTTAATGACCAGGCCACTTTTTATAATTCAGCACTACACTACTTTCAACGTTTATTGCTCCGTCATGCAACTTACCACCCAAATGAATTTTACATCCTTTTCTTCTCACTAATAGAGCTTTCATTTGGTGGTATTTTATTGTTGCTGACATTTTTACTTTTTTTGCCATTAATACAAATTTAACGACATTTTTGCAAAAAAATGACATTTTTCACTTTCTGTTGTAAAATTTAAAAAAAAAAAAATACATTTCTATATAAATTTTTCTCTAAATTTATTGTTCTACATGTCTTTGATAAAAAAAAAAAGTCCAATAAGTGTATATTTATTGGTTTGGGTAAAAGTTATAGCGTTTACAAACTATGGTGCAAAAAAGTGAATTTCGGCATTTTGAAGCAGCTCTGACTTTCTGAGCACCTATCATGTTTCTTCAGGTGCTAGAATGCCAGGATAGTATAAATACCCCCCAAATGACACCATTTTAGATAGAAGACACCCCAAAGTATTCGCGGAGGGGCATGGTGAGTTCATGTATCATTTCATTTTTTTCACAAGTTAGCGGAAAATGACACTTTCTGAGAAAAAAAAAAAAAGTTTCAATTTCTGATAACTTCTGGCAAAAAAGAAAAATCTCAGACGGACTCACTATGCCCCTCAGTGAATACCTCAGGGTGTCTACTTTCCAAAATGGGGTCATTTGTGGGGTGTGTTTACTGTTCTGGCATTTTGGGCGGGGCTAAATTGTGAGCCGCCATGTAAAACCTAAAGGTACTCGTTGGAATTTGGGCCCTTTGCGCACCCAGGCTGCAAAAAGTGTCACTTATGTGGTATCGCCGTACTCAGGAGAAGTAGGGCAATGTGTTTTGGGGTGTATTTTTACATATACCCATGTTGGGTGAGAGAAATATCTCTGTAAATTGTCAACTTTGTATAAAAATTTTTAAAAGTTGTCGTTTACAGAGATATTTTTCACACAAAGTATGGGTATATATAAAAATACACCCCAAAACACATTTCCTACTTCTCCTGAGTACTGGCGATACCACATGTGTGCCACTTTTTGCAGCCTGGGTCGCAAAGGGCCCTAAAACCAATGAGTACCTTTAGGATTTCACAGGGCATTTTTACGCATTTGGATTCCAGACTTCTTCTCACGCTTTAGGGGCCCCTAAAATGCCAGGACAGTATAAATACCCCACATGTGACCCCATTTTGGAAAGAAGACACCCCAAGGTATTCCGTGAAGGGTATGGTGAGTTCATGTAAAATTTTATTTTTTGTCACAAGTTAGTGGAATATGAGACTTTGTAAAAAACAAAATTAAAAAAAAAATATATATCAATTTCCGCTAACTTGTGCCAAAAAATAAAAAGTCTGTGGACTCGCAATGCCCCTCACGGAATACCTTGGGATGTCTTCTTTCCAAAATGGGGTCACATGTGGGGTATTTATACTCACCTGGCATTTTAGGGGCCCTAAAGCGTGAGAATCCAAATGCATAAAAATGGCCTGTGAAATCCTAAAGGTACTCATTGGTTTTAGGGCCCCTTTGCGCACCCAGGCTGCAAAAAAGTGTCACTCATGTGGTATCCCCGTACTCAGGAGAAGTAGGGCAATGTGTTTTGGGGTGTATTTTTACATATACTCATGATGCGTGTGAGAATTATTGCTGTAAACGACAACTTTTTACATTTTTTTATTCAAAGTTGTCAATTTACAGAGATATTTCTTTCACCCAGCAGGGGTATATGTAAAAATGCACCCCAAAACACATTGCCCTACTTCTCCTGAGTACGGCGATACCACATGTGTGCCATCTTGGCTGCAAAAAGTGTCACTCATGTGGTATCGCCGTACTCAGGAGAGTACGGCGATACCACATGAGTGACACTTTTTGCAGCCAAGATGCGCAAGGGGCCCAAATTCCAATGAGTACCTTTTAGGAGGGCATTTTTACGCATTTTCTTCTCACGCTTTAGGGCCCCTAAAATGCCAGGGCAGTAGAAATACCCCACATGTTACCCCATTTTGGAAAGAAGACACCCCAAGGTATTCCATGAGGGGCATGGCGAGTTCATAGAAGATTTTTTTGGCACAAGTTAGTGGAAATTGATTTTTATTGTTTTTCTCACAAAGTCTCCCTTTCCGCTAACTTTTGACAAAAAGTTTAATTTTTCATGGACTCATTATGCCCCTCAGCGAATACCTTGGGGTGTCTTCTTTCCAAAATGGGGTCACATGTGGGGTATTTATACTGCCCTGCCATTTTAGGGGCCCTAAATCGTGAGAAGAAAAATGCGTAAAAATGCCCTCCCAAAAGGTTACTCATTAGAATTTGGGCCCCTTTGCGCATCTTGGCTGCAAAAAAGTGTCACACATGTGGCATCGCCGTACTCAGGAGAAGTAGGGCAATATGTTTTATGGGTGTATTTTTACATATACCCATGCTGGGTGAGAGAAATATCTCTGTAAATTGACAACTTTGAATAAAAAAATTTAAAAAGTTGTCGTTTACAGCGATATTTCTCACACACAGTATGGGTATATGTAAAAATACACCCTAAAACTCATTGCCCTACTTCTCCTGAGTACGGCGATACCACATGAGTGACACTTTTTTGCAGCCAAGATGCGCAAAGGGGCCCTAAAACCAATGAGTACCTTTAGGATTTCACAGGCCATTTTTACGCATTTGGATTCTCACGCTTTAGGGCCCCTAAAATGCCAGGACAGTATAAAAACCCCACAAGTGACCCCATTGTGGAAAGAAGACACCCCAAGGTATTCTGTGAAGGGGTATGGCGAGTTCACAGAAAAAAAAATATTTGGCACAAGTTAGCGGAAATTGATATATTTTTTTTTTTTACAGTCTCATATTCCACTAACTTGTGAAAAAAAAAAAATTTTTGCATGAACTCGCCATACCCCTCAGCGAATACCTTGGGGTGTCTTCTTTATAAAACGGGGTCACATGTGGGGTATTTATACTGTCCTGGCATTTGAGGGTCTGCGCAATCATTACACGTATGGCCAGCATTAGGAGTTTCTGCGATTCTCCGTATATTGTGCATACGGGTAATGAGATTTTTTTTTTCCGTTCAGCCTCTGCGCTGAAAAAAAAAAAAAAATGAACGGCACAGATTTTTTCATTCGCATCGATCAATGTGGATGAAAAAATCTCTGCCAAAATCAGTGACTGCGGTGCGGTGGGCTGGGCGCTAGCTACCTAACAAGTAGCTAACTAACTGGCGGTGATAAGGGACCCTTATGCCCCATTCACACGTCCGAAATTCTGTTTGCGGAACGGAATTGCGGACCCATTCATTTCTATGGGGACAGACTTTGTCCTGCTCGGATCCGGAATTACGGATCCGCGCTTCCGGGTCTGCACTTCCGTTCCGCAAAAATATAGAACATGTCCTATTCTTGTCCGCAATTGCGGACAAGAAAAAGCATTTTCTATATAGTTCTGGCAATGTGCAGATCTGCAAAATGCGGAAAGCACATTGCCGGTGTCCGTGTTTTGAGGATCTGCGGATCCGCAAAACACATATGGACGTCTGAATGGAGCTTTACAAGGGGTGTGATCAATGACAGGGGGGTGATCAGGGGGTCTAGATGGGGTGATCAAGAGGTTAATAGGTGAGGGGGTGGGGGGTTAGTGTCGTGTTTGGTGCAACTTTACAGTGTTACCTGGTCCTCTGGTGGTCGATCCCAGCAAATGGGACCACCAGAGGACCAGGTAGCAGCTATATCAGACGCTGTTCACAAAACAGCGTCTGATATAGCTGTTTGATGCGATTTAATTCGCATCTACAGCCTGCCAGCGATGGATCATCGCTGACAGGCTGTAGCCGAACTGCCGAGACGCGCTTCTCTGTGACGCGCCGATGCGTCATCTCAGAGCTACAGGACCGCCCGCAGGACGCATCCCTGCGTTAGGCGGTCCTGTAGCGGTTAATATTCGAGGCCATATATGCGAGGGCATTATATGCGACGAATGAGCATGTTGATATGATGGAAGTCTCGGCTCTCACGAGATGGCGCGCCGATGCGTCATCTCAGAGCTACAGGACCGCCCGCAGGACGCATCCCTGCGTTAGGCGGTCCTGTAGCGGTTAATATGCGAGGCCATATATGCGAGGGCATTATATGCGACGAATAAGCATGTTGATATGATGGAATAGGAGGAGGAGGATGAGAAAAGGAAGATTTAACCATATACCCTTTTTTGTGGTGGAAGGCGTGCATGTGAATAAAGTGTATTCAGTACATTATAAACAACACATTTAAAGTGCCTTTATGTTCATTAGCTTTCCTCTGGCTGAGTCGAGATATCAGGGGCAATCCAGGCCTTGTTCATTTTTATAAGAGTCAACCTGTCAATACGTAGAGCGCCAGTTGGTGCCACGTGTACAGCAGTGACACCCAGTAGTTGTAAGGCACAGAGGGATCATTGAGGACGCTGACACGGTCTGCTATGTACTCCTTTACCGTCTTCCAAAATGTTTCCCTCCTTGCGACAGTAGACTGCGCATCAGGGTGATGGTGCTGGCAGGTTGTCATGAAACTGTCCCAGGCCTTTGAGAGTGTTGCCCTGCCTCTGTTGAAACTGCTGTGTGTTCCCCTCGTCTCCCTTCCTCGGTTGCTTAAGGAACTACGTATTCTGCCGCCAGCATTGTCAGCTGGAAATTTTTGGAGCAATTTTTCCACAAGGACCTTCTGGTATTGCACCATTTTTCTAGTCCTCTCCCCCACAGGAATGAGAGATGAGATGTTTTCTTTGTAGCAGGGGTCGAGAAGGGTGAACAACCAGTAATCGGTATTGGCCAAAATGCATATAACGCGTGGGTCACGGGAAAGGCAGCATAACAGACAAGACATCGCTGTCCCCATCAGGAGGATGACTCTCAATCTCCTCATCCTCTTGCTCCTCTTCTGCCCATCCACGCTGAAGAGATAAAATAAACCTGCTATGGGTACTACCCTCTGTAGCGGAGGCAACCATCTCCTGCTTCTCCTCCTCATCATCATCCAATTCGCGCTGAGAAGATTAACTGAGGGTGGTCTGGCTATCACCCTGTGTACTGTCTTCCCCCATTTCCACCTCTTCCACATGCAAAGCGTCCGCCTTCATTGTGAGCAGAGGGTGTTTCTGTAGACACAGAAGTGAGATCGAAATGGGCACACATGCGGTCACCAGTAGCTCAGGCAAATTGGGGTAGGTTTTGAGAAACCGCTGAACCACTAAGTTTAACACGTGGGCTAGGCATGGTATGTGTGTGAGCTTGCCGAGCTCCAAAGCCGCCACCTAGGTATGCCCATTATCAGACACAACCATGCCTGGTTGTAGGTTAAGTGGCGAGAGACACAGCTCAGTCTGGTCCATTTACCCTGCCACAGCTCGGCGTGCTGTTTGTCCCCTAAGAAAATAAGTTTCAGCACGGCCTGCTGCCGCTTCCCCACTGCAGTGTTATACTGCTTCCAGCTACTGACTGATGGCTGACTGATGCTGCAAGATGAGAAGTCAGAGATGGAAGTGGAGGAGGAGGTGGAAGAGGAAAAGGGGGGGGGGGGGGTTTGCAGCCACTAATGTAGGTGGTGGCGGAAATCCTGATGGAAGTAGGACTCTAAATCCTTGGTGTCGGTAGCACCTGTGCCATCCCAGGGGACGACTCGCTCCCGACCTCCACAACGTTCACCCAGTGTGCAGTCAGGGAAATGTAGCATCCCTGGCCACAAGCACTTGTCCATGTGTCAGTCGTTAAGTGGACCTTTCCAATAACTGCGTTGGTCAGGGCATGGGTGATGTTACGGGACACATGCTGGTGTAAGGCAGGGACGGCACACTGGGCAAAATAGTGGAAGCTGGGGACTGAGTAACGAAGTACACTGGATGTCATAGATATTTTTAGCATGCGCAAACGTTAAACAGGAGATGTAGCGCAGGTAATGTCACTGTCTGCAGCGTCTACGAAAAAAGTACACTGGATGTCACAGATATTTTTTAGGATGCGCAAACATTAAACAGGAGATGTAGCGAAGATAACGTCGCTGTCCGCAGCGTATACGGAATAAGTACACTGGATGCCACAGATATTTTTAGTATGCGCACACGTTAAACAGGACATGTAGTGCAGATAATGTCGCTGTCTGCAGCGTCTAAGGAAAAATGTGATGTGCTGCGTGATGCTCGAGCCGAACTGGTGTTCGGCCAAGCATGCTCGCTCAACACTAATACAATCATTAATTAAATTTAATCAACTAACATTGATACAGCTACCTTTTCTTACTCACCTCCCCCCTCCCCAGGAGTCTGTTCAGACCTCCTTCATCATTCATATTATTAACCGTATACCCAACTCCTCTCCTGAACCATGAACTTGAGTCGTGAATTATCAACTTCTCCATCCTTTCCAGAAATATTGGCAGTATTGGTCAATGTTGTTTAACACTTTGTTTCAAAATATAATTTTTAGCTACTGAAAGGACTAAATGGGCAATCTCAGGTAAAGATTTTCCTTGTCAACCTGATAGCCCTTCATTGTGAAATTTGTACAACCAAGAATATTTCCTAAAATCACATTCCACTAAATGAGTCATAATGTGATCTCTGCTGAAAAGAGGGTCATGTATGAGCACCGGGGGAAGCCATGCAACTGATCTGGCTTACTCAGACCACATTTTGGACATTGCAGAAATATATTTTTCCAGTGGCATGTCAAAAGCATAATATGCCCGTTGAAACAGTTGGAAAAGAACTTCCCTCCACGCTTCTGACCCAATTATCTTTAGAACTAACCCAGCGGATACCTCACTAACTGTTAGGCCTCATGCACACGACCGTATGTGTTTTGCGGTCTGCAAATTACGGATCCTCAAAAAAAACAGATAATGTTCTGTATGGCATCAGTTTTTTTGCAGATCCATTATTTTGCGGATCATTGTAATAATGCTTATCCTTTTCCTTGTGTTTTTGCGGAACGGAAAAACGGACATACGGAAACGGAATGCACACGGAGTACCTTCCGTTTTTTTTGCGGACCCATTGAAATGAATATATGAAATATATGAAATTACCACATATGGTCCGCAAAAAAAACGGAACGGACACGGAAAGAAAATACGTTTGTGTGCATGAGCCCTCAGCTTGGATCCAAGAAGTTCTTTCCACCTAAGTTCAGATTCCAAAATCTGTTCGTTTTCTAGACTGTACCAAAAGACGAACCACTGAGATTGACAGACAGGGAGCCAACAAAAATATCTTGTCGAAAGTTAATACTGAAAAGGCCCCCCAGTTTATCTGTCACTAAACTATCCAGGCATAATCACATTGGATATGAAAAAATAGGATGCAGAACAGGGGCATAGCTATAGGGGGTGCAGAGGTAGCAGTCTCTACTGGTCCGAGGCGGGGACAAAAGACCCTTGTGCCGCATAAAAAGACACTGGTATTATAGAAAATGCATACAGGTCAAGTTACGCCTCTGGCTGGAGAAAAGGGGGTCAGGTCAAGAATTTGGCATGGGGTGGGTGCCATTTCAATTTTTGTCTCAGGCAGCATGAAGGCTATGTGCTCCCCTGACCCACTGAGGGAAGGGGGGCCCAAGCAGAACTCTTGCACCAGCGCCCATGAGCCTTTAGCTATGCCCCAGGTCTAGCAGGGATTTAATCACCTCAAAGGGGAGAAACTATGTACTGTATAATTCCATGCAGGGCTGGACAGTCTGTTAATAATACCTTTTATCAAAACTGTAAATTTGGGTTGCCACCTTTCCCAACAAAAAAAACTGCCAAGTTAAGCCACACCCCAAAAGGGGGTGTGGTTTTGGGGCATAGCTTAACATGGGGTGTTAAGTCGCTGTCATACTGTGGCTCCCAATAA
The DNA here is from genome assembly GCA_033119425.1 of Bufotes viridis. NCBI lineage: Eukaryota > Metazoa > Chordata > Amphibia > Anura > Bufonidae > Bufotes > Bufotes viridis. Next base: position 61,057,024 of record CM065592.1, on the reverse strand, counting down.
TATTAATGCTCCCATTAGTTCCGCCCAGAATTAATAATGCCCCCATTAGTGCCCCCAGCATTAGTAATGATCCCATTAGTGCTCCGAGCATTAATAATGGTTTTTCCAGGACACGTTTCGGCCCGTCCAGCCTTTTTCAACTGACGGGCGAAACATGTCCTGGAAAAACCATGATTTACTGGCTGTAATAAAGTATACACCGTGTTGAATGACATACGCCTGACGGGATTACTTGCACATTGATTGTGGGGATTGCCCCTTCCCATGCAGAGCGGATAGCAGATCGAGTGCAGTTACACTATCTATATAATCTTCAACACTTAGGCCTCTTTCACACGAATGATACGGATTGGGTCAGGATGTGTTCAGGATTAGGATTGAGCGAACCCAACTGTAAAGTTCGGGTTCATACCGAACTTTAGGGTTTTTGGTACCCGGACCCGAACATTTCCGTAAAAGTTCAGGTTCGAGTTTGATGTTCGGAGATTTAATGGCACTTGTTGAAAGGCTGACGGGAAGCCAATGAACAAGCATTTAACTAGTGTGTCCTTAGAAGCCATCACAGCCATGCCTACTAATGGCATGGCTGTGATTGTCCAAGTGCTGCATGTGACCCAGCCTCTATATAAGCTGGAGTCACGTAGCGCCGCAAGTCACTCTGCTCTTACTAGTGTAGGGATAGGATGCTGCTGCTGTGAAGGAGAGATTAGGAAACAATTCTGGTCTGGTGTACTTGGTGTTAAATCTGCAAACTACAGAGATTATTTTTGTGAGTGCTTTGCTACGTTTTTTTTCCCCATGAGCCCAGTGACACAGTAAAATAAGTTTTATCTGTCTGTTAGTTAGGTGGGTGTCGGCAGCCATTTTGTGCAAGTGCACCGGCATATGTGCCAGGGACAATAATTTAATCCTGTTTTTCTTGTTCAGTGGGCAACATATACCCATTTTTCAAGTGCACCTGCGCTGCATATGTAAAATAATATAGTTACTCCGTCTGTGACTTCAGTGCCCCAGGGGGTGACATATTCCCACTTTTTTCTGTGAACTACCCTTGTGCTGAATATCTGACAGGGAAAATCTATTCATTAAATTCATCTGTTAGATTCTAGGTGGACAAATTCCCTTTTTTTGGCGGTCAAGTACCCCTGCGGACTTCAGTGCATACCTGACAGTGAAAATAATTCAATTATATTAGTCTCTCATATATTTGTGTGACTTAAAGCGATTTTTTTCTCTTTCTGACACCATCACTGCATATCTGACAGTCAAATAAAACCAGTAAATACTGCTGTTACATTGTCGGTTGGCAAATTCCCATTTTTGTGCTAGAAAGTATATTTTTTGGCCTGCGCTGTATTTCTGACAGTCCAATAAAACCGTTAAATACTGCATTTACATTTTTGGTTTAAAAAAACACACTTTTTGTGTTAGTACATTTTCAGCCTGCGCTGCATTTCTGAGAGTGCAACATAACCAGTAAATACTACATGCATACACATACTGACTGATTGGTCTGTCCCATTCAACTTCTGGGTCTCCAAATTGGGCACATGGCATGAGTTTGCCCTTTACTCGTTGGAGGTGATCACTGACAAGCGCAACCGCCTGTCCACAGCCTAAGTTCCGGTCCCCATTGACTTCAATGGGGTCCGGGTTTGGCGTCAAGTTCAGGTCCCAAACTTGAACTTTGCGATGAAGTTCGGCCAAACCCGGCGAACCCCAACTTCCAGGTGTTCGCTCAACTCTATTCAGGATGTGTTCAGTGAAACTCGTACCATTTCGCAAGCAAGTTCAGTTAGTTTTGTCTGCATTTGTGTCCAGTGTTTCAGTTTTTTCCACAAGGGTGCAAAAAAAACTGAAGGTTTGCAAACAACATTTCCTAGCATCCATCAGTGGAAAACGCATTGCACCCAGACTGCTTTAGGATTACATCCATATGCAATGCGTTTTTCACTAAAGCCCCATTCACTTCTATGGGGCCAGGACTGTGTGAAAAACACAGAATATACAACATGCAGCGATTCTCACGCAACGCTAAACCGATCCGTGAAAAAAAAACGCTCATGTACACAGACCCATTGAAATGAATGTGTCAGGATTCAGTGCGGGTGCTATGCGTTCACTTCACGTGGAAAACTCGTGTGAAAGGGGCCTAAATTTTGCTTTTCTATTTACAATCTATTGTCAGCTAGAATACATTTTTTCCAGTCCCCCATATAAAATCCTTTCAGTTGTTCAATTCAATGGATTTCTTGCATGTCAACTCAACAACCCACTCCCCACATGATCCTAAGATCTTGGTTTCAAATTTGCCATTTAATGGAGAAAATCCAGACAGGAAAAATAAAGTAAATTGACATGCTGCGGATTTTAAAATCCACCAGCAGGTCAAAATCTGCACAGAAAAAATCTGCATGAGAATTTCAAATTCTCATAGAATACATTGTGCATAAGCTACAGTGCGGATTTTCCACACGCCATCCTGACTGCGTGCATTAAGCCTTATGGAGTCAATTCTGCCTCTATGTTTTTGTTTAAAATGTTTGGAGGCTCCTGACAAAGTACAGTATTTGTGGCCCCTATGCGGTACCATTCTTTTCAATGGGGCCACAACTAAACAGAAATTACTCCGTGTTCGCTCCTTATAGGTATGTCCACATGTCCTAGGTGTGTGAATTAGCCCTAATGGTGCTTTCAGATGTGTTGTTGTAAGTCAATGTTTGAAGGCCAAATTAGAAGTGGAGAGATAAGTAGAATATTTTCTATAGAATCCCCTTTTCTTTACGATCCATTCCTGGCATTGTGGAAATTGAACTGACAGGTTTCCACACAGATTACAGCTGAGTAGTAATGAGCGGATCTGTGGATGTTTGGGTTCGCCAGGTTCTGACGAACTTCGGGTCAAAGTTCGGGTTCGGGACCCAAACTTCACCCGAACTTAAACCCGATTCAAGTCAATAGGGACCTGAACTTTGGTGCACTAAAATGGCTGTAAAATAGTCGTAGTAAGGGCTAGAGGGCTTCAAAAGGAAGCAAAATGGAGGTAAGAGCAGGACAGTTGCCCTGCAAACAAATGTGGATAGGCAAATGACTTAAAATAACATAGAATAGAAAAAATAAAAAATAATAATCTTGAACTAGGAGACGGAGGTCAAAGTGGAGTAGGGGGTTGAGGAGGCGGTGGATATGGTGGTGTAGGTGGAAGAGGAGGAGGAGTTAGCCAACACTATTTTTGTTGTTTTTTTATTTTTTTTCCTTCATTTTTTTAATACATTTGGGAAGACCCCACAACATTGGGAAATAGAAAAGAGAATGCACCGGCTGGGTGCGGACGGTATACTTCCTGTGGGATCCATGCCTGGTTCATTTTAATGAGCGTGAGCTGCCTGTTATTGTCCCCCCCCCCCCGCCGTGCTAAACACACGTTCGGACAATACACTTGCTGCAGGGCAGGCCAGCACCTCCAAGGTGTAAAGGGCAAGCTCAGGCCATGTGCCCAACTTGGAGACCCAGAAGTTGAATGGGGCAGACCCATCAGTCAGTATGTGTAGGCGTGTGCACACGTACTGTTCCACCATGTTGATGAAATGCTGCCTCCTGCTAAGACGTTCTGTATCAGCTGGTGGTGCTGGTTGTTGTGGTGTGCTGACAAAGCTTTTCATCATATTGGCAATGCTAACCCTACATTCTGAGGTGCTGGTGGTGCCCAAGCTGCGTTGGCGACTTCTTCCTCCTCCTCCTCTGCCTTCGCCTTGTGCTTCCACTGAGCTCCCGCTGTCAGGTGTGAATGCCATCAGCCGCGCATCTTCCGATCACACTCCAGTGATGGAATTAAGGATGACATGTTGTCCTTGTAGCAGGGATCCAGCAGGGTGGCCACCCAGTAATAAGCACTGGTTATGATGTGGAAAACTCTGCGGTCGTTGTGCAGGCACTGCAGCATGTAGTCGCTCATGTGTGCCAGGTAGGGATGAGCGAACCCAAACTGGATTGTTTGGGTTTGTATCGAATTTTGGGGTATTCGGGACCCGGACCTGGACCCGAACATTTTCAAAAAAGTTTGGGTTCGTTGTTCCGCAATTTCTTCCTGCTTTCTGAAGGGCTGCACAGCAGCCAATCAGCTAGCGTTTTACTTCTTGCCCTAAGAAGCCATCACAGCCATGCCTACTAATGGCATGGCTGTGATTGGCCAAGTGCAGCATGTGACCCAGCCTCTATTTAAGCTGGAGTCACGTAGCACCGCACGTCACACTGCTCTGATTAGTGTAGGAAGAGGACGCAGCTTCTGTGAGGGCGAGATTAGGCAGGGAAAAGTCAGCAAAAACACCTAATGAAGTGATCGATCTACAGCTGTGAATCATTCAACTTCTGCTAGTTAATTGCTCACTGGTTTTTAGGCTGCACAGAGCGTTTTTCTGTCACTTTTTTCTGGGGTGATCGGCGGCCATTTTGTGTCTTGTGGTGCACCAGCACAAGCTGCCACCAAGTCCATCAATCTATCAATACTAGTTTTTTTTTTTTTGCTATATCCTACATCAGGGGCTTGGCTGTGCTTATTGTCACCCCTAGAAACTCAGGATACAAATTTCTATATTTTATTAAGGGGTTGAATTCAATTGTCAAAATACTAATCCCCTAAATCTGGTGTTCCAGCTGTGGCTAGCCAAGTGTAATACTGTCTGGCAAAGCATAGATTTTTTCTGTAGTGAAATTCAATTGCCAAAATAGCAATCCCATAAATCTGGTGTCCCAGCAGTGGCTGGCAAAGTTTAATAGTGTCCTGCAAAGGATATATCTTGTTCTGGGGTGAAATTCCAAAGCCAAAATAGCAATACCGTAAATCTGGTGTCCCAGTGGTGGCTGGCCAAGTTTAATAGTGTCCGTCAAAGGATTTATTATTTTCTGTGGTGAAATTCAGTTGCCAAAATAGGAATACAGTAAATCTGGTGTTCCAGCTGTTGCAGGTCTAGTTTAAATCTGTCTGTAAAACGGAATGTTCTTTTCTGGGGTGAAATTTAATTGCCAAAATAGCAATTCCCTGAATCTGGTGTTCCAGCTGTGACTGGACAATTTCCTTAGTGTCCGTCAAAGGATATATTATTTTCTGGGGTGAAATACAGTTGCAAAAATAGAAATACAGTAAATCTGGTGTTCCAGCTGTTGCAAGCCTAGTTTAAATCTGTCCATAAAAGGGTATATTTTTTTCTGGGGTGAAATTTAATTGCCAAAATAGCAATACCCTGAATCTGGTGTTCCAGCTGTGACTGTATAATTTCCCTAGTGTCCGTCAAAGGATATATTCTTTTCTGGGGTGAAAGTCAGTAGCAAAAATAGAAATACAGTAAATCTGGTGTTCCAGTTGTTGCTGGCCTAGTTTATATCTGTCCGTAAAAGGGTATATTTTTGTCTGGGGTGAAATTTAATTGCCAAAATAGCAATACCCTGAATCTGGTGTTCCAGCTGTTGCAGGCCTAGTTTAAATCTGTTCGTAAAAGAGTATATTTTATTCTGGGGTGAAATTTAATTGCCAAAATAGCAATACCCTGAATCTGGTGTTCCAGCTGTTGCAGGCCTAGTTTAAATCTGTCCGTAAAAGGGTATATTTTTTCTGGGGTGAAATTTATTTGCCAAAATAGTAATACTCTAAATCTGGTGTTCCAGCTGTTGCAGGCCTAGTTTAAATCTGTCCGAAAAAGGGTATATTTTTTTCTGGGGTGAAATTCAATTGCCAAAATAGCAATACCCTGAATCTGGTGTTCAGCTGTGACTGGACAATTTCCCTAGTGTCCGTCAAAGGATATATTATTTTCTGGGGTGAAATACAGTTGCAAAAATAGAAATACAGTAAATCTGGTGTTCCAGCTGTTGCAGGCCTAGTTTAAATCTGTCCATGAAAGGGTATATTTTTTCTGGGGCGAAATTTAATTGCCAAAATAGCAATACCCTGAATCTGGTGTTCCAGCTGTTGCAGGCCTAGTTTAAATATGTCCGTAAAAGGGTATATTTTTTTCTGGGGTGAAGCTCAGGTTTTGAACATTTTTGCCTTGCTTCAGGCTCTGATTGCACAGCATGCAAAGCACTCGTGTCTTTTCGTCAGCACATTGTCTGAATAACTGCCACGCCAGGGAACTCCTTGAAGCTGGCTTTTGTGTGCTCAGTTCCCCGGTGCGGTGGGCAGTAGCAGGCATACTGGCTAGGGGACGGCCACTCTGCTTTAGCACCCTGCTCCCTCTTTTGCTGTGCGGCTGGTGCTCTGTGACCACCACCTTCCCTCCGAACTGCACACATCACTCACATGACCTTGATTCCATGTGGGGTCTAGGACCTCATCATCCTCCACATCATCTTCCACCCACTCTTCCCCCCTGCCCTCCTTGCCGGTCTGCACCTTTGTTTCGTCATCATCATCAGAGATGTGCTGCGGTGGTCCTCCCATGTCCCCTTCCTGGATCATAAGTGGTTGGGCATCAGTGCACTCAATCTCTTCCACTTCTGGGGCTGGGATAGGGGATGGCCTACAGAAACCCAGCCAGCAGAGTCATCAAAAGGCATAAGAGACTGCTGCATGACTTGGGGTTCAGACTGCTTGACTGATTTGCAAGGGGGTGAGGTGAAAGACAGATGCCCATGGGCTGCAGGTGCCAACTCTGCAGTTTCAGCATGGAACCGGGTGGGAGACAATGTGAAGGAACTGGAGGGACTGACAGCCATCCAATATACTACCGCCTCTACTTGTTCTGGCCTCACCATTCGTACACTGGTATTCGGGCCTACAAAATGACGCTGAACGTCCTGTCGCCTACGTGCACCTGAGGAAAGTGTTTCATTTGGGCATGTAGCTGGCACAGATTGACCACATCCTCTGCCTGCAACAGAAGCTCCACCAGCACTAGAAGCACCACAACCGATGCTCTCCTGATTCTTGGGGTCACTCACCAAACTAACAGAAAGATTAACTATATTAATTTCCCTGTCACATATGAATTGCACGTGTATCTCACACCAAAAATGGGTATATGTCACTAGCCGAACTAACAGTCAGATTAAAGGGATTCTGTCACCAGGTTATAGCCTATATAGATGCGGACATGCACGGCTAGATCACCACTAGCATGTCTGCACTAAATCTGTGCCATAGCGCTGCGCTTTTTTATTCAGTGTAAAAATAGATTTTATTGATATGTAAATCAGGGTGTTAATGTGCCCAAGGGGCGGTACAAACCTTTCTTGTGACCAGCGACGCCCCCCTATGAAGGAGCCCAGCACCGCCTCCATTTTACCAATCTCCTCCTTGCTCACAGTTATATCGTCGTAAATCTCGCAATGCGCGAGATCGAGCATGCACTGTTCCGACATAATGTTTCTTCCCTGAGCTGGCATCAGACTCACGGAAGGAACTGGGCATGTGCAATCTCGCTCATCGCGAGATTTACGGCAAGATAACTGTGAGCAAGGAGGAGATTGGCAAAACGGAGGCGGTGCTGGGCATTCTCTAGCCGTGCATGTCTGCATCTATATAGGCTATAACTTAGTAACTATATTTCTTTCCCTGTCACATATGCAGTGCACGTGTATCTCACACCAAAATAAGTATATGTCACCGGCCGAACTAACAGATAGATTAACTATATTAATTTCCCTGTCATGTATGCAGTGCAGGTGTACACCAAAAATTAGAATATGTCACCCACCGAACTAACAGACGGATTAACAATATTAATTTACCTGTCACATATGCAGTGCACGTATATCTCACACCAAAAATCGGTATATGTCACCGGCCGAACTAACAGTAAGATTAACTATTAATTTTCCTGTCACCTATAAGGTGCACATGTATCTCACACCAAAAATGGGTATATTTCACCCATCGAACTAACAGACTGATTAACTATATTAAATTCCCTGTCATATATGCAGTGCATGTGTATCTCACACCAAAAATGGGTATATATCACCGGCCGAACTAACAGATGAACTATATTAATTTTCCTGTCAAGTATTAACTATTATATTTTTGTGTTAGGGGTACAAAAATGGTGCATTGCACCCACAAAAAGTCTCTATAGGTCACCCACAGAATTAACAGCCAGATTAAGTATTATATTCCTGTGTCGGGGTACAAAGATGAAGCATTGCACCCACAAAAAATATCTATAGGTAGCCCACAAAATTAACTGCCAGATTTATTATTATATTTCTGTGTCAGGGATGCATAGCTGGTATATTGCACCCACATAAAAACATTATAGGTCACCCAAAAAACATATAGCCAGATTCCTAACACTCTCCCTCACTTCAGCTGCTTGCTTTTTGTCCCTGCACTACTTAGACCTAATGGGCGGTGCTACACGTGATCCAGCTTGTATAGAGGCTGGGTCATATGATGCCCTGGCCAGTCACAGCCATGCCATTATTACGCATGGCTGTGATGGCTTCTAACAAGTGCCCACAGTTTAAAAGCTTGTTGATTGGCTGCCCTGCAGCCTTTCAAAGCTTTATTGAATGTCCGAACACCGTACTCGAACCCAAACTTTTCCGGCAAAATTCGGGTTCGGGTCCGTGTATACGAACTCGCAAAGTTCAGTACGCTCAACACTACAGTTGAGTGCTAGAGGTCCAATCAGACAGAACATTTTTGATTAGCTTATTACACTTCAACAAAACAAATAGGTACTGATCAATACAGGCAACCCTTAATATGTCCATGTATGTTATGTTAATTATTATTATAATTTTTTTTACACTTCTGCCTCAACTAGGAAATGTTTTGTTCATAAACAGATTGAGAAACCCTACATGAATTAGGGTTTAAGATTTTTGAAGGTTTAGAGCTTCATATCTGCATATTCCAACAAGAAAGAATCTATTAAGTCCTACATTCTGCAGCAGGGTATTGACCTTAAAGAGCATCTGTTAGCATGATCAGTCGTATTAAACCATGCATCCTGCCTGTTAGGAATGATCATGCTGAGTAAAATGCTTCCTTTTTTGTAGAAATCCATTGTGCTTTTTTAAGAAATCATCACCTTTATTCTTATGCTAATTAGGTGTTCAGAGCACTGAGAGGCGGGCCTAACCCCTTGGAGCACCAATTCACCAACTCCTTTCCATTGAGTGACAGGGCCAGGCATCTTCCCTGTCCTGTCCTCCTGCTTATACCTTTCATTTCACACATGCGCTGACGAGAGTTCAGGACATGCGCAGTTTGGATTTTATTAGTTGGGATGGTCAAATGAGATCTAGAATACATGTGCTAATTTAATGTATACGAGATTTCAGAGCCAGGCAAGAGGAAAGTGAGGATGCCTGGCCCTGTCAAACAATAGGAGGGAGTAGCTAAAGTCGAAAGGTGATGGTAAAGAGGTGCTGCGATGGGCTAGGCCTTCCCCTTGGTTCTCTGAACACCTAATTAATAATTAGCAAAAGAATAAAAACACATATTTTGCAAAAACGGCTAAATGGATTTGTATATAACAGGGAGTGTTTTACTCAGTATGATCAACCCTAACAGGCCGACAGTTGATTATGCTGATAGATGCTCCTTAATCTCGCTGGACCGGGTGATTTTCTGTTTTCTCATTTTCGTTTTTACACCTAGCCTTCTGAAAGCCATAACTTTTTTATTTTTCCATTCATATAGCTGCATGAGCGCTGGATTTTTGCGCGACAAGTTGTACTTTCTAATGGCACCAATTGGGGTAGTGGGTAGCAGGAAAAGAATTCCTAATTCAATCATTTTCTATGCGGTGAAACAAACCTGTTACATTTATTCTCTGGGTCAGTCCCATAACTATTTTATTTTTAGGTATACAGAGCTGTATTAAAGCTCATTTTTTTTGCACAGCAAACTAGACTTTTCATTTATACCATTCTGGAGTGTGTATGACTTTTTGTTCACTTTTCATTCAATATTTTGTGGGATGTGAAGCAACCAAAAAGTGGCGAATTGGCCATTTTGACTTTTTTTTTCCATTTTGACGTTTGCTGTATGAGATAAATATTTTTATATTTTAATAGTACAGTTTTCGCATTTGTGGAGAGACCCATGTTTATTTTTTAATTGTTTATGTATTATTATTTTGGGGAATGAGGGCAAATTAAATTTTTATATATTTTATAACTTTTTAATATTTCCTCTACGGAACTTGAGCAAGCGATCATCAGATTGCTTCTCTTATAGATTCCAATGAATTATGTCCTGCTGGCTCTCCATAGGAACCTATGTTCACCAGCATCGGATCATTAAAGGGCTCCTGTCATCCCCCAAACTTCAATTTTCACTATTGGATTTAATATAATTGCCAATACAAGCATAGTTGATATTTACCCCTCTTAACTCTGTCAGTGCTTTAAATTCTTTAAAAATCGTCATTTTGTGGCATGCAAATTTCTTCACTACCAGCAAGTTGGGCGGTTACTTGCTGGTAGTCGCCGCATCCTCGTTCTAAAAAGACGCCCCCGACTCCACTTGATTGACAGGGCCAGCGAGCGCTCTCCTCCTCCCGCTGGCCCTGTCTGCGGCTCAAATCACGCGCCTGCGTCGTACCAGTCCTCATTGTCTTCTGGGTGTAGGGCTGACGTCATCGGCGCAGGCGCACTGAGGAAGGAGCGGCCAAGCGAGCATCCTTCTCTCAGAGCACCTGCTCCGAATGAGGACCTGTACGGCGCAGGTGTGGGATTTGAGCCGCAGACAGGGCCAGCAGGAGGAGGCAAGAGCTTGCTGGCCCTGTCAATCAAGTGAAGTCGGGGGCGTCTTTTTGGAACGAGGATGCGGCGGCTACCAGCAAGTAACCGCCCAACTTACTTAAATCCAATAGTGAAAATTGAAGTTTGGGGGGTGACAGAAGCCCTTTAAAGAGGGCCGAGGCTGCTGCACACACAATCTGGCTCTCTTGATCCTTGCTAGGGGGAGCTGCTGTATGGCCGGGAGAACGCACCCCTAGTTTTTAACATCATGGAGGCCATGGTCGCATTTGACCATGGTATCTGAGGGATTAAATGTGTGCAAACGATCCTATCGTCGATCGCATACATTAGCCCCGGGTGCCTGCAGTTTAAAACAGCAGGCACTTGGGGGCTCTGGTGCCCGCTGCGCTCACGAGCAGGCACCATCTTTTAATACCTGACTGCCGACATAAATTTACATTAGATAATTGAGAAGGGGTTAAATACATGGCCAATATTATAAGAGGAAAAAAAGGGGGTTATGCAGCAGCACTCATTATTTGTTTGCAGAGTGCTGCTGCATAACCCCCTTTTTTTCCTGTATGTTTCAAGCCATGGCAGTGCGCACCTGTGCATAGGGATGTGCTGACTGACCCCCTTTTTCTTTGCAATATTATAAGAGACTATCGTCTGCAAAAAGAACAAGGAGTTTTCTGCAGATATCAATGTAGCCATCTGAAGCTATCGGCGAGGCATCCCCAAAAAATTCAGTGGCAAGTTTCTCACATATTAAAAAAACTTTCCTCCCTTCCTGTGGGAGGGAAGCAGCTCATCACGTACATGAATCTCCCAATGCACTGCAATTAGCTCTTTTTAACTCCTCCTCCATTGCATAGAGAATAACTTTTCACATACAGCCCCAGAGATACATATGGTATGTAATGAACCCACAATTTCCTTCTCCACCATCTAGAGCAGGGGTGCACAACCTTTTCTGGTTGGGGGCCACATTGTCAGCCTGAATCAATTCCAAGGGCCAAAAATACAACTTAAAGGGGTATTTCCAACTGAAATACTGTGTTTTTGGCATATTGAACATACAGTATATACTCTAAATGTCTAGTTACAGTTCTATGACTCCTATGGAATAGGAGAATACATGAAAGATACATGTAAGAAGCCATAAGACATAGACCTAGATGTCTTTTACCAGATGTTTGGGGGCCGCACAGAATGGTATCGAGGGCCGCATGTGGCCCCCGGGCCGCAGGTTGTGCACCCCTGATCTAGAGAGAGAAATAGCTTTATATTTCTGTGAAGTTGGAAAAAAGAAGAATAAGCAGCAGGGGGCGCTACCAGAGAGGGAAATAGAATGTACATAAAAAACTAAACAATATTTATATTGCAAATATATTTAATATATTCTAATAATATTTAAGTACCATATATTATATAAATAATTAATCAATAGAAATACTTTTCAGGGGAGAAAAGTAAGATTCATGGAACAACCCAGAAATCAACTTACTTGACATTACTGCACAAGAGTGTTCTTCATACATGGCTGTGCATTCCCCATAATATTACCACACTAGATTATCTGTTCTTAGAACTCTGTTATACCCCTTGGAAATGTACAAATAAATTGACAACTGGGTTTCCCTATTTTGTTGTCAGTAGGATGTCTCCCTACATTCCTATACCGTTGACAGGACAGAGGTACTGTGCATGGACATGGCCCATTGACCAGGGAAATAGTCAATTTATTCATACATTTCCATTAGTAACGAGAGAGGGATTAAATAACAACAAGTACTAAAGAAAGTATTATTTAGTGCATTACTTTCCTACGGAGTTCCTTTTCTCAAGCTCCTTGCACTTTAAGAAGAGCACTAAAATAATTTCCCACATTCACGCAGGCAGATGTCACATGGCATTCTTGACTTTGGCATATGTGAGGTGACATCACGGCGCCAGAACTGCTGCTGGGTTTTTGCTCCGTGACACGACTTTTCTTGACACAGCACGGACCAGGAAAGAAAAAAAAAAATAAAGAAGTGTCAAACATTTGGTGTGTGAAACATTTGCAAAGATTAACTTTTTTTTTTTGAGTTTTGATAGGATTTTTACTCCATTTTGTATATCTCTAAATAAATATTAACATTCTAGCATTCAGATGATTCTGCAGGCCGACCTATCTGCCAAGTTTACAGTACGCATCTATAATCTGTTTGTTCTGTTCCATCAGATGTCAAAACTTCATAACAAGTCACTTACAAACTGCAGTGTTCCTGCCTTGTCTCCCCCCCGCCGGCCCCCCACCCTGGGCTCAGCCACAGCGCATAGTCTCCAGCGGCGGATGATAAGGCCGGTGACTTGAAGGCAGCAGCAGTATGTTTTTATAGCCATTTATGTCCTTGGATTTTAGATTTCGAACTACGTACACTGTCATCTGGTAGAAATATTTACCATTTGGATCAAAATAGACCTAGTAACAGTGAGAACACATCTGGAGTCTAGACTGAGCGGCTCTATGGGCAGGGTCATATCTCTGCGCTGCATCAACCCAAGTGCCTTTTTCTGTTTATATAGGTGGTATGCCGCATCATCTGTTTCAGCTGTCAGGCATGCTGAGCCCATTACATCCCTTCGTTCTGGAAACCCACCAACGAAACTGCCTCCTCCTCTTCTCACTCGCCGAAAATCCCAGTAGTATCAGCTGGATTTGGGATGTATGGGACTTCTGGCACACAGATACATTCAAACCTAATAAAGGCCTATAAATCCAAGCCGCCACAGCACATCAAAGCTGATAGAACACATGCCATTAATTCCGACTAGAATCATCATCTATCGCTGATTGCTAGAAATGAATCGACTCATAATATACACTAATTTAAGTGGGAAAATTGTCTGCGGGGACATGGGAAAGCATTTCAGAAATGATGGACTGTGAGAACTTACACGCACGCTGTGCTCCAACACTTCTGACCTCCAAAATTACTCAAGTGGCTGAAGTGATACGTCTCATTTCTGCGTATAGGGTGGATACGTAGTGCAGCATAGCTCAAGAATTCAAAAAATGATCTGCAGTAGTCGCATTGTTGGTAAGTTGGACAGATGATATGAAGAAGAGTTAAGGAGGGCAGAATCAGGACGTGTTGACCAGGGGTAGCAGTAGACCCCATGCCCTGGTAGCTAATGAAACCTAGAGGCCTTTCTGCCACATAAGATGACACCAGTTTTTTTTTACAGGATATGGAAGGTGTGATATCTTGTTTCATAGATTGCATCGGGGCCCAGCTTTAAAGGACTTATCAGAGATGCATCACAATTAGAGTTGGGCCACTTCGAGAATTCACAAAGATTTACAATATGGCGGTATATATTCGTGTTCATGAATATTCTAGATTTTTTTTCCTTTGAACCCATGATCCCTCCCTGATTCTTGCTTGTGGACCAATGATAAGGCTGCAATGTCTTTGTCTGAGCTTAGCAACATCCCTAGCAACCAATAGGAAAGTTGCCTACCCCTTTACTATATAAGGACCTCCCCAGCAGCCATTGTATGCAGTATTTTACAGTTCTGAGAGCAGCGTCATTGCTGTGCTCTGTGTTTTACTGTGTCACATTACATTAGTTAGTTAGTTAGTTAGTTAGTTAATTAGCTTATGTACATAATACATATAGTTAGTGGGAGATAGTCAGTGTAAGTTAGATGGTGATATAGTGTAGCTGAAAGGTTCCAGTCCAGGGTATTAGGTAGTGTGATAGTTTCTGCTGTCCATACATGCATGCTACCAGCAAGTTCACAACAATACTTAGTGCACCAATCACTAATATGTAGTCAGACCTGCTAAAACGTGACGTTGCACGTGTTGCGCAAAAATATGCGCATCATTAATTGCCGATTTGCGCAATCTCGAATATATCGGAGCACTCTATCTGCATGTATAAAGCTATAGTAATGTTCTGCCGTGCCAACCATTTTCTCCAGTCTCAGGAAACTTCTAGCAGCTTGAAAAATGTAGCAATAGTGACCCACGCCAGATTTAGACTTACACAGGTTCTATTCAGTTTTTTCACAGAATAGAACCCGTGTCGGTCTTTAACCTCACACATAACCAGATATCCAAGAGCCTTTTACTGGTCCCACTGGGTTTGGCCCTCAGATGTATTGTTAAGGGCCTCAAATCAAGAGTTGCAATGAACTGTATTGGCACCCTCAGGATATTAGTACAGTCGAATACTACAGCAGGTAAGAGGAGCTGATGGCTCCCTGCTCCATCAGCCTTAGGCCTGAAGCTTAAGAGAGGCAAAAATGGCAAAAGCAATGCAATGACATCATTACGACTTTGTGTGCCAGGATGCAGGCATCTCAGACCACAGACCAGAAGAGGCTTGTGGCCTGCACCTCATCGCAGAAAGCATTATAGAGCAAGAGTCAGGTGACTATTTGATTTTTTTCTTTGTCACTTTGGTGGAACATATTATAGGGGCACTACTGGAGGCACTATAGGGGGACTTACTACACAGCTTTACTGTCAGCACAGGGTGGGTGATTTATTGACAGCTGTGTTTTACTGCTGAAGGCGTAGATAAGACATGACAGTAAAGGTGGCCAATAGAGAGGAGCAAATCGAAGTTGACAAAGGGGAATTCGATCCGAATTTCAGGAAAAATTTGATTTGCACCAAATCCAAATTTCCTCACGCTTCGTGGTAACGAATCACAATTTTTCCTAAAATGGCTGCTGCACGTGTTTGGACATGGAGCAACGAACTCTAGGAACGAGGGATCACCCACGATGCCATGCATGCAGCCAATCAGCAACCAGCCTGCCCTGTGATGTCACAGCCCTATAAATAGCCTCAGCCATTTTGGATTCTGCCATTTTCCAGTGTACTTGGTGCAGGGAGAGACGTCATCAGGCACTAGGGACAGTGGTAGGAAAGACTTCATTGTGCTGAAAAAACGATTTACTAATTCAGGGACAGATTAGTGAAGGTGTAGGGAAAGAATAGGCAGGCATCATCTACACCAGGCATGCTCAACCTGCGGCCCTCCAGCTGTTGCAGAACTACAACTCCCAGCATGCCCGAACAGCCTACAGCTATCAGCCTACAGCAGGGCATTGTGGGAGTTGTAGTTTTACAACAGCTGGAGGGCCGCAGGTTGAGCATGCCTGATCTACACTATAAAAGGAGAACAGGGTGCAATAGGAGCGATTCTATTACACCTTGATGCACTTATTGGGAATCCAAATTGCTTTTAGGTTGTTTGCACTATATGATACGTCCTATTAGCCTTTCTGCATTGATTTTACATTGTTTTACTTTTTCTTTGGGGGGGGGGGGGTTATTATTAGGGAAAAATATATGTTATAATTGCTGCTCAGTGGTGAAGTTATATTGTACTACAGCCATTTACGTGGTGTATTAATAGGATAGATACACATGTAATTTTTTTTATTAATTTTTTTTTTTTGGGGGGGGTGTATTAATAGGAAAAAAAAGGTAAAAATAGTTGTCATAAACTCATAATTGCCTTTCAGTGGTGAAGTTCCATTGTACTACAGCCTCTTACAGGGTGTATTAATAGGATAGATATGTACCTCCTATTAGCCGTTTTGCATTGATTTTACATTGTTTTACTAGGAATATATATGTGTCATAAGTGCTGTTCGGCAGTGAAGTTTCATTGTACTACAGCCATTTATGTGGTGTGGAAAAAGAAAATATCTCATCACCCGTTCTGCGGTAAATTGTCATATTTCGTATTTTGGGGTATAGAAATTAGAAAAAAAATACGTCTTAATTGCTGTTCTGTGGTGAATTGTGATAAAAAACTAATTTTTTATTTTTTTTGGGGGGGGGTTTATTAGTCAGAAAAAAAAAAATAATAAAAAAAAAAAAAAAAATATATATATATATATATATATATATCTTAATTGCCATTCAGCTGTGAAGTTACATTGCACTATAGCCATTTACATAGTGTAGAAAAAGAAAATATATGTACGTCCCATTTTTTTGGGGGGAGGAAATAGGAAAAAAAAGGAGAAAATATACGTGCATCCCGTTAGCCATTCTGCGGTGAATTGTGATTGTTATATTTCTTTTTTTTAGGTGTCGAAATAGGATAAAGAATACGTCTTAATTGCCATTCTGCTGTGAATTTTTTTTTTTTTTTTTGGGGGGGGGGAGTTTAATAATAAAAAAATATATATTTGTCTTAATTGCTGTTCAGCAGTAAAGTAACATTGTACTACAGCTTTTTTTTTAGGGGTAATATTTTAATTTTAAGTTACCGTAATTATTTTATTATACAGTATGTCAGACAGACAGGTGATAGGCCCTTCAAAAGGAAAGGGCAGTGACCAAAATGTTTCTGTCGCAGGAAGCAGAAGAAGAGGGCGTGGCAGCAGGAGTCGCAGCGAGGGGCCTGAGCTCCTGGTGTCATCTAGCGGTCGTGTCTTGACCAGCAACAAAGTGGTGCTTGAATGGTTGACTCGAGTTGGTTGCAAGCAACATCAGACACCCCCAGCCAAGAGTCGGTGGGTACCTCTGACATGACGCTTAGTTGGCATGGCCCGGGAGCATGACAACTGCTGACACCCTCTCCACTCTGTGGGGGGGCTCTACTTGTATAAGTTGTATAAGCGTTTAATAGAACAGGTTCTGTAGACATCTATGTATCATCTGACGACGGTGTAAAAGGAGAGTGTTTCTTCTTTATGCAAACATCGACCTATAAGGCTGAGTTCACATTTGAGTTATTTGGTCAGTTTTGGCCCCGTGACTGCCCAAATAAGTGAAGTGTGTAGTGATTCTCAGAGCGACGCCTGTCATCTGCGTGTCATAATGACTTACAGTATTGTTTCACTACCACAGCAGACTCCCTATGCATGTTACTGCAAGGCACAGTGTTCTACACCACTATAAAGGCTCTCAGCATCCAGAAAGTAGCTGTTTTTTAACCCCTTAAGGACACAGGGTTTTTTCATTTTTGCGTTTTCGTTTTGCGCTCCCTGCCTTCCAAGAGCCATAACTTTTTTATTTTTCCGTTCACATGGCCATATGAGGGCTTGTTTTTTGCGGGACAAGTTGTAATTTCCAACGCCATCATTTAATAATGCATACGGTGTAGTGGTAAGCGGTAAAAAAATTCCAAATGGGGTGAAATTGCAAAAAAAAAGCAATTTCACCACAGTTTTACGGGTTTTTAAATTACAACGTTCGATTTGCGATAAAACTGACTGGTTAATTTTATTCTTCAGGTCAGTACGAATCCGGCAATACCTAATATGTATAGTTTTTCATGCGTTTTGATAGTGAAAAAAAAATTAAAAGTGGGAATTTTTTTAATTTTATTTTTTTGTCGCCATGTTTTGACCCCTATAACTTTTTTGTAATTATGCATACGGAGCAGTGTAGGGGCTTATTTTTTGCAGGGCAATCTGAACTTTTAATTGATACCATTATGGGGTGCGTATGATGTTTTGATCACTTTTTATTCATTTTTTTTTAGGAAATGAAGTGCCCAAAAATGGCGAATTAGCCATTTGGACGCTTTCTTTCCGTTTTTATGTTTACCGTATGGTGAATATTTTTTAATATTATTATAGTATGGGCGTTTTCGCACATTGCGACACCCATTATGTGTAATTTTTTTATTTTTTTATTTATTTTATTTTCATTTTGGGGAAAGGGGGGTGATTTGAATTTTTATATTTTTTTATTTTATTTTTATTTTTTAAACTTTTTTTTTTTTTTACCACTTTCTTATAGTTCCCACAGGGAACTATAAGATGCAATCATCAGATTGCTATTTTCATATATTCCAATGCAATAGCATTGGAATATATGAGAAAATCGCATATTTCCTATGGAGCCTATTACAGTCATAGGCTCCATAGGAATACTATGTAGTAACCTAGGTTTCATTCACAGAAACCTAGGCTACTACATGCATGCTCCGGCTCCCCTTGTGGCCATCAGGGGAGCCGGAGCACAAACCGAAAGTGAAACTTTCAGTTTTTGCGCGATCAGATGCCGTGGTCAGGATTGACCACGGCATCTGAGGGGTTAAATGTCCGCGATCGGCATCGCTGCCAGTCGCGGACATGAGCTGCGGTAGTCAGCTTGATGAATCAAGCATTTACCCGCAGCTCATGCGCCCGCTCCATGCGGGAGTGGGCGCCATCTTTAAAGTTTGGACACAGGGCGTACATGTACGCCCTGTGTCCTTAAGAGGTTAACGCAATTCGCCACAAAAAAATTCGGATGGAATCTTTTTTTTTAATTCTGTGAAACGACCGAATTTAACTTTGAGAAATTCACTCATCTCTAATGGCCATATATTATAGATGAATATCATGGGGATCAGCCAAAGATGCAATGTGTATAGTGGTGCCCCCCAGGGGAAAGAAGGGTGGACCATGTTTGAT
This sequence comes from Bufotes viridis, assembly GCA_033119425.1. NCBI lineage: Eukaryota > Metazoa > Chordata > Amphibia > Anura > Bufonidae > Bufotes > Bufotes viridis. Next base: position 61,037,907 of record CM065592.1, on the reverse strand, counting down.
TTCAACATGCATGATTCCTTGTTCTCAAAGAAGATAAGTTGCCTTCAAAATCTCAGCTCTGCTATGTGGGAGCTATCTCTCTCTGCTCTGCTATGCTTGGCTGGGTAAATAAGAAACTCTTCCTCTTCTGATGGAACTTAACTGTCTGTAGTCTGTCTCTTACTTGTAATTCTAGGAACTCTTGTCCTGGCCTCAACCTCTGTTAGCTTGGGAGGCAATGCAAGCCCAGGACGTGTCCTGCAACTATGTAGGCTTCAGAGGCAGGGCCTCTGGGCCTAGCAGGGCAGACAGTGCTCTGCTGGCATACTCACAACCTCTCCCTACAGAGGGTAGACTAGACTGACTCACTGACTAACTAAACTCCTCCCTCTCTACAGAGGGCTGGGCGGAACCAGAAGGTTCCTCTCCAGGGATCCTATCTCTGCCAATCTTGCCACCATCTGCTGGTGGACCAGGCAATTGCATGAACATAACCAGTTACATGAATAAATATGCACATTATTATAAGATGACAAGAAGTACATTAGATAATACACACTAGCACATAGGAAATGGTAGCAAGGTGCCAAAAAGAAGTGGTAATGGAACTCTGGGACATTACAAATGCACCCTTAGCTGATCTAAACATGAATTTGTATAGAGGAGGGGTCAGGACTCAGAAGGATATCTGTCACTTGAATGGGCTTTCCACTGATAGCTACCTGAACACCAGGACCAGCTTAACACTATATACAAAGATAAGTTAATATCTCCCGGGCCTCTCCCTGGTCTCTGAGGACACTACATTATTTCCCAGGGACTGTAATGACCTATGTTATATCTCTGCAAAGTAACTCCTATTCATTTCAGCTGTCATAAAGTTCACACACATCTGCCCAAGGAATAAAAAGAAAATACATAAGATGACATTTTAACAGATTTTCACATGTAAATACTGAATCTAACTCTTGTAAAATATTCATCCCAAGCTCAGTTTCTCTTTTCTTGAAAACATGTAAAGGCTACAGTTACAAATTGTGAGGTCTGTTTATCCAGGATGCTTCTGTCTTCACCATCTCTCACTTATCACTACAGCTTCATTTTTGCACTGATGTCTCCTTCTACAGCTCATGCCAAATCCCCTTTAACTTATGATGGAAGTCACTTATGCTGAGGAGTGCATGATTTCCCACCCCTGCAGGGTTTGCCGTGGGTGCTTTGCTTTCTGAGCACACCCTGGTAATGGGGCTCCTGCCTGGTGGTAGTAGTAGTATGCACTTCATGGTAGGTGGATTAGTTGGGTGTAAGGTAGATATTGGATACAATAATCAGGTCCATTGGTTGTAATAAATAAAGTCTCTCTTTACTACGTAGTGATGAGCGGCAGGAGCAATATTCGAATTAGCGATATTTCGCGAATATTTGGCAAATATTCGCCATATATTCGAGAATTTGTGATCTCCAGTAATTATTTTCTTAAAAATTCACATCAACTGGTATTTAAAAAAAACAACGAATATTCGCAATTACGAATATATTTAGCGATATTCTAAATATTCACAAATTCTCTAAGTGCTGATATTCGCGATTAAAATTCGCAATTCGAATATTTATGATCAACACTATTTACTAGGCTGATGATAGGGATTGTAGTACTAATAGCAGCAAGGCGCCGTTCCAAAGCAATATTTTCCTAATAAAAGCATATGGACAGCAACAATGATGGTGGTAATAGTACTCTCTATATACACTTTGCAGCAGAACCACAGGCTTGCAATAAGGGAACTTAGATATGAGTGGCCAGTCCATCTCAAAGTATTGGGGATAGTTTTGCAATTTTCCCTTCCACAGCAGAAAAGCCTATATGCCATAAAAGTCCACAATCCAATAAATGGTCTTATGAGTTTAAGACCTTCTAATCTCCCTCTTTCTGGAGTATTCTAGCAGTATGGCTGGCTTCTAGGCAGTTATAGGCTCAGAGGCTAGGGTTCTCTGAACTTAGGCCTGGTTGTGCAGAAATTCTCTCACACACATCTTTCCTCCAAATTGCTTCAGACTAGACTCTCTCTCTAATTAGCCACTAGGTGGACCTGGTCCATCATCCTGACAACCTAACACAGTTTGCCAAATTGTTAACCATATGTTACCCATACTATGCTATTAAGTGCATAAACATAACAAATCGCAAGATTTAACTCAATAAATAGTGCATTAACTCTGTTTAATTAACCCTTTGCAGTAGTCCTGTTGAGGGACTGCATATCCTTGCAGATGCTCACTCCTCCTCCTCCTCCCTCTTCTCCTCTCCATATACTTCAATAAGAAGTCTGTAACTTTATCCCTCTGTGAGCAATACTGAACAGTGTTGAGGTGAATCCATAGGACACATGTTAAAATGTATGTGAAATTTAAGCCATGTGAGCACAGCCTTAGAATAATGGACTGGAATGGTCTAGCCATGGGAAGGGAAATCTTGTGGGGCTCTGTGTGGGCTGTTCCTGAAGCAGCATGGACCGAGCATGCTGTCTGCCCTGCAGGAGTCAGTTTTGGAGGGTCTGCTGAGGTTGTGGGAATGTCTGAAGAGTAGTTAAGAAACCTTGCAGAAAGGCTGTAGCTGGGACTGTCAGATGCTAGCCTGAGAAGAATCTTGGCAGGATTAGTAGGCAGGCCCAGAAGCTTTTACAAGGCCACCAAAGCATCCGAATAGCACTTAGAGGCACTTCTGAGCCCTGCCCATACTCCCCTGATGCCAGTATGCCATAAATCTACGGTACTGTATATGTCGCCAGTGGGGTAAGCGTGTCGTACCATTATTGTTTGAAGAAAAAAGGTAGAGTTTACGTTTAACCAGTACGATCTTCGGCTGTGTCTTCAAAGGTGAACCCTCGACCACAACTCTTTGAGAGCAGCAAAGACAGCTACTCGCTGGTCTGGCTTCAATTACGGAAGTGATTATTGAGATGAGACAAGACCTTTAATACTGGACTGAGAATACAAGCAGATAATTTTTTATTTTCACTAGATTTGGATAGATGTTTGACACCAAAAACATGGAGGACAGAGCAGTATTCTTCATTTTGATGAATCCCAGATAGTTCGGTGACTAAATAACTGCATCATGGCTGCCAACAACTGCTGCCATGGTGTAGTTACGTTTTAGACTCAGCTACATAAGAAATATGATGTCAGTGGATTAACTGGGTGACACAGGAGTTAGAACATAGCATGAGATGAAATAAAGGACCTTCAGTAAGCTAAGTTTAATTGTTTTACCCACAGAGTAGATATAAGACATGACATAATGTGCAGTTTGTTCTTAAAATGTAACCATCATTTATTTATTTTTTAAATGTAATGTATAGGGGCAGTGATACTGACCATTTTTGTAATGTACTTTAATTTAAATTAATTAGTGAAATCGTAAATTTTTATTTGACAAATTGCTCTAAAATGGCCCAATGTGTGTCTTAGCAATGGTCCCTGTGTTCTGTTTTCTTAACTGTGGAGACATGTTCACTGACTGTTGCTGCCCTTACTGCCTCTCCCTTCTCTCTCTCTATATATATACATATATACAGTATATATACATTCACTGTATGCAGAGTTTTCCGCCTTTTAGATATTGATGACCTACTGTATTCTCCGAATAAGTCATCAGTTTCAGATTGGTGGGGTCTTGCATTTGGTTATCAATGTCTAAGATGTGAAAAACTTCTTTAAAGATGTGGCCTTTTTTTCACATTTTTTTCACCTTCTCTTGCTACTGATCTTGCAGGCGGATTCACATCAGAATCTCCATATACATCCCTAGTATATTGTATGGCCCATGGTGGCTGTTGTAAAGCATATCTCTAGATGTTGTTAACAACAGCTCAGACAAGGCGTCAACTCCTATAATCTTGTACAAAATATACAATAGAGCATATGCATAGAGCAGCAGGTAATGCATAGAGCAGCAGGTAATGCATAGAGCAGCAGGTAATGCATAGAGCAGCAGGTAATGCATAGAGCAGCAGGTAATGCATAGAGCAGCAGGTAATGCATAGAGCAGCAGGTAATGCATAGAGCAGCAGGTAATGCCAGCAGAATGCTTGGGTGTATAGGGAGAGGCATTAACAGTAGAAAGAGGGAAGTGCTCGTGCCGCTCTACAGAGCACTAGTGAGACCTCATTTAGAGTATTGTGTGCAGTACTGGAGACCATATCTGCAGAAGGATATTGAAACTTTGGAGAGAGTTCAGAGAAGAGCTACTAAACTAGTACATGGATTGCAGGACAAAACTTACCAGGAAAGGTTAAAGGACCTTAACATGTATAGCTTGGAAGTAAGAAGAGACAGAGGGGATATGATAGAAACTTTTAAATAGAGATGGCCCGAACTATCCGCCGGCGAACAGTTCCCGGCGAACATAGCTTGTTCGCATTCGCCTCAACGGGCGAACACATGCGATGTTCGGTCCGCCCCCTATACATCATCATTGAGCAAACTTTGACCCTGTACCTCACAGTCAGCAGACACATTCCAGCCAATCAGCAGCATACCCTCCCTCCCAGACCCTCCCACCTCCTGCACAGCATCCATTTTAGATTCATTCTGAAGCTGCAGTCTTAGTGAGAGGAGGGAGAGTGTAGTAGCTGCTGATTTAATTGGGAAATCGATAGCTAGGCTAGTGTATTCAGTGTCCACTCCAGTCCTGAAAGACTCATCTGATCTCTGCTGTAAGGACAGCGTCCTGACAGCACCCCAAAAAGCCCTTTTTAGGGCTGCAACATTAGTCTGCTTTTTTTCCCCTTTATAGTTGCCTGGCCTGCCTGTGTGTGAGGAGCTGCAGGCCCACAGACTGTAGTGTGCCCACTGCCAGTGCCCACCCCTGTCATCCCATGTGGCACAGGACTTTGCATCAAAAAAGGCATTTCATTTTTACACTTTAATCTAAGGTTAGTTGCCTGCCAGTGTGTGTCAGGCTGACTTCCACTGACTGTAGTGTGCCCACCACTCATATCGGCTGGCACAGGACTTTGCATAAAAAAGGCATTTAATTTTTACACTTTAGTGTAATTTCAGCTGCTTGCCTGCTGCTAGTGTGTGTCAGGCCGACTTCAACTGACTGTAGTGTGCCCACTGCCAGTGTGTAAGGATACGGTGGTTTGCGCTCCAGCCTGGATCATGCCCTGTGTAACCATGACAACGATCGCTGTTTGCCTCCCAGGCTGGAAGCAGTGGCCGCTGGGCCGTCTAAGATGGCTCCGCCCACCCACACTTGGTCAATAAATAGGAGCCAGGTGCTGCACAGGGGGTTCCACTAATGGAGTGCGCACCCTGCCTGCTCCATTCACCACGAGGACTCAAGATCCTAACTACCTGCAACTCTGAACCTCCAGGAGAAACCCTCACCTACCTTACCTGGCTCCACCACTGCAGGATCCCTGCATGACTTCCAACAGCAAGTATCAAGCCTGTCATTTTATTTCACTGACATTGCTCACTGAAAGGAAGGGACTCGCGCTGGTGGTTATTAGTACTGCAGGCCTGGGATTCCTGAACGTTGCCAAGAGCTGTTATTCACATGAACGTTAATCTGAACTCTCATTCCTAAAACGAACTTTCCTCACTATTAGTTTTACACTCTATCTTTAGTACGCGGTACATGATTTTGTTACCCCATACTCTCCGCTTAAGACTGAGAGAGCCGCCTGGGGTACACACTGGGCAGCCGCAAAGACACCACCAACACTCAATCAGTGTGCCAAAAGTGGATGTCAAAGGACACCGTAGTTGAGATCCTAACTGATCAATTTGGTGCGTTACACAGTGCCCACCCCTGTCATCCCGTGTGGCACAGGACTTTGCATAAAAAAAAGGCACTTAATTTTTACACTTTAATCTAAGGTTAGTTGCCTGCCAGTGTGTGTCAGGCTGACTTCCACTGACTGTAGTGTGCCCACCACTCATACCGGCTGGCACAGGACTTTGCATTGCATAAAAAAGGCATTTAATTTTTACACTTTAGTGTAATTTCAGCTGCTTGCCTGCTGCCAGTGTGTGTCAGGCCGACTTCAACTGACTGTAGTGTGCCCACTGCCAGTGCCCACCCCTGTCATCCCGTGTGGCACTGGACTTTACATAAAAAAAAGGCACTTAATTCTTACACTTTAATCTAAGGTTAGTTGCCTGCCAGTGTGTGTCAGGCTGACTTCCACTGACTGTAGTGTGCCCACTGCCAGTGCCCACCACTCATACCGGCTGGCCAGGGGCGTAGCTAGAAATGACTGGGCCCCACAGCAAATTTTGTTATGCCCCCCGGCGCAAGTCACGATCTTGAGATCTTATATATCACACACTGTCATATAACCCATATAAGCCATATAACCCCCCCCCCTATAATGTGCCAGTAGCCACCCAGGCATATAACCCCCCCCGCCAATAATATGCCAGTAGCCACCCAGCCATATAACCCCCCCCCCATAATGTGCCAGTAGCCACCCAGCCATATAACACCCCCCCATAATGTGCCAGACTGCCAGTAGCCAATGCATCCTCCCCCATAATGTGCCAGTAGCCACCCAGCCATATAACCCCCATAATGTGCCAGTAGCCACCCAGCCATATAACACCCCCATAATGTGCCAGTAGCCACCCAGCCATATAACCCCCTATAATGTGCCAGTAGCCAGTGACCCAGCCATATAACCCCCTATAATGTGCCAGTAGCCACCCAGCCATATAACCCCCTATAATGTGCCAGTAGCCAGTGACCCAGCCATATAACCCCCCTATAATGTGCCAGTAGCCACCCAGCCATATAACCCCCCATAATGTGCCAGTAGCCACCCAGCCATATAACACCCCCATAATGTGCCAGACTGCCAGTAGCCAATGCATCCCCAATTGATTTCCTCCCAATTCAAATTCTTCCCCATTCTTCAATGCTTTCCCCCATTCAAATTATTAATCCGATTCCCCCAGGCAGCCCAACCAAAAATAATGTGGTCACAGACTCACATACACAGACTCACACTCACTGTGACTGTGCTCTACACCCACCACGTCCGGCCGTCCGCTGTTCTGATGGCTTCTGCAGCTCAGCGGCGCGATGACGCCATCGCGCCGCCTGCGCAATGACGTCATCGCGCCGCCAGCCGTTCAACAGCACCGCATCCTGTGACAGCTCCGGGCCAAACTGTGAAAGGGGAGGGGAGGGGGGACTGTGAAAGGGGGGGGCGGGGGGGGGACTGTGAAAGGGGGGGGCCCCGCTGGCACAGTCACAGTGGACATGGACAGTCTAATGGAGCGCAGGCGCAGCGCACAGTCTCGGCAGATAGCCTGCTGCTGCGCAGCGCCCAAACAGCTGATTACCGGGGGCAGGGAAGCAGAGGAGAGTGGACACGTGCTGCCGGGCCCCTTGTCAGCCCGGGCCCCGAAGCAGCCGCTTCCCCTGCTTCCCCGTTAGTTACGCCCCTGCGGCTGGCACAGGACTTTGCATAAAAAAGGCATTTAATTTTTACACTTTAGTGTAATTTAAGCTGCTTGCCTGCTGCTAGTGTGTGTCAGGCCGACTTCAACTGACTGTAGTGTGCCCACTGCCAGTGCCCATCCCTGTCATCCCGTGTGGCACAGTACTTTGCATCAAAAAAAGGCATTTAATTTTTACACTTTAGTGTAATTTCAGTTGCTTGCCTGCTGCCAGTGGGTGTCAGGCCCGCTTCCACTGACTGTAGTGTGCCCACTGCCAGTGCCAACCACTGATACCGGGTGGCACAGTAGCTTGCCGATAAATAAGGCATTTAATTTTTAGACAGTAGTCTAAATTCAGTTGCTTGCCTGCTGCCAGTGTGTGTCAGGCCCGCTTCCACTGACTGTAGTGTGCCCACTGCCAGTGCCAACCACTGATACCGGGTGGCACAGTAGCTTGCCGATAAATAAGGCATTTAATTTTTAGACAGTAGTCTAAATTCAGTTGCTTGCCTGCTGCCAGTGTGTGTCAGGCCCGCTTCCACTGACTGTACTGTGCGCACTGCCAGTGCCAACCACTGATACCGGGTGGCACAGTAGCTTGCCGATAAATAAGGCATTTAATTTTTAGACAGTAGTCTAAATTCAGTTGCTTGCCTGCTGCCAGTGTGTGTCAGGCCCTCTTCCACTGACTGTAGTGTGCCCACTGCCAGTGCCAACCACTCATACCGGGTGGCACAGTAGCTTGCCGATAAATAAGGCATTTAATTTTTAGACAGTAGTCTAAATTCAGTTGCTTGCCTGCTGCCAGTGTGTGTCAGGCCCGCTTCCACTGACTGTACTGTGCCCACTGCCAGTGCCAACCACTGATACCGGGTGGCACAGTAGCTTTCCGATAAATAAGGCATTTAATTTTTAGACAGTAGTCTAAATTCAGTTGCTTGCCTGCTGCCAGTGTGTGTCAGGCCCTCTTCCACTGAATGTAGTGTGCCCACTGCCAGTGCCAACCACTGATACCGGGTGGCACAGTAGCTTGCCAATAAATAAGGCATTTAATTTTTAGACAGTAATCTAAATTCAGTTGCTTGCCTGCTGCCAGTGTGTGTCAGGCCCGCTTCCACTGACTGTAGTGTGCCCACTGCCAGTGCCAACCACTCATTCCGGGTGGCACAGTACCTAGCACGCGTAGTACCACTTATCTAAAAAAAAAAAAGACAGGCAGACGCAGGCCACCCCGCAGGGGCCGTCGTGGTCGTGGTGCTGTGATTTCCACTGTCCCTGGAATAATGCCCAGTTTTCAGAGGCCACGTACCCTGAACCCGAAAAATTCAGAGGACGTAGTTGACTGGCTTAGACAGGACACCCAATCTTCAACAGCTTCCGCTAAGAACCTTGACGCACAATCCTCCTCCAGCTCAGCTTCGGTCACCTGCTCTCAAGTTACCACGCACCCGCCCGTCGCCACCACCACCACTACCACCACAGCCACCACAGCCGCTTCACTTGATCCATCAGAGGAGTTATTTACACATCAGTTGGATGCAATTAGTGATGCGCAACCATTATTGCCAGATGATGTAGATTACGGGATATGTCTCAGTCAGGCAGGATTACACACATGGACGTACAGTGTGATGATGATGATGATGTTGTACCCGCTGCTGCTTCCTTTGCTGAGGTGTCAGATACAAGTGAAGCGGTTGATGATGGCGATGTGTCCACGGATGCCACGTGGGTGCCTGCTCGAAGAGAAGAAGAGGGGGAAAGTTCTGAGGGAGACAGAGAGAATGAGGAGACGAGTTGGAAGCAGGGGGAGGTCGTCGCAAGGAGTTAGTGGCACAGTCAGACAGCATGTATCGGCACCTGGGGTCAGCCAGACAGCACGCCAGTCAACGCATGCTGTTGCCACCACTAGAATGCCGTCATTGCAAAGCTCAGCAGTGTGGCATTTTTTTTGTGTGTCTGCCTCTGATAAAAGCAATGCCATTTGCAACCTGTGCCAAAAGAAACTGAGTCGTGGGAAGTCCAACACCCACCTTGGTACAACTGCTTTGCGAAGGCACATGATCTCACATCACAAACGCCTATGGCAGGGGTAGGCAACCTGCGGCTCTCCAGCTGTTGTGAAACTACAACTCCCAGCATGCATACTTCCTCTGCTCTTCTCAGAACTCTCATAGACCTGAATGTAGCATGCTGGGAATTGTAGTTTCACAACAGCTGGAGAGCCGCAGGTTGCTGACCCCAGGCCTATGGGATCAACACATGAGTACAAGCAGCACAAAAACTCAAAGCCACCATGCTCCTCCTGGTCCAGCATCTTCAGCCACGTCAACCACTGCTGTCCTCCCTGCCCCCTCTCAACCACCCGCCACTCCATCTCTCACCTTCAGCAGTTCCTGCTCATCTGCCCACAGTCAGGTGTCTGTCAAGGACATGTTTGAGCATAAGAAGCCAATGTCACAAAGTCACCCCCTTGCCCGGCGACTGACAGCTGGCTTGACGGAACTCTTAGCCCGCCAGCTTTTACCATACCAGCTGGTAGAGTCTGAGGCCTTCAAAAAATTTGTCGCTATTGGGACACCACAGTGGAAGGTACACGGACGAAATTTTTTTTCAAAAAAGGCAATCCCAAACCTCTACCATGTCATTGAAAAGGAAGTCATGGCATCTCTGGCATACAGTGTTGGGGCAAGGGTCCATCTGACCACTGATACCTGGTCAGGGCAGGTATATCACGTATACTGCGCATTGGGTCAACCTGCTGACGGCTGACAAACATGGAATGCGTGGCTCCGCAGCGGAGTTGGTGACACCACCACGACTTGCAGGCTGACCTACTGCCACCTCCTCTACTCCTACTCCATCCTCTTAGATATCCTCCTCGGCTGAGTCCTCTTCTGCTGCGGCATCTGGCTGCACATCAACTGATTCCCCCCAGCTCCCCAGGGGCTATTCCACATCCCGGATACGACAGTGTCACGCTATCTTGGGGTTGACTTGCCTGAAAGCAGAGAGCCACACAGGACCAGCACTCCTGTCCGCCCTGAACGCACAGGTGGATCAGTGGCTGACCCCGCACCAACTGGAGATCGGCAAAGTGGTGTGTGACAATGGAAGCAATCTGTTGGCGGCATTAAATTTGGGCAAGTTGTCACATGTGCCGTGCATGGCACATGTGTTGAATCTCATCGTACAACGTTTTGTGTCTAAGTACCCAGGCTTACAGGACGTTCTCAAGCAGGCCAGGAAGGTGTGTGGCCATTTCAGGCGTTCCTACATGGCCATGGCGCACTTTTCCGATATTCAGCGGCGAAACAACATGCCAGTGAGGCGCTTGATATGCGACAGCCCGACACGTTGGAATTCAACACTCCTAATGTTCAACCGCCTGCTCCAACAAGAAAAAGCCGTCAACGAGTATTTGTATGACCGGGGTGCTAGGACAGCCTCTGCGGAGCTGGGAATCTTTTTGCCACGTTACTGGACACTCATGCGCAATGCCTGTAGGCTCATGCATCCTTTTGAGGAGGTGACAAGAGGTGCCCTGCGAAGAGTTCTGGATCAGGCTGTAGATGAGCGTGAAGAGGAAGAGGAAGAGTTGTGGTCACCATCACCACCAGAAACAGCCTTGTCATTATCGCTTGCCGGACCTGCAGCAACGCTGGAAGAGGAGTATGAGGAAGAGGAGTCAGAGGAGGAATGTGGCGGCTTTGAGGAGGAGGAAGACCAACCACAGCAGGCACCCCAGGGTGCTCGTTGTTGTCACCTATCTGGGACCCATGGTGTTGTACGTGGCTGGGGTGATGAACAGACCGTCAATGACATCAGTGAGGACGAGGAACGGGAAATGAGTAGCTCTGCATCCAACCTTGTTCAAATGGGGTCTTTCATGCTGTCATGTCTGTTGAGGGACCCATGTATAAAAAGGATAAAGGAGAACGATCTGTACTGGGTGGCCACGCTACTAGACCCCCGGTATAAGCAGAAAGTGCCAGAAATGTTACCAAATTACCGAAAGTCGGAAAGGATGCAGCAGTTCAAAACCAAACTAAAAAATATGCTTTACACAGCTTATAAGGGGGATGTCACAGCACAACGGGAATCTAACAGGGGAAGAGGTGAGTGTAATCCTCCTCCTACCACGGCGGAAAGGACTGGACGATTTACAGATGTGTTGTTGATGGAGGACATGCGGAGCTTTTTCAGTCCTACTCATCGCCACAGCCCTTCGGGATCCAGCCTTAGAGAACGACTCGACCGACAGGTAGCAGACTACCTCGCCTTAACAGCAGATATCGACACTCTGAGGAGCAATGAACCCCTTCACTACTGGGTGTGCAGGCTTGACCTGTGGCCTGAGCTATCCCAGTTCGCGATAGAACTTCTGGCCTGCCCTGCTTCAAGTGTCCTGTCAGAAAGGACCTTCAGTGCAGCAGGAGGCATTGTCACTGACAAGAGAAGTCGCCTCAGTCAAAAAAGTGTTGATTACCTCACCTTCATAAAGATGAATGAGGCATGGATCCCAAAGGGACTGACAGTGGGGGATACGTTTGACTAACAAAAGGCCTGATTACATGCCTTGTCCTCAAAATAGTCCCCACGCTGCTGTATTTAATGTCTGCATACCGGATGACTTTCGTGAATTCTCCACCACCAACTAGGGTTCAAGCCGCAATGTTTTAGTCACTTTTCTGCCTGGAAAACATAATTTTTTCCGGCCGCTGCTACAATAGCGGCTGCAACAGTGCCATTATTTTTCAGGCATGTGAACATGCCTAATTTTTCTGTCCTATGGTGCAGTAGTGTTGAGCGCGAATATTCGAAAAGCGAATTTTTTTAGCGAATATCGGCACTTCGCTAATTCGCGAATATTTCGAATATAGCGCTATAAATTCGCTATTTCGAATATTCGTTTTTTTTTTTTTTTTTTTTTTTAGTTATATTTTTTTCTTTCCTACTTCCCAAAAGTAGTTCTTACCTGTCCTGAGGATTCCTGGCTTCCTGGCTGCTCTAGTCAGTGCCCGTTGCCGCTTCTGCCGACTTCCGTGCTCATGTGGAGCGTCCCCATCCATGGGAGAATCTCCATATACTAAAATGTACTGTCGGATTTGAGGAATTATGTTGAAATCGCAATGCGATTAATTCAAGTTATATTAATCGCATTGCGATTACAACTTAGCACTGCTATCTTACATAGGCTAGAATTAACGAATATGGAGTATAGCTATGCACTAGCAGTGCTAAGTTGAAATCGCAATGCGAATACTTTAAGTTAAATTAATCGCATTGCGATTTCAACTTAGCACTGCTGCTATATTCCATATTCGTTAACTCGTTAATTCTAGCAAGCTGACCCATTATAAACCCAGCTCTAAGTTGAAATCGCAATGCGATTAATATAACTTGAATTAATCGCATTGCGATTTCAACGTAATTCCTCAAACCGACAGTACATTTTTAGTATATGGAGACGTTCCCATGGTGATGGGGACGCTCCATGAGCACAGAAGTTATGGTTGGCTTGGTAGAATTAGCGAATAGCTGAATATGACGAATGTATTCGTTATATTCTCAAAACGAAGATAACGAAGTATTCTACATCTTCGCTTTAGCTACCTATTCGTCTCGTCATCGTCAACTTCGCTATTCTAGCAATCAAATAGGAAGGTTGATTACAGACAGTTGTAGTTAATTGCATGCGATTTTTTTTTTAATACAATAATTATATTACTTGATAAAATTATTATAAGTATTCTATTTATTAAAAAAAAAAATCGCATAGCGTAATTTAACACAGCTGTCTCTATAGTCAACCTTCCTATTTGATTGCTAGAATTAGCGAAGTTGACGAATAGGTAGCTAAAACGAAGATGTAGAATACTTAGTTATCTTCGTTTTGAGGAATAGACGAATACATTCGTCATATTCGTCATCCTCGCTAATTCTAGATATGAAACCAATAGGAAAGTAGCCTTAAGTACAAATCGCAATATGCGATTATTTAAATCGCATGTTAATCGCGATAACTAGAAAAAATGACGAATATTCGATTTCGACGAATATGAAACTAATATTCATTCGAATATTCGCGAATTTCGTCGAAATCGAATATGGCACCTGCCGCTCATCACTATGGTGCAGCACTGTGGCTGCAAAAACAAACCAAAAAAAAAAAGGCACATACAAGTGTCAATTCCCCTTCGTGATCGTTACCTTGTTGTGGTGAAGGGGCTTGCGTATCACAATGAAGCAATCATCACCTCTATGAGTGTGGTGGCAATGTTGCCACACCCCAGATGATAAGGCCGTTGCTTCATTATGGTCAGACCAAAAGCGATCGGACGGCTGGATAATATTCCATAGAAAAAACATTAATTTACCTTTTTTTTTATATGTTGTATGGGTTTTTAATACATAAAATAAAAAATCATAATAAAGTCTCTTAATAGTTTATTAGAAATGATGCAGACAATTCAAAAAATCTCCATCAATTCCAATACAAAGCAAGTACAGAGCTCAGAACTAAATTATTTCATGATGTCGTAATGGTTCGCTAATTCGACAATGGTTAATCAATTCGACCGGATAGGGTCCGTAACAGGGATTAAACTGATAGGAATAGTACTAGTTAAGACACCACTCATATAGGGTGTCACAGCACATTGCTCTGTGCATGCGCAGTGCCCCAATTTGGGAGTAAGAGGACTGACCAAGCTGCTTTTTCCATCTCCCGGTTCCTGAAATCAATTCAGTTTAGTGTATGAGAGTTTGGTCTGTCACTGTGAAGGCAGTCGAAGGTACCCGGCCTAAATTTTTTTCATCAAAAGGCAATCCCTGATATGGGACGTAACAGGGATTAAACTGATGAGAATAATACTACAGAAAATACCACTCATATCGGGTGTGACAGTAAATTGCACGGCGCAGACGCAGTGACCGTGGATTAAAACAGAGTGGAGGGAGTCAGCGTTTTTAACCATCTCCCCGTTCAAAAATCTATTCAATAAATGGCCCCCAGATTGGGGACGTTAGAGGGATTAAACTGATGAGAATAGTACTACAGAAAATACCACTCATATCGGGTGTGACAGTAAATTGCACGGCGCAGACGCAGTGACCGTGGTTTAAAACAGAGTGGAGGGAGCCAGCGTTTTTTAACCATCTCCCGTTCGAAAAATCTATTCAATAAATGGCCCCTAGATTGGGGACGTTAGAGGGATTAAACTGATGAGAATAGTACTACAGAAAATACCACTCATATCGGGTGTGACAGTAAATTGCACGGCGCAGACGCAGTCACCGTGGATAAAAACAAAGGGGAGGGAGCCAGCGTTTTTTTAACCATCTCCCATTCGAAAAATCAATTCAATTCACCTTTTGGGGACCCTTGGTGTTGTACGTGGCTGGGTGGAGGAAGAAACCTTCAATGACATCACCGGGACGTGGCTAGCTTGGTATCCAACCTTGTGCAAATGGGGAGTTTGCGGTTGTGCAAATGAACTGTTTATGGTGCATTAAAAGGGAGTTTGGTCTGTCAATGTCAGTGAAGCGGGCGTAACCCTTACACTACCTGATCGATACAACATCATACCTGATCGTATACACACACTGGATGTTTTAAAGCACGTTATTCCAAACAATTTAGGAATGTTAGTTGATTTATGCCCTTTATGGATTAAAACCCGACTCTGCGTCCACTACGTAATTTTCCATGGGAGTTTTGCCATGGATCCCCCTCCGGCATGCCACAGTCCAGGTGTTAGACCCCTTGAAACAACTTTCCCATCACTATTGTGGCCAGAAAGAGTCCCTGTGGGTTTTAAAATTCGCCTGCCAATTGAAGTCTATGGCGGTTCGCCCGGTTCGCCCGTTCGCGAACATTTGCGGAAGTTCGCGTTCGCTGTTCGCGAACTGAAAATTTTATGTTCGCGACATCACTACTTTTAAATACATAAAGGGAATCATCACGGTAAAAGAGGAGAGAATATTTAAAAGAAGAAAAACTGCTACAAGAGGACATAGTTTTAAATTAGAGGGGCAAAGGTTTAAAAGTAATATCGGGAAGTATTACTTTACTGAGAGAGTAGTGGACGCATGGAATAGCCTTCCTGCAGAAGTGGTAGCTGCAAATACAGTGAAGGAGGTTAAGCATGCATGGGATAGGCATAAGGCCATCCTTCATATAAGATAGGGCCTGGGGCTATTCATAGTATTCAGTATATTGGGCAGACTAGATGGGCCAAATGTTTTTTTTTCTATAAAAAATATTCAATCAGAAAAAAAAACAGGTACGAAACAAGGAATAATTTCCAGTATATGTTTATAATTATTTAAAAAAAGGTGATACATTCCCTTTAACAGTACATTTAAATGCATCTTTTTTTTTCCTTGTTTGTCCCATCTTTGACACAGTTTTTTTGTAATATTATGATTTAACCTAGTTCACGTTCACAATGTAAATTTACCTCTCCCAACAGGTACATAACCTGGCCTAAAGAGTCATTTGACGGATTTTCCAATGCTGCTTGCTGCTTTCATCTGACATGTCTAGATCTGCTTCCTTCTTTCCCCTCCCTCTTGTACTGTATCTATTAAAGGGATTGTCCCACGAAAATAATTCTACAGTTTTCAAACCAGCACCTGGATCTGAAATCTTTTGTAATTGCAAGTAATTAGTAATTTAGTATAGCCTGTGAGATATTCAATATAATGTATTTGTACAGCGCCACCTGCAGTTTGTTTTTCTCTTATTTCTTTGACCTGCTCACTGAGAAGGCCGCACGTGCTCAGTTTCATCCTTCAGCTGCCTCCTGAGCTGTGGTAGGGAGAGCTGAGACACGCCTCCTGATCGGCAGCAGAGAAGACACTCCCCTTGAGCTTCCAGCTTGATATAAATCTAGCAGAGCAATGGATGGGGAGCTTTCTGGATCCATGTGAGTAACACGGCTGGTTCTAGCTTTGTTAGACAGAGGTTGTCATGTACTGTATGGTGTCTGATTTTCATTTTCTTACATTAGTCATGTGATTACCTCTTTAACTATTCTTAATAGATTGGGGTAGATTCCACAGAGACTGTATGCTCATACGAGCAGGACTTCTTCCTAATATATCTGGTCTACAGTTCATCTTCTTCCTGAAGGATACTTCAGGTCTGTGAGTGTTCTGGACTTGCTTGGGGGTAGACATGATCAGAGTTCTTTTCACTCTTGTTTTTAGGACTCTCTCCAGTGCTATGTTCCCATATCAACAATATGTATATGATAAAAAAAGAAAACAGCACAAAGTCATGGGCCTATCACAATGTCCGAAAGCTTTGCTCCAAGAATGGTATCATGCTTGTTTTTCTATCAAATCTGACCGAAAATAAGAAATTATTTGAAGCCAAGCATTTCTAATGTAACTTGTTCAAAACAGAAAAAACAAGTCAGAGAACAATATATTCAGAAATGCTTCCATGCCCACCATTTGACATTATACTTCTTCTTGCCAAAGATGATACTCCAGGGTTAAATGATTAGGGGAAGCATGTGTTCTACCATCATTTTTCTGCAGGCAAAGAATAAAAGTTGTATATCAAACAGATCTTGGTTTTGGCATAAGCTGCAGTTTTTATTGGCCCATTGAAGTGCAGTCTTTTTCGAAAGATAAGTAGTAGTGTAACTCGAGAAGGCATCACCCAATCCAGAAGCATGGCTCCATACAAATAATAATTATGGAGACGTCTATAGTCAAACAACAATAAATTTTAAATTAGTAGTAATATGTTCTTTTCTAACCACACAATGGCCATTGTGCACAGCTAAACATAGTCAGATGAGAAAGCTTTAGATGCAATCAGGCATACAATATAAACACAAGTGTGTAACACATGTAGCCTTAGATTCCACCAACTCCAAAAGCAACATGGGTCATTATACTATTTTCTCTTTTTACAGGCTGTACCTGTGGTTAAATCTGGATTTTCCATGAAACTAAGGGATATACTGGATATTTGACTCCACAATATTTTCTCTTATTGCTTTTCCTTGGGTCCTTATTTGAATGAACTTTTGCTAAGTCTGCAAAGTAACTTTTGTGGTGTTTAGTGTCATCAGAAGCAATGTCACACTTCAGTCCCAGAAGCAAATGTATTGTGTTTACCAGTTGGTTTATGGCAAATATTTTTTTTTCCCACAAGGTTGTCAATGGGAAAACCCAAAGTAATATCAACCGTGGTGTTCCATGGTCCACCAGAAGAAGTTACTCTAAAGGTCCACTGTCTAGATATACAGAACATGAGCATATCTACTTTCAATTTCATCACGATCTTACACATTGCACACAGATGACATATCTATAAGGACTACTTGATATTCTGTGAATCACCACATAAGAAATACACCTTAGTAATTGGATCCAATGTGGTCATCAAAGTGTGATCCCAATTTTAAAAAGTACTGGCACATATATGTATTACACTTTTGCTATTTTTACCTATTTTTCATTTGTTACCTTATTTATGTAGAGTAGGAAATACACTGTACATAATGCTGCTATCTAGAAACCTTCAAGCAGTGGCCAGGGTTTGCTCACAGATCTTCAAGAGCGACTTCCAAAAAATGTTTATTCTCTGACCTGTTAGAAAAGTACATGATGTAAATCGTAGTGAAGGTTACAGTTTTATCGGTGTCAGTTTCTCTATTGATTCCTATATGACTGACCTTGAGGCTCTTATTAGAATGAATAGAAAAACTGGCTTTCTGTCCACATAAAAAACGCTGCACTAGTTGAAGACAAAGTTCAGACTAAGCAGATTGCATCTACACTCACAAGTGCATAGCTATAAGGCAAACAAGGTTGGTTAAAAGATGGCTGCACAATACATCATAAACTGATAGCAAAAAATAGGAAAAGGGGCTCATTCCAACCTTGTTTGCCTCATAGCTATGCACTTGTGAGTGTAGATTCATATCTGCTTAGTCTGAACTTTGTCTTATAGTATATACTGAGGGTGGCGCCTCTTTTGGACTGAGCAATGCCCAAGTACCTGGGACTTCTCAGCACAAAAGCAATTTAGCTGGTTCCTGCAGTGCCCTGAATAAAAAGAGACTGGTAAGTCCATGAGAGGCAGTATCTGTAATGTTAGGGACCCTTGTGCGGAAGCCACCGTGACGTGGTACTTGGACCCGACATACTTTTGATCAAAAATGTGCGCTAAATGCTTCCTTCATTCCATTTTTTTTGGAATCAGACCCTTTTCCTATTTTTTGCTATCGGTTTATGATGTATTGTGCAGCCATCTTTTAACCAGCACTTGTTGAAGAGTCACTGGGCCAGACACTGAGAATCAGAAGGTAGTAGAATATGCACAACTATATTCACTGGTAACATGATTACTTTCACTACAATTTTCACCATTGGCCTTTCCAGAGAATAAAAAAAAAGGAGGTAGTGATTCTTCAATATAACTTTTTTTTTATTTCAGTTCAGTGGTATGTGAATGTCCAGACAGTTGGCTAGTTAACATTTCGAGGGTGACACAATTCCTTTAAATGGTATTTGTACAGCATCCTCCTCCCTATGGCAGGTCTCTTGTGGGCTATAGCACAGTAGAGGAGATAAAGTGGTACAGGAGGGTTTCTGGAGGGAGAGCGGTTGGCTCTTGAGCTGGGCAGTGGAGAAGAGAGTGAGAATCATTGTAATCACATCAATGGCATTCGTAAGAGCCGAGAGCCATGATGTTACCTCAGCTGTGGAGGAGGGTGGACATGACCATGATAAGCTAAGTAGCTCTGTGTGCAGGAGGAGAAAACAGTATAAGAGGAAGGAGGAGGCTGAGGACAGTGTGTGTGGCTTGGACAAAGTGTAGAGGGGCCTACTGTGAGGACTGTAGCTGTAAGACTTTTGATGAATTTTTTATCCTTCAAACCTGATAGGTGATCATTTACTAAATAATATACACCAGTTTTCTAGTGTATACCTGTCAAAGATTGCTGCACAAAGGTTATTTGCCCTACAACCTGCGACTTTTCCCCAATCATGCCATGTCTAAAAAAGAGAGTGTGGCGTTGGCGGGGAAGGGGACAGGCCGACAGGCCCATCTCATTTATCATTTTTTACGTCTGTTTTAAGAAGGAAGGGAGGGCAAAAGGTTACTAGGAAGCTAGCTTAGATTTAGGCTACATTCACACGAACGTATTTTGTTTCCGTGTCCGTTCCATTTTTTATTTTTGCGGATAGGATGCAGACCCATTCATTTCAATGGGTCCACAAAAAATGGGGACAGCACACTGTGTGCTATCCGCATCCGTATGTCCGTTCCATAGCCCTGCAAAAAAGATAGAACATGTGCTATTCTTGTCTGTTTTGCTGACAAGGATAGGCATTGCTACAATAAATCCGCAAAAAAAAAATGGATTCCATACAGAAATTCATCCTTTTTTTCTGTGGATTCGCAATTACCGGACCACAAAACACATACAGTCGTATTAATGTAGCCTTAGACCGGCGGTGGATATGCTGAAGTTATGTTAAGGCCAGCGCCAGCGCAGGGGTTATTAAGACCAGTGTCTAAAACGCCGGTCTTAATAAATGACCCCCATAGTCCTTACGGTGACAGCCTCACACTTGCCCAGCTGGTCAATTCATGGTGTTAAAGTGGAGGATGAGCTGTAAAAGATTAAAAAAAGTCCCTGGACCATGCAAAGTAGGATTCAGATGAATTCAGTCCAGGGTAATATTAGAAGGTTGAGACAGGACTCCCAAAGTGTGTGATTTGCCAAGATCTGGGAATGAACTCCAGTGACAAATGTATAGGTCAGGAGGATTTTTGACATATACTGTACCTCCGATTAATGCTTTTACAGCTGTACTGCTGTAAGTTTGTGGAATTAAATGCTTTAAAATGTTAATTTTATGCAAAGTTGCTTATTTTCTTGTGCCTATTGTGTCCATATTATATATTGCTTTGTTAGATTTTCCCTCAATAGGAGCCAAAAAGTGCTTATGTAAATAATGCTGTTATTTATCTTAATAAATAACAGTATATTGTTACACTGACTTTTTAAGGTACCAGTATATTGTAAAAATCCCAGAAATAAACGTGGCCTAAATGAGTGGAACTACTAAAACCCCAAACACTGTTGCGTGTTTCTAACTGGGGGAGCAGCTCCTCCGCATGTGGTTCGCAGCGAGCGGCTATCCCCAGCACAAATTGCATACAATGGAGGATGCCGGCGCGAACCACATGCACCACACAAACATCCTACACAAAATGAAACAATGTGCGGGTGAAAATGTAAAAAACACAAAAATCACTGAAAAAAAGTGCACAACAAAGATAGGCAACTGACAACACTGGCTAATCCCTCAAGCTGAAGTTAAAAGCTAAGCCATTCGCCAATATCTTCCAGTCGGGAACATATCAGAGCCCCTTCATGCACCACATCAAAGTCTCTTAGCATGGCATGGGGTCCTACCACTAGACTACCTATGGTGTGTGAACAGGATCTGAAAGGTGCAGAGATCCAGCTCACAGCCCCACTCCCACTCACCTGCACTGCAGGACCAACAATGCAATGGGAGACAAATGAGACCGCAGGCCGCAACTACAACAGACCATGTGACACAGGCTCCAAGGTGCAGCAGAATGTTACCAGCCATGCGCAATGGCACATTCAATACATATAAAGAAAAATCACTGAAATAAACATGGCCTAAACGGGCGGAACTGCTCAAACCCCAAACACTGTTGCCTGTTACTAACTGGGGGAGCAGCTCCTCCGCAAGTAGTTCGCAGCGAGCAGCCATCCCCAGCAAAAATTGCATACAATGGAGGATGCCGGCGCGAACCACATGCACCACACAAACATCCTACACAAAATGAAACAATGTGTGGATGAAAATAAATTAAACACAAAAATCACTGAAAAAAAGTGCACCACAAGGACAAGCACCTGTCAGGTGCTTATCCTTGTGGTGCACTTTTTTTCAGTGATTTTTGTACCAGTATATTGTCTCTAACAAAAGAGGGATGATGTGCAGCAATTTTATCCCTAAGTACTAAAGCCATAGTAACCTTGCAAAATGCCGTCAGTTTAATAGGGAGTGTAAAAGAGTGCTACAATGAGATGCTTTAGTTAGTGCACCATGGGCATGCAAGTACTTTTACTGCAGCATTGTAACCCCCAGACAGCCTTTAGTCATTGTGCATGAGCCTGTCACAGTGTTTATTTGATGTGTATCTGCAAAGTCCAGCTGGAGGGATGAAACCAAAGTTCAGGAGAATGCTGGGGAAGCTGTTCCAGCCTGGACAAGAAAAGGCTTGGCAGTGTATTGGGGAATGAGTGAGATGTGAGTCTTGGACAGAGGAGGAATAGCAGCAGAGCACTATCTACAATTACAGTAGATGGGAATAAAACAGCCACTAAATGGGTCCTAGGAATATGCAAAATAAATGTGGAGCCCCAGTTATGGGTCTACAACACAATGAAAGCCAGATATCCCTCAAAGGAAGGAAAACCAAGCAAAGGGGTGTCTCCATTACATAGATCACCAAATCCACCATATTAAGTGGCCCCTATGTCAAGATCCCACTTTTTTACAAGCTTTAAGGATGTGACGGGGAAAACCTAAGCCAGGTATCCATCCACAGACAGCTGTCTCGGGGTGTTGCCCCTCATCAGTGCAGAGTAGGATTATGGCTAACCGGGAGCAATGCCTCGGAGACTACTCAAACACAACAATAGCTGATCTCAGGGAGACCAGCTACAAAAAACACTGCGGAGCCTCAGTTAAGAGTCTCAACACAGCAATCCGAAGTGCAAAGCTCCCTAGGAAACAGGAATATGCAAAATAAATGTGGAGCCCCAGTTATGGGTCTACAACACAATGAAAGCCAGATATCCCTCAAAGGAAGGAAAACCAAGCAAATGGGTCCTGATCAGTTCTTATTATGGACTGTAGGCATCTGTAATGCACTAAGTGCGATGTAGGAAGCTTAGCTTTTCCTAAAAACGTATGCCTGAGTTTTGCGCATCCTCTCATCAAGAAAGAAGCTAAGCTTCAGCAGCTGTAGAGCACTGTGAGGAAAACTCCAGAGCTGCTTGGGTAAGACTGAGTCCAGAGCTGGAGTGAGAAGTAGACTGCACAAGTGTGAGTATTCATAATTATATGCAACCATCTTGCCTCTGTTGAATCTAAGTGTGTGCCCTCATCCGAGAGACTGAAACTGCCAAGCATTGAAGGATGTACAATAATCACCAAACTTATCTGCCTGGGTAAAAAAGTAACTTCTTTGTATTTTTTTTTTATGTTTTTTTTTGCATTGCAAATTGTGCCATTGCCTCTGTCTCTTATTGTGATGTCCTACTGGAATTACATAGGTATATGGTAGGATACAGTATGCAACCCATAGCCCCCCAATGTTAAAAAAAAAAGTATACTGCATGGTAAACATTTCTTTGCTATATGACTGTGTAAGATACAGTACAGTGGTCTGTGCTATTCCCCACCAATAAAAAAATGTACACTGTTGTATACTTGATGTGGGAAGGCCAAAAGGACACTATTTTGGCCTTCAATAGTTGAATGGGGCCCCATGGATTTTTTTTGACAAAGCTTTCCTAGTGCATACAGTAAACAGACATAGAAAAACCTGTCTGAATTCAGCTTTACTAATCACTTAATAACACTGGAGGAGACAGAAGTCGAGTGCGCTAGAACTCCCTTGTTGCGGATGGAGAAGTGAGACCCTGTTATATGTTGTGCATTAGAGCTTCATAGTTACTTGTTATAGTCCCTGCAAGTATTGTGTTTTTCATTGTCTGGCCCAACAAGATACTGTAGTACTACTGTGTCAACCAACAGATCTTACTTTGGTCTAAGCCTAAGGGCGTTATCCTGGCAGTCCCCTTGTACTCAACTTTTAACCCATGTACAGGAATCTGGACTTGGCTTCAGGGAAACCATCAGGCCAGTTACTGCTGGTGTAGTCTCTGTGTGGCTGACAGTTAACCAATGAGAGTCAGAGACATTGGTGCAGAGCACCAAGGAGTCAAGCAAAATCATAGTCATGGACAGGCTAAGTATATGCTTAATAGTAAACAGTCCAAGGTCAAAACAGGCAACGGGGGGTCAATAAAAAAAAAAAAAGTCGATAAAATTACGAGTCCTTTATTTCTTCAGTTTTAAATGATACAGCATACAATCCTAGAAGAGAACATTATGGGATTGTATGCTGTATCATTTTAAACTGAAGAAATAAAGGTCTTGTAATTTTATTTGCTGGATCAACATTTCGGGGTTTTTTTTATTCATGGAGGAGCTTAAACTAACTCGGGATTGGAGCTGAATTGGAATTCTTTCCATCACCTCTGAGCTGGGTGTTTACGCATTTACAGTGGAGGGTCAATACAGAAGTCAGGCAGAGGTCAGATGGCAGAGAGTCAGAGATCAGTAAACAAACAGAGGTTCATACATGGGTAGACAATAGAAACAGCACACCTTCACAGGAGCTCAAAAGCGCCTTAAAGTAGCCAAGGGTTGCCAGCAATTTGCTGATGAACATTAGTGTGCATGCTGACCCTCTAAGTGCCAGCCTATGGGCAGAGGAGAAGCCTTGCCAGCCAGCAGGCCACAGTCTGTGTGGAGAGACAGAGCAGACCCAATTGAAGATAGTGGGAGGTGAGTCTGGACCGGCAGGCAAGGTAAACAGAACAGCTACACTTAGATTTTGGCGTAAAAAAATTTTCAATAATCAAAACATCTGATTTCATGAGATTTTCAAGGGATTTTCATAATACTCTAAAGAAAAAAAAACATAGCTACTTCTCTTAAGAATCACTCAAAAATCCCCTGCCCCATGTACAGGGTTCCCTAAGGTCTCTGTTTCCTGGCCCAGGCTAGACACACAGGAAGTGGCAAGAGATGCCCACTCATCCAATCACTGGCCACAGCAGTCACTCATCTCAGACAGTGATTGGTTGAGTGGGCATCTCCTGCCATTTCCCGTGTGTCAAGCTGGTGCCAGGAAGCTGAGACCACAGGGGACAACCGTGGGGATTGGTTAGGTGATTAATGTTTCTTTTACTTTTTTAACCCATATTGCCCCTTAACTGAAAAGTTTTATTCCTTTGGAAAATTGAACAATTGTTTTGTCTAGTATGACTAAATTATTTTGTTTCTATCGACTTAGTATAAACCTATAGCAGGATATCATCACTTAACACAATAGGAATAAAAAAAATATGCTTTGTAATATGAAATTGCGGTCAGAGCAGACAGCATTGGACATATATGACAGTGCCACATGTAATGCTTTTAATGAATAGATTGTCAGTCTCCTTCAAAATCAATTACTGTGTTAAGCAGACTGTCAGGTCTCATTTATTCTGAGCAAGTCCTCTTTTTCCAACACAGTTTCATTATCTATTCACAGTATTGAATAGAGACAGTAATTTAATTACATCTATTAATATCAATCACATTGTACATCTCATAAAAGTGGATTTTGTATGAGATCCAGCTGAGTGACTAGCTACATGACAACTATTAGGTTTAAAGAAATATCATTTTAGTGCTAAATATATCAGAGTTTATATCCATAGTGAGACATTCATTTTGGGTTCACTTATGTTATGTTTGGAATTAAATTTAAAGGGGCTGTGGTGGTTTAGAAAACGCTTTCTCATATCCTATTAGGGTACATTTTAGATTAATATAGGGGATGCTCTAATTTGGGACCTCTATCAATTACCGTGAGCAGACACTATGTAAAGTGCCTAGAGGACTCAGCATGTCCGTGCATTACATGGACAGTGCATTACCTACCATGGACAGCATGTAATTTTTCATTCCCCCGGTGTTGGTGCTGGAAGGGAAGGATCTTTTCATGAGGAGGAAGTGGACTTCATACATGTGATATGATTTTGCCTTACATTTATGACTACTGGAATAAAGTGAGGGATTTAAAGGCTATGTATACCTTTTGGGGCAATTTTTTTTTCTATTATTACATTGTACTTTTTTTAAGCTAAAAATCATTTTTTCAATTGGTCTTTATTTGAAATATGGAACCCTTTTTTTGTGTACAGAGCAGAGATGTTCTACAAGTAGCCCGTGGATTTTCACTCTTTTCCGTCATCTGGAAAGCTTATGGGCTCCTTATCTCTGCTCTCTGACCTTATAAACACTCATTAAAGCTCAATCCTTATCTTACTGATAAGAATGTGTCTTAAATAAGTGTTTATGACCTCTTACTAGTTTAGAGATAAGGTTTAGGCACAAAGTGAAATACCAGTCACACATTTAGAGAAACAGTTAACCCTTTTTGACAGAATAGCTCAATATTTTTTTAAACAAGGCCAAATGGAAATATCATTTTTAGCCAAAGATGAGTGAAATGCAATTATAAACATAAATTGCCTCAGAAGGTGTACATAGCCTTTAATTTTAGACCTCTTCCTGGATTCCATTTGTCTATTGGGATTAGGATGATGTGGATGCCTGGACACATTATCAGTGTATTTTTACCATCTGTCTTATTCATTTGTAGAAAAGCCATTGCTATCCATTGGATGGCTTTGAAACCTCCAAATTTACATACAATGAAACAGTTTATAAATCAGATTATTCCCTATGAAAATCGTAATTGTCCAGCTAACTTCCAGAAGATTTGGGCAGCCTGGTTGGGCGCTAAACCTACCTATTTTATTAAGCACTATCTCCATTTTATAGACACCTCACAGATCGCCAACTTATTGTACTTCAAATTTTTTGCAGATACAGTTTGCTATTGTTTCAGTATCTGCACCTTTTTTTTGTTTGGGTTACCTGTGATGCTACACTGTACTGTGGGGTTGTTTGTTTTACCATGACCTTTTTATTTATTATTCTTTTTATTTTCTTTATTTGCATTTATGTGGAGCATGAATCTACTTGTACTGATTTCACTTTGTATTTTGTTTATGCATTTTTTTTAAATAGAAAAAATACTTGTTGCCAGGTTCTTCCAAAGATTATAGCGTGTTGAGGCTCCCAACAGTGGGATACTCTATGGGCGAGATTTATCATTAGCTAAAGTCACTTTAATGTAATGAAAAAGTTGCAAAAAAATGCGCAATCAGTAAAATTGCGCATTTTTTTGCGACTTTTTCAAGCTCTGCACTAAACTGTCCAGTTTTGTGAAAGTGGGCGTGTTGTCTTATGTAAATGAATCTCTAGACACATTTACTATTGCAACTATTTAAAAAGTCGCAAAAAAATCGCAGAAAAATGCGCAATTTGACTCCAGAGGGGACCATGCTTATCTTATGCGACTTTTTATTGGACCTGCGATTTTTCTGTAAAGACGTGCGACTTTTGTAAAGTTGCTTACTGAAGGATAAACTGCTGCCATCAAACCACATTTATCACAGTATTAAAGGACCATTAATAAATCTGACTGAGCCAAAAGTGACTTTGGGCATATGTAAAAGTGGAGTAAGATGTAAGTGTAATGATAAATCTGGCCCTATGATTAGATTATTTTCTATAACAGGAAGGTGTTTTTCGAAGCATAAACCATTTAAGCCTTTAACGCTGAAGGTATTTTTCATATTTTTGTTTTTTCCTTCTGACTTCCAAGAAACATACATTTTTGGTTCACATAGCCCTATGAGGGCTTGTTTTTTGTAGGACACAATGGATTTGTAACAGCACCATTTAACTTACCATATCATCGATTGGAAAATGGGGAAAAATGTTTTATGAGACAAAGACACAATCCTGCCATTGTTTTTATTAATTATTTATAAAAAAATATATATATATAATTTAATTTTTTTTTTTTTTTGGGTGGATGACCAAAACATGCCAATTTATGCAGTTGAATTTTTTTTTTTTTTGTATCAGCATTCAGAATAAATGTTTTTTTTTTTTTAATAGATTACACATTAAAAAAGCCAACAGCTGCCACATATGGAAAGGGCTCAGCTTGGATCCCTCTCCATACTACCATGATGCCGTAAATGTACCAAAGGGTTAAAGCTTTCTATGGAAGAAATAAAATATTTTGACTAGTGTTGAGTAAAGCATTAAAAGCGGAATTCGGTCCGAAGTTTAGGAGAACTTTCATTTGCAACAAATCAGATTTTTCTCGCACTTTGGGGTAACAAATCAGGTTTTCCTAAAATGGCAGCTGCACGGGTTACAAAGTGAAAGTAGGAAGCCCAAGAATGTGAGATCACACATAACGCCGTGCAGCCAGCCAATCCGCAGGTAACTATACCCTGTGATGTCACAGCCCTATAAAAACACTCATCCCGCGCAGTGTCCGCCATTGTCCTCTGAGCTGAGCATAGGGAGAGACGTGGCTAGTGCTAATGCGCTAGGGACAGTAGGAGAGTAAAGGGAAACGTATAATATTTTTTTTTCCACCACAAGGGTAGTAGACAAATATACTAATGTTGTGCTAGATTTTTGTGCAGAATTTTGGTTTTTATGAAAGCATGACACAAGGAAGAGAATTGTGCCCGTGTCTAGTCAGTGGTCAATGTACCATGTAACCATTTTGGTAAATAAGGAACATTGAATATGAAACATGGAATTTGCAACAATTATATCTCAGCTACCGATGCACCATAACACGTAAGGTTATGCTAATACAGTGCCACCTGCTGGACTAAAGTAACCAAAAGATGTACAGTGATTTATGCTTCTTAGAAAGGTCAAATTTTAATGTTTGTTCATCCTTGAGATCAGTGTTTCTGCATGTCACTGATAAAGATGAGACCATTTGCCCTTGACTGTATTTTATAGCTCATAGTCATGGTCTTTGGTCTTTATGACGACAACCTCTGCTTTAACTTTGGGAATACATGAGTGAAAGAAAATATTATGCTTCAATGAATTTTCCTTGGTTTGTAGTAATAAAATGATGGACAAGGCCAACGTCATTACAATATTATTCTTTTAAAGAACAAGAGCCCCCGTGGACAGAAGATGAAAGAAGACAAGGGCAGAGACATCTTGGTAACAAATGTTGGTCGCTTGTAAAGCGTCTTTTTCTTGTAGCAGATTCAAGCCTTAAAATAGAACATTGGATATCGACGTTTCGACCCCCTGCAATCTTTCACAGATGGCGTTCACTAATTTGCTAATGCCTGATGATGATGTATCATATGTATAACTGATATTGTTCATGAGACAGATGTAAGAAAATGACAGATGAAATACTGTAAATGTATCATTTTTGTTCTTAGATCCATCAGCCAAGGGAGTAAGGGTTCGAATATTTTGTTCAGAACTGTAGCTTGCATTTTAAATTTAATGTAATGTATATGTGATTTGACCCAGTGGTTCTGTAGTATGGACCCACAGGCCATCTCTGTAACACCACATTGTTCCTCAATGAGTTACCCAATTCTGCATGAGAAGCAGTGCTATTACATACCTATAATAAGGAATGTTTTGGTACATGGCAAGTTTGTCACTGAGCCTCAAGCCCGGCCTGGTGGTGCGCGATAATGGGCGAAATCTCGTAGCAGCTCTGGGCCTAGCCGGTTTGACACGCATCCCTTGCCTGGCGCATGTGTTGAATTTGGTGGTGCAGAAATTCCTGAACACCTGACAGTGAAAATCAATTCAGTTAATCCAGCTCTTAGAGAAAAATTCCCTTTTATTGGTGCTCAAGGATCCCTGCAGCCTGAGCCGCAGATGTGACAGGCAATTCATTTTATTAAGTTTGTCAGTTAGATTGTTGGGTAACATTTTCACGGTTATCAGGACTTTTTATTATAAATCGTAACAAAAACTATACAAGGAACATTTCAAAAAGAGAAAATTAACCCGACCAGACCCCCCCCCTCTTTCACTCAAACCACTCATTAATGCCCATTCACAAACTATTTACAAATTTACTTATAAACATATTTAAATAACTATAAGTCAGAGAAACGATAATAAACAAACAAAACTATATGCATGCCTTACCCTTAACTTATAAGGCCAGTCATATACAAGTAACTCGGAGGGTGTATACTACAGAGCACTTACTCTTTGTTTTCTTTTTTATATTTCCCAATGTTTTGGGGTCTATCCCAATTTATAAAAAAAAAGAAAACAAAACACATTGTTGTTGGCGACTACCTCTGGCTTCACAGCCAAAAAAGGCTTTATGACAGGCAACAATGCAACCGCCAATTGTAATGAACTAAGTTCCCTGTCTGTTATGCAGTGCAGGGGTACTTTGAAAGAAAGAAGGGGTACAGCTCAGGCCTCTTTCACACTTGCGTTCTGAGGATCCGGCAGGCACTTCCGTCCTGCCGGATCCGTCAGAACGCAAGTCGCCTGAAAACATTAGAAGACTGATCAGGATCCTGATCAGTCTTCGAAATGCTTTGAGGTTACTATGGCAGCCAGGACGCTATTAAAGTCCTGGTTGCCATAGTAGTAGTAGGGAGCGGGGGAGCGGTATACTTACAGTCCGTGCGGCTCCCGGGGCGCTCCAGAATGACGTCAGAGCGCTCCATGCGCATGGATCACGTGATCCATGCGTGTGGGGCGCCCTGACGTCACTCTGGAGCACCCCGGGAGCCGCACGGACTGTAAGTATACCGCTCCCCCGCTCCCCACTACACTTTACCATGGCAGCCGGGACTTTAGCGTCCTGGCTGCCATGGTAACCATTGAGAAAAAGCTAAACGTCGGATCCGGCGATGCGCCGAAACGACGTTTAGCTTAAGGCCGAATCCGGATTAATGCCTTTTAATGGGCATTAATTCTGGATCTGGCCTTGCGGCAAGTGTTCAGGATTTTTGGCCGGAGCAAAAAGCACAGCATGCTGCGGTATTTTCTCCGGCCAAAAAACGTTCCGGTCCTGAACTGAAGACATCCTGATGCATCCTGAACGGATTTCTCTCCATTCAGAATGCATTGGGATAATCCTGATCAGAATTTTTCCGGCATAGAGCGCCGAGGACGGATCTCTATGCCGGA
This sequence comes from Bufotes viridis, assembly GCA_033119425.1. Taxonomy (NCBI): domain Eukaryota; kingdom Metazoa; phylum Chordata; class Amphibia; order Anura; family Bufonidae; genus Bufotes; species Bufotes viridis. The sequence continues at coordinate 61,007,520 of CM065592.1, read as the reverse complement.
AAACAAAAACGCTAGTGTGAAAGAGCCCTTAGTCATGGAGCGTCCCCGTCATCAGGCATCTATTTGCCCCGCTAAAGGATTATTTTAAAAGTGTATAGAAGCCACAAGGGGCCCCCACGCTGCAGATTTATCGTGGAGACATCAGGGAGATTTTACAGCATATAACTACAGCACCCAACAATGTAAACGCTGCCGAATTTACAGAATATAATTCTCAGTCAGGTATGCAGTGCAGGGGTACTTTGAAAGAAAGTAGGGGTACAGATCACCCAGCAATCTGAAGGCCACCTAATTTACTGAATATATTTCCAAGTCAGGTATGTAGTGCAGGGGTACTTTATGGCCCAAGAATGTAACAGATGATTTTTTGAAAGTTACCTCCCTGTCACCTATGCAGAGCAGGGGTTTGTATATGGCAAAATTGGTAAAATGTCACACACCCCAACTACAGAAATGTACTATGTCACCGCAAAAAAATAATAAGACTGATGTCTCTGGCAGGCTGGCACACATGCAGGTCACAAGTAGTTCCAAGGACACTGCAGTTACTAAAATGGCCGCCGACCCCCACCTCAGTACCAGATGGATTAAAAATTATTTTGCAGTATCACTGGGCTCAGGGCTGGGTACAAATATGTAGCATAACACCCTCAATGATTGCTGTAGTTTGAAGAGTTAACACCACCAAGTTCAACAGATTTCTTCCTTAATCTCTCCCTCACAGAAGCGGCAGCATCCTATCCCTACACTGAGAAGAGCAGAGTGACGTGCGGCTCTACGTGGCTCCAGCTTAAATAGAGGCTGGGTCACATGCTGCACCTAGCGAATCACTGCCATGCCAGTAGTAGGCATAGCTGTAATGGCATTCTTAGGGCAAAGAAGTGAAATGCTTGTTGATTGGCTGCCCTGCAGCCTTTCAAAAAGCAGGAAGAAAATGCCAAACAACGAACTCGAACCTGAACTGTTACGGAAATGTTCGGGTTCGGGGTGCGAAAAACCGTAATGTTCGGTACGAACCCAAACTTTACAGTTCGGGTTCGCTCAACCCTACAGGTAACACTACCACATTATTGGCACTAGTGTCATCCGTGGTTTTACTTTAGACTGCAGGTAACACTGCTACATTTTCTGTACTCAGATAGCCATGACTGTGTTATTTTTGCTGTTACATAGGACTGCAGGTGATATCTACTATATTATCTGTACTCAGAGAGTTATCACTGTGTAAGGGGGCCCACTGAGACTTTATCGCCCAAGGGCTCACATGAACCTGGAGCCGTCCCTGATCTGGATCCTTATTCATTTACATTAGATAGTAAGCTCATTTTAGTGATATAGTGATATAGTTTAGCTGATTCCAGTGCAGGATGTTAGGTAGTGTGAAAGGAATTACTGTGCTGTGATAGCGATTAGTGTCTAGCAGCTTGACAAATGTAGAAAAAGTTAGCCACGCCTGTATTGCCCACGCAATACGCGCATAATGCATTGCCGGTTTTCACAATCAAGAAAATAATGACTGGAGATTGCGAATTCTAGAATTTGCGAATTTATGGCTAATATTATCCCAAAAATTCGCAAAATATCGCGAAAACGAATATTGCCTATGCTGCTCATCACTAGTAAGGGTACGTTCACATCAATGTATTGAAATCTGGCAGATGAACAGCCTGCCGGAGTTCACTGAATCTGGCGTAGCAGGATAAAGTCGGGAACCACGGATCCCAATTAACTACAATGGGATCTGTTGAGGATCTAGCTGCAGTCTGGTATAAATGCCGGCTTCCAGCGGGACAAAAAGTCCTGCACGCACTACTTTTTGTCTGGCTGAAAGTAGGCATTATACAGGAAAGCAGAAGGATCCCTGTCGGATGCAATTGTAGACAATGGGTATCCGGCAGTTTCCAGGATTATCCAGCTATGCATCAGGCTGTTCCTCTGTCAGATTTCAAAATGCTGATGTGAACGTACCCTAATCCATGGTGTAAGATGTCTGTCATTGATCACAGAACCTCCCCTACAGATGGTACAACTTCCCTGGCACAAATGCTGTGCCATCATCATCATCACAGTGTGTTCAAATATTTTTTAATTATATTTTACAAAGTCTGCCATAATATCTATTTTATGACTATTATTAATGTTTTCTTAAAATTTGTAAATGTAAAGGCTTATTACTGCACTGTAAAATCCACGGCTACAAGAAATAAACCAACCTTTGCTGTCACATACAGTAGGTAATTTTCTAGAGGAGCTAGCGATAAACAGTCCCATAGTCTGTTGTCTGATTGTAAACAGTGTGGTTTTGTTTTCTAAGATTGAAGGGAAAGGTATGCTATATGTCGGCCTGATATAAACAGCCACATTTTCTGTGTGATTACTCAAACATGCATGGCATACATAAGTGCTCTTCAAAAGAGGCAAATATTTCTGTAGACTCTTAAATCTAGATGCGTTCCTAGTAAAAGCCAATTTTAGAGAAGAAATTACATTTGATGCGTGGAGCATAGGGACCCATTTTGACAGGTAAGTCACCATTTCTTAAGGTTCCATAAAAACTGTAATAGCAAAAAATACAACTGAATAAGAATAAGAACAAGAGCTTAAAATGTTTCTAAAAAAAATTCTAAATTCAGTTTAAATTATAATTTGAGATCATCAAATCAATTCTACACAAAATAAATTTAATACAAATTTCCCAAAAGTCTTGGTTTTCAGTGAATGAGATTGAAACTTTTGGGGTTCATCTTACACAAGTTGTTAAAAATGAGATTGGCCATTTTAGGGATCAGATGACACAGAAGATAAAGGAGGATCCCATGACCCCCGGCGGTGCCGTGGACTGATGCCATAATGCTTTGCAGGCAATCCTGAGAAACTATAGGTGCAGTGATGACTCAGTGGACGTGCCCTAGGCAGTATTTAACATATGAACCAGTAAAAGCATGTGTTTTCGGGACTTAAACGTAAGTGAAATATGATGTCAGGCAGATACAGAGAGGTGTTACAGAAAACAGCTACTTTAGGCCTCTTGCACACAAACGTTTTTTTTTGCGAGTGTACGGGCCGTTTTTTTGTGTTCCGTATACAGTCCGTATACGGAACCATTCATTTCAATGGGTCCGCAAAAAAAAAAAAACGGAAGTGTTTCCGTGTGCATTCCGTTTCCGTATTTCCATTTTTCTGTTCCGTTATCACGGACAAGGATAGTACTGTTCTATTAGGGGCCAGATGTTCCGTTCCGCAAAAAACGGAATGCAAACGGATGTCATCCGTATTTTTTGCGGATCCGTTTTTTGCGGACAGCAAAATCATACGGTCGTGTGCAATAAGCCTTAGTGTCAGTAACTGTTTCACAGTGAGAAGACAATAGATCAATTTATGGATAGAGATATAGATTTCATAGGTAGGAGTCACTTTGTCATTGTGTTACTAAAGCCTCATTCACATGTCCGTGTTCCAGGGACGGGTGCTGTATGTGTTCTCGAAAGTGCAGGTCACACATCACGCTGCACGAGATTTCATGTGGTATCTTCAATCAAGATGGCCACGACGGCCTCTCCACGAGCAAACAGATGAGGTGAGTATGTATTTTTTTTTACCGCTGTTTCAGGAAAAAAAGTAGATTCGTTACCAGGAAACGCGAGGAAATTTGGCTTTGCGGCAAATCTAATATCTCCTGAAATTCGGATCGAAGTCAATTTGTTTGGCTTCAATTTGTTCAATAGTGTTGATCACGAATTTTCGAATTGCGAATTTTGATCGCGAATATCGGCACTTCGATTATCGTGAAATATATTCGCAATCGCGAATATTCGTTTTTTTTAAATACCAGTTTATGCTAATTTTTATGTGGATTTTTTTAGATACGAATTTTCGCAATCAAGAAAATAATGTCATTATTTTCTTGATTGCGAAAATTCCCATATAAAAATTAGCATAAAATTTGCATAAAAATTCGCATAAACTGGTATTTAAAAGATTTTTATATGCGAACATTCACAATCAAGAAAATAATGACTGGAGATTACGAATTCGCGAATTTTCGAATATATGGCGAATATTCACCCAAATATTCGTGAAATATTGCGAATTCGAATATTGCCCTTGTCGCTCATCACTATTGTTCAACACTACTGATAACCTATCCCTAGGTCATCAATATCTGATCAAAGGGGTCCAACTCCCGACACCTCTGCCGATAAGCTGTTTGAAGAGGAGGCTGCATTCGTATGAGCGATATTCCCTCACAGCTGATACGTGAGGTTGCCAGGAGTTGATAGGTCATCAATATTATTGGCTGCACAACCCCTTTCACATTACAGCAATATCCATCCAATAATAGCCCATAGTATACCCCTATAACTTACACATGATTCCTCCAGGTGCTTGTCATAAGTCCGTACTAAGTAGACCTCAAGAGCCTCACAAGTTTTAACAGTAGATCTCCACCTTTCTAAAGGATCATTCGTTTAGACGAGTAGATAATCGTTACGATTTGAACACTAGTGGCTGATAACTGTGTAATATGAATGTATGATGTGCGGAACAATTTTACGACAAAAACACTTGATGCAAACAAGTAAATTATGGTTTGTTGTCAATGAATAGTAGTAATGTAAATGTGCTTTGTGTGACCTTTCGCAGATGGGCACGATGACAAGTCTTGTCTGAACCCAGTCAACCATCATCGTTTTAATGAGTATATGATCGAATATGGAGGAATTTATACACAATATTTCCTGCATGTAAATGTCTGTCGTTCTCATTAGCATTGTGTCGGTAGGTCACTCGTGTTGTCAGTCGCCTGGATTATTACCTACTCGTCGAAATGAGTCTTAAGGGGGTTGTGTCATCTAAAACATTGGTGGCATATCACATGTCTGATAGGTGTGGGTCCCAGAAAGCAGACTGCACATGGGCGGCCGCTCCCTATTCATTCCTATGGGAGTGCCGAAAATAACCTCTGGGACCTGCACTTATCAGACATTAGCCGTATATCCTAACAATATGCCACCAATCAGTGGTGTGGCAAGAAATAACTAGTCGGAGGCCCCCCCAGCAACAGCAGCTTCTTTGCAACCCCCTCCTCCCATGCAACCCCCATTCCTGTGGCTAGTCAAGATGACGCTCTCAGATGAGGCCCGGCAGCCACTCCGTCTATTTCCTACAGTGTCTCTGTATATAATGTCATTTTATAAAACAATTGAGGGGAGGCCCTGACAATAAAATCTTTTAGTCCTCTTCCTGGGTGGGCCCCTTCTGAGTTTGGGCCCCAAAGTAGCTGCTTCTGCTATAGCTACACCCCTGCCACCAGTGTTTGAAATGACACAACCCATCCCTGCCTATCCCTGATTTATGCAAAATGTTTCATTTTTTTTTTTTACCTAAAGCTGAAAACCTCTATAAACTAATTTGCTACCAACTCAGAGGATCAGAGTGAAATGTGTTTACATAAATAGTAAGTACTCAAGTCTTCTACTTATCAAGTGACAATAAGTTACAATGATGTAGTGCGTGTGGTAATTGTGCTATGGAGCCTCATCACAATAACATATGGTACGTCCGTGGAAACAACAGCTATTTCCAGCTTTTTATACAGTCATTTGTCTAATTAACAGCTGATGAAAGCACAGTGGAAACAAACAGTTTTTCCTAAATAATCTAATTAAATTCCCGATTATGTCAGTTTGATGAGGTAATGACCATCCAAGCAGGAAAACCCGGAGCTTTCTGGATGATTTGGTTAAATACAGAATACTTTCAGTAATCATTCTAACTTTAGATAGAGGTCTGCAATTAAATTTAAATGATTCATTACATTTTTATTGGTTTATAGATGGATTTCGTATTCTACCTTTTATGACTTAAAGTGACAGCGTCAGCAACGCTTGGCAGCTGAAATTTGCCATTTGTGGCGGCATATGTAATGTCCCGGAGTGCCATTACCCCTCCTTCTACACCTTGCTACCACTTTCCATGTGCTAATTTATATCACCTAATTAATTTCCTATACTGTGCATATGTATTGCTATGTATCACCTATAATTATTATGTTCAAGTGTAATAACCTGGTTTACCACAAGGTGGAAGCAAACTCTTGGCAGAGCATAAGTGAGAGTCTGGAACTTTCCTTCCAGACTCTATTTCTCTCTTAGAGAGAGGAGGAGTTTACTTAGGGAGCAGTCTAGAATCCTCCCTGCTGGGAGAAAGAAGCAAGGGCTGGGGCACGTCGCCCTGTGCCTTGCCTAGTGTAGTCTCAACCCTGCTAGGGGAATACTTCAGGCCTGGTCCTCCCTGGACAGGTTATGTTAGTCCTACGCCAACTGGAGGTTGTGCAACACCAAGCATAAGCAAGCTTGAGGTACTCGCAGCCTGGACAGAGTTTCCTAGGATTATCTACATTAATAGGGATATTGTGGCCTGTTTAACACCACTTAAACCTACAAGTAGGAAGGGGGGACATAAGTTCAGAACTTCAGTCACTTTGGTCCGCAATTCTGTTCTGCGGGGCGTGATCCCGCGAGGGGCTGAAGAAAGCTCTTCTGTTGGATTTGGCATGGAATGGCAATTTGCAGCTTGCTATGTATTGGAATACATGCAAACTGTAGAAGCCAAGTCTTGTGCAGGCACCTTCTGCTGCGCTTCCAGCCCTACACAGAAAATTGCCTTCTGTGGAGCTGTTCTGGACTGGCACACCTGACACACAGTAGAGTCACATTATTTTGACAACGTCCTACTTTTGAAATCGGCATTGTGTAGCTCATGAAGGAAGTCACATGTCATGAGCTGGTATATAAGGTGTGTGATAGGCTGTCTGCACACAAATCCCTCACTGCTGTCATGGGTAAAAAGGGTGATTTATCAGAGTTCTTCTTCTTATTAATAATATTATTATTATTGGCTCTTGGGCCAAGCATGGCGCATTGCTTAAACTTTCAGTTTGTGAATTGTTAACGTTCTGCTCTGGTGAAACTGTACCGTGAGTAGACCAATCGTACCATTGTTATTCATACATGCTGATTGTCTTCTCTAGGGCGGATGGGATCTTCCAGCAAGACAATGTGACATGTCTCATAGCTAGAAATGTCTGACATTGGAAGGAGGATCATAACCAAGACTTCCAAGAACTACCCTGGCCTAATTTCCCAGACTTCAACTTCAATTGATCATTGACTTATATTATATTAGCTATGAGCTAATTAATTCTAAATGTTTTGCCCATTTGCTCTGGATGAATCGTTCAAAAGTGCAGCGCCTGTCATTGTACTTTCAAAATTGGAGGAAAAGGGCAGGGATGATAAAGATGGAGTGTTGTAATGTTCTCCCAATCCCTCAGGTGGGCATGGGTGCCATGCCACTTACCCCTCTTCCCCTGCTGAGCTGGTGGCCCAGATTCATTTGCCCTCTGCTGTCCAACTACAGTGGCAACGGCCGTCGGGATCATGTGGCTTCTACAGGCTGCGGTCTGCGCCCCGGCCTATATCTAGGACATGCAGGTCAAAATCTTCACCAGCCAATGGCTGGGAACCCATGGATATTTTATGGGGCTTTCCCAGTGGAAGAGTGTCTGAGCTTTAGCTTTTATAGTTGCTAGTAACCAGTGAAGGTGTACTGTTCCATTTGTCTACCTGTGTACAAACCTCTGCCTATTTACCTGCTTTGGCCCTCCACTGCCTGATCTGACCTTAGACTCTTTACCATATTGACACTTTGCTGCCTGCCCTGATCTCATACTTATTTTACACATTTGCATGTACACTGCTGGCCCTGACCATTGCCTGTTTTCTAATGAAGACTATTTCCTGAACCCTCGGTACCTTGCACCATTATCTCTGACTCCCGTGGGTCAGCTGCCAACTACATTGCAACTGTTTCAAGAAGCAGCAGCCTGGTGGTTCCCCTGCATTGAATGCCAGATCCTTCTATAAGGGTTAACGGGTGAAAACCAGGTGACTACTAGGATAATGCCCTTAGGACTCAAACCAGTTATTTGGTTAAGTGGTTCCACACACACTCTCCATAACATGGAGAATCACATAATAGCCTGTGAACTAATCATGGGTCAGGGTTTTGGCAGGTCCTTCATGTTCTTTGCTAGCACAGGAGTACAGATACCATTGTGAGCTTAGCCTGCCATGTGAGAAGACATGCACTGAAAGTGCCTGGCAGACAGCAATTACAGAGAAAAGTAAGCACTCTTAGAGTGTTGTGTGGATAGTTAGCAGAAAGCAAAATGGAACCCATTAGGAGGCATACCGCTTTGCTCCCTCCTAAAACATGTTTGTGGGGACACATGACGAAAAAAATAGTCCTGTCAACGGAATGCCATAACACCAATGCGAACCCGGCCTTATACACTGCAATAATCAAAATCCTGCAGTCCCTGCAGAAACATAATGCTGTCCACCAGGCAACCTTAAAAAAAAATATAAAACCTCAAGCGTTGACAGTTGATAATTGTTTTATAGAAATATTCCCAGTCAATCCCAGTATCGCATCATATATTTTGTTGGTTAAACTGCACAATTGCACCTTTATCTTTTTAAAAAACAATTGTCAGTTAAAATTGTGCAGTTCAATGCACTATACTACTGTGATACAGTACCAGTTCAATTCAAATCATTGTGTTACTTTGCTAAATACCAGTGAAATTGAACATAGTATACTGATGCATTAATATACTGTAGCAGTTACTAAGCATTATAGTGCTGTATTAAAATACCAGTGAAATTGCCTTCCCATTTCATATACCATTTATCTTATCCACATGTATGTTTCTGCTCTGTCAAGCACCACTGGCCCCAGAAATTCTACTTCAAAACTGAATTGATCCAAATTCACACCTCTCAATCTGTTTTTGGTATGCTATGTATCCCTGCTGTATAAAGAGGCAATCTGTATTACCTTGCATCTGAGCCTGTCTTGATTAGGCTTAATGCTTCTCCCATTTTCACATCACTTCAGGTAGGTACTAGGGAAGGCTGTAGACCTGACCTCCATCCATTCCTACCCACTTGGATGATCTGCTATAAATGTTGTCCTCAACTGGGCGATGGTCCCTGACCTGACTAAGTGTGCAGGACCTATATAGGGGAGACAAAAGGGGAAGTCACACAGGCTGAGTCAAAACCAGATTATACCATCAGAACCAAGGAAGAAACAAATGCAATGTAATATACAATACCAAACCAGTAATTCACATAAAACACAAACCAAGCATGTGAGACAAGAAGACCAATCACAACCAGCAGTTGTCTGCTTAAATACCTTGCTGACAGAAAGCACATAACGCTGGTGCAGAGCCTACAACGTTTATGTGTACATCTGGGACATATACCAGGAATTGAACCAGACGTAAAAAGACACTAACACCACTACTTATTCTACACCCTCTGTCATCTTAAACAAAAAAAATGTTTTTCTTTTGTAGTCCCCCATTGTCACTTCCATATTCCTCAAAATATTTCATTACCCCAGTATTCCTACACCAAGCAAATAAATATTTATTTCAACATCTCCTCTATCCTCTTACCTGGTTACCTCAGCTGAATTCCTTCTAAACTTAAAAACCTTCCTCTCTAAATGCACTCAGCCACCTAATGCCTCATTCTAATCTTACTTGCTGTCCCTACCTATATTTCTTCTGACTGCTGGAGACATATATCCTAATCCTGGGCCGCCTTAACTAATCCCCACTATCCTATCTCCCTTCTCCGACCCCTACAACTAATTGCTCTTACTCCTCAAACCTCATACACCCATTCACCTGACCCCTGCTTTTCCAGTTTCTCTATCCTCTGGACGTTTTTTTTGCAGAACTTTTTTTTTCCTCAGAAACACCTTCCTTGGTCTAACAGAAACATGGCATTCACAGACACAGTTTCCCTGCTCAGCACTCTCCAATGGAAAACTCTAATTTACCCACAGTTGCTGTCCAGATAGACATGGTTGAGATTTTGGCCTCTTTTTCTCAGGTAACTGTTTCTTCAATCCCAAATCTCCACTCTTTTACAACCTCCCTTCTTTCAAAGTTCATTCTGTGCGCATCTTCTCTCCCTTCTACCTCCAAGTAGCCATCATCTACAGTCCACAATCTACTACCTTTTTCGACTACTTCAATACCTGGCTTCTATACTATCTCTCCTACGACATACCAACCATTATTGTGGGGGATTTCCACATGTCACTCAAGTGCCTCCAAACTCCTATATCTTACCTCTTTCTTTGGTCTTACACAATGGTCTTCCACAGCCACCCACAGAGACAGACACACACTAAACTTTGTCTTCCCCTGCCTCTGTTCCCTATCTAATCTCTCAAATTCTCCTCTCCCCATCTGATCAAACATCTCCCCATTCACACACTCTCTGACTCTCTCTTACATTTGTCCACAATACTGTATCTTCCCTTCATGACACTGACACAGCCGCTGTTTTCTACAACACCACAATTACTTCAGCCCTTGACTCTGTTGCCCCTTTAACACACTCCAGAAACTGTCAAATCAATCGACAACCATACATTCATAACTGGCATGTTCACCAGACAAAAAAACTGAGACAAGCTTCCAGAGCAGCAGAACATCATTGGAAGCCAACCCATTCCACAGAAGACTTAAACACATACAAACAAGCTGTTCTCAACTTCAAGTCTGCACTCACATCTTCTAATACTTCAATACTATTATATCATCTCTTTCCCACAACCCCAAACATTTGTTTAATACCTTAAACTCCCTACTCTGTCCCTCGGTACCCTCTCCCACACACCTAATCTCGGACGAAGACTTTGCCTCATATTTCAAACATAAAATTGACATAATCTGAGAAAGTCTCTGCCAACAATCCCTGCAGCCCCCTTACACAACTACTTGGTACTCTTCTGACTTCTCTCCTCCTCCTGGTTTCCTTTGGAGCATCCAGGCTGCATTCACATGTAGTACAGTGCACTTGTCATCAATATCATCTTCCCATCCCAACACCAACAGGGTATAGCTTCTACTCCCCCTTTCTGCTATCATATGTGTAAAGTAAAACACTACCATGTTGCATTAGAGCTGATGAGCCTGGGTAAGCGTAGCCACACAGCTGAATAGTTGCTAAAGTGAATCAAACATCCCGCTGGCTTTCTCCCCACCAACTCCAACTCAGCATGGTGGTCAGCAAAAATGGCAGGAACACCATGGCTATGCTGTATTTTGGGGAAATAAGACATGCTCCTTGCATGGTGCATATAATAAATTTAGTGGTGCAATGCTCTTTGGAAACATTTTGTGGCTTGCACAAGGTACTGGCCATATATAGGAGATCTTCTTTGCATTTCAGGCATTCATATGTGGCAAGGAACTCCTTCCAGGACTTGCTGTGACAGAACAGTCTGCCATTGCACTCCTCACCAACTCACTGGAATTCTCCCTTGCATAAGTTAGAGTGTCTGTACAAGCTGGGCAAAGCAGTGAATGATTTCATCATGCACCAGACAACCATTTCAACAAGTGTTCTTACCACTTCAACAAGTGTTCTTACTACTTCAACAAGTGTTCTTACCACTTCAACAAGTGTTCTATGTGTTCTTTACAGCTATTGGAGTATAGAGTGTTGGCTCCTTTGGGTTAGGTGATTAAGGCGTTAATGGGGTAGGGTGACTATTTTCCTGGCTAAGGCAGGATTGACCAGGGGTGGGGGATATAACAACTTGGCAAGAGTGGAGTTATGGACAGACAGCACAATTACAGTTCTTCCCCATTGGTTTCTTTTTAACTTTGTTTTTCAGTGTCACAGCTTTCAGATTCTTACACTCATAAGGCCATATATAGGATGTTACCACATGTTGATATGTGGCATACAGTATTCCTGAAAAAAAAAAACTGTGAACTAAATTCTTCTGTTTGTATTTACAAGTTTGTGAAGTTTAACTATGCTTACCACTAATCCCTATGCCCCCTACTTCCAGTACTACTACCCTCACACAGCCGCACATCTACTACATTGCCAATATTGTTACTACTACTACCCCTACATACACACACACACACACACACACACACAATTCTTCTGTAGCAATTATTGGTGCCACTATTAGCCCTACACTGCTTAGCCCTTCCATATCCACACTGTATTGCTGCTGCTCCCCCAAAAAATGTGGATACATGTGAGTGTATAAATACGCATTGGCCTCCATTAAGGCACAATTTTTAGAGGCTTGTTCTGACACTACTGTGGGTGTGTATAAACATGGACAAGCACCTGCTTCTATTAATCCCTAGTTTTTTTGGTCTGCTTGTTCAGAACACGACAGCTTTTTTTAATGATAACACTGTGTGTGTTTAAACATCATCTTTCCTAATAAGGGACAAATTTTGAACATTTTCATTTTTGAGAAGCATAGCAAATGCAATGGTGCATTGTTTTTAAACAGGCTGTTTATTAACACTGTCAACCATAAATTTACCCATGTTAGTGTCATTCTGACATTATATTTTATTGCTGTCATTGTGTTAAAAGGGGTGGGAGAGACAGAGAGAGAGAGAGAGAGAGAGAAAGAGCAAAAAAAATATAAAAAAGGAAACACAAGAGAAAACAAATTTGAGTCCTAACAGACAGAGTGTCATATTATCAATTTTCAGGTAAATTGGAGCACTTTAGCATTTAGTTATGCCTTCAGCAGTTATCTTTATGAGTATCTAGTAGCCGTTTGTAAAAACAGTTTCTAACTAGCCAGCATTTAATTATTTGTATATTTCATGAGAGCCACTGTATCGTTAACCTATGACCCTGGTGACATCGTCAAGTCAGCTATATTTTCAAAGATCAATTGTTGGACATGCAGCATCTCTAATCATCCTCCACACCCAGACTTAATATGGCATCACTGGTATGCTGAGGTTATTAATTAGCATTGCAGTATTGTATATTCATGTATAGTGTTGGGCGTGAATATTTGAATCATGAATTTTTATCGCAAATATCGCTACTTAGAGGATTTGCGAATATTTAGAATATAGTGCTATATATTCGTATTCGCCAATATTCTAGATTTTTTTTTCATTTGAACCCATGATCCCTCCCTGATTCTTGCTTGCGGGCCAATGAGAAGGCTGCAATGTCTTTGTATGAGCCTAGCAACATCCCTAGCATTCAATAGGAAAGTTGCCTACCCCTTTACTATATAAGAACCTCCCCAGCAGCCATTTTCTGCAGTTTTTTTTTTTCAGTTCTGAGAGAGACAGCAGTCTGACAGCAGTCATTACTGTGCTCTGTGCTTTACTGTGTCACATTACATTAGATAGTTAGGCCTCTTTTACACTTGCGTTGTTCCTTTCCGTCCTAGAGTTCCGTCTTCGGGGCTCTAGGACGGAAAGATACTGATCAGGATTATCCCAATGCATTCTGAATGGAAATAAATCCGTTCAGGATGCATCAGGATGTCTTCAGTTCAGTATTCAAATGTTTTTTTGCCCTTGAAAAATCCACAGCATGCTGCGGATTTTCCTCCCGCCCAAAAAACTGGAGGCATGCCTCAAGGACGGATCCGGAATTAATGCCCATTGAAAAGCATTCATCCGGATCCGACGTTTAGCTTTCTGAATGGTAACCATGGCAGCCAGGACGCTACTAAAGTCCCGGCTGCCATGGAAAAGTAGTGGGGAGCAAGGGGAGAAGCTACTTACCGTCTGTGCGGCTCCCAGGGCGCTCCACAATGACGTCACAGCCCCCCTACGTCACATGGATCATGTGATTCATGCGACGTAGGGGTGCTGTGACGACATTGTGGAGCGCCCCGGGAGCTGCACGGATGGTAAGTAGCTTCTCCACTGCTCCCCACTACTTTTACATGGCAGCCGGGACTTTAGTAGCATCCTGGCTGCCATGGTAACACTAAAAGCATTTTGAAGACTGATCAGTCTTCAAATGCTTTCAGGTGTGTTGCATTGTGACAGATCTGGCGGGCATTTCCGGCGATGGAAGTGCACGCCGGATCCTCACAACGCTAGTGTGAAAGAGGCCTTAGTTAGGTTATATATATAATACAGATAGTTAGTGGGAGATAGTCAGTGTAGGTTAGATTGTGATATAGTGTAGCTGATAGGTTCCAGTGCAGGGTGTTAGGTAGTGTTCTGCTGTCCATACATACATGCTACAGGCAAGTTTAGAACAATACTTAGTGCACAATCATTAATATGTAGTCAGACCTGCTAAAATGTGAAGTTGCACGTATTGCGCAAAAATATGCGCATCATTAATTGCTGATTTGTGCAATCGCGAATATATCGGAGCACTCTATCTGCATATAAAACTATTGTAATGTGGGGCGTGGTCTGGCCGCCGAGGCAAGCGGATGCCTCTAGCTTGAGCTCCTGCGTGCACTTGCTGTTAAAGCGACTATAAAGCGACTAATTCAGCGGTGATCCACTTCTCTTGAGCCAGGATCAATTCCTAATCGACTACAGACATGGTTGGGCGAAAAAAGAGAACGGTCAAACACCCGCAGCTGTTTTACTTCGGCAATGCAGCAGATCGGGACCAAGATGGCGCCGGGGAAGACGCATCGGCCATGATAAAGTGCGCTGCAGGCCTACACGGATCCCATAGTGCAAGTTCGGAGCCCGGACACTCTCCTCCGCCCTCCCCTACATCAGCGGCGTCGGAAGCGGAGCACGATACTCACCCGGAGATCTGGGACAAGATGGGGCCTTGAACAACTCACCGCCTTTGCAGGGCCCATCCGGTGCTGCCGCAGCGCTCACGCAGGAGACGGGCTCCCTGCACACAGAGATCTATGGACTCTCCTCATGGCTACCGGACGCCAGAGCTACTTCTGCTACATCTGAAGGTACTGGGGGCAGGAAAGGGGAAGTGGAAGGAGAAGCGGCCCTGTTAGCATTCCTAGTCTCTAATACCACCTTGACCGACACAGTCATGAAAAATATGCTACTCTCACAAAGACGTTCTCTGCTGCCTGACATGAGACAATTAGTTGGGCCTTTGAAGACTGAGATTGCTGATCTTGGCTCCAGAACTGACCATCTAGAGAATAAATTTGGCGATTTTGCAGAATCTCATAATGCCCTAATCGACGCTCATACTGAGCTGGAAGCTGAGGTGGCAGCTATAAAAGCCAAGATGGCCAACTTGGAAGACAGAAGTCGGCGCAACAACATCAAGCTGAGAGGGATACCAGAATCAGTCCCTGCTTAAGATATTCACACTTATGTGAGAGATCTGATAAAGGCTGCCCTCCCCCCGTGCCAGGATAGAGACTTGGAAATTGATCGGGCGCACAGAGTACCCAGGCCTCGTCATCTGGCTAACGACGTACCTTGTGATGTCCTGGCCAGGATTCATTTTTTCTCAGTTAAAGAGCAGTTAATGGCGTACGCTAGGAAAAATGGAGGCCTACCCACGCCCTACCACAAAGTCCTTCTCTTCGCGGACCTTTCTGCTGCAACCCTACGGATGAGGAGGGCCCCACTCCCTATCACGACAGCACTACAACAAGCCAGGATCCAATACCGGTGGGGATTCCTGGTCTGGCTCCTGGTATCTCACAAAGGGGAGCTGCATACCATTAAGTCCCTGACCGAAGGCGCAAAAATTCTCCAGAGCTGGGGTATTACACCGGTCACTCTGGAGAAGATCCGTTCGAATATCCCAGGAAGGATCCATAAAGAATGGGACGTTGTCCATTGATTGTGGTTCACCGTGGTAACTATGAGTGAAGCGGTGCAGTTTGCTTTACCTGTTTGACTTTGTTTACAAGTCTGTGTTCACCCAGGCTACAGACGGGACTTGCCCACTCTGATTGAGAGAGCACGGTAGCTCTCTATGTTTAGCTTACTTATATTGCTATCTCTTGTGTTTAGCTTAAGTTTCCCATGTGGGAATCTATGTTTTCCTAATGTTTACATGTTGCCTATGATTTATCTAGCCACCTATGCCTACTTAGTGCGAGCTTCCTGGCTGGGAGACGCGGCGCACCTCTTCTATATGTTTTTCAGCTACACCCATACATTTAGATCCGCTGATGTTGTAAGATCGTGATCACTTTTGCTGGTTTCAATGTGAACGGTCTCAACAGTCCTATGCGCAGGATGAGTCTATGGCGGGAGGCTAAAAAATTGCAATGTGATGTATTGGGAGTGCAAGAGATTCACCTGCTGCAGAAAGATGGTCACAGACTGAAGCACACTGTGTTTCCCCATTTATACCAGTCTCACTTCTACTCTAGGACCTCTTGCACACGAATGTATTTTTTTTTCAGTGTTTTGCGGTCCGTTTATAACGGATCCGTTGTTCCGTTTTTTGTTTCCGTTTTGTTTCCGTTTCGGTTCCGTTGTTCCGTTCCGTTTTTCCGTTTGACATATACAGTATACATTAATTCCATAATAAAAATTGGGCTGGTCTTAAAATTTTCAATAGACTGTTCTGCAAAAACGGAACGGATACGGAAGACATACGGATGCCCTTCCGTATGCTTTCCGTTTTTTTTTGAGGACCCATTGACTTAAATGGAGCCACTGAACGTGATTTGCGGACAAGAATAGGACATGGTCTATATTTAGGCCTTATTCACATGTCCGCAAAATGGATCCGCATGCCATCCGCAATTTTGCGGAAGGGTTGCAGACCCATTCATTTCAAAGGGGCAGGAATGGATGTGAACAGCACACTATGTGATGTCCGTATCCGTGTTTCCGCATCCGTGTTTCCGCATCCGTGTTTCCGTTTCCGCAAAAAAATAGAACATGTCCTATTTCTGTCCGCAATTGTGGACAAGAACAGGCATTCTCTATATAGTGGCAGCAATGTGCGGTCTGCAAAATGCGGAATGCACATTGCAGAAGTCCGTGTTTTGCGGATCCCTGTTTCCGTGTTTCCGCAAAACACACTACGGATGTGTGAATTAGGCCTTAAACGGAACAGAAAAAACGGAAAAATGGAAACGGAAGGCATACGGAGACACTTCAGTATTTTTTGAAGACCCATTGAAGTGAATGGTTCAGTATACTGAACTGAAAAAACTGCCAGTATACGGTCCGCAAAATACTGTCGTGTGCAAGGGGCCTAAATCTAGAGGAGTTGCGATGGCGGTTAAGAATTCCTTTGCCTTTTCCCATATATGGAACTACATTGATCCAAAAGGGCGATACATTATATTAGTCTGCTCACTGAATAATGTCACATACACATTGGTGTCACTAGATGCTCCCAACAGTGGTCAGCTTGATTTCTTCAAAAAAGTTATGGCTAAGGTGAACAGATTTCGACAGGGGAAATTGGTCATCTTTGGTGACTTTAATTTGACTTCTGACCCCACTGTTGATACTTCTGCCCCACAAAGAAGGAATACCCCTTCCCTAGCCACAGCATTTTGGAAAGAAAACTTATTTGATATCTGGCACATTCAGCATGCCTCAGCTAGGGACTACACGTTCCACTCAGGGGTCCATAATGTATACTGACGTATAGACATGTTTGTTATCGATAGATCATTGTTGGCTAACGCGGTGGACTCCTCAGTTGAACTGATCAAATGGTCTGACCATGCTGCGATAACTCTCAAATTGTCTGAAGAAGCTAATTTCTTCTATAAGTATCTTTGGCGCAGTAACCCTTTACTATTATCACACCCCACATATGGGTCGCGCATAGAGTCGGACTTAATAGAATTTTTCAATTTCAATGCTCAACCTTCAATAGACCCAGTAGTGTTGTGGAACGCCCACAAGGTGTGTATCAGGGGTTCCTTCATACAGCAGGGTGCGATACAGAAAAGACAGTGGGAAGCGGCAACATCTGCCCTGATAGCTAAATTAGAGATCCTGGAGGAGAAAAATAAGCAGGCTCAATCTCCCCAGCTAGCAGAAGAACTCCGACAGACTAGACAAGAGCTGAGGAACCTAATGCTAGCTTCCTATGAGAAAATGTTCTGCAAAATGAAGGCAAACTATTACTCCCAGGGTGACAAGGCAGGGAAACCGTTGGCCTCCAGCCTTAAATCTAGACAAGCCAGAAGTAGAATCCCCTACCTGGTTAACCCCAACACTAATGACAAGATCTATTCCCCGGTCGACATTGCAAATAGCTTCAAAGCATACTATGCAGGTTTATACAATTTGAAAGAATCTATCCCTACCCCAGATAATATAGAGGACCTAACTAATTCCTTTTTGTCCTCCCTGGATCTGCCAAAATTAACAGGTACTCAGCTCCAAGCCCTTAATACGCCCATTACCACAAAGTAAGTGGAATGGGTGATTGACTCCCTGCCTCGGGACAAGGCACCTGGTC
Source organism: Bufotes viridis (assembly GCA_033119425.1). Taxonomy (NCBI): domain Eukaryota; kingdom Metazoa; phylum Chordata; class Amphibia; order Anura; family Bufonidae; genus Bufotes; species Bufotes viridis. Next base: position 60,989,230 of record CM065592.1, on the reverse strand, counting down.
CAGACGGGTTCGCGTGTCACTATTATAAGCACTTTAAAAAGATTCTGAGCCCTTACTTAAAAGATTTTTGTGTTTTTGCTCTTACCGCTGGAGCGCTCCCTGTTGAAAATCTAAAGGCAGTAATCATAACTCTTCCCAAACCCGGTAAAAATCCTGATAGGCCCCAAAACTTCAGACCCATCTCTCTATTAAACCAAGATACCAAAATCTACGCAAAATTACTGGCTATACGCATAGCTAAATCCCTCCCGTCTATTATCAATATTGATCAAACTGGATTTGTCCCTACCCTTCAATCCTATTTCAACACTAGGAGAATGTTGGGAATGCTTCATCAGGTTAACCTACATAAGACTCCCATGTTGGCTCTGGCCTTGGACGCCGAGAAGGCCTTTGACAGGCTGCGTTGGTCATTTGCCTTCTCTGTGCTCCAGAAATTGGGATTTCAGGGTCCCATAGTACAAACTGTAAGAGCTTTATATAGTAACCCCTCGGCTAATGTATATGTGAACGGTGCCTTGTCTGACTCCTTTGTGCTGACAAACGGCACTAGACAGGGGTGTCCCCTATCCCCATTAATTTTTATTTTAGCCATGGAACCCTTAGCACAGGCCGTTAGGCAGCACCTACGCATATCCGGCATAGGTATTGGTAACCGCTCTCATGTCATATCACTATATACTGACGATGTATTGCTATCCCTATCTGATCCTGTTACTTCTTTGCCGGCAGTAATGGACCTCATTGCCCAATATGGAGTTCTATCATACTATCACCTTAACTCCTCCAAAACTCAAGCGTTGCCGATTAATATGCCGGTTACAGAGGTGATGCATCTCAGAGGTCAATGGGAATTTGACTGGCAGGAGACTCATATCAAATATTTGGGCACGAATATTACTAACCTGCCCTCACTAATTTATTCCCTGAATTATGGGGAGCTCCTACTTTCCACAGAGAAGGATTTGTTAAATTTCCATACTCATAGCACCTCATGGATGGGTAGGGTTGCGGCTTTCAAGATGTTTGTTCTTCCCAGGTTTTTATATCTGTATCGCACCCTGCCGATATCACTACCTGATAATTTTTTTGCCCAGGCAAACTCGCTGGTTTCGAAATATATTTGGAAAAGTACACAAGCCTAGAGTGGTGAGAGACATAGTTAGAAGAAACAGGAGAATGGGAGGCTTGGGAGTCCCGGATTTGAAATTATATTATGTAGCCACCCTGGTGTCTCTGCTGAAAGGCTGGACCAAATTTGATGCAGACATCCCTTGGGTTCACATAGAGCAGGTGCAATCAGCCCCCTTCTCATTGCCAGACCTATTACACATTTCGTTTTCGAGGATGTCAACACCAAAACACCTAAGCCCCCTAGTTTTAGCCTCCGTTTGAGCCTGGACTCTGTTTCACGACTTGGCAGATGAAGGTGCTCCCCCGCAGGTTACTTCCCTACCACTCTCCATGCTTCAAGCCTTACTTCTACATTCAGATTAGTGTTGAGCGCGAATATTTGAAAAGCGAATTTTTTTAGCGAATATCGGCACTTAGCTAATTCGCGAATATTTCGAATATAGCGCTATAAATTCGCTATTTCGAATATTCGTTTTTTTTTTTGTTTTTTTTTAGTTATTTTTTTTTCTTTCCCACTTCCTAAAAGTAGTTCTTACCTGTCCTGAGGATTCCAGGCTTCCTGGCTGCTGTAGTCAGTTCCCGTTGCCGCTTCTGCCGACTTCCGTGCTCATGGAGCGTCCCCATCCATGGGAACGTCTCCATATACTAAAATGTACTGTCGGATTTGAGGAATTACGTTGAAATCGCAATGCGATTAATTCAAGTTATAATAATCGCATTGCGATTACAACTTAGCACTGCTATCTTACATAGGCTAGAATTAACGAATATGGAATATAGAATAGATTAGCTATGCACTAGCAGTGCTAAGTTGAAATCGCAATGCGAATACTTTAAGTTAAATTAATCGCATTGCGATTTCAACTTAGCACTGCTGCTATATTCCATATTCGTTAAACTTCGTTAATTCTACCAAGCTGACCCATTATAAACCCAGCTCTAAGTTGAAATCGCAATGCGATTAATATAACTTGAATTAATCGCATTGCGATTTCAACGTAATTCCTCAAATCCGACAGTACATTTTAGTATATGGAGACGTTCCCATGGTGATCGGGACGCTCCATGAGCACAGAAGTTATGGTTGGCTTGGTAGAATTAGCGAATAGCGAATATGACGAATGTATTCGTCATATTCCTCAAAACGAAGATAACGAAGTATTCTACATCTTCGCTTTAGCTACCTATTCGTCATCGTCAACTTCGCTATTCGCTAATTCTAGCAATCAAATAGGAAGGTTGACTTACCAGACAGCTGTGTTAAATTCGCTATGCGATTTTTTTTTTTTAATACAATAATTATATTACTTGATAAAATTATTATAAGTATTCTATTTATTAAAAATAAATAAATAAAATCGCATAGCGAATTTAACACAGCTGTCTTTATAGTCAACCTTCCTATTTGATTGCTAGAATTAGCGAAGTTGACGAATAGGTAGCTAAAACGAAGATGTAGAATACTTTGTTATCTTCGTTTTGAGGAATATGACGAATACATTCGTCATATTCGTCATCCTCGCTAATTCTAGATATGAAACCAATAGGAAAGTAGCCTTAAGTTAAAATCGCAATACGCGATTATTTAAATCGCATATTAATCGCGATAACTAGAAAAATGACGAATATTCGATTTCGACGAATATGAAACGAATATTCATTCGAATATTCGCGAATTTCGTCGAAATCGAATATGGCACCTGCCGCTCATCACTAATTCAGATCTCTCTATGTGGACCCTAGTCCCGCACCGCAAGGTGAGTGACTTATTTGAAGAGGGAGTGCTGAAACCCTTCCACAGTTTGAAGGATTCTTTCTCACTTCCTGACTCAGAATTCTATAAATATTTGCAGATCAGACACCTCTTGCATTCCCTTCAGGCATCGGGTTTAAAAATGAACACAACTGCTACCCTATTCTTGTATGGCAATGTTAGGGGGTTGAAAATGTTATACTGCACCACTCTTCAGCCTACTAAGTTTAGGAAGTCACATCCCATGCGCACTTGGGAGGGTTCATTGGGAAAGTGCTTTGATGATACAGAACAGATGGGTGCGCTAACCATGGTACATAAATATTTGAAATGTACTTCTCATATTGAATCAGCAATTAAGACGATCCTTCTCTGGTATTATACTCCAGATAGGCAATCTTCAATGTACCCTGGGGTTTCAAATAAGTGCTGGAGGGGCTGTGGAGGTAGGGGGACACTCTACCATATTCTGTGGCAATGACCGAATATTCAAACATATTGGAGAGAATTCAAAAATATGTTTCAGCAATTGTTACCTAATACTATCAATTGGTCTCCCCAACTGGTCTTGCTATTTATAGGAATGAATGATCTGCCTATAAGATGTAGAAAGATAGCTTGTATTTTATGCGTCCTGGCCAAACTACTGCTCCTCAGGAGGTGGAAATCGATGGAAATGCCAGTAGCGAACAAATTGATTTCTGCCATAAATACTACTTATGCCTACGAAAGCATTCTGGCTTTGGGAAATGGGAGCTTTGCTACATTCCAAAAACTCTGGCATGTGTGGCAGATATCCCCTTTCTTCAAGTCTGCCTAGGCAGTACGTGAGGGTGAGGTATATGAGACACATCGGTGGATCGTGAAAGGAACTACACACTGTTCAGTCAGATGATTAGGTGGCGTTTAGTACTTTATTTTAATATATTGATATTGCATTTCATAGGCTTACAATGTGTGGCTTTTTGATACCTTTTGTTATTCTGCGTGCTTGCGATGTATCATTTGTATTGATTCTGTCTATGTGCACTTTATACTTGTTTCTTGGTACAATTGAGTGATAGCTGTACTTGTCATTTGTCTATGGAACTGATCATTGTACCGTAGCCGGTAATACCGGTTGTTTTGTTTCTTATATACAAAATCTTTCAATAAAAAACGATTGAAAAGAAAACTATTGTAATGTTCTGCCATGCCAACCATTTTCTCCAGTCTCAGGAAACTTGTAGCAGCTTGAAAAATGTAGCAATAGTGACCCACGCCACGCCTGTATTGCGCTCGCATTACACGAATATTACATTGCCGACTTTCACAATCAAGAAAATAATATCAAATTCTCGAATTCGCTAATTTATGATGAATATTCGCCCAAATATTAGCGAAATATCACAAATTCGAATATTGTCCCTGCTGCTCATCACTACTCATGTATATTGATATGCTGTACTGTATGCAACCTGTATTTGATGCACATGTTTGCATAGCTTTGTATTGTATTGTTATAGCCTATTGCCACAAACATCAGTAATAAGCACATTCTGTTCCCCAGTTTCATCCTATTATGGCAATAAAATGTTACTCCTTTGTCAATGAGTTGCTAGAAGGCAGTTTTGCTGCCTGTCAACTTATGCCAACTCACACAAATGAGAACAGAAAAAACTTATGGATAATGATATGCAAATAATACAAAATGGGGAAAAAAATTGGAAACATCTTGATTTACTCAGAATTGGCGTGCTATCAATTAAGTTATTAATGGCTGTCTGAGAAATGTTCTGCAGCGTTGAATGCACTTGGGCACGCAAATCATCAAGATCCACTGCTGGTGGCTCCCTTTGCAGTTGCTAACCAATGATGACCCAGATATGCTTGATAGGAGACAAGTCCAGTGGTGCTTTAGGCCAGGGTAGCACCATGGCTGCTCACTATAGCATGAGCATAGAACGGATGAACATTTCAGGTGAGAAACATGACTGAACAAACACCCTGCAACCATTGCTGGAAGAGCACAAGCTGGTAGCAGCTTTATGGTCTGGGGAATTTTATTGTGACATTCTCTGGGCCTAATCAGTAGCAGAGCACGCTGAATCAGTGGCGTACATACAGGGGTCGCAGGGGTCGCAGTTGCGACCGGGCCCGGCACTCCAGGGGGCCCGGCCGCCTGTGGACCCACCCCCCAGGCCAGCAAGCTACCCTAATTCATGTACTAACATGTAATGGAGCGCTCTGATGGGGCCCAGCACAAAGTACAGAGCGCTCCATTACATGTATAATGTGGAGGGAGGGAGGGGGGGGGGGGGGTGCGCACACTCACACACCCGGCTGGTCGACATTTCTGTTCCGTAGTGAAGCAGGGAAACCTCTTTCATCCCTGCTTTACTGCTGGCCCCAGATCGCGCTGCTGGCTGTGGGAGGAGAGCTGAGAGCCCGGGAAGATGAGTGAGGAGGGAGCCTGTCATCAGGGAAGAAGGTAAGTAGGTTTTTTTTTTTTTCTAAGGCTGCAGACTGGGGGCAAAGAGCAAGAGGGGGGGCATAACTAATTTGAGGGGGCACCTAATCAGGCATTACTGTGAGGGGGGGCACATATGAAGGCATAACTATGAGGATTGAGGGGGCACATATGAAAGCTTAGTGGCTTTGTCATCACTTTTGACATTATAGCTGTCTGACATTAGCTATGTGCTAATGTCAGAGCAGCTTGATAATGTCTTACAAAAATCCGAGTTATATTCGGTAACAAAACGCATTTTATAATATAAATCAGCCTCTAGGAGAGGGCGCTGTCCTGCTCCTAGAGCTGTCGGCAACCTGCTGGCACGCCCTTCTACTTTGAGTGACAGTGCCGGCAGCGATCCTCCGGCACTGTCTCCCAGGAATCAGCGCCTGCACGGCCGCTTGTATTCGGCGCAGGCGCGGTGAACAGAGGACAGAAGGCACCAGCGTCCTCTGCTCACCGCGCCTGCGCCGAATACAGAGCGGCCGTGCAGGCGCTGGATTTCACAAGGAGACAGTGCCGGAGGATCGCTGCCCGGCACTGTCACTCAAAGTAAGAAGGGGCGTGCCAGCAGGTTGCCGCACAGAGCTTCTAGGAGCAGGGCAACGCCCCTGCTCCTAGAGGCTAATTTACATATTATAAAATTACGTTTTTGGCCCGAATATAGCTCGGATTTTTGTAAAAGACATTATCAGCTGCTCTGACATTAGCACATAGCTAATGTCAGACAGCTTATAATGTCAAAAAGTGATGACAGAAGCCCTTTAACTACTGTGAGGGGGCACATATGTGGGCATATCTAATTTGAGGGACACATAATGTGGCATAACTACTGTGAGGGGGCACATATCTAGGCATAAATATTTTGAAGGGGCACATGATCTGGCATATCTACTTTGAGGGGGCACATAACTGGGCATAAATACTGTGAAGGGGCACATATTCTGGTCATTACTACTGTGAGGGGGCACATATGCGGCATTACTACTGTGAGGGGGCACATATCTGGGCATATTACTGTGAGGGGACACATAATCTGGCATTACTACTGTGAGGGGGCACATATTTGGCATTACTACTGTGAGGGGGCACATATTCTGGGCATTACTACTGTGAGGGGGCACATATCTGGGCATATTACTTTGAGGGGACACATAATCTGGCATTACTACAGTGAGAGGGAAACATATTTGGCATTTCTACTGTGAGGGGCACATATCTGGGCATATTACTGTGAGGGGACACATATTCTGGTCATTACTACTGTGAGGGGACACATATTCTGGTCATTACTACTGTGAGGGGGCACATATTTGGCATAACTACTGTGAGGGGGCACATATCTGAGTATACCTACTGTTACAGGAACAAAGGTGGGCATTAGTACTGTGAGGGGCCTCAAGGTGGGCATTAGTACTGTGTGGTAGCACTAGATTACTCTGCTATACATTGGCATGGCTCAGTCTTACCGGCCAGCACAGCGCCCCCTGCTGGTGATATCACAGGGCAGTCGCCATCCCTTCCTTATGTAATTATTCTTTTTTTCCCCACAGGGACCTTGTTCTGGATCCAGCGGACATCACGCCGACGCCAGCGACACTCTGGATGAGGTAGGACCAGATTTTATTAGGACTGGGTGAGTTTAGCTGTGCATTGGGGTTAGGGCTCTTTAACATCCTGTACGGGTAATCTTCTGTGTGAATGAGAGCCAAGCCTCACTCCATACAGCAGAGACACGGAGCACTAACAGGATTGATAATGCTCTGTGCCTCTCTGTGATCTTTTTACTACAAAATCACAGTGAGATAAAGTTGTCACCGTGATTTTGTAGTTAAAAGATCACAGAGAGGCACAGAGTATTATCAATCCTGTTAGTGCTCCGTGTCTCTGCTGTACGGAGTGGGGCTTGGCACTCATTCACGCAGCGAATTAGCCGCACGGAAATGGCAAGTGATAGGTTACATTTTTGTAATATACTTTATTTAGCCAAAATAATTTTAGTAGTAAACTGGGGCTGAAATGGCCATTAGCAGCGCTCTCAGAAATTAGGGGGGGGGGGGGGGCCATGGATCGGTTTCGCACCGGGGCCCCATGGATTGTGTGTACGCCACTGCGCTGAATATTATTAAATTAGTCTATTTTATTCCACACATACTGTATAAATATACAAATGTAGTCAAAACATATCAAAATCCATATAAAAAGTCCGGTTCACAGAGGCAGACAAAAGCACATCATCATCCATGTGGAAGGCACTCTCTTTGGGTATGAATCCATCCTTGCAGATCATATACACCATACCTGCGGATTGTCTTTACTGGAACGGATAGGATCTTCTAGCAAGACAATACGTCATGTTACATGGCTAGAAATGTCTGACATTGGTTAGAAGAGCATGACCAATGCTCCCAGTACTACTGTGGCCTCTGTAGGACCATCACGATCATTGTTGTTCTCTCTATGGATCCTCCCCCAAGAAATCCTCCAGCGGCTGTGGGATGCACTGTAGCCAGCATGGTTCCAGATGCCAGTGACACCTACCAGGAACTTATTAAGTCACTCCTAGCCCGTATCACTGCTGTCCGTACTGAACATGGCAGTCATTCTGGTCATAATGTGTATAAATAAATATATAGAGAGAGCGATTTGGGTCTGATTCATCTGCAAAAACTATCCCATCTTTGGTGATTCTGATTTTATATGATACAAATTTTACAGGTCAAATTATGATTCTATAGATTCTATAGAACTGATGCACTCATCTCATATGGCCCCATGTCAAATGTATTCAGAACAAACCTTTGAATACAATGAGTTTTTTTAATATGTTGGTTAATTGGTTCACCAGCTAGACAATGGAAACTTTCTGCAATAAGATTTACAAGTGTTGTAACATAATGGAGCCTTTATAGGTATGACAGCGTTGAGGCGGTTATTGTAAACTCTAGTTAAAGTGATCATCAGAAGAAGATTAAAATGATTACCAGGCATAAAAAGTTCAATAAAGACATAACTGATTGCGCCACTGGGGAATATTTTCTCCTGGAATAAATCCAAGTCAAGTCATAAAGTTAATGATTATGAAAAGCCTCTAAAGGAAAATCAAATCAATAGACAATTAGATAGTAAAGGTGATTATGCTGATAACAATAAACCAGGAAAACACGATGTGCAGTGAAAGGACGCATTGCCCCAAGACCCAGTATCCCAGTGTTCTGTGGAATGTGAACATTTTATGAAAGGCAATCTCTCTCTCTCTCTCTCTCTCTCTCTCTCTCTCTCTCTATATATATATATATATATATATATATTTATATGTATATATACAGTTGCAAGAAAAAGTATGTGAACCCTTCTGAAATGATATGGATTTCTGCACAAATTGGTCAGAAAATGTGATCTTTTTTTCATCTAAGACAATCACAAGACAATAGACAATCACAGTCTGTTTAAACTAATAACACAGAAAGAATTACATGTTACCATGTTTTTATTGAACACACCATGTAAACATTCATAGTGCAGGTGGAAAAAGTATGTGAACCCCTAGACTAATGACATCTCCAAGAGCTAATTGGAGTGATGTTCCAGCCAACTGTAGTAAAATCATTGAGATGAGATTGGAGGTGTTGGTTACAGCTGCCCTGCCCTATAAAAAACACACACCAGTTCTGGGTTTGCTTTTAGAGCATTGCCTGAAGCATTGCCTGATTTGAATGATGCCTCCCACAAAAGAGCTCTCAGAAGACCTATGATTAAGAATTGTTGACTTGCATAAAGCTGGAAAGGGTTATAAAAGTATCTCCAAAAGCCTTGCTGTTCATCAGACCACAGAAAGACAAATTGGAGAAAGTTCAGCACTGCTACTACTCTCCGTAGGAGTGGGCGGCATGTAAAGATGACTGCAAAAGCACAGCACAGACTGCTCAATGAGGTAAAGAAGAAACTAGAGTGTCAGCTAAAGACTTACAAAAGTCTCTGGCATATGCCAACATCCCTGTTAGTGAATCTACGATATGTAAAACACTAAACAAGAATGGATTTCATGGGAGGATACCACAGAGGAAGCCACTGCTGTCCAAAAAAAACATTGCTTAAGAGCACCTGGATGTTCCACAGCAGTACTGGCAAAATATTCTGTGGAGAGATGAAACCAAAGTTAAGTTGTGTGGAAGAAACACACAACACTATGTGTGGAGAAAAAGAGGCACAGGACACCAACATCAAAACCTCATCCCAACTGTGAAGTATGGTGGTGGGGGCATCATGGTTTGGGTCTGCTTTACTGTGTCAGGGCCTGGACAGATTGCTATCATCGAAGGAAAAATGAATTCCCAAGTTTATCAAGACATTTTGCAGGAGAACTTAAGGCCACCTGTCAACCAGCTAAAGCTCAACAGAAGATGGGTGTTGCAACAGGACAACGACCCAAAGCATAGATGTAAATCAACAACAGAATGGCTTAAACAGAAGAAAATACGCCTTTTGGAGTGGCCCAGTCAGAGTCCTGACCTCAACCCGATTTAGATGCTGTGGCATGACCTCAAGAAAGCGATTCACACCAGACATCCCAAGAATATTGCTGAACTGAAACAGTTCTGTAAAGCGGAATGGTCAAGAATTACTCCTGACCGTTTTGCACATCTGATCTGCAACTACAGGAAACGTTTGGTTGAAATTATTGCAGCCAAAGGAGGTTCAACCAGTTAATAAATCCAAGGGTTCACATACTTTTTCCACCTGCACTGTGAATGTTTACATGGTGTGTTTAATAAAAACATGGTAACATTTAATTCTTTTATTAGTTTAAGCAGACTGCGATTGTCTATTGTTGTGACTTGATGAAGATCAGATCACATTAAAAGACCAATTTGTGCAGAAATCCATATCATTCCAAAGGGTTCACATACTTTTTCTTGCAACTGTAGATATATATATATATATATATATATATATATATATATATAGTGGAAACGTGAACAGAAGAATATATGGTAAAGTCCTGGGAGGGGTGTATATCTCACCCAGGCTCCTCCACTGGGTGAGGTAAGTAAGATCCAGCTGGTGCTGACTTCAGCAAACATAGTTGCTGAAGCTATTTTCTTTAGTAGTTCATGGGCTGGATTTTATTGGACTGGGGAAGCTAGGCTTGTTAGTGGGACCTCCCCAGTCCACCCTATTCCAGGGCCTGTTTTCCACTAAGCCTGAGGAATCTCCACATGTGTCATCTGGGATCGTTAAGAGGAAATAAAAACCTGTCCCAGGCTGTCAGTCTGGGGGAAGTGATGTCTGGAGATAAGTCCAGGAAGCTAGCTGCCATCCTGACTAAAGAAAAGCCTGATTCCCTGTATGACCTGGGTTTAATAGGTGAGCCAGATACTGACCTGCATTAGTTAGTGCTCAGACAAGCAGGATTTGTATTATGTTTTTGCCGTAAGTGTAAAGGCTCTTTATTTTGCGGTTTGTACCACAATAAAGTGGAACCTTATTTGAACTTTATCCTGTTGTCTGCACACGAATGTGTCACTGCCGCCCTGCTTGAGAGAGCAATCCCTGACAATTGGTGGAGGATGCGGGCAAGAGCAAGTTGCTAAGTGCAACGGCGTAGCAGTCGGTGCTTTAAAGTCCTGGGTGAAAACTGTGGCAGCTGTGCAATGTCCATCGGATAGCATGGAGGAAATTATGATGTTTTTGCAGGCTAATGCCCAGCAACAACAGAGGCAAGAACAGGCCATGGAACAGCAACAGAAGAGACATGAAGAGGCCTTACATGCACAACGGCAGGCTCAGGTGGAGGCCCAGGCCCAGCAGCAGGAAAACAATCGCTTACTGTTCGAGCAGTTTGCTGTGTTGAGAGAGACTGTTATAGCTCCAGCCCAACGAGTGGAGGTAAGCCCGCCAGAGACTTCTAATGTGAGGAGGGCTGTGCACCGGGCCTTGCAAAAACTGATGCCTGATGACGACATCGAGACCTACCTGACCCTGTTTGAGCAAGTGGCGGAGAGAGAGAGACCGCCAGTAGCAGAGTGGGCAGAGCTCCTTGCGCACTTTTTGTCCGGTGAACCACAAAAGGCCTACTATGACCTTAGGGAGCAGGATGTTCTGGACTATGCTAAAATAAAAATGGAGGTCCTTGCTCACCTAGGCGTAACACCGGCTGTTCGTGCCTGGAGGGTGCACACGTGGAGGTAAACCATGGACAAGCCTGCCCAGATGTTTGACCCCCTCTATCTTGTGCGGAAGTGGCTGGAATATGAGTCCTCTACTTCGGCCCAGATCATGGAGAAAGTAATGGTGGATCACTATTTCAGAGCCCTCCCTGTGGAGTAACAACGGTGGGTCGGACATGGAGACCTCAAAACTGCAGATCAGCTCGTCAACCTGATGGAAAGGTTCCTGGTGACTGAGGACTACCTCCGTGATCTCCCTGCCGCACCAACGCCTCCCCGGAGTACCAGACCCGTGGCATCCGTGGGTAAGAGAGTTCTGGCTGTAGGGGGTGTGTGGAAGGGTGCAAGAGGGACAAGGCGTGGGCTAAGACTGAGTCCCATGGGCAGTATGGTCCCGGAGTGGTCTCCCCACTGAGGAGAACTGAGGTGCTTCAGTGCAGGAGGTGTAGTGAGTGGGGACACATTGCTGGCCATTGCCCTCTTACCTTAGAGACCATGGAGTGTGCAGGTAGCCAGAGATAGTCGCTGTATGCTGTGCCAGTGTGTGCGGCCTCACCAGGAATAGAGACTGAGCCACAGATGTGTACCCTGGTGATAGATGACTACTCCGTAAAGGCTCTGTTGGACTCTGATAGTCTGGTCACCTTAATGCATGCCAGCTTCGTGGCTGGGAATTATGTGGCAGACAAAAGCGTAAATGTGCTGTGCATCCATGGAGATGCAAAATCATGACTCGGGTTAAGCTGAAGACTCCGGCTGGGACTGTAACCTATAAAGTTGGGGTAGTCAAAAGACTTATGCATGATGTAATATTGGGCCGAGACTTCCCATTATTTTGGAAGTTGTGGGGGAAAAATTTTTTTTTGCAGCCAGTGAGTGGTCGAGCCCTATTGTATTAATCCCGAAGCCCAATGGAACTTGGAGGTTCTGTAATGAGGTCAATGAGAGGCTTGGAAAAGCCAGGTACATCATGACCCTTGACCTTACAAAGAGTTGTTGTCAGATTCCATTGTCAGATGGGGCTAAAGAAAAGACGGCATTCTCCACTCCAGAGGGACTGTTCCAGTACACAGTGATGCCGTTCGGGTTAAATGAAGCCCCTGCTACATTTCAGAGGTTAAGGGACCTAATCTTGAGGCCACATCATGACTATGCTGCCGCTTACATGGATGATGTGGTCATCTTTTCACCTGATTGGAAAAGTCACTCCTGGAAAGTACAGACCATGATAGACTTCATTAGTGAGGCGGGCCTAACCATAAACCCTGAAAAGTGTCCGGTAGGTCTAGAGGAAGCAAAATACCTGGGCTACATTATTGGTAAAGGGCTGGTTAAACCTCAGGTCAATAAAGTAGAGGCAATACAGAACTGGCCTAAGCCCTTAACGAAAAAACAAGTCAGGGCCTTCCTTGGCATAACTGGGTACTACCGTCGGTTCATACCGAATGTTCCCTCCATTGCAGCACCATTGACTGACTTAACGAAAGGCCCTAAGTCAGTAATGGTACAATAGACCCCAGAGTTAGAAAAGCCTTTTCAGAGCCTAAAGTCTGCCCTCTGTCAACAACCAGTGTTCATTTCCCCAGATTTCGGAAAAGAGTTTCTGTTCCAGACTGATGCGTCTGCTTAGGAGCGGTCCTCTCACTAGTGGTAAATGGGGAGAAGAACCCAGTGATGTACCTAAGCAGAAAACTGATCCCAGCAGAGAAAAATTACGCCATAGTGGAACGAGAATGGCTGGCCATTAAATGAGCACTGGAGTCTCTGAAATATTATCTGCTGGGTAGAAAATTTGTCTTGGTGACAGACCATGCTCTTTTGGTCTGGATGAAACAAAACAAGAAGAGTAGTGCAAGAGTGACAAGGTGGTTTCTCTCCTTGCAAAATTTCAATTTCAACATAGCACATAGGCCGGGGAAATTGCAGGGGAACGCAGATGCTTTGTCCAGGATATACTACATGCAGGGGCATAGCTAAAGGCTTATGGCCGTGGTGCAAGAGTTCAGCTTGAGCCCCACCCCCCACCTTCCCTCAGTGCTTTATGGCAAGAGGCAGGGGTGCACCTAGCCTTTCTGCTGAGGCAAAAATTAGAACGTCTTCTCCCATGCCAAATTCCCATTCCTTCCAGTCTTACTGTTAAAGGAGTTGTCCTCTTTTTACTACTGATGATGACCTATCCTCAAGATAGGTCATCAATATCAGTCCATCGGGGGTCTCCCGGCACCCTCGCCGATCAGTTTTTTTAAGAGAGGGCAGCGCTCATATGAGAGCTGCTTTCTCTGCTCTGTTTGCATATGAGGCGGCAGAAGAATTAGGGGGTCGATTTAAAAAAAAAAATGGGGAACATCAGTGGATGACGCACTATCCGGTAGGAGCGTTATTTGGGGGGTATTATATTGGTGAAGGGTCCTCTTTAAAGACATACTTGGAAAACTTTACATACAGCGCTACAGAACATACAGGGTCATACCAGCCTGTCTGCCCCATATGCTGATTTTAATTAGTGTAAGTATAAAGCTGTAGTCTGCTCTCCCTGCACTGACTGGAAGCCATTTGCCACTAGTAGAGGCACAGAATGGACTCTTATTGCATGTATTGGAAGTCGTCTGGCACCAGAAGAGGTATAGAGTGGGCTCAGCATGCATGTTGGTACCCGCATTCCCTGAATTTAATGGAGGCCATTTTGGCACCACAAATGATAAAAAGCCCCTAAAAGTGAAAGAGAGCCCACCGCAAGTCTGGGACTTGCACCTATCTCCAGAACGGAACCCCCAAATTGAGCTGACAGCAGTCATGCATGCGGAGCTGCACTCTACTCACTTATAAAAGAGTTCTGAAAATAGCAATATGAGCTATTAATTGGGGCCACACTGCACAATCGCGGCCACTGCGCCATTCCCATGAACTTCTAAGGGACTGCTAGAGATAGTGAAAGTCTAAGCTTGACTATTTTTAACTGTCTCATAGAAATGAATTGAGGGCTGGCACGCATGTACGTCTGCTTTCCACTCAATTTGGGGGTCTATTCTGGAGAAAGATGCACGTCCCAGAGGTGGGACCCACACCTTCAGAATCTGACATTGGTGGCATATTCAGAAAGAGCAGAAATTGAAATGTATAAATTGCACATTTTCTCAATAGTTTCCAATAATCTGATCAGCTCCTCCTGCTCTATAACATGCTTCCTGCAGATTGCACTGCATTTTGTGGTGACAGGTTCTCTTTATAGGGAAACAAATGATAAGCCCTCTGATATTGATAGGTAATCCATTGTCAGTTCACTGCTGCAGTGAGGGGAAGATTTGTACAATATGTATTTATTATTACTTTTACAAATATGGATTTCTGGTACTCAACATTCATTATTCAGCCATTTAAAATGAGAATCACAAAGTTCTTTTTAATCAGTTCAAAAACAACCTCAATCAAACCAGGCATTATTTCCCTGAGATGACTCCTGATTCACTCAGCTAATTTTATGCAAAATTAACATCAGCAATTTAATTAATTATAATATGCTTAATTAGTAAATTATTGTCAATGTGGGTAATTTCTAAACAACATGCATATCTGCTAATAGTAGCTATCATGTCTGTGTACAAAAACATTGGCTTATTAAGAGAACTATTCCGAATGATAGTAGATTTCAGTGGTTTTACTCTAAATAAAGGTCATCTATGAAGTGTAATGGATGGATGGTCCTTTGTGAAGTTATTGTATAAATCTAAAGGTGAGAAAAAAAATAGTCTGCTGTGTTTTAAAAAACAGTGCCACCCTTGTTCATGGGCTGTATCTGGTATTACAGCTCAGCCCTATTCATGCACAAAATTGGTAGTGTTTCTTAAAGAAAGCAGACACCTCTTTAAAGTGGATTAGTTAGAAAAGCGCAGGTTAAAGTGATCCTACTGTTCCAGAAAAAAAATTCACATTAACTGGGAAACAAGTAGAACACTTACATATTGATCTCCTTATCATCTTTTAAGATGCAGATCTGCAGCTTCTGAAGCTCTTCTTCTGTCATCCAAGATGGTCACACCACTTCTCAGGCTACCTGAAGCACACTGTGCATTTGGTAATCCAAGAATCTTACCACTATTTCCAACCATGCTCTTGGATTGGCCAACATTGATCACATGAGCGGTGCAATCCGAGGGTAGCAGGAAGTGTCTTAGCCTACCAAATGCACAGTGTGCATCAGGTAGTCTGAGAAGCAGTGCAGCCACCTTGGAATTGGCAGATCTGCAGCTGAAAAGATGAAAAGGAGAAGACCGAGTAAGTGTTCTGTTTGTTTCCCAGAAGGTCACTTTAATTTACTAAAAGGGCTATGTACTATTTTTTTATTTTTTAAAGGTGTTGTCCAGGCATTTACTATTGATGATGACCTATCCTTAGTCATCAATATCAGATCGGCAGAAATCCAACACCCGGGACCCCCGCCGATCAGCTGAATGAGGAGATGGCATTTGTAGTGTAACTGTCTTCCTTCTCTCTTCCAGTTCACCCCTGCTGTCTATGGAAAAGATCATAGACAGCAGCAGTGTAAGAAAGAAGGGAGAAGCCACTTGCCCACTGTGTGTGGCGTATCCTCATACAGCTGATTGACGGGGGTGCTTGTGTTGGACCCCCGCCAATCTAATATTGATGACCTATCCTGAGGATAGGTCCTCAATATTAAAAAGCCCAGAGAATTCCTTTAAGTTATAAAGCTATGAATCTCTACATATCAACAGGTCTAAGAGCATGCTGATTGTATCAGAAAGTAGTGTAAATTGAAGGGGTTATCGAACACTATTTTCCCCAGCCTGTTGTAAATATCCACCTTTAAGGCATTCTGTGATCTACAATACATGCATTTGGAAAGATACATTTGTGGTTTCGGTGCAGGTAAGTTGACAAGTAGAATTGAGTGAACACCTGGAAGTTCGGGTTCGCCGGGTTCGGCCGAACTTCATAAAAAAGACCCCGAACCCTATTGAAGTCAATGGGGACCAAAACTAAAATGGCTCTAAAAAAGTCCAGGAAAGGGCTAGAGGGCTGCAAAAGGCAGCTAAATATCTAACAAATGTAGATAGGGAAATGAAAAAATAAAATTTTTTAATCCTGAAGGTCCAAATGGACTAGGAGATTGAGGAGGCGGTGAACGTGGCATTGTAGGAATATATAAAATAACACAAAGAGAAAGTGCGTTGGAGTATAACAATGGCTGTGTGAAGTTGGTATACTTGTCTATTCTGCACAAGGTACAGACAAGTCTTGTGGGATCCATGCCTGGTTCATTTTAATGAACGTGAGCTTGTCCACATTGTCTGTGGACACGCAACTGCGCTTGTCTGTGATAACACCCCCTGCCTTGCTAAACACACGTTCAGACAATACACTGACTGTAGGGCAGGCCAGCACCTCCAAGGCATAAAGTGCAAGCTCCAGAAGTTGAATGGGGCAGACCCATCAGTCAGTACTTGTAGGCATGTGCACACATACTGCTCCACCATGTTGCTGAAATGCTGCCTCCTGCTAAGACGTTGCGTATCAGCTGGTGGTGCTGGTTGTTGTGGCGTGCTGACAAAGCTTTTCCACATTTTGGCCAAGCTAACCCTGCTCTTTGAGGTGCAGGTGGTGCCCTAGCTGCGTTGGCAGCCTCTTCCTCCTCCTCTGCCTTCGACTTGTGCTTCCACTGAGCCCCCGGTGGCAGTTGGGAATGCCATCAGCAGCGTGTCTATCAGCGTGCACTTGTACTCTCGCATCTTCCGATCACGCTCCAGTGGGGGAATTAAGGACAGCACGTTGTCCTTGTAACAGGGATCCAGCAGGGTGGCCGCCCATTAATCAGCACAAGTTAGAGTGTGAGCAACTCAGCTGTCGTCTGCAGCATGTAGTTGCTCATGTGTGCCAGGCTGCCCAGAGGCAAGGACAAGCTGTCCTCTGTGGGAGGTGCATCGTCTGTGTCCTCTATTTCCCCCCAGCCAAGCACAAGTGATGCCCATGAGCTGATGTGGGTACCACCCTGCTGTGAACACGGTTCCTCCTAATCCACCAGAACTGTGCCCTGGCTGGACAATTGTGTACCTGGCCTATGTTGGTGCAGGAACCCACCCTCCGAGCCACCTGTGAATGACTGGCCTGATAACCGTTGAAATGATCCCTCTTTCTCCTTCTCTTCCTGCTGTGACACATCTTCCTCCATCATTGTCCGAAGCGTTTTTTCAAGGAGACATAGAAGTGGGAGAGTAACGCTGAGAACGGCGTCATTCGCACTGGCCATGTTGGTGGAGTATTTGAAACAGCACAACAAGGCACACAGATCTCGTATTGAGGCCCAATCATTGGTGGTGAAGTGGTGCTGTTCCGCAGAGAGACTGACCCGTGCATGCTGCAGCTGAAACTTAACTATCGCCTACTGCTGCTCGCACAGTCTTGTGGGCACGTCGCATATGAGGCGGTGAGCGGGAAGGCCAAAGTCACGCTGCAGTGCAGACAGGTGAGAAGCAGCAGGGTGAGAACGCCGAAAGCACACACAGACGGCCCACACTTTCTGCAGCAGCTCTGACATATCGGGGTAGTTTTTCAGGAATCTCTACACAACCAAATTCAGCACATGCGCCAGGGAAGGGATGTGCGTCAAACCGGCTAGGCCAAGAGCTGCTACGCGATTTCCCCTATTATCCTACACCACCAGGCTGGGCTTGAGGCTCAGTGGCACCAACCCTTCATTGGTCTGTTGTTCCAGGCCCGTCGAAAGCTCCTGTGCGGTGTGGGGTTTGTCGCCCAAACAGATGAGTTTAAAGACTGCCTGCTGTCGTTTCCCCCTGGCTGTGCTGAAGTTGGTGGTGAAGGTCTTACGCTGAGAGGATGAGGAGGTGGTAGAGGAGGATAAGGAGTAGGAGGAGGAGGCAACAGGAGGCAAAGAGAATTGCCCTGCAATCCTCGGGGGTGGAAGGACATGCACCAAACAGCTATCCGCCTCAGGCCCAGCCGCCACTGCATTTACCCAGTGTGCTGTTAGGGAGATATAACGGCCCTGGCTGTGCTTACTGGTCCATGCATTGGTAGTTATGTGGCCTTGCCACCAACGGCGTTGTGCAGTGCACACCTTATTTTGTCCGTTACTTGCTTGTGCAGGTAAGGGATGGCTCGCCTGGAAAAATAGTGGCAGCTTGGAATGACGTACTGTGGGACAGCCACCGCCATAAGGATTTTAAAACTCTCCGTCTCCACCAGACAGAATGACAGCATTTCAAAGGCCAGCAATTTTGAAATGCTGGCATTCAGGGCCAGGGATCGCGGATGGGTAGGGGGGTACTACCTCTTTCGATCCAGTGTTTGCAAAATGAACAGCTGAATGCTTCCATGGGACACTGTGGTGGTGCTTGTTGAAGGTGACGATGTGATGGCGTTGGTGTCACATCCTCCATTTGCAGAGGTGGAGGAAGAGGCCGAGATTGCAGCAGAAAAGGGAGCAGGAGGAGCAAGAGACCTTTCTCGGTTTTGGAGGTGTTTACTCCACTGCAGCTCGTGTCTTGCTCTTAGATGCCTGGTCATGCAGGTTGTGCTCAGGTTTAGAACGTTTATGCATCGCTTTAGGCTCTGATGACCATGGCCACGTCTCCTATTTGACTCTCTCCTCATTCTTTTCGGTAACCCAACAAAGTGACAGATTTAATAAAACTTGTTCCCTGTCAGGTATGCCGTGCCCGTGTCATAAACAGAGAAGATTGGTTTTGGTCACACCTCTATGTGACAGATGAATTTATTACACTTTGTGCCCTGCCTAATATGCTCTGGCAGTGTGTTAAAGATAAAAGATATTTCTAGGTCACACCACAATATGAGAAACAAATGTATTACAATGTGTGGCCTGCCCAATAGGCCCTGGCAGCGTGTTAAAGATAAAAGATTGTTTAAGGTTACAAGTTACTTTGAAAGATATGAGGGGCACAGATCCCCCAACAATTGGTAGTACGCCACCTAATTTACTTAATAAATTTTGGCAAGTCAGGTATGCAGTGCAGCAGGAACACCAACGCAGGCCGCAGGGGTACTTTATGGGCCACAATTAAGTTTTTTTTTTCAACCACAATGTCCTAGTGGAATTTACTGATTTTATTTGATTTACAGTACAAGGGTACAAGGCAATAAGGTACTTTATAGGAAAAAAGAGGATTGCTTCAACCCCAGAGAAACAGATGGATTTACTGATTATTTTTCAGTATCAGATTGCCTGTGCCAGCAATAGCTGGAATTTATTTCAACTAAATATATGATTTATTCACCCACCAATAAAACTGACGGATGCAAGTGAAATTCTTTCACTACACTAGCAGTGGTACAGAGCAGGCCACAAATTTACTTTGTGCTATAAATTGCGTGTTATTTCCACCCACAATGTCCCAGTGGAATTTATTGATTTTATTTGATTTGCAGTACAAGCCAAAAAGGTACTTTATGGAAAAAAAAGAGGATTTTTTTAACCCTAGTGAAACAGATAATTTCACAGATTATTGTTCACTATCAGATTGCCTGTGCAGGCAGAGGATGGAATTTATTTCAACCAAATATATGATTTCTTCAACCCCAGTGAAACTGACGAATGCAAGTGAAATTCTTTCAATAGCAGTAGTACAGAGCAGGCCACAAATTTACTTTGTGCCAAAAATTACGTGTTTTTTCCACCCACAATGTCTCAGTGGAATTTACTGATTTTATTTGATTTGCAGTACAAGGCAATAAGGTACTTTATAGGGAAAAAAGAGTATTTTTCCTAAACCAGTGAAACAAATGGATTTACTCTCACTCTTCACTATCAGATTTGCTGAGCAGGCAGAAAAGGCACTTAAATGTTAAAAATAAGCTTGTTTCCTATTCTCTCCCTGAGAGCACCAGCAGCAACCTGTCCCTACACTAACAACAGAGTGACATGCCACGCTACGTGACTCCAACTTATATAGAGGCTGGGTCACATGCTGCACTTAGCCAATCACAGGCATGCCATTAGTAGGCATGGCTGTGATGGCTTCTAAGGGCAAATTAGTTAGACGCTTGTTGAAAACTATTACGAAAATGTTCGGGTTTGTTCAACTCTATTGACCAGTGATTCTCTGCATAATTTATCTTTAAATAATGTCTTGTACATTGGTCCCATAGCAAATCGTGGCAAAATAAAGAGACAGGAGCTCGTAGGGTGATATGTAAAGATCCATAGGAATTAAAGTCAGATTATTGGGCTCACCTTTCAGTGTTGCACAACACTAGTGAAAGCATGTGGATGTAATGGGTTGGTGCTACTAGTGTCATCAGATCCTCGGCCTAAGGGGTAGCCAACTCTCCAGAGAAATGTAGATAGTGTAAGAAGGGGGGTGCAGGCGATAGATAGCCTTCGCCATTCTGACACCTCTTGGCGCGATATACGACCAGAGTAGAATGACACAAAAATAATGTATTTGAAACCTAGGTGACCTTGGTTTCAAATAAATTAATTTTTGTGTCTGTGTCATGCTACTTTGGTCGTGTATCGTGCCAAGAGGTGTCAGAATGGCGAAGGCTATCTATCGCCTGCACCCCCCTACTTACACTTCCCCCAATGTAAAGAACTTCACCAATGATATACAGTTTATGGGACTCTACTGGGAGCTTTTTACAGAGAATAGTATCTTCAATGTAAGCACACTTCTCTGCCAATCACTGGATCTGCAATGCTACATGCCAGGAAAGTTAGTTTTAAGTGGCATGCTAAAAAAAATTATCACACTCTGAATCCAAATAATGTAAATCATGAAATTTGACAAACTGCATCAAGTGAATTCTTTAAGTATGAGACACATGTTGTACACAGTTTTTTTATAGGCTCGGCAAACACCTTCACAGAATTAGTCTAAGATTAGAAAAAAAGGAATCTGTCCAGAAATAGCGACATTCTTGCCCATGGGCTATAATAGCTATTACACTTCACTTAAATATGCTGCCCAAGAAATTATAATGATAACCTATCCTCTAGTTAGATCATTATTATCACATCGGCAGGGGGTCCAAGTCCCGGCACCCCTGCCGATCAACAGTTACAGGGAACCACAGCAGCTCACCAAGCATAGCGCCGTACATCGTAAAACAGTTGTGCTTGGTATTGCAGCTCAGCCCCATTCACTTCTATGCAACTAAGTCACTTGACCAATGTGCGGTGATGTCCCATGGCTTAGGAAGAGGCTGTGGTGCTCACTGAGCACCCAACCTCTTATAACAGCTAATTGATGGGGATCTTGGGTGTTGGACCCCAGCTCATTTAATATTAAATACCTATGCTGAGGATAGTTTATTAATACTATTTACAGATAACCCCTTTATAGGAGTTATCCCCTGATGGGCTTTTTCTCTGCCGACCGGATCACAGTCTCTTCGGTCGGTGGATGAATTTTTCAAAGCTCTGGGTCTCATCTATGATGACCCGGAATGGACTTCCCTGGCCGAGACCGAGCTACGTGGCCTTCATCAGGGAGAGCGTTCTGCTGAGATCTATTGCTCTGAATTTAGGAGGTGGGCTACAGATACTGAGTGGAACGATACGGCTCTCTGTAGTCAGTTTTGTCAGGGATTATCAGAGAGGCTGAAGGATGCTTTGGTCTTTCATGACAATACTGAGTCTCTGGAAGCTGCTATGTCTCTTGCAGTATGCATTGATAGATGCCTGAGAGAGATCTTTGGGCCCCCACTCTCAGGACGTACTATCACATAACGTATTGTCTTCCTCTGACACTTTGGGTTAAGCTACTCCTGGGTTTATGTCTGGGGATGAACCCATGCAATTAGGGGGAGATACTCCTGGATCTGCTTTTAAACGTATTAGTCATTGGAAGGGAGTGTGTTTTTTTCTGCGGACAAAAAGGACATTTTATCGATCTATGTCCATGCATTCAACTTCAAAAAGAAAAAAAAAGGGGGACATCTAATTCCCATCTGACTCTTGGAGGGGTGAGTGGAGAGTCAGAGAACATGCATTTGTCTTTGACTGCTGAGGTGGTGCTAGAGTCCAAGACTGTGGGGATTGAGGTGTTTATTGACAGTGGGGCAGGGGTGAACCCGATTGATGCTCAGTTTGTCCGTATGCACGGGTTGTCTCCAAGTGCATTAGAGAAAACCATTTCCATTTTCGCTATTGATTCTGCACCTCTAACTCAGAAGTGTTTATCTCAGATGGTGCATTTAAGAGTGGGTGACTTTCATCAGGTATTTATCTTGTGTTTTGTGATGGAAGGTCTCCCTGCTCAGTTGGTTCTGGGTTTACTGTGGTTAAGTAAGCATAATCCAACCATTGATTGGCAAGCTAGACAGATTCTGGATTGGGATGATTATTGCATTGACAATTGTCTGAATACTTCTTTTTCTGCTTTAACCACAAAAACATTACCCTCTTTTATATATGATTTTGCCAACGTGTTTTCTGAGAGTGGATGCCAGGATTGCCCAAATCTAGGTTGTATAACCTTTCTGCATATGAAAGAACAACCATGAGAGAGTATATTACCGAGAGCTTGGCTACCCCCTTCCTTTGATTCCTGATTTGTTTAACCAGATTGATGATGCCAAGATGTTCTCCAAGTTGGATTTAAGGGGGGCATATAATCTGGTCAGGATCAAGGAAGGGGATGAATGGAAGACAGCTTTTAATACCCCAGAGGGTCACTTTGAGATCTTGTCAATGTTTCTGCGGTTTTCCAATATTTTGTGAATGACATTTTTCATCATCAGGTGGGGTGGTTTGTTGTTGTGTATTTGGATTACATACTGTGTGTTTTTGCTGTACATGAGGTGCAATTCTTGGGTTACCCGCTGTCATCTTCAGGTTTTCGAATGGATCCAGAGAATGTCCGTGCTGTATTGGACTGGGATCGACCCAAAATTCTGAAGGCTCATATGGGGTTTTTGGGGTTCACCAACGATTACCGAAAATGTATTCAGAACTATTCGACAGTGATTAAACGCTTAACGGACATGACTAAGAAAGGGATAGATGCCTCAGTGTGGTCTGATTCAGCGTTGCGAGTCTTTTCTGTGGTTAAGGAAGGAGTGCTTCACTTCTGCCCTTATATTGGTGCAGCCGGATGTATCACAACCTTACATTATAGCAGCAGTCTTATCGCAGAGCCCATCACCTGGTAAATGGCGACCATGTGCATTTTTCTCTAAAAAGCTCTCTGCCAGAGAGAAATTACGATGTGGGTAACAGAGTTACTGGCCATTAAGTTGGTTTTTGAGGAGTGGCGTCAGTTATTAGTTGGAAGGGGCGATTCATCCGATCACGGTTTTCAAAGATCACAAAAATCTGGCTTACCTGGAGTCAGCTAAACGACTGAACCTGAGGCAGGCCAAATGGTCTTTGTTTTCCACCAGATTCAATTCATCATTACTTATCGTCCTGGGGTTAAGAATGTCAAGGCAGATGCCTTGTCACGTTGTTTTCCTGGCGGTGGTGATTTTGAAAATCCGAGTCCGATACTGTCGGAGGGGGTGGTGATATCCGCTGTATACCCTGACTTAGAGGTGAAGGTGTTGGAGGCTCAAGGAGATGCACCTGAGTCTTGACCCTCTGGGAAATTGTTTGTTCCATCAGAATTGTTTCATAAGGTGTTTGAGGAACATCACTGTATGGTTCTTACGGGACACCCTGGGAGTAGATCCACTGCCAACCTCATCTCTCGTAGATTCTGGTGGCCGGGGTTGCGTAAGTGTGTTGAGGACTATGTGTCGGCCTGTAGTATTTGTTCACGCGCTAAGGTGACACATACTCGACCTTCTGGATTTCTACTTCCGTTGCCCATACCGTCCAGACTATTGACTCACTTGTCTATGGATTCTATTACTGATCTGTCTTATTTGTCTGGAAAGACAGTTATTCTGGTGGTAGTTGATGGTTTTGGTAAAATGGTGCACTTTATAGCATTGGCTGGCCTACCTAATGCTAAAATACTTGCACAAGTGTTTGTTGAAACTTGTGAAACTTCATGGCATTCCCTCTGACGTGGTGTCGAATCGTGGGACTCAGTTTGTGTCCAGATTCTGGATGGCGTTCTGTACTTGCCTGGGGGTACAACTGTCTTTTTATTATTTTTTCATCCTCAGACGAATGGACAGACGGAGAACACTAATCAGAGTCTGGAGACTTATTTAAGATGTTTTGTCCCTGAGAACCAAGAGGAATGGTCCTTGTTTTTGTCTTTGGCAGAGTTTGCCAAAAACAATCATAGACAGGAGTCCACTGGTAAGCCGCCATTTTTGGGGGCATATGGATTTCGCCCTCAATTTGGCACATTCTCTGGTTCGGATACTTCCAGTATTTCTGAGGAGGAACGTTTTTCGTCATCATTGTCTTATATATGGTGGAAAAGTCAAAATAACTTGATGAATATGGGCAACAAGTATAAGTCTGACAGGAAACATATGAATGGTCTGGACCTAAGTGTGGGTGATTTTGTGTGGCTGTCCACAAGAAATATTAAGTTGATGGTTTCTTCTTGGAAGTTGAGTCCAAGATTTATTGGTCCATATAAGATCACTGCCAATATTAATCCTGTAGTTTTTCGTCTTGAACTTCTTCAGGCTCTGAAAATTCATAATCATAATGTGTTTCACAAATCTTTGTTGAAGAGATATGTTGAACCTTTGCAGTCGTCCCCCTTGCCACCTGCTCCTGTCATGGTGAATGGCAGTTTGGAATTCCAGATCGCCAAGATTATTGAATCTCAAGTTCTCCGTAGATCTCTTCAGTATCTTGTTCACTAGAAGGGTTATGGACCAGAGGAGAGGATCTGGGTACCGGCATCTGACCTGAATGCAAGTTGTTTGGTGAAAGCCTTTCACAGGTGTCATCCGGATAAGGTTGTTCCTGTGTGCCCGGAGGTCACCCATAGAAGGGGGGGGGGGTACGTTCCCGTGACAGGTGGCAGGAGATTAGTCAGACTGGCAACATGTGGTTTGATCTGACATGTTTTCCATTTTGATCAAATGACGTCTGTGTTGTTTCTGGTGCTTGCCACACCTTTTTTCCCCAGGTGTGGCTATTATGGTCATTTAACCTTTTCTATTTATTGTTGTTTCCCCCACTATGCTATGTGGTTTATAGTTTCTGTTGGAGTTGTGGATAGCTGGTGTGTGGATCTCGGCTGAGTTCCTGGTGCTGCCATAGCACTTGAAGTTAAGTGTTTTCTTTCCCTTTTGTATTTTGTTTGGGTTTATTTTGTGTGTTGCATTTCCCTGTCTTTTGTATTAAGGCCTGAGGGTGACTTCTGTTTGTCCTTCCTTTTGGAGGAACAGGTTGTCTCAGTCCTGACATTAGTACCAGGGTCCTATAGGGTGAGTTAGGACACTAGGTATTCCGGTGTATAAACTCACCTACCTCTGGGGTCTGTTCATACTGGTAGATAGTCAGGACTTTGATTAGGGTTTTACTAGGAGGTGCCCTTCTCCTTCCCCTAGTTTCCAGACCTTATTCCCTCACCCCTTTTTCTCCTATGTTCGGTTTGGTGTTTCCCTCCCACACCCGAACATGACACCCACTCGGAAGTTTCCCTGTAAGTTCTATGGCCAATCCATCCCTGACATGTTCACATGTGACCATGAAGTAACTCTATCTTCCAGGAGTGCATTGCAGCCAGCTCCCTCCAGTGACTGAAGTTCTGTTCTCTTTTCTTCTTCCCCTATATAGAAATAGTGTCTTCAATCGCATCCCCAGTGATTCCATTAAGGCCTCATGCACACGACCGTTGTTTGTTTCCGCGTCCATTCTGTTTTTTTTCACGGATAGGATGCTTCCCAATTCATTTCAATGGGTCTGTCAAAAAATGCGGATGGTCAACCGTTATTGTTCTGCATCCCTGGTCCATGTTTACATTCCGTGAAAAAAAAGATCATGTCCTATTTTTTTCGCGTTTGCGGACAAGGATAGGCATTATTACAATAGATCTGCCATAAAAACGGATCTGCCCCATAAAACGGTCCGTCATCCGTTTTTTTGGGTGGACGCAAAATTTGCGGAGGGAACAGACGCGGAAACAAACAACGGTCATGTGCATGAGGCCTAATAAATCTAGTATTGTATGCAATGTTCTTCCACCCAATTTCGTTCTCCACTATCTAGAGAGGGGTATAGCTATATACTTCAATAAATTTAGAAGAAGGGATGTATGAAAGGTGTCTGGGCCCCATCACCTGCTTCTCTGTGAGATCACTCTGCCAGCACTGGGAAGATAAATAGAGCAGGGAAGATCCTGAGCATGAGAATCTGAATTTTGCCCACATAACGAAACAGTAAAGAACACTATCAAAGAGAGGACAACGTAATGTTCATTAAAAAAATCTATATTTTTATTGCATACGAATATGTTGCAATAATATGTCCTATAAAATGTCCTAGCATTGCATAGTAATGCTACTTGTAGGATTAATACTTTCAATGGGGCCAAGCTACAGCCAGCCCATGGACAGTAGTGGAACTAGCTGCTTTGACGATTAAGTGATACATTTATGGACTCTTAGAGGAAGAGGGCTCTGATAAGTGGTAAAAGAGACTTTTCCTTTAAAGGAGTTGTCCAGGTTCAGAGCTGAACCCGTACATAACCCCTTCTTCACTCATTTAGCATGAATGAGTGGAGCATCAGAGCATTTCATGTCCCGATGCTTCTCCTTGCCCTGTGCTGCATCGCGAAGGGCAAGGGATTTTTCTTTATCTCCGACGATGTACCGGGTCTCAGCTTGGGTATACTAGGCGGAGGGTTCCGCCTAGCAGTTAGACCAGTGACGTCACCGGCACTAATGGGCGCTCTCTAGCGCTACCCTAGCCTGTAAAACAGGCTAGGGCAGTGCTATAGACCACCCATTAGTGCCGGTGACATCATTTGGATCACTGCTAGGTGGAAGCCTCCGCCTAGCACTGTGAGAATGTGCACAAAACAGTCCTTGCCCTGTGTGATGCAGTGGGAGCATCAGAGCATAAAATGCTCCACTCATTCCTGAATCACTGAAGAAGGGGTTATGTCCGGGTTCAGAGCTGACCCCTTTTAATAAGACATGTTGAAAAGTTATTATGTTTGCATATACAGCTGACTATGAGGAAGGGAGGGGGCTAAACTTTATGTATACTTTTAGTAACAGAAAAGTGTCTAACATGCCTAGCAAGTTGAAACTAATTTTTTCATGTAATTTACTTGACTTTTCCAAAAATATTCATAAATCTTTATTCTCATCTTCACATTTTTTGTGCTTCACTTGTATCAACCGTTTCCCTGCATTAAGGTAGAATAACATTCATCTCCTCAAAGTGTTGCATTTTCAAGATTTTAGTGAAAGTACATTTTCCAATTTTCTTTAACTTTTTCTTTAATCATAGGAAGCCAAAGTATATAGCAATTTCAGAAATATCACCAAAAGTAATAGCCTCGGTATTACGTGATGATTCGAGATGCAAGGAATTTCCTGAACCATTTGAAGGCTATTGTATTCGACGTCAATAACTAAAGCTGTGCAGTGTGCACCATTTGAGCTCTGTAGTTTCTGATGAAGGCTTGTACTTTGTTACGGCTGTCTTGAGCTGTCAGAGCATAATGAGAGGGATGGACAGAAGTGTTTGAGAGAACAGATGTTAGCACTGAAAACTAGAATTTAGGGAATCTCAACTGGTGGGTATGCATGCCCAGCTGGGAGGATAAGACAGTCTGTATTCAAAGAGCCCGCTCTGGGATCCTAGCCCCATGCAGGTACCCAGCCATTGTGAGACAGGGAGATAAAACACCGCTACGTGCGACTCACCCACAGAGAGATCAGCAGTCTGTACAGAAATGTCATGCTTGGCAGCTGCTGTAGGATCCCTCCCACTAGGTCTGGCACACACACTCTCAAAGTGTTTGGAGAAAGCTGCTTACAATAGGGTTTCCTAATGAGATTACATTAAACTGAATATTTTGGCTTCTGTCAGCATTATTACATTCACATTAACCTTACTGTCCATTCGTTACACAGTTTGGCTGATCGGTAGTAATAACATAATGAACGTATTGTGTCCCCTATGAATCTCTACACTCTGACACCAAGAAAATGTGTCAGTCACCATAATTCCTCTTACATAGTGTCATCGCCTGACATCAATTGTTACATTTCTTTAGCAGTTCAGAGCAGCCTGTGCTAATCTCAGACAGCAGCGTTATAATTCAGCCATCGGGAAAAAAAAAAACTGAAATGTCTCAAAGGAATAAATACAAGGCCCAAGAGTGAAGAAGAAGCTGGGGGAATGAATACTAGGGCCAAAAGTGAAGAAGAATCTCGGGGAATGAGTACAAGGGCCAAGAGTGAAGAAGAAGCTGGGGGAATGAGTACAAGGGCCAAGAGTGAATAAGAAGCTGGGGGAATGTGTACAAGGGCCAAGAGATAATAGGAAGCTGGGGGAATGAGAACAAGGGCCAAGAGTGAAGAAGAAGCTGATGGAATGAGTACCAGGGCCAAGAGTGAAGAAGAATCTCGGGGAATAAGTACAAGGGCCAAGAGTGAAGAAGAAGCTGGGGGAATGAGTACAAGGGCCAAGAGTGAAGAAGAAGCTGGGGGAATAAGTACAAAGGCCAAGAGTGAAGAAGAAGCTGTGGGAATGAGTACAAGGGCCAAGAGTGAAGCAGAAGCTGGGGCAATGAGTATAAGGGCCAAGAGTGAAGAAGAAGCTGGGGGAATGAGTACAAGGGCCAAGAGTGAAGAAGAAGCTGGGGGAATGAGTACAAAGGCCAAGAGTGAAAAAGAAGCTGTGGGAATGAGTACAAGGGCCAAAAGTGAAGAAGAAGCTGGGGCAATGAGTATAAGGGCCAAGAGTGAAGAAGAAGCTGGGGGAATGAGTACAAGGACCAAGAGTGAAGAAGAAGCTGGGGGAATAAGTACAAGGGCCAAATATGGAGAAAGTCTGACCGCTGGGACCCCCAGTGTTACCTCTTTGAATGTTGCACTAGTGCACATGTTGCCAATTCACTTCAATCAAACAGACAGACAGAACTCTGTGAGTCCTATGGAGCGGTGAACTGACATGCGCATTACCACTCTATTCAGAGATTAGACTCAGGGAACCTCTGTTCTCTGGATCGTTGGGGTCCCAAGTGGAATCCAAAATTTATTTTTGGAGAGGTGATCAAAAGCCTTTAAATTCCTCTTCTATCCCTTGGTTGAACTTGATGGACTTACATATGTCTTTTTTCAACCGTATTAACTACATAACTATGAATAACCCCTTTAATTGATTTGGTTGTAAATTTCATCTGTGCAGGTTATTTATATAGATAGTATTTAACTGGGGATTGAACACACAACTTCCCTTATTCCCAGACTATATATTTTATTTTTATAATATATACACCAGCATACTGATATTTGAGGTATGAGGTATAGTAGATGCAGTGTGTACAGACATATAGTATATACCACAGTATACTGATATATGAGGTAAAAAGTATAATAAATTCAGTGTGTACAGATATAGTACAAACAGCAGTGTACTGATAAGTTAGGTATAAGGATAATGGATTCAGTGTGTACATATATAGTATAAACAGCAATGTACTAAGGTATGAGGTATAATAGATGCAGTATGTACAGATATATAGTATATGTACTGATATGTGAGGTACAAGGATAATGGATGCAGTGTGTACATATAATATATACAGCAATGTACTGATATGTGAGCTACAAGCTGTAAGTTATACCTCATATCTCACATATCGGTACACTGCTGTATATACTGGCCAGGAACGGGTAGTGGGAGGGGCTATGAATGGGGGCCCAATTTAGATCTTTGCCATTGGACCCAGTGATTTTTATGTACGCCCCTGCTTATGCATCCTTCCTGTGATCTCCAATTGCATATTTTTGGAAGCAGGAAAGGCGTTAAATATAGCAGGAAGTGCCAAGTTTTGTGAGTAAAACAATCATTTATGTTGGAGATTTCTAGTGTAATTTGGCTAATGCTGTTACATAGATTATGGTTTCCATTCCAGTCACCCACGGTCCCTGGTATGATATGATATTGATATCCCATTTTGGGGGTTATGAAAGTGGCCATCCTGCCTGTAGGATGTTTTTTTAATTACTTGAGCAAAAAAAAAAAAAAAATCAGCCATAAAGTTGAAATAATCAAGATATTATTTTTTTTTCCTGAAATTGCTAGCCCTACTTAGTAGACCCAAGTCAAATCTGATTAGTGGCACAGTAAATCCCTGTCTGCTTCCATAACACTAAGACTGTGTCTTAGCCCTTTCAATCTCTATACCCCGTCCCCACGTCAAATATGTCAAACTGATAGCATCATATATGGCTATGGGGAAAAGGATGGTAGCCGGTGGTAACAAACAGCCTGTTTAGTGACACACTGCACCTTTTTGGTTGGCAGATGCCTTCTGATTTGTAAAATGGCAGACGCGACTTTGAGCAATTCGTAAGGGATGAATCCAAAAAGTTTTGGATTCACCTAAATTAGAATATTTTAGGAAATTTTGAATAAATTTGATTGATTCTCTCACCCCCTAAGATAGAGATAGGTTTTCCCTCTAATAGTCACCGTTTTTTCTCATTAATGCATTGTCTAGGAAAAAATAACCTGAAATCAGATTGGTGGCTCCCATCAGTTCACTTGTGTATCTGCGTCCTAGGAAACTTAGTTTTCTCTGTGTTGCTATAAAATTCAACGTTTGTAGTTCATGCACTTTTCATTTACTCTCAAATTGTTAAAAATATGAAGGAAATTGTTTATCTGGTGCCATATGGTCTACAATATTTCTCTGATTAAGTATAAATCACTTTCAGAATTCGTTTCATTGTCTCTGTGTCACACGCTGGGACAATTTACAATATGTTATTGCATTATATATAAATGACAGATACAAAGCGATGTTGATTTTTATATTTCCTTCATTATATTGTCATTGATGTTTGACTATTTCACAGATTTATGCAGAATTAAATAATACAGAACAATGAATAGAAAAACAAACAGAAACATTTCTAGGAGTTGGAAAGTAAAACTTATCTCACAAGCTGTGCATAAAACAATGTATTAAAGGGGTTCTGCAGTTCTTTTAAACTCTGGATATATCACTAGCATCTGATTGGTGGGGGTGCAACACCTGGGACCCCCGGCGATCAGCTGTTTGAGAAGGCAGCGGCACTGGCAGTAGAGCCGCAGCCTTCTCGCTGTTTACCGCAGGCTTAGTGACGTCATGAGTAGTATCACTGGCCTGTGCGGGGCTAAGCTTCATTTGAGTGAACAGAGCCACGCCCATGCCAGTGATACTAGTCATGACGTCACTGGGCCTGCGGTAAACAGCGAGAAGGCTGCGGCGCTACTGCCAGTGCTGCTGCCTTCTCAAACAGCTGATCGGCGGGGGTGTCGGGTGTCGGACCCCCACCAATCAGATGGTAGTGATCTATCCAGAGGATAGATCAGTTTAAAATAACTGCACAACCTCTTTAACAATATATTAACCCCTTCCCGATATCTGCCATACATGTTAGGAGTTTAAATATCACCCCTGTTCAGTAGATGACCCAGCGGGTGACAACTATGGACACCCCAAAAAAAAGCCAATTCAGAAATGTAACCATTAATATGCCATGGACAATGACAACCACGGCATCTGAAGCAGATGGCTCCCTCCAACAACAAAATGGCCCCCGCAACTAGATCATGGGGGTCTTTGGATTCTAATGGCAGCCGGGAGAATGGCTTAATAGGAGTGGGATTTTGGGCATATAGGGGCATAAAAATAAATCTGATGAACACTGTAATGGAAAAAAACATCAAAGAAGCGCCAAAGTTATGTAGAGGACTGCAGCTCCGCATAGCTGTGGTGCTTCCTCCTGCAGGCTCCCTTGCTGCCGTAGATTTAAGCCAGTTTCTACATCTTTTGTGGCCTCTTTGAAGTGAATGGGTCTGTATCCAACTCGCAAAAAATGCGGCTCTGATGCGGACCCAAACCACGGTCGTGTGCATAAGGCCTAAATAGAATGGCAGAGCTGGGTGCCACTTTAAAGGAAATCTGTCGCCAAAAATTGTATCTGCCAGTTAAAACCAGATAGTGATACGTTTCCTTTTTATTTTCTAATTGCAGATTTATTTATTCTATTTCCTGAACGCTAGTGTTGAGCGAAACGAAGAATCCAAAGCGAAATTCAGTCGGAAGTGTCGGAAAGCTTTGATTCGCAACTAATCTGAATTTCCTCGCGCTTTGTGGTACCTATTCAGTTTTTCATAAAATGGCAGCTTCACATTTTGCAAAGTGAAATTAAGAAGCCGGGGAACGCGAGATCACCCATAATGCCATATAGCCAGCCAATCCGCAGTTAGCCAGAGCGTGTGATTTCACAGCCCTATAAACCCTCGTCCCGCATTGTCCTGTGAGCTGAGTATAAGGAGAGACGTGACAAGCGCTCATGGGCTAGGGACAGTGTTACTGCAATAATCCAGCGGCCATGTTTGATCCATCCACCATGTTCAGCATCTGATCTTAACCCTAATAATTTTAAAAGCAAAATACCACTAGGGTCATAGTAGGGAGGATTCCCAGACCATTATGGTCATCCCTGTTGTGGATCCCTTAATTTTATTGCTTTCAAGGAAGATTTTCCTGCCTCAATGCTGTGGTACGATCTCTGCTACCATAACAACAGTGATGGGAAATCTAGTTCATTCTGATCTAGTTGACCTGAAGATTATCTCCTTTAGTTCATTACGTCTCCGGCTCTGAGATGCTACTGACCAGTGACTAGGAGCACAGATCTGGTCTATTATACATAGGATTTACAGCTCCTTGGATGAGTTATAGTTTTGTTAAAAGGATCAGATATATGTATTATTATCCAGCAGGCTGAATAAGACCAGGCAGTGAATAGAACTCCAGTAAAGCCTACTTCCTGCCCTGCAGCACCATGTCCCGAGGAGGCTGATAGGGATCCTGTGACTTGTGAACTAGAAGATTGACTGAACTAACAGTCTCCTAGAATGAATCCTGACAGTCTAGTTCAATGAGATGAAGAAGACTGAGCGCAGCAACTTGTAGTTCAGGGATGTAGCTATAGGGGCTGCAGAGGTAGCAGTCGCTACCGGGCCCAGGAGCCTGAGGGGGCCGCATTAGATGGATGACACCAGTATTATAGAAAGTGCATGCAGATCAAGTTACACCTCAGGGGAGGGAAGAGGTTAGGTCAAGAATTTGGCATGGGGGGGTGCCGTTTTTAATTTTTGCCCATGCCCCTGGCCACAAAGCACAGAGGGAAGGGGGGCCCAAGCTGAACTCTTGCACCAGGGCCCATGAGCCTTTAGCTATGCCCCTGCTCATGGGGGTCATGTACACATCCGGATGACCAAGGCATCTGAAGGGTTAAAGGGGTATTCCCATCTTGTGAATCAGGTGTAATTAAATTCCAAATAGCATAAATGGTAACTTACTAAATATATTCAATTTTCAGTCTTCGATCCTTTCTCAGATATTTGGACTTTGATCTTTGCTGTGTTCACACTTGGCCGCCTATAGTTACGGCCACCACAGCGATACAGCAGTGGTGGCTGTGATTGCGCAGTTTCTTGTAGCCATGCTGTTTTCCATGGGTGGCTGACACCTTGGGAGCGCGGCGCATGTCAGAGCTTATTTCCCGGCCACCTTTACTCGGCTGCATAGATGTCTATGGAAGGCTTCAGGGCATGAATCTGTTCCATAGAAAGAGTTATAGATCTGCCTGCCGCACCATCCTCCATTGATCAAATAGCAGGTAGCTGTAAATAAGATCACGCACTGCGTCTGTCTCTAAATTACTGGTATCTCTCTCTCTCTCTCTCTCTAATATATATATATATATATATATATAAATTACTTTTCAACGCTGGTTGTCGACATGCTGCTACTCTACCAGCAGCAGAAGCGTGCATGATCTGCTAGCCAAACTGTCAATCAAAAGCGACCACCCCGCCCACAACACAAGTGCAGGCAAGAGGAGGGAGCTGGAAGAGCAGGTAAAACCTGCAGATCGGAAAACCCCTTTAAAAGGCCGTGACTGGGTGTCTGCATGTGCCAGCGGGAGCCATTTTTTAATGTCTGACTGCCAACATAAATTTACTGTGGTCGGTCAGGAAAGGGTTAACTTCCAAGTCTTGATACTGAGATTGGGCCACCAAGTGGGACGAATAGGATGGCCTGAGTAGCGATTTGGGACAAATTAATTCGGAACAAATCTAATTTCCTGGCTAACATCGGTGAAGTTGCCCAATCGAATTTTTCAAAACTTCGCTCATCTCTACTGAACATGATTATGGTGGCGGCCATCCTGCCTGAACCATTCCTAATTGCTTTATGGCAATTTATGCAGGACTTTTTTTTTTCTGTCCAAAATAATGGATCTCAGACATAAATGGCTAAAACTGACGCAAAATGTGCATAACTGAGCATAACAGACGCTTTAAATACAGGATCTGATTTTTTTTTTGTGTTTTCTGTTCCTCTGAAGGATCAGAACAACGGAAAAATTAAATGGTGATGTTTTATGGTTTTTGTTTAAATATAGATATTATCATGGAAAATTAGAAATGTCGTCAAAACATCAAAAATGCTTTCAAATATGTTAAAAATAAAAACATGATTTAACCCCTTCCTGACCGGCCCACGTAAATGTATGTCAGCGGTTGGGCATTTAAAAACGGACCCCATAGCCACCAGAAGCCTGCTGTTTTAAACAGCAGACACCCGGGGCTAATATATGCGACCGACGATAATGTTGATACATTTAACCCATCAGATGCCGCAGTCAAACTACGGCATTTGGGCGGTTAAAGACCAGGAGTGAAGGGGACTGCTCAACGTTTGAATAACACTGCGCACAATGTAGGTCACTAGCGCATGTGCAGTATGAGGAGACCTGTACCACTGAAGACGTATGATAGAGGAGTCACTTTGCACTGGGGCTCAGGAGCTTCAAGGTCCACCAGTTAAACACTTTTTGATTATGTAAGAAAGTGTGAGCCGTATAATAGGCAAATTGCAGCTGCAGCCATCGTTCAGTTTCGCAGCCGTGAATCCCTACCGTGTGTTTCTCCACAAATCGCACCTTCTAATAGCTCCAATGGTAAATTAAACTATTTCCTTGATAATTTTTTTCCTGATACAGATTATTTAATGGAAGTCTTCTGTTTATAGTCCCAAGGTACATTATAATCACCTTTGTTTACCTGCTATTTCTTTTTTAATTAACTGACATCCTATTAGCATACACTTTTTGTCCCCAGTGTATTCATTATACATAATTGATAACAGAGGCATGCAATTCATATTAAACGGAGGAATAATACATTGACTGGCTTATCACTGCTTGAAAATAAAACTAAAATGCATAAAATCTTACAGACCTAAAAAGTCATCTGAGACAAGCAATCAGATTATGCAGATTTACATTGTTTCTAATGAAATATTATAAGACCTTGTAGTATTAGGGTCCATTCACACAACCATATGAATGGGTCCGCATCCGTTCTGCAATTTTGCGGAACAGGTGCGGACCCATTCATTTCAATGGGGCCGCAAAAGAGGCGGACAAGACACCGTAGTTCCGTTCCATGGCCCCGCAAAAATATAGTGAATGTCCTATTCTTAGACAAGAATAGGCATATTCTATATAGCGCCGGCCATGTGCGGTCCGCAAAATGCGGAACGCACATGGCGGTATCCGTGTTTTGCGGATCCAGAATTTGCGGACTGCAAAACACTTACGGTCTAGTGTTGAGTGTCCATATTCGAATTGTGAATTTTAATCGCAAATATCGCCACTTAGAGAATTCGTGAATATTTAGAATATAATGCTATATATTCCTATTCGCGAATAGTGATGATCGCGAATATTCTAATCGCGAATTTATCGCTAAAATTGGCACTTAGCAACATCCCTAGCAACCAATAGGAAAGTTGCCTACCCCTTAGTGTTGATCGCGAATATTCTAATCTAGAATTTTTATCGCGAATATATTACATTGCTGATTTTCGCAATCAAGTAATGACTAGAGATCACGAATTCTCGAATTTTGGAATTTATTTTAAGTCCTTTGGTGGGTCAAAGTTCTGGTTCGGGACCTGAACTTGACTCAAACTCAAACCCGAACCCCATTGAAGTCAATGGGGATCTGAACTTTGCTACACTAAAATAGATGTAAAATAGTCATAGTAAGAGCTAGAGGGCTGCAAAAGGAAGCAAAATGTAGGTAAGTGGATAGGGAAATGACTTAAAATAACATAGAATACAAAAAATAATAATCTTGTTCAAAGTGGAGTAGGGGGTTGAGGAGGCGGCGGATGTGGCAGAGTAGTTGAAAGTGGAGGTGGGGGAAGAGGAGGTAGCTAACCCTGTTTTTTTTTGTCCCTTTTTTTATAAATTTGGGAAGGCCCCAAAACATTGGGAAATGGAAAAGAGAAAGCGAAGGGAAAGAGAAAGTGCGCTGGAGTATAACAATGGCTGGGTGCGGCCGGTATACTTGTCTACTCAGCACAAGGTACGGACAAGTCCTGTGGGATCCATGCCTGGTTTATTTTAATGAACGTGAGCTTGTCCACATTGGCTGTGGACAGGCGGATGCACTTGTCTGTGATCACCCCCCCCCTCCCTGCCGTGCTACAGTTGTGTTCTAAATTATTCTACCCCCAATGCTGTAAAGGGTTTTAGGGAAGTTAGTGTACATTTGTAATTGTGTTCAGAATGAAATCTTACAAGGACTTTTAAAAGAACCAAATGCAACTAAAATGACATCAATTGTTTTTGTAATACAGTATTAAATGTTTTTTTTTGTGATTTCTTCATTGACACAATTATTCAACCCCTTAAAGACGACCACTCTTAAGAACAAAGGTTCATTCAAGTGTTTTCGATCAGGTGTTGAAAACACCTGTGGATGTCAAGGAGCAGCAATCAAGCATAATAAGCACCAATTAGGCAGATTTAAAATGACTGTGATCCTCAGCTCCTTCTAGACCAGGGATGCCCAACCTGCGGCCCTCCAGCTGTTGCAAAACTACAAGTCCCAGCATGCCTCAATAGCTGTAGGCTGTCCAGGCTTACAGGGAGTTGTAGTTTTGCAACAGCTGGAGGGCCGCAGGTCGGGCATCCCGGTTCTAGACATTTACTGGTGTGTTTACAGACATGGCGAAGTCAAGAGAATGGTCCAGGAAAACAAGAGAAGAGGTGATTTCTCTTCACAGGAAGGGCAATGGCTATAAGAAGATTGCAAAGATGATAAACATACCAAGAGACACCATAGGAAGCATCATTCGCAAATTCAAGGCAAAGGGCACTGTTGAAACGCTACCTGGTCGTGGCAGAAAGAAGATGCTGACTTCGACTGCTGTGCACTACCTGAAGCGCAAAGTCCCCGTGTGACTACTGAGGAACTGAAAAAAGATTTGTCAGATGCGGGTACTGAAGTTTCAGCTCAGACAATAAGGCGCACACTGCGTAATGAAGGCCTCCATGCCAGAACTCCCAGGCGCACCTCCTTGCTGTCTCCAAAGAATAAG
This sequence comes from Bufotes viridis, assembly GCA_033119425.1. Classification (NCBI taxonomy): domain Eukaryota; kingdom Metazoa; phylum Chordata; class Amphibia; order Anura; family Bufonidae; genus Bufotes; species Bufotes viridis. Next base: position 60,951,127 of record CM065592.1, on the reverse strand, counting down.
AAGAGTCGACTGCAGTATGCCAAAAGTCATGTGGACAAACCACAAAAGTTTTGGGATAGTGTTCTGTGGACTGATGAAACAAAATTAGAACTGTTTGGGCCCATGGATCAACTCTATGTTTGGAGGAAGAACAAGGCCTATGAAGAAAGGAACACCTTGCCTACTGTGAAGCACGGCTCTTTGATTTAATTGTAAACAAGATGACTAAAATGATCAAAATCAATGTCAAACTGGTCAAAACACTCAATTTCAGTGGCGGTTGAATAATTTTGAACACAACTGTATACACATATTTGGACAATACACTGGCCGCAGGGCAGTCAAGCACCTTCAAGGCATAAAGGGCAAGCTCAGGCCATGTGCCCAATTTTGGGGACCCAGAAGTTGAATGGGGCAGACCCATCAGTCACTACATGCAGACATGTGCACATGTACTGTTCCACCATGCTGAAATACTGCCTCCTGCTAAGATGTTCCGTATCATCTGGTGGTGCTGGTTGTTGTGGCGTGCTGACAAAGCTTTTCCACATTTTGGACATGCTAACCCTCCCTTCTGATGTGCTGGCGGTGTCCCAGCTGAGCTGGCAACTGCTTTTTCCTCCTTTACATTCACCTTGTGCTTCCACTGAGCCCCCACTGTAAGGTGGGAATCCCAACAGCAGCGCATCTACCAGCGTGCGCTTGTACTCACCCATTTTCAGAACACTCTACAGTTACGGAGTTAAGGATGACAAGTTGTCCTTGTATTGGGGATCCAGCAGGGTGGCCACCCAGTAATCAGCACAGGTTAGAATGTGGGCAACCAGGCAGTCATTGCAAAGGCACTGCAGCATGCAATCGCTCATGTGTGCCAGGCTGCCCAGAGGCAACGACAAGCTGTCCTCTGTGGAAGGTGTATCGTCTGTGACCTCTGTATCCCCCCAGCCACGCTCCAATGATGCCCATGAGCTGCTTTGGGTGCCACCCTGCTATGAACATGGTTCCCCATCATCATCATCCTCCTCATTCTCCAGAACTGTACCATGGCTGGACAGTTGTGTACCTGGCCGTTGTTGGTGCAGGAACCCACCCTCCGAGCCACTTGTGAATGACTAGCCTGATATCTTTGGAAATGGTCCCTCCTTCTCTTCCATCATCGCCCGAATTGTTTTTTCAAGAAGACATAGAAGTGGAATAGTAACGCTGGGGACTGAGTCATCGGAACTAGCCATGTTGATGGAGTACTTGAAACAGCGAAACACGACACACACGTCCCGCGTGGAGGCCCCCTCATTGGTAGTGAAATGGTGCTGTTCCGCAGAGCGACTCACCCGTGCATGCTGCAGCTGAAACTCCACTATCGCCTGCTGCTGCTCGTACTGTCTACGGTTCCAGCATCTGGTTACGTTGCATATGAGGTGGTGAGCGGGAAGGCCGAAGTTACGCTGCAGCGGAGACAGGCAAGCAGCAGCAAGGTGAGAAAGTCGAAAGCACACACAGATGGCCTGCACTTTCTGCAGCAGCTTTGACATATTGGGGTAATTTTCTAGGAACCGCTGCACCATCAAATTCAGCACATGTGCCAGGCAAGGGATGTGCGACAAACCGGCTAGGCCCAGAGCTGATATGAGATTTCGCCTATTATTGTACACCACCAGGCTAGGCTTGAGGGTTAAAGGCACCAACCACTCATCAGTCTGTACTTCCATGGCTGTCCAAAGCTCCTGTGCGGCATGGTTTTTTTCCCACAAACAGATGAGTTTCAGAACATCCTGCTGTCGTTTCCCCCTGACTGTGCTGAAGTTGGTGGCGCAGGTGTTACGCTGACTGGATGAGGAGGTGGTAGAGGAGGAAGCAGAGTAGAGGGAGGAGGCAATGAGAAACGTCCAGCAATTCTCGATGGCAGTAGGACAAGCGCCGAACCACTTTCTGCCTCAGGCCCAGCCGCTATGTGGAGTCTAGGACCTCATCATCTTCCACATCATCTTCCACCCACTCCTCACCCCTGCCCACCTTGCCAGTCTGCACACTGCAGAAAGCCACAGCAGTTTGCACCTTTGTTTCGTCATCATTATCAGAGACTTGCTGCGGTGGTCCTCCCACGTCCTCATACTTAAACATAAGTGGTTGGGCATCAGTGCACTCAATCTCTACCACTTGTGGGGCAGGGCTAGGTGGATGTTCCATGGACACTCCACCAGCAGAGTCATCAAAAATCATAAGAGACTGCTGCATGACTTGGGGCTCAGGCTGCTTGGCTAATTTGCAAGTGGTTGAGGAGGAAGACAGATGCCCATGGGCTGCAGGTGCCAACTCTCCGCTTTCAGCAGCGGACTGGGTAGGAGACAATGTGAAGGAACTGGAGGCACTGTCAGCCATCCAATCTATTACCGCCTCTACTTGTTCTGGCCTCGCAATTCATACAACAGTATTCAGGCCTACAAAATGACGCAGAACATTCTGTTGCCTATGTGCACCTTAGGAAGGTGTTTAATATGGGAGGGTAGCTGGCACAGATCGACCACGTCCTCTCCCTGCAGCAGGAGCTCCACCAACACCAGTAGCACCACGACCAGGCCACATCCCTTATTTGATACTCTCCTCATTCTTTGAGGTCACCCACCAAACTAACAGACAGATTAACTATTTTATTTCCCTGTCACGGATGCAGTGCAGGTTTATCTGACACCAAAAATGGGTAGATGTCACCCACAGAACTAACAGACAGATTAACTATTATACTTTTTTGTCAGGGGTGCAAAGATTGCACCCAGAAAAAATTGCTATAGGTCAACCTCAGAATAAATAGCCAGATGAAAAAACATTCTCCCTCAGTTCAGCTGCCTGCTTCCTGTCCTTGCACTACTCAGAGCTGATGGGCGGTGCTACACGTGACCCAGCTTGTATAAAGGCTGGGTCACATGATGCACTGGCCAATCACAGCCATGCCATTACTAGGCATGGCCATGATTGCTTCTAAGTGCCCACAGCTTAAAAGCTTGTTAATTGGCTGCTCTGTAGCCTTTCAACAAGCTTTATTAAATGCCCGAACACTGAACCCGAACCTGAACCTTTGCTGCAAAGTTCCGGTTCTCTCAACACTAATGGTGACGATTTCCATTAGCGACTGCATTTAAAAAACAAAATATATTCAAATTTCTTATCGTTTTTTTTACTTATATTTTCATCCCCCAGGAGATGATTAAAAGACCTCGGGAGGACACTGACTTTTTTATTTTTACTTTTTTTTCAATGTTTCCACAGGAGCCCCAGTTACAGGGGAAAACAGCGCCCTATGGGGCATTACAAACAGGCAAAACTGAACAGGGTCTCCTTAGATCCTGCAGCTCTGCTCTGCCCCAAGTCCTGGTGGTCACTTGGCAATATTTGTTTATGATTGCATTTTACTTATTTTTGGCTAAAAATTATATTTTCAATTGTTCTTTATTTAAAAAATATTGGGCCATTCTGTCACAAAAGGTTAACTATTTCTCTATCTATGTGACTGGTACTGGTACTTTCACTTTGTGCAGTCATCTAATAAACTTTATCTCTAAACTACTCTAAACTACTAAAAGGTCATAAACACTTTTTTAAGCCACATTTGTATCAGTAAGATAAGAACTGAGTGTTTATGAAGTCATAGAGCAGAGATAAGGAGCCTGTCAGCTCCCCAAATGACGGAAAAGACGTAACATCCACAGGCAGCTAGTAGAGCACCTCAGCTCTGTAAACAAAAAAGGATTGCATATTTTTAATAAAGGAAGTCATAGAGCAGAGATAAGGAGCCAGTCAGCTCCCCAAATTACGGAAAAGAGAGAAAATCCTCAGGCAGCTAGTAGAGCATCTCAGCTCTGTACACAAAAAGGATTTCATATTTTTAATAAAGACTAATTGAAGGAATGATTTTTAGCTCAAAACAAGTACAATGCAATAATTTTAAAAAAATTGCACCCGAAGGTATACATGGCCTTTAACTCTCTCACCTCCACATCTTTCTTTGTAAGTGCATGAAAAAGAGAGGGAGTTGGGACTACCAGTGCTAAGACCAACAGAAAGTGTACAGTAACACAGGACACTTAATATTCTTACACTTCCCTATCTTCCTAGTTTGTATCTTAGCTCTTGGAAGATAGGGAGAGGAGCGGGGCTGCAGCATGGTGCTCTGACAGTAAGTCTGCTGTGTTACTGTACATTGACTGTCAGTGCTAAGCATTAACAGTCCCAATCTAACAGAACTGTCAGCAAGTCAGGTACACAGCAGAGCTAGATTACATATAAGGAGGCCAGATCCGGGGTATGGAGATAACAGACAGGCTGGAAGCATCTGAATGTTATGCATAGTCTTCTTTAGCGCTCAGACTGCTGAAGACAGACTCTCCTTAACAATGCTCTGTTAGGGCTTTGCTAAGGAGACTCTTCACACACTGTTTTCTAGCACAAAAAAACATCTTTCGCTAATAAAATATATTACAAAAATGTTTAACATCCCTTTCCCTACACTATATAAAGAAATAAACTGCAACAACAGTTATACTTCAAAACATTGCTATGGCTCTTTTATTTACTTATTTTGACCTTAAAGGGGTTGTCCGCTTTTTACTATTGATGACCTATCCTCAGGAAAGATCAACAATATCAGATCAGCGCGGTCTGACTCCCGATTCCCACGCCAGTCAGCTGCTCGAAGAGAAGTCAGCACTCATATTGTTAGAGCAGCAACTCCCAGTGACCCGGTACGGCATAATATTTGGAGGGTTAAATGGCAAGAATCTGAGTTATCTCCAATACTGGCTGTTATAGCTGGAACTCAGCTGAAGCTGTACATAATGAAGCTTAATGCAAGCCTATCCAAGTTATGTCACAGAGGCTTACAGTAGTTGTTCCCTCCCTTTATATTGATGGCCTCTTCTCAAGATAGGCCATCAATATTAAATCAATGGAGGTCCGACGCCCAGCTCCCCTGCTGATGAGATATTTGAGAGTAGCTCTAATGATGCAAGTAGGCGCTCAAACTACTGTAGCCAGCAGAAGTGAATGCGAGCAGTGTGATAGTAACCAGCTCCATCCACTAGACAGTGCGGCGCTGTGTAGTTGCAGTGCCTACTTCTGGTGCTACTCCCGCTGATAGGTGGGTGTAGAAGTGATTAAACCCTTGCTGATCAAATTTTGATCACCTATCCTGAGGATAGGCCATCAATATAAAAAGAGTGGACTACTCATTTGAAGAGGTTTCTGAGGCCTACTGTGTACCATATAACTAGAGATAAGCGAATCAAATCAAACTTACCTCCTCCATTTGCTAGCTATGGGTCTCCAGCCTCCATCTTGCTTGAAGATTTCGGCCGAAATCCCGTCCGGTGCCAGATTACATCATCAGGCCAGCCGGTGTGATGATGTCATACATCACCATGCCAGCCGGCGTGATGACGTAATCTTGCACCGCACAGGATTTCGGCAGAGATCTTCAAGCAAGATGGCGGCGGCCGGCCCGTTTCAAGCAAATAGAGGCGGTAACTTTGATTTATATTTTTTTATTTATTGTTAATTTTACACTCAGATGCCGCAATCATGTATGAACGCGGCATCTGAGGGGTGCAATGATGGGGGCGGCGCTATCACAGCTCCCTGTCATTGTACCTGCTACAGTACTTACAAAAAAAATGCTCTTCGTGGCAATTCGTCACAAAGCAAATTTTTTTTTTTTTTAGTTCGACAAATCAGCCTAATCGAACTTTTAAGAAATTCGCTCATCTCTACATATAACCATGATCCATGGCCCACTTTACCTGGTCATAAATATCTCTACTCCACCCTGACCTCAATGATCTACCCCGTCACAATACATTGCGATTTACATGTATATCTGAGATTCTAACTTGGAGTTGGAATTGCAAAGCTTGGTTTACATTGCTGCTGCCAACACCACCCCAACAGAAGGAGCTGATATCCTAGACAAAATTAGTACCATTTACCTATTGTGTCACTCCTCCCCTTCCATTGAGACTGTAAGCTATTAGGGGATAGGGGTGGGACAAGCACTTCTTTTGTCACCTCTCGAAATTATAAATCGTTGGAGAATACATTTATGCTCTGTAAATACAGAACATTCCTATTATCCATATAAAAGCTATCTTGCATAGTATAAACTTGTATAAATGTTCAGTGTTTAATTATGAATTATTAACACATTTATCCTTCAATATATACAAGGAAGAGTTAACATTTTGCATACTTTGTTAATTTACATTTTTTTTTTTATGCTGAAATATGCATTCATGGATTTCTTATTACAATTCTTAGCATATTTTCTTAGGATGGTATTGTATATTCTCACCCTCCTATTGTACCATATTGTACGGCTGCACATAAGACGGAAAAGAAAACCATCACTGGCACACAATTTAGTCTGACACCACTTATATGCGGAGCTTTTCCTGTCAGGCTTTTCACGGTTGGAAGAGTGTGATGCAAACATGGTATGGTTAGGACGAATTAAAAGGATGTTTAAGTGATTTCTAATGGATCGTAAATGTTACAACATTAATGGTTTGCAAAAAGGGCCTCTCCTTATGAGGTCTAGGTAATATTAGGAATTACTGCCTCAGACGCTGCAGGTGTACAACTAGTTCTTTCATTACCAGTAAATGGAGACTGGAACCGTCTTTGAAAATGAAAAAAGCACAATCTCCAAGCCTCTGGGCAGGCGAACGATGTTGCTGAGATACTGATTTCTGTATGTGGTATTACAATGGTTACATAGTAAACAGCACCTGGAATTTTACTAATGGTTTTTACAATTAACAGCAGCAGCGTGGTCTGATTATCCGTCCTTCCTATCATTGAATGAAAAGAATAGGAGCAGATGTTGAGTCGACTCATACTTTTTTTTTTTCTACATTTTTTTTTTTTGTAATTAGAAGTATTTTTATTTACCTGAAAAACTAAATACAGAGTGGCACACAGCTCAAATTAATACATGGACATTAGACAAGCTTAGCTTTCCCATTGCAAAAATAGATGTAATTAGGAAAAAACTATCCATGCTTGTTTTCTTAGGAATCTATATAGCTTTTTGAAAGTAACAAATATATAATATTTAGATTTTTAGGGTTCAGATTTGGACTCCAACTCTCTACAAGGTCACCTCAGTTCAATCGCTCACATCAGTCCCTTCCCCAAAGTGGCTCACAATGACTCGGGAACATTTTATAGTAAGGCAATAAGTATGTTTGAAGAGTGTGGGGATTAAACCGCAGCACCCAGAGGAAACACACATAGACAAGGGAAAGGACACACAGGCTCTATGCAGATGTTCTGCTTAGATTCAAACCTAGGATTTATGAATAGGAATGATTGGATCTGTTCTTAATGAATAGGATTTAACCCAAATTTTTAAAAATTGAAGATGGATTGGAGTCAAAATTTTGGGTGATTCAGTCAGGGCAAAGTTTTGGGAGAGAGAGAAAAAATGATAAAAAAGTGTTTTAAAAATGCTAAAAACAAAAGAGAAAAAAAACATGAGCCTTTAGAGTCCTCAGAGTAGAAATTCAGGATCACTAACCGGTAATCATTTTTCCATTAGCCCATGACAGCACCCTTGAGAGACCGCCTCCATCCAGGACAGGAAATAGGAACTTTCGTGGAGAGCTCTTAAGGAGGGGCTCTGCCCCTGTAGCACCAGTTAATTGCGAGAACTTGTCCTAAACACACTTTTTTTGGGGGGGGGACATCCCTTTTTTTTGGGACATCCCTTTTATTTATTTATTTATTTATTTTTTATTTACATAAGTATTTCATGCATATGAAACTGAAACATAGGGTGGGAAAAAAATCCCGGGTGCTGTCATGGGCTCATCGAAAAACGATTACCGGTAAGTAATTCTGAATTTCCCCTACGCCCATGACAGCGCCCTTGAGAGATGAGTAGAATAGAACTAGCTTGGGGTGGGGCGGACTCCCACTTGTAACACTTTCCTCCCAAAGGATACAGTTGTGTTCAAAATTATTCAACCCCCAATGCTGTAAAGGGTTTTAGGGAATTTAGTGTACATTTGTAATTGTGTTCAGAATTAAATCTTACAAGGACTTTTTAAAGAACCAAATGCAACTAAAATGACATCAATTGTTTTTGTAATTCAGTATTAAATGTTTTTTTGTGATTTCTTCATTGACACAATTATTCAACCCCTTAAAGACTACCACTCTTAAGAACAGAGGTTCATTCAAGTGTTTTCGATCAGGTATTGAAAACACCTCTGGATGTCAAGGAGCAGCAATGAAGCATAATAAGCACCAATTAGGCAGATGTAAAATGACTGTGATACTCAGCTCCTTCTAGACATTTACTGGTGGGTTTACAGACATGGTGAAGTCAAGAGAATGGTCCAGGAAGACAAGAGAAGAGGTGATTTCTCTTCATAGGAAGGGCAATGGCTATAAGAAGATTGCAAAGATGTTAAACATACCAAGAGACACCATAGGAATCAACATTCGCAAATTCAAGGCAAAGGGCACTGTTGAAACGCTACCTGGTCGTGGCAGAAAGAAGATGCTGACTTTGACTGCTGTGCGCTACCTGAAGCGCAAAGTGGAGAAAAGTCCCCATGTGACTACTGAGGAACTGAAAAAAGATTTGTCAGATGCGGGTACTGAAGTTTCAGCTCAGACAATATGGCGCACACTGCGTAATGAAGGCCTCCATGCCACAACTCCCAGGCGCACCCCCTTGCTGTCTCCAAGGATTGGAATAGGAAGAGTCGACTGCAGTATGCCAAAAGTCATGTGGACAAACCACAAAAGTTTTGGGATAGTGTTATGTGGACTGATGAAACAAAATTAGAACTGTTTGGGCCCATGGATCAACGCTATGTTTGGAGGAGGAAGAACAAGGCCTATGAAGAAAAGAACACCTTGCCTACTGTGAAGCATGGCGGGGGTCAATCATGCTTTGGGGCTGTTTTGCTTCTACAGGTACAGGGAAGCTTCAGCGTTTGCAAGGTACCATGAATTCTCTTCAGTACCAGGAGATATTGGATGAAACTGTGATGCAGTCCGTCACAAACCTGAGGCTTGGGAGACGTTGGACCTTTCAACAGGACAATGATCCCAAGCATACCTCCAAGTCCACTAGAGCATGGTGGCTGAATAAAGGCTTGAACATTTTGAAGTGGCCATCGCAGTCACCAGACTTAAATCCGATTGAGAACCTCTGGTGGGACTTAAAGAAAGCAGTTGCAGCGCGCAAGCCTAAGAATGTGACTGAACTGGAGGCTTTTGCCCATGAAGAATGGGCGAAGATACCCGTAGATTGCTGCAAGACACTTGTGTCAAGCTATGCTTCACGTTTAAAAGCTGTTATAACTGGAAAAGGATGTACTAAGTACTAAGATTGAATGTCACTTGGGGGTTGAATAAAACTGATAATGATGTGAGCACAGAAAAGACATTTGTGGTTATTTCATTATAAATGTTATGTTATATTTGTCTGACTTACAAGTGCCTCTTTGATTTAATTGTAAAAAAGATGACTGAAATGATCAAAATCAATGTCAAACTGGCCAAAACACTCAATTTCAGTGGGGGTTGAATAATTTTGAACACAACTGTAGATGATCATTAGAGTCTAAACCTAACTTGTAGTGATGAAAAAAAGGACATGGAGACTTCCATGTAGCTGCCGTACAAATTTGCTCTAAAGATGCATTGGCCATTTCTGCCGATGAAGTACAAATGGATCTGGTTGAATGAGTATCGAAACCCAAGAGGGAGTTTCGCCTGCTGAGGAATAGGCCAAAACGAAAGCCCTTATTATCCATCTGGCTAGGGTTCTAAATGAAACCTTATTACCCCTTTTTTTTCCCCAAACTGCACAAAAATCCTAGAGAATTTCCTCCACTGACTGGTGACATTCAGATAATGAGACAGGCATCTTTTAACATCTAGATAATGGAGCTTCCTTTCCTTCTCATTCTTAGGGGATTGACACAAAGATGGGAGAACAATATCTTGGGACCTATGAAAAAGAGAGACCACTTTGGGAATAAAAGATGGGTCCTGTTTAATGAGCACTCTGTCCCCTAGAATGTTAGTATAGGGAGGAGAGGTTAAAAAGTCAGAAATCTCACTCACTCTCCTAGCTGAAGTGATGGCCACCAAAAAAAGCAGTTTTAAAAGATAATGTTTTAATAGAAAAAATCGTGTAGCAATTCAAAACAAAAGGAGGCTTCATCATCCTATACAAAACTAGATTCAGATCCCACTGGGAAACAGAAGATCTGATTACAGGCTTAATTCTACGTACTGCTTTAAAGAATCTCCCAATCCAAGGATAATTGGCAATGGGGAGATCAAAAAAGGCACTCAGAGCAGAGACCTGTACTTTAAGGGTGCTAAGGGTTTTTATTAAGGCCTTCTTAAGGAAATCCAGAACCTTAGGCATAGGAGGAGGGATGGTTTAAAGGATCAACTGGGGTCCTGTCTTAGTGAACCTTAAGAAAGTCTTTAACATAGCCAAGACTCTAAGGTAAATTGTGGAGGTTACTTCCTTACGACAAGATAAAAGGGTGGAGATAACCTCTTTGGATAGGCCCCTATGTTCTAAGATTTCCCCTTCAAATACCAGGCTGCCAGGATGAAACATTAGCTAGCTCCGGATGAAACACAGGCCCCTGAAACAACAGATCCTGCCTGTCCGGAAGAATCCATGGATCTGACAGAGACAGTTTCCTCAGCCAGGTGAACCAGGTTCTTCTCGGCAAGAAAGGTGCAATTAGAACGAGCCTCGTCTGTTCCTGCCTCAGCTTCTGCAATACCCTCAGGAGAAGTCTTTTAGGAGGAAAGGCATACAGAAGCTGATCCGGCCAAGGAAGGGAAAAATCGTCTAACCCTAACGGAAAGTCTCTTGGATTTATGGAAAAGAAGAGACTGCATTTTTTGTTTTGCTTGGTTGCGAAAAGGTCTACCTGAGGACGACCCCAAAGCTGAACTATTTGATTGAAGACCTCCTGATTCAAACACCATTTTCCCTAATCCAAATGGTTTTTGCTTAGGTAATCCGCCACCCAGGGTTTGGAAATGGGAAAACCTTTCTTATTATCAGAGGCCTTTTCTAAAAGATCATCCAAAACTGACCCAAAAAGAAAATCTCCCAGGCACGGGATAGAGCAAAGCTTATTCTTTAACCCTATGTCACTGGACCACCCCTTAAGCCAAATCACTCTCCTAGCTGAGTTGGAGAGAGCTGCAGATCTGGCATTTAATCCTAATGCGTCAGCCGAGGCGTCTAAAATGAAGTCCACTGCTTTAAAGATGGTGGGAAACAGCATCTAGAAGCTGATCTCTCGAGGTTTTATTTTGGATATGGGATTCTAATTCCTGTAGCCATAATTTTAAGGACCAGGCAGTAGAGGTAGTGGCTATATTAGGCTTAAAGGCCAGAGTAGAGGCCTCCCATACTTTTTTAAGGTCCAGCTCTGCCTGTCTATCCATCAGGACTTTTAAATTGCCACGGTTTTCAAAAGGCAAAGCAGATATTTTTGAAATTTTTGCTATAGGAGCAAACAGTTTAGGAGGCCTATCCAAACATGATGACTCGCCCTTATCAAAAGGATATTTTTGCTTAACCTTCTTAGGAATAAAACTCTTTCTGAATTAAATACTTTATTTTCGCTTAACTGAAAAACTCTGGATTTTTTGTTACTCAGATCATCAAACATTATATCTTGAATGAATTTATGTTCTCTGGATTCATCCACCTTCATCGTGGCTCTAATAGCTTTGTGCAGACAATCCGTATCCTCAGGGGAAAATAAAGGTCTACCCGTGGATTCTTCATCTGAGGAAGAGCCTGAGTTATCAAGGATTTCTCCTTGCTCATTCTGGTCGGAAGATTTGGTATCGGATATGACATTAGAGTGACCCTGCTTGCCCGCAGCTGAGGAAGGGAGGCATTTTTTAAACATTTTGATAGAATCAGAAACCTCAGATTTAACAATGTCTTTGATATTCTGAAGTAGTGACGAGGATTCCTCCTCTACCACCTTGTTAACGCAATGCTGACACAACAATTTCGTTTTTTTTCTTGCATACAGCACACTCTCTTCCTTTAAATTTTAGCGGTGGCTTTCCTAGGGCCCTCTTTGGTATTCTAAAATAAAATAAGAGAATAAGCCCCATTAGATACTGAGGGAGGAATAAAAGGTGGGGATTGACCCACTTACTCCACCATGAATACCGGTCTGCCATCATGACCCTCCTGGACATTAGCGCGCTGACTGCTCTCCTCCTCCATACTTCCAGATAAGGATAGAGCGTTGTCCATAGGCACATCCACGGATGCCTGTAAGCTGGCTGGGATCCTTCTAACCGCGTGCTGATAAGTTTTAAAACCCAACCGTCGGGTTTCTTCTGGGGTCACCATGCGGCCCGTTATGGAAGAAGGATGTTTCCGGAACACTGGCCGCCAGAACCACATGCGTTCCAAATACTGGAAGTTGTGTCACGCAACTTCCGGATCACTAATGGACCACGCTCAGAAAAACTCAGCTCCCCCCCCCCACCTCTGTAAGCTACTAGAGGCCAGGAGGAAGAAAGGCTAGGCCCCGGACCTCCCAAAACACCGCCAGGAGGGTCCAGTGTGCCAGCATTAACTCGCAGTAACACCGGGACTGCCCAGGAATGCCAGCTCGACATGGAGCAGTCTGAGACCCAGAAGGATGGCCCCAGACTTAGCAGGCAGCTCCTAGTTGAGTTTTACTCTACACCAGGTAACCCCTTAACCTGAAACACATACGGGGTTCCAGCAGCCTAATCTTTAGCTCTCCACTATAAGTCCTATCCATAGGACAGAAAACAGGAACTGGTGCTACAGGGGCAGAGCCCCTCCTTAACAGCTTCTCACGAAAGTTCCTGTTTCGTGTTTTAGATGGAGGCGGTCTCTCCACGGTGCTGTCATGGGCATAGGGGAAAAACAAATTTCGGATGGGTTCATAACGGATACAGATGGTTGTATTTTCAGTAATGGAAGCGTTTTTGCTGAACTCTGCCGGATCCAGTAAAAACACTAGTGTGAAAGTAGCCTTATCTAGGTAGTATTTGAACCCATTTACATGGGCTGACATGGGCCGATCCACCGGTCAATGATCAGGAATGATCCTTACATTCCCAATCACTGCTGCTTTTTCAGCTGCATTGACATGCAATAATGATTCCTTCTGTATGGGGATGAATGATTGTTCCTCGCTACGTACAGTAAATGGGACGTTACTTTCTACCATCAGTGTCCACCACTTAAACTGATATAGCATAATTCTCTGCAGGCTCATTTTACGTTCGCCTATGCGCAATGAAGATGGGTCTACTATTAAGGTCTTATGGATCTTTAAAATGCAGAGGACACAGCTTGATTTCTTGCTAGAATGGGAATTTCTCTCTGTCCTATTAATGCAGTATGGAAGTTAAATGGTGACATTAAAATAGAGTCTCCACTTTTCACTGTAGACAATCATATCTGCAGGACACATGTACTGGAGAAATTCTTCCATATTTCATCCCCTGTCCAAGCTTTTATTGTTCTGTTTTTGGCAATTATAGTGCTTCAAACACCTTTGTTATATTCAGTTTATCACTAACGAAACACTGAGTCTTTCCTATGTTTATCTGACAGTCCAGAAGCCCGCTGCTTTCTAACAGCGTAGACTTCAAAAAGCAGAACACGAAGGTAAGGTAAAAAGAAAGGAACAAAAACAAGATTTTTGTAAAGTTCTGATATGCTCAAGATGTTTACTTATTAATCCCTGGGAAAAAATAGAGAGAGAATGTCATATTTTGTGCTCTGGGTGGATAGAAATTGTAAGATTTTATATAGCTCTTGCAAAACTATTTTGTTAACACAAAACCTTAAAAAATGCTACAAAATCCTAAATAAATTGTATAACATCCGACAATACCCACAAGACAACAAAACATATATATAATGGTTGGTTTCAGATGGCCCTAATAAACTCACAATGTAACATCCGCATTATGGCTGCAAGACCATGATTCATGTTTTTTCATCTAAACCTAATCTAGATCGCCGTATGGTTGTATAGTGGTCTAATTTCAGTTCATAAGAACCATAGGAAGGGGAGGAGGATGCAGGTAATATACACCTTTTGCATGTTATAATATCAGTAATTTAGTGAAATAGTTGAAAAATATAACACTTTACATATCCCTTAATATTTTTTTGCATAAATGCCTTGATAACGTTAAAATAATGCTATATTTCTTCAGTAGTTTGCAATGGTCATGGGATACCATATGTGTATCTAATCATTAATATGGTCATTCTTAGGGCTTTTGTTTTACAACGTAATTTTTTTTCCCCATTTCTTAACATTTTGCTATTTTTTTTAAACACTCTGACTAGGCAATATGCCTTCACATGCTATATCATAGGCATTCAGGTATGTTCATAGCCATATAAACAACCTTATGGTATGGTCTTCCACCACCAGAACCGTAGCAGGTAGCTCCATGGGTCTTACTAATCCAAGTGATAGTAGCTAAAGGCTCATGGGCCCTGGTGCAAGAGTTCAGCTTGGGCCCCCCTTCCCTTAGTACTTTGTGGCCAGGGGCAGGGAAGCACATAGCCTTAGTGCTGCCTGAGACAAAAATTGAAACGGCACCCTTCTCATGCCAAATTCTTGACCTAACCCCTTCCCTACAGCCAGAGGTATAACTTGACCAGCATGCACTTTCTATAATACTGGTGTCTTCTTATGCGGCACATGGGTCTTTTTGCACCCGCGCGCTCCATGGCCCGGTAGCGACTGCTACCTCTGCACTCCCTCTAGCTACGCCCCTGACTGTATAGTACACTATGTGGACAGAAGTATTGGGACATCTACACATTGTACCTTGAGGAGCTTTTATGACATCCCTTCTAAATCCATAGACATTAATATGGAGTTGGTTCCCCTTTTGCAGCAAAAACAACTTAAATTCATCTGGGAAGGCTTTCTAAAAGATTTTGTAATGTGTTTGTGGGAATCTTTGCCCATTAATCCAGACAAGCTTTTGTGAGGCGAGACATTGATGTTGGATGAGAGAGCCTGTCTCACAATATCCGTTCTATTCATCCCAAAGGTGTTCAATGGAGTTTCAATGGCCTTTGTGCTGCCAGTCATGTTTATCAACGCCAGACTCGCCCAACTATGTATTTATGGACCTTGCTTTGTGCACGGGGGCACAGTCATGCTGCATCAGAAAAGGGCCTTACTCAAACTGTTCCCACAAAGTTGGAAGCATACAATTGTCCAAAATGTCTTGGTATGCTGAATCATTAAAAGTTTCCTTCACTGGAACTTAGGGGTCTAGGCCAACCCCTAAAGAACAGGTGGCACAATGCAGTCAGGCAGGTAATGTTCTCCTGGCATTCCCCAAATGCAGACTTGTCCATCAGATGACCAAACACAGAACTCTGCAGTTATTGAGTCAGCAGTGGGATAATGAGTGGTTACTTCTACACATTGCACCACAGCACTTGGCGACCTGCCCTGTAACTTTATATTGTTTGCCACTTTGTTGCTAAGTTGCTGTGGTTCCTAAACGCTTCCACTAAGCAATAAAAATACCACTAATAGTTGCTGGTGGAATGTTTTGGAGAACAGACATTTTCAGACTGACTTTTTGCATCATCCTATTACAGGTCCGTGCTGGAGTTCAGTGAGCCCCTTAGAAGGACCCAATTTATTAGGAGGGTAATATTTAAAGACATTTTTGGGGTGTCCGCTTGTCAATTTTTTTTTTGCCAAATTTAATAAATGGTGCATGCCAGTTCTAGTTTTCTGTCTGTGATATTTATTATAATGGTTCAGTTGGTTTCTAACTCACCAGGGGACTGGCAAGGGCTTGTGACTTTTTTGTGACATATTAAAGTGTTGCACATGATGTGATGAATCTGGCTAAAATGTAACTCCACCCAGAAGACATCGTTACACACTTTAGTAAATAGAAAGTGCCAGGAAATGTACACAACACAGTAAAAATGTTGTTAAATGTATTACATTTGTAGAGTGCTGTGGCAGCCCACTGCATAAAGGGTTAATATAGTAGCATTATGCACCTTGAATCCCAAAGGTTGTTTGTGGGGAGTAGGAGGTTAACTTGCCAGCCCATCCCATAATAACCGTAGTTAGGTGGTGGCTCCTCCACCCACTTACTCTACAGGGGGAAGTAGTTTAATTGTGTATAGCATGTGAGAGTTAAAAAAGCAGCAAGAAGCAGAGTGTGCTGCAGAACTAAAAAGAGAGCAACTGAAAAAGCTACAGTATATGAGCCAGCCTCTGAGGGAAAGAACTGCTGGAGATAACTGAGCGTTTAGCATCCATTACAAAAGGAGAGTGCTGGAAATATTTGTCAGAAAAGGTAACACCTGCATTTTGAGCTATAGACTTTCCTGCATAGTGTTTTGGACAATATACCTCATGGCCCTTAACATGTTGAAGTACAGTACTATCACTCCTATCTTCTCCTGGGCTTTCACATTTTCTACTATACTGACAAAATAGCAAAAAACACTCAATTATTCTGGTGCAAAGCTTTATATATTACCCTCTGACACTTCTATCTTGAAATGTTATTCCACTTTCTATTTAAGTAAGATTGTGACAATCTGTGTATATAAAAAAAAAAGCCTCAGTGATAAATCTTCTTGTCATCTAACAATGGCAAATTTTTCTGCACTTCTTATAACTGGAATTAGTGGTGTAAAAATCCCAAATTTAATTTTTTTTAAAAGAATAAACCCAAAAAGTAAAAGAACCCCCCCTTTTGTGTGACTTTTAA
Organism: Bufotes viridis; assembly: GCA_033119425.1. Lineage (NCBI taxonomy): Eukaryota > Metazoa > Chordata > Amphibia > Anura > Bufonidae > Bufotes > Bufotes viridis. The sequence goes on along the minus strand of CM065592.1, from coordinate 60,934,315 downwards.
ATGCCATAATTCTTGAGTGCAGGGCCTCATAAAGCCCAACATCGCCCAAGCCTCATAGTAATTTTTTATGTGTCATAAACTACTTCTAAGGGGGCACAGAGGGCATTACTACTACAAAGGAGGCACAGAGGGCATTACTACTACAAATGGGACACAGAGGAGAGGGCATTACTACTACAAAGGAGACACAGTCGGCATTACTACTACAAAGAAGTCACAGAGGGACATACTACTATAAAGGGGGTACATAGGGCAATGCTACTATAAAGGGGCCACAGAGAGCATTACTACTATAAAGGGGTCACAGAGGGCAATACTACTATAAAGGGGCACAGAGGGCATTGCTACTATAAAGGGGGCACAGTGGGCATTACTTCTACAAAGCGTGCACAGAGGGCATTAGTACTATAAAGAGGGTCCAGAAGGCATTGCTACTCTAAAGGGGGCACAGAGGGCATTGCTACTATAAAGGGGTACAGAGGGCATTGCTACTACAAAGGGGGCATAGAGAGCATTAGGGCATTACTAACATAAAGGGGCAGGGCCGATTTTAGCTCTTCTGCTGCCTGAGGCAAACATTTAAATGGCGCCCCCTCCTATTAAAAAATAGTATAAAAGCCAAGTAGCCATCAAACTCTGAGACTGGGGCAGTACAAATACAGATAATGTTGTTAATATCACCTGCAGTCCTATGTAACACCACAGGTAACACAGTGATAAATCTTTGAGTACAGATACTATAGTAGATGTTACCTGCAGTCCTATGTAACAGCACAGATAACACAAGTGCTGATAATGTGGTAGTGCTACCTGCAGTCCTATATAAAACCACATATAACACTAGTGCTGATAATGTGGTAGTGCTACCTGCAGTCCTATGTAAAACCACATATAACACTAGTGCTGATAATGTGGTAGTGTTACCTGCAGTTCTATGTAAAATCACAGATAACACTAGTGTAGATCATGTTGTAGTGTTACCTACATCCTTAGTGTGCCTCCTTGTGCGTCTCCCATGGGACTCCATGCTGGTGGCGCTGCCTCCTCTTCCTTCTTCTTCTTGCCCCCCACAGAACATCCTGATGCAGCTGCATCAAGAAATAGGAACACTATGGGCATGGTGATGGTGACATACACACACACAGGGACAGACACACACAGACAGGGACAGACACATCTGTTCCCCTCTTCACAGTGGTAATACCCTCTTTGTGCACTCTCACAGTAGTTATGCCCTCTCTGTGCCCCTTTCACATTAGTAATGCCCATTGTGCCCTTTATAGTACCAATGCCCTCTGTGCCCCTTTATAGTAGCAATTCACTCTGTGCCTCCTTTATAGTAGTGATGAGCGGCAGGTGCCATATTCGATTTCGACGAAATTCGCGAATATTCGAATGAATATTCGTTTCATATTCCTCGAAATCGAATATTCGTCATTATTCTAGTTACCGCGATTAATATGCGATTTAAATAATCGCGTATTGCGATTTTAACTTAAGGCTACTTTCCTATTGGTTTCATATCTAGAATTATAGCGAAGATGACGGATATGACGAATGTATTCGTCATATTCCTCAAAACGAAGATAACAGTATTCTACATCTTCGTTTTAGCAACCTATTCGTCAACTCGCTAATTCTAGCAATCAAATAGGAAGGTTGACTATAGAGACAACTGTGTTTAATTCAGCTATGCGATTATTTATATATATTTTTTTAATAAATAGAATAATTATAATAATCATATCAAGTAATATAATTATTCTATTAAAAAAATAAAAATCGCATAGCGAATTTAACACAGCTGTCTCTATAGTCAACCTTCCTATTTGATTGCTAGAATTAGCGAGGTTGACGAATAGGTTGCTAAAACGAAGATGTAGAATACTTCGTTATCTTCGTTTTGAGGAATATGACGAATACATTCGTCATATTCGCTATTCGCTAATTCTACCAAGCCAACCATAAAGTTCCTTGCTCATGGAGCGTCCCCATCACCATGGGAACATCTCCATATACTAAAATGTACTGTCGGATTTGAGGAATTACGTTGAAATCGCAATGCGATTAATTCAAGTTATATTAATCGCATTGCGATTTCAACTTAGAGCTGGGTTTATAATGGGTCAGCTTGCTAGAATGAACGAAGTTAACGATTCAATGAACGAAGTTAACGAATATGGAATATAGCAGCACTGCTAAGTTGAATTCGCAATGCGATTAATTTAACTTGAAGTAATCGCATTGCGATTTCAACTTAGCACTGCTATCTTACATAGGCTAGAATTAACGAATATGGAATATAGCAGTGGCACTAGCAGTGCTAAGTTGAAATCGCGATGCGATTACTTTAAGTTAAATTAATCGCATTGCGAATTCAACTTAGCAGTGCTGCTATATTCCATATTCGTTAACTTCGTTCATTCTAGCAAGCTGACCCATAATAAACCCAGCTCTAAGTTGAAATCGCAATGCGATTAATATAACTTGAATTAATCGCATTGCGATTTCAACGTAATTCCTCAAATCCGACAGTACATTTTAGTATATGGAGACGTTCCCATGGATGGGGACGCTCCATGAGCACGGAAGTCGGCAGAAGCGGCAATGGGCACTGACTAGAGCAGCCAGGAAGCCAGGAATCCTCAGGACAGGTAAGAACTACTGTTGGGAAGAGGGAAAGAAAAAAATATAACTAAAAAAAAAAACAAAAAAAAAACGAATATTCGAAATAGCGAATTTATAGCGCTATATTCGAAATATTCGCGAATTAGCGAAGTGCCGATATTCGCTAAAAAAATTCGCTATTCGAATATTCGTGCTCAACACTACTTTATAGTAGTAATGCCCTCTGAGCCTCATTTGTAGTAGTAATGCCATCTATGCCCACCTTATAGTAGTAATGCCCACTGTGCCCCCATTATAGTAGTAATGCCCTCTCCTCTGTGCCCCCTTTATAGTAGTAATACCGTCTGTGCCCCCCTTATGGTCATTATGCCCACTTTAGCCCCATTGTAGTCGTAATGCCCTCTGCTCTGTGCCCCCTTTGTAGTAGCTATGCCCTCTGTGCCCCCTTATGGTAATAATGCCCACTGTGCCCGCTTTGTAGTTGTTATGCCCTCTGCTCTGTGCCCCTTGTAGTAGTAATGCCTTATGTGCCCCCTTATGGTAGTTATGTCCACTATGAACCCCTTCATAGTAGTAATGCCCTCTGTGCCCCACTTATGGTAGTAATGCCCACTGTGCCCCCTTTGTAGTATTAATGACCTCTCCTCTGCTCTATGCCCCCTTTGTAGTATTAATTCCCTCTCTGTTTAAAAAAAAACACAAAAAAAAAAAGCACAGTACCTACTCACCTGGTTCTGTTCTTGAAGCTCACAGTCCTTTCTCCCCTGCAGACACAGATCACTCTGCAGCTCTGTGTGGGCGTAGAGATTATGCAGATTCCAAGGCTGCAGGCTCCTCCCACACAGGCTGGCAGCGCAATTGGTACCTGCAGGCTGAATTGTGGAGCAGGGAAAAGTCTTCCTGCTTCATCATTCATTGCGCTGCCGGCCTGAAGGAGGTGAGGAGCGCAGAGAGCTGAGCGGTGAGTGACAGGACTGCAACTCCCTGCGCTCCAGGAGTTGGAAGGGGGGTGCAACTTAAAGGGAACACTGGAGGCATCCACCAGCAGTGTTTAACTGCTGTGTGGATGCCGCCGCCTCAAAAATAGTGAAAATTGCCGCCTGAGGTACTCATCTCACTTCATGGCAGAAACGACCCTGTAAAGGCTACTACCATAAAGGAGGCACAGAAGGCATTACTACTGTGAGGGGACATATCTATTCTGTGGGCATATAGTAAGCATTACTACTGTGAAGGGGGCACAGCTGGCATTACTTCTGAGAAGGAGGCACATGGGCATTACTACTGTGATGGGGGCACAGAGTACATAACTACTGTAAAGTGGGCATAGAGAGGGCATAAATACTGTGAGGGGGCACAAAGAGGGTATTGCCACTGTGAAGAGGGCACAGATAGGGCATTACTACTGTGAAAGAGGCACAATGAAGGGATAAGTACTTTAAGGGGGGCACAATATGGGCAGAACTACTGTGAGGGGGCACAATGTGGATTTTATTAGGGGGCACATTTCTAGACATAACTTTTGTGAAGGTTGGAAAACGAGGGCAATGCTACTGTGAGGTGGTACCATTATTTTAAATATTGAAGGGGGGGGGGGGGGGTTGGTGCCAGAGAAAGGACCCACCCTGGGTACCAAACACCCTAGGCACGCCAGTGGTGTCGAGCATTGAGCCTCCAGATTGATAATCTGCATAAAATATCAACATCCTGCAGAGGACAGTGTAGACATGTATGTTGTAAGTATAGCTACCTGTTCAAAAAAGGTGAAGAGCATTGTCTGATGTTTAGGGTCTGCCCTGTGGTTGCCTTTCTTAAGAACGAAGTGTTACACCTCATGCCTAGATACTTACATACAAGTCAGCTAGAGAAGCACAGTGTAAGACCTCATGCACATGAACGTATTTTCTTTCCGTGTTCGTTCCGTTTTTTTTTGCGGACCATATGCGGAACTATTCATTTCAATTGGTCTGCAATTTTTTTCACGCAACGCAGGCCCCATAGAAGTGAATGGGGCTGCGGGAAAATCGCAAGCATCCGCAAGCAAGTGCGGATGCGTTGCGATTTTCCCGCATGGTTGCTTAGCAACGGGACCCGATCTCTATTATTTTCCCTTATAACATGGTTATAAGGGGAAATAATAGCATTCTTAATAAAGAATGCTTAGTAAAATGAAGTGGAAGGGGTTGAAAATAATAAAAGTTAACTTACCTTTGCCACTTGATCGCGTAGTTGCGATCTGTCATCTCTCTTCATGCTTTAACTAACAGCTTAAGGACCTTTGATGACGTCACATCACATGGTCCAATCACATGGTCCATCTTACCATGGTGATGGACCATGTGATTGGACCATGTGATGTGACGTCATCACAGGTCCTTTAGTTCTTAGCTGATGCAGGGAAAGAGAGGACAGATCGCAACTGCGCTATCAAGTGGCTAAGGTAAGTTAACTTTTATTATTTTTAACCCCTTCCACTTCATTTAACAATGCATTCTTTATTAAGAATGCTATTACTTCCCCTTATAACCATGTTATAAGGGAAAATAATAAATTCTCCAGAAGACCCGAAACCGGACTTCAGTGATGAAGTCCGGCTTCGGGTCTGGGTACCAAACATGGCGATGTTTCTCACGCGCGTGCAAAACACATTACAAACGTTTGCACCCGCGCGGGAAAATCGTGGATATTCCCGCAACGCATCCGCCTCTTATCCAGGCGTCAAACATGACGCCCGTGTGAAAGAGGTCTTAGAAAATAAAAAGATCAATCTGAATGGTTGCTATGGGCAACTAAGCCATTTGATAAATCTCCCCGTTCCTCTGTACTAGCTTTATAAAGCTCTCCAGCTGCTTAGAAATGGGGTGCTCTTCTGATAAAATCTGGAGACAAACAACCCAGATCCTCACCACACCCCACCTTATTTTCAATCGCCATTTTCTATATCGCATGCGCTGTTAACATGTATGTAAACCTCTGTCTGCATCAGTGACGATGTCATCGAATTTCTTCCCCAAACGATGTATATTGTTTTACATGGAGAAATTCCGACATCTTTTTTGTTGGATATTATAAATAAAAATGACTGCCTTGCCATTGTTATTGCTGAGAAAACATTATAACGCTACAGCTGGCAGCCTCTTATTTTTTTCTTAGCATTTAATAATAGAATTAATTGCTGAGCAGGAAGCCGACAACCCTTTCTCTTCCCTACAATGCCCTCAGCTATCATTATGAATAGATAATAAAATCCACGCCAATTATATTTCAGCCTGTTTGGAAGAAACACATTTGTGCCACTGGAAATTGTACATTTTTATGGGAAAATAGAATTTAGTATTCAGTGTGATTTTCATTCAAAGTTTTGTACAAAATGATTGGATATAATTTTGTTGTGGTGATAAACCAAAACAGAGAGAATAACAGGCTGTCAGTAGATCCAGACATTGCAAGGGCAGAGCTTCAGGCTAAGGCCCAGATATGTCCGATGGCTTAATATGCCTAATTTATGTTTACTTGCAGGTGCCTGCTTCCCAAAATGGCCGTTGATGGAAGGTCATGTGACCAGTGTGGGTCCATCAGCGGCCTCAATTCACTAAGATTGGGGACAGGCGGGAGAACTAGTGCGTGTGCAGTCTGTCCCCAGTGTATGGGAACCTCAGTCAGCAACTATTTTGGGAGGGCAGGCAAATGGACCTGCAAAAAAATAATTAGACATATTAAACTATTAGACATCAGCACTGATGATTTAATAATTTCCATTACTACTGTAAGTTCAGGGACTTAGCTTTCATGGAAGCAGGGGGAGCAGCTGCTACGGGGCCAAATTCAGGAAGAGGCACAGGACGAGGACAATTGGATTTATTTTCCAGTTCCCCAGGAAAGTGAATATGGTCTCCTAGTCCAAGCACTGGTATTACTCACCGCTCCCTAGTCTTCTTCTCAGGGCCAGCGTTAGGGGGGGTCAATTTTTCATTGCTGCCGTTCAGCTGAAAGTCTGAGGCAGCAAACAGGCGGACACAATGCAGTGTACGGTCCCCTCCCTCACATATAAATAATTACCCTAGTGCTCACAGGACCTGCAATAATGTTAGATGCAGGAGGAGGAGCTCAGCAGAGAAGAGGGGATGAAGGACCTGCGCGGACCTCACCATCATGTGACCAGAACAGGAGGCGGAGCTCAGCAGTGCAGTAAAATAATGAAGAAGAAGAAGACCAGCCATGCATCTGAAGAAGTACGAATTTAATGTAAGTACCAGGGAAATGCTGGGAGTTTTAGTCCTCTCCTCTTATGCCTCCTGTTGTGTAATATCAGAGTACATTACAAGAGGAAGTATAAGAGGAGAGGACTACAACTCTCAGCATGTCCAGGACATTATTATATAATATCAGGGTTCATTACAACACCCTGGATATGCTGGGAGTTGTATACCTCCTCTTATAATGTACTCTGATATTACATAATAACTGCCTGGACATGCTGGGGGTTGTAGTCTTCTCTTATACCTCCTCTTGTAATGTTCTCTGATATCACATAAGAACGGCTTGGACATGCTGGGAGTTGTAGTCCCATCCTCTTATACGTCCCCCTGTAATGTCCTCTGATATTAAATAATAATGAATTAGACATGCTGGGAGTTGTAGTCCTCTCCTGTTATATCTCCTGCAGTAATGTGCTCTGAATTAGGGCCAGGACGATGGATAGGGGAAGGTAGTCATCGCCTAGAGTGCCACTTCGCTACCCATAAAGGGGGGCGCACTCATGGTGGTCCAACTTCACAAGCCTCAGGTCGCTAGGCCTCAAGCCTGTGAAGCGTTAGAACAGAGCAAGAAGCCGCAATAACACCACTGCAACTTCCTGCTCTGGGTCTCTCATGATGACGTCATCACGTGAGACCCGGAGCAGGAGTCGTGATGTCATTGGGACCGCATGCATCAGGACGCAGCAACACAAGCTACAGATAAAACAGTGGTCTGCATTGCAGACAGCGGTGGGGGGGCGGGAGGGAGGCAGTTTATTTTTTTTATATATATACTAAATATCCACACTGCTGGGGGCACCAGTGATGGGGGAAAGGAGATCATTACATATACTGTACTTGTCACTACTGGGGAGGAATGGTGGAGCATTGTATACATACTGGCATTACGGTGGAACATTATATATATATTGGCACTATGGGGGGAAGCATTATATATTGAAACTGGTGGGGGGGGGCACGACAGGGGGACATTAGAGCCACTGGGAGAATTATGGTTAAAATTTGTTGTGGGGACCAGTCAGTTCTAGGTACACCACTAAGTAAGTGCACATAAGTGCTGTTCCCAGAAATACAGTGAGTAAGAAGTAAAGACCAACCTATTAAGGAATACCTTCAAGGAGACGAGATAAGTCACAATTTGTGATCTGCAAAAGTTCTACCTATGCTCAACAATAGTCATGTATTTCAGGCTTTTATTCCACAGAGAGTCTGACATTTTTAGAACCCATGCTGAAATACGTTGAGTTCTGAGTTCAAGCTTTCTCCATGAAGCATGGTTTTCTTACCTTTGCTTCTTCAGTGCCAAATTTGCCTTACTCAGTCCCACTATCTACTGCATGCAAAGTGCATAGGTGAAGCTGAGGGATGTACACATGGTGATGGTGCATGGGGATTTCAGCTTGGCGACTAGTAATGCATGGTAGGACACTCTAGGGAACATCAATCAAACCTAAACGGATGCGATTATAGTCCAAACCGCATGAATTTTCCAAGGAACTGTAACTCCCTTTCCAGATTATGCAGAGGTAATTCTCATATAATGCACTGTATTATAACAGGATTTATAAAAAAAACAACTAAATTAGTTTATACAAGAGCATGTTTCCATAGCTAGTCAGTAGCAGTATATTTTTATGGTGGTGGTTTAGAAGAGGGAAACTAAAAGACTGGTTCTCTTTAAAGTCTGTTGTTTCAGGTCATTTTTTTAGAATAACCTACCATCTGTGTACATGAGGACATTACATGATGTGTATCTGGTAGTTTTTCTTTTTGCAATCTGTCGGTAACTATTTTTTTAGCTAGTGGTTGTAGACTAGCTGGTATCATGTCTGTCCATACACAATACATGGAGAAAGAGGGGATCCTGGTTAATGGAGTATATTACACAACAGAACTGAGCAGTTTAAAGGGCATCTGTCGGCTTATTTGTACCTATTAGAGATGAGCAAACCAGACAATATTAGTTTTGTTTGCTGAATTTTTTAAGTGAGAGAGAGAGATTTTCTAGACACATAAAGCACTTTTGATTTGGGAAGAATCAATTTGTTTTGCATTGAATTGCTTAGTCAGGTGATGCACCTGGTACGCTGAGTATGTCTGGGCAGTATTGTAGTCCAGGTGATGCCCCTTTGGGTTTCTAGGAAAGATATTCAAATTAGCTTTTCTAAACCTATCTGATGCCAGCAAATATTATACATGATAATTTTCATATATTTTACCCAGAAATCCAGAGAAGCATTGTCTAGCCTACAATAGTTATCGCGTTTATTAACTGGTCTCTATAATAGAAATAGTACCCACCCAGAGGTTCCCCCTAAGGCTTTGCAACTAGAAATATTCTGATTAAGATCTTTAGTCTGGAAAGAATTACTTTCATATGTGAGGTTGACTTGGCTATTTTCCTTGCTTTGCTACATAAGCATGTTTAAAAAGCAGCAAGGCATCGCTGCAAATTTGTTGTGTAAAAATAATGCCGGACTCGTATTGCTGCTATGTTCTTCTTAATGTTTACCTCAGATAGGTTTAGGAAAGCTAATTTAAATATCTTTCCCAGAAACCCAGAGGGACATTGCCCGGTCTACAATACTGTGCACATGTAATCAGTGTATCAGGCACATTGCCTGGCCTCTAATACTGCGTACATGTACATGGCATAATAGGGGCATTGTCTGGCCTAAAATCCTGTGTACGCGGAGTACCATAGACAACGATATATATTGTTGAGAAGCACACATTTGTGTACAGGACCAAATCCCGAATTGGTGTATGAAAGCTAATTTAAATATCTTTCCCAGAAACCCAGAGGGATATTGCCATAGACAATGATATATATTGTTGAGAAGCACACATTTGTGTACAGGACCAAATCCCGAACTGGTAGAACCAGTTTTACTCCTGTATGTGTGTGTTACTATTTTGGTGTTGTATGATGGATTATCACATGGCACAGTATTGAAGTTTTGTAGTATTGGTGCCGAAAGCTAATTTAAATATCTTTCCCAGAAACCCAGAGGGACATTGCCATAGACAACGATATATATTGCTGAGAAGCACACATTTGTGTACAGGACCAAATCCCGAACTGGTAGAACCAGTTTTCCTTTAGTTGCTACATAAGCATGTTTAAAAAGCAGCAAGGCCTCTCTGCCAATTTGTTGTGTAAAAATAATTCTGGACTCATATTGCTGCTATGTTCTTCTTAATGTTTACTTCAGATAGGTTTAGGAAAGCTAATTTAACAACACCAAAATAGTCACACACACATACAAATAATAATGAATTTTATTAGATATCATATAAAAACATGATCGTACAACACATAATAAAAGAGTACAATGGTAAACGCAATAAGGATGTGGAATGAATAGTCCCACAGACTCAAAATACGTAATGGGACACCCCCAGGAAGAAGCAAACAGCAAAACGTACGTCGGGGTAGCGTCCCTCATTCACAGGTATGGCTCTCTTTCATAGGCATGGCTCTCTTTTCTCCCTCCTATTTATACAGATAGGAATGTTCAGGCTTTTTAATGATGAAATTTTACGCTAGAGTGGATTATAATCCCTTAATATGTGTTGCCTGTTACCCATTTTAGGTATATAGATGAATGTGGTTGATAGGGATAGGTGAGTAAGCATTGTCACTGTTAAGTTAATATTTGAATAGTGCTTTACTCCCATGAGCCATTACGTATTTTGAGTCTGTGGGACTATTCATTCCACATCCTTATTGCGTTTACCATTGTACTCTTTTATTATGTGTTGTACGATCATGTTTTTATATGATATCTAATAAAATTCATTATTATTTGTATGTGTGTGTGACTATTTTGGTGTTGAATGATGGATTATCACATGGCACAGTATTGAAATTTTGTAGTATTGGTGTATGAAAGCTAACTTAAATATCTTTCCCAGAAACCCAGAGGGACATTGCCCGGTCTACAATACTGTGCACATGTAATCAGTGTATCAGGCACATTGCCTGGCCTATAATACTGCGTACATGTACTTGGCATAGTAGGGGCATCGTCTGGTCTAAAATATTGTGTACGCGGTGTACCATAGACAACAATATATATTGTTGAGAAACACACATTTGTGTACGGGACTGAATCCCGAATGGGTAGAACCAGTTCGCTCATCTTTGGTACCTATGAAACTGACTGACTTGTTGCATGTGCGATTGTCAGCTGAAAGCTTCTGTGTGGGTCTCAGGTTCACATGTTGAGAACATTGAGTAGATCTAGACATTGTAAGGGTAGAGCTACAGACTAAGGTCCACATATGATAATGAAGTCTACATTGTTGAGAATAATTAAGTTTTAATTTAGGCAAATGAGCCTCTAGGAGCAATAGAGTGGTGGCTATTACACCTAGAGGCTATGCTATCTCTGCAGTTACTGTGCACTCTACACTTTGATTGACAGGTCCAGGCAAAGTAAACATTATCACAACTGGTCCAGTTGGTCAATGAAGGTGCAGGGGACGGGCAGTTGCAGAGAGAGCAGTTCATCTAGGTGTAATGGCAATGCCCCCTGTTGCTCCTAGAGGCTTACTTGCAAATATTAAAACTTTATTTTCCTCAGCAATGTGAAAACACATGAAAATGGGACCAACACAGATGACTTCAGCTGCCAAGCGCACATGTAACAGGTCAGCCAGTGTTATAGGTACACATCTGCTGATAGACACCCTTTAAATATGAATCCAGCAGTTTCCTCTCTCTGCTTGTCTTCAGCATCCCTTCCTTTTACTCCTCCTCCTACCTTCTCTCCCCTCCATAGATGTCTATGTAATCTGATCTTTCAGTGAGCAGGCAGCCTGTCTTTAATGCGATTTGATTAGAGCAGTACATTGAGAGTTAATATAGAGGATGGATGAGAAGGTGAGGAGTCTGGTGAGATGAGAAGGAAGCATCTTTCTTTAATGAAATACAGTATATTACAAAGTTTCCTATGTTTATGTGTAACATTCATTTAGAGAAAAATAAAACAACCGTTACTGTTTAAATATAGGTCACAACCCCATAGTACCCCTATTAACACCATCATAGTGATCCCATTAAAAGTGTCAGTGCACGTATTGATATATTTAATAGGGGTTGGAGGAAAGGTTTTAGTATTTCAGAACAAATGCACAGCTTCAGTTCACGCAGCCATAGAATCAAATGATCAAATTCTGTTTGCCAGCAGTCACCCAAAGCATGAGCTCACTACATACAGTATATATATATACAAAAATCAGCCTTAACTATTTATGCCTTAAAAATAAATCAGCCTTAACTATTTATGGTCAGGGCTAGGAGACCGGAGCGTGGAGCCCCTAACCCGGACCATAGTGGCTGAGGTGTGCTGGGAGCCACGTACGTGGGTATGCCAAGAAAGGGGGCAAGAGACTCAGAATAGATGCAAAATATTTACAGAGCTAGAGTACAAAACGCCTGCAAAATTTCTGCCTGGGGATTTGGCACGTACCTGGCAAAACAGGAGGAGCGCCAGCGCCCCATAGACCGGAATATGTGGGCCGGAACATTATGCTGGGATGCGGCAGAGGCTGCCCCTATTCGAAATGAGTGGCCAGAAATTCCTTTAGGATCGAGTCCCATGCCCTGAACCAGTGAACGGATGTATGCGATGAATTTGGAGGTGGAAAGGAGTCTTGCCCTGCAGGGGAGCAGTGGGCTGTCCGACGGGAGAGCAGAAAGGAGTGACAGTAACTGTTGGAGGACCTGAACTGGACACCACTAGTTACCTATGGGGTAGAACCTAACTTCCGTTGGAGGACCCGTTTGACTGGTTTTGGTAGTAGGCAGGTGGAGGATGAAATGTTTGCTGACCCCTACCAGGTGATGTTTTTGAAGGAAATTCTTCTGCCCAGGCCCAACTGAGAATTCCCCGGGCCTGAGGAAGACATAAAACCCGAGGTACATGGCTGCTTTTAAAACCAGACTAAGAGAGTGCCCAAAAGGACAGTTGTCTAGGGCCAGCGAGAGAGCCGGAACAGTTCACCGGAGACTGGTAACCTCCGGACCCGAACTCCCCTTTTTCCCTTCTCCAGGCCCCTGAGAGCTGCTTTAACGATTCGTATGGAGAGAATAGAGCCCCCCGCTGGAATAGCTAGCATGCAATGGTGTTGAAGCCCTGCGAGGTAAAGCTTGATGGTATTGGGTGAGAGACCCAGCTGGGAGTTGCAATATGCGATAAATGCCAGGAGACAGTAGGCCTGGGCGATCCAGGAGACAACAGACCTGGGCGATCCAGGAGACAACAGACCTGGGCGATCCAGGAGACAACAGACCTGGGTGATCCAGGAGACAACAGACCTGGGCGATACAGGAGACTACAGACCTGGGCGATACAGGAGACAATGGACCTGGACGATACAAGAGACAACAGACCTGGGCGATCCAGGAGACAACAGACCTGGGCGATCCAGGAGGTGATGGACCTGGGTGATCCAGGAGACAACAGACCTGAGTGAACCAGAAGACAAACGGACCTGGGCGATCCAGGGAAGATGGACTGAACGTTTCAGAAGCTGAGCACGATAGAACTGAGAACCGATAGCGAAAATTAGCCCCTGAACGGTACGAGGGGTGGGCCCCGTGGATGGGTGACTTGGCATGATGGTTGGCATGAAATTGGTAGTCACCGGGATGAGTGACCAAGGCTTCACCCCAGGTGAATGTGTACCCCAAGTGCCACTGGGCCGGGAGCCTCCCGACCTTGTGGGTTCAAAATAGCGGCATGTGAGGATGAAGGTAACCTGACGTACCCGTGGCCTGGCCTGGCGATCCTGGGAGATATGTCTGAGCTGACCGTGGCCTAAAAGGACCTGAAAATAAGAAACCCGAGCTGGGTGGCTAACTATGACAAAAACAGGCATGATACATTAATGAGCGGACCCTTACCCTGCTGGCTGACTAATTGGAAGCAGGAACCCGGTGCAGGAAAATAGAACTGTTCAGGTAAGCTGATATGGAGGAGGACGCAGTTTTTTTTTTTTTTTTAACCCTGTACCAGGGAATCGGACCCGAACGCTGAACTGGCTGATCTGCGGCGGGAATGGGAATGCCCATGCGGTGGTGCGGGGCAAGGCCGAACTTAAATATATAGAGATGTGCTGACAGACGAACCAGTGCAGGTTGGGGCGGAGCGTGCATAGACCTAAACTGACCCTAGCCGGACCGCGGATATGCTTCCCCCGGCGACATGCGTAGAACGGAAGCCGCATTTGCTTCAAGCACGCTTACCAGATTGGGGATCCAAGTGCTCTGAAGCCCGGCGTACCGGACCCTGTGCAAAAGCAGACCTGGTGCCAAGAATGCTGCGATCAATGCATGCAGCAGGGAAGGTGCCACAAGACCACCACAGCTGCACTCCAACAGTGTTGCACCGACTGTACCCTAGCTGTGGGTATAAGCAGTGTCAGGTACTCGTTTCCCCTCCAGTGTCATCATTTATATAAAACATGAACAAACCATAAACTTTCTGTCATGAACGCAGCCGAGCTACACCTCACATCTGGTCCAACTCTTGAGGGGGCAGTAGCCGCCAATATTTTTATAACAAAGCGTTGTCCCGGCAACCTGGACGCCGGGCTGCGGAACCCGGAAGTGAGGTAGGGGAGCTGACGTCAGCCGCACAGGAACGTAGGAGCAAGCGGCTCGCAAGTGGCTCGTGGTGTGGAGAGCCTGGAGGGGAGCGGCCTTAAGAATAAGAGGCCCCTCCCACAAATACAGGCTGATAAATCAGCCTTAACTATATAAATATATATATATATATATATATATATATATATCTTAGTAGAAAAAAAGGCAGTGGAGGGTGGTACCTTTGATTATTACTTATTATTATCATTTTTTTATTAGCATATGGACCCATAGATTGTGTATAGAACCACTCCCTTGAATTGGGATGTGGCCCTTAGTCACATAAATGTGACATTGGGACTTCTCTCCCTAATAGGGTAGGGGACTGCTTTGTGGGAGATACCCGGGCGGTCTCCTTGCCCCTTGGGTCTATTTATAGGGGTTTCCATTGTTAGATGAATGACAGTAATGTCAGCGTCCGACACCTTATTGGTGCGGGTCGCAGCGATCTGTTTATTCTAGATGGGTTGGTGACTGATATTCATTTCAGGACATCTCCCCCCTACCAACATGGATTTCCTCCATTAGTTGTATTTGATCACTACAAGGTATGCATGGAACATGATTTGTTTTTGGTCACCTAGGTGACCAATATGTTGATACGGCACATGCTGGCTGCGTAATTCTATGGGCAGACGCATGCGCTCTTAATATTTAATAGACTGCGGCCATCTTTACTGTGGTTTCTGAGTTCTTCCTTTGTAATCCCGTATCTTGCGTGGGTGCAGATGGGCGGCGCATGCGCGCACCATGTTTCCTGATGCCGAATTAGATCTCGTGAGTTTCGTGAGTTTCCAGATCCTGGTGAGACTTGCCTATGGACTAGATGGGTTGCTGCTAGATGGGTTAATAAACCATCCACTTTTTTTCACGCTACGCTGGAGTGCTGCCTTTTTTTCTACTACTATTAAGTGGACCCTTGTCTCTGGTCTAGCTGAAGGATTTGCACACAGAATAATGGCACACTTTGGCAGGAACTTGACAGGCTAGGAACTTTTTGCTCAGGCACCTTCCCATGGAGACATATAAGCCCCATATGCATGCTGGCCCATTAATAGTGCACCCTATGGGAGCATTCATAAGCCAGAGTGGTAGGAAGTAGTCAGTGATGAGCATGAGTGGTGTGAAAAGTAGTGCAGTGGGAGTACACCGGCAGCCATTGGGAGGGGGAGATGCCAGAGGACATGGACTTCCTGCATTACAATTAGAACTCTATTGTAGTGGCAAATTAGTTATTCAGTGTCAATACTTCCCTGTGGACATTATATATTGTCTAAAATATATTCGTTTTGGGTTGAAACAATTATAGAAACAGTGCTTGATCCCTGCTGGTCCAGTGACAAAACAGTAGATCCAGTACCAAAATGCTTTGCTTAATCAATCCTAGTCCAGCAATAAGAGATTCCTTGTTTTTGTTGATCCTCTAGTATAACAGATGTTGGAGTGTGTGTGTATATATATATATATATATATATATATATATATCTCCCTATCATCTATTATCAACAATGGTGTGATCATGTGTTACCTGCTTCCAGCTTTTTATCAGAGATCTTATCACCCACTATCCCCTGTAGACAAGACCCTGCTTTCAATGTATATAGCACAAGCTGAAAAGCAATAGGAGGTGTGAGGCTTTTGGCAGGGCTCAGTGGCCAGTGTAAAAATTTGAATATTTCGTGAAAATAAAACAATAAAATAACTCCCTGACAATAGATCCCTTTTAAATGTAAAACTAAATGGGTCATACAGTTTGTAAATCTGGAGAATGAAAAATGCCAGCTATAGTTTTTACTGGTTATCCATTGTATTTCCATTGTACCTCTTTTTAATGTTCGAATCCTGGATTAAAGGAATATTTTCCATTGCATCCTGGAACTGATTGTGTCAATTTTTTTCTTTCTTCCTACTGATTAGGCAGATTCTCATTTGTGCAGATGGAAAATGCTTATTATGCTGATAGTGTTCTGCATTGTTAACGAAGATTATTAGACAGAATTGTTAAAATGCCTCTAGTGTAATTGCATAGGTGACATGGTAAACGGCAGAGATAAATGATGATCATGATTCTGCTGTGTGATACACTGAGATTTATTAGCACAGAGAAAAGAATAAGTAGTGCCTTTGATTATCATTATTATTATAATTATTATTATCATCATTATTGCTAGTACTAATATGGTGTATTTATACAGATTTCATTTAATGATTGTCATTATTCAGTCACTAGGGACTGAATGACCAAAACACTGACCAGTGATATACTTTCTAAACTTAAGAACTTGGGCAGGCCCTGTATACAGATGTAGCATTTGTGTGATATCATGTCAGAGCACATTATCACGTCACAAAGCCTTTGAAAGACATTGAAAAGGTCAATTAAAATATTATTAATTATTCCATTATTCCATTATTAACTTAACTCGTTAAGAATCAAGATGATGATTGCTACATCGGTATGGGGTAAAATAACAAAAAAATTGATACTCATCCCCTTTCTCCCCTCCCCTTCCTCAGGTGAGCTCTGGCCCTCTTGCTGGGGATGTCATCTTCCTGGCTGCAGTGATGGCATTCTGTGCATACAGATCGCAGCTGCAGCCAATCACTGGCCTCAGCAGTACACAGAACATCACTGCTGAGGCCAGGAAAGCAAACAGCAGCAGAGTACATCCTGGAAGAGTTCTCTGGCTCCTGCATAGCTGGATAGTGCCACGTGCCTGCTATACCCCTTGACTATAATGGGAATCGACAGGGATCCAGTCATTTGCCATATTAAATGTGGGATTCACATGGTCAAAAATTTCTGCATGCAATGGTCTTTGTCCGGCCAAATATCAGCATTTATGCCAGGGATTGGCCAGATCTCTGCCGGTTCATATTATAGTCAATGAGGTCTGGTGTAAACATGGCACTATCTGGCTATACAGAATCCATAGAACTCTGGCAGGCTGTTCTCTAAAGCTGTTTGCTTTCCTGGCTGCAGTGGTGATGTCCTGTGTACTGCTGAGGCCAGTGAGTGGCTATGCCGGATCCAGAAAACTCTGACAAGCTGCCCAGGCAGGATGATTGTGCCACATGTGTGAAAGTAGACTTAGCTCAAAACTTATTTTACATTTTTCATCTTACAACACAAGTGGTTGATGTAAGGGACATGCATTGCTTCTCAGAACTTCTTCAGTCTAGATCAGTGATCAGCAAACCACTGCTCACGAGCCACAAGCGGCTCTATAGATCCTTGAATGCGGCTCTTAGGTGCAGGCTCCCACATCATAGGCGAAAGACCAACCCCTCCTGCACTACAAACTACTTACCTGTGGAACACATTTGCGTTCCGCAAATCCGGAGAGGGCGTGTCACTAGTACTAACTAGCGCACGTGCATCTTCACACAGGAAGCTGCTGGACAGCTGGAGTAAGCGCCTTCACTTGCCTTGGACCTCCTTCCAGACGTCGGATCGTGCTGCGTAAGAAGAGGAAGTGACGAGGGGTAGTGATAGTTCCCGGGCAGGGAAATCTAACAGCACCAACACCCCTGCAGGCGCTTTCTGTGCTGTGAGTGTAACGTACAGGCAGCAATAGACTGAAGAGTTTTATTACCTACTTCTACAGGTGACTCATTTTGGCATCATCATTTTCATGGCATTTAAACAGCAAAAGTAATAAAACAGGCGTGCACACCTTGCACTGGCTCTGAAGACAAGTTGAATAAAAGTAAAACATGATGAAGATAAAATGAAATAATAATCAAGATCCAAATAAAAAAAGTACATATAAAAGTATGTAAAAACACACTCTATTAGTCTTCACTGGTACTGTTGATGCTATAATAATATAGAATCTTTATTATTAAAGGTGACCGTTCCCTTAAAGGGCTGTTATGGGACTAGACAATAATAATCTATGCACAGAATAGGCCAACAATGTTGTATCACAGAGCAGCCAACCCCCTTAGCTCCCAATGATCAGCAGACATTGTGACACTTCTTCTACTGCTGCATTTTCTTAAAGATGTTTTAATGATCAAGCATTAATGACCTAACCTAAGGATTAGGTGTAGTTCGTGGAAATTCCATTCTATTTCCCAAAAGGCTATATAGTTTCCTATCCTACCAAAAAATAGCTATAAAACAACATTCTGGATTCATCTCTACTAGGGATTAATTGCTTTATGGATTCCGTTACCACAAAACATAATGCAATTCCATGATGAAATGCATATCGGAATGCCTTTAGAGGCATTCCGTTACATATTCCATCATAATTGAAGTCTACGGGCTGCATAATGGACTCCTGCACAACGGAAACCATTATACCTGAACTCGAAGTTCAAAAACTGAAGTTCACTCATCCCTACTCTCTACCTGAAGATTAAATGGGTTGTAGGTCATCAATATGATATTAGGGTGGGTCTGACACCCTCAAACCCCTGCTGATTGGTTGTTTCTTTGTCACTCCACTGTGAAAAGTAGGCGCCAGAACTACACAGCTCCATCCATTTTGAAGTGCCAGAGCTGGTAAATGCAGCACTGCTCCCACTGAAATGAATGCAAGCACCAGCTCCATCCACTACACAAGGGACAGAGCTGTGTACTTCTGGCTCTTATGTCTGGTGCTAGAGCCACTACCTAACAGCTGATCGGGGGTGGGGGGGTGGGGTGAGGATAGATCGTCGAGATCAAAATTTTGAACAACCCCGTTAAGATTTTTGAACATCCTCTTGGCGGTCATGACAAGATATTATGATAAACCAGCTGCTTTGTTTCATTCTTTATGTCAGACGGATGCTAGCAATTGGGAAAGTTAATTTTCTTAGCTATGAGACATATCAAAACTTGATAAATGTCCTTCATTCACAAGTTTGACTCTTCCTACTTTGTAGACTTTTAAAACCACTGTAATCACTAACCATTATCCTGTAAGAAAGACCAAATTGTAGACATTAAAGCTGATTTATTTTTTGCAGGCACCATCAAGTGAAACAGAGCACTCCATTTATATTGTTATCAATCCCATGTAGCAATGTGAGCTTGCCTATATTTGGTAACACAAAGAGAGCATTTCCCGACAGGGCTTCCTTTAGCAGCCTGTAGTTCTTCAAGCTTTCTTGTTAAGTCTGCATTATTTCAATGTAAAACAATAAGCCCTTGAAGAAATATCACTTGCTTGGCAACTACCCACTTCAAGATAACAACTGACATGAGGACTAATTTGGTAATATAAAGTATTAAAACATGACATTTACGGTATCTCCTAATGTAATTGATGGAAAACATGCTGCCGCTCTCAGCTGCCTGTGGTATTTGCAAAGAGTCATCTAAGAAGAGTAAGCGGCTCATCCGTTAATTTCAGTTTATATCGCTGCAGCTCATCAAGTTGGTCTGCACAGCGTATAAACAGAGGGATGCTTTCTGCTCAAGAACTGCTAACACTTCTGTGTGGTTTCTGATAGAACATGTCAGCTCCTTGTCTTCTCTTCAAAGCTAGAGATTTTGAGGTTGAATTTTCTTCTTCTAAAAAATAATACTTGTTACTTCCAATCAGTAATGGTCAGACATAATATTATTTAAAACCCTTAACGGAAAACGTGAATACCAATGCTTATCTCAGTTCTTGAAGTTTATGTGTTGGAAGCAGGAGACATGGGTAAGAGTGAAGATCTAGGTGACTTTGACAAGAGCCAAGTTCATGACCCGAACTTGACCTGAACTCGAACCCCAGTGAAGTCAATGGGGAACCGAACTTTGGTGTACTAAAATGGCTGTAAAATAGTCATAGTAAGAGCTACAATGGGGGTAAGAGCAGAACAATTGCCCTGCAAACAAATGTGGATAGGGAAATGACTTAACCAACTCCCGACCGCCTAACGCAGGAATGCGTCCTGCGGACGGCCAGGTTATCCCTCCTGGACCCATATACGCGTCATCTCGTATGCGGCCCGTGCATGTGCAGTGCGGGTCGGAAAAAGGCGCACAAGGAGTTGGTCACCAGCCTGCCAGCCAATGATCAGCGCTGGCAAGTTGGTGACTTTTAAAAAAAATCGAACCACCAGCCATATAACACATTATATTTATAAATATAATGTGTTAAATAGCTTCTGTGCTCTTTGCTGGGTCCTTTTCGTCAGTTGGTCACAGCAGAGAGAACAGATCACAATGAGTACACCAAGCACTACACATTTAGCCCAAGATCACCCCCCCCATCACCCCAATTAACCCCTTGATCACCCCTGTCAATCACTAGTGAAAGCGAAAAAAGTGATCAGTGTAAACTGTAACTTTTTTTTTTTCACCAGTATTGACTGTTAGGTTTAGGTTAGTTTAGGCCCCTTTGGTAGGTAGCCCAGCCCACCGCACCGCAGTCACTGATTCGCTGATTAGCGTAGCGCTAATCAGCATTGGTACTTTATAGTATCTGTAAGTGATCAGAACTGATCACAGTCAAATCAATAATAGTATTAGTGTCACCTTAGCTCGCCCTCCACCAAAAACGCAGTGTTTGCCCGATCAGACCTGATCGGTCGCCCACACGTGCGTTCACCCACGCCCGCCCCGCCGCAGTGACAAAAAAAAATTCTTTTTTTTAATCACTGCACAATCACTACACAAGCGCTGCGGCGATAAAAAAAATCAGTTTTGATATTTTTTTATCAATCGCAGCGGCTTCCTGTACTTCGCTACACTCCCATTTGTAAGACAGGCTTGCTTTTTTTCTTGGGTAGTCTCAGGGAAAAAAAAATCTCATTACCCGTATGCTCACTATAAGGAGAATAGCAGAAACTCCTAATACTGGCCATACATGTAATGATTGCGGAGACCCTCAAATGCAAAGACAGTACAAACACCTCACATGTGACCCCATTTTGGAAAGAAGACACCCCAAGGTATTCGCTGAGGGGCATATTGAGTCCATGAAAGATTGAACTTTTTGTCACAAGTTAGCTGAATGGGAGACTTTGTGAGAAAAAAAAAAAGTCAATTTCCACTAACTTGTGCCAAAAAAAAAATCTTCTATGAACTCATCATGCCCCTCACGGAATACCTTGGGGTGTCTTCTTTCCAAAATGGGGTCACATGTGGGGTATTTATACTGCCCTGGCATTTTAGGGGCCCTAAAGCATAAGGAGAAGTCTGGAAACCAAATGCCTAAAAATGCCTTGTGAAATCCTAAAGGTACTCATTGGAATTTGGGGCCCTTTGCGCACCCAGGCTGCAAAAAAGTGTCACACATGTGGTATCGCCGTACTCAGGAGAAGTAGTGCAATGTGTTTGGGGTGTATTTTTACATATAGCCATGCTGGGTGAGAGAAATATCTCTGTAAATTGACAACTTTGTATAAGAAAATGGAAAAAGTCGTCATTTAAGGGGCTCTTAATTCCAATGAGTACCTTTAGGATTTCAAAGGGCATTTTTACGCATTTGGATTCCAAACTACTTCTCACGCTTTAGGGACCCCTAGTATAAATACCCCACAAGTGACCCTATGTTAGAAAGTAGACACCCCACGATATTCTGTGAGGGATATGGTGAGTTCATGTAAAATTTTATTTTTTGTCACAAATTAGTGGGAATATGAGACTTTGTAAGAAAAAAAAAAAATCCATTTCCGCTAACTTGTGACAAAAAATAAAAACTTCCATGAACTCACTATGCCCATCAGCGAATACCTTAGGGTGTCTACTTTTCGAAATGGGGTCATTTGTGGGGTGTTTCTACTGTCTGGGCATTGTAGTACCTCTGGAAACATGACAGGTGCTCAGAAAGTCAAAGTGAGTAAATAAATTTTTTTGCACCATAGTTTGTAAACGCTATAACTTTTACCCAAACCAATAAATATACACTTATTCCATTTATTTTTATCAAAGACATGTAGAACAATAAATGTAGAGAAAAATGTATATAGAAAAGTAGTTTTATTCGAAAAATGTTACAACAGAAAGTGAAAATGTCATTTTTGATTAATATCAAAAAAAGTAAAAATGTCAGCAGCAATGAAATACCACCAAATGAAAGCTCTATTAGTGAGAAGAAAAGGAGGTAAAATTCATTTGGGTGGTAAGTTGTATGACTGAGCAATAAACCGTGAAAGTAGTGTAGTGCAGAATTGTAAAAAGTGGTCTGGTCATTAAGGTGGTATAAGCTAGGGGGCTGAAGTGGTTAAAATAACATAGCATATAAAAAAAATAAAAAATTATAATCGTGAACTAGGAGGCAGAGGTCAAAGTGGAGTAGAAGATTGAGTAGGTGGTAGACTTGGCAGTGTAGGTGGAAGCGGCGGGGTAGGAGGAGGAGATAGCCAAGGCAGTTTTTTTTTTCCCCTTTATTTATTTTTTACAAATTTGGGAAGGCCCCAAAACATTGGGAAATGGAAAAGAGAATGCAAAGAGAAAGTGCGCTGGAGTATAACAATGGCTATGTGCGGCCGGTAGACTTGTCTTTTCAGCACAAGGTACGGACAAGTCCTGTGAGATTCATGCCTGGTTCATTTTAATGAACGTGAGTTTGTTCACATTGGCTGTGGACAGGCGGCTGCGCTTGTCTGTGATCACCCCCTGCCGTGCTAAACACACGTTCAGACAATACACTGGCTGCAGGGCTGGCCAGCACCACCACGGCGTAAAGGGCAAGCTCAGGCCATGTGTCCAATATGCAGACCCAGAAGTTGAATGGGGCAGACCCATCAGTCAGTACATCTAGGCATGTGCACACATACTGCTCCACCATGTTGCTAAAATGCTGCCTCCTGCTCAGATGTTCCATATCAGCTGGTGGTGCTGGTTGTTTTCCACATTTCGGCAGCACTAACCCTCCCTTCTAAGATGCTTGCGGTGCCCCAGCAGAAGTGGCGATTTCTTCCTCCTCCTCTGCCTTCCACTGAGGCCCCAGTGTGTTGTGGAAATGCCATCAGCAGCGCGTCTACCAGCGTGCGCTTGTACTCGCACATCTTCTGATCATGCTTCAGTGATAGAATTAAGGACAGCAAGTTGTCCTTGTAGCAGGGGTCCAGCAGGGTGGCCACCCAGTAATCAGCACTGGTTAGAATGTGGGCAACTCGGCAGTCGTTGCGCAGGCACTGTAGCATGTAGTTGCTCATGTGTGCCAGGCTGCCCAGAGGCAAGGATAAGCTGTCCTCTGTGGGAGGTGTATCGTCTGTGTCCTCTGTATCCGCCCAGCCATGCTCCAGTGATGCCCATGAGGTGCTTTGGGTACGACCCTGCTGTGAACACGGTTCCTCCTCCTCCTCCAGAACTGTGCCCTGGCTAGACAATTGTGTACCTGGTTCTGTTGGTACAGGAACCCACCCTCCAAGCCACTAGTGAATGACTTGCCTGATAACCGTGGAAATGATCCTTCCTGTGCCACATCCTCTTTCATCATCGCCTGAAGTGTTTTTTCAAGGAGACATAGAAGTGGGATAGTAACGCTGACGACGGCGTCATCGGCACTGGCCATGTTAGTGGAGTACTTGAAACAGTGCAACACAGCGCTGTTCTGCAGAGCGACTCACCTGTGCGTGCTGCAGCTTAAACTGCACTGTCACCTGCTGCTGCTCGCACAGTCTCTACAGCATGTGCAAGGTGGAGTTCCAACTTGTGGGTACGTCGCATATGAGGCGTTGAGCGGGAAGGCCAAAGTTACACTGCAGCGCAGACAGGCGAGCAGCAGCAGGGTGAGAACGCCGAAAGCGCGCACAGACGGCCCGCACTTTCTGCAGCAGCTCTGACATATCCAGGTAATTTTTCAGGAACCTCTGCACCACCAAATTCAGCACATGCACCAGGCAAGGGGTGTGCGACAAACTGGCTAGGCCCAGAGCTCCTACGAGATTTTGCCCGTTATCGCACATCACCAGGCCGGGCTTGAGGCTCAGTGGCACCAACCACTCATCTTGTTCCATGCCCGTCCACAGCTCCTGCACGGTGTAGGGTTTCTGGCTGTGCTGAAGCTGGTGGTGTAGTTGTTATGCTGACCGAATGAGAAGGCAGTAGAGGAGGAATCGAAGTAGGAGGCAACGAGAAACGTCTTGCAATCCTCAGTGGCGGAAGGACATGCGCCAAACTGCTATCTGCATCAGGCCCAGCCGCTAATGCATTTACCCAGTGTGCAGTTAGGGAGATATAACGTCCCTGCCCGTGCTTACTGCTCCACATATTGGTGGTTATGTGGAACTTGCCACAGATGGCGTTGCACAGTGCACACCTGATTTTGTCCGCCACTCGGTTGTGCAGGGTAGGGATGGCTCGCCTGGAAAAGTATTGGCTGCTGAGAACCACGTACTGTGGAACAGCCACCGACCATAAGGTTTTAAAAAGTCTCCCTTTCCACCAGATGGAATGACAGCATGTCAAAGGCCAGGGATTGCTGGTGGGTAGGGGGTAGTGATGAGCATGAGGTGCCATATTCGATTTCGCGATATTTTGCGAATATTCGATTGAATATTCGTCATATATTCTTCTAAATCGAATATTCGTCATTATTCTATATATTGCGAATGTTACGCAAATTTATATTCGCATCGCGAATTAAACTTAGAGCTGAGTTCCTAATGGTTGTAACTTGTATTGCTAGAATTGACGAAGATAACGAATATCACGAAAATAGCAGTATATTCTCAATTTTCATTATATTCTGGCAATACAACCATTAGGAACTCAGATCTAAGTTGAATTCGCAATGCGATCAATATAAAATCAAATGCGATCAAATTTGTGAGATCGTGATTCTCACATCCGACAGTACATTTTAGCATGGAGGCGTTCCCATTGGGATGGGGACGCTCCATGCACACAGGAAGTCGGCAGAAGCGGCAACAGGCATTAAATGGAGCGGGCAGGGAGCCAGGAATCCTCCGGACAGGTAAGATCAGCTTTTGGGAAGTGGGAAGACATCCAGAGAGCAACAAGGATTAACAACTAAAAAAATAAAATAAAACACGAATATTCAAAATTGCGAATATATAGTGCTATATTTGCAATATTCGCGATAAAAGTTCTCTATTCGAATATTCGCACTCAACACTAGTAGTGGGTACTTGTGGATGGACATCTTAACGCTTTCATGGGACATTGTGGAGATGCTTGGTGATGCAGGTGGTGGCGTTGCAACCACATCCTCTGTTTGCTGGGTGGCAGGTGCCACTGTCACTACAGAGGGGGAGGAAGAGGCCGAGACTGCAGCTGAAGAGGGAGCAGGAGGAGCCTGAGACCTTTCTTGGTTTTTGAGGTTTTTACTCCACTGCAGCTCGTGCTTTGCATTTAGATGCCTGGTCATGCAGGTAGTGCTCAGGTTTAGAACATTTATGCCTCGCTTCAGACTCCGATTGCACAGCGTGCAAACCACTCACGTCTTGTCATCAGCACATTGTCTGAAGAACTGCCACGCCAGGGAACTTCTTAGAGCTGGCTTTGGTGTGCTCAGTCCCTGGGTACGGTGGGCAGTAGCAGGCATACTGGCTAGGGCACTGCCACTCTGCCGGCTCCCTGCTCCCTCTTTTGCTGTGCGGCTGGCGCTGTGTGACCACCGCCTCTTCCTCTGAACTGCACACATCACCCCCATGACCTTGATTCCATGTGGGGCTTAGGACCTCATCATCCTCCACATCATCTTCCACCCACTCTTCACCCCTGCCCTCCTTGCCGGTCTGCACACTGCAAAAAGCCGCAGAAGTTGGCACTTGTGTTTTGACATTATCAGGGACATGCTGCAGTGTCCACATCCTGAAACATAAGTGATGCACTCAATCTCTTCCACTTCTGGAGCAGGGATAGGTGGATGGCCCACAGAAACCCTGCCAGCAGAGTCATCAAAAAGCATACGAGACTGCTGCATGACTTGAAAAATTTGAATATGCCAGGTTCAGACTGCTTGGCTAATTTGCAAGGGGGTGAGGTGAAAGATAGAGGCCCATGGGCTGCAGGTACCAACTCTGCAATTACTGCAGGGGACCAGGTGGAAGACAAAGTGAAGAAACTCGAGGAACTGTCAGCCACCCAATCTACTACCGCCTTGTTCTGGCCTCACCATTCGTACACCGGGATTCAGGCCTACAAAATAACACTGAACGTTCTGTCGCCTATGTGCACCTGAGGAA
Organism: Bufotes viridis; assembly: GCA_033119425.1. Lineage (NCBI taxonomy): Eukaryota > Metazoa > Chordata > Amphibia > Anura > Bufonidae > Bufotes > Bufotes viridis. Next base: position 60,907,687 of record CM065592.1, on the reverse strand, counting down.
AGTGTTTTATTTTGGCTTGTAGCTGGCACAAATCATCCACGTCCTCTCCCTGCAACAGGAGCTTCACCAACACCAGCAGCACCACGACCAGGGCCATGTTCCTTATTTAATGCTCTCCTTATTCTTTGAGGTCAACCACCAAACTAACAGACAGATTAACTATATTCATTTTCTTGTCATGTATGCAGTGCAGCTGTACCTCACACCAAAAATGGGTATATGTCACCCACCGATCTAACAGACGGATTAACTATTTTAATTTCCCTGTCACGGATGCAGCGCAGGTGTACCTCACACCAAAAATGGGTATATGTCACCCACTGAAATAGACAGATTAACTATGATATTTTTGTTTCAGGGGTACAAAGATCGGGGTTTGCACCCACAAGAGAATTGCTATATGTCACCCACAGATTTAACAGCCAGATTAATTATTATATACAGTATATATATTTTTTTGGGATGCAAAGCTAGTGTATAGCACCCACAAAAAAAATCACTATAGGTCACCCACAGAATAAATAGCCATATGAAATTCCTAACACTCTCCCTCACTTCAGCTGCCTGCTTCCTGTCCCTGCACTACTCAGAGCTGATGGGAGGTGTTACACATGATCCAGCTTGTATAGAGGCTGGGTCACATGATGCACCGGAAAATCACAGCCATGTCTTTACTAGGTATGGCTGTGATGGCTTCTAAGTGCCCACAGCTTAAAAGTTTGTTGATTGGCCTTTCAATAAGATTTATTAAATGCCCGAACAGTACACCAATCTCAAACCCGAACTTTTGCTGCAAAGTTCGGGTTTGGGTCCGGGTACCCGAACTTTGCAGTTCGTGTTCGCTCAACACTACTTGTGAGGTGTTCCCAGTACTCAGTGGTTAGAACCTAGAAAATTTCGTCCACGGAAGAAGAAATTGTCAACTAGTGAAATGGTCGTGGCCGCCAACGTTTATTCATGAGTGTGGTTAATGAAGACTGGCTTATTTGGTCCAGTCCCACAGAAGAGATATTTCAGTATAAATTGCTAAAAAATTAATACTGGCTATGGTATATAGTAAAGGTGTCAGAACACAGAGCATTGCAGCTTGCTGCTTTTGATGCTATGTAGCTGCAGACACGTTACGCTACTTTCACATCTGTGTTTTTGCTGGATCCGTCAGGGATCAGCAAAAATGCATTCGGTATATAATACAACCATCTGCAACTGTTCACAACCGATCTGGTTGTAGTATCTCCCAAATGAACAAGTCGGCACTAAATCCATTGTAAGTCAATGGGCGCCGGAACCTTTTTTTTTGTGTGTCCAAAAAAACGGATCCGGCACCATTGACTTTCATTGTGTTTCATGCCGAATCCGTCTTGCTCAGTATCCCCAAAACCTTTTGTGTGCGCCATGGGAACACAACGAAATGGAACGTAAAGCATTCTGGTGCACACTGTTCCCTTCAGTTCAGTTTTGTTCCATTAACAATGAATAGGGACAAAACTGAAGCATTTTCCTCCATTTTTGAGATCATATGACGGATCTCAAAACCGGAAAGGAAAAGCGCAGTTTTAAAAGTAGACTTAGAATTTTCAGGCTGACCCGTGTTCACCACTGGGAGCACCTACAATGTCTACATAGTCATCAGAACTAGTCCATGGAGCAGTGGAAAAGGGCCGCCTGGTCTGATATTTGACATCATATAAACTGGTACTTGTGTTTTGCTTACCTGGGTAAGAAATGAACTACTGTATGTAAAAAAGGGCAAAATACTGCTGGGGGTCCTTGGGTCCTGATATTCATGTGGTTGTTATTTCAAATATAATCAACTAAGTTATCCAACATAAATATCCCAAATGTAAAGAAGTAACTGCCCCTTAAAGGGGTTGTCTGGCCTTTAAAGGGAATCTGTCAGTACATACCTGTCAATGAAGCCATCCCACTGTGTAAATGTGTGCTTTCCCACCGAATACAGTGGACTTACTACTATCTTGATTGGTGGTCCAAGAAAAAAAGTGTGTTTTTGTAATATGCTAATGATCCTCTGGTGCAACAAGGGTGTTGACTTTGCACCCAGAGGCTCCACTCATTTTCCCAGCTGGTAGCACCCCACGACTTTGACTGACAGGGCCAGGTAGTGTAGATGTAATCGTGCCTGGCCCTGAAATCTTGTGGCTATATTTCATAGCTGTGCTCGGACTCCCACTTCATTAATTCTCCTTGGGACTAACAAAGACTATCAAATTAGTACTGTACTTCACTATCTCCAGCAGTCCCATAGAGTATGAACTGAGTAGCAGCGCGATTTCTTGACTGCTGCTTCTTTTAAACGGGGGACTTGTAACCCCCCCAGTCTTGTGATTATTGGGGGTCCAAGCGCTCAGACCTCCTGATTTTAAAACATACTGAGTAGCTGCTTGTAGCACTGTCTGCATAACCATAGTCTTAAATTGAATTGAGTGTTATCCAGTAGGTAAGTGGTGACTGAAGGTATCCATAATTTTGTTATTTGACTCTATGGCTACTCAGGTAATGAAAGGGTTTGTATCATGACTGATTTTTGTCGCTAAATCTTCCAGGTTGGTGGGTAAGCTTACAGCCCCACATGAATCTATGTACAGTACTCAGCTCTAGTGATGACTTTATGCATGCACATTATGTGTTGTATCATAAAGGCCGGCCAGGTAGAGAAGGATTGTGCCGCTGCAGGAGGAAACAGGCAAGGGAGACAATAGGCAGAGGGATATGGTTCTATGCAGGGTTGGCCATCATAAGGATATACAGTACACTGGTGGCTGTGTCTAAGGGAAGTCTATTGGTAACTAAAGAGATGTTGGAATCCTTGTTTTGCCAAATTTGATACAAAGAGCACTGATGTACCACGAGACAACTCCTTTAAACCTATGTCACAGTGACTACCTGCTGCGGTGACTAGGGGAAGCCTACTGCTTACAGTTTTATATTGCTCCTTTTCAGTTCAGCAATGGTTGCATCTGTAGTTAGCTCCTCCTAGTGGTGGCAGCCTAAAGAAATGCTCTTCTATACAGATCTTTAATTAAGCACAGAATTTTGGACCTAAAAATTAAATTTTGCACCCGGCATAGTCATCTTTGTAGAGCTCTCATTTGGGCTGGCCTATTCTAAATTGTTGACGTGTCATTCTAGCACATGTGAGCACAGAGGCCAGAAACTGGTCATGGGACTAGGCCACTACGGTCCATCGGGACCAGAAGCAATCAGGCGTGGACAGCTGAGTGTTTTTATTAATTGGGCACTGGTTGTGACCATTGGAGTTGTCAGCTCCAAGGCCGGAAAACCTATTTTATGTCTGTTTATAGCTCATGTGAACATACACTATTCAACAGTGCAGATAAGTGACTGGTACTAGCATTGTAATCCAAATATAGTACTATAATACTGAACAGGAATATCGGTTTTGTGTCAGCGAGTCAACAGTAAAAGCTTAGATGAGATGCATGGAAGGTCTCATCCATGTTCCTTTCTGAACATTTGAAGTTTAATGTATCAGTAGGCGGCTGCTTAATGCATAAGTAATAAAGACCGTGCCCTGTGCTTCCACTGACTGCAGAATTCCAAGCTGCCAACTGCGTATAAACATCTATAGGACTAAGAGCAGGACCAAAAGGAGACAGACAAGATCATGCACATCTAAGGATGACACAATAACACCATATTAGCCTACATGATAATTAGTCATAATACCATTACTAATTTAATATATGATCATTTTGTAAAATTACATTGTCGACAATTCTTCGGTTCATACTGAACACAATAGTTACACACTGTGTGTATTGTATTGTATATTTTTGACTAATGGAGGACAATATATTTTCATATTCTTCTTACCTATTTATAATTAGATGGGTAGTTTTTCAAGATAATTCCTGCTCATGGATAAGGATGTAATAGAGGGGGGTCCCTAGAAAAAAAACTAAGATCTCTGGGATACTCAAGCTGGCCATGTATTAAAATTGTTGATAATTCATGATAGGCATAATGCAATAGTACATTTCTCCTGTAGTGGCCAATGCAAAAAAAACTTTCTCTGGTGCTGATCAACTGATCCCACTTCTTTTATTTTTTTATTTAAGGGTTTTTGCATATTAGTAGGATTTTTTAACATCATTTGATCTTGAAAATTAGGGTCCACAGTTTAGGTTTAGTAATAGCCCTGGATTATCTTGAGATCTGAGATTTGAGACAATTTAAGCCGGTTTCACACCACTGTTTAGTTTTCCGTTCTGTTCCATCAGAAGAATACACCCCCTTTAGCTGCATACATGTGCCTGGGAATGTGTACAAGAATTAACTGTCTGCACACGAAGACCAGCTTAGGTCACTTCAATGAGTGTTTACTACTTGGTCAGTGTCATCATGATGTTATAAAAACCATTACGTGGATAAAATGTGAGTGTACTTATAATTTATTTTAGTATCTATGTGACTCTGTGTGTTTTATTGCACACTTCAAGTTCTCTTTTTTGAAGTTTCTGAAATTGCTTTATTAATTTTAGATACTTTGTTTTTCTCTTCAATCTTGGTGCATCATCATAGCCATCTGTTATATCCATGCTTAAGGGCATAGCATCTCATGTCTGTGTAATTCTAAATTTTGATTATTGTGTTGTTTACTTTATATATTCCACATTCACTTAGTTTCTTTTGTTACTTTTTAAGCCAATCTGGGTGCAGAAGATCCATGCTTGGATGTTCCCAGATGCATTTTTTAAGGCAGCTGTTAATATCTTTTGTTTGTACCATCCAGTACATACTGATTATAACAAATGCCATGGTTATTACTGAGAGTTAATGTATTAGTTGCTGCACAAAGGTTTAAAGGACCATTAAACCTAGAAATAACTACAAGAAATAAAGTTCTCTCCAGTGTCGGTCTGCATAATTTTCTGCATTATCCTGACAAAAAAAGTTTTCTAGAAAAGAATATGGTTATTCTCCAGCTGATCTGCTTCATCTTTGGCTGGTGCTCAGGTATTCGGACTTATCAAAGAGAGTGGGGCTTAGTAATGTTTTGTCCCACTGCATACAAGGCTGAGGGGAGAGGCTACTGCTCCCAGCTATCCCACAGCCAGACACAGGACAGTGAGGAGGAGGAGGAAAGGGAAATGGCTGTGCTGCTGTGACACAAAAAGCGAAATGGTTTTATATTTCTCAGTTTTATTTGTACCATGAGACAAAATAGGATCAAGGAAAAGAAAGAGATGAATGTAGGAGTTAATGGGATATATTTTGTACCTTTTCTTTGTTTCTGTCATATTAAAGGGGTTATCCAAGTTCTATAATGCCCCCCCAACCCCAAAATCCCCAGGCCCCTCACAGAGGTTGTACTTACCAATATAGAATTTAGATAACCCCTTTAAGACTGATAATACATGAAAGAGCCCTTTGGTTTCCACCCGGTGCCTTCCAATGTTTTCCAGGTTTAGGAGCAAGACATGGGTGTTTGAAAAATGTAAAGTGTACCTCATAATAAGGGATTGTGGACTGCCCCTAAGGGCTTTTGATAAACATTAACAAAATCAATAATGGGGTTTAGCTAAGGGGGAAACCATGCGTGACCTAAAATGCAACTTTATGCACCAAAATGTGGCAACAATTATGACATAAAAAATCTGAAGAAATCTAAATCAACTAAAAGTTATCTTAAACTTTAAGACAGGCAAATGTATCACACTATGCATCATAATATCATATAATTCTTGAGCATTTCAAGGGAGTCTGTCTGCATAGAGCCTGGGAGGGGACAGCAGGAGAAGATGATAGTGGCAGTAAAGGCTGATGGTGGTGGTAGTAATACTCATTGTGGTGGTCCTCACTCTGGTGTTCCCTGGGCAATACAGTGGATGGAGGGGCATATCTTTCCTTTTCCATCGGGGCACACCCTATTCTCAGGTTTGGTTTGTCCTTGATGTTGCAGGAATTTGGGGTGCAAGGCAGGGCTCTCTGGTAGTGACACAATGCAACACTGGGACAATGTAGGTTATGATACCATGAAAAAATAAGGCCGTTCTTAGTAAAACATTTCAACTGTACTTTACTGAAACAACTCGGCAGATGGTTCACACAGGCACTTGTAAAGGTAGACAAAGTCAAAAGAGGTTGTCTCACTCCTGCCCTACAGGTGGGAGCCCTTATTCTGCCATCTGCTTTTTGTCCCTTTCCACATCATTTAATATCGAGGAGAATATGTCATCAGGAAAATCCAGCTCCACAATTCTTTGCATCTTGCTGACTTTTCTAGGACATGGAGACTTTTAATGATGATTTAGAAGAAGCAAAGAGGTTGTCTCACTTCAGCAAATGGCATTCATTATATAGAGGAGGTTAATACACGGCACAAACTAATGTATTATTATCCACATTGCTTCCTTTGCTGAGTGGATTAATTTTTCCATCATATGTTCTGCTCGCTTCCATGGTTACGTCCACCCTGCAATCGATCAGTGTTGGCCGTGCTTGCTTGCAAACCATGGGGAAAAGCACTAGCCTATGTGTACTCCCACGGTCTAAGCCACCAGAAAGGCCAGCACTTTTTCCTATAGTGTGTGAGCACGGCCACCACTAATGGGTTGCAGGGTGGTCATAATCAGTGTCTAATGAACCAAGCCAGCAAAGGAGGCAATATGGACAGTCACAATACATTAGTAAGTGGCTTGTATTAACTTTCTGAACTTTCTGCCATTTGCTAAAGTGAGACAAACCCTTTAAGACCTGGCCTCCCTAAGGGGTGCAGATTGAATGGTATTAGTTGGCATGCTGGCACCAGAATAATAAAGGCTTCCATCTTATTGGTATTGAATTACATATCTTAGTTTACGGCTGATGTAGGAATAAGGAAATGTAAGAATAAATAAATAAGACACAGAATAAGTCTCCCTGCACTCCTCCTGCAGTCTCCCTGTACTCTTTCTGCAATCTCTCTGAACTCTCCCTGCAGTCTTCCTGCACTGTCCCTGCACTCTCCCTGCAGTCTCCCTCTCCAATATTCCTTTATTAATCATTTTCAGCAACACTGTCTCTAGCGCATGAGTGCTTGGCACTTCTCTCCCTATGCTCAGTTCACACGACAATGGTGGAGACCGCATGGGATGAGCGTTTTATAGGACTGTGACATCGCAGGGGATGGCTGCATGGCATTATGTGTAATCTCACTTTCCCAGGCTTTCTACTTTCACTTTGTAACATGTGCAACCGCCATTTTAGGAAAACATTTAGAATCAAAGTTTTCCTAAACTTCGGACCGAAATCTACTTCAAAAGCTTCACCCCGCTCAATACTAATCAGTGTTATAGCCGATTGCTAACATTGCTATGGCACCATGTTTAAAGACCCTACTGCCAATTTTTTTAAATAAAGAAAGTGTCTCACTTCTTGATGTTTTACAGCAAACAATAAAATTCCAGTATTACCAGAGAATGAATTACTCTCAGTTTTAGAATCATATTATGCACACTTGTCAACTTTGTTTGTCAGCCAAGTGTTATTCTTTGCTAATGCAATATAAATGTAATATAAATTGAATTTGTTATTTGATCATGTATTTTTATGGCAATATGTCCATGTTTTTATTGTGATATCTATAGCATGCAGTGCTAGAGGGCACAGATTTCACTTATACAGGAGATAGAAAATATTTTTTTCTTATGTACTACTACTATATTAATTAGTTATATTATCATGCAGTAAAAATGTGTTCCAGATTGCGGGGCAGAAAGGAAACAGAAAACTATTACTGACAGTTGGTCAGGTCACTGGATGGAGAAGTAAGAAGGGAGGAAATTAATGAAGGGAGTAGGAGGAAGAGTAATGAGCGGCATTTCATTTGATAATTTTGTTTAAAAGACCATCGTGTAGCAGTACAAATTTAGTGTCCTAAAATGATTAAGCTAAAGTTGAAGGATGCCGCACAGATCACATTAATATAACAGCACGTTGCATTTCTTTCCTACAAAGAAAGCAAATTTGCACTAATGAAGACTGAAATAAAAAATGTAACACTTTAACATAATTTTCATTTTATTGTCTCATTTCAAGAGCCATGACTTTTTTCGTTTTCCATCAATATAGTCATACGAAGACTTGTTTTTGAGGGGTGAGTTACATTTTTAACTTCATTGGGGTATATATAATTTATTAACAACATTTTATTCATTTATTTTTCAGAGGAAAATTAAACAAGTTTTTCTTGCTGTAATACTTGCAGTTTACTGTATGGTAAAATTAAGGAGCTAACTTTATTCTATAAGTCAGTAAGGTTGTTTCACACTTTAATGCTTTTACACAATGAAAGTATATCCATTCTTATGTGCCAATGATGATGTTTCCATGGTCCGAACAACACTGATAGACTTGGAGCCACCAAGCCAAGTGCCAAACTCTGTCAATCTGTCTACCTATCCATATATAATAAATGAAACCTCATTGTGATGGCAAAAACCATTACTCTCATTTTTTTTCAGATGGAATGAAATTCTTATTGACACCATTTTGAGGTACATATAATTTATAGTTTATTTTTTATTCTTTAGACGGTGGTAAAAAAAAAACACAACTTATGTTAAACAGGTTGTTACGATTGTGGAGTACCCCATATTTATTTTGTAAGATAAATTAATAAATAACATAATGAACATTTGTGTCCTTTTTTTTATGGGGAACAGACTTTTTTTTTAAATAAAACTTTATTACACTTCAAAGTACTTTTTCTTGTTCCCTAGGAATCTTAAAGCAGCGATTATTTGAACGCTTCTATAATGCTTTGCAAATTCATAGTATTTCAAAGCATTGCTGCTTGTCAGTGTTACCCTGACAGGTAACTATTAGGCTATATCTATGTCTGTTTATGGCAGAAGTAGGGAGGGCATTGTTAGGCTGTCATTGTAACATATCAACCCCCCCCCCCATGCTAATGTATCATCTGGGGTCAATGAGTTATCAAAGGGAGCCCCCTCCCTCTGTCAAATACCTAAGATGCTGTTGTGACTGTTGACCATGGCATCTAAGACTTTAAACAATCAGAGAACAATTTTATTGGTCTTTATTAGGTTCCTTATGCCCATTAGGAACAGCCTAAGCATTTCAGCTGCACAGAGCATCTTACTGCAATCTTCTTTAGAAGTACCACCGTAAAAAGACCAGAAGCCATCTTCCCACAGGTCACCAGAAGAAGTCTGAAGTGAGAGTAACCCAGGGTTGGGCTGCAATATCAGTGCTTTTACTTTTAATATATGCCTGCTTTTGCTGAGGTTTGTGAGTATGGAGAATACATTGCTTTTACTTTTAAATTGTGCCTATGGTCTACACTATCTCCATTATTTTCTCTTAAGCTTGCAGAAAGGACCTCGAGTCTCTGTAGGAGAACCAGATGCCATCTAGCCACATGTGTGGATAAACACTATAGAAAGAGGTGATTCCAGACTCTTAAGGAGACTTTTCCTGTCTAAAATCCACTATTGATTGGTATTAGTTACACTGGAAGCTGTTCAGAAGTGTTTTTTTTCTAGTTGTGTGAATTAGGACTATATGGACTACCTGGCTACCATGTTCTTTTGGCTCCTTCTGAAATATAGACTTATATATTTTTTTTTGTTTAAACTAGATGCAGTCCCTCTTCACTGTACATGGCCCAGGGAGCGCTGAAGTAGGACAGCTGCCACTGTGAGTACTACTGCCATCCATCAGTACTACCATTCCCGTCTTCTCCTCTCATGCTTCCTACTGGGTCGCTGCACTTTGTGGATCCCACCAATGATAAAAAGTGTACTTGTTGGCTGGTGTTTCATGCTACAAATGTCTGGTTTCTAATATGTGCCATATATGGCATGGGTCTTTAGAAGATGGGAAGACTGTGGCTCTTAAGGAATACACATGGTCAGTAACAAATATCAGGTAGGCAGTGGAATTTAAACAATGATCTCCTTATACAAAGGAAGCTAATGTGCAGTACAAAAATGTTCCCTGTAGCATTGCATTACTCCCACCAACCTGACATAAGCTAGGACAGCTTCATGAGTTTGACTAAAGATCCAGCGTGAAATCTCGCGTGGCCTGTAATGACATCATACCTCACTGTGCACAGGATTTTGCGCGGGATCTTCAATCAAGATGGCGGTGGCAGACTCTTTTCACTCAAAGAATAAGTTAAGTATGATATTTTTTCTTTTTACCGCCATTCAGGGAAAATCGACTTGTTACCATGAATAATGAGGAAATTCGGCGTAGCAGCAAATCAAACTTTCCCAGAAAATTGGATCGAAGTCCACTTTGTGAACCTAGATTCGCATAACACTAGTTTAATGAAATGCTATGCTAATGATGTTTTGTTCTAAGGAATCCTCTTTTGGAGGCAAATTGTTCCTTCTGTGACCACCTCCTGAGTTAACTATTCTACAGATTTACAACTCTAATGGGGAAGAAGCCTTGTCACCTTTGGAGACTTAACTTTTTCTTATCCAAACGAAATCAGTGCCCCCTTGTCTTTTAACCCCTTAAGGACTCTGGGTTTTTTCATTTTTGCATTTTCGTTTTGCGCTCCATGCCTTCCGAGAGCCATAACTTTTTTATTTTTACGTTCAAATGGCCATATGAGGGCTTTATTTTTGCGGGACAAGTTGTACTTTCCAACGCCACCATTTAATATTGCATACGATGTAGTGGGAAGCGGGAAAAAAATTCCAAATGGGGTGAAATTGCAAAAAAAAACAATTCTACCACAATTTTACGGGTTTTTAAATTACGACGTTTGATGTGTGATAAAACTGACCATTTAGTTTTATTCTACAGGTCAGTACGAATCCGGCGATACCCAATATGTATAGTTTTTCTTGTGTTTTGATAGTGAAAAAATTCAAAAGTGGGAAATTTTTTTTTTTTTTTTGTCGCCATATTTTGACCCCTATAACTTTTTTGTAATTAAGTGTATGGCATTGTATGGGGGCTTATTTTTTGCGGGGCGATCTGAACTTTTAGTTGATACCATTATGGGGTGTGTAGGACTTTTTGATCACTTTTTATTTAATTTTTTTTGAGGAAATGAAGCGTTCAAAAATGGCGAATCCGCCATTTGGGCGCTTTTTTCCGTTTTTCTGTTTACCGTATGGGGAATATATTTTTATATTTTTATACCACGGGCGTTTTCGCACATTATGACACCCATGATGTGTATGTTTTAAAAAAAAATTATTATTTTATTTTAATTTTGGGGAAAGGGGGGTGATTTGAATTTTTAGGTTTTTTTTTAATTTTTTTTATTTTTTTTATTTCTTTTATTTTTCTTTTACACTGTTATATAGGTCCCATAGGGACCTATATAAATCAGTCATCTGATTGCTTCTAACATAAACTCCAATACACTTGTATTGGAGTTTATGAGGATTTTACTACTTTCCTATGAAGCCCTATTGCTAACAAGGGCTCCATAGGAAATAGTAAGTGATAGCCTCAAGCTGAATGAAAGGCTTGAGGCTATCCCTTACAGCGCTCCGATTCTCCCGATCACCACTAGGGGAGCCGGAGAGCTGCCGAAAGTTTTACTTCGGTTTAGCGCACGCAGATGCCGTGGTCAGGATTGACCACGGCATCTGCGGGGTTAAATGATTGCGATCGGCATCGCTGCCGGCCGCGATCATTAGCTGCGGGGGTCAGCTACAGGAAACAGCCGGACCCCCGCAGCGATCGCGCCCACAGAGGGCAGGAGCGGGCGCCATACTTAGGGATCGGACCCATGACGTACCCATACGTCATGGGCCTTTAGGGGTTTTTACATGGAACAGCTTTTCACCATATTTTTTTTTGTACTGGCCATTTCTATATCATGTCCCCTCTTAGACGTCTCTTCTCTTAAATCTAATTCTTTTAATTTTTCCTCATAACTAAGACCTTCCATGCCCCTTATCAGTGTAGTCATTCTTCTTTGTACTTTTTCCAGCTCAAGGGCATCCTTTCTATGGATTGGTGCCCAGAACTGAACTACATATTCCAGATGAGGCCATATCAAAGATTTGTAAAGGGATAATATTACATCCCTGCCCTGTGAGTCCATGCCTCAGTTAATACATGACAATATCTTGCTAGCCTTAGAAGCAGCTAATTGACATTGTATGGTGTTATTTATTCTATAATCTACAAATACACCGAAATCCTGCTCTACAAGTGACTCTCCCAGTGTTACACCTCCTAGGATATACTGTATGATACATGTAGATTATTACTACTCAGGTGCATAATTTTACAAGTATTCACATTGAACCTCATTTGCAAACGGAATGCCCAAAAACACAGAGCATCCGAGTAAGCTCTATGGACATCTTCCATAGACTGTACAGTACTACATAGCTTGGTGTCATCTGCAAAAATAGAAACAGTGCTATTTTTTCCATCCTCAATATCATTAATAACTAAATTAAATTATCAGGTAAGTATTATTTTTTTTTTGCACTTTATTGTTCATATCAGATGCCATGATCAGTTATTAAGGCAGCATCTGAGGGGTACAATGAGGGGGAGCGGCGCAATCGCTGCTCCCTGTCATTGCACCCTCTACTTACTAAGAAAATCGTTTTGTGACGAAGTAATTTGTCAAAGCGGATTTTTTTGGCAAAATTCGGCTAAGCAGCCGATTTTAATTATACAAGACAATTATCACAAATCACTAGGCTGTTTCCTTACTACCCATTGACTTAAAATCAGATGAACAATTCAGATGAGTAGAGATCTCAGAGGTCAGAAGCCTCACTTTTGGAGCATATAATAAATTTGCCACAAACATGGATGTTAAAGCAGAAACCTTTTAAAGAGGACCTTTCATCAGTTTTAACATAGGCTAATTATGTCAAAACCTTGTAGTGCGGCCCCCACTAATGCGATGTGTGTGTTTTTTTTTCAAACCCCCCACCCGTTTGTCCGCTGTGGAGCTCCGTTCTATATTGTACGAACTTGTAAACTTGCAACAAGGTGGATACGCAGTCTTCTGCTGTGGGTGTCTCCTTTTTCCTGGCTTTGATCGCGATCCAATTACAGTGGATCGCTCAAAGCCAGGAACCTGTGGCCAAGAGATGAGGAACCTGACCAGAGAACCTTCCTCTACTAACTCAGAATTAATCAGAAATTAATTTTATAAACTGAACAATTCCTAAAAGCAAGACCTAATACTAGACCCAAAAGTAGATGTTTGTTGTAAAACCACCATGCAATCTAAAGTATGAAGTATCCTCAAACAAACTTCAACCTAATTTCATCTTCCTCCTTTTTTAAGTATCTCTATATCATCTGCCTTCTCCCATGACAGTAATATATCTAACCCCCACCCCCTATCTTCTCTGGCATTTGTTCTTGGCCTCCACTTTCCTTTCTCCTAATAAAAAAATCACAACAACAGCACAATTTTGATTTCTGTTGCACTTCTCCACAGATCTATACTTATCATCCAGTGTTCCATCTGTGGAGTACAGTCCGTGTGATAATGGCCATTGTTAGTCCTTTGTGTGGACTGTTGTATATTTATTGTTAGTTCCGTCCTATTTATAAAATAATAGAAACCAAGTTGAAAACACAACGGGCGCAGCAGATAATAATAGGAACATCCCTGCCATTAACCTCCTCAGCTCTACTCGATGGAGCGTACTGCAGATTACTAGCTCCCCCTTTTGAAACTTGAACAGAAACAGAACATAAAACATAATAAATGTTCAACGTCTTATTTCTTCTCATTTAAATAATGCTAGAAGCATGTACAGTACGTTGCACATCCCAGGCAAAATACGAGGAGCAGAAGCAATAAGCCTGGTATAATGAGACAGAGTATTTTACATATTCAAACTTTTTATGTGAATTTCTTCAATTTGTTATTTAGCAACTAAATGTATGAAATATGTAGCTGTTTATTTCTGTTATACTTACTTAAGACTTTAAGACCTCTTTTAGGTTCCACAAAGGTAATATCTGCTGATCAGAGCGGTAAAATTTGTACCAAATGCAGATTTTAGCCTCTGCAACAACATGCTGTAGATAAAATAAATCTGCAGGTCAAGTTATGTTCAGATCCCACTGAGGATTTTTATCACAGCATGTGACGGGTGATTTTGTAAAATCTCATTCACTTTGCTGCCTCTGTAAGGCACTTCAGGTCTTTCACACTTAGGCCTCTTTCACACGGGCGTCATGTTTGACGCCCGGATAAGAGGCAGGTGCGTTGCGGGAATATGTGCATTTTTCCCGCGCGGGTGCAAACGTTTGCAACACGTTTTGCACGCGCGTGAGAAAAAACGCCATGTTTGGTACCCAACCCGAAGCCGGACTTCATCACTGAAGTCCAGTTTCGGGTCTACTGGATGGACCATGTGATTGGACCATGTGATGTGACGTCATCACAGGTCCTGTAGATCATAGATGCTGCAGGGAAAGAGAGGACAGATCGCGACTACGCGATCAAGTGGCTAAGGTAAGTTAACTTTTATTATTTTTAACCCCTCCCTCTTCATTTAACAATGCATTCTTTATTAAGAATGCTATTATTTCCCCTTATAACCATGTTATAAGGGGAAATAATAGAGATTGGGTCCCGTTGCTAAGCAACAATGCGGGAAAATCGCAACGCATCCGCACTTGGTTGCGGATGCTTGCGATTTTCCCGCAGCCCCATTCACTTCTATGGGGCCTGCGTTGCGTGAAAAACGCAGAATATAGAACATGCTGCGATTTTCACGCAACGCAGAAGTGATGCGTGAAAATCACCGCTCATGTGCACAGCTCCATAGAAATGAATGGGTCCGGATTCAGTGCGGGTGCAATGCGTCCTCCTCACGCATTGCACCCGCGCGGAAAACTCGCCCGTGTGAAAGGGGCCTTAGGGTTTGTTCACACGATCGTTTTTTGCGTTCAGTATACCATCTGTATACGGAACCATTCATTTCAATGGGTCCGCAAAAAATACGGAATGTACTCAGTATGCATTCCGTTTCCGTATTTCCATTTTTCCGTCCTGCTGCATTTTGAGTCATGTCCTATTATTACTGCCTGTAAATTATGTTCCGTGGTTCCATTCAAGTCAAAAACAGAATGCATACTTATGTCTTCCATATTCGTTACGTTTTTGCAGAAGCAGCTATTGAAAATGTTATGCTCAGCCCAATTTTCCAATGTACTTACTGTTATAA
This sequence comes from Bufotes viridis, assembly GCA_033119425.1. Taxonomy (NCBI): domain Eukaryota; kingdom Metazoa; phylum Chordata; class Amphibia; order Anura; family Bufonidae; genus Bufotes; species Bufotes viridis. The sequence continues at coordinate 60,892,508 of CM065592.1, read as the reverse complement.
TATTATTATATGCTTCCGTTTCCGATCTGCAAAAAACGGATCACAAACGGAAATCACACGGAAATGGAACAGAAGCGGAATGAAAACGGAAACACTACTGACACCAAAAACTGAAAAACAGATCCATAAAAAAACGGACCGCAAAACCATATGGTCGTGTGAACGAAACTTTAGGCCTCATGCACACGAACGTATTTTCATTCTGTGTCCGTTACGTTAGTTTTTTTTTGCATGTACGGAACCATTCATTTCAATGGGTCCGCAAAATAAAATGTAAGGTACTCCGTGTGCATTCCGTTTCCGTATTTTCATATTTCCGTTCCACAAAAAAATAGAACATGCCTGGTCATGCAGGTTGTGCTCAGCTTTAGAACGTTTATGCCTCGCTTCAGGCTCTGGACAAGACTTGTGTCTTGTCGTCAGGACATTGTCTGAAGAACTGCCACTCCATTGAACTCCTTGGAGCTGGCTATGGTGTGCTAGGTCCCTGGGTACGGTGGGCAGTAGCAGGCGTACTGTCTCGGGGACGGCCACTCCATGCTCCCTCTTTTGCTGTGCTGTTGCCTCTGTGTGACCACCGCCTCTTCCTCAGAACTGCACACGTCACTAGCATGAACTTGAGTTCAGTCGGGGTCTAGGACCTCATCGTCCTCCACACCATCTTCCACCCATTCTTGACCTCTGCCCTTCTCATTGGTCTACACACTGCAGAAAGCCGCAGTAGTTGGCACCTGTGTTTTGTCATCATCAGAGAATTTCTGCGGTGGTATTCCCATGTCCTCATCCTGCAACATAAGTGGTTGGGCATCAGTGCATTCAGTGTCTTCCACTTCTGGGGCAGGGCTATGTGGATGGCCAGCAGAGTCAAAAAAAGCATTAGAGTCTGCTGCATGACTTGGAGCCCAGGCTGCTTGGCTGCTTTGCAAGGGGGTGAGGTGAAAGACTGATGGGCATGGGCTGCAGGTGCCAACTCTGAGCTTTCTGCAGAGGACTGGGTGGGAGATACTGTGAAGGAACTGGCGCCACTGTCAGCCACCCAATCTACTATCGCCTGTACTTGTTTTAGCCTCACCATTCGTAGAGCAGCATTCGGGCCTACCAAATAACACTGCAGGTTCTGTTGCCTACTCGTACCTGTGGAATGTGTTTCACTTGGACCTGTAGCTGGCACAGAATGGCCACGTCCTCTCCCAGCAACAGGAGCTCCACCAACTACACCACGACCATGTCCACATCCCTTATTTGATGTTCTCCTCATTATTTGCGTTCACCCACCAAACTAACAGATGGTTTATTTCAGGTGTCAATTTAAATGCCAAAAGTCAACAATTAAGTTCACTAACAGTAAGGCAGTGCCCGTGTGATAAACAGAATAAATATCTTTAGGTCACACAACAGTGTAACGGAGCAATTCAATACAATTACATCACTATCAACAAAAATTTGATTTTTCAAACGAACAATGTAACAGCAGAAGTTAACGGTTTAATTTGACTGTCAGAAACGCAGCGTACACCGCAAATGTGCTATCTACCACAAAACCGGTGTTTTTGCAACCAACTATGTAAATGCGGAGTTCCACAGATTACTTAAAATGACTGAAATACAGGGTAGGCCTCAGATCTGCTATGTAGCACAAAACCAGTGTTTATTGCAACAAACTACAGAAATGCAGTATGTCACCCCAACCCAGCCCCGACAGTACGGGGCTGGGTACAAATATGTAGCATAGCACCCTCAATAATTGCTGTAGTTTGAAGAGTTAACACCACCAAGTTCAACAGATTTCTTCTCTCACAGAAGCTGCATCCTATCCCTACACTAATCAAAGCAGAGTGACGTGCGGCACTACGTGACTCCAGCTTAAATAGAGGCTGGGTCACACGCTGCACTTAGCCAATCACAGCCATGCCAATAGTTGCCATGGCTGTGATGGCTTCTTAGGGCAAAGTAGTGAAACTCTTGTTGATTGGCTGCCCTGTAGCCTTTCAAAAAGCGAGAAGAAATCGCCAAACAACAAACCTGAACCCGAACTTTTATGGAAATGTTCGGGTCTGGGTGCGAAAAACCGTAATGTTCAGTACGAACCTGAACTTTACAGTTCAGGTTCGCTCAACCCAAGCCACAATCACTGATGAAAATCACTGATCAAAAACCTGACCTGTTCAGACACTGTGTGGAAGCAGGCTAACCTGTCAAAAATACACTTCAAGGAGCACAGCAGGCGAGGTCAACGATATACTGGAGCTCTTATGGGTTTTTATTGCAAGCTCCTCAATTGATTCTATTTGAATCCAGCAGTGTAAGTGTAAGTGTAGCTCTGAAGGATAGGACCAGCATTAGACAAGTAATACAAGTAACTGTGTTATGTAAAATGTTCTGTATATAAGCTGTACAATTATATTATCAGATACTGATACATTTTTTTTTTTAATTTTTTTTTTAGTAGAGTACAATTTTCTTCTTTTATCCGATTGAAAAGGATCAATGATATTCTTAAATGTGAAAAACAACCACAAATGATCTTATTACATGTTCTAGTTATGTGTCTGACTGCATAGTGGGAAGTCATATATTTGTGCCTCCCAGAAAGAAAGGGCAGCAATGCTTTATAGAGCACTTAAACATTTTAGGTTCTACTCTTACTTTTTTGGTACAATATTCCAAACAAAAGGCCATACAATGCATTGGGAAAGTGTTTGAGACCCTTTCATTTTTTTTCACATTTTGTCAGGTTCTAAAATAAAATAAAATAAAGTTTTCCCATCAATCTGCACTCAGTATCCCATAATGAGAACGTGAAAACAGAACTTTAGACCTTTTTGCTAATGTATATATGGGTCTATGTAGGGTCTCTCAGCTGATAATGCCTATCCAAGCCATGAGGAGAAAAGAACTGCCTGTGGAGCTCAGAGACAGGATTGTAAGGAGACACATCTGTAGAACGGTACATAAAATCTGCTGCACTGAAAGTTCCCAAGAGCACAGTGGTCCAGCACAATCTCATACACATACATCCTTCAATAAATCAATATACATCTATCACTGGTTGGCAGCAGAGAGAGCTTAAGAGTGTACTGCTGTAAGAGGGGGACCCGAAGGAGTCCGTTGGGATACAGTGAACCACACAAGAATGAATGCACGGAGAGTGAGCTGTGTGAACCAACATAACTTCACTGACTCTAGAGGAGAAAACTATATACAATATAATGTACACCGTGATCCAGCCAGACCACACGGAGTGAGGTGCACTCCGGTGTACTGAAGTGGTGGTACAATCTCTCTGGGTTGCTAGCAACCCAAGATTGTCCACAGTGGGACCCCACCCGGGAAATCCCTAATTTAGCTACTACTGTATACCTTTAAGGATTTATATTTTGCCTAAATGCGGCTAAATACAACAGGATCTTCTAACCAAACACAGAGAACCAGAACCACTAGAAATCAACACCATAATATTTTGGGTTTGTGTTTCTGTTGTTCACTGTGCTGTGGCCTTACTCTACATGTGAGAGCAATTATGGCAGTACCATATTTATATAGTTTTTATCATGTTTTACTACTTTGATACCTTTGAGAAAAGATTTTCTTTAAATCTCCATATTCTGACACCCATTACTTTTTTAGATTTCTGTCTACACAGCAGTTTGAAAGTTTTTTTATCGTTTATTTGTATATGTAAAAGTGATTGACGGTGATTTGAATTGTTTATAAGTTTATTTTTCTTATTTTTAACAATTAAAATATTCTAATAGTGTGGCCTTTATCTATGATTTAATCTATGGAATACATTTAGCATAAGAATGTATGTAAGATTATATATTTATGATTATTATAAAATAATTAGCACTGATTGCTGAACCTAAAAATATTGGGTCACATTTGCTAATAAAGTGTCAAAAATATGGCTCAAATTCAGCTACAATTCTGGCACACATGCTGTGCACTAATTTAACTTAGTATCTTGGACCCTTTTTTGTGCCTTGATTACCAACTAGCTTCGTTGGTAAGGGGGTGTTGCAAAACTGTACACTAAAATTCCTCAATATGTTGGCACAAACTTTTGGCGTAATGTAAGCCAACCAATAGGTGGTGTAAAGTAACTATGCATTAAAAAGGCATTTAAGATACATTTTTATTGCAATTTACATGCAATAAAAATATTGTTGCTTTTACGTACTTTTTATTTTCCTCTCTAGTAGTGCCCTCTGCTGTCTATCCTTTTCATCCACCTTCTCCTGTATTCACAGATGGACTATCATTCTCAGTAAGTAGCTTCCTTAGTCCTTTCCCCTCAGTGATAGTGTAGTGGTCTCATAGAAAACCAAGTGAAGCAGCCCAGACACCTTTTGTTCATTCATCATCGCTATGCTATATCTCTCTCTAGATAGTGAGAAGGAAATTATGAGGGTATCACATACCATATGAATCTCTGGGGCAAGACTATTTTCTACGTGTAAGGCCCCTTTCACACGAGCGAGTTTTCCGTGCGGGTGCAATGCCTTCGTGAATGCATTGCACCTGCACTGAATCCTGACCCATTCACTTCAACGTCTACCAGATAGAGGACGGAGCACGCTGCGTGCACTGGGAACTGATAGTGAGTCAACATTGTAAGGGAATGTATAAAAAGCCAGGTTCTTCCTGACAGGAGATAACAGTGCTGGGCTGTGTGTGTGAACTTCTCCACATGCCTCTGCTTGGCAGACACTCCCTTAGCAGTGAAGGACGATGTAGAGCCCAGTGTATAAATGACAGCCTTATCTGATAAGAGGAGAGCTTGTAGGAGGACTATAGGCTTCAGCCAGACCTGGGAACTTCACTGCAAGACCCCCCTATACAGAGCTGGTCTTCACTAACTTCACTGCAGGTGTCCTATGGATTAGCCTCAGGGCTGAGGGCAGCCATTTTAACAGAATAGTGAAATTGCAGTTTTATGCAGACTGGTTGCTAAGGGCTGAATCTTATTAAATAAGGGGTAAGTAAGTCTAATAGTTATTGATTCAGGTATATTATCATATTAGTAACTACATATATGAAAACTGAAATTAGGGTCTAAATGTGACAGTTATCCTTTAAGGGGTTAAAAATAAAAAAGATTAACTCACCTTATCCACTTGATTGCATAGTTGCAATCTCTTCTTTCATGAGCTGCCGGCTAAAGGACCTGTGTTGACGTCACATCACATGGCCGAATCACATGGCCCATGACCATGGTGATGGACCATGTGATTGGACCATGTAATGAGCGCAGTGATGTCACCACAAGTCCTTTAGCCGGCAGCTCATGATTAAAGAAGAGATCGCAAATATGCGATCAAGTGGATACTAAGCATTCTGTATTGAGAATGATATTATTTTCCCTTATAACCATGTTATAAGGGAAAATAATAAAATCTACAGAATACTCAACCCAAACCCGAACTTCAGTCAAGAAGTCCGGGTTCGGGTCTGGGTACCAAACATGCCGATTTTTCTCACGCGCATGCAAAACGCATTAAAACGCTTTGCACTCGCGCGCAAAAATTGCGCATTTTCCCGCAATGCACCCGCACATCCTATTCGGCCCCATTCCGCAACGCCCATTTGAAAGGGGCCTAGGAAGAAAAGGTTAACAAGAGCGGACTGCAATGCATCCTGCAGATGCTTGATGAGCTGCTGCCCATCCACAGTAAGAAAAGCAAGTCCTCCAGATAAGTGAGTAAAAATCAGGGAGAACCCCTTTAAATTGCCTTCAGACAGGATTAGTAATTCTGCCAAAATATGTCAAATGACAGTGGCAGATATTCACTATATTTTTTTTTTTCTTATTGTTCCAATATTGGACGATCACTGCTGAAGACAGCTAAAAACAGTTTTTTTCCCCCACAGGTTTTATACCAGTTTCTGACAAGCATCGGTTATAACTTTGCAATACTTACACCACAATATGCAAATTGTACTCTTCACATTTCACACCAGCAAGGCAGAGGACAGAAGTATCACACTCACAACATAAAACCTGTTATACAACAACTTGACAATGAATACATTTGACAAATGACATCCACTGTCCTAATCTGATATTCCTTATGTAGGTTACAAGAAATAAATTGATGATATGAAAGCAGGGAAATAGGGGAACTTCCTATTTGTAGTCGGATCGGCTATCCGAAAGGTGTACCTAACCTATCTAACCCTATCTACAACAAGCAGTAGAATTATGCCATAACTGCTGCAGTAGGGCAGCCTAAAGGGGGCCACCCTAATATGAAATGACTGTAAGATGGTGTGGGTGGGTGGGTGAAATCAGCTGAAACGGCGTCAGCCTGGGCTCACAGGAGCCTGTAAATAGCCTAGCAATCAGCCAGCCTAGGCCCGCAGGTGCATGTAACGAGTCTTGTGATCCGCCTCCCCTCCCACAAATGCAGCAAATATATTTGCTTAAACTTGTAGTCGGATCGGCTATCCGAAAGGTGTACCTAACCTATCTAACCCTATCTACAACAAGCAGTAGAATTATGCCATAACTGCTGCAGTAGGGCAGCCTAAAGGGGGCAAAAAGAGCAGACCTTAGTTTAGAGCAAAATATATACATACCATTACTACACCCACTTTAAACGTAAAAGACATTCCCCGATGAAGGTGCGGAATATACCGTACATATCAGAGTGACTACCATCAACCTTACCTCTGTCGTGTGCATCGGCACATCATTCTTGGAGGTGGCTAATGCTGATGCGATTGAAGGAGTGGCCGTTAACCAGAACCTATTTACTCCGATGTATACTAACAACGTATGAACATATTACGAGAAGGTCTGGATCCTGAGAGCTGCAGACTGAAACATACAACGGTGAATCTGTTGGAAGGCCTAAATGAATACTAAGCATTCGCCGTGGGCCCTGACTGGGCACCAACTGTTCCTGGTTGCAAACTACTACACCTCTACTTATTCCCCAGGCCACACCATATATGTATATATATATATATAGGCCCCAAAAGTTAGAACATGGCGTATGTCTACTTACTCTATTAGTAGGTTAAGCGGAATATGCGAACACGCCAGGCCTGGGGAACCATCAACACGGATACATGGCTATGTCAATAAACGAGCTAATGTCGCCTGTAGTGAGGACAGAGAACGTACACTCCATCCCTGCAGTGGTGACAGGAAATAAGCTAAAGGTCGTGATAACCATGAATGCTGCGCCTGTAGTCGTGATAGGACTTGTCGAGTCTGTAGCTGTGAGACATTGTGAATTGCACCTTATTACTGTACCTCCTACTGGAAGGCTGACCGATACCCAGGACTTAGGCCCGACACCAACACCCTCAGCCCAAGTGGCGAGCGAGGACATGGAAACTACTTGTAGTGGGGCCACGAGGCCGACCTCAAATGGTGAAGTCATATATGAAAACATTTAATCGTAGAAGCCATGCGTGAGAGACTAATGGCGGTGCCACGCGTGAGAGACACTAACGGCGGAGTCATGTGTGTAAAACATGAACGGAGAAGCCATGCGTGAGAGACTAATGGCGAGGTCAAATGTCAAACACTAACTGGAGAAACCATGCGTGAGAGACTAATGGCGGTGCCATGCGTAAGAGACTCCAATGGCGAAGTCATATGAAAACACTTGATGAGATAAGCCATGCGTGAGAGACTCTAATGGCGGACACTTGAATGGCGAAGCCATGCGTGAGAGACTGATGGCGGAGCCATATGTGTAACACTAAATCGGAGAAGCCATGCGTGGGAGACACGTGGCAGAGTCATATGTGCAATACCTAATTGGAGGAGCCATGCGTGAGAGACTCTAATGGCAGTGCCATGCGTGAGACTCTAATGGCGGACACTTAATTGGAGAAGCCATGTGCGGGAGACTGATGTCGGAGTCATATGTGTAACCCTAAATCGGAGAAGCCATGCGTGAGAGACTCTAATGGCGGCGCCATGCGTGAGAGACTCTAATGGCGGACACTTAATTGGAAAAGCCATGCGTGAGAGACTAATGGCGGCGCCATGCGTGAGAGACTCTAATGGCGGAGTCATACGTGTAACACTAAACCGGAGAAGCCATGCGTGAGAGACTCTAATGGCAGTGCCATGCGTGAGAGACTCTAATGGCGGACACTTAATTGGAGAACCTATACGTGAGAGACTAATAGCGGTGCCATGCGTGAGGGACTCTAAAGCGGAGTCATAAGTGTAACACTGAATCGGAGAAGCCATGTGTGAGAGACTAATGGTGGTGCCATGCGTGAGAGACTCTAATGGCGGAGTCATACGTGTAACACTAAATCGGAGAAGCCATGCTTGAGAGACTCTAGTGGCGGACACCTAATTGGAGAAGCCATGCGTGAGAGACTCTAATGGCAGTGCCATGCGTGAGAGACTCTAATGGCGGACACCTAATTGGAGAAGCCATGTGTGAGAGACTCAAATGGCAGTGCCATACGTGAGAGACACTAATAGCGGAGTCATATGAGCAACACTAAATCGGAGAAGCCATGCGCGAGAGACTCTAATGGCAGTGCCATGCGTGAGAGACTCTAATGGCGGACACCTAATTGGAGAAGCCATGTGTGAGAGACTCAAATGGCAGTGCCATACGAGAGAGACACTAATAGCGGAGTCGTATGTGAAACACTAAATCGGAGAAGCCATGCGCGAGAGACTCTAATGGCAGTGCCATGCGTGAGAGACTCTAATGGCGGACACTTAATTGGAGAAGCCATGCGTGAGCGGCTCTAAAGGCAGTGCCATGCGTGAGAGACTCTAACGGCGGAGTCATACGTGTAACACAAATCGGAGAAGCCCTGCGTGAGAGACTAACGGCGGACCCCTAATTGGAGAAGCCATGCGTGAGAGACTCTAATGGCAGCGCCAAGCGTGAGAGACTCTAATGGCGGAGTCACACGTATAACACTAAATCGGAGAAGCCATGAGTGAGACTGATGGCGGAGTCATATGTGTAACACTTAATTGTAGAAGCATTGCATGAGAGACTATAACGGCGGAGTCATGTGTGTAAAACATAAAACGGAGAGGCCATGCGTGAGAGACTAGTGGCGGTATCATACGTGAGAGACTCTAAGGGCGGAGTCATATGTCAAACACTAAATCAGCGAAGCCATGCGAGAGGGACTCTAATGGCGGACACTTAATCGGAGAAGCATTGCTTGAGAGACTTATAATGGCGGAGACATATGTGTAACACTTATTTGGAGAAGCCATGCGCGAGAGACTAATGGCAGTGCCACGCGAGAGAGACTCTAATGGCGGAGTCATACGTGTAACACTAAATCGGAGAAGCCATGCGTGAGAGACTAACGGCGGACACCTAATTGGAGAAGCCATGCGTGAGAGACTCTAATGGCAGTGCCAAGCGTGAGAGACTCTAATGGCAGTGCCATGCGTGAGAGACTCTAATGGCAGTGCTAAGCGTGAGAGACTAATGGCGGACACTTAATTGGAGAAGCCATGCGTGAGAGACTCTAATGGCAGTGCCATGCGTGAGAGACTCTAATGGCGGAGTCATACGTGTAACACTAAATCGGAGAAGCCATGAGTGAGAGACTGATGGCGGAGTCATATGAGTAACACTTAATTGTAGAAGCATTGCATGAGAGACTATAACGGCGGAGTCATGTGTGTAAACATAAAACGGAGAGGCCATGCGTGAGAGACTAGTGGCGGTGTCATGCGTGAGAGACTCTAAGGGCGGAGTCATATGTCAACACTAAATCAGCGAAGCCATGCGAGAGGGACTCTAACGGCGGACGCTTAATCGGAGAAGCATTGCTTGAGAGACTTATAATGGCGGAGTCATATGTGTAACGCTTATTTGGAGAAGCCATGCGCGAGAGACTCTAATGGCAGTGCCATGCGTGAGAGACTCTAATGGCGGAGTCATATGTGTAACTCTGAATCGCGAAGTCATGCGCGAGACTCTAATGGCGGAGTCATGTGAGTAAAACATAAACAGAGAAGACGTGCGTGGGAGACTAATGGCGGAGCCATACATGCGAGACTAATGGCAGATTTATTATTATTACTTTTTATAAAGCACTTTAGCGGCACCAGTATGACTTGGGAACTCGCAGTAACCATGAACCCCTCTGACAGGGAACCTAAGACGCTAAAACCTACGACCATATGGTACCCCTAACGAACAACATGAAGGACGGTCAAAGGGCCACCCGGAGCCATGAGGCCGAAGCGATCATCAGGCCCCCCGAAGCCAAGCGACTGAACTGAATGACTATAAAGTGATGATAAGAAATTAAATGTGAGCCAGACCCGAAGGGGATATGCATAGACATTAGTGAAGCGAACCACGTGCATAAATAAACATAACCATCCGTGAATTTGAACAGACGGGAGACAACGAAGCCAGAGGCCTAACAGTTCGCTAAGAGAGGACCCTTAACTTGACAAATAAAGGATTTGTAAACACAGTATGAAACGTACTAAAATTGGGCCACTGACCGCTGAAAAAGCTATTTGGTTAACTGGGCAAGGGACCAATCTGAGTGAATATGAACCACAAGTAAAGCGGACCGGTCTATGTAACTGCAAACCAGGACTGAAACACCAAAAATAATAAAAAAAAAAAACTTTTTATTTTATTTTTTTTTTTTTTTTTTTTTTTTTTTTTTTTTTTTTTTTTTAAATTTTTCTCAAAAAAATTTTTTTTTTTTTCCTTTTAAATGAACAGAAAAAGTAGAAGTAGGCCTTCGGATAGTAACAACCAAGAACGCAGCTATTATGTTAATCGGGAGAGCAGTGTCAGAGCGGTGTGCAGACTGTCCTAGTGAAAATACTGGCTTAACCATGATGTCAAAAAAATAAATAAAAGGAAAATGTAGCTATAGGCAGAAGCAGTGTATAACGCATGGTGTAAGAACAGGTGGGTGACAGCAGCTCTGGATGTGAGTAGTGCCCAGCACGTGGTATGGGCGCAGCTCTGCGTTTGAGCATGATATAAAGCAGCCGTATGAATGCAATCTAAAGCGAGTAGAGTATTAACGTGATACAACAGAAGCATGAACGCAGCTCTGGTAGTGAATGGAGTATAGAAAAATGTTAATGCAGACACACAGACGTAGTTCTTGCAGGTAACGAACCTAGCCATGATCATTAGTGCCCAACCCCTTCGCCCCAGAGCGCTACAAGTCACAGACCGTGTAATGCCAGTACTCGCCTGGCACCTTCTGCAATTGACCAGGTGCGAATGAACCTCCACATAATGCTGCAGGAATATATATATATTTTTTTCAAATGATGGTCACCACAACCCCATCTCGTGTTCCAGAGCATCAGTACTCAATACAGGCGCCTTTAACAACCTGCTAGTGGCCCCATATATGGGCCACTGATACACATTCACCAACACCTTGCGTGTCTGGCGCTAACTGCGGATGTGCGCCCACATGTACAACATGTGACAGAAACATTAAACTTTTTTTTTTTTTTTTTTTTTATATGACCCTTGATACACGACCCTTCCAGAGAGATAACTACGTAATACCATCGCTCAAACGCAGCGTGTGTAACTTGGAGACACGTGTCCCGTATGATACAGATATCAGAAAACACGCGACCATACCTACTCTAGGCGCATGCAACACCAATAACTATATGCAATAGCCCCCAACAATCCCCTAGACAGCTGGACAAAATACTAACAACAGTCACTTGACCATTAGCGCCCAACTTTGCTTCGACCCAGAGTATTACGAATCACATACCGCAGTGTGGGTCTCATGCCAACAAGTGTGATTCTACAGTGAATGCCAGCGCTCGCCTGGCACTTTGTCGCTGCCCAGGCGTGAATGAGCTTGCACATGATGCAGCTGCGCTCCATGTCGCGGACCACAGCGTGGGTCCCGTGCGAACCATACCGATCCTACCATGAATACCAGTGCCTTCCTGAGAGATTCTGCCATCGTCCAGCCGTAAGGAGCCTCCACACCATGCTGCTGTATCTTAGAGCTGACCCAGAGGTAGTGAAATCAGCTGAAACGGCGTCAGCCTGGGCTCACAGGAGCCTGTAAATAGCCTAGCAATCAGCCAGCCTAGGCCCGCAGGTGCATGTAACGAGTCTTGTGATCCGCCTCCCCTCCCACAAATGCAGCAAATATATTTGCTTAAACTAATCAATGCTGGATTGTGATGATCTATTGCTTGCTACCAATGTGAAAAGTGACTGTCGAATGAAGTCATTAAATCCAGATTTTGTTGCTGTATTATGGGAATAGTTTACAAATGGAAAAGTAATTGATATGAAAGTGTTTTTGTATTTCGCCTTCTAACAAAGCTGGGAGTTGCTAATTAAATTAGAACAGCATGGGTGGAATATTTAAATATGTTCTGCCAGGTCCAACAAATCATTGCACTTTTTGCACAATTTGGAAGCGATACAACATTGACACATGAAGACAGTATTTACTATAAGTATAAATATTTATGCACATGCACATCACTTGGGAAACTGTATTCCAGCCATATGATTATCCAGAGCATGTCATTCACAACACGGGCAGCTCCATCTCTTTCTTTGGATTTTCTAGGGCATCAGCCTCCAACCGGTGACTCTCCGGCTGTCATGAAACTACAACTCCCAGCATGTGAAAATCTAGACTTTATACTGTATTAAGATCACCGATCAGGTTCCCTGGAGCCCTTGCATTCCTTGGAACCTAGTTAGAGGATGCCCAGAAGACAGCAGAGATTGAATACCCAACCTGTTAAGTTAGTATTTACCAACAACTATTGACCAGAATATACCATTACTGAATGCTTTACGCTCCCCTACACTAAGATCTTTAAAGTAGGAATTATAGTAGGGGGTCCTTGGAGTAGAAACCTATTTCAGCGTTGATAGTAATGATTTCAGTGGTCAGTGATCTTGATAATCAGATTCTTTTTTTCACCTTTGTGGACTGCTATGTAAACTTGCATAGCAGAACGCAAAGTGGATGCATTTCTGAGGCTGGACTGCATTCATAGGATCTGAAAACCACAGCAAAACACATCTGTTTGAATAATACAATCAGCTGCATCCGTTAAGACCGGATCCGGTTGTATTATGTGAAAAATATACATGCCGGATCCAGCAGTAAAACCATTGTAAAAAAATCGGATCTGACACCACTGACTTACATGGTTTTTGATGCCAGATATGGGATGTTGGCTTTCCATGCCCACACAAAAAATCTGTGGGATGAAATGCATTGACAATGGATGGGGACAAAACTGAAGCATTTTCGTCTGGTTTTGAGATCCTTGGCCGGATCTTAAAACCGGAAAGGAAAATGCAGATATGAAAGTAGCCTGAGTTGGTGAAAATTGATCAAAATTTTATAATTTTGGCATATTTGGCAATAGAATTTAAGCACATTTTTTTAAGTAAATCTCCTCCTAAAATTTTCGGTAGCATGTCAAGATTTTGTTCTGATGAATTCATATCGAACTTGACACATAAAAACCTCTGTTTACTTCAGTATGAAATCAAAGACATATCAAGGTACAGCGGAGTGCTCATACACTCTAATATTGTAGAGACTCTGCAGGTGTGTACATTCTGAGTCATGATATGTATTAATTAGAGATGAGCGAATTTCTAAAAAATTTGATTCAGCCGCTTCGGCGAGTTTTTAAAAAAAAAAATTGGTTTGATCTCAATTTATTTGTGGCGAATCGCGTTAAAAAATGGCTATTTCCTGCCTGCGGAGAGCCTTTATAATGGTGTAGAACGCTGTGCCTCTCAGTAACACGCATGTGGTAGTGAAATAATACTGTGAGTCAGTATGACATGCAGATGACAGGCGTCGCTCTTAGAATCACTGCACAATTCACTTATTTGGGCAGTTACAGGGCCAAAACTGACCAAATAACTCAAGTGTCCAACAAGGTGGAAATCCAGAAGTCATCCCTCTGCCGAATGGTGACAATTCGGCTGTCAAGTGACTCAGAAGGACTCTCTGCCTTCATCTCCACTGCATACTGCCACGGTGTGGCATTGTCAGGCAGCAGGGTTGCTGTTTGACTCCTGGGTCCTGCCGCCCACTAGGGCAGTGCCGCTTTGTTACCACATTTTGCTGAACCTTTTTCAGAGTAGGTCCCACTCAAAGAGACAACCTTGGCATGGTGAGTGGGCATATGCCTTTTGATTGAAACGTACACGAATGCCTCTTATACAGCATGCAGTATAGGGGGCTGTACACTTTAATATTGCGCTGAGAAGCGAGTTTAATTAGATCAAAGCATAGCATTGTGGATGTGCTATCCAGTTCTGTTTTTGTCCCCTTGATATATACTGCCATGGTGTGTCTGGGTCCTCTGCCTCCTCTTCCTTATCGCCCTGTGGTTGCTCCTCCTCTCCTATCACCTGTGCAGAAAAACCACCCATTTCGCTACACATTGCTTGTGCTCCAATGTCCTCCTCCTCCAGTTCAGCTCCCACAGGGCTCATTTGCCACGTCTCCAGTACCCTGACCAGCCAGATTTACCAGCATCTGTTCCAGCATGTTGTCCATCCCGTAGTCCTGGCGACTTACAAATAACGTGGACTCCTCAAAGGGCCTGAGCAACCAGCAGGTGTCACGCATGAATTGCCACTGGCTGACATCAAAGTTACACAAGGGAGTACTCCTGTCCGCTTGGATCCTTAAGAAATTGTTTATCGCCTTTCTCTGTTCGTATAGTCGGTCCAACATATGGAGGGTGGAATTCCAACTGGTGGAAACATCTTATATCAGCCTATGTTGGGGGATGCCGTTCTGCCACTGCAGCTCAAGGAGAGTGTACAAGTGGCTGAAGTGCATGCAAAGTTTTCTACCCATATTTAGGATGTCTTTCGGATGGGTGGAAGACTTCAGGAACCGCTTGACAACCAGATTGAACAAGTGTGCCATGCAGGGCGCATGGCTCAGCCCTCCTTGACGCAGAGCTGACACCATGTTCTTCCCATTGTCGGTCATCATGGTTCTGATTTAGAGTTGACACAGAGAAAGTCAGGATTCGATTTCTTAATAAAGAAAAAGGAGCGGTTCCTTCCCTGTGTGACTCCGTTCGCCCAGGCAAACAACGTGCAGAACAGCTTGACACCGCCGTCCCTGCACATGTGGTATGCTGGAGGGGCACTGTGAATTGTCCCTGCAGTGGAGGCTGGGGACACAGTGGAGGATGAGGGGGCAGAGGCAGACATTGTCTCAGGAACAGCGACGTGACAATGTGGAGGCAGAAGCGGCGTCACCTGGCCAAGTTGCTGGTGTGGCTGTTCAAGAACCACATTCACCCAGTGGGCCGTAAAGAACATGTGTTTTCCGTGACCATAGTTACAGCTCCACATGTCCGCGCTGCCGTGCACTTTGGCAACAACCGACAGGCTCAAGGACTGGACCATTTTCTGTACTACATACGTGTGCAGTGCTGGTACTGCCTTTTTGGCAAAAAAATGATGGCTTGGAACTCTTTACCTTGGCTTGGGACAAGCCATCAGTTCTCTTAAAGGTGCAGAGTCCACCACTTGGAAAGGAAGGGACTGCAGCACAAGCAACTTGGCCAGGAGCATGTTCAGCTTCTGCACCGTTGGATGAGTGCACGCATACTGTTGTCTCTTGGCAATTGCTTCGGTGATCGATTGCTGGTGGAATGACTGATGAGGAGTAAGAGCAGGAGAATCAGGACCAGTAGATGATGGGAAGGACAGACAGCTTCCTTCGGCTGAGGTGATAGTGCCTTGACTGCCTGAAATCCGGTGCGTGCCACTTGCGGCAGGCTGGACCACCACATCAGAGCCACAGTTCTGCAAGGCGACTTTATGGTGAGGCTGCATATGTTGACGCAGGGCCGTGGTGCCAACATTGGCACCCTGGCCACACCTCACCTTCTGCCCACAGATTCTACAAATGGCCTCCTCCGGCGACCTAACAAAAAAACTGCCACACCGCCGAGTAGGTGATTTTACCCTTAACACTCCACACTGACTTACTGCTATTGCCGCTGCTTCCGTGAACCCCTGCACCACTACTTTCCGGGCAGGTAAGCTCCTGCGAAGCTAGTTGTCTATCCCGGTCACTTTTGGCTCCCGTCCTCCCACTGCTGCCAACCTGCTAACTCCCAGCCATGCTAGAGACTTGCTTGCTCCGCCGCTGCCTCATGGGCAAGCTGCCACCCTCTTCTCGCGATGATGATGAAGCCCCAAATTTACCCGGCTCCCAAGTGCGATTAGCTACATCATCATCATCGAGTACTATCTGCACATCACTGATGTCCTCCTCAACTGTCTCTGGGTCAGGAGCCTGACCGCTCGCAAAACTAGATCCCACGCCGCTCATCACTACTTGCCCGCCTAGTGGAGGAATCGGCGGATGTCTCCTCCACGTCTTAGCTTGCCAGTAGCTGCTGACTGTCTTCTGGTTGCTCGTCCTCACTGTATAGTGGAGCTGAGCCCACAGCATACAATACTTCTCTGGCTGAGGGAATCAAAAAGGACAGAGGTAGGTTGAGGACAGGGTAGGGCACAGGGCCTGCTCCCAGGACATGCCAACAAAGGGTTGTGTCTGACAAACCCACCGACTCTTGGCTGGGGGTGTCTGATGTAACTTGGGATGAAGTGGATGACCGAGTCAACCATTCAAGAACTGCTGGTTTGCTGGTCAAGACACTACCGCTAGGTGGCATCGGGAGCTCAGGCCTCTTGCTGCAACTACTGCTGCCACGCCCTCTTACTGCTTCGACCTATGCCTATGCCAGAAAAATGTAGGCCTCTTCCACTCCCCTGTGCAGGACCTTGCACTTCTCTGTCTGACATACTGTTAGATCAAATAAATAAATTAAAAGGAAATTAAAACACCCCAAAAAAGCCTGCAATTTTCTCACTTTATCACACAACGGCTAATAAGCCCTTTGTTTTTTTCCACTAATACACGCCAAAAAGGGATTTAGAACATATAACTGCACCAGTGTACTGCAAATAATATATATTTTTTTGCCACTAATACACGCCAAAAAGGGCTTTAGAACATATAACTGCACCGCTGAATGGCAAATATATATTTTTTTGCCACTAATACACACCAAAAAGGACTGTAATTTTCTCACTTCACCACCCAACGGCAAATACTTTTTTTGTGCCACTAATACACACCAAAAAGGGCTTTAGAACATATAACTGCACCCCTGAATGGCAAATATATATTTTTTGCCACTATTTCACGTCAAAAAGGGCTGTAATTTTCTCACTTCACCACACAACGGCAAATACTTTTTTTTGTGCTACTAATACACGCCAAAAAGGGCTTTAGAACATATAACTGCACCTCTGAACATCAAATTATATATATTTTTTTGCCACTAATACGCACCCAAAAGGGCTTTATAACATATAACTGCACCGCTGAACGGCAAATAGGCCCTTACTTTTTTCCACTTCCACACTCCACAAATGGCTTTAGAACATATAACTGCACCGCTGAACGGCAAATAATATACATATTTTTGCCACTAATACATGCCAAAAAGGGCTTTACAACATATAACTGTACTGCTGAATGGCAAATAGGCCCTTACTTTATTCCACATAAACACCCCACAAAAGCATTTTAACATATAACTGCACTGCTGAACAGCTAATAGGCTCCTATAGTTTTCCAATTATTCATGCCACAAAAGGCTTTAGAACATATAACTGTACCGCTGAACGGCAAATAACATATATTTTTTTGCAACTAATACATGCCAAAAAGGGCTTTAGCAGATATAACTGCACCTCTGAATGGCAAATATATATTTTTTTGCCACTAATACACGCCAAAAAGGGCTGTAATTTTCTCACTTCACCACTCAACGGCAAATAATTTTTTTTCAAGCCTTTGTTTTTTTCCAATAATACATGCCATAAAAGGCTTTAGATCATATAACAGCACCACTGAACGGCAAATAATATATATTTTTTTGCCACTAATACAAGCCAAAAAGGGCTTTGAACATATAACTGCACCGCTGAACGTCAAATAGACCCTTATTTTTTCCCACTTATACATGCCACAAATGGCTTTAGAACATATAACAGCACCACTGAATGGAAAATAATATATATTTTGTTGCACTAATACACGCCAAAAAGGGCTTTAGAACATATAACTACACCGCTAAACGGCAAATGTATATTTTTTTGCCACTAATACACGCGAAAAAGGCTGAGGCTATTTATAGGGCTGTGACATCACAGGGCTAGCTTGCTGCTGATTTGCTGCATGCATGGCATTGTGGGTGATCCCTCGTTCCCAAAGTGCTTCCTTGCGCCATTTCCAAATACTTGCAGCAGCCATTTTAGGAAAAAATGCGATTCGTTACCACAAAGGATGAGGAAATTTGGATTTAGTGCGAATCTAATTTTTCTTGAAATTGGGATCGAATTCTACTTGGTCAAGTTCATTTCGCTCATCTTTAGTATTAAATATATAATAGTAACTTTGTTTTTTCCCCAACCAGTCACAAAAACAAGTGTCCAACGTCAGCATTTTCCTCTCACCTCATAACCCCAATGAGAAGGATTTAGAATTGAGCAATGGTGGAGTGTGCTTTTCAGTATCTACTATATAAAGAAACAGCTGAGCGTTAGGCCTGTTGCACATGACCGTATGCGCTATGAGACATGCGATCCATGAGCGGGCCATATATCCCGGAGCGGCATTGATCATGCGCATGGGAGCGCACAGCAACATAGATTACAATGATGCTTTGCACGTCGGGCATTCTGAAGGACAATTGTCCCATACTCATAAGATCGTATGAATGCGGGACAATAGCCCCGCGGCTGCCCGACGTGCACAGCATCTTTTTAATATAGGATGTTGTGCGCACGGAGGGCATACGGTCGTGTGCAAGAGGCCTTATATTGCTCTGTTTCCACCAGCTTCCTAGACATGTATGACATACACCTGCTCAACCACCACTCCATTTAAACTCCTTGACATTATGGTGGTGTGATAAGGAGGAATAGGGGCTCAGGACCAATGTTCAAGTGACCAGTTGGGGTATGAGAAATGTTGCACTAAGCAATAAGACAATTATCGACTATTCTGTTCAGTTTGGTGATAAATATTGATGTTTGGGTGATAAATATTGATGTCTGCCACAGTCCTGCTTTTCTAGGTAACGACGGGCATCGCTCCACTCACCCTGAGTCTTTTTGGACTAGTGCTCATTGAACTTCTTTACAGCACTGCCAGAGTTAATTCTTTCCTCTTGCTCCCTGTCCAGCTGCTAACTAAGGTGCTGGTCACTCTTCCTATTTAGCTGGGCTGTGGTTCCACCTCCTTGCCTGAAATTTAAGATTTTATAGTGTCTAGTAACCAACAGAGGTCTGAGCTCTTGTCTGACTACACAGTATTGTACATTGTCCATTCTGCTTTTTGCTACCTGCCCTGACCTTGGAATTTCTATCTGGATTTCACATTTACCCAGGGGTGCTCCGACAGGGAGGGTCCTATGGGTCTGGACCCCACTAGAACCAATTTTTTTTTCTTTTAAACACTCAGGGCCGCACTGATGATTGCCACAGGCAGCGCAGCCCTGGTTCTAATTGCGGGCGGCGGTGGGGGAACAGTAGGAGATGAGCGCCATTGTGGAAGCGCTCATCTCCGTATTCATCTGTATCGCCGTCCTCAGGACGGGGATACAGATGGCTGTGCTGGGGCGAGGCAAGGGACGGGAGAGGCGTCTCGCTTCCCTGTTCTTCTAATAGGCTGCAGGCACTAGTTCCTGTGGCCTATTAGAGGCTGGCTCAGGCGACGCGATGATGTCATTATCATCACGCCACCTAAGCCGGGCGGCATACAGCGTGGGATACAGGCTGGGAGAGGCCTGCATCGCATAGCTGCCAGCCTCATGAAGGTAAGTATTAGTGTTTTTTTTATATAGATGGCACATTATAGGGGGCACCTGGTGACACTAAGGGGGCATTTGCTACTGTTCCTATTGGGGGGGAGGGAAGATGGATCTGGGGGCATTTCTTACTGGCCATTTTTGGGGGGGCACTATGGGGGCATCTGGGGGCATTTCTGCAAGTAAAAAGAAGTAAAACTGCAACAGCTCCTGCCATAGAGCTACATAGGGGCAGTGTGAGTGTGGCCTTTATGTCAGGGCCCTGAGTATTAAGTACAGTGTGTCTATACAGGATGAGGGTGAGACTCTTACCTTTATCCTCAACAATATAATTTCAGCTGTACAGTGTTTGTTGGGAGTGGCCCTATATGTAGAAGGGGCTTTTAACAATGGCAGGGACAATTTTTTTGACCCAACCAGAACTCATACCTATACATATAACCAAAGCTTTTTTTTTACCTTGCAATCCATTTGTTTAGCTCCTGTGTGAGCCTGCAACACACTGAGAGTATCATGGCACCTGATCTTCCCTCACAAAACTACAATCCCCACAATCCATAGCTTTCCTGCTGTAAGTTTATGCTTGTTCCATGAGTGTTGATGTTTATTTATTGGCTGCCTGGTATATAGTCCAGTTACACCCCCTCTACTGAGTAATCACCAGCACAGCTAGAGAATTGAGAGCAACACACTGAGCATGCCTGACCTAACATAGGCTGAGAACTACAGGTCGATGCCATGGTAATTTATGAATAAACACAGTGGGTAGCAGAGGAAGACAACTATTATTATAACTAACTAAATATATGCAATTTACATTATATTAGGTAATAATCATTGATGATGAATTGGTCTAAAATATAAGTTATATTTATGGTAACCAGAATTCCCCTGTAATATAGCAGGTTCACTGATGTTTTTCTTTCTGAATTATTTTCTCTTTTTCCTTCTGTTGATTTTCCCCTCTAAAATGGCACATGGTTAAATTCAGTAAATTGAAAAACTTTTAAAAATAACGTGTTTTTGTCTTGAAGGTTCATTTTCAGAACATAAAGAATGAAATAGCTTAAAGCGTACCCCAGTTTTAAACAAAAACTTTACAGTACATAATGGCTATGCTTCATTCTACAATCATAATGTTGGGCTTTCCTAATGTCTTCCAAGTTATTTTCTGCTTCACATGCACAACTAGATGCATTTCTTCCAGAAGCAATGGGCATCTCCCATCGATGGAAGTCCGCCAGTACTATACAACATACTATACGGGTACTATATACAGTGACTTCCTTTCCCTTACTTCCCACTATGCTTGTTTTCATCCAGGGAGCTTACACAGGGAGGGAAAACACACTTGCAGACAGACAGAACATTCCTGTGCTCTTAAACAGCTGTGAAAAGCCAGTGTCTCTATCAGACTCACCAGCTCAGCTAGCTCGTGAGCCATCTTCTATGTCTCTGGTTGTTGGAGATGGACCTTGCCTTAACAACAGGCGGTTGACTGCAACTTAACTGGAAGCTTTTTTAAGGTGGATGCAGGCAGATTTTTTAAATGGGTTGTCTGATTTAAAAAAAAAACTAGAGATGAATAAATTGATTCTAACCTAATTAAATTTAACCCAAATTTTCCAAAAGTTAAGGTCAAATCAGAATCCATATTTTTGGCAATTTGAGTTGGGTGTATTTCTCAAAATAAAGTTTTTTCAGATCAGACAACAGGAAAGATTGAAAAGGAAGATCAAGTTCAAGAAATTCATACATCGCTAATAAAAACTTGGGTAGCCCCATAAGTGTGCTAAAATAAAAGAATCAATACCCCTTTTCTACCCTCCTTTTTCCTGTGCTCTGTTTCGGTTCTCTCTGCTGCTGTTTGTTTTCCTGGCTGCAGTGGGGACTACCGATGTTCTGCTGAGGCCAATAATTGCATAACCTGTGTTCACAGAACATCACCGCTGCAGCCATGAATATGACATCAGTGGTGGGGAGTACTGGAGGTTAGCCAGATATGATGAACTCCAGCAGGCTGTTTCCCTACCGGAATAGCCTGCCAGATCATTTTGGCGCTGGTATGAAACCAGCCTTAGGCATCATTCACATTCATCATTGGACAATCAGTTTTTTACACTTTAGACATTGGTGTTTATATAGCAATTCAACACTACAATTAAGGATTGCTTTTGATCAGTTTTTTGTAGAATAAAAAGTTCAGCTCCCTGTACCTTCTCTACTAGATGAGGAGGACACTTTAGAATTAACTATATCGGTCTGTTTAAATTATAGGCATAGTTATTCAAGGTGTAGAAGTGGCTATTCCTCTGGCACATAAGAAGACACGTGTATTATAACTGGCACATGGAAGGTGGGAGTATTGTTACAGATTTTGAATTTGGGCCCAGGAGATTCAAGGCATGCCTCCGGTTTGAACATTGAGCAGATTCATAATGTTTTTTATCCATCTTCTTAGTCTGAATACTTATTGCACAGTGATTATTACTTGTAGAATATACCCTACAGTGGACAATTTTGTAACAAGCAATGGTAAATTACTCCATAAATATTAACCACTAAGTTTTGTGAACATAGTTTTGAGTGATTGGCTTGGAGTTAAGGTAGAGAAGGTCATCAGCATTAAAAGAGAACTAGAATGAGTTTGAAATTAGTAAACCATTCTCAAAGAACTAATGACCATCTGGATTGCAGATGCAGCATCCAGATTGTCTGTTGTCTCCACCAAACGAGTTGTCTTACCCAGGGAAAAACTGTCATCTGTCTGTCCTGCCCTACAGACATAAGCTTTCTTCCAACCTGTCCACATGGATTTACTGGTGGCAAGGTCATCCAGTTCTCTGAAACCTCACTTGCTCGCAATATAATTTCTGGCTGGATAACAGCTGCACACATGCTTGGAATTAAATTGGACAGGTCACTGCTGTCAAATAGGCGAATTTCAGAATTTGCATCTTTTTACTATATATAAGCCTCTGTATTTTGGAAAAATGAAATTCGATGTTCTCATCATTCTATGAATATATGCAAACATGACTGTTTACTACTAATACATAGATACTTAATCAATCTAATATATAATTTAGATTTGACTTTAATTCTTTTTTTTTTTTTGCAGAAATTCCGTTTTATTCAATGATATTCTCATCTCACAGACTGACCCTAGGTACACACCTAAGCGTTTTTCAGTGCGTTCAAACGCGCTGTAAAACGCACAACATGTGGAAAGCCATGCTTCCCTATGGGCATGGTTCACATTTGGGCGTTTTACAGCGCGTTTGAACGCGCTGAAAAACGCCAAACGCTGTCGCTTCAGCATGAGCTTCTTTTGGGCGTTTTAACGCTCCTATGGACCATGCTGAAATAGGGGAGAATCACTGAATCACGCGTATGATGCGCGTTTCTTAGTTACAAAAACGCGCATCCAAAAACGCGCGTAAAACGCGCGTCATACGCGCGATTCAGAAACGCTTACCCTGGGTTCACACCTGAGCGTTTTACAGCGCGTTCAAACGCGCTGTAAAACGCTCAACAGATTAAAACCAATGCATCCCTATGGGAGTGGTTCACACTTGAGCGTTTTACAGCGCGTTTGAACGCGCTGTAAAACGCCCAACGCATAAACAAGTACTTGAGCTTCTTTTGGGGCGTTTGACGCGCGTTTTGTGATTGACACCAAAGTAGTTAATCACAAGAAAGCGCGTTTTACGCGCGTTTCCTATTTGCAAAAACGCGCTGAAATACGCGCGACAAAAACGCGCGTAAAACGCGCGTTTTTAGAACGCTCAGGTCTGAACCCAGGGTCAGGTGTGTTCCCAGTCTTACGGCATCTCCTCCTATGTCTGGCTTTCTCCACTCACTTCTATGAGAATTACAGCTGAGTATTCATTGGCTATTTCCTTAAAGGGAGGGGGCATGTCATATTTAGCATAATGTCTGAGCTACAGACAGTACATTAGCCGACGAGATGAACTGAGAAGACTGATAGTTTTGACTATAGTTTATTATGAAAGATTCAGTATAATTTGCATTTCATTTATTTAAATTACTGCTCATTCTGGGCTCTGGAGTCCAGGAGGAGGTCCTATCAGTGACTGACATCCTGCCCTCTATTACTATGCATACAGGGATAGCTGGCAATCAGTAATAGAGGAACACTTATTACTTATTTTCGTTTCTCCTCCAAGAGCCATATATTTTTTTTCAATTTCTGTTCATATAGCCATCTCAGGGCTTGTTTTTTACAGGACAGGGGACAAGTTGCATTTTTTATTTTATTTTTTGTGGCACTGTTTATTGGAAAATGGGAAACAAATTCTTTGTGAAGTGAAATTAAAAATAAAAAAAAATGCCAAGATCTTTTGGGTTTTGTTTTTATTACATTTACTGTGCTTTAAAAAAGACCTGAATACCTTATTTTGTGAGTCAGCTCTACCAAGTTTATATAGTTTATATTATGTTTTACTACTTTAAAAAAATTAAAACCTTTGAAAAAGCATTTTTTTCTTTGCATCACCATATTCTGACACCCATAACTTTTTGGAATTGCTGTCTACAGAGCTGTGTGAGGGCTTTTTTTTTTTTTGCAGGAATGTACTTTCTAACTGTACATACAACTTTTTGATCCTTTTTATATTCCATTTTTTTTTAGGAGGATGAGATGATCAAAATATGGCAAATTTTGAATTTTTTTTTCTGTTTCATTGAACAGCGAGCAGGAAGAATACTTTGAAGTTTGAATAGTTCCAATTTTTTTTGGACATGATCATACCTGTCATGCTTATTTTTTTCTGTTTATTTTTATATGTAACTTTGGGATTCTGAGATACTGCCTTCGAGCTGTGCCCAAGGCATGGCTTTTCAGGTAGCCAGTACAGGCCTAGGAACTTTCACAAGGCCCAGTTTGTGATTGCAACAGATCAGTTCCTTGCAATTTCACGGTGGGGGCTCCGATCAGAAGACATAGTTAAGTAACTGGGATTGGGAGTGGTGTTATCTCTAATCCCAGTCATTCCGGCTGGATACCAGCTGTATTTCACAGCCGACACCAGAAGAATATGGAGCAGGCTTGGCGCATGAACCTACTCCATACACTTTACACTGCGCAACAATGTACAATTATGCTGTGGTGCATGTAAAGGTTATTCTGCTCAGTTCCTCTTGCTCTATAACATGATGCATGCAGATTGCACTGCATTTTCAATGTGTCAGGTTTGCGTTACCTCCCATAGAATAGCATGTGTGATCACTTCTCTATTCCTTTTTTTTTAATCTGGGGTGGAGGACCCTCATCACCCGCATCAGGGGCTGGAGGACCCTCATTCACAACATAAGAGAGGTCCACAGGTGATGGCTGTACCCATCCTGTGGATATGCGATTAAGGCCTCATGCACACGACCGCCGTTTGATTCCGTGTCCGTTGCTCCGTTTTTCGTGATTTTCTGCGGACCCATTGGTTTTCAATGGGTCCGTGGAAACCTCGGCAAATGCACCGTTTGTCCTCCGCGTCCGTGGTCCGTGATTCCAGTCTGTCAAAAAAATATAATCTGTCCTATTCTTGTCCGTGAAAAACGGTTCACGGACCCATTCAAGTCAATGGGTCCGTGAAAAATGCGGATGGCCATCCGTGTGTCATCCGTTTTCCGTGTCCGTTTTTTTTGCGGATCCCTTGGCAGGCACTTGGGAAAAATTGTCAGCCTGTCTTTTGGTAAAATCTTTTGGGTCATGTCCGCTAAAAAAACGGAAGACACACGGAAACACAATGGAAGGCAAAAACGGACACGGATCACTGAACAACGGAACCCCTTTTTGCGGACAGCATAAAAAAACGGTCGTGTGCATGAGGCCTAATGAGATGGAAATACCTAATTTAAAGCATTTATTAAAAATACTGTATAGCTCAGTACTTATATTTTGTAGAATACTAATGAAAGGTAAAAGAACTGGGCTGGGTTTGTCAAGTTTGTCTTTGTATGATGTGTTATCTGTAGTATTCAATAGGCCTGCTCGACATCTATGTAAAAATGTATTTGACATAAAAATTCGTAACTTCGTAAATACACACATTTTCTTATCTTGCACTGATCCTAAGTTATGGTCTGTTTTATATCCCAGAGTTATTTTCACAATTCAGCTTGTTTCTATTAGAAACAGTCAACAAGCATATTTACAGAAATACCTCTAATAGCTCATGTGTGCTCCTAGAATGCAGTGGGATGCTTTATTTTAACTTATTTCAGATCACTATACATACTCTACCTGGTGTAAATGCACTTTCCGGAGTGAAAACCACCAGAGCAAATATCTATATATATATATATATATATATATATATATATATATATATATATATATTAAGCAGATGGGTAATTCTGGGAGATTTCAGCTTTGAAGAGTGGAGAATGCAGCTCAGCTCAGGTTATGTCAAAAATATTGCATGAAGTTCTGCTCTAACTAGTTAAAGAAACCAAGCAATTAAATTCAATATCTATTGGGATCCACTGGGATCTGGTAAAATACAGGTTTGCTCTATCTATCTTTACTTCTGTAAAAAAAAAAAAAAAAAGGCATCCATGACACCAGTGTGTACAGAATCATAAATTTCAGCTGTCTACTGGTATGAAGTAAAATGAGAAAAGGCTAGCTGTCGCGGACGTTCCCCCGACAGGTGGCAGGAGATCGGTAAGACTGGCAACACGTGGTTTGATCTGACATCTTTTCCGTTTAGATCAAATGACGTGTTGTTTCTGGTGCTTGCCACTCCTTCTTTCCCCAGGTGTGGCTATTAGAGTCATTTAACCTTCTCTATGTATAGTTGCTTCTCCCACAATGCTGTGCGGTTTATAGCTTCTGTTTGGACCTTTGGATAGATTGAGGTTGTATCTCAGCTGAGTTCCTGGTGCTTCCATTGCTCATTTGAAGTTAGGTCTTTCCTCTCCCTTATGTATTTTGTTTGGGTTCTGTGTGTTTCATTTTCCTATTGTTTGTATTAGGCCTGAAAGAGACTCCTGTCCGTCCTTCCTATTGGAAGATTAGGTAGTCTTGTCTCTGTCATTAGTACCAGGGTCCTATAGGGCTTGATAGGACTGTAGGTATTCCTTTGTGTGAACCCACCTACCTTTGGGGTCTGTTCATACTTGTAGTCAGTCAGGATTTTGATTAGGGTTTTCACTAGGAGGTGTCCATTTTCCTTCCCTAGTTCTCAGGCCCGATTTCCTATTCGCCCCTTCCCTCCTATGCTCAGTGTGGTGTTTCCCTCCCACATCAAAGCTTGACACTAGCATTTTGGTATTTAGTGCAGAAATCAGACTGTGGATATGCAAAAGAGTCCTGAGATTGGTCAAACAACATAAGAAGGAAAGGAAAATGGGTGAAGTTGGGCATAAACTAGATATTTCAGATGGATACTTTCTGAATGACCTGTCCCTCCTTGGTCTGGAAGTGAAAATGATAAATCATAAATGATTGGCAGATACTGTAGATCTCAAGTTTCCAGTCTTGTTTTGAGACCTGGACTGGGCTTCCACTGATGGGTTGAGGAAGCTGTTTTGTAGATCCATCCTACTTTGCATCTGAGCATAGTCCATTTGTCGTTCTTCATGATTGAGTTTTCAAGTATTACCAACAAATACACCCAAGTACGAAAAAAAACACAGTAGATCAAATTTTCTATGGATTTTTTTACCTCAGTTGACATGTCGCAGAAAGGCACTGCCAGTTAGCCATCTGAAACCTCTAATGTATGCTCAGCAATGGTTTTCTCCATATGATTAATATGATCAAGCTTGCCCTTTAAAAGATTTTTTATGTAAATGACCTTGAACAGAAAAGATCCCAGTGTGCTGCAACCAACAAGACTGTGTACCCAATAGGGGCTGTAACCACTAAGCTCTGTGTCACTGTTTGTTATCATTGCACCTTACATTACCCCATTTGGAGTAGTAATTTTAGTATGAAGTCTGCTATGTCTGTCTTAATTGCCCCACCATCATCAAGTGGGATATTGAATCAGAGTTGACGGTCACACACAATCCCAAATAGGAAGTCTTCTTTTATCATTGCAGTAGCTTGGCCAGCAATGCTGGGGATATAAGTTCCAATGTAAGAAGAAAATTTGCACACAGTGTATATGTTCTCCTTTGACGTACAATCAATCGATATGGAACCGCACTCGCCAGATCATATGGTCCACCGGAATGCAACAGCCAACCTGGAGCCCCAGATCCATACAGGCTCCTATGCAGACGATTCAGGAAGAGATGATGGAGGCAGCATGTCCACCTGCTTGACAAAGACTATGTGATAGCCGAAACGTAGCAACTTTTTATATTCACGTATTTCATGTGAGCAGTTCCCAAATAAAGGGATTTTTCAACTGGACATGCTGCCTCCATCATCTCTTCCTGTATGTTCTCCTTTGAGTATGTTTTCTCCAAGTTGCCTCCTGTGCTCCAAAGCCAGGCTTAGATTGAATGTGCTAGATTGATCTTACTATGTGTGCATGCTTTACATAATGTAATTGTGAGGCTCTGGGTATTGGAGACTGATATTCTGTAAGGGTATGTTCAGACAGAGGATTTTGCCCATATATCCCACAGCAGAAGCCGTTGCATGGTGCTGTGATTTCTGCAGTGGGTTTTCATGCCAACCTGCTCTAGGTTTAGCTCCACTGAATGGAGCTAAACTGCAAGCAGACTCCCATTGGGTCTTTCCGAGGGGTGCGTTGGGTAACAACGCCAAGAATGGACCTGTACATTCTTGCCACAGTCTCGAAAACTGCTCAGCAAAAACCCTTGGCCTCAGGCTCCATGGTGCAGCCTCTCATTAAGAACAAAAGGAGTTAGTTTCAGTGCAGATTCTGCCCATTTTTTTGCGCTGAAACCAGCTCCCAAAATCCTCCATCTGAACATATTGTTAGTGATAGGTAAAGATGAGCGAAGTTCCCAAAATTTCAATTTGGCTACTTCTCCTAATTTCACAGATAAATTCGCTTCGTGACAAATTACCTCATCATGGAGAACATTTCTTTGTGAGTAGCGGGTGCAATGATGGGGGACGGCGATGATGCCGCCCCCCCCCCCCCATCATTGAATCCCTCAGATGCTGCGTTCATTGCTGATCGCTGCATCTGAGATGACCATTGACGGCTGTCAGTGGTTAATCTGTTAAAAAAATACTCAGCTTATCCATTTGCTTGCAAAGAATCCTACATGGCCTTCTTGATTGAAAATCCAGCACGAAATCTCGAGCGGTGCATGAAGGCATCATCATGCTGGCCGGCATGTTGACGTATTATGTCACTGCACATGAGATTTTGCATGGGATCTTCAATCAAAATGGTCGTGGTGGACTCTTTGTGTGTGAGTATGATTTTTTTTTACGCCATTTTAGGAGAAATTGATTTATTACCACACAGCACAAGGGAATTCAGCTTCTCAGCTAATTTAATTTTTCCTGAAATTCGGATTTAAGTCCACTTCATGAACTTCGATTCGCTCAACACTAGTGATAGGTCTAGAGATGAATTTCCTCAAAAGTACTTTGAATGCCTGGAAATAATTTTACTGATGCAAATTACACCTAACTCTAATACTGATGAATCTGATTTTTTCTTTTTGTTTTTTTAAAAGGTTTGGGTCAAATTTCAAATCTAAAGAATCAATTCACTTATCTGTAGGTAGGTCCTTCGAGAGCTATGGAATATGTCAGCATTGTGCAAATATTACACAATACATATACCCTCTGTGTTCTGTGAGCAGCTCGATCCTTATATCTAAACCTTTAACATAAACCAGATTACATATAGCACCCATTTATACATCCATCAGTCACTGTATTAGAAATATATAGTCTATATGATAAACATTTAATGAGATGAATAAAAATGGTGTTATAACAATCGTGTGAACTATTTCCTACAGTTTTCTAACACAAGACATCAAAATATTTGTACGGGGGAAACAAAATTCATGACCATTTCACTTGGAGGGACAGCTGGGAACCTTGGCACGCAACAATGGCTTACTGGAATTCTGCCATTCCACCAAGTGAGACACTGTCTCCCAGGGCAATATAATATGAAAATTGTTGAAGAAATAATTTTAGTGCACCTGTTACTGCAAAATAAATTAACTGCAACTTGAAATTTTATTTGTAATTTTCACTCATTTCTTTTAAATGGTGAATTCTAACAAGCTGGTTCCTCCATACAATCTATTTATTCTTAATATATCTAAAATAATAATAATATTTTTATTATTATTTACTGAGCAAAGCCTATGTGCTACTCAGTCGCCATTCATCATAGTATACTTACGATTCTAAAAAAAATTCTAAAAATATTGGACCTTCTGAGAGAGGCTAAATAATACTTATGTTAACATGGAATACATACATGGGCATCTACCAAGGGTTATAAGGGGTTCAGTGATTGTGGTCATACCCAGGCACTATAAGACACCAGTATTATAAATGGCACATGGTAGGTGGGGGCACTATGACACATTTTGCATTGGACCAGGATAATTAAACTCTGTGATCTACTCTGTACAATCACTATGGGCACAGGCTAGACCTGTGTTCTGCAAGCAGACCCTCTAACTCTACTAGAAAGCATGCTGAGAGTTGTAATCTCACTACAACTGATAAGCATGATCACGTCATTGTTCTACCATACTGTATTTAACTTTGAAAAGTCAGATGTTAACAGCTTTGAGCGTGGATTGTCTCTGCTAACTTTACACAGATAATAGTTTTACTAAATGTCAGTCCTGTCTAGGACCCAAGGAGTAATCCTAGACATAAGCAACGACCACAGCACTCATTGCCTGTTACAAAAGAGGGTGATCCTTTATTTACCTAGTGTGGTGATGTTTCGACTCCAAGTCTGTTTTAAGCTTATGTCTATGGGTATTTGGGAGCTAGGGCCTTATACTGCAAGGACCACTAGACAATTTATGGGATACAACCCACTGTGGTGGATGTAATTATAAGTTGATTTTTATTTTCCTATTGGATGCTCAAGGAGGAATCCACTATTAATTACAGTCCATCAGTCAGGCTGTCTTGTCTTTCTGTTCTTAACCAGTTCTGAATATTAGACCTAAAAATGTCAAACTGGTGTTCCTCATCTTGCCTTCTTCCAGTGGCTCCTGCAAACTGTCTTATTCAATTGCTCGGCAAACACATCCTTTTCTATGTCCCATTCTGACTCCGGGCCTTTAGCGGACCCTACCAGTTCAAATCAAAGGTGATCTAAAGCCTGGCAGCCTTTTTAAAGGGGAATCACCTTGCCACGTCTTGCTGGTGTTTGAAGTTTATTCTTTCCAGGCTTTTATTTCTGTGTGGTACTATTGCGTACCTTGTTGATTCTGACCTCAGATTAGTTACAGGTAGTACTTCTATCTTGTCTGTCTCCCACATCTAGTTTTAAGGCTTTGACTCTAACTGGTGTCCAAATGATGACACTTGGCTCCTTTCCTGATCATGCGACTGCCCAATTACCATTACTGCCAGCAAAATGTGACTATTAGGGCAGCCCAACTTGGGAATCCTCCTACATCAAAGTCCACACCTCCTTATGGGGGTTAAAGGTGACGCTATTTATTTCAAAGTAAATATCAATTTTTCATCTTATTTTATATGTGCGACAGAACTTTAAACAATGTAGGCACTGAGTTATTCAAAATTCTGTACAGTACCACATGATGTTTTTTTTTTTTTTTTCTTATTTTTCTCTCCACTTTGCTGAAGTGGTCACACATGCTCAGTTCCATCCTTCAATTGTCACCAGGCTATCTGCTGTTAGAAGCTATGACAGTTTTAGGGAGAGACCTGCAGGCAAAAAGACACCCAACCTGTGAAAGGACACATCCCTGATCTGTAGCAGAAAGGACACATACCCCTGAGCTGCCAGCCTGAAGTAAATCTAGCAGAGCAATTAGAGCAATGAATGGGGGAGCTTTGGATTCAGTACAAGGCTTGTTCTAGCTTTGTTAGAAAGAGTGTGTCATGTACTGTACCATGTCTGATTTATTTATTTTTTTGTATCTTAATCCCCTTAAGAGAAATCAGATATGATTGGAATCTCAGATGAGATGTTCTGCTATAATAACAGCCACCAGCAGCTACAGTGTAGAAACCATACTGCAACAGCAATCTGCACAGAGGCCTTACAGAGGCCTTAAAGAAGTTATGTAAACTCAATTTTAAAACTCATAGTCCTGAACTGAATTAAATATGTGCAATATGCTCTGGAAGTCTCCACCGTGAGTCATGTTTGTTAAATATATGGTAACAACAACTTTCTAAAAGAAGAGCAAAGAAGCTAAAGATGCAAAGTGCCAAAATTAGGACATCATGATTCAAAGTGGTAATTCTCTTTGACAGTTTTGGTTGTAACAAACATGACATTGGGAACATTTGCTGAGGCAGAGGAGCACACAGAATGGAAAACCAGGTGTAAAACTTCCTTCCTGCCTCTTGGATCATGATACATTGAAGGGCATGCACCTGTCCTATTGTTTCCAGACAAATGGGAATACATCTTAGTGCAAAATGAACTTTTATCTAAATAGAAACAAGAGACTTGTGGTTAATTTATGCGTGAATTAGTATGCTTCATTACGGCATTGTGTAACAAATTAATGCACATGGCAAAGCGGTTTATCGTTGATTTTAAGCATCATCAAACTCTTTCATTCAAAAGTGAGAAGGAAACATTTAATCCTTAGTTTATTAGCATAATATAATAATTGGATTGTTTAATAGACAATAGACTTGTCAAGTAAACGCACATCACATTATCAGGAATTTTTACCTTGTTCATCCATTTGGGATGTAAATCGGGAGCATTTATTTATTTTTTCCAGGGAAGATACAATTGTAATAAAGAGAAAAGTTTTTAGGGTGAAATTTCTGAAGCTCATTGTGTTTTTCTCTGGAGAGTTCTGCTAAGTTCCAGTTATTATCTGCACAACTACAACACAGCCCTATTAAAGTGAATGGGTCTGTGTTGGCGGTTCTGACCCAATTTCTGGAATAGGTACCACTTTGTTCAGATTAGTCAAGGTCCCACCACATAGCAATCACACATGTTAAGGATATAGTAATATGCAAAATAATTGTGGAGCCCCGGTATTGGGTCTACAACACAATGAAAGCCAGATATCCCTCAAAGGAAGGAAAACCAAGCAAAGGGGTGTCTCCATTACAGAGATTACCAGATCCACCATATTAAGTGACCCCTATGTCAAGATCCCGCTTTTTTACATGCTTTAAGGATGTGATGGGGGAAACGTAACCAAGTTATCCATCCACAGACAGCTGTTTCAGGGTGTTGCCCCTCATTAGTGCGGAGTAGGATTCTGGCTAACCGGGAGCAATGCCTTGGAGACTACTCAAACAAGACAATAGCTGATCTCAGGGAGACCAGCTACAGAAAACACAGCCTAATTTAAGAGTCTCAACAAAGCAATCAAAAGTGCAAAGCTCCCTGGGAAACAGTAATATGCAAAATAAATGTGGAGCCCCAGTATTGGGTCTACAACACAAGGAAAGCCAGATATCCCTCAAAGGAAGGAAAACCAAGCAAAGGGGTGTCTCCATTACAGAGATCACCAAATATACCATATTAAGTGGCCCCTATGTTAAGATCCTGCTTTTTTACAAGCTTTAAGCATGTGACGGGGAAGACTAAGCCAGTTATCATCCACAGACAGCTGTTTCAGGGTGTTGCCCCTCATCAGTGTGGAGTAGGATTCTGGCTAACCGGGAGCAATGCCTTGGAGACTACTCAAACAAGTCAATAGCTGATCTCAGGGAGACCAGCTACAGAAAACACTGCAGAGCCTCATTTAAGAGTCTCAACACAGCAATCCGAAGTGCAAAGCTCTCTGGGAAACAGTAATATGCAAAATAAATTTGGAGCCCTAGTATTGGGTCTACAACACAATGTTAAGGATATGCCATTACAAAAATACTTTTTTCTCACAGTTCATTGCATTAACACAGCTAGAAATGACACTTTCCCAGTGACTGCTGTGAGGAACATTTGAATATTGCCTCGAAGGTTCTTAATCTATGGAACTGGCCTCATCTTGCTTGGAACTTGAGTTATACTGGCTCATTGTTTTGTTTTTCAATGAGTAAAAGCTGCTGGTCATGTGCAGTTCATATGTACCATAGGGACAAATATATTTTATTGTCCAAAGCCATATGGAGTTGAGCCACTCTCCAATGCTATTACATGATCCATTTTACGTGAAGATTTTCCACTAGAGGTTTCAACACAGATCCTTTTTAAGTTTTGTCCATTCGACCACAAGTAAGTGCTGCTGCAGGCTGATAAGACTTGACTTCAAGTTAGTGTCCCATTTCTTCCCAAAGCTTCCTTATGGGATTATGGTTAGAATTGGGTGTAGATAAGTAAAATTCTTATATGCCCCTTTTGCTCGGGGACAGGGGTAGCTAAAGTCTTATGTACTCTGATCTAAAATTATAGCTTCACCTCCACCCCTCCTCTGTGCAACTCATCTTCACAGCTGGGGGCCTTAGCCTGACTGTAACTTTCAACTGTATCGTTGGCAATGTTCCCTTGAAACCTCTGTAACTCTAGTGGTTTATGGCAGTAAATATATTAGTGTCAGCATCCCTGGGGATTTAAAGCAGTTAAAGGGTTAATGTCAGAAACCCCAGTGAAATAGAGCAGTGAAGGGGTTAATGACAGTATACTTTGTTGTTTAAGGTCTTATTGTCAGGATACTTAGTGGTCTAGATCAATGAGGGAGTTAATGTAAGGGTACTTTCACACTAGCGTTAAACTTTTCCGTTATAGAGTTCCGCTATAGCGGCTCAATAACGGAAAAGAAACGCTTCCGTTTGTCCTAATGCATTCTGAATGGAAAGCATTCCGTTCAGTTTGCATGAGGATGTCCTCCGTTACGTCCCCTAACGTTATTTTGGCGGTGAAAATAACGCGGCATGCTGTATTTTTTTCTCCGTTCAAAATAACGTAACACATGACGCAACGGCGGATCCGCTATTAATTTACATTGCAATGCATTGTTAGCGGATCCGTTGTTAAATGTTCATGGAATTGACGCACAGACGGATCCGTTGTTCCGATCTGCGCCTGCGCCAGGATGTAGGAGGAGCTGGTTGCGCCTCCTTCCTGTTTGTCTCTTGGTTCCTGCCTGCGAGGGAGAAGGGAGGACGCCACTGAAGGTGAGTATGAAGTTTGTTTTTTAGCGGAACCAATAACTAGAAATAAGCAGCTCCTATGTACTTCTACATAGGAGCTGTAAGTGTATAGGGATGCTAGGGTAGTAATACCTGTGTACTACTACCCTAGCATCCACCATGGACTCATACTAGATGCAGGCCCCATGTACTTTTGCATGGGGAATGCATCTAGTATGAGTCCATGGTGGATGCTAGGGTAGTAGTACCTGTGTACTACTACCCTAGCATCCACCATGGACTCATACTAGATGCAGGCCCCATGTACTTTTGCATGGGGCCTGCATCTAGTATGAGTCCATGGTGGATGCTAGGGTAGTAGTACCTGTGTACTACTACCCCTAGCATCCACCATGGACTCATACTAGATGCAGGCCCCATGTACTTTTGCATGGGGAATGCATCTAGTATGAGTCCATGGTGGATGCTAGGGTAGTAGTACCTGTGTACTACTACTCCTAGCATCCACCATGGACTCATACTAGATGCAGGCCTCATGTACTTTTGCATGGGGAATGCATCTAGTATGAGTCCATGGTGGATGCTAGGGTAGTAGTACCTGTGTACTACTACCCTAGCATCCATCATGGACTCATACTAGATGCAGGCCCCATGTACTTTTGCATGGGGAATGCATCTAGTATGAGTCCATGGTGGATGCTAGGGTAGTAGTACCTGTGTACTACTACTCCTAGCATCCACCATGGACTCATACTAGATGCAGGCCCCATGTACTTTTGCATGGGGAATGCATCTAGTATGAGTCCATGGTGGATGCTAGGGTAGTAGTACCTGTGTACTACTACCTCTAGCATCCACCATGGACTCATACTAGATGCAGGCCCCATGTACTTTTGCATGGGGAATGCATCTAGTATGAGTCCATGGTGGATGCTAGGGTAGTAGTACCTGTGTACTACTACCCTAGCATCCACCATGGACTCATACTAGATGCAGGCCCCATGTACTTTTGCATGGGGAATGCATCTAGTATGAGTCCATGGTGGATGCTAGGGTAGTAGTACCTGTGTACTACTACCTCTAGCATCCACCATGGACTCATACTAGATGCAGGCCCCATGTACTTTTGCATGGGGCCTGCATCTAGTATGAGTCCATGGTGGATGCTAGTAGTAGTACCTGTGTACTACTACCCTAGCATCCACCATGGACTCATACTAGATGCAGGCCCCATGTACTTTTGCATGGCGAATGCATCTAGTATGAGTCCATGGTGGATGCTAGGGGTAGTAGTACCTGTGTACTACTACCACCAGCATACACCATGTGCGTATACGACATGATGACCCTTAAAAATATATTTTTATTCCAAATTAGCTTTTACAAGTAAAAAGTGGGCCTGACAGCCAGCTTGCCAGCCAGCCAGCTTGACGGCCACCCAGACAGCCAGCTTAACGGCCACCCAGCCAGCCAGCTTGACGGCCACCCAGCCAGCCAGATTGACGGCCAGGCCGCCATCCAGCACGCCTGACGGCCAGCCCACCAGCCAGCCAGCCCGCCAGCCGGCACCCCAGTTCGCCTAACGGCAAGACCGCCAGCCATCCCGCCTACTGAAGGCCGGCGCAAACTAAAATGAGCAGTAAGTATTAAATTTTTTTTTTTAAAAATTAATATTATTATATATTTTTTTTTTTCAATATTTCAATTTTTTTTTTATTTTTTTTTGGAAGGCATATCTTCAAGTGAGGCCGGGAGCTCTCCTCCTAGACAAAGACGAAGACGTGATTCGGTATGTAAATTTTGGCTAGTGTTTACAAATGTTAAATTGTGTGCTTATTCTAATTTTAATTTTGTTTTTTATCAGTCTACATCTGTGGAGGAGTCAACTCCCGGCCCAGAGAGGACGACTGAGGAGGAAGTCGGGGTGGAGCCCAGCAAACGGTACCTTTTTTTCGTTTTTCGAATCAAATATACATGTGATTGGAAATTTTTATATATTTGTTTTTTGTTTTGTTTTATAGCCATCTATTCCCGTTGACGCACAGAGAGGTCGTCAAGCCACTGCCAGAGGAGGTCGGGGAGCACGCGGCGGTCGTGGGTCGTGTGAGTATTTATAATCTAATGCTTAATTAATAATTTTAAAAACATACATTTTATTCAATTCTATTTTTATTTTTTTCACTTTTAGGGTTCCAGAGTCTCCACCAGAAGGGATGAGGAGGACGTTCTTGGTTTTTTTATTGATAATGACCTCCTCATCCAGATGGTGGAGGAACGACCACCTCTGTGGGACCATACAGACCGCCGCCACGCAGACCACCAAGCAACCCGGCTCCTCTGGCAACAGATCTGCGAGGCAATAGTGCCAAACTGGGACGACCTCAGTGAAAGTCAACGGGAGCAGGGCCGTAAGTATAGTTTGTTTGTAGATAGCGTACATGTATTTTTTATTCATCATAAGTGGTTTACTGTCTAGTTGATGTGAGTCACGGCCACCAATAGTCATACAACTTTTTAATTATTTTTTTGTGGCTGATTCAAATAAATAGTAAACCATTTTTGATGTCAACAACTCATGTATTATAGAAAATAAAAATTTTTATTTTTTTATTTTTTCAGGGAATACAATCATGGTTCGGTGGCGGTCAATCAGGGACCGCTACAAGAGGGACTATAACGAGGAACTTCGGCGTCCGAGTGGGTCTGGAGGAACCTCGAGCGGCCTTACCGCTACCATGCCGCTTTGGGGTTCCTACGAAGAACCCTAGAGCTGCGAAGGTAAGAAATTTTGATTATACTGATTTTGATTTATGTTCTCCAATTTTATGTGTATGTCCCAGGC
The DNA here is from genome assembly GCA_033119425.1 of Bufotes viridis. Classification (NCBI taxonomy): domain Eukaryota; kingdom Metazoa; phylum Chordata; class Amphibia; order Anura; family Bufonidae; genus Bufotes; species Bufotes viridis. The sequence goes on along the minus strand of CM065592.1, from coordinate 60,854,582 downwards.
AGACTGTTGTTTGACACTCTGCCTTGGACATCCACATAGTATTTTGCGTAGTAGAGATGAGGTAGGTGTGCTTTAGATTATACATCAGAAGTAGCTTTCTTAAAAAAAAATTAACACTGTACATATACACTTCTCTGTGTGGTCTCTATTAATGTACAGTTTCTGTATGCGATTTATTTGGTAAAGCTACTTACTATGTTGTATCTAAAGTCACTTTGCTCATCTCTATTCCATTGATTCTCAAAATTAATTTAATTTTTATTTTGTTTTGCTTTACAGAACAGCAAGCAGTACTCGGGCGCCGGAAGTTCCCCCGGAGGCGGTCCCTGAGGAGCCAGCCGCCGAGTGTTCCCCTCGTCCTGCTCATGCAAGTGGTCAGGACCACAATCTTCCCTACCTGTGCCCTCTGGCGACTCAACAATGGCCACTTTGGCACCTTTATTTGAGGCACTGATGCGTCGCCAGAGGTCAGGTAGGAGCCGTCAGGCGGACTACGAGGATCTCACAAGGCTCGTTTACGAGTCCTTGATGGGATTCACAAATAGAGTTGCCTCTTTAGAGGAGAAATTGCGTCGTCTTCAGGAGGGGCGGTGTTGACAACGCAAATTTCTCCCGTGCATCACTATTTGTTATCGTTGCTCCCCGTGATGGAACGACTTGAGCCCGACCAGCTGTATGAGGCCAGAAGACAGATGGACGACGTCTTGTGGAAAGTGCAACACCGCCCCACCTCCCTTGCCCCACCCCAGCCCTATCCCCAACCACCATCCTATCCCCAACCACCATCCTATCCCCCATCCTACACCTATCCCCCACCCCACACCTATCCCTCTTTCCAACCTCCCCATCCCCCTTCCCAACCTCCCCATCCCCCTTTCCAGCCTCCCCATCCCCCTTCCCATCCTCCCCGTCCCCCTTCCCAAACACCATCCCAGTCTCAATCCGCCGAGCTCTTTTATCAACACTATTCTCCCTCTCCTCCTCATTATTATCCTCCAACCTCTTTCACCACTCCATCTACTCTTGCTCGGCAAACTCCATCCCCTGCCCAAACCTCCCAATTAAATACTCCCTCTGTTGCCCTTCCCCCAACACGTACTGATTTGTCCACTGTGGCAGATGAACCACAGGACCGAGGGTACACACACCGTGCCCAGCCCTCCACCCCCCAACCTTCAACTCCTCATCGGTCCTCCTTCCGTAATTTGTAAAAAAAAAATTTTTTGTTTTATTTAAAATTTATATTTATAGAAAAATTTATATATTGTTTTAATAAAAAAAAAATTTGTTTAAAATTTTTTGCTGTTTATTGAGTTTAAAAAAATGGATTAATGATGTTTAGAACCATTAAATTCGCAGCAAAGCTTGAATAGCGTGAAAAGTATTTGTCGCTGATCCAGCTTTCCTGACAAGTAGTGTGTATTATAAAGGCCTGACATAATCTCACAGCTCTGGCGGAGCGACACAAGTATTGTTCGCTCCTCCAGGGTTGTGAGAGTAGTGTGTATTATAAAGGCCTGACATAATCTCACAGCTCTGGCGGAGCGACACAAGTATTGGTCGCTCCTCCAGGGTTGTGAGAGTATGATGTGAAGTGGTGTGTATTATAAAGGCCTGACATAATCTCACAGCTCTGGCGGAGCGACACAAGTATTGTTCGCTCCTCCAGGGTTGTGAGAGTAGTGTGTATTATAAAGGCCTGACATAATCTCACAGCTCTGGCGGAGCGACACAAGTATTGGTCGCTCCTCCAGGGTTGTGAGAGTATGATGTGAAGTGGTGTGTATTATAAAGGCCTGACATAATCTCACAGCTCTGGCGGAGCGACACAAGTATTGTTCGCTCCTCCAGGGTTGTGAGAGTAGTGTGTATTATAAAGGCCTGACATAATCTCACAGCTCTGGCGGAGCGACACAAGTATTGGTCGCTCCTCCAGGGTTGTGAGAGTATGATGTGAAGTGGTGTGTATTATAAAGGCCTGACATAATCTCACAGCTCTGGCGGAGCGACACAAGTATTGTTCGCTCCTCCAGGGTTGTGAGAGTAGTGTGTATTATAAAGGCCTGACATAATCTCACAGCTCTGGCGGAGCGACACAAGTATTGGTCGCTCCTCCAGGGTTGTGAGAGTAGTGTGTATTATAAAGGCCTGACATAATCTCACAGCTCTGGCGGAGCGACACACCGCCTCCTCCATCAAAATCCAGGCCACTACGGAGTACAAAATCTAATAGGGTGCAGCGCAGGCTGTGGGCGGCTCACGTGCCAGAGGGGGCGGAAGCAGAGAGTGAGTGACAGAGTGAGGTCTCAGGAGGCGTGGTTTCGGCGCATCTCCGGCTCTCAGAACTCAGAAGCAGGCGGGAGTGCAGTGGCGCGCGGCGCAGAGGCGAGGCGAGGTGAGTGAGTGTTAGGCCGGCCGGGGCAGGCAGCGCAGCGTCCAGCCCCCAGCGTGATGGGATCATGGAGTGGGACTCAGTCTGGGACTAGACTCTGTGGACTGTGGCTGACTGGCTGGGCAGTGGTGGGCAATTGGGCACTACTCACTGTGTGTGTGTGCCAGCCCCAGGGGGCAGGCCGCAGGCATTGTGTGGGCCTGCACCAGGCAGGGGCACTGGCCCTGGCCCCTGGGGCAGGCCAGGCAGTGACTGCTGCGACTGTGAGCCAGGAGGAGCACTGCAAGCAAGTGTGATGGGAGTGGGACTGTCTGTTGCTGACTGGCTGGGCACTTAATGACACTGTGTGTGTGCCAGGGGGCAGGCCGCAGGCAGGCAGTGTGTGCGCCTGCGCCAGGCATGGGCACTGGCCCTGGGGCTGGCAGTGACTGTGAGCCTTGTGTGCAATAATGCTGGACTGAATCATACACCAGCTATATACGATATTACCGGTCCGTCCGTATATAGCCGGTGTATGGGTCAGTCCAGCATTATACACACCATGTGCTGTCTGAAGAATTTTTCACTGCACATCTATCAAATTTCGCCCTTGAATTTGTAAATATATTAGCAATTAAAATCAGGGTGAAAAAAATTTGACAAATGTGCAGTGAAAAATTCTTCAGACACCACATGGTGTGCAATAATGCTGGACCCATACACCAGTTATATACGGTGTGTATACTTCTTACGTAACCGTAGAAGTTGCGCAAGAAATCACAACTGAGTTACAAGTGGGGCGTGCCGCGTTCTTACATTGATCTCTGGCGTAGCAACACAGGTAATTTTCAGCTACTCATTTAAAAATATGCAAAAAGACTCAAAGTATATTAAATAGTGTTTATTAAACAAAATTAAACAAATATAGTTAGAAACATCAATACGGTAACCTTCAATGAACATAACCATGGAACATTATTGTATCAAGAATATTATAAAATAAATTTTTAAGAACAATTAAATCATTTGGTCCTGCCAGGTCACTCTTCCTGCATTGGAGCTGAAATATTCTGCGAAGGAGTCTCTCATCCGGGAAACGGCCACATTGGTCCGCATGCCAAAGTTTTCCAAACTTGCCAACTGACTATCTTCAGGAATGTCCTGGAAATTTAGCGGTTCTTTGATTAGGAGGTAGTTGTGTAACACAACACATGCCTTGACTACCTCGTCCACAGTTTCTATTTTCAATTGTATTGGTTTGGTGAATATACGCCATTTTGCAACCAAAATTCCAAAGGTGCATTCCACCATTCTACGAGCCCTAGTCAGGCGGTAGTTAAATATTCTTTTGCTCTGATTTAATCCTCGGCTGGAATAAGGTTTTATTAGATTTCCGCACATCTGAAAAGCCTCATCACCAACCAACACAAAGGGCATTGGGGAGCGTCAGTACCTGGTAGTGGTTGAGGCGGTGGAAAATCGAATTGTCTGTTGTACACCCTTCGCCCCATGTCGGAATTTTTAAATACCATGGAATCATTGCTCCTGCCGTAAGCTCCAACATCAATTGCCACAAACCTGTACTGAGCATCAGCTATTGCCATTAAAATTATTGAAAAATATTTTTATAATTAAAGAACTCCGAACCAGTGCCTTGGGGCTTTATAATGCGTATGTGTTTCCCGTCTACTGCCCCCAGACAGTTTGGAAACTGGCACACCTCAACAAATTTTTGGAAATTTCAATCCACTGTTGCCGATTTGGAAGTGGTATAAATTCCTCATGCAGCTGCTCCCACAAAGCATGGCACGTGTCCTTAATAATACCAGAAACTGTGGATATTCCAAGCCTAAACTGATAATGTAGGGACGTCAAACTTTCACCGGTTGCAAGAAATCTAAACAGAAAAAACAATTATAATTAAAATTGATCAAATCAGAAAAAAAGAAATTAGGCTTCCTCAAAATGCGGCACTACAGATGTTGTAAAACTAAAAACTCAACGAATGCCCTTGTGTAGGCTGATACCTGTAGGCTGTTCTGACATGCTGGGAGTTGTAGTTTTGCAAAAGTTGGAGGGCCGCAGTTTGAGGATGCCTGCTATGAATACTAGATATATTTGGCGGACCTTGTCAACGTACTAGACCTTTAAACGCAAATTCTAAAATGCTATCCTTTTGTTCTCTAGTCATTTACACATGCCAACGGACATTATTTTGCAAATGCAGTGAGATAGCGGGCTCTCCATGGAGAAGAATAGGTGTATGCTTACCCTTGGCTTGTGCAATCAATAGGTAGGTAGATAACAGTATCAATTTTCACAACATGGTTTATGTAAAGTTAAAAGATTAAAAAAGAAATTTACCTTAGGGTAATCATTAATCTTTCTGCGGGTGACACACTTCGGCGGAAAGTGGTGTCCTGTCTTTCGATGCGATGTGACACTCTTTGTAGTAGATTGTCAAAACTGTCGACACTCATCCGTAAGTAGTTGTGAAACTTGTCAGGATAATTGCGCAGTTCAGGAAATAAAACTCCAAAAGCTCCCCTTCGTATTCTGGCTGAAGTAATTGGATGCACCCAATAGCGACGGCGACGTCTGGCTCGAAGTCGTCTTCTCCATCGCGAAACCAGGATAAGAGCCTGAAATCCAAAGCGAAGGTGGTCGGGCATCATCTTTCCTCTCTCTTCTAGGCAGCATCTGAGTGGTATGTGACCTTCGGTTGGCTTTATAGCCACTGTGTAAATTTGCATCTCCAAAAGATTTTTATCTGCTTTTCTGAATATTATTAACGGATCCGCTATTCCTTTTAAAAACGGTTGTAAACGGATCAAACGGATCTGTTATTTTAGCGGATCCGTTAGGCGGATCCGTTAAAAAATGGATCTGTTTGCATACGTTTTGGCGGATCCGTTATTTTAATCCGTTAACGGAATAAAGGATCCGTGAGAGTTATTCTTTCAGTTTTCAAGCGTTTTAACGGATCCAGCAAGCAATTCCGTCAACGGAAATGCATGACGGATTCGAAAAACGCTAGTGTGAAAGTACCCTAAGTATATCTGTTAGTGTAGGGAAGGGTATAATGATTGGATCACTGGTGGTCTGGGAGAGTGAAAGGGTGGATATCAGTATACCTGGTGGTCTAGGCAGTGAGAGGTTATTTCTAGTATCCAGGGGGGTCTAGACTTGTGAAAGGGTGCATATCAATATCCTTAGCAGAAACCAGTGGAAGGGTTAATGTTGCATACCTGATGTCCAATAATTTCTCACCACTCAAGGCTGTATGGATAATTGATATGAGAGCAGTAAGGGAATGTAACTGTATGGCTGCACAGTTTTATCTATGATCAGGTAGAATGATTCAGGAGAACTTTAAGTGATCATTAAGGGGATAGTCAGTATGTGATAAGAGGGACCCCTTTTATCATTCCACTGCTTGGGGACTTTTCCATGCGGATACATCCTATGACTTCATGGACTTCTCAAGGGGTTCTATAAAATGCCATTGTTTACTGTAGCATTAAAAAGACATCCTTTCACTGGAACTAAGATGGCCACTCAAACTATAAAAACTGTCCAGGCTCTTTAGGCCTACAACAAACTTTACATTTGGCACTGCACACTTCGGCAAGAAGTCTTTTTTCCTGGCATCATCCTAACCAGGATTTGTCCATGAGACTTCCAGATGGTAATGCATGATTCATTAATCCAGGGAACATGTTTCCATTGCTCCAATAGCAGTGTGCTTTACACTACTCCAGCTGTCACTTGACATTGAAAATTGTGATCTCAGGCTGTTTTATGGCTGATCAGCCTTGAAAACCCAGTCCATGAAGCTTCAGATGAACAGCCCTTGTGCTGATGTTGCTGCCGTAGAAAGTTTGGTACTCCAAACTTACACTCTATCTTGCAGAATTACTCATTAGACCTCATATGTGAATTTACCACACATTTAAAACATGGCACCTCTAGGAGGGCAGATAGTTGATGACATGGCTTACTGCAAAGGCTTCTTGAAGGGTGTTTAATGCAGGAGAATTTTTCTCTATTTTTTGTTTTCGAAACAAGCGCCAAAATGAGTTACAGACTCGAGCCTCTTCTGGATCTCCACCTAGTTCACCCACTGAACATTCAGAGTCTCTCTTTCACATACTACCTCCTCAGCTGACCCTCTCCCTTTTGATGTCCTCAATGCTTTGTCCAGCAACCCCTACTCTTCTCCATCTATATCTTTATTCTGGGACAGCTCATAGAATCTCATGGCTTTCAGAACAACTTCTATGCTAATGACTCTCATATTTTCCTTTCTAGCCTAGATGTCACTTCCCTGCTATCCAGAATTCTGTTGTGCCAATCAACTATATTTTTCTTCTTCTACATTCTAAAACAACATTGAAAAAAAAACTTTTTCCCCCAATCTCATACCCCCCCCCCCCCACACACACACACACACACATACACATACACACCAGACCTATTTATTACAGTTGAATAAGATTTCCCAGAATGGGTTGTCCAGCCTAGGAGCCAATCAACCCAATCCATGGAACCTGTGCCCAATTTGAAAATAAAACTCACCTCTCTGCAGTTGTGCTACTCCAAGGCTGCAACCCCATTCCTGGCCTCTTCAAATATTCAAAGTGATTTGGTCTTGTGACCACTCTGGCTAATCACTGGCTTCAGTGGTCACATTTGCTAGAATGGCATGTCACTGTTAGTGATGTGCCATTCTAGCACTTTTGATCACTGAGGTCATTGACTGGCCACACTGGTCATAGGACAAAGCCACTTCTGGTATGATGGGAACCCAAAGTAGTTGTAAGAGGTAAATGTTTTTTTTTAAAGGCTTGAATTGCTTTTTTGGGCACAGATTCACAGAATAGAACTCATCTACTCCTAGGCAAAAGAGCCCCTGAAAAACTGAAAGCAGCCATTTAGTTTAGGAATTAAAATTCACATTAACTGGGAATCTAACAGAAATTGGCCAAGTTTGCCCTGGAAAAGCTTTCCTGCCTGGCCAGTAGTGTGGCATCAGAGCGGGTGTTTAGTGCGGCGGGGGCCATAGTTACCCCAAGAAGAACGCGCCTGTCTACACAAAATGTGTAGAGACTTACTTTTGTCAAGATGAATCAGGTGTGGATCAGCCAGGATTTCCACGCACCAATGCCTGATGCATCAGATTAGATCATCCATCTCCACACTATGTCACCATGCCACTCTGTTGCCTCCTGATGCTGCCATCTCCACACTATGTCACCGTGCCACTCTGTGTCCTCCTGATGCTGCCATGTCCACACTATTTCACCTTGCCACTCTGTGGTATCATGCTGCTGCTGTTGCTGCCATCTTCACACTATGTCACCTTACCACTCTGTGGTCTACTCATACTGCTTCTGTCAGCTCCACACTTTGTCATTGTGCCACTCTGTGGCCTCCTAATGCTACCGCCACCTCCAGACCCTGTCATTGCGCCACTTGGTGATCTCCTCATGCTGCTTCCACCTCACCACTATGTCATAGGGCCACTCTGTGGACTTCTCATGCTTTTACCACCCTCCCCACTCTATGCTGGTGTCGCTATTGTCCTTGTTTGGCCTTTCACCATTTATTGGACCTTTCTTCTGATCGGTCAGAAGAACTGAAAAATTAGATTCACAACGAATCCTGTCTGTGTATCAGCTGTAAGGCCTGTATGGTCCCATCAGAATTGGCTTATGATTTGGTAGCCAAAAGCAGGAGTGGGTACAAAACACAGAATACATGCAAATATTACCTTCACGTCTCATCTCAATTTTAGATCCACTCCTGTTTTTGTTTGGCATTAGCAATACTTATGGATTACTGAGCAAATGCTGACCGAGTGAAGGCGGATGCTCCCCAGACAGGATCCGTTTTTTGTGAGTTATTGTTCTGACGGATCAGAGGAAGGGCAAATTAATCAGTGACGTCAACACAAACTTACTGCTGACACCCCCTCCACTCTGTTGGGGGGGGGGGGGTTTCTACTTGTATAAGCATTTAATAGAACAGGTTCTGTAGACATCTATGTGGAATCAGCTGACGAGGGTGTAAAAGGAGTGCGCCGCTTCTTGATGCTAACGTGGACCTGTAAGGCTGAGTTAATACTTGAGTTATTTGGTCAGTTTTGGCCCCGTGACTGCCCAAATAAGTGTAGAGCCTAGTGATTCTAATAGTGATGCCTGTCATCTGCATGTCATACTGAATCACAGTATTATTTCACTACCCCAGCATACTCCCTATGCATGTTACTGCAAGGCACAGTGTTCTACACCCATATAAAGGCTCTATGCAGCCCGGAAATAGCCATTTTTAAATGCAATTCGTCGCAAATTAATTCGGAAACAAAGCTAATTTTAACGAAAAGTTCAGTGAACTGACCAAATCAAATTTTTGAGAAATTCGCTCATCTGTAGTTGCTTGCAACATCTCCTCTACTGCATCTGTGTATCCACTTTCTGTTTTAAATAAAATAGATTTTGATCAGCAATTCCGAGTCTCAAATATGGAGAATAGGTTTAATGAGATTGTATTATGTTCCGCTGTATTCCTGTGTATTGCAACACTTAGCAAATTTCAATGTCTAACAGAGTAAAAGATGTACTGTTGTTTAATTATCATTTCGCCATAAGGGTAGTATTTTCAAGTGGATTTTAGTTCGCTGAAGCAGATGGTTTATCTTCACTGGAAGGTCTTCTACTAGGATAAATGAGACTTTTTTCACTTTCTAATTTTCCTACACATAACCTTTCATTGCACTTTAGATTCTTTCAAAGTTGCATCCAGTCTGTTTTGACATCTTTGATGTAGACATGAGTCTCCCTCAACAAACATGATCGCTCAAATGCTTCATCTTGAAAAGCCGTCTCTGTCCTCTCTGGTGTCATTAGTTTCTCTGCACTTTTACAAAGTATAATGTAATTCACTTCACTCAGTTTGATCATATGCTTATATTCATCTAAGTGCCGGCCTTGATATCTATAAAGATTGCAGATAATAAACCCGCATCTTTTATACTGCTCAAAGTTTAGCTGCAATGTGATGTGAGTACTGTCACCTCAAAAGTTGTACAAGGCAGCTGGTAAAATATCAGTGTTGCCAAGGTTAAAGTGAGGGCAGACCTCAGGCAGCAAGGTTGGCATATCCCTCATTGCTGAACTCTGTTTGCCAGGACATTAAATGCCTTTATAATTATTTTAGGAATGTTGTATAAGTTTTCATATGTTGGAAAGAGAAGCCTTAGACTGGCTGCAGAAATTTTTGGGACTTTCCTATTTTTTTGATTAAGATTCCTAGAAACAACTACATTTAGATGTGTGGAACTGATTTGAGTCCTTTACGGTATATTTCAACCGCTGTCCATGGTACTGATCTGTGATTGTGTTGGAAAATTACTAGGTCCACATCAAAATAATCTTGACTGATGCATTGTGCATAACTGGCCTTATACATACATACTTTTACTGCTGCTGGAAAGTTGCTCGATATTTTGCATGCTTGTGACACTATGAATGAATGTATTATAGTACTGTGCCAGTTTTCTGGTGTAGAGAGTTTGAGATTTTAGATCAAGTCCGGCTTAGAGGCAAAATTTGAAATTTCCCCCTTTTATACCATACATTCCTTGCTGGTGTAGATTTCATTTTATTAGCCTCCTAAAAATGTTGGTGCATCTTATGCCAGCGCATTTTGTATAAAGAATCACCAGCAGTGGCCGTGCTTGCACACTATAGGAAAAAGCACTGGCTTCACTGGTGGCCGATACTATGGAAGCTCACATAGGCTTTTTTTCTATAGTGTGCAGGCACGGCCACCGCTAATGGATTGCAGGGTGGTGGTAAAAATGGAAATGAGCAGTGTATAATGTGATGAACAATGAATGAATGAAGCCAGCAAAGGTAGCAATATGGAGAATCACAATATCACGACCGGCGTACCGATCACAGACGTGTGACGCGAAAGTAGGGAAAAGGGAAAGCCCTGTCCAAGGGATAGGGAAAGGTGGTGACCCCTAACTCACCTTGAAGCTGGCACCTGACTGCCCTGACGTCCCTAGACGGGTTCTTCACCCGTACGCCGATCACGTGCCTAAACCCTGGCTTTCCTTAAAGGGAGTCTTTCACCCCGAAAACCCATTTTTCAACACTCACATCTTTCTCTGCAAAATTGCCCCCAGATTAAAAAGCTTCTTACCCTATTGCTGTACCTCTTACCTTCAGAAAATCACTTTAATTGCAGATGTGAATGACAGTTGAAGGTGCCCAGTGGCGGCGTCATAACGACCGGTGCCCAGGCCGCACGCTCATCTTCATAACTTCAACTGTGATTGACATCTGCAATTAAAGTGATTTTCTGAGGTCGGTAGGAGGTACAGCAATAGAGTAAGAAGCTTTTTAATGTGGGGGCAATTATGCAGAGAAAGATGTGAGTGTTGAAAAATGGGTTTTCGGGGTGAAAGACTCCCTTTAAGCTGAGCCCTAAGTAGTGAATAGGGCAGTGGGAGCACTAGTCCTTACCACTAACACTAAAGGAAAACACCAGGGAGAGGACAGACAATACAGACAAAACATATAAGCCCAGGTGGGCAACAACAGCGGACAACAAAAGCCCAACAGGGATCCGGAGAGTAATGCTCTGGTACGACAACCAGGAACAGCAGCTACACAGCTCCAGTGGGTCAGTATAGAAGTCCAGGCAGGAAGCTCTATATCTGGCAACCAGAGAAGTGGGAAGGGGGAATATAAGGAGGTTGGGAGTGGCGGACAAGAAACAGCTGAGGAGAAGAAGCTACGGATCCCTGAGTGAGACAAAAAGGATTGCAAGGCAAACACAGAAAGCTACCATTAAGTAACAGCATGATCTTTAGACATAGAGCACGCAGCCATCCGCTGTGACTTCCTGACCCCGGGTATAACTGAGTAAGACGTGGCTCCCGACACCCTCGTGACACACAATACAGTAAATGCCTTGTATTAACTTTTTCTACATAATAAATCCTGTATGCTGTAGTGACACAACTCCTTTAACAACCCCTCCCCTCTGCTCTGAGTGACAGCTGTAGAATCCAACCAGCACATCACTACAGCTGTCACTCTCAGCAGAGAGCACCTCACATTGAAGCTTCACCTCCACTGCACTTCAGGAGCAGAATCTGGAACAATAAAACCTACTATCCTCCCTACGCCAGATAATAAAAGCTCCATAAAAACCAATGCTCTTTCAACCCCCTACCAAGTCCTATAAATTGTTGAGCATGGTAAAAATTGCTGACAGACTCCCTTTAACTCTATGTTAATGCAGAATATTTGGAGCTTTCAGAAAATACAAAGAATGTTGGAGCTATAAGTAAGAGTTGTAAGCTTTTCTGTCTGATTTTTGTGTCATATTTTTTCCTTTACTACCCCCTTTCAAAAATATTCCCTTCATAAGCAATATGGCCTAGTTGAAGTTCACAAAGTAATGGTGAGATATTTTGTACAACTCCTAAACTAATTGGGTGAATTGTTGTTCTTATTTCTTGATGCTATGTACCATCTTTCTCTGGTAATATCCCAACAAAATGTATAAGTATGGTGGTCCACTTATGGATGCCTGCAAGTGTACATTAGTCACTGCATACTGATCTCCTCACTGATCAGCCCCATACCTGTCTTCACATCACCCCATGGCATGAGGATACGGTGGAGGATGAGGAATCAGAGGTGGACATTGTCGCAGGAGAACATGGAGGCAGAAGTGGCGTCACCTGGCCAAGTTGCTGGTATGGTTGGGCAGGAACCACAGTTACCCAGTGGGCTGTAAAGAACCTATATTGTCCTTGCCCATAGTTAAAGCAACCGACCAATTTTCACTGAATGGCTAATCGACCCAATTTGGTTCATACAGAAGAAAGTCTCTAAGCACCCATCAATTTTCCCTTATTCTTTTTCCTATTGATACACCCCAAAAGAATAAATATAACAATCACAATTCAGTGCATAACGGCTAATAGGATGTACGTATCTATCCTATTAATATACCCTGTAAATGGCTGTAGTACAATGGAACTTCACCGCTGAATGGCAAATATTTTTTTTTTTGCCACTAATACACACCAAAAAGGGCTGTAATTTTCTCACTTCAACACAAAACGGCTAATGAGCCCTTTTTTCCCCCCCACTAATACAAGCCAAAAAATGCTTTAGAACATATAACTGCACCGCACAAGGGCAAATAAGACAAAGAAATATTTCCCTGTTATAAACTCTGCTAATGGCAGTATCAAACAGCACTTGCACCCCAATAACAAGAACAGTTTGCTGGAATTACAGAGCTGTATACTTTTTTGTGTGCCACTAATACATGCCAAAAAAGGGCTTTAGAACATATAACTGCACCGCTGAATGGCAAATATATATTTTTTGCCACTAATACACGCCAAAAGTGGCTATAATTTTCTCACTTCACCACACAATGGCAAATATTTTTTTTTGCTACTAATACATGCTAAATAGGGCTTTAGCACATATAACTGCACCGCTGAACGGCACATAGGCCTTTATTTTTTTCCACTTATGCACGCCACAAAAGGCTTAAGAACATATAACTGCACCGCTGAACGGCAAATATATTTTTCTTTTTTCCACTTATACAAGCCACAAAGGGCTTTAGAATATATAACTGCACAGCTGAACGGCAAATATATTTTTATTTTTTTATTTTGCCACTCTTACACGCCAAAAAGGGCTTTAGAACATAACTGCACTGCTGAACGGCAAATATATATATTTTTTCCACATATACACGCCAAAAAAGGCTTTAGAATATATTACTGCACAGCAGGTATAAATATAACAATCACAATTCACAGCAGAACGGCTAATAGGACGTACTTATCTATCCTATTAATGCACCCTGTAAATGGCTGTAGTACAAATGAACAGCAAATATATTTTTCTTTTTTTTCAGTTAGTGCAGCATTGTTCCTATTACCCAGTCTGTAAACTCCTCTACTGAACCCTGTTCTGCTTCAATACTGTGGAATGATTCCTCCCTATCCTTTCCCTGATACAGCAAAATAAAAGTTTTAAAGTCTTTTCTACCACTGTCACTAGCGCCTGCTGACATCTCTCCCTGCACTAAGTAAACCGGAAAATGGCTGAATCCAAGATGACTGAGGTTATTTATAAGGCTGTGACATCACAGGGCTGACTAGCTGCTGATTGGCTGTATGCATGGCATTGTGGATGATCCCTCATTTCCAGAGTTCCTTGCTCCATGTCCTAACACGTGCAGCAGCCATTTTAGGAAAAAATGTGATTCGTTGCCACAAAGTATGAGGAAATTTGGATCGGTGCGAATCTAATTTTTCCCGAAATTCGGATCGAATTCCACTTCGTCAACTTTGATTCGCTCCTCTCTATTCATGAGGCCACCGTCAGGAGGACATTGAACAATAATGGTGTGTATGGCATTATTCAATTGAGTCACTGCTCTCCAAAAATAACATTGCTGCCTTTCTGCAGTTTGCTAAAGAAAACCTGGTCTTTCTGTTGCCCGAGGTCAACATTTAAACGACACCCACCCCCCAATCCCCATGACTAATTTTCAACCTAACAGCTTCCCTTCTAATATTAAATACAGAACTACAAAACATACAAGATAATACAGTGCCACATGCTTCTTACATGCAGTGATTTCTCCTCTGATATTCTTTTCCTCATCTTCTCCTTTCACACAGACCACCATGATCATTTATTTTAGCCATGTCTCATCTCTGCAAAGTTTAACAAACAGACATTTTAGTTTCCTACTGTCCATCATCCGGCCCACCTACTGAAAACCCCATCCCGTCACCCTAATTCTGTGCCCACTCTGCTCCTCAATACTATACTGCAGAAACAGTATCCCTGAAAATACTAGAACCACACAGATAGTGCCCCCTTCAATAATTATTGCCATGCAGTGCCCTAAAAATAACTGTGCCTACTAATAATGTAAACATATGTCGCCCCAAAAAAATTGTACTAATCTGATACTGTGCCAAGGTGTCCCCCACACTAACAGGGCTCCCCAAAGTTCAACCAATATAATAATAATTCTCTGCCAAAGCGAACTTAGTATTAATGTTGCCCCTACAGAGCCCCCAACAGTAATAATGTCTCCACTCTGACCAAAAGTAATAATGCTCCCATAATGGCCATAATAGTTATCATTTTCCCAATAGTCCCCCAGTAGTAAGAAAACTCACCATAATGCCCCCAGTAGTAACAATTGTCCTTATAATGTGTGGCAGTACAAAAATGGCCCTTAATAATGTGCGCTAGTACAAAAAAATACCCCATTATATTGTGAGCCTGTATAAAAATGGCCCCGGCCCTTATAATGTGCACCAGTGCAAAAAAAGTGACTTATAATGTGTGCCAGTAGAAAAAATGCCCCCATTTTGTGCCAGTACAAAAAATACCCCCTCTCAGTGCCCCCAGTAGAGCCAGTGTCCCCACAGAGCCCCCATAATGTGTGCAAGTAAAAAATACCCCTATATAGTGCCCCCAGTAGATGCCCCTATAGTGCTCCTCTGCCCCTTCCCATAGTGTCCCCCATAATGTGTGCCAGTATATTATGTCGCGACATAAAGCCCCCAGTAGAAGTCCCCATGGTGCTCCTCTCTCCTCTTCCCCACAGTGCCCCCCATAATGTGTGCCAATATATAATGCCCCAGTAGATGCCTCCATAGTGCTCCTCTCCTCATTCCCCATATTGGCCTGCAGGATGGTGTCAAATGGAAAAAATAAACACATATACTTACCTCCATGTGGCTGTCAGCAATGCAGTCCTGTGACATACGCTGTCTGGCTCATGCGGCATGATGATAATATCATTGCACTGCCTGCATTGGCCTCTCTTGACCTCACCTTGGCTAATTGGTGGTGTGGCTGTGCCTGGACAAGCCAGAAGGCTATTTGAAGAATATTTTTTGGTTCAAATGATATGGGTTATGTTTGGAGAAAGAAAACCACTGCATTTCATGCTAAAAAAAAACTTTATGCCATCTGTGAAACTCGTGGGTGGTAGTATCTTGGTTTGAGCCTTTATTGATGCATATGGGCCAGGATGGCGTGCCATCATTGATGGAACAATACATTTTGAATTATACCAGCATATTCGAAAGGAAACTTTCAGGACATCTGTCCATGAGCTGAATCTCAAGAGAATGGAGGTCATGCAGCAAGACAAGGACTCGCACACGTTTTTTTTTAAACAATGGTTAAAGAAGAACAAAAGTAAAAGTTTTGAAATGTCCAAGTCCTGACCTTAATCCAATAAAAATGTTGTGGAAAGACCTAAATAGAGCAGTTCATGGGAGAAAACCCACCAACATGGAAGCTGTTTGTACATAGGAATGGGCTAAAATTCCCCCAAGCTGATGTGCAGGTCTAATCAAGAATTATTAAACGTTAACTTGCAGTTATTGCTGCACAAGGGGGTCACACCAAATACTGAGAGAAAAGGTTCACATACTTTTGCCACTCACATGTGATATTGGATCATTTTCCTCAATAAATAAATGACCAAGTCTAATATTTGTTACTCATTTGTTTGATTTTGTTTTCTTTATTTATTGTTACGACATGTGTGAAAATCTGATGTAGTTTTAGGTCAAATATATACAGAAATATAGACAACAGTGTTGAGCGAGCATACTAGAGTGCTTTGGCTAGAGCATCGCTATGCTGGTGTATGCTGCGGACAGTGACATTACTTGCGCCACATCTCCTGTGTAAATTGTGCGCATCCCAAAAATATCTGTGACATCCAGTGAACTTTTTCCATAGACGGTGTCCGCTGCGGACAGTGACATTAAAAGTGCCACATCTCCAGTGTACCGTGTGTGGTTAAAAAATTTATCTGTGACATATAGTGTACTTTTTTCAGTAGACGCTGCGGACAGTGACATTACCCCTGGTACCTCTCCTGTATAACATTTCCTCATCCCAAATACCTGTGACATTCCCTGTAATTTTTTATTAGCCGCTGGTGACAGCATGACTGTTGGTAATAACACAAAGGGATGGGGAGGGAAAGGGGGCACCCCCTACCCACACTGGCCTGTACTTACAAACCATCCCACCAATAAGGACACTGACCACGTACTTTCTATTAACTTCTTTATTGCAGGGTGGTAGTCGGCCACAGCTATCTTTTTATTCAGAAAACGGCAACCGTATAAAACCGTGTGATCTGCCAGGCGCTGGACTCCCAACGGGCAGTTCTGCCAAACCCTTCATTTACAACTTTTCAGTCGCAATAATTTGCCGCCACGGAGGAGACCCGCCCTCAAACAGGGCTCCGACCACCACCCAACAAGAAAATAGCCTGCTCCACCCAATCTTGAAGGCCCGAAAGGAAGATGTCCAGCCCAATATCAGTTAAATGGACACCGTTGGGCTTCATTAAAGAGCGGTTGTCCCCTTCCACCTGGCGGTGCCGAACCCCCCCCCCCCCCCCCGGGATCTTATAAAACGGGAAATACGCCAGTTCACCATTCGCCTGCATCTCTCTACTGCTTAACCGTCCTTATCACTTTGCCAGACTGCCCGCTGAACAATTTCCGACCACACCAGAACAACTTCCCTAAAGAAGGACGGGAACCATCAGGGTCAACAGCTCCAGCAAGGGCATGGAACCAATGTCGTTGCCCCCGGCGTGAACGACCAGGATCACTGGACCAACCATCTGAAAACCTATCTCCACTACTTGTAAGAGGAGATGCGACCATCTGAGGCAACAAATCCCTCTCCACGACACATCCACTTCCCAGGAACCGAGGGATCTTCCACCAGGTCTAAATTCGGCTCGCTGCGCCACCCAAAAAATATATAGGAATGGCCAATCATCCAAACTGCCAGCCTACCCAAACCTGTAAGGAAAAACTGTTAGAACAGAACCTTACACAATATATATATTTACCATCAATCCCATTCAATGCTAAACAAGCCTTGAAAACTGTGGCAAACTGAAATTTGGTAAGGGGGTAGCTATCCACATGCGCAAAAAAATTGTGTCTAGGAATGCGCAAAGAACTATACCGAGATATCAGATGAATGGGTATGACACTCCAGGAACCGGGTGAAGAGGAATCCAGGTGCCCCTACCGAATTGGTGCGTCTTGGAACGCCTGACCCGGATCCTGAGCGAATAATTACCTAGGACAACATCATCGCTAGAAAGACCCCCCGATTTGCGACCAGAAGGGACCACTGACTCGCTGACCCTAAGGGCCGCAAAAAAGGCCAAACTAAAACTACGGGCAAACAGCGAAACCTCAAAGGTGGAGGAACAAACCTCGGGAAGCTTGGCAATAAGCCTGCCGAGTAGGCTGAATGAGACAGGACGTCGACTTTCCAGGTACACAATGCCCAACAATCGACGCTGAGCTACCACTGCCAAAACATGCATGGATCGCAAGTGCAACAACCATTCGATAGTCACCTCCAGTTGCAAATCATCTCTAGAGCAAACATCTTGTGCACCCACCATCCCCCACCACTGACCTCACTCCTTACCGTGTGCCTGCAGGGGAAACCGAGGATCTGACCAGCGACATCACCTGCTGTCCACCAAATCCCACAGGTGCTGGGGGCATTCCCGGCCCTCCAATTCCGCTTCCAGGTGAAAGGACCGAAATTCATAACCCAGAATTTTCCCAAAACCGCAAGACGCATCTGAAAACAGAGCCTACTCGGCATTAGGAATTTCCTTAGACATATAACACGTGTGGCTATTGTAGGATAACAAAAATGACCTCCAGATCCCCAAGTCTTCTTTCAGGGACTTGGAAAGCAGAATGCTGTGCCGCGGAGATTTAACTCCCTGTGTAGCCAACGACAAGCGGTGGGCGAAAACCCGGCGAATGGGCATCACTCTGCATGCAAAACATATAAGGCCTAACAGGGACTGAAGCTAAAGCAATGTAACCTTTTTGACCGATAGAAAACCATCAATCAACCCCATGAGCTTTTGCAACTTTTTATGCGGCAACCTGAAAACCATGTCCATCGTGTCGATTTCAATGCCCAAGAACGACAGTCGTGTGACCGGGCTCACAGTCTTTTCCCCCGAAATGGGAACCCCAAACTGAGCCATTCTTCTCAGAAAAATATTCAACAGGGATAGGCAACCACCGCCACTACCAGGGGAAACAAAAATAAAATCGTCCAAATAATGTAAAACTGACGTGGAACCTGACTCATAACGGACGACCCACTCCAGGAAAGACCCAAACATTTCAAAATAATGGTAAGAAATAGAACAACCCATAGGGTGGCACGTATCGTAATAAAAATGCAGCAACCCAACAGATGGAAACAATCAGGGTGGACAGGGAGAAGCTGAAAAGCCGATTCAAAATCTGACTGGGCCAGCAGGGCCCCCCTACCCTCCTCCCTGACCAGCACAACCGCCTGGTGAAAGGATACATAAGACACCGACGCATCCTCAGGAGTGATGGCATCATTCACTGACGAACGCTTCGGGTAAGAAAGATGATGAATCAACCGGAACTGTCCTGACTCTTTTTTAGGGACCACGCCCAGAGGGGAGACTCTAAGATTAGGAAATGGCAAATCAGTAAACGGACCTCTGATCCTACCCACAGAAACTTCCTTATCAACCTTCTCCCTGGGAACTTCAGGGAGGTCACGGGCCGATCTCAGGTTATCCGGAAAAAAACGGGGAACGGTTAAGAACAAAAGGGATTAAAAACCCAAACGAAAAACCAAAACACGGAGCTGAGCAGCCGCCTACCTATTGGGATATTTGTCTAACCAGGGGCCCATCTCTGCCACGCTCACCAGGGTACTTTTGACCCCCATGCTCGAGCTGCTTGGAAAGCTTAATTGGAGGGCGGGGGCACTTATTTGCCGGGTGGGTACCGCCGCAGGCCGAGCACTCAGGTCGGCGGACCCAGGTCGGCGGACAGCCACCCGTCCCTGAGAAGGAGATCCCCCTGAACCAGTGGCCACCCCTGAAAAGGGGGGTGGTCTTTGAGCCACCATCAGTCTCAGCCACACATCTATGGCTTTTACCCCCCAACCTATCTCTGGTTGCAACGCCAGGCTACGCCTAAATTCCTCATCATAGTGACACCAGGCGCTGCCCCCATGAGATTTGTAGGCGCTATAGATGATGTCCTGATAAACAAAAAGCTCAGAATAATGCTCAGGGTGACACTGACCCATAATGCAACCCAAAACCGAAAAAAGCCTGTAACCAATTGTTCATGGTTTTGGCGATACAACTTATCCGAAAAACGCCTCTCCTTGTCCACAGTATGCTGATCCACTGATATGAGCGACCAAACATCCATGTATTGATTAGCCCAAACCTTTTCATGGATGGCTTTGTCTAAATGGGCACCCAAAAAACTAACCCCACAAAAACACAACTCTTTATGTACCCCTGCTAACACTGGAGCTGGCTAAGCAGGAGGAGGTGGGTGGGACTGGTCAGTAGTAGGCTGTAAACGATCCACTTGCAGTTTTAACAGAGCAGCCATATCCGAACCCCCACCACCTGCTCCCCATGCACCCGTAAATTGGTACTCACCGGTGCTACCGCTGGACAGGGACAGGAACCTCGGGCTGAAGAGATGACGCATGAACCAGGCTCTGAGCCCTGGAAGATTGGCCAGACGTCCGTCCATTGCGCTTGACCCGCAAACGCCGCACAGACTCTCCCGATACAGCAATGGACCCCTCTGAGGACGACGGAGACTGCCACCCGGAAGATCTGGATTGCCTACTCCACGCTGAGTCACCGGACCTGCGACGGGACTGGTGCCTGTGCGATCCTTGACGCCCCCGCCTCCGGCTCTCTTGAGAGGAGGAAGAAAGACCTAGACCTCCCCCTGCGGGTGCGTGACCATTGGGGGGCGGGAGAGGGAGGGGGTGCGAGCGGCTGAGCCAGCGCCGTGAGAGGACAAGCATGCTTCCCAGCACCACCAGGGGTCACTGGATCCTACATGACCATGGCACAAGCCGTGGAAATCATGCCAGCCTGCTGGTTGTCAACGGCAGGGGGCTCTATGGGCTGAGTGGAAGGGGGAGTAGGGGGGAGACTCTGGGGCGAGGAACTACTAGCATGTGCCCCCATCCTGTTGCCAGCGCGCACACTCAAACTTCCCTGCACACACGAGGTCAGAGGAAGTGCCGGGGGCAGCGGGAGGGGAGGAAGGTGCAGAGCTACCACCCCTTGCACAAAGCTGGCAGTCTGCAAACTCTGTGCACCAGCCGCTGCGCTGATGTGAGCGCCTAAGTTAAGTGGTGGAGGAGGAGGGGGGCTATAGCCGAGTGACCGCCTGCCCCCCGCAGAAGTGACAGAGTCGCTCAATAGCTGCCCTGCACCATCAGCAGCCGGCACACTGACAGAGGGAGACGAGGGCTCAGTCGAGCCCAGGCTGCATAAAAATGAGCGCAGCCATCCCTTACCTACCTCTGCCAGGCGTGCCAACAAGACCTCACTCAGACGGGCATCACCCGCGGCAATCTCTCTCTCTCCTTTCCAGACAGAGCGCCGATGCGACTTACCAGGCAAGGCGCTTCCATTAAAGATGGAGAGAATAGGCGGGACCAGTCCCTAAGTACCCTCCTGCTGCCCGCCTCCACTTCCTGCCGCACTAGACTTAACCCCTACCTAACTCCTTAACCCCTAAACTATGAACCAGGGCCAGTAAGTGCCCTACAAGGGAAACTAAGGGGGGGGGGGAGGGGGAAAAGGGGACCCCCAGTCCCTGTCTACTCTCCCTAAACATTTGGGTAGCCACCATGACATTATCTGCAGGATATCCACTGTGTGACATTTCCACATCCCAAATACCTTTTTAAATTTTTTTGCACATACACTTCCAAATCCTACGCTACTGTACGCTACTGTAAGTGTGACATACTTTCAAGCATATATAACATTTAATATGAAGAAGGCAAACAGTAAGGGAGGGGGAAGTGGCCGTGATGCTGCTGGTGCACGCAGAGGCCGTGGCCCTGGGCGCGTTAAAGCTGTGCCTTCTGCCAGAGCACAAGAAAAACTATTATCCACGATACCTAGCTTCATATCCCAGTTTTCAGGGCGGCGCAGGACACCACTCTTGAAGTCAAATCAGGTGGTCGGTTGTATTGCAGCAGATAATACTTTCAGTCAGTCTTCCACCCTGTCTTCCACCAAGTCCAGTCTCAGTAGCCAAGGCCCTCGCATATAATGTTTTACAGGGTCAGCTCACCTGCAGGCCCTCGCATATAATTTTTTACAGGGTCAGCTCACCCAGCAGGCCCTCACCTACAATCTTTTACAGGGTCAGCTCACCTGCAGCCCTCGCATATAATGTTTTACAGGGTCAGCTTACCAACAGGCCCTCTCATATAATGTTTTACAGGGTCAGCTCACCTTCAAGCCCTCACCTACAACCTTTTACAGGGTCAGTTCACCTTCAGGCCCTCAGATATATTTTTTTCAGGGTCAGCTCACATTCAGGCCCTCACCTACAACCTTTTAGAGGGTCAGCTCACCGGCAGGCCCTCACTTACAACAATTTAAAGGGTCAGCTCACCAGCAGGCCCTCACCTACAAACTTTTACAGGGTCAGCTGACCTGCAGGCCCTCGCATATAATTTTTTACAGTGTCAGCTCACCTGCAGGCCCTCGAATATAATGTTTTACAGGGTCAGCTCACCTGCAAGCCCTCGCATATAATTTTTTATAGGGTCAGCTCACCCAGCAGGCCCTTACCTACAATCTTTTACAGGGTCAGCTCACCTGCAGCCCTCGCATATAATGTTTTACAGGGTCAGCTTACCAACAGGCCCTCTCATATAATGTTTTACAGGGTCAGCTCACCTTCAAGCCCTCACCTACAACCTTTTACAGGGTCAGCTCACCTTCAGGCCCTCAGATATATTTTTTTCGGGGTCAGCTCACCTTCGGGCCCTCACCTACAACCTTTTAGAGGGTCAGCTCACCGGCAGGCCCTCACCTACAACCATTTAAAGGGTCAGCTCACCAGCAGGCCCTCACCTACAAACTTTTACAGGGTCAGCTGACCTGCAGGCCCTTGCATATAATTTTTTACAGTGTCAGCTCACCTGTAGGCCCTCGCATATAATGTTTCACAGGGTCAGCTCACCTGCAGGGCCTCGCATATAATGTTTTACTGGGTCAGCTCACCTGCAGGCCCTTGCATATAATGTTTTACAGGATCAGCTCACAAGCAGGGCCTCACCTACAATCTTTTACAGGGTCAGCTCACAAGCAGGCCCTCACATATAATGTTTTACAGGATCAGATCACCAGCAGGCCCTCACCTACAACATTTTAGAGAGTCAGCTAACCAGCAGACCCTCGCATATAATGTTTTACTGGGTCAGCTAACCTGCAGTCCCTCGCACATAATTTTTTAGAGGGTCAGCTCACCAGCAGGCCCTTACTTACAATCTTTTACAGGGTCAGCTCACCTACAGCCCTCGCATATAACATTTTGCAGGGTCAACTCACCTGTAAGCCCTCGCATATAATGTTTTACAGGGTCAGCTCACCTGCAGGTCCTCACCTACAACCTTTTAGAGGGTCAGCTCACCAGCAGGCCCTCACCTACAATCTTTTAAGGGTCAGCTCACCTGCAGGCCCTCGCATATAATTTTTTTTACAGGGTCAGCTCACCTGCAGGCCCTCGCATATAATGTTTTACAGGGTCAGATCACCAGCAGGTCCTCACCTTCAACATTTTAGAGAGTCAGCTAACCAGCAGACCCTCTCATGTAATGTTTTACTGGGTCAGCCTTTTAGAGGGTCAGCTCACCAGCAGACCCTCACCACTAATGTTTTAGAGGGTCAGCTATCCAGCAGGCCCTCACCCACAATCTTTTACAGGGTCAGCTCACCTTCAGGCCCTCGCATATAATGTTTTACAGGGTCAGCTCACCTGCAGGCCATCTCATATAATGTTTTAAAGGATCAGCTCACTAGCAGGCCTTCACCTACAATCTTTTACAGGGTCAACTCACCTGCAGGCCCTCACATATAATGTTTTACAGGGTCAGCTCAACTGCAGGCCCTCATCTACAACTGTTTAGAGGGTCAGCTCACCGGCAAACCCTCACCATTAATGTTTTAGAGGGTCAGCTCAGCAGCAGGCCCTCACCCTAATGTTTTAAATGTTCAGATCAGCAGGCCCTTGCTACAAATGTTTTTGAGGGTCACCAGCAGGCCTTTAATCATAATTTTTCAAGGGTGTGTATGATGCCCTCCTTTATGTGTAAGAAAGGGTGTATTGGAGTGTCGGTTTCTTGTATTTTTTGGCAGCCCCTTCACTTAGTGCATAGGCTTTATGAGTGTAGGAGTCCCACTGCATGAACAATTGTACCACAATGTGAATGAAGCCCTCCTTCATGTGGTATGCAGGTTGTATCGGACTGTCTCTTGCTTGTATATTTTGGCCGCACTTGCACTTTATATTCAAGTAATTATACAGCAAAGAATGTTTCCTAACAATTTTTCCTCTAAAATCGATTTTATGTTTTGTTTTGTGCGTATTATTGTCAGTCTGTAAAAGTGGCGTACTACTCGGACAACATCGTTCCCAGCAGCAACATGGGAGTCCAAGATGCATCCAGACATCCTCCCCATGCTGTCCCCGACCCATTTTGGTGGTGTTTCCATCAATTTTTGACCTTTTCCTATGAACCAGGCACCCTCCCCTCTTCAGTGCAGGGGGTGCCTGGTTTAATGCTCGGGTTCTCCCATTGACTTCCATTATATGCGGGTGCTCTGTAGAGCACCTGAGCATCCCGATGTGTTAGACCTGAGCACTTGAGTGCTCGATAAACACTAATAGACAATTCTAAAGGGTTCATAAACTTTCATGCACCATTGTGTATATGCATTACGCAGACATATACACATTATACTCATATATATGTATATACTTTACATACACAAATGCATTGCACACATACAATCTTTACATATGTGCATATTACACATGTATACAAATTACACACATATGTAATGCTTCACACATACAGCCTGGGGCTCCATGCAAGATCTGGCATTGTGGGGTAAGGATGATTCTGAGAAAGGTCAGGAATCATCCCAGAGCTACACGGGAGGACCTGGTCAGTGACCTGAAGAGAGCTGGGACCACAGTTTCAAAGCTTATTGTTAGTAACACACTACGGCGTCATGGATTAATATCCTGCAAGTCCCCCTGCTTATGTCAGCACATGTCCAGGCCCGTTTGAAGTTCACCAATGACCACCTGGATGATTCATAGGAGGCATGGAAGAAGGTCATTTGGTCAGATGAGACCAAAATAGAACTTTTTGGTATCAACTCCCCTCGCTGTGTTTGGAGAAAGAAGAAGGATGAGTACAACCTTAAGAACAGCACACCAACGATGAAGGATGGGGGTGGAAACATCATACTTTGGGGATGCCTTTCTGCAAAGGGGACATGACGACTGCACGTATTAAAGGGAGGATGGCCAACAACCTCGTTCCCTCAGTAAGAGCATTGAAGACGGGTCGTGACTGGGTGTTCCAGCATGACAATGACCCGAAACACACAGCCAAGGCAACTAGGAAGTGGCTCTGAAAGAAGCATTTCAAGGTCCTGGAGAGTCCTAGCCAGTCTCCAGACCCAAACCCAATTGAAAATCTTTGCATGGAGCTGAAACTCAATGTAGCCCAGCGACAGCCCCAAAACCTGAAAGATCTGGAGAAGATCTGTATGGAGGAGTAGGCCTAAATCCCTGCTGCAGTGTGTGCAAACTTGATCAAAAATTCCAGGAAACGTCTGACCTCTGTAATAGCAAACAAAAGTTTCTGCACCAAATATGAAGTTCTGTTTTTCTATTATATCAAATACTCAAATTAATTATTTACAAATCATACAATGTGATTTTCTGGATTTTTTTCATTCTGTCTCTCACAGTCGCAGTGTATTTACAATAAAAATTACAGACCTCTCCATTCTTTGTAAGTGGGAAAACTTACAAAATCGCCAGTGTATGAAATACTTCTTTTCTCCACTGTATATATGCATGTATACACAATGTACACATATACACATGACACACAGACATGTCAGGAGAACTGACAACGCTTCTTGAATACTGGCTGTGTGAAGGGAAGCAGGCAATATAGAGCTAGGCATCAGAAAAAATGGAGCTCTAACTACTATAAAGATACATTATGAATTTCACCAGTACATCATTTTGGATCTATGTGCAAAAACACATATATACACAGGGCATATGCAAACAAACTCAAATGTTTCTACGCTTATCTTAATATATGTACCACATACCACGATGCTGCAAAAATCACTGAATTTGTGAGAAAGTGAAGATATAATGTAAAGTAAGGAGTAAATAAGCGGGTACTTACATGGTGTTTCTGAAAACACTGAGGTATTAGCATAATACCATATACTTAGTATAATTTGGTGCATAATGATTCCATGATATGATCCAAATGAGTATGATGTGAGCACCATTACACTCTCTGCTTCTAACATTTCCTTCTGAAATGTCTGAACAGATGTTAATAAAGTTATAGGTTTTCCCTAAGAACTCGCAGTAGGTGTATTCATCTGCATCTCAGAGTAATTCTAACTGATAGCATGTCAAAATAGGAAAAAAAAAGAAAACCCAAAATAGAAAAAAGAAACAGGTGCACAATTTTATTGCTTCATTCAATTGATCTCAGTAGTCAAATCCCGGGCACACTCTTAAGGATGCTGCTGTCATTACTTTACATTTTCCTGCAGTTATGTAGTTTGAGATTAGATCTTCACTGAACCTGGGAATGCCTCGGAGAGTCCTCGATGTAGCACTGAGAATGGCTATTATGTGAGCCATGCTAAAGGAATTATTATACAATTTAGAACACTTTAAAAAGGATGTTAAAAGGGTTGTCCATTTTAAAATTTTTCTTTTGTTAGGTTTTCTAATCTTGGAACCTACAGTCATGGTCTGCTGTAATTTGTGGAGGAACCATGAAGCAGGTGGTTGATCCTTCTGCAGCCTCCATATAGGTGACATAAAGAACGACATTGCTAGATCCTCCAGAGATAGAGACACGCTTTGTAGCTCCATTCTTCTCCAGCTAAGGTCTCTTTGCTTAAAATGTGATATCTGATAATGAGTTTTCTAAATAAAAAAAAAAAACAGTTAAGGCCTCTTTCACACTTGCGTTCTGAGGATCCGGCAGGCACTT
This sequence comes from Bufotes viridis, assembly GCA_033119425.1. Lineage (NCBI taxonomy): Eukaryota > Metazoa > Chordata > Amphibia > Anura > Bufonidae > Bufotes > Bufotes viridis. The sequence goes on along the minus strand of CM065592.1, from coordinate 60,827,948 downwards.
CCGGCCCGCCGGATCCGTCAGAACGCAAGTCGCCTGAAAGCATTTGAAGACTGATCAGGATCCTCATCAGTCTTCAATATGCTTTCAGGTAACCATGGCAGCCAGGACACTACTGAAGTCCTGGCTGCCATGGTACTCGGCAGCAGTGTACTTACCTGTGCTGCAGCCGCCGGGCACTCCTTCATGACGTCACAGGTCCCCGCGGCACATAGATCAATGAAGGAGCACCCGGAGGCCGCAGCGCAGGTAATTAAAATGCTACGGAGTACTTACCATGGCAGACAGGACTTCAGTAGCGTCCTGGCTGCCATGGTAACCGATCGGAGCCCCAGCTTACACTGGGGCCCGATCGGAACTGCTGCTGCGCATGCGCAGAGCTAAAGGTCGGATCCACTTCAATGGGAATTAATTCGGGATCTGGCGTTACGGCATGTCTTCCGGATTTTTGGACGGAGAAAAATACGCAGCATGCTGCGGTTTTGTCAATGTCCAAAAAATGTTTACATACTGAACGGAAGACATCCTGATGCGTCCTAAACGGATTTCTCTCCATTCAGAATGCAATAGGATTATCCTGATCAGTTTCTTTCTGGTGTAGAGACCCGACGACGGATCTCTACGCCGGAAAGTAAAAACGCTGATGTGAGAACACGACCTTCCTAAATTTTCCACCCACTAATGCTTGATGCATCAGACTAGATCATCCATGGTGCCACAATAACACTTTGACAAAAGAGATCGGTTTCTTCTGGCTAACTGCCTCAGCTACCTAAGCTGCTGCCACCTCCACACTATGTCACCTTGCCACTCTGTGGTCTCCTGATGCTGCTGCCACCTCTACACTGTCATTGTGCCACCCTGTGGCCTCCACCTAATGCTGCTGCCGCCACCTCCACACTCTGTCATTGTGCCACTCTGTGGCCTCCTGATCCTGCCGCCACCTCCACACTCTGTCATTGTGCGGCTCTGTGACCTCCTGATGCTGCCGCCTCCCCCACACTGTCATTGTGCCACTCTGTGGCCTCCACCTGATGCTGCCCCCACCTCTAGACTCTGTCATTGGGCCACTCTGTGGTCTCCTGATTCACTTGTCATCTCTGTTTTGGATTTATTTTTTACTGGCATTAGCATCACTGATGTATTACTGACCAAATGAGTGAAGGCGGAGTAAGGCTGAGTTCATACTTGAGTTATTTGGCTAGTTTTGGCCCCGTGACTGCCCAAATAAGTGAAGTGTGCATTGATTCTAAGAGCGACGCCTGTCATGTCATACTGACTCACAGTATTATTTCACTACCAAAGCAGACTCCCTATGTGTGTTACTGCAAGGCACAGTGTTCTACACGACTATAAAGGCTCTCTGAAGCCAGGAAATATTCGTTTTTTAACATGATTCGCCGTGAACAAATTCGGATCGAACCAAATTTTTTCAAAAAAACTTGGTGAACCGGCAAATCGAATTTTTTAAAATTTCACTCATCTCTAATCAAAATCCTTCATGATCTGCAATTCACACCAGCCACTAGATTTTGATACATAGATTTATATAGTATTCATGACTAGTGATGAGCGAAGTATTGTAAAATTCCATTTGGCTGCTTCACCGAATTTAAAAAAAAAAATTGCCTTGTGAGAAATTACTTCGCCACGAAGAGCATTTCTTTGTAAGTAGTGGGTGCAATGACAGGGAATGGCGATTGCGCCGCTCCCTGTCGTTGCACTCCTCAGATGCCATGTTCAAAGCTGTTTGTGGCAGCAGACAGTGATAACAGTGTAAAATAAAAAATAAAAAAAATATTTTAAATCATCCATTTGATAGCGACAATCCAGCTGCCACCATCTTGGTTGAAGATCTATTGCGAATTCTCGCTCGGTCCATGATGAAATCATCACTTCGGCCGGCATGGTGACATTATACGGGATTTCGTTGCATTTCGGCAAAATCACAACCATGAAGCACGAGGAAATTTGGCTTTGTGGTGAATCAAATCTTTCCTTAAATTTTGATCGAAGTCCACTATAAAAATTTAAAAAAATCATACGTACCTAATCTATTGGAGCGTGAAGAGGCTGTCTTGGCCATCTTGCTTGAAGATCTTTCGCAAAATCTCAAACGCAGTGACATTTGACTTCATTATTATGTGAGTGAGCTCAGGAATCCTCTCAATGCATTTTGCTGCTGGTTTGTTGGAGCACAGCATCGGAATGTAGTTATTATGAAGATAAAATGGTAAAAATTATATAAAACAGACTCGGCGTCACTTACACTATTCACCACTTACTCTAGTCAGGGGAGCGGGGATTTCTAAGCTGAAAGATTCCCTTTAATCTTGGCAATCTCTCGTCACACATTTCAGGATGTATTGAGCCAAGAGAAAGGATAAGAACACATCCAGCACTTAGCTATCTGTTGCATTTTTATGATTTTTTTCATTACTATTGATTTATGTATTTTCACATTTTCTCAAAGGCTACAGATGCAGCACCCTAAACAGACCCTCAAAAAGTAGGCTCTCTATTTTGCTAAATCAGTGCCTCACCAGTTCGATTCTGAATGGAGGGATGTGCAACTGTATATGTTTTTTCTACATGGTGCCTCCATGAGGTGCTGTTTTCTTTCTTTTCTTAGAAATTGTGTGGCCCTGTTACATAGGTCAGTTTATTATTTTGCTGTGTATGGTGGTGTTGGTAGCATTGTTATTTAGGCTACTGTGTAAAAGTGTTAATTGGCCAATGTATAGCCCTGTTATGTAGGCCCCATGGTGTGTGGTGCTTATGGTTAAGAAGGATATGGTGTGGTTATTTTTACACTAATTGACAGTGCGTAGGGTGTCCAATAGAAGGTACCATACAGAGCACCAACCATATGGTTTGAAACACGTGCAAAGGACCATGTTTTACTAAATTCGTTTGCAACATGTTTTTATAACATTTGGCAATAAAGCAACATTTCATTTTTTGCAAGCGCTGATGTCATCTCTGATTATGGATCCGTTCAGCATATGTTATATCCATAGAACATGGATCTGTAATACTGTAGCGTGCATTAGCCCAGACACCAATAAGAGGCTGAAGATGAAAATGCTTTTCTACATTTAAGAAGAAAACAACAACTTCTAAAAGCTTTTCCTGTATCTCTAAAAAATCCTGTCAACTAGAAACACTCTATGTCCAGATGAAAATGTATATTTGCCTTGAGTGCCAGGAAAAACAAAATAATTATGGAAAATTCCCACATGGTCCACGCACTATTTAGAGGTTCTCAATCCAACGGCACTGAAAGAGAGACTCATCTTGAAATGTAGCCATACGCACAAAGCTGATTAATCCCCACTCATGATACAAACTAACAGATTTTTAGAAGGTTGTAAATGCAACCAATGTGCCAGGCTATTACCCAAAAACATTCTCTTCCACAACTGAGTACTTTATGTTCTCTCTATAGTTGGTTGCAGCGACGCTCGGTTTATAATACTTCTGTGCACATACTGCTGATTGTCCTATTTACCAACTGCACACATTACTTGCAAGTATTCTAGAACATCACACTCTCATGCTATCTGTCTGCAATTACCACAAATGGTTAGCGAGAATTTTTTTTTATGTGCTTCGAAAATGTGTAGAATCTGGAGATGCATTGTGCTATTTTTAGGACACAAGACCATTTTAATTGGGATAATTTTACCCTAATAACAAATAGGCCTCATTGAGCAGTTTTATTGTACTCTTGCTCTCGGTAACTTTAGAGGTGCATTGATTTTGCTTTCTGAAATGAAGGGACAATATAATATCACCTTCTTTTAGAAAAATAAGACCAGCTAATTATAGACAATCAAGAGCTTTTAAGCCGTAATAGTGAGCTATTGTCTATTTTGCAGTGCATAAAAGGTTCTTAAAAATGGTTTGAATGGAATTGGCATCGCAATGAGCATCTCTCAATGTAGCCGTCTTGATATATTTTCTCTAAATAAAGTGGTACTAGTTTGGAGAATTGACCTCCCCCCGCAATATCTGGGTATAAAGAAATGTTTTAAAGGGAATGTTTCATCAGAAAATAACCTACTATTTTTATGTTAAAATATTTCTTAAGAATTTTGCAGAAAATGGTAAAATTTTCCATGTCAAATTAAATATGCAGCTTTCACACTGGCCATTGAGCCTCATAACAATCTGACACTTTCTATTATGTAGTGATCACTTCTCAGCATTCACTTCATTTTCATCATATGCAGGATTACAATGAAAGGTGACACCTGTACCTGTATATAGATTACATGAGATCTATTGTTGACTAATGGCCCACCTCCTTCCCCTCACTGCACAATGACTTCTGTACAGGTTGCAAAACATGCTCACTATACTCTCCCATATCAGTCAATATAAAGATCCAGGGCTGGCGGTGGAAGCTGCTAGGCAAACATTTTGGCATGGTCACTCTATAATTCTTTAAATCCCCTGCCTTGCTCTTTGATTGGATGCTGAGCCAGGAACTTGATTGGCTCAACTTCCAACCTGTTGAACAACGGGGAATTGGCTGGTCAACATGTCAAACCATCCCAGCATAGTCATGAATAGTATCTTGGCTGGGTGAATTCCTGACACCAATCTCATAAAGATTCATTGTCTTGCTTCCTTTATAGCATGACACAATCAGTACCAAAGGTTCATCCTGTCTACTATACAAAGAATCCCTCCACTAGAAGCTATGCAGAGGATGATACATGTCATGAACCAGGTAAAACGCAGGTAAAGGGGAACACAGGTAATATTCCTGCAAGGCTGTGGAAGATAAAAGGACTTGGGTAAAGTGAGTAAAAACTCAATTTCAGCTTTTGCTTAGATAAACATTTTAAATGTATGGAATACATCTATGTATCTTATACACATATGCAGAGTGGAAAATTTTAAATAGAAAAATATTTAAATTAATGAGCGGACTGTGGAACCTTAATGAATCCCAATGGGGCTCAGTGTATTATACTGGCTGTGTTTGACAGTCTGGTAAATCTTGCAGTGGCAAAGCCCTGTTACAGTGCATATGGCAAGATAGCCTTGATGGCTAGGAAAAGGCTAATGACCAAAATATCAAAGGAGGTTAAAAGAGGTATAGGTGCATTATAAAGAATCCTAGCCAGTATCAAGAGGGTCACTGATGTTTTGTATTGAAATCTCTCTAGATCTAGAAGGAAGCTGGCTTACATTTTGACTGGTACAGGATACGCCGAAGTTATGTAGAGGCCACCGCCTCTTCATACTTTCAGCGGATCCACCGCCAGCTATAGGGGTTATTAAGATCTTAATAAACAACCCCCATAATCCCATTAGATTCCATGGCGATCGAGGGAGCCATTCACTGCCTGCAAAAGCAAAGGTCTCTCTAAGGGCTCATGCACATGAACGTATTTTCTTTCCGTGTCTGTTCCGTTTTTATTGCGGACCGTATGTGGAACCATTAATTTAAATGGGTCCGCAAAAACATCCCGTTTCAGTTTGTCCGCATGGCCATTCCGCAAAAAAGTAGTGCATGTCCTATTATAGTCCGAAAATAATGGTCCGTGGCTCCATTCAAATCAATGGGTCCGAAAAAATACGGAATGCACACCGAACACATCCGTATATCATGCGTATTTCATTCAGATTTTTCGGATCCATACTGTACAAATGCCCAGCCCATATTGCTCATGTGTTTGGTGATTAATAAGTTACTGTTTCCGTTTCCGATCCTCAAAAAAATGGATCAAATACGGAAACCATACGGATATGTTTTGTGGAATAACGGAACGGAAGAGGACTTAAATCAGAGAAAAAAAACCCTCAGATGCAGAACAACGGATCTTTGAAAAACGGACCGCAAAACAACAACAGTCGTGTGCATGAGCCCTAAGGAAATCAATGCTATTGCAGTTGTAGTTGTTCCATAGGAACATAGCAAAGCTGAAATAAACTGCAAAGGCAATTCATTGCATTGTAGGGGAGAAGCAATGTAATAATTGTTTCTTATAGTCACCTAGGGTAACATAAAAAAGTTAAAAAAATGTAAAAAAAAATTAATAAATTAAAATCGCCCCCTTTCCCCATAATTAAAGTAAAAATAAATAAACAATAAAAAAAAATCGCATGTATCGTCATGTGCCAAATGTACTATTAAAAGTATTTATCCAATATGGTGAATGCTGCAACAGAAAAAAAATGGCTGATTCTCCATTTTTTTGATGCTACACCTCCCCACAAAAATGTTTAAAAGGTCACTCATACACACTCCAAAATGGTATCTTTAAAACTAAAGATTGTCCTGCAAAAATTGATCCCTCACACAGCTCCAAAGATATAACTATAAAAAGGTATGGGGGTTAGAATATGGCAATCAAAATAAAAAAATATTTTTGCCAACAATTTTTTCAGTATTAAAACACAAAGAAAACTAGATCAATGTGGTATCGTTGTAATTGTACTGACAAGGAGAATGAAGGTAACAAGTCTGTAAAACATAAAAAGATAAATGGACGTGGGGGGCACTCAGTATTTGGAAAAATTGGACCTGTAATATGTGAATCGATAAAAAGTTTATTAATAAACATACAATAAAATCAATCCTGGGGGGGTTGTCGGGCGGTGACTGGGGGTCCAAGTCAGGTTGTTATCCCAACACTTGGACCCCACCTCCCTGCCCGACCGCTCCCTCTTAGCTCCCAATAGGCTGTCTTTTCTCTCAATTGCCTTTCTCTCAATATACCACCTTCTCAATATACCACCTTCTGACTAATCTCCAAATATGGAATTATCTATAAATATGTATGCTTATTATCACTGCTTTCTCCCTACTGTTTATCCTGTATTTGCATTCCGAATTATATATGGTATGATAAAGATTATTTCCTATATGAGGTTACTCCCATAACGGCAACCTCTTTGGCCCCGATTGAGTCTCCAATTACAATCCAGCTTTTCAAATCAACTTTAATCTGAAACAATCCAGAATATAAAAGGGCACAGGTTATTCTGCGGGCACCACCACTGAGGAAGGGGAGTACCCCCAAAATGCGTATGGAGTGCCCCGCAGATTAAAGAACAAAGTTGCTTTAACAGTACTCGAGATAACGGCAAGGACTAGACTAGCTATTTCAGCACTATCCATTTTTCTACAACTGTTAGACAGGACCTGGGAAAAAGAATGTGACGGCACTATTACAAGAGCTGCCGAAAGTCACGTGAGACGCAAACTCTACCTGGCAGGACCTGGGAAAGGAACGGCCCATAACGTGACGACACCATCACATGAGCGGCCGCAAGTCACGTGAGACGCCAACCCTGCCAGGAGACACAGCTCAGACAGTGAGGCCACACGGGACGCCGTGTACGGCCCGGTCTGCACTCACAATCGATAACAAGTCATCCCAGTATCCCAGTACCTCGTGGAAGAGTGGTAAAGTACTTAACAACTTTTTAAACGTTTATACATGCAGGAATACTACTATCTCACCTTGGACTCTGTTCTAATCATTTTTACCAAGTAAATAAGTGGACGCTCTCACCAATTAGACTGCATCAATTGGCTGCAACTAGTTTGTCATTCTATCTACTTTTGACGCAGCCATAGATTATCAACATCGCGTGTTTCATATGGTTACTACCAATAACTGTTGATATTTGTCAGTATCTCAGGATTGATTTTATTGTATGTTTATTAATAAACTTTTTATCGATTCACATATTACAGGTCCAATTTTTCCAAATACTGAGTGCCCCCCACGTTCATTTATCTTTTTATGTTTGCTAATTCTTGGTTTAGGTGGGACCAGGGGTGTGCACCATTCCATGTTTGCAGATAGGTGAGCTACTGAATTCTATAACAAGTCAGTAAAACTGTGGCAGAATTCCATTTTATGTTCCAATTCCACCAATTTGGAATTTTTTTAAAGCTTTTCACTACAATCATATATAATATTACATGGTGGTACATTCAGAAAGTACAATTAGTCCTGCAAAAAAAATGGCGCTATGTGAACTGAAAAAAGTTATGGATCAGGGAAGACAGGGAGTAAAAAACAGAAGTGCAAAAATGGAAAATCTTCTGGGGCTGAAAGGGTTTAACGAGGTTATTTAAAACCTATAATGCCCCCCATATGCCCGGGCCCCTCACAAAGGTTGTACTTACCTTGCTCCCTGGCACCTGTGTCACTTCTAATGTTGGTACGGCTGCCGCTGCATCTCTCTGTCGCACGGATGAAAACATCCGGTGTTGGGGCGGGGGGCATATCTGCCCCCCTTTTGGCAGATGTTTTCATCTGTGCGACGGGGAGATGCAGGGGTGGCCATACCGAGATCAGAAGCGAGAAGGTGCGGGGGAACAATGTCAGTACAACCTCTGCAAGGGGCCTGGGCATATGGGAGGGAAGCACAGTTGGTCTTGGATAACCCTTTTAAGGTTGCCAAGCCATCTTGATACACACCCTAAGATAATTAGGATTTTCATATCTATTTTAGGCCTTTTTCACATCTGCGTTATGAGGATCCGGCATGCACTTTAGTCGCCGGAAATGCCCACCGGATCCGTCACAACGCGAGACAACTGAAAGCATTTGAAGACTGATCAGTCTTCAATATGCTTTCAGGTTACCATGGCAGCCAGGACTCTACTAAAGTCCCAGCTGCCATGGAAAAGAAGCGGGGAGCCGGGTAAGAAGCTACTTACCTTCCATGCGGGGCGCTCCTCGATGATGTCACCGGGTCCCTGCGTCGCATGGATCACATAGCTATGCTATGTGAGCAATGCGCCATAGATCCATACGGCGCATTGCTCACATAGCATAGCTATGTGAACCATGTGATGCAGGGACCCGGTGACGTCATCGAGGAGCGCCCCGGCCTCTGCACGGAAGGTAAGTAGCTTCTCCCCCGGCTCCCCGCTGGTTTTCCATGGCAGCCGGGACTTTAGTAGCGTCCTAGCTGCGCCGAAACAACGTTTAGCTTAAAGTCTGATCCGGATTAATGCTTTTCAATGGGCATTAATTCCGGATTCGTCCTTGTGGCATGTCTTTAGGATTTTTGGCCAGAGGAAAATTCGCAGCATGCTGCGGATTTTGCTACGGCCAAAAAACGTATCAGTACTGAACTGAAGACATCCTGATGCATCCTGAACGGATTTCTCTCCATTCAGAATGCATTGGGATAATCCTGATCAGTATCTTTCCGTCCTAAAGCCCCGAGTACGGATCTCTAGGACGGAAAGGAAAAACGCAGATGTGAAAGGGGCCTTAAAGTGGAAGTACATTCTGTCTCATAATCTTTATCTAAATCTATTCTAGAAATCTGCTAAAATCTTTGAAAAAATGCAACCTACAATCCTTTGCTAAAAAAATTTAATAAAATACAGTATTTGTATGGATTTTCTCCATACATCTCCGTAGTTTCAATGTGTTTGTGATAACGTGGTACATGTGTGCTGTATTCATTATTAATAAAAATTCTGCAATATTTTTGACCTAGATTTGAGCCTAAAAAATAACACAAGATTTCTTTTTTACATTTTCTATACATTTTTCACTTACTTGTGATCATAAATTATATATTTTTACACATCCATTAGGGGGAATATTTATCCTACAATGTGCTTGCACTGCAGCCTATCATTGATAAACTGCGTGACATTGGTTTACCAAAAATACCCCGGCAAACAACACTTCATTTCAACTTGCAAGGTTATCCTGAGACAGATACCATCTGTTTTACCCCAGAGACTCTTAAACCATTAGGAAGCCATGTACTGCTGTTTATAGGACATCCTGATATACAGACTCGAGTACAAGCTCAAGATCAAAATGATGCCAGTGCTTTATCATTTACCGAAAAAGCAAGAGACTCTAAAGAACACATGGAAGGTAACATGAAGTTCAGCAAAATGTGCACGTTAATAATATTAAGGAACCTACATGCTGGAAAATTAGTAATATAACATAACAAGATACATAAAGGACTTGATATTTCATTTTACTATGTATTATCACAACGGCCAATTCCAGTTGATATTTGTGTCATAGCTTCCAGTGCCAGAACTGTCACTCAACAAATCCCAAGTGGTGCCTAATGGATCCTATTGCCTGGCAGTGGCGATCATTTGGTCTTATCGAGATCTGTCGTATGATGAATCTGGCGCTACAATATGGTTTCTGTTAAGAAAGAAGCTTCGTCAATACACATGTTACATAGCAGAACTGGAACTGTGTGCCTCCAATACAGATGTGGACAGAGCTCAAAACACATTTCCATTCCGTTCTCTATGAAAATATTTAGTCTGTGTATGGTTATTAAAGGGATTGTCTTATCTCAGACATTGAGGGCATATGGCTAGCACCGGCTCGACTATTTCTGGCAGTCCCATAGCGATGAATAGAGCAGAGGGAGTGAGGGCACGGTGTGCTCTTCAATCACTGCTGTGGGGTTACCGAAAATTGGTGGGATTCGCTCCTATATCCAGAACAGGGTCCTCAAAGTGAAGGAGAGAAAGGCGCTAATGAGTAAAATGTTCTCCAGTCCTCGCCATGTGAGTTCTGAAATTTGCCAAGCTAGCACCCTCAGCTATTTTCGGAAGTCCCATGCCAATAATTGGAGAGCACCCCCTCTGCACCATTCATCGCTATGGGACTGCCGGAAATAGCTGAGCCAGAGAGCGGCTATATTTGGAACTCTTATAACTGTGAACAGAGGGTGGTGATGCATGCGTGTTTGTTCTCCGTTCACTCACCGGAGGTAGGAATGGGCCCCAGAGGTAGGACCTGCACCAATCGGATATTGATGGCATCAGGGGTGTAGCTATAAGGGATGCAGGGGTAGCGGCTTCTTTGGGGTCTGAACTCAGAAGGGGCCCACCCAGAAGGATGATTAAAAGATTGTATTGTCAGGGCCCCTTCAACAGTATTTTACAATTACATTATATACAGCGAGACTGTAGAAAACCGACTAAGCGGCTCCGGGGCCTCATCTGAGGGGGCGATCTTGACTAGCCACAGGAGTGGGGGTTGCACAAGAGGAGGGGATTGCAAATAAGTTTTTTTGAGTGGAGAGGGTTGTGTCAAAAATTTGCTATGGGGCCCACTCATTTTTAGTTATGCCACTGGATGGCATATCCTTGCGATAGGCATAGGAGCTTCCTATTATTTTATTATTAAGTACGTTCAATGTGTGCAGTTGAGCTCCTAAGCTCCTCCTAATGGTGACTGCAGGGAGTCAGAATTGTATGGTTTTATTCCATGTGGATGCAGGGGATTTAGAGCTCAGTATCAGAAAATCCCACCACTGACCCCTATAAGGATATAATAAGAGATTAAGAGAGATGACAGGACAGTGGACTTTCCAAATGCCTGTTTCGCAAAAGGATAGAAAATGTCCTATAGTGGTTCGCAACCTGCAGCCCAGTTAAAAGGGTTCTTCGGGAATTAGAGAAAAAAAAACTTAAATATGAATTTACTATAAATATATTCCAAAATACCTTTCATGAGTTCTAATGGCTCGTTTTGTTAGGTGAAATAAAATGGCCGCTGTCCTATTAGTGCCCACAAAACCTGTCCCAATCAAACAGGAGGGCAATTTATTTCAGAGCAGTGAGCTAAAGTGCTGCCTCATCTTCTTCTATAATCCTGAATACAGTTTAATATTATCTTCAGCCAAACCTCTGTAGAAATGGAGTTTATGAGGAGACATAAAGTACAGAGAGGAGGATGGGGGTGATGTGGATAATGTGCAGCACCACATGTATGCAGTAGGGTGGCCACTGGCTTCACTCAAGAAAGCCGGACATCAACGGCCACGCCCCCAAACAAACCACGCCCACCCAGAGAAGTCACACCCCTGTCTTAGTGAAGCCACGCCCCCATCACCCACCTGTGGGGAAAACTGGGGGACCAGAATGTCCTTATATGATTACCGTATTTTTCGCCCTATAAGACGCACATTTTTTCCCCCAAAAGTGGGGGGGGGGGGAAAGGCAGTGCGTCTTATGGGGCGAATGGTAGGGGTTCACACTTATATACCGCTGACCGCATGCTGCGCAGGGCGGTCGGCGGGTATAATCAGCGGGCAGGGAGGAGAAGCTGGTATCTTGCTATGCATTACAGCGGGCCCGGTGTAGTCACTCTATTCTGCTACACTGGGCCCGCTAACTGCCAGAATCCTAACTGTGGGCACATGTATTGGTGTAATAAATCTTCTATATCCACTTTACTTACTACTCTACTAATGTCCCAGGCAAGAGGCAAGAGGCAAGAAGCAGGAGGCTGGGCCGGCAGGTGGGCACTGGCAGCGTAACTCACCATGTAATGCGCCTGCTCCGCCGCCTTCATTCATAAAGTGGGCAGAGCTGGCGCGTGACATAGAGAGTTACGCTGCCAGTGCCTGCCCGCTGGCCCAGCCTCCTGCTTCTTGCCTCTTTCCTCTTGCCTGGGACATTAGTAGAGTAGTAAGTAAAGTGGATATAGAAGATTTATTAAACCAATACATGTGCCCACAGTTAGGATTCCGGCAGTTAGAGGGCCCGGTGTAGCAGAATAGAGTGACTGCACTGGGCCCGCTGTAATGCATAGCAAGATCCTGGCTTCTCCTCCCTCCTCCCTGCCCGCTGATTATACCCGCCGACTGTGCTATTGGGGGGGTCATTTAGTGAATGACACTGTTCTGGAGATTTGTGGATGACACTGTTATGGAGGTCTATGGATGACACATAGCATAAAATGCTATTCATGTGTCATCCATAGATCCCCCCATAGCAGCGTCATCCACAGATCTCCAGAACAGTGTCATCCACAGATGCCCCCACTACAGTGCTATCCACCACCCCCATAACTGTGCCATCCACATATACCCCATAACTGTGCCATCCACAGATCCCCCATAACTTTGCCTTCCACATATCCCCCATAACTGTGCCATCCACAGATCCCCCATAACTGTGCCATCCACAGATCCCCCATAACACTATTAGTTCAAAACCCACCAAAAGGCACACCTTTTTGTTCAAAATATTTTTTTTCTTATTTTCCTCCTCAAAAACCTAGGTGCGTCTTATAGGGCGAAAAATACGGTATATATGTACAGCTATACATCTTAATAAGATGTATAACTTATACTAGGCCAGATCATATATATATATATATATATATATATATATATATATATAACTCCAACAAATTGGCGCAGCACTCCTTAGGTAAAGTGAACAAAATAGTGTTTATTCACACATGTTAACACAGCAACGTTTTGCTGTGTTAACATGTGTGAATAAACACTATTTTGTCCACTTTACCTAAGGAGTGCTGCGCCAATTTGTTGGAGTTGTAAAGAGACCCCGCAACCAGGGGTGGACGCGTGCACCATTGGATCATTGGGATACACTGGAGGAGTGCTGCCTGATTTTGGCTTTTATATATATATATATGTATTGTGGGGAGTCGCTCTGGTAGACAGCGGTGCGGGTGCAGTATAGAGGCAACAGGGAGTCCAGAAGGTGCAGAAAACAGTGTTTTATTCACACTTGCATCAAAATAACAGCAGAAAGTCAATTGGTGTTAAGTCACACCCATCAGCAAATGAAGGGGAAAACAAAAAGTCCAAACACAGGTTCCATTCACCTGGCAGGTTTGATGTGCGGGTTCGCACCTGGCTGTCAGCCCAGCCGCAGGACAATACTCCTTCAGGGTTCCAGGACGGCTGCACGCCTCCTTGCTGGGCACGTCCTTCCAGCCCAGAAAGCTCCACAACACTAGCAGCAGCTTCCAAGACAATCACTCTCCCAGCTGCTAGTGCTGGCTGAGTTTTTAAACCCAGCCCAAAACCAGGACTGGGTCGTGGGGAGCAGCCACCCACCCTACACTTTAGCTGCTCCCGGTAAGAGCCGGCCCGGATCGGCTTTGCAGCCATGCTATCTAGCAATGTGTCAGTAGCACTACCTGCTACTGACACCAACAAACGGCTTTTACCTCACCGAGGCTATGAACCTCGGTGACACGTACCTGCCATCTAGGACGGCACCCTGCACCTTACCACATACCCCCCTTTGTTCAACCCTGAGGGGGTGGACACACGACAAACAGTGTACCCGGGAGAGCGCGTCTGCGTTTTTAACAACCGGCCCGCTCTGTGTTCCACCGTGAATTTAAAATTCTGTAGGGACAGAAACCACCTGGTGACCCGGGCATTCCTCTCTTTGGCTTGGGACATCCACTTGAGTGGGGAGTGGTCGGTCACCAGGCGAAAGCTTCTGCCCAACAGGTAATAACGGAGGGCCTCGAGTGCCCACTTGATGGCCAGGCACTCTCTCTCGACTATGCTGTACCTAGTCTCGGCTGGGGTGAGCTTGCGGCTGAGGAAGACAACGGGATGCTCCTCCCCGTTGACTTCCTGCGATAGTACCGCACCAAGGCCAACCTCAGAGGCGCCGGTCTGACTATAAATTCTTTCCTGAAATCGGGTGTCACCAAAACCGGGACCCACACAGGGCCGATTTCAAGGCGGAGAAAGCCTTTTCCGCCTGCTCATTCCAGCGGACCATCCCTGTCTTACGCCCCTTTAACAACTCTGTCAATGGCGAAGCGATAGTAGCAAAGTGGGGCACAAACCTCATGTAATACCCCACAATCCCCAGGAACGACTTTACCTGCCTGGTGGTGACCGGTCGGGGCCAATTCCGTATTGCCTCTACCTTATTTACCTGAGGTTTGATGACTCCCGCCCAATGACATATCCCAGGTATTTGGTCTCTTCCAACCCAATCGCACACTTCTTTGGATTGGCGGTTAGACCGGCTTTCCTCAGGGCATCCACTACCGCCTGCACTTTGGGTAAATGGCTTTCCCAGTCGGTGCTGTGGACGATCACATCATCTAAGTAGGCCGAGGCGCACCGACGATGTGGTCGCAGCACTATGTCCATTAACCTTGGAAGGTGGCGGGAGCGCCATGCAGGCCAAAGGGTAACACCTTGTAGTGATACAGGCCCCGCGGGTAACAAAGCGGTTTTTCCTTAGCCGACTCGTTAAGGGTACCTGCCAGTACCCTTTAGTGAGGTCCAGCACAGAAAATAACGGGCTTGTCCTAAATTCTCCACAAGCTCGTCTACCCGGGCATGGGATACGCGCCAAACTTGGACACTTCATTTAACTTGCGAAAGTCGTTGCAGAACCGCAACGTCCCATCCGGCTTGGGTATTAGGACTATGGGACTGGCCCACTCACTTTTCGACTCCTCAATGACATCGAGCTTCAACATTAATTTCACTTCCTCCGCGATGGCTCGTCGCCGAGCCTCGGGTACCCGGTATGGTTTTAACCGGATCTTGGCCTGAGGCTCAGTGACGATGTCATGTCGGATGAGAGACGTGCGGCCAGGGAGGTCCGAGAACACATCCGTGTTCCGACTGAGGAACTCCCTGACTTCCTGAACTTGTTTGGAAGACAGGCTGTCTGCAATTCTTACCGTGGTTACGGCTTCACAGGCCTCGAACGGTGGGGCTGGACCCTTTCACTCTAGAAGCCCTGGCCGGGGGCTGTGGTCGTCGGCCGTGTCCCTATCTTTCCACGGCTTTAGTAAATTCACGTGGTACACCTGCTCCGGCTTGCGCCGCCCTGGCTGGTGTACTTTGTAATTTACTTCCCTACTTTCTCGATCACCTCATAGGGGCCCTGCCACCTAGCTAGGAACTTGCTGTCAAGGGTGGGTACCAGAACCAACACCCGATCTCCCGGCTTGAAGCCCCGCACCCGAGCCTGACGATTGTACACCCTACTCTGGGCTTGTTGCGCTGCCTCCATATGCTCCCGGACCAGCGGCAACACCCTTTCCATCCGTTCCTGCATCTGGGTGACATACTCAATGACACTTTTGTGGGGGACAGGCTGTTGTTCCCACGCTTCCTTGGCGATATCCAACAGGCCCCGAGGGTGTCTGCCATAAAGCAGTTCGAAGGGCGAGAACCCAGTAGAGGCCTGGGGTACCTCTCGCACTGCGAACATGAGATAGGGCAGAAGCAGGTCCCAGTCCTTCCCATCTCTAGACACCACCCTTTTTAACATATTTTTTAAAGTTTGGTTAAACCTTCGACAAGACCGTCCGTTTGTGGATGGTAAACGGACGTCCGCAATTGCTTTATACGCAACAATTTACACAGTTCCTCATAACTTTGGACATAAAAGGGGTCCCTTGGTCTGTCAGAACCTCTTTGGCAGGCCCACACGGGAAAACATTTCCATTAACTCTTTGGCAATGAGTTTAGCTGAGGTATGTCGCAGAGGCACCGCCTCCGGATACCGAGTGGCATAGTCGAGAACTACCAGAATGTGTTGGTGGCCCCTGGCAGACTTTTGGTACAGGCCCAATTAGATCCATAGCGATTCGCTCAAACGGGACCTCAATAATTGGAAGCGGTACCAGAGGACTACGGAAATGTGGCTGGGGGCTATTTATCTGACAGGTGGGACAGGACTTACAATAATTCTCTACCTCCTTGAACACACTGGGCCAATAAAACCGCTGCAGTATGCGGTCCTGGGTTTTCTGCCACCCCAGGTGTCCCCCAAGAACATGTTGGTGGGCAAGCTCCATGACAAGCTTGCGATACGCTGTGGGCACCACCAACTGTTCAACAGGCTCACCTCGGATTTGGTTCACCCGATACAACATATCCTGAAGGACAATGAATCGCGGAAACATTAATTCAGCCCCAGGTTTCTGGGGTTTACCATCAATTATTATGACACTTTCCCAGGCTCTGGTTAGGGTTTGGTCCCGGTGTTGTGCGGTCCCAAAATTTTCCCCGGAGACATTGAGGTCTGCCAACTCAGGTCCCGGTGGCAAGTCCTCCGTGTCTCCCACCATTACACTCAGTGGGGTTGTCTCCCCTCTATCACAGAAGTAGTGGTCACCCCTACCGCAGGCCCTTCGGACTCGGGCTCCCAGGGCTCTGGCCTCCCACAGGAACCAGGCCACTCTGCTAGGGTTACCCCTGTCTCAGGGCTATTAGTCACTTTCACCTCAGGCCATAGTGACGGAAAACCAGGGAAGTCTCTCCCAATTATTAGTTCATACGGTAGCTTGGCGGAGATCGCCACTTCACAAGTCCATGTGCCGCCGCCGTGGACAGAGACATTACAGCCGTGGGATAGTCCTTTAAGTCTCCGTGTATGCACACCACCCCAACTTTCCGGCCCGTATACTGGGAGGGCTGTACCAGGGCAGCACTTACCAGGGTTACTAGGCTCCTGAGTCCAGCAGCGCCACTGCAAGATTATCACCGACTTGCACCTGGCACAGATGACGATTGTCTATGGTCTCGGGGTGCCGGTCGCACACAGTCTCCGGGCATACATGGAAGCCCGGTACCCATAATTGGTCTCCATGGGTTCTCCCCACTGTGGACAGTCGGCCCTCACATGGCCAGGCTCGTGACACCGCCAGCAGACTATCGGGCCGGGTCTACAGGGGTACACCCCGAGCAGGTTTCTTGGGTACCAGTCGTCGGGACTGGATGGGAGACCTCCGGGTTTGACCGGCCCTCCCAACAACACCCCCTTTCAAGGTTTTTGTGGCCTCATAGCGCTCGACCAGGTCGACCATGTCCAAGGCATTAGTGGGTGACACCTGGCCGATCCAGTGCTGCAGGGGGTACGGCAAGGCCCTCCAGAAGATGTCAGCCAGCAGACGGTCCAGCATAGCAGCCGGACTTAGAATATCAGGCTGCAGCCACTTTTGCAACCTGTGCAGCAACTCATAATACTGCGGCCTGGCGGGTTCAGCCGTATTAAAGTTCCACTGGTGGACCCGCTGAGCCCGGACTAACAAGTTCACCCCCAGTCTTGCCAGGATCTCACCTTTCACGGTCGGGTAGTCAGCTGCTTGGTCATCTGGGAGGTCAAAAAATACTTGCTGGGGTCCAGACGCCAGGAACGGAGCGACGACCTCTGCCCACTGTTCTCGGGGTAATTTCTCCTCACGGCCACCTTCTCGAACACCGCCAGATAGGTCTCCACATCATCCGAGGGGTCATCTTAGGGATCGCTGCACGGACAGCTTTCCGGGCATCGTGGACGTGGCGGGACGCTCCTGCAGCTTGTAATGCCATCACGTGCTGCAGCAGTAGCTGGTTGGTCTCCCGCTGCTGCACGTTAGCCTCTATGAGGGCTTTCACAGCCGCCTCCATTTTGTCAGGGACCACAGGCTGCAACTTTGCCGGCCGAATATAGGACATCCAGTCGTGCCCAGCAAAAACAAACTTCGGCATTCACGCCAGCCTCACTGCGCATGCCCGCATCCGACACCAAATGTGGGGAGTCGCTCTGGTAGACAGCGGTGCGGGTGCAGTATAGAGGCAACAGGGAGTCCAGAAGGTGCAGAAAACAGTGTTTTATTCACACTTGCATCAAAAATAACAGCAGAAAGTCAATTGGTGTTAAGTCACACCCATCAGCAAATGAAGGGGAAAACAAAAAGTCCAAACACAGGTTCCATTCACCTGGCAGGTTTGATGTGCGGGTTCGCACCTGGCTGTCAGCCCAGCCGCAGGACAATACTCCTTCAGGGTTCCAGGACGGCTGCACGCCTCCTTGCTGGGCACGTCCTTCCAGCCCAGAAAGCTCCACAACACTAGCAGCAGCTTCCAAGACAATCACTCTCCCAGCTGCTAGTGCTGGCTGAGTTTTTAAACCCAGCCCAAAACCAGGACTGGGTCGTGGGGAGCAGCCACCCACCCTACACTTTAGCTGCTCCCGGTAAGAGCCGGCCCGGATCGGCTTTGCAGCCATGCTATCTAGCAAATGTGTCAGTAGCACTACCTGCTACTGACACCAACAAACGGCTTTTACCTCACCGAGGCTATGAACCTCGGTGACACGTACCTGCCATCTAGGACGGCACCCTGCACCTTACCACAATATATATATATATATATAATAATAATAATAATAAGTTACCATCTATATTGGCTGCTTCGGCTTGTGTGGGTGGCGCGTTCTGCCTCTGGGTCTGGCTGGGTGGAGGTGGCACTAGTGAAGGGAGGCTCAGCTCAGTTAGTAGTAGACGTGTGGCTGACTGGCTGGCTTGGCTGGAGACTAGAGACTGAGAGAGCCCATCGCGAGGCGAGGCAGGGTAATGGGGTGAGTTAGAGCTGGACAGTGGTAGTCAGACTCAGAAGAATAGCACTTGTGACTGGAGTGGCACTGCAGTCCGCAGCTCACAGGTCTCGTCCCATCCAGCGCAGTCACGCTCCTCTGTTCCTGACTAGTTGTCCCCGCCTGCACAAAACCAGAATTAATTGGCCGGTGCAGCTTTAGTGCACGCTGACGTAAATACGCAGTCACAGTGATCCAAACGTGGCCCTGCCTCCTCAAAGTGATTATGCCTGAGTGGTCCAGTCCAGTCACCCATATCAACAAAAAAGGAGTACTTCTGGCCATTAGAGATGTCCCGAACTATTTGCCGGCGAATAGTTCCCTGCGAACATCGCATGTTCGCGTTCGCCGCGGCGGGCGAACATATGCAATGTTTGGTCCGCCCCCTATACATCATCAATGAGCAAACTTTGACCCTGTACCTCACAGTCGGCAGACACATTCCAGCCAATCAGCATACCCTCCCTTCTAGACCCTCCCACCTCCTATCAAAAAGCAAGGACAGCATCCATCTTAGGTTCATTCTGAAGCTGCAGTGTTAATTAGAGCAGGGAGAGTGCTGCTGCTGCCGAATTAATAGGGAAAGCGTTAGCTAGGCCAGTGTTCTGTGTCCACTCCAGTGCTCAAAGACTCATCTCCTGTAAGGACAGCGTCCTAACAGCACCCCAAAAATCCCTTTTTAGGGCTAGTAGATCAGTCTGCTTTATTTTATTTTTATATATATATATTGCAGTTGCCTGCCTGTGTGTGAGAGGCCGCAGGCCCACAGACTATACTGTGTGCACATCACTCATATAGGGTGGCACAGTACCTTGCAGATAAAAAAGTCATTTAATTTTTACCCCTTAATAAAATTGCAGTTGCCTGCCAGTGTGTGTCAGGCCCACTGACTGTACTGTGCCCACTGCCAGTGCCCACCACTCATATCGGGTGGCAAAGTACCTTGCAGATCAAAAATCATTTAATTTCTACCCTTTAATATAATTGCAGTTGCCTGCCAGTGTGTGTCAGGCCCACTGACTGTACTGTGCCCACTGCCCACCACTCATATCGGGTGGCACAGTACCTTGCAGATAAAAAAAATCATTAAATTTTTACCCTTTAATATAATTGCAGTTGCCTGTCAGTGTGTGTCAGGCCCACTGACTGTACTGTGCCCACTGCCAGTGCCCACCACTCATATCGGGTGGCACAGTACCTTGCAAATAAAAAAGTCATTTAATTTTACCCTTTAATATAATTGCAGTTGTCTGCCAGTGTGTGTCAGGCCCACTGACTGTAATGTGCCCACTGCCAGTGCCCACCACTCATATCGGGTGGCACAGAACCTTGCAGATAAAAAAGTCATTTAATTTTACCCTTTAATATAATTGCAGTTGTCTGCCAGTGTGTGTCAGGCCCACTGACTGTAATGTGCCCACTGCCAGTGCCCACCACTCATATCGGGTGGCACAGAACCTTGCAGATAAAAAAAATCATTTAATTTCTACCCTTTAATATAATTGCAGTTGCCTGTCAGTGTGTGTCAGGCCCACAGACTGTACTGTGCCCACTGCCAGTGCCCACCACTCATATCGGGTGGCACAGTACCTTGCAGATAAAAAAGTAATTTAATTTTTACCCTTTAATATAATTGCAGTTGCCTGCCAGTGTGTGTCAGGCCCACTTACTGTACTGTGCCCACCACTCATATAGGGCACAGTACATTGCACGGCGCACGCGCAGTGACCTAAAATTCAAACAAAGTGGACCGAGCATGAGTCTTTTTCCATCTCCCTTTTCCAAAAATCTATTCACTACACAGGCCCTGGCCCTGATAAGGGACAAAACAGAGATTAAACTGATAGGAATAGTACTTAGTTAACACTAGTTGCATTGGTGTCAAATTCCATTGCAAGTGCCCAAAATTAGAAGGAAGCGGACAGAGCAAGCTTTTTTCTCTCTTTCTCCCCATGCAAGGATTCAATTCAATACACGTCCCCTGATAGGGGACTTAACAAAGATTAAAATGGTAGGAATAGTAGTTCACACTATTTAATTACTATTAGTACATTGCACAGCGCACGCGCAGTGCCCCAAATTGGAAGGAAGAGGACCGACAAACCATCTT
Source organism: Bufotes viridis (assembly GCA_033119425.1). Lineage (NCBI taxonomy): Eukaryota > Metazoa > Chordata > Amphibia > Anura > Bufonidae > Bufotes > Bufotes viridis. The sequence goes on along the minus strand of CM065592.1, from coordinate 60,806,691 downwards.
TTTCCATCTCCCGGTTCCTAAAATCTATTCCATACACTGGCCCCCGATAGAGGACAAAACAGAAATTAAACTGGTAAAAACATATTTTTTTAATTAAAAAAAAGAGGACAGTCTCTGCGGAGCTGGGTATTTTTTGGCCACGTTACTGAACGCTCATGCACAATGGCTGTAGGCTCATGCGTCCTTTTGCGGAGGTGACAAACCTGGTCAGTCAAACCCAAGGCAACATCATCGACCTCATCCCATATGCGTTTTTTCTGGAGCGTGCCCTGCGAAGAGTGCTGGATCAGGCAAGCCGTAGATGAGCATGAAGAGGAAGAGTTGTGGTCACCATCACCACCAGAAGCTGCCTTGTCGTCGTCGATTGCTGGACCTGCTGCAACGCAGAGAGAGGAGTCTGAAGAAGAGGAGTCAGAGGAGGAAGGTGGCTTTGAGGAGGTGGAAAACCAACCACAGCAGGCATACCAGGGGGCATGTTGTCACCTTTCGGGGACCCTTGGTGTTGTACGTGGCTGGGTGGAGGAAGAGACCTTCAATGACGTCAGTGAGGACAAGGAACGGGACATGGCTAGCTTGGTATCCAACCTTGTGCAAATGGGGAGTTTGCGGTTGTTTGCGGTGCGTTAAACGGGGAGTTTGGTCTCTTAAGTTAGGTCTGTCACTGTGAAGCGGGCGTAACCCTTATACTACCTGATCGATACAACATCATACCTGATCGTATACACACACTGGATGTTTTAAAGCACGTTATTCCAAACAATTTAGGAATATTAGGTGATTTATGCCCTTTATGGATTAAAACCTGACTCTGCGTCAACTACTTCCATGGGAGTTTTGCCATAGATCCCCCTCCGGCATGCCACAGTCCAGGTGTTAGTCCCCTTAAAACAACTTTTCCATCACGATTGTGGCCAGAAAGAGTCCCTGTGGGTTTTAAAATTTGCCTGCATATTGAAGTCTATGGTGGTTCGCCCGGTTCGCCCGTTCAGGTACATTTGCGGAAGTTCAAGTTCGCCGTTCGCGAAGGGAAAATTTTATGTTCGCGACATCTCTACTGGCCATCCATCCTGGCCTTGCGCCAGACGGAGGACCTGGAGTCTTAAATTCAGACTGTCCGGCCTAAAACCGGACGTCTGTCCACCCTAGTATGCAGTTTTCATTACCACAGTCTGTCCTGTCTGTTCTCTCTGTACTTCATGTCTCCTCATGAACTCCATTCCCACAGAGATTCAGTTAAAGTTCTTAAATCCCTGACAAGTAGGAGAGGAGGATGAGGCCTGTATGATGTCCTCCTGTGTGATTAGGACAGGTTTTGTGTGTATTAATAAAATGTTTCTCCTAATGATTGCTTCCTAAACAAAATGAGCCATTATAAATAATGAAAGGTATATGGGAATATATTTACAATAAAGTAATATTTAAGTATTTCCATTTTCTATATCCCCAGAGAACCCCTTTAATCGGTCTGCAAAAAATACAGATGGCACATGGACGTCATCTGTAATTTGAAGATAGCATAATACATATGGCCCATGTCCTGTAAATGGGTTAAAAGTGTTGCCCAGACACTCAGGGGCACATTTATTAGGACTGGTGTTTTAGACACCAGTCGTAATAACCCCTATAACTGTTGGTGGATCTGCCGAAGTTATGAAGAGGCGCCGGCCTCTCCGTTACTTCGGCCCATCCACCTCCGCTTCTAAATGTAAGACAGCTTACAGGTGCATGATACTTGCTGGGCGTCGCATGGTTGCTTTGTCTGGTGTCGGCAAATGACATGCACTGGTGTTACTCCACGTGTGATGACACATTAAGTATCCTTTCACACAAGCGAGTTTTTCTACTGGATCCGATGTGTGTAGCAAATGCATATCATCCAGACTGAATCCTGACCCATTCATTTCAATGGGTCTGTGTAAGGGGACACATATCTGGCATAACTACTGTGAGGGGGAACATATCTGACCATAACTACTGTTAGGGGGGAGATATCTGACCATAACTACTGTTAGGGGGGAGATATCTGACCATAACTACTGTGAGGGGACACATAATCTGACATGACTTCTGTAAGGGGACACATAATTTGGCATAACTACTGTGAGGGGACACATAATCTGGCATAACTACTGTGACGGGACACATATCTGTCATAACTACTGTCAGGGGCACATATCTGGGCATAACTACTATAAGGGGGCACATATCTGGGTATAACTACTATGAGCTATGAGGGGGCACATATCTGGGCATAACTACTGTGAAGGGGGCACATAATCTGGCATAATAACTGTGAGGGGGCACATATCTGTCCATAGCTACTGTAAAGGGGGCACAATGTGGATATTACTAATGTGTGCTGGCACAAAGGGGCAATAATTACTATGTGGGGGCTATAATACGGATCACGGCATCTGAAGGGTATCCACCATCTTTGAGCTGACAATATGGCATGCCTTCTGCTGCCACACATCGCTATGTATTTATCTTTGCCTATGGTCTATGTTTATTTCTGCTTATCTGTCATTCTAATCCTGCCTGTAATGATATCACCTCTGTGTATAGATAAGATGGGATCCACCATTCACAATAGGTCATTGTCAAAGCTTATCTATTCGTTCCTTGTACAATGACCTCTGCACAGGTCACAGAGCTGCCGGGAAAACTCTTCCATAGAAGTCAATGAGGTCCCCTACTGACCATTGTGTCTATGGACCGTGGGGCTGCCGTAAAGCAATTTTCTTTCTAAATGCTGTTACAAACTGCTCAGGCAAGATGGTCGCCCTCATAATCATATTCAGGTAATAGAATAAAAAATCTGCAATCAGTAAATACATCTACTGTACATCTAGGGGCTTTGGGTAAATTTTTAAAGGGCAATCCCTTTCAACATTGTCCATAACTGTAGTAAAGAAACAGCTAAAGGTATGGCACATGCACAAAATACAGCCAAATTACATCCTGACAGGCACAAAATTCACATAATATTTGCATGTCAATGCATGAATAGAAAAGGTTAAAAATAAATAATAATCAAAACAAATGATAGAAAAGTCTGAATTTTTACAAGTATTGGAAACCTTTAATTGGCGATAAAATCATTATGTTTTGGACTTAGATTTTGATGACCTATTGTTAGGATCAGGTCATCAGTATCAGAATGGTGGGGGTCCAACTCCTGGCGCTCCCACAGATCAGCTCATAGATGGAGCCATGGCACACCGGATCTAGAACAGCTCTGTACACTCTGTAATGACTGACAAATGAACTGGAAGCTGAGTCCAATTCACGTGAATGGTATCATATCAGCAGTATGTAGACCACTAAATTGTTTATGGAGCTTTCTTAGTTCCGGTGCGGTGCAGCAGGGGTGACGGGGATCAGTGCCCACCGATCTGATTATTAGTTTTGGGCGCGAATATTTAAATCGCGAATATTGATCGCGAATATCACCACTTCGAGAATTCGCTAATATTTCGAATATAGTGATATATATTCGTAATTTCGAATATTCTAGATTTTTTTAAATCAGTAACCTCCCTCTTACTTGTGGGGCCAATGAGAAGGCTGCAATGTCTTTGTCTGAGCTTAGCAACATCCCTAGCAACCAAAAGGAAAGTTGCCTACCCCTTACTATATAAGAGCCTCCCCACATCTATTTTCTGTAGTTTATTACAGTTCTGAGAGAGACAGCAGTGTCATTGCTGTGCTCTCTGCTTTCCTGTATCATTACGTTAGTTAGTTAGTTAGTTAGTTAGTTAGTTAGTTAGTTAGTTAGTTAGTTAGCTAATATATATAATACAGATAGTTAGTGGGAGATAGTCAGTGTAGGTTAGATAGTGATATAGTGTAGCTGATGGATTCTGCTGCCTATACATACATGTGCACCATTTACTAATATGTAGTCAGATCTGTTAAAATTTGAAGTTGCACGTATTGCGCCAAAATATTCACATCGTTAGTGCTGATTTCGCAATCACAAATATATTGGAGCACTCTATCTGCATATAAAGCTATTGTAATGTTCTGGTGCCAACCATTTTCTCCAGTCTCAGGAAACTTCTAGCAGCTTAAAATATAGCTATAGTGACCCACGCCTGTATTTTGCACGCATTACGCGAATATTACATTGACAATTTTTCGCAATCAAGAAAATAATCTCGAATTAGCGAATATATGATAAATATTCTACTAAATATTCACTAAATATCGCAAATTCGAATATTGCCCCTGCCGCTCATCACTACTGATTATGATGATCCATCCAAAGGGTAGGTCATCAATATTTAAGCCCTAAAAAATGTTCACCTTTGCCTTGGCTTGATATAGTTTATAATAACCGTTGCGAAAGTCATATCTAACTTTATTTTTTTTAAAAAATCATCAGATCCCAAACCATGAGCGTAGAAATGTATAAATTGCACTGAAACTGCAGAACAATCTCAATCAACATCCAATCCAAAGGCTTGAAAGAACAAACAACATTTTGATTGCCTTCACACTCAATGAAACAGTATAATTTGGCAGCCACAATGGATATTCTGCAATGCATTTATCTCGATTTAGCCGGCGATAATACCATAAAAGATCAAAGAGTTCATATTGGTTAGTGATGTGATAATGAGATAATCAGGGTTTAATGAAAATCAACAGTTATTAGCTAATCAGTTTAGCTTATTGCCTTTTGCCCTGCTATTGTAGGAGAGGGGTAATTAAACAGCACTTAAGGTATGGAAAAATGCTAGTTAGAAATTGATGGAAACACAAAACTCTCCAAATGGCCTCCATTACACGCTCTTTTTTTTGTTGTTGTTGCTATAACAACCCACCTTAAAAAACCATTGAATGCCAGTGCAGTTGCCGAGTGATTTTTTTTTAAGGTGGTATTGCATAATCCCCTTTAAGCAGATCTATAAATGCTACACATGAACAGACCTCGAAACATTCCTCCATGAATATTCATAATGTGAGTTGTTTTTTGTAGCCTGCCTAGTCAGCAGTCACAAAACACATGGTGTATGTTGGCAGCATCTTGCCTAGGTAGAGGGCTATGGACTGAGGCAATGGCAGGAACCAGGACCTGTGAGGCTGACTGACATTTCCATCTGTAGATAAGGCTGGTAATTAACAGGAAGGAGTGTGCCTGCAGCACTGCACCATCTGCTAGGGAAACGGCTCAATAAGAAAGAAGTTGGATAGTATCTCTGTGGTGGCTCGGTCTGGTTCCGACATGAGGCTGGGCATCTGTTTGCTGAGGAGATAGGCTATTAGGAAATTCAGATGGGAACGTACAACATGGAAAGCGCACTCTGACCTAGACCATAAAAGCAGCTCTTCAGAAATGGTATCTTTTTATCTTACTTACACCAGCCTTGTGAAAATGATCTGCTGAGGGACCATTACGGCTTTGTTTGAGGTAGTACAATGGTTTTCAGAAATGCCGCGCTATTTTGCTGAGAACATTCTTAAAATGTGGATACAGCTGTCATCTTCCGACAAAGTATAATTTTAGACTTGGCTACGTGATTCGAAATCTTTCCATCGCCTTGTTCGTACAGAGGGAATGCTGCTATCAAATCACGCTAAGGACTAGGAATGTGATGCTCATTAAAAGTGAAGAAAATTAAACCACTGAATGCAAAGGAAATACAGAGGAGCTTCTAATAAACCAAATATGACTAAGCGAGGATGCAAAAATGAGAAGCAGATCATTACCATAAATAGAGATCCCTGGAGCGGCCAGGACTGACGCAGAGTTGCACGCGCATTATTAAATGCTTTGATTTAAACAATGTATTTGCCTTTTCAGTTTCTCATTTGTCTTCAAACAATACCATAGGGCAGGATGTAAGGGGGCCAGTGGCGTACCGCCCATAAAGGCAGACCACGCCACTGCTATGGGGCCCGCAGCACTGGGGGGCCCGGAGCGCAGAGAAGGCCCCGCCCACATTATTTGGCCCCGCCCACCCATGACACGCGGCAGGCCCCGGCCCGGCACTTTTCTTTCTGCAGCCGGCTCTTCTTCCGCATCCCCCATTCCCCCCCCCCCCCCCCGGGCTATCTCGAATCTGACCTGATCCTGACTGCTGCGGAATCAGGATCAAGCCAGCCTGTAGCGCTCGCTGGCCAATCAGTGCAAGGCAGTGCAAGGCAACTCTATTGCGGCAGCTGCTGATTGGCCAGTGTGCAACGGAGGCGGGAGAATCGCGTTGCCGTCGCCAGTGTGCCTGAGGAGCTGCGCCTGCAGAAGAAGCACCCTGTCCCTGGCCTGAACTTCCTGAATGCTGCCGTGCCTGGCCCTGGCTGCCTGAGACTGAGAGAGCAGACTCAGCAGAGACTGGTATGTCAGATTGTCAGATACTGACAGTCTGACACTCAGGTGAGGGTGGAATTTGGCCAGGCAGCAAGAGAGAGGAGGGGTAGGGAGGGGGACAGTGTGGGACATGCTTCAATCTGCCCCCAAAATGCCCATGGGGAGAAGTAGGAAGAAAGCACACTGTCCTGAGAATTTCGGGGGCATTAGGGGTTGGGGGCTCATAGAGGACAGTGTGCTTTCCTCCTACACCTTCTCCTTCCTAACACCCCCCTGGCATTTTGGAGGGCATTAGGGGTTGGATATTAAAGGGTTTCTGTCATCAGGTTTACACATTATAAGCTGTCTGACATTAGCTATGTGCTAATGTCAGAGCAGCTTGATAATGTGTTTTTATGTAAATCCGAGTTATATTTATGCTAAAAACGTATTTTTATAATATGTAAATTAGCCTCTAGGAGCAGGGGGGGATTTGCCCTGCTCCTAGAGGCTCCGTGCGCCAACTTGCTGCCACGCCCCTTCTTTCCTTGATTGACAGTGCCGGGCAGCGATCCCCTGCTGCCTCCGGCACTGTCTCCTTGCGAAATCCCGAGCCATAAAAAACACATTATCAAGCTGCTCTGACATTAGCACATAGCTAATGTCAGACAGCTTATAATGTGTAAACCTGATGACAGAAACCCTTTAACCCCTCTAACTCCTTGCTGCTAATGCTGAGTGTGCACAAAATGATATTCCACCAACCAGCATGGGGGTGTGGCAGGGGAGGAGCCATGGTGGGTAGTAGGCGGGGTTAAGGGGGCCCAATTCAGATTTTTGCTATGGGGCCCAGTGATTTCTATGTACACCCCTGAAGGGGGCGGAATAGCCCCTTAAAATATTACTTCTCCCTTTATTTGGAACTGTTTGGTTAAATTATTGTGCACCTCTCTTGTGCCCCCCCCCCCTCACCACCGCCCCTTCCATTACCATGGTGTGCTGCCCTTGTTTGTTCCTATCTCTGTTTTGTATGAATTGGAGTTTGTCAAGTCCTGGTCACTGCTCATCCCCTCTATGGCAGAGCTGGTGAATCAGGAGTGAGGAGCCAGGCAAGATGGTCTCAACTTCTGCTCCAGGTATAGTGATAGAGGAGGAATGTTCATGGTGGCTACTGAGATGCAATCTCTAAAAGATTATCAAAATAAGGGCTCATGCACACAAACGTATTTTCTTTCCGTGTCCGTTCTATTTTTTTTGCGGACCATATGCGGAACCATTCATTTCAATGGGTCCTCAAAAAAAACAACAAAAAAAACGTTACTCTGTCAGCATTCTGTTTCCATGTCTGTATGTCCTTCCAAAAAAAAAAATAGAACATGTCCTTTTATTTTCCGAATTACGGACAAGGATAGTACTGTTCTATTAGGGGCCAGCAAAATACGTTTCTCAAAATACGTAATGCACATGGATGTCATCTGTATTTTTTGAGGATCAGTTTTTAGCGAACCACAAAATACATACAGTGCATAAACCCTAAGGGTGATTTTGTCTAGTAAAAAGACAGCCCAGGAGTAATCTAATAACTATCAATAAAATAATCTCTCCCATCATCTATTTATACCCAGGACTGTAATGGTAGCACGGGAACATCCTCTACATAGAATAGAATAAAACAGAAAAATCCTTTATTGTCCCTCAGTGGGGAAATTTTGGCATAACAGCAGCAATCACATTCACAAGAGTAATTAGAAATTAAAGAGTAAAAATACAAGAAAAACATAACACAGAATTTACTTTAACATTTCACTACTGGGTTTTTAAGAACAGTGGTGGTTATAAATCCTAACCGCTTCTGGGAGGAAGGACCTATGAAACGTTCCTTCGTGCACCTAGGATGCAGAAGTCTATCACTGAAGGAGCTCTTCAGCTCCACAACAGCTTCATGCATGGGGTGGGAGACATTGTGTAACAGTGATGTTAATTTTGCTGGATGTCTTCTGTCATCCACCTCCTGCACTGGATCAAGGGGACAACCTAGGACAGAGCTAGCCCTCTTAATGAGCTTACTAATCTCTGTCTCTCAGCCACAGATAAGCTGCTCCCCCAACAAAACACACCATAGAATATGGCTGATGCCACAACTAAGTGTCTCCTGTACTCCGAAGGACCTCAGTCTCCTTAACAGATAGAGTCTGCTCTGACCCTTTTTGAAAAGAGCATCAGTGTTATGGCTCCAGTCAAGTTTGTTGTTCAGGTGAACACCCAAATACTTATAATAGTCCACCACCTCAATCTCCATTCCCTGTATGTTCACCGGAACCAAAGCAGAGGGCCTGTGCCTGTGGAAATCCCCCACAAGCTCCTTGGTTTTGCCCACATTGATCTGGAGCGGGTTCCACTGACAGCAGTCCACAAAATCCTGTGTTCCCTCTCTGTACTCTGAGTCGTCCTCACCTGTGATAAGGCCGACCATGGCAAAGTCATCAGAGAACTTCTGTAGATGGCAGCCTGGGGAGTTGATGGAGAAGTCTGCAGTGTAGAGGGTGAAGAGGAACATGCCAGCACAGTTCCCTGTGGTGTCCCTGTACTACAGATCAGCTTGTCAGAGGCACAACCCTGAGATTTAACAAACTGTGGGCATTCTGTGAGTGGTAGTCAAGTATCCAATGTGACATGTGGTGGTTCACTCCTGACATTTTCAGCTTGTCTCTCAAAAGTCCAGGTTGGATGGTTAAAAGCACTGGAGAAATAAAAAAAACATGATCCTCACAGTGCTTCCAGGCCTCTCCAGGTGAGTTAGAGCTCGGATGCCAGGCTGGTAGGCAAACTGCAGTTGATTCAATGAAGACCTCACCAGGGGGCGAAGATAGTTGAGAACCAGCCTCTTGAGGGTCTTCATCAAGTGTGAGGTCAGTGCTACCGGCCTGTAGCTGCTGAGGTCTTTCGAGTGTGAGGTCTTTGGCACTGGTACCACACAGGAGGTCTTCCACAGCTGTGGTACCTTCCCCAGCCTCATGTTAAACATGTGACCCATAATGCCACACAACTGGTCTGAGCAGCACTTCGGGAGCCTGGAGCTGATGCCGTCTGGAAAATAAGTTTTTTACACAACATAGAAAGGGGTTCTTTATTGTAAGAGCAGTGAGGCTACACAGCCTCAGGTGGGTAGCAATATTACTAGTGTTGATCGAGCACCAAAGTGCTCGGGTGCTCGGGCCGAACACATCGGGATGGAAGTCAAAAGGAGAACCCAAGCATTAAACCAGGCACTCCCTGCTCTAGCCATAGGAAAAGTTCAGAGGTTGATGGAAACACCACCAAAATGGTTCGGGAACAGCATGCGGAGGATGTCTGGATGCATCTTGGACTCCCAGGTCACTGCTGGGAACGATGTTGTCCGAGTAGGACGCCACTTTTGCAGACTGATAATAATACGCACGAAACCAAAGATAAAATCAATTTTAGAGGAAAAATTTTTAGGAAACATTCTTTCCTGTATATTTACTTGTATATAAAGTACAAGTGCTGCCAAAAATTACAAGAAAGTGGCACTCCGATACAACCTGTATATCACATAAAGAAGGGCCTCATTCACAATGTGGTACAATTGTTCAGGTAGTGGGACTCCTACACTTATAAAGCCTATGCACTAAGTGAAAGGGCTGCCAAAAACTACAAGTAATTGGCACCCCAATACACCCTTTGTTACACATAAAGGAGGGCATTATACACACCCTTGAAAAATTATAATTAATGGCCTGCTGGTGACCCTCAAAAACATTTGGAGCAAGGGCCTGCCAATCTGACTATCTAAAACATTAGTGGGGAGAGTCTGCTGTTGAGTTGACACTCTAAAAGGTTGTAGGTGAGGACCTGCAGGTCAGCTGACCCTGTAAAACATTATATGCGAGGGCCTGCAGGTGAGCTGACCCTGTTGTAGGTGAGGGCCTGCAGGTGAGCTGACCCCATAAAAGATTGTAAGTGAGAGCCTGTTGGTGAGCTGACCCTGTAAAAATTGTAGGTGTGGGCCTGCTGGTGAGCTAACACTCTAAAACATTATACGCAGTAGCGTCCCTGGCCGAATGCACTTGTCCATGTGTCCGTGGTTAAGTGAACCTTCCCAGTGACTGCATTGGTCATGGTATGTGTGATGTTACGGGACATGTGTTGGTGTAAGGCGGGCATGGCACACCTTGAAAAATAGTGGCGGCTGGGGACTGAGTAATGTGGGACGGCCGCCGACATCAGGCTGCAGAAAGGCCTCAGTGTCCACAAGCCTAAATGACAACATTTCCAGGGCCAGTAATTTGGAAAGCTGTGCATTTAGTGCTATGGCCTGTGGGTGGGTGGCTGGGTATTTGCACTTGCATTCAAAGGCCTGGGGTAAGGGCAATTGGACACTGCGCTGGGACTTGGAAGTGGATGTGGTCGCTGATGCTGCTTGCAAAGGTCCAGGTGCAGGGTGGGAGGCATCCGATCCTGTGCCTTCGACAGGGGATTGGCCAGCACGTAACATAGTGGAAGAGGAGGCAGTGGTGTGACCCACAGACACAGATTGTGGACCCAGGTATTCGTCCCACTTATTAGGGTGCTTGGATGCCATGTGGCGGATCATGCTGGTGGTGGTGAGGTTGCTAGTGTTCACGCCCAGGCTCATATTGGTACGGTATAGATTGCAAACTACTATTCTTTTGTTGTCCGCACTTTCCTAAAAAAAGAGCCATACTCCGGAACACCTACGCCTTGGCAAGGGAGATTTCTGCAAGGGGGTGCTCCAAGGGACAGTTGCGGGCCTGTTTGGTGTGGCCCCCCTTCTCCCTTTTGCCACCCCACTGCCTCTTCAAGCAAATAGCGATGCTGCAGATCCCTCCCCCTCTGTACTGCTGTGCTCACTCAGAATTCCACCTTCCCAGGTTGGGTCAGTGACTACATTATCCACCACCTCCTCTTCCACTTCCTCACTCGCTCATCCTCCTGACTTGTTGACCTAACCACAATCTCAGTGATTGACAACTGTTTGTCATCCTCTTCATCAACCTCTTGAGACAGTAATTGCCGTTGACTTAATGGCAACTGTGTCTCATCATGATCCACCTCATTAAACAGTAATTGCAGTTCCCCACCGTCATCTTCTTGTGACTGTGAATGCTCAAGAGGTTGGGAATCAGGGCACAAGATCTGTCCCTCTTCAAGTGTGCTTGGCGAGAGAGCAAAATTAAGGAATGGCGATGAAAAGAGGTCCTCGGAATATCCGAGTGTGGGATCACCTGCCCAGACTCTCCATGGTGGGAGGATCAGGGTGAGGATTGGGTTGACCAGACTCTTGGCTACTGAGACTGGACTTGGTGGAAGACAGGGTGGTGCGTAACTGACTGGAAGCATTATCTGCTGCAATCCAACTGACCACCTGGTCGCACTGGTCTGACTTCAAGAGTGGTGTCCTGCACCGCCCTGCAAAATGGGACATGAAGCTAGGTATTGTGGATGATTGTTTTTCTTGTGCTCTGGCAGCAGGCACAGTTTCAACGCGCCCAGGGCCATGGTCTCTGCATGAACCATAAGCATCATGGCCATTTCCCCGTCCCTTACTTACTCGACTTCTTCATTTTGAATGTTATATATGCTTGAAAATATGTCACACGTACAGTAGCGTAGGATTTGGAAGTGTATGTGCAAAAAAATTGAAAAAGGTATTTGGGATGTGGAAACCTACAGGAGAGGTACCACAGGTAATTTCACTGTTCGCAGTGTCTAAGGAAAAAGTACACTGTATGTCACTGATAAATTTTTAAAACGCTCACGTTACATTGGAGATGGTCCCCTGGTAAGGTCACTGTCAGAAGCGGACATAATCTATTTAAAAAGTACACTGTATGTCAGTGATACATTTTTTAAACGCACACGTTGCACTTTAGTTGGTCCCCTGGTAATGTCACTGTCAGAAGCGGACACCGTCTATTGAAAAAGTACACTGTATGTCACTAATACATTTTTTAAACGCTCACGGTACACCTTAGTTGTGCCTCTTGTAATGTCACTGTCAGAAGCGGACACCGTCTACTGAAAAAGTACACTATGTCACAGATACATTTTTTAAACACACACTTTACACTGCAGATATGGAACACCTAATGTCACTGTCAACAGCGGACACCATCTACGGATGTCACAGATATTTTTGGGATGTCACAGATATTTTTGGGATGCGCACACTTTACACAGGAGATGTGGCGCAGATAATTTAACTGTCCGCAGCGGCCTATTAGGCGCTATTTAGCGCAAAAAAAAAATATTGCTGCTGCAACACACAATAGTCCTTAAAAGGACTTTTGGATCTGTAAAGTTTTAGCAATTTAGTGCAGGTTGTGCTAAAATATATATTGCTGCTGCCACACACAATAGTCCTTAACCCCTAAAGACACGGCCCTATTTCACCTTAAGGACTAGGCCACAAATCTGACCAGCGTCACTTTATGTGGTGATAACTTTAAAACGCTTTTACTTATCCAGGCCATTCTGAGATTGTTTTTTCATCACATATTTTACTTCATGACACTGGTAATATTTTGTCAAAAAAGTTCATTTTTTTGTATAAAAAATACTAAATTTACCAAAAATATTGAAAAATTAGAAAATTTTCAAGTTTCAATTTCTCCACTTCTATAATACATAGTAATACCTCCAAAAATAGTTATTACTTTACATTCCCCAAATGTCTACTTCATGTCTGGATCATTTTGGGAACGCCATTTTATTTTTTGGGGACGTTACAAGGCTTTGAAGTTTGGAAGCAAATCTTGAACATTTTCTGAAAATTTCAAAAACCCACTTTTTAAGGACTAGTTCATGTCTGAAGTCACTTTGTGAGGCTTACATAAAAGAAACAACCCAAAAATGACCCCATTCTAGAAACTACACCCCTCAATTTATTCAAAACTGATTTTACAAACCTTGTTAACCCTTTAGGTGTTCCACAAGAGTTCATGGCAAATGGACATAAAATTTCTGAATTTCTATTTTTTGGCAAATTTTCCATTTCAATCCATTTTTTCCAGGAACAAAGCAAGGGTTAACAGCCAAACATAACCCAACATTTATTGCCCTGATTCTGTATTTTGCAGAAACACCCAATATGTGGTTGTAAACTGCTGTATCGCCAAACGGCAGGGCATAGAATGAAGGGAACACCATATGGTTTTTGGAAGGCAAATTTTGATGGACTGGTTTATTTATTTTGGTGGTATTATTTTTAGGGTACATATGATTTTTGGTTGCTCTATAATACATTTTGTGAGAAAAGGTAATAAAAAATCGAAATTCTAAAATGTCATCTCCATTTGCCATAAACTCTTGAGGAACACCTAGAGGGTTAATAAAGTTTGTAAAATCAGTTTTAAATACATTGAGGGGTGTAGTTTCTTATATGGGGTCACTTTTATGGAGTTTCTACTCTAGGCGAGCATCAGGGGGGCTTCAAATGGGACATGGTGTCAAAAAACCAGTCCGTTAAAATCTGCCTTCCAAAAACCATATGGCGTTCCCTTCATTCTATGCCCTGTCATTTGGCGATACAGCAGTTTACGAACACATATGGGGTGTTTCTGTAAACTACAGAATCAGGACAATAAAAATAGAGTTCTGTTTGACTGTTAATCCTTGCTTTGTTACTGGAAAAAAATGATAAAAATTGAAAATTTGAAAAAAATAGCTGTTTTTGGGACCGTTTTTAATTTATTTTTGTGACTGTGTTCATCTGAGGGGTTAGGTCATCTGTTATTTTTATAGAGAAGATTCTTACGGTCGCGGCAATACCTAATATGTCTACTCTTTTAAATTTATTTAGGTTTTACACTATAATATCCTTTGTTAAACAAACAAAAAACCATTTTAGTATCTCCATATTTTTTTAAAAGTTTTTGTCCAATTGTCTTAGCTAGGGGCTAATTTTTTGTGGGATGAGATGACGGTTTTAATGGCACTATTTTAGGGTGCATATAACTTTTTGATCACTTGCTGTCACACTTTTTGTGATGTTAGGTGACAAAAAACAGCTTTTTACAGTATTTTTTTTTTGCGGTGTCCACCTGAGGGGTTAGTTCATGTGTTATTTTTATAGTTCAGGTTCTTACAGACGCGACGATACCTAATATTATTTATTTAGGTTTTACACAATCATTTAATTTTTGAAACAAAACAAATCATGTTTTAGTGTCTGCAAAGCCTAAGATCCATAATCTTTTTATTTTTTATGCGATTTTCTTAGCTAAGGTACGAGGTGCCAGTTTGATTAGTACCATTTGGGTGTAGATACAATTTTTTTGATCACTTTTATTAACTTTTTTGGGAAGTGAGGTGGGCACAATTTCAATTTTATCATAGTTTTTTTTTTATGATGTTCACCGTTTGGGGAAAATAACAAACCCATTTTATAGATCAGGTCGTTACGGACGCGGTGATATATAACATGTGTAGTGTATTTTATTTTTTATTAGTGATAAATGTGTTTTTTTGTTTTTACCTTTTCTTACTTTATTTTTTATTTTTTTTGACCCAGACCCACTTGGTTCTTGAAGATCCAGTGGATCTAGTGTCTGTATAATACAGTACATTATATAATGTACTGTAATGTATTTATTACTTGACACTTAGTCTGATCAGACTTTTGCCTTTAGCAAAAGTCTGATCAGAGTTCTGTAACCATGGCAAGCAGGACGCCTTTGAAGGCGTCCTGTTGCCATGGTTAACCTCCTCCGCTGCTATAACAGAGCAGCGGAGGATGGAAAGGGAAGCTGGGGACTGGAGCTAGGGGGGCTGCACCAGGCACAGCAGCCCCCCACAGCAGCTCCCTCCTTCTTAACACCCTTCCATATAGCGGTCACTACGGACCGCGGCATGGAAGGGGTTAAAAGGCTGACATCCGTGCCTGCACGGATGTCAGCCATTACAAGCAGAGTGTCAGCAATGCTTGCTAAGTTCAGCCATCCTGAAAATGAGCGGGGGGGGGGGCAGGCAGAGGATTACGTGCCCGCCCGCCTGCCGCACCGCCTGCGCACCTCCCGCAAGCACCCCTCCCGCACTGCCCATCACAATGAGGGCACTGGGGGGTGGGGGAGGTTACAGGAATAAAAAAAAAAATTGGGATTGGATACATCGCAAAGCGCTGCAAACCGCAGGTCTGAATTGTCCTGCGGTTTGCAGCGGTCGCCGATACGGGGGGGTCACAGGACCCATGCACGATTGCAGCAGGAACCATGTTTCTATCGCGATTTTTTTTTTTCATGCAATTTTAATTAGGACGTTTGGGTACGCCCTGTGTCCTTAAGGACTCGGACATTAGGGCGTACCCATATGTCCTATGTCCTTAAGAGGTTAAAAGGACTTTTGGGTCTCTGAAAAGTTTTTCTAATAAAACTAGTGCAATATCTCTCCCTACACTGTCTGTTCCTTCCTATGCACAGCTCTCCCTGACTAAGACTGGGCCGAATACGCATCATCGGGTGCTATAAAGCATCCGATGACGCGTTCCGGCCAGCCAATCACTGTAATGCCAGTAACCAACATGGCTACGGCATTACAGTGAGGGCAGTACATAGCAGCCAAGAAACATACGGGGAGGAGACTCGAGCATTGCGATTAAGCACATGCAGTACTCGGCCGAGTACAGCCATGCTCAAGCCGAACTGCTGTTCGGCCGAGCATGCTCGATCAACACTAAATATTGCAAGTTATGGTTACTATGATTTTGGAGATAAGACATTGAGCCAGGGATTTATTCTGGCTGTCAAATTTTAAATTGGAAAGCAATTTATCTCTCTAAAATTAGGAAAATTGGTTTCTACCCCATGGGTTTTTGCCTTTTTTCTGGATCAACTTTGCAGGATAATTGTGTCTGGAACTTACCCAGGCACATTCCAGTGTATGGCTGTTCTAGGAGGGTTGTCATGCCAACCAGACAAGCTCTAGCGAGTTGGCCTATAACTGAGTCTGGACATCAGACCAATTAGGTCCCAGGTTCAGCATACAATCCTAAAGCTGGAATTTAAGACTGACACTTGTTTTTGCCTGTGATTAATATGTGTTCTAGCTCCCATTTCTTCATGTGTGCATTTGTGATACTTTTAAATCCTACTTAGGATTTTGGCTTGTCTCTGGTTTAACCCCTTGTATACTTATTTGGCTTCATTTTTTTCTTCTGGTGAACTGAGTTTGGCTTGTCTCTGCATTAACCCCTCTGCTTCCATTGACTTTCAAGGCTTCGTTTATAGTTTGTATTTCTCTCCTGCTACTTTTTTGCATCTGATAGGTCTGATACCTGTGACCTCACACTTGTTTTCTGCCACCTTACTCCATAAACATAACCTGGGTCTCTAGCAGCCAAATCCAACATACATTGCAGCAGGCTTTGGTAAACACCTAGGAGTAGCCTTTTATTTCCTACACTGAATGGAAAAAAGGATAGGCAGCAGGTGATGTCCCTCAAATTCTTCCTCACTTCTGTCTCCTACAAATAGGTTGGATGGATTTCTATCTTTTCAGTCTTAGGAACTATGTTGCTATACATCTTCTTGTTCCAATTCTGTAACATAATTATTAGCAAAGTGTATAGCATGAGGCAATGAAAGACTGGGATCCTAACTTTCTATCTTTATTAGTGAATCATCCAGGAATTATACTGATAACTGTAAAGCATGTTGTCCTGCAGTCCATTAAAATAGTTGTAATCAAAATACTTTTTACATATTTCTTAAAATAATTCTTTCGGTTTTCAAGTGCATTGTTGTAACCACCAAGCATCTGTAATACCCCTGAGTGGTAATATCATTTCTGCGCTCCGCTAATGTCTCTAATGGTTAACATGAATATCATCTTTGCATTTATTTCCAGGTCCTTTACACTGTGCATTCATAATCCTGCTATGAAACAGTTTTGTTCATGGAATATGCCTACTTCCTATCTCTCTATCTCTCATTGTAGATCTAGCTTTGAACAGTCTAAGCCTGGGTACCGTTAGAGCCAGACATGTCTAACAGCTAGCAGCTAGGGCAGTTTAAGCTAAGCTGGCGAAGGAGGCAGATGTGTGGAAGATGTGGTAGCAAGGGGAAAATGTTCTGTGGCTTCAGAAGGAGTCTCTGAAAAGGGAAGTAGCTCATAGAGCACTCTGACTCCTTGCTAATTTACTTACTGAGTGTCAGGAGGGGGCCAACAGCCAAAGGCACCCCAATCCAGAGCAGCGTTATCCAGTGTGCCTGCCAGTTTATACCAAAGCCTGCTAGAACCAAGAGAAAGCTTGAATATTGTTTGGATGCAAGTTTACCCAAGTAAAGCTGTTGAACTTTATCAGGGTCTGGACTCGATATTCATTCTCCACCCCTTACCTCAACTATACCCCCTTTATTGCTTCGGAGCATAAACCTGGGGATCAGCTATATCCAGGTAGGAGCACCGTGACACACATAGAGACTTTTAAGTTCGCACCCCACCATTCAGCATTCCATTAGACCTAGAACATGATTTGCCCTGGGGAGAAGGGGGGCACGTTGCACATACTATCCAATTAAGTGAGCTCTTGCAACCATCTAGCCTACTGTGCTTTTAATAGTAAAGCGTGCAAGCCACTATTGTGAAGAAAAAAAATACTGTTTTTCACTTAAGATGACAAGATGGCATCCATAGCCTGTAAAGGAAATATGTCACTTGTTTTATGCTGCCCAAACTGCTAAATACTAACAGCTCTAGCTCTATTCATGAGCTCTATCTCTCATTGCCCACCCGCTGTTGATTGACAGTTCCTTTTCTACACTACTGCAGACAGCACAAAAAAATAGGACCTCATAAATATATGGACTCATCGGCATGGAGCTGTTCAATGCAAAACTGTTTAAAAAAAGCTGGGCCAGTTAAAGATAGTGTTTTGCTAAGGGAATCTGTCACTAGTTTGTGCTTCCCTTAGTTAAGACTAGAGATAAGTGAATCAATTATACTGATTCAGAATTCCTCACAAATTTCCCCAAAAATTTGGATTCTACAATTTATTTTTTGAATATAGTGCTAGGAGACCAAAGAGTTTTATATATTAATTTTCACACCAGGTGGAGAATATTCAATTTTAATAGAATTTAATTTATTAAAAAATTTGACAAAGATGACAAAAAGCAAATTTCAAAAAGTTCGCTCATCTCTAGGTAGGACACTGGTGACATATTTTCTTAAGCCGCTCTTCTTTGTACCGTACCTTTTCTAACTTCAGTTTTTCCTTTCTGTGAACTAGTGCCTGAAACTGAACATACCTTATGGCAGTGTTACTTACTCCCTGGAAGAGGAGCCACATGTCGACTGGGGCGGACTGGCCATGGACCCTACAGGAAAATTTCCCAGTGGGCTGATGCCTAGGAGGGCCACTCAAGTCCTTCTCACTACTGCCAGCAGGTTCATAATGATCTGATTCTCTCTTATGCACCTGACCAGCAGCCCTCCTGAATAGGGTTGAGCGAACTTGTATTTTAAGTTCTGCATCTAAAGTTCGGGTTAATCGAAGAATCCTGTTATGGATTCTGCTACCACGGACCATAATGGAATTTGGAATCCATAACGGGATTCTTTGATAAACCCGAGCCCGAACCTTGGACGCCAAACTTAAAAAACAAGTTCGCTCAACACTACTCCTGAATTCAACTTTATCAGTGTCCTCAGGACAGTGATACAGTTGAATATAGTTGCGCAGGTGGCAGTATTTTCTGCTGCACTGTGAAATTTAATGCAGATGGGGCAGTATATTGCCCTGCACTAATGTATTGCTGACCCTGCCTACTTCTGTTGTCCTGCCTTCTGTCAATTTGGACCTGCCTACAATATGGGGCCACTTTTACCTTTTTTTACAGGGCCACTTTCCGTTTCCAGTCCGCCCCTACGTGTCTATATTTAGCCCTCTGCATGTACAGTGAATAAATAGACAACTGGATGTTACCATTATAGTTCGCAAAGAGGTAAGTCTGGAACAGACAGCACTGATTGAAAACTGTCAGTGTATATAGGGGCACAACTGGTAAAACTCAGATGT
Organism: Bufotes viridis; assembly: GCA_033119425.1. Lineage (NCBI taxonomy): Eukaryota > Metazoa > Chordata > Amphibia > Anura > Bufonidae > Bufotes > Bufotes viridis. Next base: position 60,787,342 of record CM065592.1, on the reverse strand, counting down.
CAATTAATTCATAGAAGGTGTAACAGGGGGACAACATACAGTTCTAAGAAAAAATGCTCCAAAATTATTATATTGTGGAGAATGTAAGTATTTCTTAAATCAGAAATCTCCTAATACCTAAAGTATCTTAACATATTTGAAAGTGTCTCTTACTGAAGAAAAAGTTGAGGACCTCAGACCGATAGAGATGCTTAAAGATGACCAGATCATAGTATTTAGCAGGTGCTCAGTACATACGTCACAACTTTCTGGACGCTCAAAGAGGGACACTTATGGTTTATTATGTGAAAAGTGCACATTTATATACTTCAAAAGCTTTTTTTACACAATAGAGAAAAATTATCTGAATATAAAGATTTCTGAAATCAAAATGACATCAAATAAGGAAATAATATGCCAGACGGGCTTTAATATATAGAGAGGAACCAGGGAAACACATTCTGGATCAATATTGTATAATATAATAATTAGTGTTGAGCGAACAGTTCGAGCATCGTTCGGGTTCGTACCGAATTTTGGGGTGTCCGGGACCCGGACCCGAACCCGGACATTTTCAAAAAAGTTCAGGTTCGAGTTCGGTGTTCGTCGATTACTTCCCGCTTTCTGAAGGGCTGCACAGCAGCCAATCAGCTAGCGTTTTACTTCTTGCCCTAAGAGCCCATCACAGCCATGCCTACTAATGGCATGGCTGTGATTGGCCAAGTGCAGCATGTGACCCAGCCTCTATTTAAGCTGGAGTCACGTAGCGCCGCACGTCACACTGCTCTGACTAGTGTAGGGAGAGGATGCAGCTGCTGTGTTAGGGCGAGATTAGGAAGGGATTAACTTAGCCAAAACACTTTATGAAGTGATCGATCTACAGCTGAGAATCATTGAACTTCTGCTAGTTACTTGCTCACTGGTTTTTAGGCTGCACAGAGCGTTTTTCTGTCACTTATTTTCTGGGTTGATCGGCGGCCATTTTGAGACTTGTGGTGCACCAGAAGAAGCTGCCACCAAGTCCATCAATCCATGAATACTAGTTTTTTTTTGCTATATCCTACATCAGGGGCTTGGCTGTGCTAATTGTCACCCCTAGAAACTCAGGACAGCAATTTCTATATTTTATTAAGGGGTTAAATACAATTGCCCAAATACCAATCCCCTAAATCTGGTGTTCCAGCTTTGGCTAGACAAGTATAATACTGTCTGCTGTCTGGCAAAGGATAGATTATTTTCTGGGGTGAAATTAACCTGCCAATAGTGCCTGAAACTGAACATACCTTATGGCAGTGTTACTTACTCCCTGGAAGAGGAGCCACATGTCGACTGGGGCGGACTGGCCATGGACCCTACAGGAAAATTTCCCAGTGGGCTGATGCCTAGGAGGGCCACTCAAGTCCTTCTCACTACTGCCAGCAGGTTCATAATGATCTGATTCTCTCTTATGCACCTGACCAGCAGCCCTCCTGAATAGGGTTGAGCGAACTTGTATTTTAAGTTCTGCATCTAAAGTTCGGGTTAATCGAAGAATCCTGTTATGGATTCTGCTACCACGGACCATAATGGAATTTGGAATCCATAACTGGATTCTTTGATAAACCCGAGCCCGAACCTTGGACGCCAAACTTAAAAACAAGTTCGCTCAACACTACTTCCTGAATTCAACTTTATCAGTGTCCTCAGGACAGTGATACAGTTGAATATAGCTGCGCAGGTGGCAGTATTTTCTGCTGCACTGTGAAATTTAATGCAGATGGGGCAGTATATTGCCCTGCACTAATGTATTGCTGACCCTGCCTACTTCTGTTGTCCTGCCTTCTGTCAATTTGGACCTGCCTACAATATGGGGCCACTTTTACCTTTTTTTACAGGGCCACTTTCCGTTTCCAGTCCGCCCCTACGTGTCTATATTTAGCCCTCTGCATGTACAGTGAATAAATAGACAACTGGATGTTACCATTATAGTTCGCAAAGAGGTAAGTCTGGAACAGACAGCACTGATTGAAAACTGTCAGTGTATATAGGGGCACAACTGGTAAAACTCAGATGTCAATTAATTCATAGAAGGTGTAACAGGGGACAACATACAGTTCTAAGAAAAAATGCTCCAAAATTATTATATTGTGGAGAATGTAAGTATTTCTTAAATCAGAAATCTCCTAATACCTAAAGTATCTTAACATATTTGAAAGTGTCTCTTACTGAAGAAAAAGTTGAGGACCTCAGACCGATAGAGATGCTTAAAGATGACCAGATCATAGTATTTAGCAGGTGCTCAGTACATACGTCACAACTTTCTGGACGCTCAAAGAGGGACACTTATGGTTTATTATGTGAAAAGTGCACATTTATATACTTCAAAAGCTTTTTTACACAATAGAGAAAAATTATCTGAATATAAAGATTTCTGAAATCAAAATGACATCAAATAAGGAAATAATATGCCAGACGGGCTTTAATATATAGAGAGGAACCAGGGAAACACATTCTGGATCAATATTGTATAATATAATAATTAGTGTTGAGCGAACAGTTCGAGCATCGCTCGGGTTCGTACCGAATTTTGGGGTGTCCGGGACCCGGACCCGAACCCGACATTTTCAAAAAGTTCAGGTTCGAGTTCGGTGTTCGTCGATTACTTCCCGCTTTTCTGAAGGGCTGCACAGCAGCCAATCAGCTAGCGCTTTACTTCTGCTCTAAGAGCTCATCACAGCCATGCCTACTAATGGCATGGCTGTGATTGGCCAGTGCAGCATGTGACCCAGCCTCTATTTAAGCTGGAGTCACGTAGCGCCGCACGTCACACTGCTCTGACTAGTGTAGGGAGAGGATGCAGCTGCTGTGTTAGGGCGAGATTAGGAAGGGATTAACTTAGCCAAAACACTTTATGAAGTGATCGATCTACAGCTGAGAATCATTGAACTTCTGCTAGTTACTTGCTCACTGGTTTTTAGGCTGCACAGAGCGTTTTTCTGTCACTTATTTTCTGGGTTGATCGGCGGCCATTTTGAGACTTGTGGTGCACCAGAAGAAGCTGCCACCAAGTCCATCAATCCATGAATACTAGTTTTTTTTGCTATATCCTACATCAGGGGCTTGGCTGTGCTAATTGTCACCCCTAGAAACTCAGGACAGCAATTTCTATATTTTATTAAGGGGTTAAATACAATTGCCCAAATACCAATCCCCTAAATCTGGTGTTCCAGCTTTGGCTAGACAAGTATAATACTGTCTGCTGTCTGGCAAAGGATAGATTATTTTCTGGGGTGAAATTAACCTGCCAATATAGCAATACCCTGGATCTGGTGTCCCAGCAGTTGCAGGACCGATTTCATAGTGTCCGCTTACACATATATTTTGTTCTGGGGTTAAATTAACCTGCCAATATAGCAATACCCTGGATCTGGTGTCCAAACAGTTGCAGGCCAGATTTCATAGTGTCCGCTTACACATATATTTTTTTCTGGGGTTAAATTAACCTCCCAATATAGCAATACCCTGGATCTGGTGTCCAAACAGTTGCAGGCCAGATTTCATAGTGTCCGTTTACACATATATTTTTTCTGGGGTGAAATTAACCTGCCAATATAGCAATACCCTAGATCTGGTGTCCCAGCAGTTGCAGGACCGATTTCATAGTGTCCGCTTACACATATATTTTGTTCTGGGGTTAAATTAACCTGCCAATATAGCAATACCCTGGATCTGGTGTCCAAACAGTTGCAGGCCAGATTTCATAGTGTCCGCTTACACATATATTTTTTCTGGGGTGAAATTAACCTGCCAATATAGCAATACCCTGGATCTGGTGTCCCAGCAGTTGCAGGACCGATTTCATAGTGTCCGCTACACATATATTTTGTTCTGGGGTTAAATTAACCTGCCAATATAGCAATACCCTGGATCTGGTGTCCAAACAGTTGCAGGCCAGATTTCATAGTGTCCGCTTACACATATATTTTTTCTGGGGTTAAATTAACCTGCCAATATAGCAATACCCTGGATCTGGTGTCCAAACAGTTGCAGGCCAGATTTCATAGTGTCCGCTTACACATATATTTTTTCTGGGGTGAAATTAACCTGCCAATATAGCAATACCCTAGATCTGGTGTCCCAGCAGTTGCAGGACCGATTTCATAGTGTCCGCTTACACATATATTTTGTTCTGGGGTTAAATTAACCTGCCAATATAGCAATACCCTGGATCTGGTGTCCAAACAGTTGCAGGCCAGATTTCATAGTGTCCGCTTACACATATATTTTTTTCTGGGGTGAAAGTAACCTGCCAATATAGCAATACCCTGGATCTGGTGTCCAAACAGTTGCAGGCCAGATTTCATAGTGTCCACTTACACATATATTTTTTTCTGGGGTGAAATTAACCTGCCAATATAGCAATACCCTGGATCTGGTGTCCAAGCAGTTGCAAGACATATTTTATAGTATCCGCTTACACATATATTTTGTTCTGGGGTGAAATTACCCTGCCAATATAGCAATACCCTGGATCTGGTGTCCCAGCAGTTGCAGGACCGATTTCATAGTGTCCGCTTACACATATATTTTGTTCTGGGGTTAAATTAACCTGCCAATATAGCAATACCCTGGATCTGGTGTCCCAGCAGTTGCAGGACAGATTTCATAGTATCCGCTTAAACATATATTTTGTTCTGGGGTTAAATTAACCTGCCAATATAGCAATACCCTGGATCTGGTTTCCCAGCAGTTGCAGGACCGATTTCATTGTGTCCGCTTACACATATATTTTGTTCTGGGGTTAAATTAACCTGCCAATATAGGAATACCCTGGATCTGGTGTCCCAGCAGTTGCAGGACCGATTTCATAGTATCCGCTTACACATATATTTTGTTCTGGGGTTAAATTAACCTGCCAATATAGCAATACCCTGGATCTGGTGTCCAAACAGTTGCAGGCCAGATTTCTTAGTGTCCGCTTACACATATATTTTTTTCTGGGGTGAAATTAACCTGCCAATATAGCAATACCCTGGATCTGGTGTCCAAGCAGTTGCAGGACATATTTTATAATATCCGCTTAAACATATATTTTGTTCTGGGGTGAAATTACCCTGCCAATATAGCAATACCCTGGATCTGGTGTCCAAGCAGTTGCAGGACCGATTTCATAGTGTCCGCTTACACATATATTTTGTTCTGGGGTTAAATTAACCTGCCAATATAGCAATACCCTGGATCTGGTGTCCAAGCAGTTGCAGGACAGATTTCATAGTATCCGCTACACATATATTTTGTTCTGGGGTTAAATTAACCTGCCAATATAGCAATACCCTGGATCTGGTGTCCAAACAGTTGCAGGCCAGATTTCATAGTGTCCGCTTACACATATATTTTTTTCTGGGGTGAAATTAACCTGCCAATATAGCAATACCCTGGATCTGGTGTCCAAGCAGTTGCAGGACATATTTTATAATATCCGCTTAAACATATATTTTGTTCTGGGGTGAAATTACCCTGCCAATATAGCAATACCCTGGATCTGGTGTCCAAACAGTTGCAGGACCGATTTCATAGTGTCCGCTTACACATATATTTTGTTCTGGGGTTAAATTAACCTGCCAATATAGCAATACCCTGGATCTGGTGTCCAAGCAGTTGCAGGACAGATTTCATAGTATCCGCTTACACATATATTTTGTTCTGGGGTTAAATTAACCTGCCAATATAGCAATACCCTGGATCTGGTGTCCAAGCAGTTGAAGGACAGATTTCATAGTGTCAGCTTACACATATATTTTGTTCTGGGGTGAAATTAACCTGCCAATATAGCAATACCCTGGATCTGGTGTCCCAGCAGTTGCAGGACCGATTTCATAGTGTCAGCTTACACATATATTTTTTTCTGGGGTGAAATTACCTGCCAATATAGCAATACCCTGGATCTGGTGTCCAAACAGTTGCAGGCCAAATTTCATAGTGTCCGCTTACACATATATTTTTTTCTGGGGTGAAATTAACCTGCCAATGTAGCAATACCCTGGATCTGGTGTCCAAATGAGAGTGGCCTTCTCCGTTGGTGGTTGATATGACGCATGATTCCTTGATGTGGGACCTCTCTCCTCTGTCTGGGTGCTGGTCCAAAATAAATGAGAGTGGCCTTCTCCGGTGGTGGTTGATATGACGCATGATTCCTTGCTGTGGGACCTCTCTCCTCTGTCTGGGTGCTGGGCCGAAATAAATGAGAGTGGCCTTCTCCGTTGGTGGTTGATATGACGCATGATTCCTTGCTGTGGGACCTCTCTCCTCTGTCTGGGTGCTGGTCCAAAATAAATGAGAGTGGCCTTCTCCGGTGGTGGTTGATATGACGCATGATTCCTTGATGTGGGACCTCTCTCCTCTGTCTGGGTGCTGGTCCGAACTAAATGAGAGTGGCCTTCTCCGTTGGTGGTTGATATGACGCATGATTCCTTGCTGTGGGACCTGTATCCTCTGTCTGGGTGCTGGTCCAAAATAAATGAGAGTGGCCTTCTCCTGTGGTGGTTGATATGACGCATGATTCCTTGCTGTGGGACCTCTCTCCTCTGTCTGGGTGCTGGTCCAAAATAAATGAGAGTGGCCTTCTCCGTTGGTGGTTGATATGACGCATGATTCCTTGATGTGGGACCTCTCTCCTCTGTCTGGGTGCTGGTCCAAAATAAATGAGAGTGGCCTTCTCCGTTGGTGGGTGATATGACGCATGATTCCTTGATGTGGGACCTCTCTCCAATTGATATTGGTTAATTTTTATTTATTTTATTTTATTTTAATTCATTTCCCTATCCACATTTGTTTGGAGGGGTTTTACCTACATTTTGCTGCCTTTGGCAGCCCTCTAGCCCTTTCCTGGGCTATTTTACAGCCTTTTTAGTGCCTAAAAGTTCGTGTCCCCATTGACTTCAATGGGGTTCGGGATAAAGTTCGGCTCGAGTTCGAATCCCGAACCCGAACATTTTCGGGAAATTCGGCCGAACTTCTCGAACCCGAAGATCCAGGTGTTCGCTCATCTCTAATAATAATGCAAAACTATACCTTAGATTAAAAAGAGGGACATTTATAGTGTAAAAAGGGACAGAGGAACTTGGGTCAAAAAGAGGCACCAGTGGCAAAGCGTGGGTTGCCAGCCCCCCCAAACTGAGGATATGCCCCTTTTTACAGATAATGTAGTAGTCCTATGTAACACCACAGATAATACAGTGATAATTCTCAGATAATGTAGTAGATGGGTGTGAGGCCCCAGAATTCAGAACATGCACAGTGTGACCTGAAGTCTGGGGCTAGGATGCGGCAGGGTGGGCCAAATTCTATATCCACCGCTCAATAGAGTTGAGTGGACATCTGGAAGTTTAGGCTTGACGGGTTCGGCCGAACTGCACAAAAACATTCGGGTTCGTGATCCGATCTTTACTCGAACTTTACCCTGAACCCGAACCCGATTGAAGTCAATGGGGAACCAAACTTTTGGGCACTAAATGGCCCTAAAAATGTAATGGAAAGGGCTAGAGGGCTGCAAAAAGCAGCAAAATGTGCTTAAGAGCATGACAAGTGCTCTGCAAACAAACATGATAGGGAAATAACTTAAAATAAAATCAAATAAATAAAAATGTAAAATAACAATCTTGAACTAAGAGGAGGAGGTGGATGTGGAGTTTGAGGCTGAGGAGGCGGTGAATGTGGTGTTGTAGGTGGAAGCAGCGATGGAGGAGAAGGAGACAAATAAAAAAAATAAATCAAAGAATAAGTGCACTTGAGTACAAGAATGTATGGTTAAGGCGGGTATAAATGTCTATTCTGCAGAAGGTACAGACAAGTCTTGTGGGATCCAAGCCTGGTTTATTTTAATGAACGTGAGCTTGTCCACGTTGGCTGTAGACAGGCAGCTGCGCTTGTCTGTAATGATCCCCCCTGCTGTGCTAAATACACGTTCAGACAATACACTGGCTGCAGGACAGGCCAGCAGCTTCAAGGCATAAAGGGCAAGCTCAGGCCATGTGGACAATTTGGAAACCCAGAAGTTGAATGGGGCAGAACCATTAGTCAGTACGTGTAGGCATGTGCACACGTACTGTTCCACTATGTTGTTCAAATGCTGCCTTTTGCTAAGACGTTCCATATCAGCCGGTGGTTCTGGTTGCTGTGGCGTGGTGACAAAACTTTTCCACATGTCTGCCTTGCTAACCCTGCCTTGTGAGGTGCTGGCTGTTACCCAGCTGCGTTGGCGACCTCTTCCTCCTCCTCCTCTGCCTTCGCCTTGTGCTTCCACTTGTCTCGCGGTGTTAGTTGGGAATGCTCTCAGGAGCGCGTCTACCAGCGTGCGCGCTTCCATCATCGCCCTAAGTGTTTTTTCACTACAATAATGTGGTATTGTAACGCTAAGAACGGCGTCATCGGCACTGGCCATGTTGGTTGAGTACTCGAAACACTACAACAAGGCTCACAAGTCTCGTATGGAGGCCCACTCATTGGTGGTGAAGTGGTGTTGTTCCGCAGAGTGACTGACCTGTGCGTGCTGCAGCTGAAACTCCACTATCGCCTGCTGCTGCTCGCAACAGTCTCTCCAGCATATGCAAGGTGGAGTTCCACCTGGTGGGCACGTCGCCTTTCAGCAGTGAGCGAAGTTACGCTGCAGCGCAGACAAGCGAGCAACAGCAGGGTGAGAAAACTGAAAGTGCGCACAGATGGACTACACTTTCTGCAGCAGCTCGGACATGTCTGGGTAGTTTTTAAGGAATTTCTGCACCACCAAATTCAGCACATGCGCCAGGCAAGGGATGTGCGTCAAACCGGCTAGTCCCAGAGCTGCTACGAAATTTCACCCATTATCGCACACCACCAGGCGGGGCTTGAGGCTCACTGGCAGCAACCACTCATCGGTCTGTTCTTCTATGCCCCTCCACAGCTCCTGTGCGGTGTGGGGTTTGTCCCCCAAACACATGAGTTTTAAAACCGCCTGCTGATGTTTACCCTGGATGTGCTGAAGTTGGTGGTGAAGGTCTTTCGCTGACTGGATGAGGAGGTGGTAGAAGAGGAGAAGGAGGGAGCGGAGTAGGAGGCAACAGGAGGCAAAAAATAATGCCCTGTGATCCTCGGTGGTGGAAGGACATGCGCAAAACCGCTATCCACCTCGGGCCCAGCCGCCACGACATTTACCTAGTGTGCAGTTAGGAAGATATAGTGTCCCTGCCCGTGCTTACTGGTCCATGTATCTGTGGTTATGTGGACCTTGCCACAGATGGCGTTGCAAAGTGCACACTTGATTTTATCCTCCACTTGGTTGTGCAGTTGGAAGGGAAGGCTTACCTGGAAAAGTAGTGGCGGCTGGGAACGACATACTTTGCAACAGCCACCGTCATCAGCTGTTTAAAACAGTCCGTCTCCACAAGACAGAATGACAGCATTTCAAAGGCCAGTAATTTTGAAATGCTGGCATTCAGGGCCAGGGATCGAGGGTGCATAAGTGGGTATTTCATCTTTCTCTCCAGTGTTTGGGAAATGGACAGCTGAACGCTTGCGTGTGACATGGTGGTTATGATAACGGAGGTGGTGGTATTGGTAGCACACCCTCTGTTTGCTGGGTGGCAGGTGCCACTGTAACTCCAGAGGTGGAGGAAGAGGCAGAGACAGCAGCAGAAGAGGGAGTAGGAGGAGCCTGAGACCTTTTTTTGGTTTTTAAGGTGTTTACTCCACTGCAGTTTATGCTTTGCATGTAGATGCCTGGTCATGCAGGTTGTGCTCAGGTTTAGAACGTTTATGCCTCGCTTCAGGCTCTGATGGCACAACGTGCAAACCACTCATGTCTTGTCGTCAGGACATTGTCTGAAGAACTGCCCTGCCAATGAACTCCTTGGATCTGGCTTGGTCCAGGGTGCGGTGGGCAGTAGCAGGCGTAGTGTCTCTGGGACGACCGCTCTGCTTTTGCACCCTGCTCCCTCTTTTGCTGTGCTGTTGCCTCTGTGCGACCACCACTTCTTCCTCAGAACTGCACACGTCACTAGCATGAACTTGAGTCCAGTTGGGGTCTAGGACCTCATCATCCTTCACATCATCTTCCACCCCTTCTTGACCCTGCCCTCCTTGTCGGTCTGCACACTGCAGAAATCCGCAGCAATTTGCACCTGTGTTTCGTCATCATCAGAGACGTGCTGCGGTGGTATTCCCATGTCCTCATCCTGCAACAAAAGTGGTTGAGCATCAGTGCATTCAATGTCTTCCACTTCTGGGGCAGGGCTATGTGGATGGCCTGGGGAAACCTTGCCAGCAGAGTCATAAAAAAGCATAAGAGTCTGCTGCATGACTTGGAGCTCAGACTGCTTGGCTGATTTGCAAGGGGGTGAGGTGAAAGACTGATGGGCATGGGCTACAGGTGCCAACTCTGAGCTTACTTCAGAGGACTTGGTGGGAGATACTGTGAAGGAACTGGAGTCACTGTCAGACACTCAATTTACTATCGCCTGTACTTGTTCTGGACTCACCATCCATAGAGCGACATTCGGGCCTACCAAATAACGCTGCAGGTTCTGTCGCCAACTCGCAACTGAGGAAGGTCTTTCACTTGGACCTGTAACTGGCGCAGAACGGCCACGTCCTCTCCCAGCAACAGGAGTTCCACCAACACGACCATGTCCACGTCCCTTATTTGATGTTCTCCTCATTATTTGCATTCACCAACCAAACTAACAGATGGTTTATTTCAGGTGTCAATTTAACTGCCAAAAGTTAACAATTAAGTTCACTAACAGTAAGGCAGTGCCCGTGTCATAGGCAGAATAAATTTCTTTAGGTCACACAAAAGTGTAACGGAGCAATTCAATACAATTACTTCACTATCAACAAAACTTTAATTTTTCAAACCAACAATGTAAAAGCAGAGTTTAACGGCTTAAAGAGGACCTTTCACCAAAAAAAAAAAAGTGTAATAGTTATATTACCTTTTAGGGGACCTGCCCCTGAAGTCTTCACCATATTTTTTTTTTTAAATGACCCCCCGTTCGGCCGCCTTTGTCCCCGATATGTCCTGCACCTCATATGCAAATGAGGCACAGAAAGTTCTAGTAGGCGTCTCCTCGGATGTTCTGGTGGGCGTGCCTGGGCATTTCTCCTCTCCCCCTGGCTGCGAGCGCATCCAATAGCAGCGCTTGGCTCTTAGCCAGGGAGAAGGAGCTCAAGTTCTCTCGAGAACCGGGAGAACTTGAGCTTGCCGAGTCCCGGAACCTGCGCCATCTTGGATTCCCCAGCGCAGAGGAGGAGCGTAGCGAGTGTACCATGATGGCGCGGGTTCCGGGACTCGGCAAGCTCAAGTTCTTGCGGTTTTCGCGAGAACTTGAGCTCCTTCTCCCTGGCTAAGAGCCGAGCGCTGCTATTGGATGCGCTCGCAGCCAGGAGGAGAGGAGAAACGCCCAGGCACGCCCACCAGAACATCCGAGGAGACGCCTACTAGCACTTTCTGTGCCTCATTTGCATATGAGGCGCAGGACATATCGGGGACAAAGGCGGCCGAACGGGGGGTAATTTAAAAAAAAAAAAATATGGTGAAGACTTCAGGGGCAGGTCCCCTAAAAGGTAATATACAGTAACTATTACACTTTTTTTTTTTGGTGAAAGCTCCTCTTTAATTTGACTATCAGAAATGCAGCGTATACCGCAAATGTGCTATCTACCACAAAAGCGGTGGTTTTGCAACCAACTATGTAAATGTGGAGTTCTACAGGTTACGTAAAATGACTGAAATACAGTGTAAGCCTCAGATCTGCTATGTAGCACAAAACCAGTGTTGCAAAAAACTACAGAAATGCAGTATGTCACCCCAAAAATGATAAAACAGGTTTTTCAGCGTTGTATGCAAACATGCACTGTGGCACAACAGTACGGGTTTATTCCACCAACGACAGAAATGCAGCTTTTCACCGCAAAATTTTAAAACAGTTTTTTCAGCGTTCTATGCAAAAGTGCTCTGTGGCACTACAGTACAGGTTTATTCCCCCAAATACAGAAATGCAGTATGTCACTCTTATAGCAACATCCAGCACAAACTAGGCCTACGGGCAATTAAGCATTTTTTAACGAAAGACCATGAAATACCCTCTATCCAAAAAGATTTTATCCTTAATTCCATTTATTTTATCCTTCACAATAATTTTTTCACTTTTAATGATAAATTTTATTTACAAATTAAGGGGACAGCAATGGGTACCAAATTTGCACCTTCCTATGCTAACTTTTTTATGCCTCTTCGAAGAAAAAATAGGCCTTCTCTGCCATGATAACATCATATTCTACCAAAGATATATTGATGACATTATACTCATTTGGGATGGTCATAAGGAGGGATTTCATTAAGGAGCTGAACACCAACAGTTGGGGCCTGGAATTCAGTTCTGAATATGATCCCCAAGAAGCCATTTTTCTCGACATTCACATCAAAACAATATCAAATAAAATCACTACCCAAACTAATTTTAAAAAAAGTCGATGCGAACAGCTACCTTGACTATTCCAGCTGTCATTATTCCAAATGGAAAAATAACATACCATTTGGCTAGATGAAAAGAATCAGGAGAAATTGCTCCAATGATAAAGTGATGAGGGAACAACTAGAGATTCTCAAGAACAGATTTAAAGAGAAAGGGTACCCGAAAATGGGCTAATCAATGCCGCCGAAAAAAGGGTATGCACCTAAAACCAAAATACAACCCTCAGATCTACCCAACTGAAAATTACAACAGATGGCAAATATGAGTATAACCTTATTACCCGTTTTAATGCCAAACACAAAAACATTAGACAAATATTGACCAAACTTTGGGTTCTTCTTCTCATAGATCCCCTTTTGAGAGACTCCCTACCAAAACAACCCTCTATCACATTTAGTAGAGCCCAAACTCTTAAAAATTTAAATGCTCCGTCTTGCCCCAAAATTTGAAACTAAGAAAGTAACCCCACCCCTAGGGAATATCCGAGACCCCAACACGACAGGGATACGAAAATGCCAACTCAAAAAATGTTTATGCTGCTCCATGATCACCTATGATGTCAAAGAGTTGCTGATCGATACACCAAAAGAGTCCAAAAACGAGACATGGAAGATCAAACAAGATCTTCACTGTGGGACAAAAAATTTGATATATCTACTGACTTGCCCCTGCAAACTTAAATATATCGGTAGAACAACACAAACAGTCAGGGAGAGAATGAACGAGCATTGCTTCAACATCAGACGAGGCATTCTAACCCACAGTGTTTCTCGCCATTATTTCGAAAAACACAGTAGCGATCCATCGACTTTAAAAGTATCGCCTATAGAACTTATCACTACATCTTACCAGCAACTCTGCCGAAAAGAAATGCATTGGATCTATTGTTTCAATTTACTAACACCTTTCGGACTCAATGAATCAATAGAGTATTCAAACTACTAATCAGTACCATTCACACTGCATCGAGAAGTGTACGAGTGTATGCTTTCTGTCCTTCAGACACGATACTCCCATGATACTCCTATTCACTGATATTTATTTTATTTTTTTTGCTCCAGCGCGTAATGTGTACTATGTATTTTATTACCTATTTGTGTTATTATATTTTTTTATTACCACTTAATTATTCATCTATTATCCAATCTATCTACTATTCATCTACCAACATGTCGAATTGTGTTTTGTGTATTACTATGCGCATGTTTTAGAGTCTTTCAGCGATATATTTTTTATTTATATATATTTGTAATTTATGTATATGTGTAGGTATATTTATATACATATATATTATTCATTTCTATATACAGTATGGGTATATACAATCTTTTAATAACTAAGTCTTTTCATCTATCTATATATCTACATTATTTTATACTAATATGTCTAGTTCATCATATACATATACATGTATTAATGAGCAGCCGCTTATCGATGCTATCTATATACTTTGTATCTCTATTATTTCCACACACAGAACCCAATGAACATATTCATTTCGATTGACCATTATTTTCCTTCTTTTCTATTCTCCCTTTTTTTCTACTTTTCCTTAAATTACAAATACACAAAATGTATTTTCTTTCAAACATATAAACATACATCTTATTTTTAATTCTGTATCCAATCATTCCCCATATGGGCATACAGTTCCTTTCCCTTTCTCTTCCCCTTTTATTTGACCCTACTGGTATCTGGCAATACATCTGGCCAATACCACCATGATTTTTTATGTATATATGAGAAAGGCTCTATTGATGGGCCGAAACGTTGCTTGTATACCACATGGGTGAATAAAGGAAGATTTTTTATTTATACTCCGGAGTGCTGTCCATTTTCCTCATCTATATATATATATATATATATATATATATATATATAGAAGAAAAATGACGGCACTGGTCAAAAAGAGAAAATGTATTGCTGGGTGCACGTTCCAAGGTATAGGTATCTTACCCCAAAATAATGCAGAAAAGCGAACAGCACTCCAATAAAAGTGGAAAAGGAACTCCTTTATTCACCTGAACAGTGCCAAGCACTGTTCAGGTGAATAAAGGAGTTCCTTTTTTCCACTTTTATTGGAGTGCTGTTCGCTTTTTCTGCATTATATATATATATATATATATATATATATATATACCACATATACATGTGGTCTCCAGTAAATAGATAGAGCCCCGCCCTTTTTTTCCCCTCCTCCCCCCTCCTTACGCCACTTTGATAAAAAAAAACGACCACTGACCAATAAAACTAGCGAATCCTATATTAAATGCGAACATAATACGAGCACATTCCTCTAAACTACCTCTCAAATAAGGTTTTAAGTGCCCAAAACACTTATCAATAGTCACCCAGGCAATATACTCCGGTGCATTCCACTCTGGAACGCATACCGGAAGTAATATTACTTCACGCTGGACCGGAAGTCTTGTCCGGTCCGAATCTAACATGCATCACACCTGAATAGCACTCTTGAAGCCACGATTTCTCTGCTTTATTATTATCTTTATTATTATGTTCCAAGTTGACCCCTGTGCGTTCCAGCCTGGAACGCAAACCAGAACTGGCTCCACATCATGCCGGTCCCGGTGCATTCCACGCTGAAACGCATACCGGAAGTGACGCCACCTCTCTCATTTTTTGGCGCTTTTTTTAAATTGTATAAATACCTGCTATTGTATATGACCTGTTATGCTCCTGATGAAGGGGATCCCAGTAACCCCGAAACGCATTGAGCCTACACCTTACCCTACCCTGTGTTAATTAAAATGAAATCAACCAGAGGTACCTTTGTGACTGCTGTTATTTCCAGAGACCTTACAAGCGACCCAGGCGCAGGAGGAAGCAGAGTGGGTGTCCTGAGTTTATCCTACCCTGCCCCTCCTGGGTGAAGAGAGTGTCTTTCTTAGTTTTTATTTCTACCATTTTATCATTTTTAACAATTGTAGCTCTCTATCTCAAATTTTATTATACAAAGTGCCCATTATCCTACTAATTCTGACCAGGCTATACAAAAAAGATATATGCACTCTAATTACCAATTCTAACTGTTTTTATGTAAAACACAGTGAAGTTATCCCACAATTAGTCACTTTCTCCAGTAGTATTCTCTCCTGAGGCACCTAGCGCCACCTACAGGCTTTTTCCTTTTTTCCATTTTTTTCCTTTTTTTGTTTCTAACATTGTACCATGTCCACTTAGGATCCCTCTTATCTGGACTGTATGCCTGCGGCAGCCTACCACCTCCCCAGTAATTGAGCTTATATTGATTTTTCCTACTTATGGTTTTTCCTACTTACGGTCCTTCCTTTGACGCCCTGCCTGGATATCTCAGACCCTTTTCATCCAAAGAGTCTGCGACTAACCTCCTCTCCTTTTTACTTCCTCTTGTCCCTGCCCTCGTCACAGTCACAGTTCTGGGGATAAATAAATGATAGGAGAGATCTCTGTACTGACCTCTTCAGTGTTAAAAACTGTCCTCTTCAGTGTTAATTACTTTACACAGTTTAGTATCATCTGCAAAAATTGATATTTTACTGTGCAAGCCTTCTACAAGATCATTAATAAATATATTGAAGAGAATATGGCCCAGTACTGACCCCTGAGGTACCCCACTAGTGACAGTGACCCAATCTGAGTGTGTACCGTTAATATCTCTCCCGTGAAAGATGAAGAGAGAGACTCACCTAATTCAGTACTAAGTGAGAAAATAAAACCGGATGATTCTATCCATAGATGTCACAGCAACGGTCAAGATAATGTTACAACTATTGCCCCAGCTAGACAACAGAGAACAGTCCTCGCTAGACTTCCTGTTCCAGAACCTACTCTACTCATAGAGTGGAAGGCAAGTTTTGAAATGATCATTGAGCATCATTGCTTCAGTCCAGTCGACAATTTATTCTTCCTTCAGATATGTTGGTGGAGAAGCTGAGAAGTTCTTGAAGGTAACTTCTATAGAAAAGATGAAGAAGCAAGCTTGGGAAAAAATTAAAGCAAGATATGGTCATCCTTTCCTAGTACAAAGAGCTTTTAGAGAGAAATTGAATAACTGGCCTAAAATAGGTCCTAATTAAGAACACTTCAGACTCCAAAAGTATGAGGACTTCCTGCAAGCATGCAGCAATGCCATCCCACATGTTCAAAGACTAGAAGTACTGAATGACTATCTAGAAAACCACAGGATGCTAGCTAAGCTACCTGATGAAGTGGCTTCTAGATGGAATCGCTATGTGACTGAACAGTTAGATATAGGTAAGGACTTCCCAAGCTTTAAAGAGTTCTCTGAGTTCGTCGAAAATAAGGAAGCACGGATAGCATGTAATCCAGTAACATCATCTTATGTCTTAAAATCCTTAAAAGAAAGGCCTGCAAGAGAGATAAAATGTGCAAGAGCAACTTGCTTTGCAACCAACATAGCAGCTAAAGGTCTAGAAACCTACGAGAGCAAGTTCAAAGTCACTACTGGGATCATTAGAGAGATAGAACCGACAAATCTTCAGACTACCTTTAAATGTATATTCTGTGGAGAGAACCACTCCATACACAAGTGCCAACAATTGAAGGAGAAGTCCGCAGAAGAAATGAAAAAATTTGTACTTGATAACCAACTGTGTTTCGGATGTCTAAGAAAAGGCCATGTTACTAAGGAGTGTAAGAAAAATGCCACATGTAGCGTTTGCAAAGGATGTCATCCTACACAACTACATGAAGAATGTCCAAAGAAAGATAAATCCTCAATACCTAAAGATACTGAGGAAGAAAAGAAAGTATTGGTATTCTCTTGCAGAGTGATGGAAAGAGAAAGCAACGGTACATCAATGGTTGTACCAGTGTGCATTTCAAATCCTAAAAGGAGGAACAAGAAGGTATACGCCTATGCGCTACTGGATGCCCAGAGTGACGTCACATTGATTGATTAAGAAATCTGCAAGAAATTACAAGTGGCTACAGAACCAGTGAAGCTCAAACTCACCACGATGACAGAATGAGACACATTAGTGAACAGTCAAAGGGGTCAAAGGACTGAGAGTTAGAGGACTTCATTAAAACTTCACATTAGATCTACCTCCAGCTTATAAAAAAGATGATATACTTCTAGATCGAGATCGCATACCTACCTGTGAAACAGCCAATAAATGGGAAATGTTTTATCTCATGAAATGTCCCCGCTGAAGGAGTTTGGTGTTGGACTGTTGATAGGTTACGATTGTCCCGAAGCCTCGGTACAACGAAAGGTAATCACAGGAGGACGGGGTGAACCCTATGCTGTTCAAACTGATCTAGGATGGGGTGTTGTTGGAGAAAAACAGCAGATCGTAAACTCAAGACAGGTGACAGAATTGTGTCATCGAATATCTGTCCAAGAGTCCCAAATGTAAGTCCAGCGAAAGTAATCAAGATCCTTGAATCCGACTTTGCAGACATAAGTTCTAAAGAAAAGAGTGTATCCCAAGAAGACATAAAGTTTGTACACACTCTAGAAGAAAGTATTCAGCAGAATCAACAAGGTCATCTTAAAATGCCCTTACCTTTTAGAGAACGACCTTGTCTGCCAAATAACAGAAATTTTGCCCTAGCAAGGTTGAAATGTTTGAAGAAAAAGATGGGAAGAGATCCCAAACTCAAGAATAATTATTTGAAATTCATGGAAGGCATCCTCAAAGAAGGACATGCAGAGAAAGTTAATAGTCAACCTATCGAAGGAGAAGTGTGGTACATCCCACATCAAGGTGTTTACCACTCAAAGAAACCAGATAAGATTAGAGTAGTATTTGATTGCTCAGCAAAGTATTATGGTGTTGCATTGAATGATCATCTACTAAAAGGACCAGATCTTACAAACACTGCCTGAAGTATTCTGTAGATTCAGAAAGTATCCCATAGAGGTCATGTCTGACATTGAAAAGATGTTCCACCAGTTTCATGTGAAGAATGAAGATAGAGACTTCCTGAGGTTCCTATGGTGGGAGGACGGAGATACAGATACAGAGCCAGCAGAATACAGAGTGAAAGTACACTTGTTTGGAGCAGTATCGTCTCCAGGTTGTGCCAATTTTGGTATGTAGTACCTGGCCAATCAGAATGAAAAGGATTGCCCATCAGCAGCAAATTTTCTTAAGAAAAACTTTTATGTAGATGATGGTCTTATAAGTCCACAGAATCTGCAATCAAACTAGTGAAAGAAAGCCAAGAGTTATGCGCAAGAGGAAACCTGTGCCCTCACAAATTCATCTCAAACAACAGAGAGGTACTGGAATCTATCAGTGACTCTGAACGTGCAACAACAATGAAGAATGTAGATCTCAATTATGATCATCTTCCAGTTCAGAACGTACTTGGATTGGGATGGAATGTAGAGAATGACAAGTTCTTATTTGAAGTATCTATTGAATGAAAGTTGCAACTAGATGTACCATTCTTTCCGCAGTGGCTTCTATATATAATCCATTGGATTCTTGGCCCCAGTAATCCTCAGAGCAAGAGAAATACTACAAGAATTATGCAGACAGAAGTTAGGTTGGGATGAAATTTGAGGCCAAGGTGGGAGAGTTGGATAAGAGACTTGCAAAACTTGAGAGAAGTCCAGATACCCAGATGTTTTGTACGTCATGATTTCGGAAAGTACAAGAAAATAGAACTTCATCACTTTTCAGAGGCCAGTAGTCATGGTTATGGTCAGTGCTCCTACATCAGAGTGATAGAAGGAAAAATACACTGTGCCAAGGTTATGGGGAAGGCCAGAGTTTCACCTACCAGTATTCAGACAATACCAAGACTTGAACTGACAGCAACAAATACAGTTCCACCAAATTGCGACCAAATTGCATAAAAGCATTCAATCTTCTAATGCCACAGCACATAAGGCACTTCATTGGCACTTCATTGTGCTGCGCCTGCCACAATATGGATGTCATCCGTGTGCTGTCCACATCTGTGCGGCCTTTTCACAAATTATAGAACATGTCCTCTTCTTGTTCATTTTGCGGGCATTTTTTTAAATAGGGTCTGTGGAAAGTGGGCGATGCACGCAGCCGGTATCCGTATTTTGCAGATCTGCAGTTTGGGTGATGCAAAATGGATATGGCCATGTGAATGTAGCCTTGTTTTGTGTACATGGTGTCTGTTTCTGCAGACGAGAAGCTGCCCTGCTATTACTGGCTCAGCTGCTGTGTATGAATGATTTAATCCCCACACTGCGCTTGACAGAGCAAGTGTGCCAGGATGTCAGTCACTATCAACCTTTTAAGTTTAGTAAAGCCTTTTCTACCACAGTACTTGCTGCTGAGAGGTAAAAGGTGCATGATGATGAATGTATATGGAAGGTGTGTTTATTGTGTATGTCGTGTGTACTAATGCATTCATTCACACACAGTTCCCTTGATAACATAAATATTAACTAAGTGAAATTTAATGTCTACCTGCTACATGGGCCCATTATAACCAAAAATTCTAACCAAGTTTTAATGTGTTATGATCAATTCTTTATATGACATGTCATAAACATGTTTCAATGATTATAAGGGAGCTTGAGACTTTATGAAAAATGAAATGTATTTTTTATAGAAATGTATGCCATGGCACATCTGTGCATTTGCCCCAATGTTTTCACTCCTGAGCAGCTCATTGCTGAAAGGAATATGCAGTGGGGAAAATAAGTATTTGATACACTGGCGATTTTGTTTTGTAGTTTTCCCACCTACAAAGTATGGAGAGGTCTATAATTTTATCTTAGGTACACTTCAAGTGTAAGAGACAGAATATTTTTAAAAATCCAGAAAATCACATTGTATGAGTTTTAAATAATTAATTTGCATTTTATTGCATGAAATAAGTATTTGATACAATAGAAAAACAGAACTTAATATTTGGTACAGAAACTTTTTGCAATTACAGAGGTCAGACGTTTCCTGTAATTCTTGACTACACTGCAGCAAGGATTTTGGCCCACTCCTCCATACAGATCTTCTCCAGATATTTCAGGTTTCGGGGCTGTCGCTGGGCTACATCGAGTTCTAGCTCCCTCTAAAGATTGGGTTTAGGCCTGGAGACCGCTAGAACAGTCTAGGACCTTGAAATGCTTCCTATGGTGCCACTCCTTAGTTGACCTGGCTGTGTGTTTCGGGTCATTGTCATGCTGGAGGACCCAGCCATGACCTATTTTCAATGCTATTACTGAGGGAAGGAGGTTATAGGCCAAAATCTCTTAATACATGGTGCAGTCACCCTGTCCCCTTTGCAGAAATGCACCCCCAACCCCCAAAATATGATGTTTCTACCCCAATGCTTCACGGTTGGGACAGTTTTCTTAAAGTTGTAATCATCCTTCTTCTTTCTCCAAACACGTCGAGTGGAGTTGATACCAAAAAGTTCAATTTTCGTTTCATCTGACCATATGACCTTCTCCCATGCCTACTCTGGATCATCCAGATGGTCATTGGTGAACTTCAAACAGGCCTGGACATGTGCTGGCGTGAGCAGGGGGACCTTGCGTGCCCTGCAGGATTTTAATCTATGACGGCGCAGTGTGTTATTAACGTTAATCTTTGAGACTGTTGTCCCAGCTCTCTTCAGGTCATTGACTAGGCCCTCCCGAGTAGTTCTCGGCTGATTCCTGACCCTTCTCAGAATCATCCCTACCCCACGAGGCGAGATCTTGCATGGAACCCTAGACCAAGGAAGATTGACAGTTATCTTGTTTTTCTTCCATTTTCTAATAATTGCGCCAACAGTTGTTGCTTTCTTACCAAGCTGCTTGCCTATTGTCCTTTTGGCTATCCCAGCCTTGTGCAGGTCTACAATTGTGTTCCTGGTGTCCTTAGACAGCTCTTTGGTCTTGGGCATGGTGGAGAGGTTGGAGTGTGATTGATTGAGTGTGTGGACAGGTGTCTTTTATACAGGTAATGAGTTCAAACACGTACAATTAATACAGGTAATGAGTGCAGAGTAGGAGAGCTTCTTAAAGAAAAACTAAAAGGTCGGTGAGAGACAGAATTCTTGCTGGTCGGTAGGTGAACAAATACTTATTTAATGCAATAAAATGCAAATTAATTATTTAAAAATCATGCAATATGATTTTCTGGATTTATTTTATATTCTGTTTCTCACTGTTGAAGTGTACCTACGATAAAATTACAGACCTCTTTATTCTGTGTAGGTGGGAAAACTGTGCGAAATTGCGAAATTGCAAGAGTATCAAATACTTATTTTCCCCGCTGTATTTATTTAATTTTAAGACCTTTTTTCTTATTTCCGGATCCATAAAGCCATTGAATTCCAAGAGGATACAATTTTTATTTTTTTTTGTATAATCTGTTGATTGTTTTTTTATGAGGATATGCAAAAAAGAAAAAAAATAATATATTTTTTTCACTTTTTTGTTGTATGGTAAAATAAAAAAATACATTTTATTCGATGGGTCTTAGCAAATGTATCAGTACCAAATGTATCGGTATTTTTTATGGTGGACTGTTTAAAAATATATTTTTATTTTTTTATTTCGAAAGAATGTTTGTTTTTCTGGAGGAGGTTTTCTTTTTTCTTAAAGGGATCATACCATAAAGATTACTTATCCCCTATTCCATCATTCAGACTCCATGCAATACCAAGAATTTGGGGACACCAAGTCCTCTCTCTGAATGGCGTAGTAGTGTGAATGTTGATCCACCGCTCCATTCACTCCTAAGGGGGCAATGGAGTGCTGTCTATTTTGGCTCCATAAAAGTAAATGAACACAAGCGCACTACTGCACGATTTTCTATGAGAGTGCCGGCTATGTGCGGTCTGCAAATTGCGGAACGCACATCGCTGATGTCAGTGTTTTGCGGATCCGTGGATCCGCAAAACACACACGGACGTGTGAATGGACCCTTACCATCTCCTTCTCCAACGCACACTGGACAAAGCAGCGCCTAGTTCTTCATGGTTAGATATGTCTGTTTTACTAGCATGCTGTGATATTGTTTTGAAAATTGGAGTCCTTAAAGTGGTTATTTAACTTGTGAAGGGTTTGGGCAGACCCCCTACCTGGCCAGACCTCTTGTCAATTGGTCATGTGACACAAGAGGCCAGACTACTGCTGTAGGCAGTCACTGGTTGCATCAAAAATGAAAATACGTTGACAACGGGGAACCTGAGAGAGGCAACACTGGCTGGGCGATGAAGTAGCTGGGACCCAGTGCTGCCCTAGCAGGTTTGGCTAGGAAGGAAGGAAGGGGGGGCTGCACAAACACCCCCGAAAGGTGAACAAACCGCTTCACAGTGCATCTGTCACCTCAGACCTACCCTATGAACTACCTTAATTGATAAATAGTCTTTAGGATGGTTATCTCACATCTGTACTTCTTATCTTTATATTCACCCCTGTTTTCTGGTTGTGCACCAGAAAAATGGCTCTGCGGTGAACACACGCCCCTTAATGGGTAGGACTCTAGGACTCACCCTTTCAATGTATCGTAAGAGAGTTGAACAGGGGTGAGTATAGAGATAATTACTGACCTGGGTTCTCGTTTCTGCAGACTATTCATCCATTACGATAGTTTATAGAGTTGATCCAAGCTGACAGATGCTCTTTAATTTAGAGATGAGCGAAGTATTGAAACATTCGATTTGGCTGCTTCGCCGAATTTTATTAAAAAAGTCACTTTGTGAGGAATTACTTTGTCTCGAACCATATTTTTTTGTAAGTAGTGGGTGCAATGACAGGGAGTAACGATTGCGCCGCCCCCGTCATTATACCTCTCAGATGCCGCTTTCACAGCTTATCATGGCATCTGCCAGTAATAACACAATGTAAAAACATTTTTTTTTAAGTTATTAAATCATACTTACCTCATCTATTTGATCGCGAAGAGCCGGCCGCCTTTATCTTGATTGAAGATCTAGCGCAAAATATCTTGCAGCCCGTGATTAGTGATGAGCGGCAGGGGCAATATTCGAATTTACGATATTTTGCGAATATTTGGGCGAAAATTCGTCATAAAGTCACAAATTAGAGTATTTGCGATGATTTTCTTGATTGCGAAAATCGGCAATGTAATATGCACGTATTGCGCACGCAATACAGGCATGGGTCACTATTGCTACATTTTTCAAGCTAACTAACTAACTATCTAATGTAATGTGATACAGCAAAGCACAGAGCACAGCAATGACACTGCTGTCTCTCTCAGAACTGAAAATGGAGAGTTTCTTAAATAGTAAGGGGTAGGCAACTTTCCTATTGGTTGCTCGGGATGTTGCTAAGCTCAATCAAAAACATTGCAGCCTTCTCATTGGCCCACAAGCAAGAAGCAGGGAGGGATCATGGGTTTAGAGGAAAAAAAATCTAGAATATTCGCGAATTCGAATATATAGCACTATATTGTAAATCTTCGCGAATTCTCAAAGTGGCGATACTCACGATTAAAATCTGCAATTCGAATATTTGCGCCCAACACTACCCGTGATGACATCACGGGTAGCCAACGTGGTGCTTTCATATGTCACCGCGCTAGGGATTTTATGCAAGATCTTAAGATGGTGGCGGCTGGTTCTTCGCGCTCAAACGGATGAGATAAGAGTGGGTTCGCACTAACGTTATGCCATTCCATTATAGGTTCCATTTATAACAGATTAAAACGGAATGCCCAGACGGAATGCGAAACGGAAGCCTTTAAGAGGCATTCCGTTTTGCTACATACTAATAGAAGTCTATGGGCAAGCATAAAGGATCCATTTGGTTTCTGTTATGCAGGATGGAAAAAAAAGTCCTGTTGACAGGACTTTGTTTCCGTCATGAATAACGGAAACTAGATGGATCCTTTATGCTTGCCTATAGACTTCTATTAGTATGTAGCAAAACGGAATGCCTCTTAAAGGCTTCTGTTTTGCATTCTGTCTGGCCATCCTTAGGCGACAGTTGTTTTTCGCGTCTGCAAAAAAAACGGATGCGGTATTCATTTGTTTTTTAGGAGGATCTGTTTTTTTTCCACAGATCCCTTGTAATAAATGCCTATCCTTGTCTGCAAATGTGAAAAAAGTAGAACATGCACTATTTTCTTTGCTGAAGGGAAACACAGACAACGGATGCGGAACACAAACGGATGAACTATCCGGGTCCCCATCCTATCCACAAAAAAAAAACTGAACGGATGCAGAGAAAAACAACTGTTGTGTGAATGTAACCTTAAGGTTCTTTCACACGAACATGCGAGCCCCGTGCCCATGCTGCGGGCCGCAATTTGCGGCCCGCAATGCACGGGCACAAACTGTGGGGCAGCCCGTTCCACAAAAAGATAGGAAGTGTTGAAATGAATGGGTCCGCATCCGTGATGCGGAATGGCCACGGAATGGAGCCCGTGTATTGCAGATCCGCAAATGCGGTCCGCAATACGGGCACAGGGCGCGCACGTTCGTGTGCAATAGGCCTTAGTATGATATATATATTTTTTTTTTTACTGCCATTCAGGGAAAGCCAATTTGCTGCCACAAAGCGTGAGGAAATTCGGCTTTTGAGGCAAACTGAATTTTCGTTGAAATTCGGATGGAAGTCAACTTGTTCATTTTGCATTAATGCCTGTCAGTGTTACTTTGACAGGCACAGCAACCTATATGCCTTCTGCATTGAAGGGGTAAAAATCAGCTACCTGTGTTTTCATTTTTTATGAACCCCATCTACGTATATTGTATTATAAATTGTTGCCAATTTTTGGTGCAGAATCAGCGCTGAAAATTTGCAACAATTCTGCACAGTCTGAACAAGCCCATAAGACTGACATCATGATGAAGAATAAAGCACAATTCTCTCACTTCATTATTTTTCCACCCTTTACTTACGAAGTACCATTTTAGACGCATCCCCCATAGATGCTCATTACATGTCACCGCTTATCAAAACCACATTTGGATTAATTCCTATAATAAATCGGGCGGCACATCCATGTACACATGCGTGTGTTGCAGATAATCTTAGATATTTTCTGACAATGCACAGTAAGATTTGGGCACAGAACACAGAAGAAAAAGGAAAAAAAAAATCTGCTGAACCTAAACCCAGAATTGCAATATAGCAAATGAAGGCTTGTCTGAGCCGTCACAAAGGGTTAAATTTCCATTTGTCAAAGGCGCAATGCTAATTATTCATTGGCCTTTGAAAACCCTTTGTTTTGAAATCTTTGCTCTAGAAAACACAGACAGATATTAATTTTTAGCCATGTGTCTCATAAATGAAGGCCATTCTGCTATACTTAATGACAAGGCTGAGGCAGCAAGATGTCATTTGCTTTTTTCTCAGTTTTCAAATTGCTTTCTAAATGAACTACAGCTGTGAGGGCCAGGTGCTGTGATCCCCTTAGAAAGAGCAGGAAATGATGAAATCCAAAAATTCAAAGTGTGATGGATGTCAGCTACCGATTCTGTATGTGAGGTCACCCTTGTGCACCTGGTGCTATCTGCAGAGCACAATTACTGTACATTTCTGCTGCAAATAAATAGATGCACATGTCTAATGCACGCAGCACAAGGAAAAAAGAAAGCTCTGTAATTATTCTTTTGTTGCCGTCACATTCAGTATTTGTTATTCTGCTTTGTATCGATGGATTTTACTTTATTCTATTTACTTTCTTGTAATATCCTTTATAGAAAAGACATAGATAAATATATAGAATCAGATCTATCTGAGATGACAGATACATGATAGATAGATATATATATATATATATATATATATATAGAGAGAGAGAGAGAGAGAGAGAGAGAGAATGAGATAGATATAACATGATATATAGCTACAAATAGATAGATAGATATTAGATCATAGATAGATATACATGAGATTATAGATAGATAGATAGATAGATAGATAGATAGATAGATAGATAGATAGATAGACAATTACATGATATATAGCTACAAATAAATAGATAGATATTTTGAAAATGTCCCCCATTTCCTTTCTTTCCTAAACTCTAGCTATACAAACAAGCATCTGACATGCCTTCCCAGCTGCCTAACCTATGTACTGATTTTGAAGCTGTCTGATTTGAGGACCTGTAGATCCTTCTCTTCTGAAGTCTTCGCTAACACAGAACTGCCAATATATAAGTAGATGGAGGGTTCCTTCTCCCTAAGTGCATTATTTTACCTGTAGGAAAGAAAGAGACAATGCAGCAGCACTCTGCAAACACAAATAAAGTACAATAATGCCATCATTATAGAAAACATTCTGCACCTGCATTGGGATGTGCTGACTGACCCTCTTTTTTGCAGTTGTACTGGAGCTGGAGGTGTCGCTGACTCCAGTAGGTCTTGCACCCCTGACTAGCCTGTCTGCACCATGGGCTGATTTTAATTAGAGTAATTATAAAGCTGTAGCCTGCTCTCATTGTATTTATTGGAACCCATTTGGCACCAGGAGTACCTGCATCCCTGGATTTAATGGAGGCCATTATGACACCAAAAGTGGTAAAAAGCAGAGTGGACCCAGCATGCATGTGGAACCTGCACTCCCTGAATTTTATGGGTGCCGTTATGGCACATAACAGGTAGTATTTAGTGTTAGGTTCCCGTCTGATAGAGATCGCCTTGACATTTGGCAGACGGGCCCCAAATTTTTTTTACAAAATGTGTTTGCCAAGATTCTCAAATTTGCTAAATAAGCATAGCATTAGTACCAGAATGGTTTCTATAATTATGGCATTATTGTATGTTATTTGTGCTTGCAGAGTGCTGTTGTATTGTCTCTTTTTTGCTGTATGTTTCTAGCCATGGCAGCATGCACCTGCACATTGGGATGTGCTGACTAACCCCCTTTTTTGCAGTTGTTTTACATGTGGAGACATTGAACTGTAGTTTCCATTGTTTGAACCATTTATCCAGAGATATATTTTTCTAAACTACTAATCCCTCCAGGAATATCAACCCTAAGCTCCTCACTTTTTTCATTATATATACTGTATATTGCATTAACTGAAAATGTATATAACTAATCAATGTTTTGGTAACACAACATAATAAGATTGTACAAAGCATTTCATATTAAAGGCCCTATCTGAGGGCAACATATAACTGGTGACTCACCCTTGGGTAACATGCTGGGTTAGCTACGTGAATCCACCCAATGGTTTGGCCAAAATCTGTACTGAGCAGCTCCAGCATGAGTTGAGGCCTGGAGTCCGCTCAACACAGAGGTCATGCTAGGGAGTCCTCATATTCATGAGCTCCTAGGTCTCTCTACTCGCCCGGCTGCTGAATAACAGCTTTCTTCCTATTGTAATGAGCTGCAGGGGGCGGGAGAGCTGGACGCTCATGAATATGAGGACTCCCTAGCACTCGCTTTGTATTGATAGGATTCCAGTGTTCAATTTACTAGTGTTGGGCGCGAACATTCGAATCGCGAATTTAGAATTGCAAATATCGCCACTTTGAGAATTCGGGAAGATTTAGAATATAGTGCTATATATTTGTATTCGCGAATATTCTAGATTTTTTTTTCCTCTGAACTCATGATCCCTCCCTGATTCTTGCTTGTGGGCCAATGAGAAGGCTGCAATATTGCCTACCCCTTACTATAAAAGAACCTCCCAATCACATTACATTTTATAGTTAGTTAGCTTATATATATATATATCATACAGATAGTTAGTGGGAGATAGTCAGTGTAGGTCAGATAGTGATATAACGTAGCTGATAGGTTCCAGTGCAGGGTGTTAGTTAGTGTGATAGGTTCTGCTGTCCATACATACATGCTACAGACAAGTTCAGAACAATACTTAGTGCACCACTTAGTGTGAAGTTGCAGGTATTGCGCCAAAATATGCTCATCATTAATTGCCGATTTGCTCAATCGCGAATATATTAGAGCACTCTATCTGCATATAAAGCTATTGTAATGTTCTGCCGGGCCAACCATTTTCTCCAGTCTCAGGAAACTTCAATAGCTTGAAAAATGTAGCAAAAGTGACCCAGGCCTGTATTGCGTGCGCAATACACGCATATACATTGCCGATTTTCGTAATCAAAAAAATAATCATGAATTTGGGGATTTAGGACGAATATTCGCGAAATATCGTGAATTTGAATATTGACCCCTCCGTTCAGGACTACAACTCATGCTGGAGGTGATCAATACAGATTTTAGTAAAACAACAGTGTCGGAAAGTAACCCAGCATTTTGCTCAGGTCTCTGTCACCAGTTTAACGAGAAACTCGAAAAATCAGAATATCGTGCAATAGTCCATTTATTTCAGTAATGCAAATTAAAAGGAATTGCATTAGTTCAGCTTAAAATTTTGTGAAAAGGTTCAATATTCTAGGCTCAAAGTGTCACACTCTAGTCAGCTAATTAATCCATACCCCCTAAGCAAAGGGTACCTCAAAATTGTGACTTTGGGGTTTCATAAGCTGTAAGTCATAATCATCCAAATTATAACAAATAAAGGCTTGAAATATCTCGCTTTGCATTTAATGAGTTTATATCATATATTAGTTTCACCTTTTAAATTGCATTACTGAAATATATGAACTTTGCACGATATTCTAATTTTTCGAGTTTCACCTGTTAAACTGGTGACAGATTTCTTTTCAGTTATATATTGCTTAGATGTAGATTGAATGGCACACATTCCATTTTAAATACCATATTTTTTGCCCCAAAAGTGGGGGAAAAAAGGCAGTGCGTCTTATGGGGCAAATGGTGGGGGTTCACACTTATATACCGCCGACCGCATGCTGCACAGCGCGGTCGGCGGTATAATCAGCGGGCAGGGAGGAGGGAGGAGAAGCCGACATCTTGCTATGCATTACAGCGGGCCCAGTGGAGTCACTCTATTCTGCTACACTGGGCCCACTAACTGCCGGAATCCTAACTGTGGGCACATGTATTGGTGTAATGAATCTTCTATATCCACTTTACTTACTACTCTACTAATGTCCCAGGCAAGAGGCAAGAAGCAGGAGGCTGGGCCGGTGGGCGGGCACTGGCAGCGTAACTCTCTATGTCACGCACCAGCTCCGCCCACTTTATGAATGAAGGCGGCGGAGCAGGCGCATTACTTGGTGAGTTACGCTGCCAGTGCCCACCCGCCGGCCCAGCCTCCTGCTTCTTGCCTCGTGCCTGGGACATTAGTAGAGTAGTAAGTAAAGTGGATATAGAAGATTTATTACACCAATACATGTGCCCACAGTTAGGATTCTGGCAGTTAGCGGGCCCAGTGTAGCAGAATAGAGTGACTGCACCGGGCCCGCTGTAATGCATAGCAAGATGCCGGCTTCTCCTCCCTGCCAGCTGATTATACCCGCCGACCGCGCTATTGGGGGGGTCATTTAGTGAATGACACTGTTCGGAGATCTGTGGATGACACTGTTATGGAAGTCTATGGATGGCACATAGCATAAAATGCTATTCATGTGTCATCCATAGATCCCCCCATAGCAGTGTCATCCACAGATCTCCAGAACAGTGTCATCCACAGATGCCCCCACTACAGTGCCATCCACCAACCCCCATAACCATGCCATCCACATATCCCACATAACTGTGCCTTCCACAGATTCCCCCATAACTGTGCCATCCACAGATCCCCCATAACTGTGCCATATACAGATCCCCCATAACTGTGCCATCCACAGATCCCCCATAACTGTGCCATCCACAGATCCCCCATAAATGTGCCTTCCATAGATCCCCCATAACACCATTTGTTCAAAACCCACCAATTGGCACACCTTTTTGTTCAAAATATATATATATTTTTTTCCTCTTTAAAAACCTAGGTGCGTCTTATGGGCCGGTGCATCTTATAGGGCGAAAAATATGGTACTTAATTTCTTGGACCCTTTTTCCATGTTTCTCCCTTTTAATGTAATTTTCCCTTTCATGTTTCTCCCTTTCATGTAATTATTATGTTATTTCTTATGATTGTTACTTACTTATATATCACAAGGAGTAATGCAGTTATTTCACACAGGCAGCTGTCTACATCTACAGTTGTTCTGTCATAATGTACCATGAATTTTGTAGGATATAAATCCCCAACTTTGAATTTCTTGAAATTCATATACAATTCTATTGATTCAGCCGTCAGTTTTGACTCCAATAAAATTGACCCAAATCAAAAGTGCCTAATTGCCCGTAAAAGTCGTGTTTGACATTGCCCTTTGACTGTACGCAACTCCTTTCAAACTCTTTAACAAAATTAGTAATGTCAAAGTGACAGTGTCATATGTAGCTATGGGTAAACAGATGATAGTCGGTGCTAACAAGCTATTTAAATAGGTTATCCCAAAAAAAAAAAAAATATCTACATTTTTCAAACCAGTACCTGGAACTGAATATTTTTGTAATTGCGTAAACTGTTATTAAAAGTTTTGTAAAATCACTGAGTTATTCACAGAAATCTATTTGCATAGCGCCACCTGCTGTTTGCTCTTTTTCTAAATTATTTGTCCCGTATCCACGTTCAGTTCTATCCTTCAATTGCCATAAGCTGCACCAGAAAAGAACACGCCCCCTGAGCTGTCGGCGTGAAACAAATCTAGCAGAGCAATTGGAGCAGTAAATGGTGTGATCTCTGGATCCATGTCAAAAACAGGGCTTGGTTCTAAGTTGGTTCTAAGTTTGTTAGAAACAGACTGTCATGTACTATATGATATCTAGTGTTGAGCGAGACCAAGTTTACGCATTGAAGTTTCAGGGAAAATTCAATTTTCTGCAAAGCCGAATTACCTTGTGCTTCGTGGTAGAGAATAGATTTTCCATGAAATAGTGTAAAAAAAATAATACTGTACTTTTCTCATCCATTTGCTTGCGACGGGCTGGCCACTGCCATCTTGATTGAAGATCTTGCATGAAATCCCGTACTTAGTGACGTATAACATCACCACGCTGGCCAACTTCAATCAAGATGGCGGAAGCCAGGCCATCGCAAGCAAATGAATGAGGTAAGTATTATTTAATCTATAACTTTTAAAAAAAATTTCCACTAATATTGCTATCAGATGCCGCGATCAAGAATAAACATGACATCTGAGGGGTATAAACACTGGGAGCGGGGCAATTAATACTCTCTGTCATTGCACCCGCTGCTTACAAAGAAATGCGCTCTGTGACGAAGCCATTCTTTACGAAGCTAGTTTTTTTGTAAAATTCGTTGAAGCAGCCGAATCTAATTTTTGAATATTTTGCTAATCTCTAATGATATCTGATTAGGCAGGGTAACACCTTTCAAAGGGCTCTCTTTTCTTCATGGGACCCATAAGGAATACATAGAACAGGGGAAACAGAGGTGGATCAAATCAACAGGAAGTAGATGAAATGCACAGTTCCATTTAAAAACTCAAAATCTATACATATGATAACTGAAAAAGATCCAATTGTTATTTCCTTCAAATTTTCTGCCAATTCTCTCATGAATCACTTCTGTTATTTCCTGACTCCAAGTTTTATCCCCACTATTTCCATTTCAGTTGTCAATGGAATTTTCTGATCTTTTGGTTTTATTCATTTCTGTCTTATTTTCTTACATCACTTCCTGTTCCTGCTCAATGGTTCACTTGGGTTTACGACAATTTTTTTCGCTTCACATTCTCAATCTCTTTTTTTTCCATCTTTCTTTTTAGCTCAAAGTGTTGATAAATACTTTTTGTATTATTATTTTTTTGCTCTTTTTCAAATATTGCATGGACAGATAGTGTTTTTATGGAATTATGCAATTCCTCTGCCTCATGTTGATTTGAACCACTTCCAGTTCACCATGTATATAGTCCACTTGTTTTGTGTATTCCATCCTCATGGGTCATTCTGATGAAGAAAGAAGACCCCCTTTGAAATGTGCTATCACATCTGTGTTTTCCCTTTCCGCTATTGAGATCTTTCATAAAATCTCAATAGCGGGGACAAAACTGAACTGAAGGGAACGGAGTGCATCAGAATGCATTCTGTTACATTTCATTGCGTTCCCATGACGCACACAAAAGCACAGCAATTCGTCATTACTCACAATCAATGGAGACATAGCTGTTTTCTCTGACACAAAAATAAGCAGATCTACAACGGATTTACACCCGGATCCATCTTGGCTATTTTAGGGATAATACAACCAGATCTGTTCATAACGGATGCAAATGGTTGTATTATCATGACGGAAGCATTTTTGCTGATCCATGATGGATCTAACAAAAATGCAGATGTCAAAGTAGCCTTACCCTGCTTATTTTTTGCATTTTTTTTTTAAAGCCCACTTTTATCAGTTAGCACTCTTGAGTCCCCTTTTTTATTTTTATTTTGTGTTATTGGATTTGATTTTTTTTTGTTCTTTGTATGTTTCTAATTGAAATAACTAATCAAATCTAAGAGGTTTACAATTCACTTACTTCATTTGCGGTGGCTTCTTTCTCAGATTTCTCTGAGGGTCACATGACCTGTAATGTCAGCTTCTATCCCTGCTCTCAGGGCTGGGACAAGGTCCACCACCAACAGAGGCTGAGCTGCCCAGGGGCACGCCCCCCCCCCCCCAGCCATTTAGATATGTATGCTTGTTATTAATCAGACATCCACCCCACTACTCCCTCCATCCTCCTGCGCGACCGGCTGCCCGGCAGGCGCAGCAGCGACATGGTCAGTGGCCTGCCTGCCGCCCAGAGGCTGGGGAGCTGGCCTGCACCATGAGGCTGGAGCCTCCCCAGCCTCTGTGTCGGCCCGGCCCTGCCTGCTCTCATGATGTCTCGTACAAAAGCCTGAGGAGCAAGTCTGTGTTTGTGCATGAGATGTCACTGTGCTGGCCACACACCACTGCACTAACCCAGCTGCCACTGTCTGCCCTTTGTCTCCCTCCTACTTGATTCTTCAGGAAAGTTTAATCCCTTCTGCCATCAGCTGCACAGAAGCAGGGCTGGAGGCTCTGATGAGCAGCTGCAGGCAGTGAAGAGACAATTGCTGGGTCAGGATCTTCCCTCCTCATACTGCAGACACAGAGCTGACAGACTGGAAGAGTTTTGCAGAGCATTGCACAAGAACAGATAGGGGAAAGATCATGTGTATATCAGCAGTGTAATTGTACAGCTGTTATTTGTAGTCCTACACATACAATATGCTGCTCAGTATCCCAGCAGTCAGGCATTTTACTCAGGGCAGCACTTTTATTCACTCCCTTTGCAGGGGCAAATATTCATGAGGAAAACCTCAGAGATTCTTGTTACTGCATGTAAACAGAGACCAGAAGAGAACTAGGGAATATAGGAAATAGATTTTATTTCCCTAAAACTTGCTTAGCTTATGCATACTGTATATTGCTGTCCATCAGATTTACAGTGCTATATATTTTTTTTACATAACTCGGACAACCCCTTTAATTTGAATGGGCTGGAACAGCAGACACAACCCACGGATATAAATGGAACTGTTTGGGAAAAAAGTAGGCCTTTTATTCCGGTCTTACCCAACCCCTATGAGGCATCAATGATATACCTTCACATTATAACAATCTGTTAGTAACATAAAAATTTCAATCCCATATGCAGGAGCAACAATGTCTCAGGTTCTTTTAGCACTTGGCACCAGGTGGGCCGAGGATATACAGGCCCGGGAGGGTTCAACATCATAGTCGTCAGTCATGTCTCTGCACCTGAGTATGCAAGAGAATTTTTTACCTTGTAGAAATATAAATTTCATTTGCCTACAACATTGCCCCCTGCTGTTCAGAAATTATAGCTAATAGCTATGTGCATGTAGTGAGCCATGGTCACACATATGCAGATGAATAGAGCTTTTTAGCTGGATTCTCACTGACCAGTAAAGTTCCCTCTCCTCTGTTTGTCAGGAGGAAGCCTGGCATGGAAAGGAGCATCTGCAACAAAGACAGGCTCGGAGCTTCAAACTACAAGTGAAGTGTCCTGTTGCAGAATCCAGTCATTATAAAAGCAAGCAGATGACCACCTTACCACTCCTCTATTTACATTTGTTTCCAATCATTGTCCACTAGTTAGCTGCATTTACTTACAGCAGTGACAGGAGATTAATGATTGTTCCTCCACTCATTGCTTGCTGTCTGCAAATCTGACGTTCTGCAGACAAATAGCGATTTTTGTTGGTGCATGAAAGATATGATCACCCGATGAACGAGTGTTTGCTTATTTTTTTGGTGACCATTGGCACATTTACATGGGGCAATTATTGGGAATAAACATTCATATAAATGTTAGTCCCTGGTAATTGTCCCTATCCTTGGCCCAGGTAAAGTGACCTGTAGGATCCACTTTATCTCTGTCCCTGATAAGAAGGACTGTCTAGGACTTAAGGCTGTATTACATCTGCCAATTTTTAGCGATCATCTTGCAGTGTAATACTGCTGCTGATTGCCCGATGATTGAGCATTTGCTTGCTTAAAAATCATTGTTTGCCGACAGCAGAACGAGCTATCTAATTATGATCTGCCACCGGCAAACAACTGACTCGTATAGGTAGAACATTGTTTTTAGGCTTTTTTGTTCATATTATTGTTTGATCACATCGAGTGTGTTGTGGAATACTAATGGCACCAACACGCCACTATGGCATTGGTCTACTCAGATATATAGTACTTCATTGCTAGCCTTTTCCAGTGGTCCCTCTTTTACAGTATGTAACTCATCTTGTAATGTAGATCTCTATGTAGATTTTTAATCTTGTAATAGTTATAATATGAAATAAAGATTTTTTTTATATTTATGATTATTTGGACTTCAAATGATCTGGGCATACATATGTTTATTGTAGGAACTGAATCATTATTTATGTGGCCCTCATTGTTCAGTTTATAGGTATTCTAAATATATCCCTTAACTATCCCTGCCTCACCCTAAGATTTCTGACTTGTGTATGTAATTATTGTTTGTCAGAGCAGCATAAAACATGGCACATATGTCCTCTCACATCACTGGCTGAGCTTACAATGACGTCTTTGGTTCTGAGCTAGCACAGAGCTTGAAGAAGTAGCCAATATCCTGCCCCCTGACAGGCTGCCTTGAAAGCTCAGTGGGCAAGACCACCAGCTAGGGGCCCTTTGGGGTTGTGATCCTCCCTATCCTGCTTCCCCGTAAAAGTAAAATGGCGAGTGCAGTGAAATTGTGAAATTCCTGACAAATCCAAATCGCTTATCTCTAAATGACACCCCTTTTCATAGTTCTGCATGTCATGAGAAAACTCCATAACAGACGTGTAGGGAATACAATGCTTAGCACAAGATTATTGTACTACTCTGCGTATTCCCAACCAGTCATGATGTTTACAGAATTTTTTGTGATCCACTTTTTATTTTTAAATAAAATTCAATGGATGCATAGTAAGGATGAGTGAACCAGTTCCGAGTTAGGTCCAAACTTTGATATTTTTCGGACAACAGACTAACCCGAATCTTTCCAGGTTCTCACATGACCCTGAGAGGAAATGGGGGGAAGGCTTGCCCTGATTAGCTCCCAGGCTGACAGACAGCCTGGATAAGCCAATCAGTGCTGCAGCAGGATGGAAGGTGCCCTAACAGTATGAGCAGAACGCCATTTTGTGCTAGGCTATGAATGAGGGTAGTTGGGTGTTATAGTGTCTGCCAGTAAAATGATCTTAGGGAGACAGGGACACTGCAAAATCAATCAGGGATAGTCAGAAATCAATTAAGCTTATTGGGGAAAGTAAAGAGAAAGTCTTATGGGGGAGATGAATTGTGTGTGTTGTGTACAATGTACAGAAGCTGGGCAGCTGACAGACAGGGAGAGAGGAGACAGGACTTGTGGCTGGCTGTGCCTGCTATCAGAAGTGCAAGTGCACCTCAAAAGCACCTCAAATACGTCCATTTACGTATTTTCAGTTTCCACACAGTCGCAATAGAATTTATTTTTTTTGTTGTGGGGTATTTTCAGATTAATTAAGCAGCATATATATGTGATTACTGCATCAATATCCACAGTGTGGCAGCAATTTAACTGTGGGTGTAAGTTGAAATTGAGCATCACACCTTAATAATCCATTTACGTATTTTTAGTTTCCACACGGTCGTAATTAAAATTTCATTTGTGAGGTGCTTTCAATTTAATTAAGCAGCATAAATATGTGATTACTGTAACAATACCCATGGTGTGGCAGCACTCTACCTGTGTGTTAAGTTGAAATGGAGCGTCACAACTCAATATTCCATTTACATATTTTCAGTTTCCACACGGTTGGAATAAAAAAAAAATTGTCTTTGTTAAATATAAATAAACCTGCATATATATGTGATTACTATAAGACACCAGGTATAGCAGCAAACTAGCTGTGTGTATTAATGAAAAAATTCTGTGTCAAGCCTCAGTTGTCCATTTCCATGAATTCAATTTCCACACCATTGGAATTTATATGTCTTTTTTAGAACTTGTTCAATTTAATTAAACCAGCATGTAGGTGATCAACACCAATACACAGGCTAGCACACAAAAGTATCTGTGACAGATAACAAATTTATGCCTAAATCAGTTTCCCTTTTTTCTGTGTTCATAAACACGTTTCCAAT
Source organism: Bufotes viridis (assembly GCA_033119425.1). NCBI lineage: Eukaryota > Metazoa > Chordata > Amphibia > Anura > Bufonidae > Bufotes > Bufotes viridis. The sequence goes on along the minus strand of CM065592.1, from coordinate 60,750,381 downwards.
AATAAAACTATAGTAGCAGGCACTACTCTCAAATGGAGTCACACATTTATTGAAAAGTAGAAATATACACAATCTAATAATAATAAAAAAACATTGATAATATAATAATAAAAAATATATACAATATACAAAAATACAGAAAACAGTCCTCAAAAACCAATCCTCAACATATGATTTTAAATGTTGTATATTGTATCCAGCACCAGCAGATAATATTGCCCAATAATTCTCTAATTAATAGTCCCAATTATAAAATAAAATATCATAAGAATGAATAAAATTCATAGATGGTAAAATTGATGTTCTTACACATCCACAGTGTATGTACCCAGTCCAGATCAGTGGCGTAGCTATAGGGGTTGCAGCCTCTAGGTCAGGGGGACCCACGGGGCCCCCTCCATGAGAGACGGAGTAAAGCCCTATTTACCATGGCTGCGGGCAGTGCCAGCGGCTAAGTAATTCATATAGGGGGGCTGAGTAAGAGCCGTGCGTGCAGGCGCACACATCCTCTGGGTGGCAGAGTTGTACTGGCCCGGCCGGACGTGGAAGGAAGAGCCTAGTAAAGCTGCATGCTGGCCAGCACACCTGCTGGAGTGAGTAAGGTTAGGGCCGCGCGGCGTGATCTCTCTACTGTAGTGTTCAAGCAAGGTGCCCAGCTGCTTCCTTACCCTCTCTGCTGGTGGGTACGGTACAAGCCTCTACTGCTGCCTATGCTGCTGCATACTGCAAGGCCAGGTGATCGGTCTGTCTGTATACTGTGACGATATATAATGACCACACTCTGCCTTATCTGATCTCTGATGATAGGATATAGGTCCTCTGTATACTGTGACTATATGTATATAATGACCTCACTGTCTTATCTGATCTCTGCAGTGCTGATAGGATAAAGGGCCTCTGTATACTGTGACGATATATAATGACCACACACTGCCTTATCTGATCTCTGCAGTACTGATAGGATTCATATCACTGATAGGAATCCTATCATTACTGCAGAGATCAGATAATGCAGAGAGTGGTCATTATACATAGTCACAGTATACAGAGGACCTATATCCTATCATCACTGGAGAGATCAGATAAGACAGAGTGTGGTCATTATATACATATAGTCACAGTATACAGAGGACCAATATCCTATCATCACTGCAGAGATCAAATAAGACAGAGTTAGGTCACTATAAATATAGTCACTAGAGATGGCCCAAACTATTCGCCGACGAACATAGCTTGTTCGCGTCTGCCGTGGCGGGCAAACATATTCGATGTTTGCGTTCGCCCCTATACTTTATCATTGAGTAAACTTTGACCCTGTATCTCACAGTCAGCAGACACATTCCAGCCAATCAGCATACCCTCCCTCCCAGACCCTCCCACCTCCTATCAAAAAGCAAGGACAGCATACATATTAGATTCATTCTGAAGCTGCAGTGTTAGTAATTGTAAATTGCAATGCGATTAATATAACCTGTATTATTCGCATTGCAATTACAACTTAGATCTGAGTTCCTAATGGTTGTATTGCTCGAATATAACGTAGATAATAAATATAGCACTATATTCTCAATCTTCGTTATATTCTATCAATACAACAACCATTAGTAACTCAGATCTAAGTTTAATTCGCAATACGATTAATATAACCTGCATTAATCGCATTGAGAATTCAACTTAGAGCTGAGTTCCTAATGGTTGTTGTATTGCTAGAATATACGTTATATTCTAGCAATACAACCATTAGGAACTCAGCTCTAAGTTGTAATCGCAATGCGAATAATACTTACAATTATTAATCGCTTTGCGAATCCATTTGATGCCTCTATTTGATTGTATATGACGGTTGACTATGACTACCACCAACGTTCTGCTGCCTCCAAAGCAAGATATCTGAACCCCCCAGGGGCCATTTGGGCGTTTTTGATAGAAAACGCACCAAAAACGCATCAAAAACGCATCTGTGTTTTTATAAATTTTTTTTCTTTTATTTTTTTGTGTATTCTGCCACATTTGGTTGCATATTTACATTTGGTATAGGCAAATATGGTAGTCTAGATCATGTGTCTATACCAAAACCTAAACAAACAAACTAATGTCTAAACTAGGCTATGCAACCTATCTTGACCCGGGTGTAAAATTTAAAACTTCACTTTTATTAGGTTATATATATAAAAAGGTTTCATGTGTATCTTATTTGGAACCACACAAAAGAGAGATGATTAAAAATACAGTCACCGCTCCGCCAATGTCTGCCAATATCTATTGTGATCAGTAAAGGAGGTGTGCACACTCTCCCTCCTTATTCGTTTTTATCACAGGGCTCAGTGGTGGTGGCTATTGTATAAGTCAGGAGGCTAATGTTTGATGCTGCCCATTCCCCTGAAGAAGCCATAATGTTGGTGAAACATGTTGGGGGGCAGATCTAGATTTTAGATCGGAACACCACTCTGCCAAGCCTCTACATAATAGCTCAAGCTAGGTAGCGAGCAAGTTGTTATCAGGGCTCATAGGTGCTGGCGTTTAAAGTGTATGCAGTACTCTGTTTCTGCTGCACTTTAGCACCAAGAAAGGGAAGACCCTTTACTATGGTGATAGCCTGGGAGAGCGCACTAACAATAGCGCCCCCCTGCCTGCAGTTTCAGCAATAAGCAAATGCTGCAACTGGTCATTGATCAAACATTAGTCTCCTGACTTATACAATAGCCACCACCACTGAGCCCTGTGATAAAAACTAATAAGGAGGGAGAGTGTGCACACCTCCTTTACTGATCACAATAGATATTGGCAGATATTGGCGGAGCGGTGACTGTATTTTTAATCATCTCTCTTTTGTGTGGTTCCAAATAAGATACACATGAAACCTTTTTATATATATAACCTAATAAAAGTGAAGTTTTAAATTTTACACCCGGGTCAAGATAGGTTGCATAGCCTAGTTTAGGCATTCGTTTGTTTGTTTAGTAAATACAACCTTACCCGGGTTAGGTCTTTGGGAATTTAGTATACCAAAACCTAGGATCATTGTTTGACAGCATATTTTCTAAGCCATGAAGCTGAATATAGATTTGGGCAGAGTAATGATCTAGACCTGTGTTTCCCAACCAGTGTGCATCCAGCTGTTGCGAAACTACAACTCCCAGCATGCCTGCACAGCCAAAGGCTGTCCGGGCATGCTGGGAGTTGTAGTTTTGCAAAAGCTGGAGGCACACTGGTTGGGAAACACTGAATTCTAGACTACCATATTTGCCTATACCAACCGAATATGGCAAAATACACAAAAAAATAAAATAAAAAAATTATAAAAACGCATATGTGTTTTTGATGCGTTTTCTATCAAAAATGCCCAAATGGCCCCTGGGGGGGTTCAGATATCTTGCCTCGGAGGCAGCAGAACATTGGTGGTAGTCATAGTCAACTGTCATATACAATCAAATAGAGGCATCAAATGGATTCGGAAAGCGATTAATAATTGTAAGTATTATTCGCATTGCGATTACAACATAGAGCTGAGTTCCTAATGGTTGTGTTGCTAGAATATAACGAAGATAACGAATATAGCGCTAAATTCTCAATCTTCGTTATATTCTAGCAATACAACCATTAGGAACCCAGCTCTAAGTTGAATTCGCAATGCGATTAATGCATGTTATATTAATCGCATTGCGAATTCAACTTACCACACTCTGCGTCAACTACGTAATTTTCCAAGGGAGTTTTGCCATGGATCCCCCTCCGGCATGCCACAGTCCTGGTGTTAGTCCCCTTGAAACAACTTTTCCATCACTATTGTGGCCAGAAAGAGTTCCTGTGGGTTTTAAAATTCACCTGTCTATTAAAGTCTATGGCGGTTCGCCCTGTTCGCATGTTCGCAAACATCTACGGAAGCTCGTGTTCGCCGTTCGCGAACGGAAAATTTTATGTTCGACATCACTAATAGTCACAGTATACAGAGGACCTATAACCTATCATCACTGCAGAGATCAGATAAGACAAAGTTAGGTCACTATACATATAGTCTCAGTATACAGAGGACCTATATCCTATCAGCACTGTAGAGAGGAGATAAGAAAGAGTGTGGTCACTCTCTCACACCAAGACATTAACAAAATAAGTGACATAAGCCATAGAGGACAGGGGCATAGCTATAGGAGGTGCAGCGGTAGCAGTCACTACCGGGCCCAGGAGCCTGAGGAGACCCTTGTGCCACATGAGAAGACACCTGTATTATAGAAAGTGCATGCAAGTCAAGCTACACCTCTGGCAGGAGAGAAGGGGTAAGGTCTAGAATTTGGCATGGGGGGGTGCCATTTCCATTTTTGCCTCAGGCAGCACGAAGGCTATGTGCTTCCTGGCCACAAAACACTGAGGGAAGGGGGGCCTAAGCTGAACTCTTGCACCAGGGCCCATGAGCCTTTAGCTACGCCCCTAGTCCAGATAGTATATTATGATGTGTTAACCAGAGAGTACTCCCAAGTTATAGGTAGATCAGCCTAAAAATAAATGAGGAGTTTTGGATATATCAACAAGCTGAACGTTACCACCTTCCCTGTGGAGAAGCATTTTTATATAAAGCCAAATAAAGAACGAAGATTTTATTTTCATCTCGGTGCTGGACACTTATCTATTTTTTCTGGATTACTTATAACTAGACCGAGTCTCTGCACAAGAGATCATATGGGCAGTGCTGGCTTGACTCCTGATCTACACCAGACTGCCTTAGCAGGGAGCATGTGTTTCCAGGACAGGGAGTAGCAGCTCATGCTATTCATGAGGCAGATGTCGCTCAACTCGCTCATATGTATTTTTGAAGAGACGCTGATGCTCATGCAACAGGTGGCCATGTAGCTGTTGGGGACAGACAATGAGAAACTCCCATGGGGGAGGTGCTGCCTCCAGTCTCATCTTAGAGATAGTTTTCAGCACCGCAGGGGGCGTGGTGACACCCCCGAACAGACCAAGTTGTCCTCCACCAGTGTCCAAAACACGGCGCCCCATCTTGCCACTGTTGCTGTCTCTCTGCGGTCTGTCTTCCTATTATCAAGTTCTGTACGGCTGCTGCTACGGCCTGCAATTATGTTAATAAATTGTTTCCTGGAGTGTTACTTTAATTGGACTGAAAAGTATAACATTTCTAAACCCAGATTCATTTTTTTTTATTGGTCACAGTTGTTGTATCAGCCTGGAAAAGAAAAATGAATCTGGCTCAACTTTACCAGAAACAATTGGGAAATATTTCCAGAAAGCGTCTAAATCGCTAATTGCATTTCCTTGGTTGTGTATCTGGATTTGTCTCACAGTAGGAGGTGGTATCTCCTTCACTTCCACTGACTTACTAGGCAAGATCCCTTTTCTCCTTTTTTTTTCTCCAATATTTTCCCCTCACTGAGCATAAGCATATGATTATACAATTAAACTGCTTTGTTTAGACCTAATTTCATGTGGAACTGTTAAGAAATATCATGTTTAACTGTGCTTAATGTAGATTTCTTCTTAATGATATTTAAGTGCTCGACTGGTGTGCTTGGGAGAAACAATAAAGATCATTATTACAAGATTTGCATGTCTGCGCGCTTCCAAATATCATACATAACAGAGAATTTCATCTTCATGTCCCTGATGTATGAAGAAGGAATGCAAATTAGCATTAAACAATAATATAAACCCTTTAAATCGCAATCTCAAAAAGAAAGCAAAAGGAAATAAAATAGGTCAAAAATATAATTTATGGGTGGAGTTATAATGGTTGTGATTGATTTATTTCCATGTACATAAAGTATTTGTCCACAAAGTTCAATTATTCTATCTCTTATACAGGAATCATCAACTCAAAAGCTCTGGCAAACAGAAGACAAAAAACAAAATTAATACAGCTTTTTGACAATAGTGATGTGGCATAGGCAATATTCGAATTCACGATATTTTGCAAATTTTTTACCGAATATTCGCCATAAATTTTCAAATTCGAGAATTCAGGATCTCTAGTCATTATTTACTTGATTGCGAAAACCGCCAATGTAATATATTTGCGATAAAAATTCGCGATTAGAATATTCGCGATCAACACTAAGGGGTAGGCAACTTTCCTATTGGTTGCTAGGGATGTTGCTAAGTGCTGATATTAGCGATAAATTCGTGATTAGAATATTCGCGATCAACACTATTTGCGAATACGAATATATAGCACTATATTCAAAATATTTGCGAATTCTCAAAGTGGCGATATTCGCCATTATAATTCGCAATTCGAATATTCTCACTCAACACTATTTGGCAAAATTGGTCCTTATATGTGTCTTATCAACCATTGGAACAAAAGGCGTAAGAAGCCCCTTAATAAAAGAAAAAGTACCAGACACGCTCAGGGCAGTCCTCTTCCTTGCTGCTGCAGGTTCCTGTATGTGTTGTGGGAAGCAATTAACACTTTTGCAGTTTAAGTCAAAAAGTTTGGAACCGCGCTGCTTTCAATGGGGGAGTTCCAAGGATTCACAAGGCCACAGCTTCCGGAATGAAGGGAAAAGACAGCACCCACACCGAACGGATCAAATCCACAGTGTTGAAGTAGCTGCAATAATTAAACACACATAGTGCAATACGATTTTAAAAGAAGCTAATCGCTATTTATTGCACTTACAAGATGGATGGTCGAAACACATTCATAGCAAATCCTTGTGCAGTGATCACATCAACGCCCGACCCGGGTTTCGCTCCTTCAAGCCGTCAGGGGCTAAAGTGTATCCCATCTGGGGATACCCCTCTCATTATATAGTGTGGGTCTCAGCTGGTGACTAATTGCCATTAGCTGCCTGGTTAATACCAAAGGTCGATGCGATTGAACCATCGATTAAAAACAAAGTATTGCACATACAAATCTAATAAAAACATAAACAAACTCATCATTATAACATTCTTATTTTAAAATAAGTATCGGGAAAAGAAAATATATTTTCCCGTATAAGCACAAGTTTTTCTCTTTTCAAAATTCACTGGCTGTACAGCCAGATCGGCCTGACAACTTAGTACATTCAATCATCGCTTTCTTTTACAGTTCATCCCGTTATTCACAGTGTATCATACTCATTTTGAGGACCTTCTATTCAAAAGTTCGCTCACATCGGGCTGAAGAAGAGTGGAACTATTTTTCAAGGACCTTTCATTCATGAAAAAGGTTCCACCAATCAGCATCTACACACCTTAGAAACCCCGCCCTCACTCCGATCCACCCCGTTCATTTTCATTGGGTGGAACCGATGTGGGCGGGGGACCAGACTAGGTCACGTGTTAGTGTTCACCAATAGAGGCATCATTGTTTGAAGAACAGAACTAGAGGGAAGGTCAGTCTTACCATTGTAACATTCTACTAATAGATGTACCTGGATACAATTAGGGAAGTTAAAATGATTGTGTGAGGTGTATGTAAGAGAGGTAAATTCGAACTAGACGAGGCAGGGTTTCAAATCAAATTCAATATTGAGACCGGAAGGTTGAAGGGTGCCCAGACGATAAATCCATTCCACTTCTTTACGATCTATCTGGGCAACCTTATCCCCCCCTCTCCAGTGCGGCTTCACCGATTCAACCCCCATGAACTTGAGGCCCCCGGGGTCCTGTTGGTGTTTAGCTTTAAAGTGGGCGGATACACTGTGGGTCATCAGGCCCTTACGGATATTGCGGATATGCTCTTGTATCCGCGTCTTCAGTTTTCTTAAGGTTCGGCCCACATATTGTGTCCCACAGGGACATTCTAGGACATATATCAGTCCTTCCTTCTCACAGGAACAATCCCCTTTTAACTTATATTTTTGTCCATTAGTCCGGGAGGCTATTGTCTCAGTTCTAGTTTCTCGATTTTCCCTACTGCGGTTTTTGCACGGTCCACAGAAACCGCACCAGGTGAAGCGATTAGGTTCTGTTCTTTTGAGGGCATTACTCGGGGGAATGGCACTGCGTACCGAACCTTAAGAAAACTGAAGACGCGGATACAAGAGCATATCCGCAATATCCGTAAGGGCCTGATGACCCACAGTGTATCCGCCCACTTTAAAGCTAAACACCAACAGGACCCCAGGGGCCTCAAGTTCATGGGGGTTGAATCGGTGAAGCCGCACTGGAGAGGGGGGGATAAGGTTGCCCAGATAGATCGTAAAGAAGTGGAATGGATTTATCGTCTGGGCACCCTTCAACCTTCCGGTCTCAATATTGAATTTGATTTGAAACCCTGCCTCGTCTAGTTCGAATTTACCTCTCTTACATACACCTCACACAATCCTTTTAACTTCCCTAATTGTATCCAGGTACATCTATTAGTAGAATGTTACAATGGTAAGACTGACCTTCCCTCTAGTTCTGTTCTTCAAACAATGATGCCTCTATTGGTGAACACTAACACGTGACCTAGTCTGGTCCCCCGCCCACATCGGTTCCACCCAATGAAAATGAACGGGGTGGATCGGAGTGAGGGCGGGGCTTCTAAGGTGTGTAGACGCTGATTGGTGGAACCTTTTTCATGAATGAAAGGTCCTTGAAAAATAGTTCCACTCTTCTTCAGCCCGATGTGAGCGAACTTTTTGAATAGAAGGTCCTCAAAATGAGTATGATACACTGTGAATAACGGGATGAACTGTATAAGAAAGCGATGATTGAATGTACTAAGTTGTCAGGCCGATCTGGCTGTACAGCCAGTGAATTTTGAAAAGAGAAAACTTGTGCTTATACGGAAAATATATTTTCTTTCCGATACTTATTTTAAAATAAGAATGTTATAATGATGAGTTTGTTTATGTTTTTATTAGATTTGTATGTGCAATACTTTGTTTTTAATCGATGGTTCAATCGCATCGACCTTTGGTATTAACCAGGCAGCTAATGGCAATTAGTCACCAGCTGAGACCCACACTATATAATGAGAGGGGTATCCCCAGATGGGATACACTTTAGCCCCTGACGAAGCTTGGAAGGAGCGAAACCCGGGTCGGGCGTTGATGTGATCACTGCACAAGGATTTGCTATGAATGTGTTTCGACCATCCATCTTGTAAGTGCAATAAATAGTGATTAGCTTCTTTTAAAATCGTATTGCACTATGTGTGTTTAATTATTGCAGCTACTTCAACACTGTGGATTCGATCCGTTTGGTGTGGGTGCTGTCTTTTCCCTTCATTCTGGATCTGTGGCCTTGTGAATCCTAGGATCTTCCCCATTGAAAGCAGCGCGGTTCCAAACTTTTTGACTTAAACTGCAAAAGTGTTAATTGCTTCCCACAACACGTATAGGAACCTGCAGCAGCAAGGAAGAGGACTGCCCTGAGTGTGTCTGGTATTTTTGCTTTTATTAACTGTTTTCAGTGGGAGCCGACCGCCGGGCAATGGATATATTTGACTTTAGAGCTAATTTCAAGTGTGATTTCACGGTGTTTAATAATGGTACTGATCCTTCAACAACCACTGATGATTCCTATATTATTAAGGAGAATTTTGAGCAGCTGAAAAAGGAGATGGCTAAAGAAGTCAGGACTATCTGGGATATTGCCTCCTTGGAGAGATATCTCGAGGAAGATAAGATCCCAGAAGGGTTACGCTGGCAGCTACCCCTCAGTTCAGATGATGTTAATGATCTGGCTGAGTGGGAGCTGCTGATGAATGAATGCGGTAAACGGGTCATTCAATGTATCATTAACATCAAAAAAAGAAAGCTGCGGTTAATTAATAAAACTATAGAAAAACTTGGGGATAGACTGAAACCCCTCAAGAATAAGAATGGCAAAATATATGATTTATGCAGTAAAGATTGTCAGGAAGTGGTGATGAAGACAGAGGAGGAGGTGAAGTTAAAAAAGTATAAGAAGTATATGAAAGTATGTGACGACTATAAAACTAACCGTGTGTATAAGTGGAAATTTAGGGAAAATGGGGATCCCGTCCCAGTGACCACACGGGGACCCAGTGGGAATGAAGGTAATCCTGGACAGGGTAAACACACAGAAAGAGGGGATGGGAGAATACAAGGGGGGAATTATACTCGGCCGTCAACTTATAGTGGAGCATATTATCGCAGACCCTATTATCATAACTCATACAAACAGGAGTATGAACATCCACCAGATAACTGGAGGGGTCGTAATTTTGGACCTAACTCTGGGAACTATCAGAGGGGATATCCCCCTAGATATCCACCACCATTCAGTAATCAATATAGAAATAGAGAGGAAGGGGGGTGGAGACAACATCAACACATGCCCCCATCCTCCAACCAATGGCATCACAACTATGGCAGACGATATGGAAATTTTCCAAACTCAGAAAATCACTCCCACCAAAGTATGGGAACACGGGAGTATAGGGAAGAAGACAGCAAAAATGTTCAGAATTTTCCACACCAGACCATAAGGGGGGTACAGATGAGAGAATCGATCAGAGAGGGATTGGGGAGGACACCAACAAAAAGGGGACTAGTAGAGGCCAACGAGGACGGGGGAGAAAGAATGAGTCCAAAAGAAAAGAAACTGAAGGGGACATAAGGGGGATCTTCAACCTGAGTTCACACCCAATTACTGAATCCGAGGCAAAGGTTCTGTCCAAAGGTCTGAAATTTGCCCCCTCAAAAGGGTTGAACAAATTTGAGACTTTTGTTGATATTCATAAATACATCCGCAAAATTAATATCGCCAAGTATTTCATCAATAACCCATCTGTTGAGATTAAGAATAGTGAGGTGAACAACGATATAACACACACTGGCCTGAAAGAAAAATCTAAGTTTTATCCCAAGAATAGTGACAATGACTGCATAGAAGCATTTAGGAGAGGCTTATTGAAAGAGCTGGAAAAAATAGACAAACAAAAATATTCTAAAAACTTAACTGTTGAAGAGCATCATGCCCTGAAGGCCTTACAAGATAACCCCAATATTATAATCAAACCTGCTGACAAGGGGGGGGGGGGTGGGTGGTTATTTTGAATAAGAGGGATTATGAAAGAGAGATGACCAGATTGGTATCAGATGAAAGTACATATAAGAGATTGAAGGGCAACCCCACTAATGATTTCAGGAATAAATTACCATTTTTCGCCCTATAAGACGCACCGGCCTATAAGACGCACCTGGGTTTTTGAGGAGAAAAATAAGAAAAAAAATATTTTTAACCAAAAGGTGTGCTTTTGAAGTAATGGTGGTCTGTGCATGACAGTATTATGGGGGGGATCTGTGGATGGCACTGTTATGTGGGGGAGATGTGGATGGCACTGTGATGGGGGGATCTGTGGATAGCACTGTGATGGGGGATCTGTGGATAGCACTGTGATGGGGGATCTGTGGATAGCACTGTGATGGGGGCATTTATGAATGACACTGTAATAGATTGGATCTGTGGATGATACATATATAGCATCTTATGCTATATGTGTCATCCACAGATCACCCCAATTACAGTGTCATCCACAGGTGCCCCTTTTCTAAAACATCTGGCCCATGGCTGCTTAGGGCGGAGCCTGGCAACACATGGCGGGCGGCTCGCCGCTAACAGCGTGATCGCTAGTAGTAACATTTAAAATCTTTAATTATGTCCTCTATTTCTAAAGCCTAGGATAGTAGCGCTCAGCACCTGTATACTATCTTCTAGCAGGCAGATGGTGCGGCAGGCTGGTGGTAACGCCCTCACTGACGCCATCTGCCTGCTCCTCCTGCTTCATTCATAAAGTGAAAGGAGCAGGCAGATGACGCCAGTGAGGACGTTACACACCAGCCTGCCGCCGCACCGCTCTGCCTGCTAGAGGATCGTTATAGCAGGTTAGCAGAGCGCTACTGTCCTAGGCTTTTAGGAAATAAGGGGACGTAATTAAAGATTTTAAATGTTATACAAGCAGTCATGCTGTGAGCGGCGGGCCGCCCGCCGCGTGTTGCCAGGCTCCGCCCCCTCCTCCTTCCATGCTGATACATCGCAGGCTGTGCGATGTATCGGCTTCAGCTATAGGAAAATGGTAGTATTCGCCATATAAGACGCACTTCCATTTTCCCCCCACTTTTGGGGGAAAAAAAGTGCGTCTTATATGGCGAAAAATACGGTAGATGCTATTTTAAAAAAAGGTCTAAAAAATGGTATTCTAAACAAAAGGGAAATGGAATATCTCACCGTTAATCATCCGGTGACCCCGGTTATATATCATCTTCCAAAAATTCATAAACAGCTTATTAATCCCCCAGGGCGTCCCATCGTCTCGGGATTAAATTCCCTTACATGTAGGGTTACTGAATATATCGATCATTTTCTACAAATATATGCCATACAAAACCCCTCCTATCTCAGAGACACTGGTAGTGTCCTGGAAGTCATAAAAAACTTGGGACACTGCAAGAAAAATACCTGGATGGCAACTGTCGACGTTGCATCCTTGTATACTATTATACCTAAATCCATTGGATTGGAAGCCGTGAAAGACAGATTGGAGAAAGACCCTCAAATTTCGCAACGACAGGGCCAATTCATTTTACAATGTTTGGAGTATTGCTTGGAACACAATTTCTTTTGGTACCAAGACTCCTACTATCTGCAGTTAGTCAGGACGGCGATGGGGGCGAAATTCGCCCCCAGTTTCGCCAACATTTATATGGGGTATTGGGAAGACCACCACATCACACCTAAAATTGGTGTGCCTTCTCCGGGGGGTACCCTCACCCTCTGGAGAATGTACATCGATGATTGTCTTTTAATTTGGGAGGGAGAGGAGGAAGGCCTCCGCACCTTCATTACCAACCTGAATTCTGTAGAATGGAACTTTAAATTTACCGGGGAGATAAGTGAGAAAAGCATTGTCTTCCTGGATTTGTGTATAGAAATTAAGGATAGCCAGTTTTACACTAAAACACATTTTAAGGACACTGATGTCAACTCCTATATAGATCTGAGGAGCTGTCACTTTAAACCCTGGCTAGAAAATGTACCATTAGGACAATTTGGCAGAATTTCCCGCAACTGCATGAGAGACTCCGACTTTGAAGAACAAAGCCGGGTCCTCAAAAACCGTTTCCTTGAGAAAGGATATGGAGAGGAAATGTTAAAGAACACTATATCCAAAGTGAGAGACAAAAGAATTGAGAAAGGAGATAGGGGTACTAAGGCTGGACATAGTAATATAAAAGATGGGAGATTCACGTTTTTCACAGGGTATAACCAAATGGCAGGTTTTCTAAAACAGGCAGTTAAGAAGAACTGGAAAACACTAACGAATGATCCGGTACTGGGTCTGGTTCTTCCCCCCCGACCCGATTTTGTGTATAGGAAGGCCCCAACTATAGGCAACAGGCTGGTACGCAGTGCCATTCCCCCGAGTAATGCCCTCAAAAGAACAGAACCTAATCGCTTCACCTGGTGCGGTTTCTGTGGACCGTGCAAAAACTGCAGTAGGGAAAATCGAGAAACTAGAACTGAGACAATAGCCTCCCGGACTAATGGACAAATATATAAGTTAAAAGGGGATTGTTGCTGTGAGAAGGAAGGACTGATATATGTCCTAGAATGTCCCTGTGGGACACAATATGTGGGCCGAACCTTAAGAAAACTGAAGACGCGGATACAAGAGCATATCCGCAATATCCGTAAGGGCCTGATGACCCACAGTGTATCCGCCCACTTTAAAGCTAAACACCAACAGGACCCCAGGGGCCCCCAGGGGCCTCAAGGGGGGAATAAGGTTGCCCAGATAGATCGTAAAGAAGTGGAATGGATTTATTGTCTGGGCACCCTTCAACCTTCCGGTCTCAATATTGAATTTGATTTGAAACCCTGCCTCGTCTAGTTCGAATTTACCTCTCTTACATACACCTCACACAATCCTTTTAACTTCCCTAATTGTATCCAGGTACATCTATTAGTAGAATGTTACAATGGTAAGACTGACCTTCCCTCTAGTTCTGTTCTTCAAACAATGATGCCTCTATTGGTGAACACTAACACGTGACCTAGTCTGGTCCCCCGCCCACATCGGTTCCACCCAATGAAAATGAACGGGGTGGATCGGAGTGAGGGCGGGGCTTCTAAGGTGTGTAGACGCTGATTGGTGGAACCTTTTTCATGAATGAAAGGTCCTTGAAAAATAGTTCCACTCTTCTTCAGCCCGATGTGAGCGAACTTTTTGAATAGAAGGTCCTCAAAATGAATATGATACACTGTGAATAACGGGATGAACTGTAAAAGAAAGCGATAATTGAATGTACTAAGTTGTCAGGCCGATCTGGCTGTACAGCCAGTGAATTTTGAAAAGAGAAAAACTTGTGCTTATACGGGAAAATATATTTTCTTTTCCCGATACTTATTTTAAAATAAGAATGTTATAATGATGAGTTTGTTTATGTTTTTATTAGATTTGTATGTGCAATACTTTGTTTTTAATCGATGGTTCAATCGCATCGACCTTTGGTATTAACCAGGCAGCTAATGGCAATTAGTCACCAGCTGAGACCCACATGAGAGGGGTATCCCCAGATGGGATACACTTTAGCCCCTGACGAAGCTTGGAAGGAGCGAAACCCGGGTCGGGCGTTGATGTGATCACTGCACAAGGATTTGCTATGAATGTGTTTCGACCATCCATCTTGTAAGTGCAATAAATAGTGATTAGCTTCTTTTAAAATCGCATCGCACTATGTGTGTTTAATTATTGCAGCTACTTCAACACTGTGGATTTGATCCGTTCGGTGTGGGTGCTGTCTTTTCCCTTCATTCCGGAAGCTGTGGCCTTGTGAATCCTTGGAACTCCCCCATTGAAAGCAGCGCGGTTCCAAACTTTTTGACGTAAGAAGCCCCTTGCCTAGTGTATATATCCAGCATTGCCCGGGTGTACATCTATCTACATAAATATTTTCTAATGCTTTTTCTTAGACTACCGTCATAGGGTCTCAATACCAGAGAAAAACACTTCCATTTTGTCCCCATTCATTGTAAATGGGGACAAAACGTAACTGAACAGAATGGAGTGATCCAAAAAGCATTCGGTTCCGTTTGGTTGTATTCCCATACCAGAGAGCAAACCTGCCGCCAATTGGGGGTTAGGCCAAAAGTTTAATATTATGAGGAGCGCCTGACTCTTCCCCGGCAGATGATGTCAGGGGAGAGAAGGATCGTGTGAAATGAATATTTCGCCTGATCCCTTTGGTTTCCTGGGGGATGAACTGCCACCTGATAATCTCTGGCATCGGCTTTCTCTCTCTCTCTATTAAATACACATCCAATACATGTTCGGCTTAGCAAAATGTGTATGTATAAAGGGGAGTGAAGAGAGCTAGCTGAAAGTTCAGCCAGCAGCTAATGAATGTGTTTGGCTGCCCTAAAACTTTGGTCATCCCTGCAAAAACTCTCATAATACATGACAGCCTGGAGCGACAGCTATAGAGCCACAGGTTTTAGAATATAGGTCTACAGTACTGTAAGAAGCACTGTAGTAAAATGAAATCTGTGTTGCGATTAGTTCGTATGGGCAACAAACAATTTGTCTTTTAGACAGCACATGCAGGGAGATAAGAGACAGGCTGAAGTGCAGAGAAGATGAGAGGCAGAATGAGAAGCAGTGCTTCAGCAGTTGCAGTTACATTAGTGTATAAAATACAGACTGCATCATTGGTTACTCTGGCCAATAAAAGTTTTACTTTTAGACTGCCCATAAAGGGAGATTACTCCCTCTGAATCAAAAATGGCCTTATTTTCTGACAACACAAATTTACAGGCAGATTGAGAAGTGCTGTAGTAAAATTAAGTAAAAAGTGTTGTATTTCTGTAACAGCTATAGAGCCACAGGTTGTGGAACATAGGTCTACAGTATTATAAGAACGTCTGTAGTAAAATGAAAGCTGTGCTGCGATTGGTTCATATGGGCAACAAACAGTTTGTCTTTTAGACCGCACATGCCAGGAAATAAGAGGCAGGCAAATGCAGGGGAGATGAGCGGTAGAGTGAGAAGCGGTGCTTCAGTAGTTACAGTTACATTAGTGCATCAAATGCATATTGCATCATTGGTTGTTATGGACAACACTTTGTCTTTTAGACACCACATGCAGGGAGATGGAAGGCAGAGTGAGAAACAATGACTTAGCAGCTACAGTTACATTAGTGTATACATTTTAATGCACGCTGAATCAAAAACACATTACTTTATTAGACCCTTCCAGAGCCCTGTCGGCTGGACTTGACAACTCCCAGTATTTTAAGCTGGACCATGGAAGAGCATATGAAGCAAATGATCTGTACCAAGTTTGGTTGGAATCTATGAAGGCATGTAGGAGCCTATGAAGTACTTAGCCGCAGCTTGGCTGTACCTTATGGCCGTACCTTGAGGGTGTTCACTTCTGACAGTAAACCACAGCTTCTGGTCCAAGTGCTGTTATCAGGACCTGTTACCAATCAGTTCCCAATTACAGCACTAGGACCAAAGGCTGTTAGATACCGCCAGATCTCTGCACTGCTTGAAGGAATTATGATCACAGAAGTCTGCTTTGCTTGATGTAACTATCATTTATAGTTATTTCTTCATTGCAAAGCAGAAAGCTTTGTTATTCCTCTTGAAAATGTAAAACTAAATTGACACCTGGATTCTGCCATTCTCGTTATCAAAAGGCCATGTCCCTGTATATTCTTACATTGTGACAGGGTCACACTATGTAGTGACTTAGCATTTTGATAAGGGTAATAAGTAGCCCTCACCTATTATGCATACATTTCCAGGAGGAATAAAGGAATTACACAATTTCTACGAAAACATGATACAGCATTGTTATTTCATTAATATTTACAGACAGACAGGTCAGGAGAGCTAACAAGTCCTCTGTACTTATTAAGCAAATTATATGGCTATTAAAGGGGTATTCCATTATATATATATATATATATATATATATATATATATATATTTGTTTTTATACCATAGAAAATCACGCAGTTTTCTAACATAAATGTATTTAGAATTTTGTATACATAAATTTCTTATATTAGGCAGTTGACCCCTATATGCAGTAGAATGGCATAGCCCATGTATCAGTTCTGTGTAAGTATCCATAACCTAAATGAAACATGACATGAGTCACATGATACTCCATATCATATATTATTCAATCCCTGACATTCAGTAAGCAGCAGTGTTACACAACATACATGTTCTGTGTCAGCACACAGGACACATTCATGTGATAAGTAAATAGGACTAGAGATGTCGCGAACATAAAATTTTCCGTTCGCGAAAGGCGAACACGAACTTGCGCAAATGTTTGTGAACGGGCGAACAGGGCGAACCGCCATAGACGTCAATAGACAGGCGAATTTTAAAACCCACAGGGACTCTTTCTGGCCACAATAGTGATGGAAAAGTTGTTTCAAGTGGACTAACACCTGGACTGTGGCATGCCGGAGGGGGATCCATAGCAAAACTCCCGTGGAAAATTACGTAGTTGACGCAGAGTGTGGTAAGTTGAATTTACAATGCAATTAATATAACCTGCATTAATCGCACTGCAAATTTAACTTAGAGCTGGGTTCCTAATGGTTGGCTTGCTAGAATATAACGAAGATTGAGAATATAGTGCTATATTCGTGAATTTGTGATATTCGTTATCTTCGTCAATTCTAGCAATACAACCATTAGGTACTTCTGCCCTAAGTTAAATTCGCAATGCGAGTATATGTTCGCATTGCGAATTCAACTTGAGCTGAGTTCCTAATGGTTGTTGCTAGAATATAATGGACAGTGAGAATATAGTGCTATATTCGTGATATTCGTTATATTCTACCAATACAACCATTAGGAACTGAGCTCTAAGTTGATTTCGCAATGCAATTAATACAGGTTATATTAAACGCATTGCGAATATAACTACTAACACTGCAGCTTCAGAATGAATCTAAGATGGATGCCGTCCTTGTTTTTTGATAGGAGGTGGGAGGGTCTGGGAGGGAGGGTATGCTGATTGGCTGGAATGTGTCTGCTGACTGTGAGGTACAGGGTCAAAGTTTGCTCAATGATAAAGTATAGGGGTGATTGTGAACATCGCATATGTTCGCACGCCACGGCGAACGCTAACAAGCTATAGAGGTGATTTCTCTTCACAGGAAGGGCAATGGCTTTAAGAAGATTGCAAAGATGTTAAACATACCAAGAGACACCATAGTAAGCATCATTCGCAAATTCAAGGCAAAGGGCACTGTTGAAACGCTACCTGGTCGTGGCAAAAAGAAGATGCTGACTTCGACTGCTGTGCGCTACCTGAAGCGCAAAGTGGAGAAAAGTCCCTGTGTGACTGCTGAGGAACTGAAAAAAGATTTGTCAGATGCGGGTACTGAAGATTCAGCTCAGACAATAAGGCGCACACTGTGTAATGAAGGCCTCCAAGCCAGAACTCCCAGGCGCACCCCCTTGCTGTCTCCAGAATAAGAAGAGTCGACTGCAGTATACCAAAAGTCATGTGGACAAACCACAAAAGTTTTGGGATAGTGTTCTGTGGACTGATGAAACAAAATTAGAACTGTTTGGGCTCATGGATCAACGCTATGTTTGGAGGAGGAAGAACAAGGCCTATGAAGAAAAGAACACCTTGCCTACTGTAGGCTTGGCGGGGGGTCACTCATGCTTTGGGTCTGTTTTGCTTCTACAGGTACAGGGAAGCTTCAGCGTGTGCAATGTACCATGAATTCTCTTCAGTACCAGGAGATATTGGATAAAAATGTGATGCAGTCCGTCACAAACCTGAGGCTTGGGAGACGTTGGACCTTTCAACAGGACAATGATCCCAAGCATACCTCCAAGTCCACTAGAGCATGGTTGCAGATTAAAGGCTGGAACATTTTGAAGTGGCCATCGCAGTCACCAGACTTTAATCCGATTGAGAACCTCTGGTGGGACTTAAAGAAAGCAGTTGCAGCGCGCAACCCTAAGGCCCCTTTTACACGGGCGAGTTTTCCGCGAGGGTGCAATGCGTGAGGAGGACACATTGCACCCGCACTGAATCCGGACCCATTCATTTCTATGGGGCTGTGCACATGAGCGGTGATTTTCAAGCATCACTTCTGCGTTGCGTGAAAATCGCAGCATGCTCTATATTGTGCGTTTTTCACGCAACGCAGGCCCCATAGAAGTGAATGGGGCTGCGGGAAAATCGCAAGCATCCACAAGCAAGTGCGGATGCGTTGCGATTTTCCCACATGGTTGCTTAGCAACGGGACCCGATCTCTGGTCCAATCACATGGTCCATCTTACCATGGTGATGGACCATGTGATTGGACTATGTGATGTGAAGTCATCACAGGTCCTTTAGTTCTTAGCTGATGCAGGGAAAGAGAGGACAGATCGCAACTACGCGATCAAGTGGCTAAGGTAAGTTAACTTTTATTATTTTTAACCCCTTCCACTTCATTTTACTAAGCAGTCTTTATTAAGAATGCTATTATTTCCCCTTATAACCATGTTATAAGGGAAAATAATCAATTCTCCAGAAGACCCGAAACCAGACTTCAGTGATGAAGTCCGGCTTCGGGTTGGGTACCAAACATGGCGATTTTTTTCACGCGTGTGCAAAACGTATTACAAACGTTTGCACCCGCGCGGGAAAATTGCGCATATTCCCACAACGCACCCGCCTCTTATCCGGGCGTCAAACATGACGCCCGTGTGAAAGAGGCCTAAGAATGTGACTGAACTGGAGGCTTTTGCCCATAAAGAATGGGCGAAGATACCCGTAGATCGCTGCAAGACACTTGTGTCAAGCTATGCTTCACGTTCAAAAGCTGTTATAACTGGAAAAGGATGTTGTACTAAGTACTAAGATTGAATGTCACTTGGGGGTTGAATAAAACTGATAATGATGTTAGCACAGAAAAGACATTTGTGGTTATTTCATTATAAATGTTATGTTATATTTGTCTGACTTACAAGTGCCTCTTTGATTTAATTGTAAAGAAGATGACTGAAATGATCAAAATCAATGTCAAACTGGCCAAAACACTCAATTTCAGTGGGGGTTGAATAATTTTGAACACAACTGTATATTAGAAAATTGTTCAACATTCTATTCTCTACATAAATAAATGTAGAATGCCTCTTTAGGGATCACAGATCCCTGCTTTTTAATGCTTTCAACTTTTTGTAGCTGCAGTGAATAAAATAGCACATTATAGCATATAGCAAATCACACTATTGAAACTAAAAGGAAGTCATAAGTTCTATAAAAAAAAAAAAAAAAACAACACAAAGCTACTCACCCCTCCAATCCCACCCTGATTCAGTACAACAGAGATCTCCCTAAGTTTTTGTATATATGTGGTTGGCACATGACCACTGCAGCCAATCATTGGCCTTATCAAGTCATATGTTGTTCTCAGTGATGTGTGCCATGATGCTAATAGTGCAGCATGTGACTGTGCAGGAGGGGTCATCAGAACATCAGTGTTGTATCATTGGGGGATTGAAGAGGTCAGTAGTTTGTTTTTGCTTTTTTTAAAATACAGAGATTGTTTTCTCTTTTTAAAGGTGAAGCATGTCAAATCAATGTCACAAAGATCGTGATCGCCGGACAGTGTGCTGTCTTCCCGGCGCTAGAGTTGACACATCGCGGATCGGGTTGACAGATTACTGGGAGGTGCTGGAGAAGACCCAGCGGTCATGGTCCATATCGGAACCAATGACAAAGTTAGAGGAAGGTGGAGAGTCCTTAAAAATGATTTCAGGGATTTAGGTCAAAAGCTTAGGGCAAGGACCTCAAAAGTAGTATTTTCTGAAATACTGCCTGTACCATAAACCACACAAGAAAGGCAGCGGGAGATTAGGGAGGTTAACAAGTGGCTCAAGAACTGGTGTAGGAAAGAGGGGTTCAGGTTCCTGGAGAACTGGGCCGACTTCTCTGTTGGCTACAGGCTCTATCGTAGGGACGGGCTGCACCTCAATGGGGAAGGGGCAGCTGTGTTGGGGAGAAAGATGGCTAGAAGGTTGGAGTAGTGTTTAAACTAGGGACTGGGGAAGGGTAATTACATTATAGGAGGGCAAGATAGTGCAGATAGAGACCAGGGGAGAGGTAGTGTGACTGGGGGAGGAATTGGAGTGGGGACTAGAACAGCTCAGAATAAAAGATGTAGGGTAAAAAATACACATAAACCTCTCAAATGTATGTATACTAATGCCAGAAGCCTGACTAACAAGACTGGCGAACTGGAATTAGTGATGTGTGAGGAGGACTATGACATAGTGGGAATAACTGAGACATGGCTGGATGATAGCTATGACTGGGCAGTTAATATAAAAGGTTACAATCTGATTAGAAAGGATCGTCAAAACCGGAGAGGTGGAGGGGTCTGCCTCTATGTGAAATCCTGTCAAAATCCCGTAATTCGAGAATACATCTGTGAGGGACATGAACATGTGAAGTGACCTTGGGTAGAAATACATAGAGAAAAAAACAATAATAAATTACTAATAGGAGTGTATTATAAACCACCTAATATACCAGAGTCCACAGAAAATCTATTACTAAACGAGATAGATGAGGCGGCAAATCATAATGAAGTCGTTCTTATGGGGGACTTTAACTACCCAGATATAGACTGGGAAACTGAAAGCTGTACATCCCAAAAAGGAAACAGGTTCTTGGCAATAGCCAAAGACAATTACCTTTCCCAACTGGTTCAGGGCCCCACTAGAGGGACGGCCATACTGGACTTAGTATTAACCAATAGACCTGATAGAACAACAGATGTGCAGGTTGGGGGACACCTAGGAAATAGTGACCATAAAGTAATAACCTTCCAATTATCCTTAAAACAAGAGTTTCTAAAGGGGGGAACAAAAGTACCAAACTTCAAAAAAGCTAAATTTAGCCAACTAAGCGAGGCCATAGGCCTAACTAACTGGGACAAAGTCCTCAAAAATTAAAATACAACCACAAAATGGGAAATTTTTAAAAGCATTGTAACATCTAATCACCCGTACATACCTTATAGGAATAAAAGGCTAAGAAACAATAAGAAACCAATGTGGATAAATGGAACAGTAAAGATAGCAATAAATGACAAAAATAAAGCATATAAATCACTGAAACAGGAGGGGAGCATAAAGCACTAATAAACTATAAGGAAAAAAATAGAATATGTAAAAATATTGCCAAACTAGAGACCGAGAGATTAACTGCCAAAGAGAGTAAAACGAACCCTAAAATGTTCTTCAATTATATAAATAGTAAAAAATATAAATCTGAAGGAGTCGGCCCTCTACATAGCAATGAGGGGGGTGTTGCAGAGAGCGACGAGGATAAAGCAAAACTATTAAATATTTTTTTCTCCATTATACTCACTGAGGAAAATAAACTGTCAGATGAAATGCAGAATGTAAATATAAATTCCCCATTAAAAGTGCCCAGTCTGACCCAGGAAGAAGTACAACAGTGACTTAAAAAGATAAAAATAGACAAATCGCCAGGACCGGATGGCATACACCCCCGTATCCTAAGGGAATTAAGTGATGTCATAGCCAGACCATTATTTCTGATATTTATGGACTCTATACTGACAGGTAATGTTCCACAGGATTGGTGCCAATATTCAAAAAGGGTCCAAAAACAGAGCCTTGAAATTATAGGCCGGTAAGTTTAACATCTATTGTTGGTAAACTGTTTGAAGGTTTTCTAAGAGATGCTATTTTTGAGTATCTCAATGAAAATAAGCAAATAATGCCATATCAGCATGGCTTCATGAGGGATCGGTCATGCCAAACAAATTTAATCAGCTTCTATGAGGAGGTAAGTTCTAGACTTGACAGCGGCGAATCAATGGATGTCGTATATCTGGACTTCTCCAAAGCATTTGACACTGTACCTCATAAAAGATTAGTATTTAAAATGAGGATGCTCGGGGAAAATGTCTGTATGTGGGTAAGTAACTGGCTGAGTAATAGAAAACAGAGGGTGGTTATTAACGGTACACACTCAGATTGGGTCACTGTCACTAGTGGCGTACCTCAGGGGTCAGTATTGGGCCCTATTCTCTTCAATATATTTATTAATAATCTTGTAGAAGGCCTGCACAGTAAAATATCAATTTTTGCAGATGACACTAAACTGTGTAAAGTAATTAACACTGAGGACAGTTTTCTGCTACAGAGGGATCTGGATAGATTGGAGGCTTGGGCAGAGAAATGGCAGATGAGTTTATCACTGACAAATGTAAAGTTATGCACATGGGAAGGAATAATGCAAGTCACCCGTACATATTAAATGGTAAAACACTCGGTAACATCGACATGGAAAAGGATCTAGGAATGTTGATAAACAGCAAATTAAGCTGCAAAAACCAGTGTCAGGCAGCTGCCGCCAAGGCAAATAAGATAATTGGTTGCATCAAAAGGGGCATAGATGCCCGCGATGAGAACATAGTTCTACCACTTTACAAATCACTAGTCAGACCCCACATGGAGTACTGTGTACAGTTCTGGGCTCCTGTGAACAAGGCAGACATAGCAGAGCTGGAGAGGGTTCAGAGGAGGGCAACTAAAGTAATAACTGTAATGGGGCAACTACAGTACCCTGAAAGGTTATCAAAATTAGGGTTATTCACTTTAGAAAAAAGACGACTGAGGGGAGATCTAATAACTATGTATAAATATATCAGGGGTCAGTACAGAGATCTCTCCCATCATCTATTTATCCCCAGAACTGTGACGAGGGGACATCCTCTGCGTCTGGAGGAAAGAAGGTTTGTATACAAACATAGAAAAGGATTCTTCACTGTAAGAGCAAGGAGACTATGGAACTCTCTGCCTGAGGAGGTGGTGATGGTGAGTACAATTAAGGAATTCAAGAGGGGACTGGATGTATTTCTGGAGTGTAATAATATTACAGGCTTTAGCTACTAGAGGGGGGTCGTTGATCCAAGGAGTTATTCTGATTGCCTGATTGGAGTCGGGAAGGAATTTTTTTCCCCTTAAGTGGGGAAAATTGGCTTCTGCCTCACAGGGGTTTTTTGCCTTCCTCTGGATCAACTTGTAGGAAACAGGCCGAACTGGATGGACAAATGTCTTTTTTCGGTCTTATATACTATGTTACTATGTTAATGTGGCATTTGCTTTTATTGTTTGAAATTTATTTATTTTTATTTGTTTTTAGAAAACTACCTTATTTTCAGACTATAAGACACATCTAGGATTTGGAGGAGGAAAATAAGAAAAATATTTTCATCAGACCTCAAATCGGTGCAGGCCGCCAAATTAAACCCCCATTCTTCATCGGACCTCAAATCAGACTCCATCAGCCTTAGATCTGACCCCAACCTCAATCAGCCTTACATCAGCCCCCCATCAGCCTCAGAACAGACCCCATCAGCCTCAGATCAAAACCCCCCATCAGCCTCAGATCAGACCCCCTTCAGCCTTAGAACAGACCCCATCAGCCTCATATCCAACCCCATCAGCCTCAGAACAGACACATTTAGCCTCAGAACAGACCCGCATCAGACCTCAGATCAGATATTTAAAAAAAATAACCTACCTCACTTGATACATTATGACTCTGCCACACTGCAGATTGACGCACGGCTCCCTGGTCTTCTTCTGTCCTGCTCTGCACTGTGACCTACTGTCACACAGCGTCAAGTCATAGTGTGTGCTTACATACACTACATCCTGATGCTGTATGCCATCAAGGCACAATGCATTGTGGGTGAGTATTGCACAGTGCTTCCCTTATCGATCCCTGCACCTCCCGTATGCTGATGACTGCTTCCATAATTCCTAGGTGCACTACCACTTTTTCATCTTTTTTTTTTTTTTTTGGGGGGAGCGAGTGTGCATCTCATAGTCCAAAAAATACAGTACACAAAAGACTGGAGTGACACCTAGACTTTTTGTAGAACTGTTAAGTCTAGTGACACCTAGACTTTTTGTAGAACTGTTAAAGGGGATGTCCTTTGAAAAGAATTCTACATTTTTCAAAACAGCATCTGGATCTGAATACTTTTATAATGGCATGTAATTTCGTATAGCTGTTTCCTATATTACACCCTACAGTCATGTGATTGCCTGGTATCCTGAGAATAGAAGAGCTGCAGGGTCTTAGCAGACCCTGATTAGCTATGCTTGTGTACAGTGCCCTAACAGGAAGCTGTTTTTCCCCTGCAACTGAGGCTCCTTTGGACGCCCCGATTACAACAGGAATAGTGCAGTGCAAAATAATAATAACTTTTTAGAAAGTGTTGCTGTCCCCCAGAGATCCTTTGATGACCTCTAGAGAGACATAATACCAACAATAAATTAAAAAATACGTAAACTATATAATAAAATACAAATAAAAAAAATAACACCCAGGCCAACTGAAATTGTCGCGATGTATTTTGGTGTCAGTTTACATACTGTTTTTAAAGAAGAAGAAAAAAATTGTGCCATTTTCTCCAAATCATCCTAAAAAAGAAATTAATCAAAAACTAAACATCACATAAAAAACTGCAAAAATTACACACATTCTTGTGTTCGCATTAATATGTCTGTTACGTGGCCCGGCAAAAAAGAACATGTCCAATAGGAAGTTCTATCAGAGAGCAAGATGTTCTGCAAAATGCGAAGCGCACACAGCTGGTATCCGTGTTTTGCGAATCAGCGATTTGAGGACCCCAAACATGGCTATAGCCGTGTGTATGAGCCGTTACATATAGCATAGCAACATGCTGAAACAGCTGGAAAAGTGTTGCACTGGATTTGCATGCAGGAATCTTAGCTCCTACATAGTGTGAAATAAGTGACAATAATAATCCGAGAAGAGTCATTTGTTCAGTGATGATAGCACATTGTCAGCTAACATATCCAGAATGTTACACACCTATCACTTCATACCGTACTGAAGATCTGCTTCCAGAGGAGATTACACAGGGCAAACAACACTTTGATTCAAGCAATTGGGTTTTAATCTCCCAGTGTAACAATTATTAAAACAAACATCTCTCCATTTTAGGACAAGGTTCCTTTAGCAAATGTCAACACATTTACATGTCATATACACAGCACATAAAGTCCGTGCCAAAAGCTAATAATCCCGAGAGAACCAACTCATTATGCTCTGCCTACAAGAGAGAGAACAGAAGTGCATTTCACACAACCAAATGGAGGGCTGAATAGAATTTTAATCCAGGATTGTCACTATCTGTGTAGTGTTACTTTTCCTAAATGTTGGAAGATTACATTCCAATATTCAAATAGAGCTAAAGTTATTAGATTTCAGTAGAGGTTTCCAATCTTTACTTTCCTAGCTATTGCAAAACCAAACTGGGAGTTGTAGTTTTAAAACAACTGGAACTTAAAGGAAATGTGTCTTCAGAAAATGACCTATTGTTTAAATCCCAGTTTTATGCTTAACACATTTCAAAGAATTTTTGATTATGTAATTTTTAATTGTCCATGTTAATATCTAGATTTAGACAAAAACCATAAAATCCTGCAGTTTTCGCACTGGCTACTAAGCCTAATAATGGGCGCCACTTCTGGGTATGTATAGATCACTTTTCTGCAGTTAACTGCTTATCTGTCATTCTAATTCTAATCCTTCCTGTAATGATATCACCTCTGTGTATAGATAAGACAGGATCCATCATTAACAATAGGTAATAGTGTCAAAGCTTATCTATTTTTTCTTGGTACAAAGACTTCTGCCATAAAGCAATTTTCTTAATGCTTTCTAAATGCTGTTAATAACAACTCAGGCAAGATGGCCGCCCCTATAAATATGTTTAGAAAATAAAATGAAAAAATCTACAAGCAGAAAATAAAAACAGATTAGAAGAAAGGAGATTCAGAGAACCGCTTAGCGCATCAGTTTTCGTCCACCCAATCCTCTGCAAATTTGCTGGGTAACGGCCGGATCACCACCAGCCCCCACTATACTTAATGGGGCTGAACGGCAGCGTGATAGCTTTTTTATTTTTAATAAATTTTTAAAGAATTTTGATGCAGTTATTTTTTATTTTTCATGTCAGTATCTATATTTAAATGCAGTTATTTGCTTATCTGTCATTCTAATCCTGCCTGTAATGATATCACCTCTGTGTACAGATAAGACAGGATCCACCATTGACAATAGGTGATTGTCACAGCTTATCTGTTCTTTCCTTGTACAATGACCTCTGCACAGATCACAGAGCTGCCTAGAAAACTCTCCCATAGAAGTCAATGAGGTCCCCTCCAGAACATTGTGTCTATGGACCGTGGGGCAGCCGTAATTTTCTCTGGTGGGTCCCAAGAACTCCAGTACTACAAATAAGGGTGTATTTTCTCAAACTCAGGGCCCTCTATTTTTTGGATGGAGTGTGGTGGTACAAATCAACACCGGCATGGGGGCCCTTATTAGTAACCCTCCTATTATTTCTATGCAAATTCTTATAAAAAAAAAAAAATTACTTTAAAAAATTGTTGCAAATGTAGATCCACAGTATATAAGAAAATAAACTATACAATCATATGTGTCGCCAATCGTAATGGGACGTTAAACAGAGCTTACCTAAGCTGGAAGTGAACCATGTCATACTTAAGTACATACCTGTCTATGTAATGATGAAATATAATGATTATGGTAAAGACAACAGACCTCGGAGTGAACCGTGAGCCGTCTAAATATAGCATTTCAAGAGTTAATAATTCCTTATCACTGTTTATACTTCCTGTCTAATCAAATGAGCCTCTTTAAGAGACTTTAATCCCTCCTAAAGTTTTACTATAAACGGATTTCAAGTGGAAAATATACAGATGAAGTCAAGTATATTTCTAGTGGGGACTCTGTAATTCCATGTAACATTTTGACAGGTTTGCAGTCAAATTGTATCTTTACGCATGAGCTTTAATATTTTACATTTCAAGGAGTAAAAATAGGTTTATGGTCCATGATGTTCTGAATGAGAGTGATGGTAATATGGCCTTCAATTCAATCTGACACAGGAAATGCATGTAATGTGTATGGACACTAGAGATGAGCGAATTTCTTGAAAATTCAATTCAGCTGATTCACCCAATTTCACACAAAAATTTGCTTTGTGGCAAACTACTTCGTCACAAAGCGCATTTTTTTGTAAGTAGCAAGTGCAATGACAGGAAGCTGCGATAGCGCCGCCCCCATCATTGTACCCCTCAGATGCCGCGTTCATACATGATCAAAAATCACTGAAATAAACGTGGCCTAAATGGGTGGAACTGCTCAAAACCCCAAACACTGTTGCGTGTTTCTAACTGGGGGAGCAGCTCTTCCGCATGTGGTTCGCAGTGAGCGGCCATCCCCAGCAAAAATGGCATACAATGGAGGATGCCGGCGCGAATCACATGCACCACACAAACATACTACACAAGGTGAGTGGGATTGGGGCTTTGAGCTGGATCTCAGCACCGTTCAGACCCTGTTCACACACCATAGGTAATCTAGTGGTAGGACCCCATGCCATGCTGAAAGACCTTGACGTGGTGCATGAAGGGGCTTTGATATGTTCTTCACTGGGGGATTTTGTCAAAAGTATCAGATTTTAACATCAGCTTGAGGGACTAGCCAGTGTTGTCAGGTGCTTATTATTGTGGGGCACTTTTTTTCAGTGAGTTATGTTCATACATGATCGCGGCAAACAGTGTACAAACAGTGTGAAATTAACATTTAAAAAAACATTATATCAAACTTGCCGCATCCATTTGATGTAATCTCGCGCCGCATGGGATTTCAGCCGAGATCTTAAAGCAAGATGGAGGCTGGCGGCCCTTCGCACACAAATGGAGACGGTAAGTTTGAATTTCAGGATAAATCGACTCGCTGACACGAAGCACAAGGAAATTCAGCTCTAGGCGCTCATCTCTAATGGCCACCTTAACAAGCAAGTTACAATTGGATAGGACTAGAAATTATTTAGGACTTGCTAAGTTCACACTTCAGTTATTTGGTCAGTTATTTTAATCCGTTATTCTGCGCCAAAACCAGTAGTGAAACCTATACAGAGATGATGTATAATGGAAAGATCTGCACCTGTTCTGTGCTTTTGACCCGTACCTGGTTTTGGCTGACAATCACTGATGGAAATAGCTGACAAAATAACTGTAGTGAGAACTTGGCCTAAGCAGGTAACTGAAGTAAAGTGATCTGTACAGACCAAGAAGTGGCGTCTATTATTAGGCTTAGTGGCCGCAGTGAAAACTACAGGATGCTAAGGTTTTTGTTTAAATATAGATAGTGACATGAAAATGAAAAATAACGTTATAAAAAATACTTTAAAAAAAATGTTAAACATAAAAATGGGATTTAAACAATAGGTCAGTTTCTGATGACACATTGCCTTTAACAGATTCCCAGCTCCCGGGGCCTTTCATCTCCTGGACAAATTAGTTGTGGAGTTCACAAGCCTCTCAGACATAGAATCTCCACAGTCTCAATTTTACACGCACCTCCTTTGAACACTGGTATGCTCCACAATCTCTCTTTTCTCATCTTCTCCACTTAAACTGGTTTTGAAGCTTTTTCTCAACATTTTTTGCTCGTCTCTGGTTCTTCTTCAGGGCTGTTCTCTGCTTCTAGCAACAATTACTATGGTCTGTTAACCCTTTGTGCTGTGCACATACAGAAAATACATAAAATCAATTTTCCCACTTATGCAGTGGACCATTGCTGTAGCTGTGGGACACTGCTTGAACACAAAAATATCACTTCCATCATTAAGTTAGTCAATTAATTGTGTTTCTCTCTACCCTCAGCCGTCACATCAGAGAACGTAGAATAAGATTCATATATCAAGGGGAGAAAAACAGAATAAGATTCATTAATTTACCTGCTTATTAGTGAAGCTACAACTTTTAGTAACCATATTCATGGTTTAATAGTCCTGCAGAGGACATTTAATTACAGCGTGCACCTAGGAAACAGAGTCAATTGCATTATTAATTGGGCTGTCTGGCCTAGGAGACAACAACAGCAATTCTCCTAACGTGTGCCCCATAGAAGAAAAAAAAGCCGTTCATCTGGCCGTCATCTGCAGCAGTGGCGTGTCATTCACTCAGATGTGACCGCTGAGGCTTGTGATTGGCTGCAGCAGTCACAGGACCAAGCCACTTTCTGGTCTTGCAAGGACTTGAAGTGCACCTAAACAGGATAGCAGGGCAGTGGGACCACAGTCAGGTAAGTGGCATTATTTGGGGGGCACACATTATGAGCATTGGAATTTTTGGCACTTAGGCTGGACAACCACTTTAAAGAAAGGGTACATTCATGCTGCTGTATTTAGGTTCTGTGCTAGATATTAGGAAAATACCCCATCGGAGGTAAAATGGAGGGTTTGGCATAAAATACACAGATTTACAAGGACTGTAAGTATGGATGTGGGAATTTGCCATTTGTAATGAGTAAGGCTGACTTCTATACAAGGAAACCCTGGACAGTGCCTAGAATAGGC
Source organism: Bufotes viridis (assembly GCA_033119425.1). Lineage (NCBI taxonomy): Eukaryota > Metazoa > Chordata > Amphibia > Anura > Bufonidae > Bufotes > Bufotes viridis. The sequence goes on along the minus strand of CM065592.1, from coordinate 60,719,979 downwards.
TTGGGGGGATCATGGTGTAGATAGGGGCCCACTGTAACTAGTCACTCAGGAACCCACTTTCTGGTCTTGCAAGGACTTGAAGTGCACCTAAACAGGATAGCAGGGCAGTGGGACCACAGTCAGGTAAGTGGCATTATTTGGGGGGCACACATTATGAGCATTGGAATTTTTGGCACTTAGGCTGGACAACCACTTTAAAGAAAGGGTACATTCATGCTGCTGTATTTAGGTTCTGTGCTAGATATTAGGAAAATACCCCATCGGAGGTAAAATGGAGGGTTTGGCATAAAATACACAGATTTACAAGGACTGTAAGTATGGATGTGGGAATTTGCCATTTGTAATGAGTAAGGCTGACTTCTATACAAGGAAACCCTGGACAGTGCCTAGAATAGGCTTGGGGGGATCATGGTGTAGATAGGGGCCCACTGTAACTAGTCACTCAGGAACCCACATTTACAGTTGCCTCTGAACTTTATTCATATTGACATTCATAGAAGATCTTACAAATAATGTTGTTGATCTGTCATTCCCCTTGCATATGTCTGACTAAACTGACTATTTAGTGTGACATTATTGTCAGTGTGACAGTAATACACTGATAATATTGACATGGTGTGAAGAAACAAGCCCCGTTGATAAGAAAAATTGTAATATCCAGTTGTCAATTTATATATACATTTCAAGGAGGAATAAAAGAGAGATGGTACTAAAACAGACATGTCAGGAGAGGCTTCCATCACCTTTCATCTTCCATCACCACTCTGGTTAGTAGATATAAAGCTTAAACCATAGTCATTCACCAGAGCCTGCTTCAAGACCAGTTGGACTTGGCTACTAGGGACCCAAGTTACATCTGTGAAGTAAGATAACAAAAAAGTGCAATTTCATAGGTATCAAACTTTTCAGATGGCAAAGACTAGACAGTAAAAAAAGCCAGAGTCAAAGCAAAAAGAGAAGTAGAAGTCAAAATAACAAACAAGGGGTTGATCCAGAAACAAGACAAGATTCAAAGACAATAAAAACAATGGAATCCTAATTAGTAGACAAGAAGGGAAATCCTGAAACAAGCCAAGCAGCAATGTTCTTCTATGCACAAAGCGTAAAGAAAAGCTAGGAATCCAAGAATCACTGGCACTGACAAGAAGTAAGTGTCTGACTTAAATCCCCCTAGCTTGGGGATTTGATGTTGAGCCGGTGACCTGATTGGTCTAGCATTGAGACTCCCTGATAGGCTGACCAGCTGGAGTTTGGTTGGTCAACAATGCAACCCTCCTGGAATGTGGCTAGGTAAGTTCTCGACAGGTGACAAGTTAACTTTTAATAAAATGCACCAAAACATAAAAGCAAGTATGGAACCATCCTGCTATACTCTATTTTAAAGAGGTATTGCCATCTCAGACATTTATTGTAGATCACAAGGGATGTCATAAATGCCTAATAGATGCAGGTCCTACTTCCTGTCTCTACCATTGGCCCACCTCCACCTTTCCTGCCTGCACTTGGCAGTTGGGACTACTCAAGCAGTCTGTGCTAACACGGATACAAGTAAATAGGAGTTACTGAAACAGTCTGGCACAGCTGTAACTTTTGAGAGGAGGAAACAAGATAGCTCCAAATTAATTGTATGGCAGTTATAAGCATAGAACAACCCAAACCCATTTCTGTAGTTCTGTAGTCTTTTCCACCTGTGGCAGCTGCATCCAAATGGGATGGTGTTGGAGGGGCCCTTCCTAAAGAAGTTTGCGGGTTCCAGAAACAGGTCTCACATCTATTAAACATTTATGACATATCCTGTGGTTATGACATAAATGATGGGAATACTCCTTTAAATCATTCAATAATTATAATTGGGTATTATTATATTATTTGGAATTATCATCTATCATATCACATTAAATTGCATATTAAGGTTAGAATTACCACGCAAGCCCACTGATTTTTGCCGCTTTTACTTTGCTGTGTGTGTCAGTAAAGCCTACAGTATGTGCCTTTATTGGGAGCTGAAAGCACTCTGCTAATCTCTTCCCAAAGAAACAGCTTTCTGCATAGAAAATGGAACTTATGTGGTCATTAGCAGATGCTACATGAAGCAACCAAAAATATACACATTTAAATTCTTAAGCACAATCTATGAACACTACACAGATGGTTTCCAAGAAACTGTACCTAAATTGATTACGATAAAAATGATCTGCAGCAATTGTTTCTGTCAAAAGGGAGAAGAGAATTTGTCCCAATGTGTCGCTCTGCCCAGTCATGCAGAGAACCCAGCTGCTGGGACAGATGTTGCTCCAAGCACTTTATTTTAGGGTCATTAAAAATGGTTACAGGGGTTAGTCATTCACTGTTTTATAAATTGTGCTTACTAGCTGATCCTAACAGACGTTAAAACAACGTCTTTATTTTTTTGCGGGAGTTTATACGACACGTCTTATGAGGCTGTCTTGGAATAGGAGACTTACTTGATCTGTTATGCTCTATGTGATATTAGTGCTGATATCAATGCAACATCTTGTAAACATATTGTTTTCCATATCTCAACAGAATCTTATCAATGTCAAACACAGTAGAGATATGTGGAGATGCCGACATCTATAGGTTGTGTAATGGGAATCTTAATCAGTGCATGGATGGATGGAAGATGGAAGCAATGATTGGATATAAGGTGTTGTCAGTCTACCGGCCCCTATGATATTACTGGATTGGTACTTCTCTGGGATAGTTTAGGGTTAAATGAACAAGATATTTTCTGTAGGCCTGCATTATAGACAGTTAGCGTGCCAATCTGTAGAAAAAGAAAATGGATTGCACATCTCACAATAATTTTTTAAACATGTACAAGAGGCCCTTGGTATATATTTTGATAAACATGGTAGAAGTTGCTGCTGTGGTACTTTGTCTGTGGGCTGGAAGGGCCAGGTGACATGGCAGCGTATTCTTTCAGCAGGAGTGTTGTTAGGCTGCTGGGTCTTGTGGCCTTGGGTCATTGGCCCAAAAGCAACTTATGCAGGGAGGAATCATGACTTCAGATGGAAAAAATTGACGAATATTCTAAAAAACAAATATATAGCACTATATTTTTTCTTTAAAAAGCTGGTTATCTCCCACTACACATATTAGGATATGTTTAGCAAAAAGCAAATGTACAAAAATACACATCTGTGCTAACCATGGCATACCAGAAACTACTCACAAGACTTGCCTTTTGGAAGTTGCTCTGACCCAGTCATTTAACCATTACAATTTGACCCTTCTCCAAGCCATTCAGATTCCTTCACTTGTGCAGTGGCCGGGTTTGGGGTGGCCCCAACGCTATGCTGAGTCCCCCGGACACCGTCAAGGTCATTACATTGCTCCCCCTTCACCCCTGTTATCTGGTCGGATATACACAGTTTTACACACATAGTAATAACAGACAACTGATTCCTTTATTATAATTTTTCCCCATGTACACAAAACATTTGCTTCCACTAATTTTCATAATGGAAGACCATCAGTGCTTCTATGACCACACATCTATGCCAAAAATACTTCAGCGCCACAGCCGACGTCACACTATGTTTTCTACATGTGACCAGGCACTACTCTTCTCCATATGCAGCCTGGAAGTGCCGATCCGGTAGCCGGAGGCACGTGGCACGTAGGTAGAACACATGCCAGTGCCGCCTCTGTCACGTGACTTCCAGATTACATGCCCCACACCTTACAGGAGCCCATACAGTTTAAAAACGGCGCATACACAGGCAACAGTCCTGTGATCCAGCGCCTCCACCTACAGAAGTCACAATAAGGTAAAGGATTGACTCCCAGCCATCTATGCATCCTCTCTCTTCTTGACTCCCGCTCCATCATACAGCATTTGTTATTAATTAATCATAGATAGGAATTTTGTGCCTCTACGGACTTACCTTGTAGATTCACTCTGCCAGTTGTAACATGCTGCAATTCAGCTCCTGCCTCCAACATGGAGTTTAGCTTAGCTTCTCAGTATATTTCATTTAATTTAATCATGTTCTGCCGCAATATACTTTTTAGTATCAACGTTATATAGCAATCATGGACACTGGGTAAGTTATATACTCTTTTAATCATGTATATCATCTGATTCATTTGTATCAATCTTATTTTTCCTACACATGCACTGTTGTGTTTTGTTCCTTGTTTCCTATATATCCAGTCACTCATGGAATATTTGTTGCTCTGTCATAGATAAATAGACCGCTGAGGAAGGCCTAGACAGGCCGAAACGTCCCGTCACCATATCTAACCAAAGTGACTACCCTAAATTGTGTGGAATGTAACTGGATAATGTATGTGATGTCATACAAGTGACACAATACGAATAAATACTAATTCATTGCAAATACAGGAAGCTGTGTGCCACAATTCTCTATCATTGGATTACGACTCACAAGTCTTTGCTGGCACCAGCAACAACGGAGTGCGGTACTCCACCTTTTGAATACCGTCAAGGTGTCACCACGTGTTGCTGCTCTCTGAAAGGGATGGTAAGGTGGGGTGCATTCCAGTGGGAAATAAGTCCAGACAGTCAGCGTCTGCAGTAAACCAGCATGCTTCTTTATTGGAGGAATTCAAGAGCAAAACAATACAGGCAAGGCATAGGGCTGGCTTATGCAGAAGAAGGGTTTGATTCCGAGGAAAGGCCTAAGCTTGCTGTCCCTATCTCTTCAGAAGGATGGGACCCTGGTCCAAGGCTGGTGATCCAGGGTGTGTGGCAGCGTATCTCCGTCTCAGCGTGTTCTTCTTGTCACTCAGTAGTCTGGCAGAGTCTCCTCTTCCAAACACTGGTCCCTAACTGCAGAACACTATGGGCTCTGACTGCTCTCCTTATATACCATTTACAGCTAGACTGGAATCTTCTAGTGGGAGGGGGGGAGTGGAGAAACTATACACAGACAATTACAAAGTTACGATTCTGGCAGACATACAGTAGATTTAGATTAGAGCTTCAATGATACTCAATGACAATGACACAGCAGTTTTTCAAGACAGAACAAGTTTCCAGACTTAACAACATAGATAAAACTAGACATTCAAAAGGTCAGTCTGGTTTTTGGTGGTAAACAAGTCTGGCTTTTTCCCTCCAAAACATGCTCTTCTTTAAACCCTGGTGTACCTGTGGAAAATTGACAGCTTTTTATTCAAGGTCCCAAAAGTCTCTCATTATATCATTAATCATTTCCACAGAGCCTTGCAAGTATAGTACAAATGAAGTGGATGTATATCACAACATGCATATAAAATGCAGTAACACAGTCATAAACAGTATATGTTAACCCTTTCAAGAGAAATAAAGTAAGAAGTTTTACCTTTGCACAGGGGGAACAGGGGCAAATGTCCAGACTTCACAGTGTCCCTTGCTCCAGGGCACTACACTTGCCCATTTTTTCTGCTTAAAACAGATCAAATTCAATAACTGACTGCTTGCTTGCTGCCTAATATATCCTACCCCTTGACAGGCACCGTTGTCATCAGACGATCAATATTGTTCACTACACCAGTTGTTCTATTGAGATGTTGGCAGGTTGTAAAAGGGTCTATTGTGGCTGTCACACGTGACTTTATTTCAGGACTTCACTGAAATGTAGTGTTTGCTACTGGAGAGTCATCAAGAAGCCACTGACATTACTCCATTCTCAACAATCATGGTGGAGTACTTACCTCTTCCGCTGTGTTGTGGTATGTACATGTCACTTACAGCCATCCCTGCCTCTATCCTCTGGCCTGTTTGTGCTCCCATAGGCCAGCATGTGCAGAGGGTAAATTGTCACCAGCCTATTACAGCTGTTCCCTTGGATATAAAGGGGCATTCTCTGCAATGGGACATTGTCGGAACAATAAGGTTCCTTGCTTGTCTAGTGCATGTGATGGTATTCTGCTATGGTGCTTTCTGACCTCCTGCACCCTGATGTCTGTCCATTAACCGTATAGACCCTGTGCTGACCTATTCCCTGCTTTACCGTGTTGCACAAACTCTATCTTTCTTGACCTCGGTTTGCCCTCTAACTATTCCTCTGCCTATCCACTGATAGACTTGCACCAGTGTTTCCTGACCCACCTAGGTAAGCAGTCAGTGAACAGAGACTACTCCTAAAGCAGGGGTCAGTAACCTCTGGCACCCCAGCAGTTGTGAAGCTACATCTCCCAGCATGCTCACTTGCAAGTCTGTTCTAGGAACTCTTTAATGACAGTGAATGGAATTGTAGTATTACAACGCTAGAGTGCCAGAAGTTGCTGATACCTGTCTTAAAGGTCGTTCCCTACAGCAAATTCCAGATCCCCATATGGCAGTAAAAAGGTGAATGCAATAGGATCACTTAGACAATTCCTTCAGGAGTAGCCCCAAGTCAAATCAGTTTAGTGGCACAGAGAGTCCACATCTGCACTGTTACAGTTTTACTCCGTTGAAAAAAGCCTCCATAACCTTTATAATCAATATTATCCTAGGGGCATCAACATTGTTACCAAAATGCTCTACTCGTATTAAACTTCTACTCACCTTTTCAACTCTTAAACTTGGCAAGACTTGTTAAATTCATTACCTGCCACCACATCAAGCATCTTCATGCAGGCTCAAGGAGCCCTAGTTGATAAACATTGACTTAGGACTAGCCAGAGAAACTCATGTGTGGGCAAAAAATTCTCATTACTCCAGGTCACGGTATATTAATACTGGGTATTTAACTGAGAAAAGAAGAAAAAAGAAAACGTCAAGATTGCCAGAGAAGGTGCAACACAGGGCAGTGGATATTACTTGGTTTTTCCATAGCTAAGGTCTCTGAAAAACTCTGTTTGCTTTAAACCTGGCAACACACTGAAGCAGCAACTGGTTCACCCCAAAGACCCAAAGTGAAAACACAAGAAGGGCAATATTGTCTATGCAGTCCAGTGCAGTAAGAAGTACCAAGATTTGTTCATTGGGGAGAAAACTAAACAGCAGCTACACCAATGTTTGGCTTAGTGTACAAGAGCCAATGCCTAGGGTCAAGCTGTGTGCCTACAAGGACACTTGTTTGATGACAGAAAAATTTGCATCCTAGACACAGAGGAGGACTGGTTCAGAAGAGGTGTGAAAGAAACTATTTATGTTAAATTGGAGAAACCAAGCTTGAATAGAGGGGGAAGGGTGTGACATCTATTGTCTACCACTTACAATGATGTTATAACACCTCTTCTGAGGCAGTTTAATCACAACTAATAGCTTCAGTTATGCAAGCACAATTAACATTTTACCCCAATGACAGAAGCACCAGAAGGCATCGGCACTTGCAGTAACATCACGGCCTTCTCGCAGTTTTGCCCAGGCCATGTAACCTCACGTTCATCAGTTACATGAGGTGCAGATCAGCCCAATTGAAGTGAATGGGCCTAAGCTATGATACCAGGCACAACCGCTATCAAATGGTTCCACAATGTGCTTGGTGAGCAGAAAGAAGTCCTCGGTGCTACTGTGAGTGCCTGTGTCTTCTCAAACAGCTGATCGGCAGGAGTTCCAGGTGTCAGACCTCCACCAATCAGATACTGATGACCTATCCGGAGGATAGGGCATCAGCTAAAAAATCCTGGAAACCCTTTTATTGGGGCAATTAAGGATCCCATCTTCAACTTTAATTGGTGTGCATATATTATTAGATATAACTTTTAATATTATCAGTTCTCTTCTATTATTAAAAACATAGCAGTCACCCTCTTTCTCAGTGACAATATTTTTTCTCTAGCAGACAGATATATTTTCCAGGTGGGCGGACGACTAGTGTTTTATCAGCAGCAATGTAAAATATATATTTCAGCTAATTGTGGTGTGACCTTCAAGCCTTCATTTGCAGACTGTATGCGCAGTACTAAATGAGCATTACTTTTTGTTGTAGGCACCAAGTAATAATGACTATGTCTCATGCAGATGAGGTTAATGTATTAATAGGTGTGGTCAGAAGTCATCACGGCAAGTGTGCAAACACCTGGCCCTGTGTAGGCGGCATTCATTTCTCCTCATCTTAGATTGCCATGTTCATCAACTTTGATGCAAACCACATCCTTTCACTTACGGCACCTTCAACCTTCAACCTTTATTAAATCTGCAGAAACATCTGAAGATCAATGAACACTTCATGTAAAATTTCTTGTTGTTTGGAAAATATGATGTCAAATGTAGAAAATTGAAAACAAAGGCACCTTCAGCGATCAAAGGTTCTAGAAAGGTATGGTAAAGGAAAAATGTATTCTATTTATAACGTTGAGTAATTTTCTCTGGCTTTCAATAAGTATTCAATAAAAAATATGCTATTGCGTACAGTGAATGCTTTTGCAGGCTTATAAAATTGGAATGGTCACATCTGTAATGTTTATAGTACAGGATATATATCAAAACAGCGCCACCTAATGAAGGATAATGGAGAAATTGTAAAACTCACAACATAGTTTATTTAAATAAGAGGGGGCAATGAAATGGTGGAAAGTTTGCAGTAATGATTGGGTCCTGGTGCTTGTGGGGGTCCATTGATTTGGAGTTAGAAGAGCCTTGGTGCAGATTTTGTCTTGAGGTACAGAAACCTTGTTTCAACTCTCTAACCATAATGGTCTGGTGCCATAGAAATGAACAGCTGATCTTCTATACTATCATAGATTGTGCTCGTCCAATGGAAGAAACAGATAGTAGCCATCAACAGATTAATACATTGGGAACGGTTGTCTCCCAATCCCAATCTTCACTCCATTCCTTTTGTAGAGGTCAACTCAAGACAGATATAAAAAAATAACTGTACGTACAAGTTCATAGTACTGTCTACAGGTTGCATTTATTACTCATCTTACAGATCATTGAACTGGTAAATATATCCAGTGGCAGTCTTGATCACCACACAAAGGGGCCCTTCAGACTCCTTGATAGGCGAGTCAGACAGAGCCACATCTTTCCACTAGACACGGGAGACTACAATCCCCGCTGTTCACTATCATAGGCCTCAGGCAGTCAATGCGACCTCCTGTGCCGGTGCTTAGGTGGCAGAATGACGTAGTCCACAGGCTGGCGTGCCTGTGTCAACACACAAATGGGTGTCATGATGTCATTATGGATATACAGGCAATGCATTGCAGATGGCAACATGGAGGCGGAGTGAGATGAGTACTTTTTATTTTTTGTTGTTGCACTTCTGGGCACAGTACAGAGGGGACGGCATTATGAATAACGAGGGCACTGCTGGGGGACAATATAAATAAAGAGCTGGTGGACATTACAAAAACAGGGGGCACAACTGGGCGCGTTATAAAAAAAAGAGAGCACTGCTGGGGAGGACATTATATATAAAGAGAGCACTGCTGGGGAGGACATTATATATAAAGAGGGCACTGCTGGGTTGCATTATAAAAAAGAGGGTCTTACATGGGAACATCATAAAAATACCAGGGGCACAACTGGTGGGCATTATAAAAAGAGGGCACTGCTGGGGGAGACATTATAAATAAAGAAGGTCCCACTGGGGGCCATGATAAAATTACAGGGGGCACTACTATCCAAGAATTTTGTTTCTTCAGCCAATGGTACCAAACATAAAATGAAACAGCATATCAACTGTAATACTAATAATGTAATATACCTTATTACGGGTAAAGCTTGAAGCCTACAGTATGTGGGCTGTGCGGCAAACACTTATCGGATCCTACCAATCTGAAAAATAAGAACAAAAAAACATGAAAACATATATCTGCTGTTTCTCATCATATTCTCCATGTGCACGAAGTTCACACCTGGAGGTGCAAGGCATTGAAAAAGTGACTCTGCTACTCAGAAGTGGAGATGCACACTGAAGACTATTAAATGCTGAAGCTAGATGGATATTCAAATTGGATACTTGTGTACCTAATGGACTAAGCCGCAAGCAAGATTTTATATTACATTATTGATTTTTACCTTTTTTGCCCTCTGTTTATTTGATTTCTATATTAGTTTTTCCTATGTATATTGCTGTGGCTGTCATATTTGAAGTCAGTGGGGTCATTCACTGTGAGCTGCTGCCACACATGTATTACATTTTTCATCTAATGAATTCAGCTCCAGCGCAGCCTTAGATATAAGCCCTAGCAGTATTCACTGCATCTTTCTGTGCACTATGTGTTTGGCATACCTGGATTTTATGACTATTCTTCAATAAAGGATTCCGCCTTTTTTTATCCGGAAGCTGGAATTAAATTTTTTCGTCAGTTTGCACTACTGGGGATTGTTATAATAATACAGGGATCACTGCTGGGGACATAATACTGGGAGCAGAAGAGAGGGAAGAGCATTACAAATATAGGGAGCACTACTTGGGCACATTGTAATAATAAAGGGGGCATAAAGAGGGTGCATTATAAATACAAGGGGCACTGCTGTGGACATATATATAGGTGAAACTCAAAAAAATTTGAATATCGTGCAAAGTTAATTTATTTGAGTAACGCAACTTAAAAGATGAAACTAATATATGAGATAGACTCATTACATGCAAAGCGAGATATTTCAAGCCTTTATTTGTTATAATTTGGATGATTATAACTTACAGCTTATGAAACCCCAAAGTCACAATTTTGAGGTACCCTTTGCTCACGGGGTATGCATTAATTAGCTGACTAGAGTGTGAGCCTAGAATATTGAACCTTTTCCCAAAATTCTAAGTTTAAGTGGCCTTAATACAATTCCTTTTAATTTGAAATACTGAAATAAATAGACTTTTGCACCATATTCTAATTTTTCGAGTTTCACCTGTAAGTATAACAAGTATAAAAACTGGGGGATTAAATATAAGTGGTACTACTGGGGACCTTAAGAAGATTGGGGAGCATTAACCATGAAAGGGTCACTAATGGGGTATTATAAATACCGGGGGCACTACAGAAGGGGGCATTATAACTGTATTATTACTACTGGGGTACTGTGGGGGCATTATTATTGGGCATTGCTACTAATGAAGCGCTCTTGAAGAGCATTGTCACTAGTGAGAGTACTCTGGGATAGAATTATTACTAATGGTGGGACTTTTGGGAGCACTTTGGGGACTGTCTGCATGGCACTGTTTTTTCTTCAGTATAGTATTTGGTGGCATTGGGGAGCAAAGCGGGCACAGTATTGGGTATAGCAACAGAATAACACGTTTAGAAAACCAAGAGGGGGAGGATGATGGAAAAGTGAGGAATCTAAGATATCTGTGGTATGATAGGTAGAACATGATAGATTTACCCAGAGGAGCAGTCTCTTGTACTCTAAGTGTGAAGACAGCTATGAAGAGAGTTGCAGTGGGGGTAGTAAATTACATATAGCAGAATTAACCATGAAGATGCATCTGAACACTGTGATTTCTGCATCAGCCAGTTACAGTATGCCTCTGACCTCTTCTCCTCGGTGTACCTTGGTCAGGAAAACAGCTAAGGTACAGCAACCATTTTTTACAGCTAGGGGGCAAAACAGTCTTCTATTTTTTCTACAATGTTTTCTACACTAATGTCTTCTCCCACTGCCATAGTCAAGTTGTTGGTACTGATGTCATGGTCTTACCTGGTTGGTAGTTACCACACAGAGTTACATAGATTGAAAAACAGGTTGTATTTTTGCAAGTGTTGAAAAAGTCTGATTCTTGTGAAGGTGCCATATACAGTATCTCTATTTCCATGATAGGAAGAAAAAAGATGAAAAGTAATTGTTATTATTGTAAAATGAATGTTACTTAAAATAACACTAAATATTTGATACCCTATCATCTTGTACAATACAGTGAACCTGCTATTTATGGCTATCTGTTCTGCATTTAGACCATTGTAAAAGGTAAAATAAACAGAAGAGATGAGCAAATTGATTCTAAACACAACAAAATCATTCCTAAATAAAATTCAAGTGGCATCCGAATCTGAATTTTGGGTGATTGGATTCAAGCAAAATTTTGGTTGTAGAGAGTGATAGAGAAAAATAAATTGCTTAAAAAAATTAAAGTAAGACAGACAAGAGTGAAAAAAAATGAGTCCTGGAAGAACTCACAAAGGAGGTTGTTGGGAAAAATTTTTTATTCAGATAGTATCGTTTCAATGGGACGGCTCGTTCTCATTGAAATGAATGGGACCGCTTGGGTATAATTACACCTACTCACTGCTGCAGATGCGACGGCGAGCAGGTAAACAATGAAGAGGAGGCAGCGCTGGCACGGCGCGCGCCTTCTCTTTAACCCCTTAAGGACGAAGGGCGTACATGTACGCCCTTCGTCCGCACTTTAAAGATGGCGCATGAGCTGCGGGTAAACGCTTGATTCATCAAGCTGACACCCGCAGCTCATGTCCGCGACCGGCAGCGATGCCGATCGCGGACATTTAACCCCTCAGATACCGTGGTCAATCCTGACCACGGCATCTGATCGCGCAAAAACCGAAAGTTTCACTTTCAGTTTGTGCTCCGGCTCCCCTGATGGCCACAAGGGGCAGTCGGAGCATGCATGTAGTAGCCTAGGTCTCTGTGAATGAAACCTAGGTTACTACATAGTATTCCTATGGAGCCTATGACTGTAATAGGCTCCATAGGAAATATGCGATTTTCTCATATATTCCAATGCTATTGCATTGGAATATATGAGAATAGCAATCTGATGATTGCATCTTATAGTTCCCTGTGGGAACTATAAGAAAGTGGTAAAAAAAAAAAAAAAAAATATATATAAAAATTCAAATCACCCCCCTTTCCCCAAAATGAAAATAAAATAAATAAAAAAATAAAAAAATTACACATAATGGGTGTTGCAATGTGCGAAAACGCCCATACTATAATAATATTAAAAAATATTCACCATACGGTAAACATAAAAACGAAAAAAAAGCGTCCAAATGGCTAATTCGCCATTTTTGGACGCTTCATTTCCTAAAAAATAATGAATAAAAAGTGATCAAAACATCATACGCACCCCATAATGGTATCAATTAAAAGTTCAGATTGCCCCGCAAAAAATGAGCCCCTACACTGCTCCGTACGCATAATTACAAAAAAGTTATAGGGGTCAAAACATGGCGACAAAAAAAAAAAAAAAAAAAATTCCCACTTTTAATTTTTTTTTCACTATCAAAACGCAAGAAAAACTATACATATTAGGTATTGCCGGATTCGTACTGACCTGAAGAATAAAAATAACCAGTCAGTTTTATCGCAAATCGAATGTTGTAATTTAAAAACCCGTAAAACTGTGGTGAAATTGCTTTTTTTTTGCAATTTCACCCCATTTGGAATTTTTTTCCCGTTTCCCACTACATCACATGCAAAAATAAATGGTAGCGTTAAAAAGTACAACTTGTCCCGCAAAAAACAAGCCGTCATATGGCTATGTGAGCGGAAATATAAAAATGTTATGGCTTTTGGAAGGCAGGGAGCGCAAAACAAAAACGCAAAAATCCCAAAACCCCCGCTCCTTAAGGGGTTAAACAGCTGTTCTGCGGGGGTGCCGGGTGTCGGACATCAATAAATATAACTTAGACAACCCCTTAAAGAGACTAATCAACCTAGAATTTTAGACCTAAAAGTGACATGATGATGAAAGAAGGTTCACTTTAAGTTAATAATAGACATGAGATGTCCGTGTTCTCTAATGCCTGGCTGAGCATACATATGTGATTTCACTAGAGGGATAAACAGCCAGCAGGTACCGTATCTCTGGTACCACTTATGTCCTGGGAAATAAAAGAACAGGCACTGGGCTGTCCCCATGGATACATGTTTTCATCATATTCAGTGGCATCCACAGATAAATATTTCGTGACCATGCCCATCTCTCCAAAGACATGGCTGATCGACTACTGTACATCCGACACTAAAAGCTCTAAGTGAACTGTTCTAAAATTTCTTCAATTACAATAAGTGGGTACATTATCTATTACCACTATCCTGCATTATCAAGGCTCCAACAGTAGAAGTAAACCCATCATAATTCAAAACTCAAACTAATGGTATATGGCTAAGTTGACTCTTTCTCAAGGTCGAGTGTGAGCAACAAAATTCATTACCGTCTTCATTTACATGCAATCTAATAGACTGTATTTAACAGCTTGACACTGGGCCCCCCCCCTCCAGACCCACTGTGGGTCCCTCATAGGGAATGGTATGTGCCCTACGGCTCTGTCCCAGTCTACACAGCAAAGCTGACAAATTTTCACTATAAGGCAAAGGTGTAATTCTTTTGTGTGCACTCTAGTGGCCAATGTGAACACTGCAAATAATACATGATTCTCATTCAGGGTTTTCTTACCAATATGCCCCTAAGTGTTAACTATAGAATATCTCCACAGATGTAGTAACCGGCTCCAGGGTATTCTTACTCTCATTTCTTTGGCCCCTTTCACACGGGCGTCAGGTTTGACGCCCGGATAAGAGGCGGGTGCGTTGCGGGAAAATGCGTGATTTTTCTGCGCGAGTGCAAAGCGCTTTAATGCATTTTGCACGCGCGTGCGAAAAATCGGCATGTTTGGTACCCAGACCCGAAGCCGGACTTCATCACTGAAGTCTGGTTTCGGGTTGAGTATTCTGTATATTTTATTACTTTCCCTTTATAACATAGTTATAAAGGAAAATTATAGCATTCTCATTAGAAAATGCAAAGTAAAAAGGGCAATAGAGGGTTAAAAATAATAAAAAAAATTAACTCACCTCCTCCATTTGATTGCGTAGCTGCCGTTCTCCTGTTCTGTCCTCAGCTGGGGGGTGAAGGACCTTCAGTGACGTCACTGGGTCACATGGTCCATTCACCAGCTTCCATGATGGAAGCAGGTGATTTGACCATTTTACACAGTGACATCACTGAAGGTCCTTCACCCCCTCCCCAGCTGAGGACAGAACAGGAGAACGGCAGCTACGCAATTAAATGGAGGAGGTGAGTTAATTTTTTTTATTATTTTTAACCCTCTATTGCCCTTTTTACTTTGCCTTCTCTAATAAGAATGCTATTATTTTTGTTTATAACTATGTTATAAGGGAAAATAATAAAGATCGGGTCCCCATCCCGATCGTCTCCTAGCAACCATGTGGGAAAATTGCACTGCATCCACACTTGCTTGTGATTTTCCCGCAGCCCTATTCACTTCTATGGGGCCTGTGTTGCGTGAAAAACGCAGAATATAGAACATGCTGCGATTTTCACGCAATGCAAAAGTGATGCAGGAAAAATACCGCTCATGTACACAGCCCCATTGAAGTGAATGGGTCCGGATTCAGTGCGGGTGCAATGCGTTCACCTCACGCATTGCACCTGCGCTGAAATCACGCCCTTGTGAAAGGGGCCTTTCTGTTCTGACTCCTCCTTATGCCCGAACCATTTATATACTGGAGTTCTTCCACCACTATGCTCACCCTGTGTACTTTCTGACTCACAGAGACTCCCACAATATGGAATGAAAGTCTTTTCATATGCGATGTTAGGGCATATGGAAGGACTTACCAAGAGTGGTCACAACGTAAATAGATTTTTAGTAGGAAACGTAATTCGACCCTTCGATAACACAGAAAACTTAAAAGCTCATCATGGCTGAATTTAAAATGTAAAAAAAGCTCATGTTATGCCTAGTAAACTGTATATGTCAATTAGATGTTAATTATTTTTCAAGGAGAACATCTTCTTGTTTCCTCTAAAGAAAAATATCTCAATGTAATCCCAGGGTGCTCAAATTAAAATAATATTACCGTGAGTGATTGTAAAGCAATTAGACAATTGGGCAGAAGTTCCAGGATTTTCTCAGAATTGATAGTTAAGGAAAAATCTATAAGTTAATCATCTTTTTCACTCTTTTCAATATGTTCTAACTGGTAGCAAATGGCCGGGTTGTTTGTTTTCAAGTTTTGCCTAAAAGGTTTCACATTGCTTCAAAGTTAAGTGGTTACTGCCACAGAATTTAATTCAATAATCAATCTAAGAATCTTACAAAGCAGCCATTCTATCCATTTAATTAATGATCCTGTAAGATTCACCAATTGGCGCCAGGTAATAATCAGTAACTCAAATTCCCCAAGGAGTCATTTGAATGTAAGGCTTCTAAATTAAAATTTACTGTAGGCTGGTACAAAACCATCATTAATAAGAAGGTCAATGAATTATAACTTAAAACACAATTACTGACACTCTCGTATCTGCATAGTCAGACTATTCTAAATCTAAAGCTGTTGATATAAGAAATTAAAACTTGTAAAAAAAAAAAGTGCTCATTAGCTACACTGTTGTCATTAAGTAAACATCCTTATTAATGATGGGAGTGATTTACTTAAAAAAATATTAATTAATGTTATAAAATCATTATGCAGTTACCTGCTGGATCTGCCATCAATTCCAAAGACTCTGGAGGTAAATGAGTTTGCTGCCACTTACTAATTAATTATTGTTTAATGCTATCGTGTGAAAAAGTACCGTAAGCACACCTCATGTAATTTTATTATTTTGCAAGGTGTGCTGACAGATTCAATATTTTATCTTCATTCAAAAAGTATATAACTATAAAGTGAAATAATAGAACAAATACACTGACATATTGAGATCAGGTTGATGATCTCAACAAAAAATGTACTGGCACATTAAAACACCCTTCCAGTCCTACTATATAGTTTCTGTGAGCCGCCATGCAACTGCGTTACAAATGCAGTGATAGAGTGGTTACAGTTGTCCCCATGCCATGTACTAGCAGGTACTAGCTGACACCCTTCTCTGATGCCCATTCAGGTCCTTAGATGCTATTGTAAATGATGACTGCACCATCTACAGTAAGTGGTTAGAAAGAAGTGTGAGGCTCCCTCTGTCAACTCCATCCCCTCCTATGACATGATTGTAGGGGCCTTCAAGTCTAACATTTATAGATGCCTATAAGGCTCTATCAGAGGCATGTATAATACACTGCAATGCACAAGTATTACAATATATTTTATCAATTCGCAGGAGATTAGACATTTAAGTCCCCTATTGGAACTAAAATAAAAAGTGAATAAAATACAAAAGTTTTATAAAATAAAAAAGTTTAAAAAAATCCTTTATTAATGGAAACATAAGAGAATTAATAAATACTATAATTTCTATCTCCACATTCATAACGACCCATACCATAAAATGAACACATTATTTATTCCCTGCAGTTAACACTGTTAAAAAATGTTTCAATATGCCCAAAAATATGCCAAAATTGCTGTCTCCCAAATAATGGAATAAAAAGTGATCAAAAATGGTATGTAGCTTAGAATGGTACCAATAAAAACTAAACTTTCTGCAAAAAACAAACCCTCAAACAGCTCAGTCGATAGAAAACTATCTCTCTGAACGCAGCAATACAAAAATATATATTCTAAAAAAAAAAGTGCAAAAGTTAAAAAAACTGTAAATTAAAAAAAACTTTATAAATTATCACTATAATTGCACTGAACCACATAATAAAGCTTTCATGTCACTCATACCTCATTGCGAAGATAGTAATTAGGGAAAAATAAATTAAATAGCTGCATTATTGCAAAAATAGGTTGTAAACTTTAGCTATTTAGTTTAATTTTCTCTTTGTCATTAAAATATATGGTACCACAATCCTTAGATGCGGACACAGACAGCAGAGGGCCCCTGTGCAAGGAATGTACCTGCCACCAACCCCCCCCCCAAAAAAAAAAAAAAAAAACACAAAAAAACAACAACCCACACATACAAATATAAATATATACGTGCAAATAAAAAACATCTTGTGAATATGGGTCTATATGTTTACAGTATGTATAAATATTTTTTCATACTAGGTCATGCCTCTAACTCTGCCTAAAGCATAACTATACACAACCACTGGATAACCACACAACCACTGGATTAGCAAAAAATCATTGCAGCGCCATGGAAGGACTTCATGTGCATGCGCGAAACCGCACACCGCGGTTGCGCACTTTGGGGTAGGTAGATTTTCCCAGTGTAAAATGCTCCATCGCTCTACCCCTGTGTGCGCACGCGCGCACAAATCATTAGGAGCAGTTCATCCTTACCGCATAGCTGAGTGCAGAATATTGATGTCACCATATAGCAGTGCTGAGTGCGGGATATTGGGCTGTGTCCCCAATATCCTGCACTTAGCTCTGCTATGTGGTGACCTCGATATTCTGCACTCAGCTCTGCGGTAAGGATGAACGCGTGGTGTGCGGTTTCGTGCATGCACATGAAGTCCTTCTCTAGTGGTGCTGCAATCATTTTTTGCTAATCCAGTGGATGTGCGCGTGCGCAGCGCCGCACACACCCTCCTCCAGTGTGTGGCCACGTAACTTTCGGTATATCGTTCTGCCGAGGTATAGAAATCTGGCAGAACACCGGCTTCCTCCCCCCACTGAAGTCCATATTTTTTAGATAGCTGACAGTAAAATGCTCCCTAGGCCTTCAGCTATCCCTCAGGACTCCCTCATACGCTTGCACAATTAAAGGGCTGACCTGTTGCATGTGCACTTGGCAGCTGAAGTCATCTATGTTGTTCCCATGTTCATATATGCCCACATTGCTGAGAAAAATGATGTTTTATTATATGAAAATGGGGGCGTTACCATTACTCCTAGAGGCTCTGCTCTCTCTGTAACTGCCGGGCCCTCTGTACTTTGACATGGCCAGTTGTGATGGCATTTTCACTGCCAGGCCCTGTCAAAGTAGACAGGGAGCTGTAGTTGCAAAGAAACCGGAGCCTCTAGGTGTAATGGCAATGCCTCCGTTGCTCCTAGTGGCTTATTTGCATAAATTAAAACATAATTTTTCTCAGCAATGCGGGCACATATAAACATGGGACCAAAACAGATGCCTTCAGCTGCCAAGTGCACATGTAACAGGTCAGCCAGTGTCATAGGTTCAAAACTGTTGACAGATGCCCTTTAAAGCAGTTGTCTTGGTTCAGAGCTGAACCTAGACATATCCCCTTCTACCCCCACTCAGCGCCACTCACATTTCATACTCCGATGCTCTCCCTTGGCCTGCACTGTAAAGGGTAGGGAAGGGGCTGTTTTGTGCCCTAGCAGTGTTCCCGGTGACATCACTGGCACTGATGGGTGGCTTTAAAGGCTAAGACAGCGCTAAAGCCCGTCGATTAGTGCCAGTGATGTCACCGGGCTCACTGCTAGGCGGAAGCCCCCCCTACACCATAGTACCCCTACAGTGCCCTCAGAACTAATAATAAGGCATCCCTAATAGAAATAAGGCCAATCTATAAGGCACTCCTATGTAGCCCTCAGTAATAATGCCCGCCACCACTGCCCACAGTATTTATAATGTTCCCTGCCGTGCCCCCTGTAATTATAATACCTCCTGCCGTACCCCCTGGAGTTATAATCTTCTCTGTAGTGCCCCCATAAATTATAATGCCTGTCCTCTACCTATCCAGTCTTCTATACAATACAGTCCATGTACATAACATCACTCCTCTCCTTCCAGTCTTCTATACCATGCAGTCCCGTGTAAATAACACCAGTAGTGTCGAGCAAGCATGCTCGACTGTACACCATTTCGGCTCGAGCATGGCCATGCTCGGCACATGGTGGTACTCGGCTGAGTACCGCATGTGCTCGAGCACAATGCTCGAGTCTCCTCCCCACACGTTTCTTGGCTGCTACGCAGCCAAGAAACGTGCAGGAAAGTACTGGCACACACTGTAATGCAATAACCTTGTTGGCTACTGGCATTACAGTGATTAGCTGGCCAGAACGCGTCATCGGGTGCTATAAAGCACCCGATGACACGTGTTCGGCTCAGTATTAGTCGGGGAGAGCTGAGCATAGGAAGGGACAGACAGTGTAAGGAGTGTTATTGGAAGATTTTTATTAGAAAAAATTTTCAGAGACCCAAAAGTCCTTATAAGAACTATTGTGTGTGACAGCAGCAATATATATATTTTTTAGCGCATCCTGCTCTAAATAGCGTCTAATAGACCTCTGCGGACAGTTAAATTATCCACGCCACATCTCCTGTGTAAAGTGTGCGCATCCTTAAAATATCAGTGACATCCAGTGTACTTTTTTCGTAAATGGTGTCCGCTGAGAACAGTTAAATTATCCGTGTCATATCTCCTGTTTAAAGTGTGCGCATCCCTAAAATATCTGTGACATCCAGTGTACTTTTTCCGTAGACGGTGTCCGCTGCGGACAGTTAAATTATCCGCGCCACATCTCCTGTGTAAAGTGTGTGCATCCCTAATATATGGGTGACATCCAGTGTAGTTTTTCCGTAGACGGTGTCCGCTGCGGACAGTTAAATTATCCGCACCACATCTCCTTTTTAAAGTGTGCGCATCCCTAAAATATCTGTGACATCCAGTGTACTTTTTCCGTATACGGTGTCCGCTAAAAAACTTTTCAGAGACGCAAAAGTCCTTATAAGGACTATTGTGTGTGACAGCAGAAATATATAGATTTTTTTTAGCGCATCCTGCTCTAAATAGCGTCTAATAGACCTCTGCGGACAGTTAAATTATCCGCGCCACATCTCCTGTGTAAAGTGTGCGCATCCCTAAAATATCAGTGACATCCAGTGTACTTTTTTCGTAAATGGTGTCCGCTGAGAACAGTTAAATTATCCACGTCATATCTCCTGTTTAAAGTGTGCGCGTCGCTAAAATATCTGTGACATCCAGTGTACTTTTTCCGTAGACGGTGTCTGCTGCGGACAGTTAAATTATACGCGCCACATCTCCTGTGTAAAGTGTGAGCATCCCAAAAATATCAGTGACATCCAGTGAACTTTTTCAATAGATGGTGTCCGCTTCTGAGAGTAACATTACCAGGACCACATCTAAAGTGTAACGTGCGTTTAAAATTTTTATCTGTGACATACAGTGTACTTTTTCTGTAGACGCTGTGAATAGTGACATTACCTGTGGTACCTCTCCAATATATCGTTTCCTCATCCCAAATATCTGACATTTCCTGTAAAAAAAATTTAGCAGCTGGTGACAGCATTGACATTATCTGTGGGATATCTCCTGTGTGAAGTTTCCAAATCCCAAATACTTTTTAAAAAATTTTTTGCCCATACACTTCCAAATCCTACGCTACTGTACGTGTGACATACTTTCAAACATATATAACATTTAAAATGAAGAAGGCAAGCAGTATGGGACGGAGAAGTGTCCGTGATGTTGATGGTGCAAGCAGAGGCCGTGACCCTGGGCGCGTTGAAACTGTGCCTGCTGTCAGAGAACAAGAAAACCAATCATCCACGATACCTAGCTTCATGTCCCAGTTTGCAGGGTGGCGCAGGACACCACTCTTGATGTCAGACCAGTAGTGTTGAGCGAACAGTTCGAGCATAGTTCGGGTCCGTACCGAATTTTGGGGTGTTCGTGACACGGACCCGAACCCGAACTTTTTCGTAAAAGTTCGGGTTCGGGTTCGTCGTTCGGCATGTATTTTGGCGCATTTTGAAAGGCTGCAAAGCAGCCAATCAACATGCATCATACTACTTGCCCTAAGATGCCATCACAGCCATGCCTACTATTGGCAAGGCTGTGATTGGCCAAGTGCAGCATGTGACTCAGCCTCTTTATAAGCTTGTGCGCACGTCGGGACGTGCTCACTCCCGATGTGAATAGAACAGGGATAGACGCAGCTGATGCTAGGGCGAGAATAGGCAGGGATAATTGAATAACTGGAAGCAAATTTCTCTCCTCCACCTGTGATTCATCTGAACAACTGCAGCTGAGCTGCTTTTTGATAGGGATTGGCTATTTTTAGAGTGGCCAGAGTGATTTTTCCATCCACATGTACCTGGGCTGACCGCCGGCCGCCATTTTGCGACTTGTAGTGCTGCAGCAGAAGCTGCCACAGTGTGCATTCCAAAGCTCCAAACAAGTCAGACATCTACACCTGGGATTCAGACCAATAGCGATTTAGCAGCACAGTCCAAGGCTATTTTTTTTAAAGGTTGTGCAGACCATTTTGTGGCACATGTTACTGGGCTGATAGGCGGCGGCCATCTTGGGACTAGTGCTGCAGCACAATCTCTCCCAACGTCCATTAATCACTTGTAATAGTGGTCTGTGCCATAGAAATCCTACATCAGGGACTTGGGTGTGCTTGTGTCACCCCTACTAATACCAGTCCACCTGTAATCCATACAGTGAAAAGCCATAAAGTATTCCAGTGAGGGAATTTTTTTTATTTAAAAAAGGCCAAGTTAGTTTATCTGGCGTTCAATATACTAGATACAGTTAGGCCTGCGTTTCATACATCTGGAATTAGCAAACTAATGTGCTGGGGTTGGGAAAACATATATGTACCCATACTAGAATCTGTCAAAGAAAGCGGTACTCACATATAACAGTCATTCCATCTGTAATCCATACAGTCAAAAGACTGAAAGTATTCCAGTGAGGGAATTTTTTTATTTAAAAAGGCCAAGTTAGTTTATCTGGCGTTCAATATACTAGATACAGTTAGGCCTGCGTTTCATACATCTGGAATTAGCAAACTAATGTGCTGGGGTTGGGAAAACATATATGTACCCATACTAGAATCTGTCAAAGAAAGCGGTACTCACATATAACAGTCATTCCATCTGTAATCCATACAGTCAAAAGACTGAAAGTATTCCAGTGAGGGAATTTTTTTATTTAAAAAAGGCCAAGTTAGTTTATCTGGCGTTCAATATACTAGATACAGTTAGGCCTGCGTTTCATACATCTGGAATTAGCAAACTAATGTGCTGGGGTTGGGAAAACATATATGTACCCATACTAGAATCTGTCAAAGAAAGCGGTACTCACATATAACAGTCATTCCATCTGTAATCCATACAGTCAAAAGACTGAAAGTATTCCAGTGAGGGAATTTTTTTATTTAAAAAGGCCAAGTTAGTTTATCTGGCGTTCAATATACTAGATACAGTTAGGCCTGCGTTTCATACATCTGGAATTAGCAAACTAATGTGCTGGGGTTGGGAAAACATATATGTACCCATACTAGAATCTGTCAAAGAAAGCGGTACTCACATATAACAGTCATTCCATCTGTAATCCATACAGTCAAAAGACTGAAAGTATTCCAGTGAGGGGATTTTGCTTATAAAAAATAATATATTTCATTGTGGTGCGAGTTGAATCGCAACAATGAAGAAAAATACTATTAAGGGACGAGGACGCGGTCGTGGTGGTGTCCGTGGAGCCTCTGTTGCTGGTAGAGGACGTGGCCGTTCGGCCTCAGGCGCACACAGTAGGGAACGAACTCCCTCAACTAGCCGGCAGAATGTACCGCAATATCTCGTGGGGCCCAATGCCGCTCTTAGGATGGTAAGGCCTGAGCAGGTACAGGCATTAATCGATTGGGTGGCCGACAGTGCTTCCAGCACGTTCACCACATGGTCTTCCACCCAGTCTTCTGCGGAAAGCGCACAGGTGGCACCTGAAAACCAAGCCCATCAGTCTGTCACATCACCCCCAAGCATATCAGGGAAACGGTCTGAGCCACAAGTTATGCAGCAGTCTCTTCTTCTGTTTGAAGACTCTGCTTCCAGGGTTTCCCAGGGGCGTCCACCTAGCCCTTCCCCAGTGGAGGAAGACATACCATGCACTGACGCACAACCACTTATGTCTCCAGATGAAGAGGACATGGGAATACCACCACAGCAGAGTCACCGACTCTCTGATGATGACGAAACACAGGTGCCCACTGCCGCGTCTTTTGCAGTGTGCAGACTGAACAGGAGGAGGTCAGGGAGGGAGACTGGGTGGAAGACGATGCAGAGGACGATGAGGTCTTAGACCCCACATGGACTGAAGGTCGTGGCGATGACTTTCACAGTTCAGAGGAAGAGGTAGTGGTGAGACCGAGACAACAGCGAAGCCAAAGAGGAGCAGGGGGCCAAAGCAGGCGAGCCGCCGCCCCCAGAGTTCGCCTGCTACTGGACATCGCCAACAGGGACCCAGCCCCACAAAGGCAGCTTCAAAGAGTTCCCTGGCATGGCACTTCTTTAAACAATGTCCTACCGACAAGACCCGAGTGACTTGCACGCTCTGCCATCAGAGCCTGAGGCGAGGCATTAACGTTCTGAACCTCAGCACAACCTGCATGACCAGGCATCTACATGCAAAGCATGAACTGCAGTGGGGTACACACCTTAAAAACCAGGCACTCGCTGAGGCTCCCCCTGCTCCCTCTACCGCTGCTGCCTCGGCTTCCGCCTCGAGAGGAATGTTGCCACCTGCCGAGCAGCAAACAGAGGATGTGCCACCGACACCACCACCACCGCCACCGTCAACTAGCGTCTCCACTATATCACACAGCAGCGTTCAGCTCTCAATATCTCAAACCTTAGAGAGGAAGCGCAAATTCCCCGAGTCACCCTCGAGCCCTTGGCCTGAACGCCAGCATTTCTAAACTGCTGGCCTTTGAAATGCTGTCATTCCGGCTGGTGGACACAGACAGCTTCAAACAGCTGATGGCCATGGCTGTCCCGCAGTATGTGGTTCCCAGCCGCCACTACTTCTCCAAGACAGCCGTGCCTTCCCTGCACATGCAAGTGTCCGATAAAATCAAGTGTGCACTGCGCAACGCCATTTGTGGCAAGGTCCACCTAACCACAGATACGTGGACCAGTAAGCACGACCAGGGACGCTATATCTCACTAACTGCACACTGGATGAATGTAGTGGCGGCTGGGCCCCGGCGGACAGTTCCTTGGCGCACGTCCTTCCGCCCCCTAGGATCGCAGGGCATCATTCTCTGCCTCCTGTAGCCTCCTCCTCCTACTCGGCTTCCTCCTCCACTGCTTCCACCAGCTCATCCGGTCAGCCACACACCTTCACCACCAACTTCAGCACAGCCCGGGGTAAACGTCAGCAGGCCATTCTGAAACTCATATGTTTGGGGGACAGGCCCCACAGCGCAAAGGAGTTGTGGCGGGGTATTGAACAACAGACCGACGAGTGGTTTCTGCCGGTGGGCCTCAAGCCAGGCCTGGTGGTATGCGATAATGGGCGAAATCTCGTGGCAGCTCTGGGACTAGCCGGTTTGGCGCACATCCCTTGCCTGGCGCATGTGCTGAACTTGGTGGTGCAGAGGTTCATTCACCACTACCCCAACATGTCAGAGCTGCTGCATAAAGTGCGGGCCGTCTGTGCGCGCTTCCGCCGTTCACATCCTGCCGCTGCTCGCCTGTCTGCGCTACAGCGGAACTTCGGCCTTCCCGCTCACCGCCTCATATGCGACGTGCCCACCCGGTGGAACTCCACCTTGCACATGCTGGAGAGACTGTGCGAGCAGCAGCAGGCCATAGTGGAGTTTCAGCTGCAGCACGCTCGCGTCAGTCGTACTGCCGAACAGCACCACTTCACCACCAATGATTGGGCCTCCATGCGAGACCTGTGTGCCCTGCTGCGCTGTTTCGAGTACTCCACCAACATGGCCAGTGGCGATGACACTGTTATCAGCGTTACAATACCACTTCTATGTTTCCTTGAGAAAACACTTAGGGCAATGATGTTAGAGGAGGTGGCCCAGGTGGAGGAGGAGGAGGAGGAGGATGAGGGCTCGTTTCTAACACTTTCGGGCCAGTCTGTTCGAATTGGCTCAGAGGGAGGTTTGTTTAAGCAGCAGAGGACAGGTTCACAAGTCGCCAGCCAAGGCACTGTACTGGAGGACGAGGAGGATGAGGAGGAGGGAGGTGGAGGGGACGAGGATGACGCAAGTTCACAGCGGGGTGGCAGCCCAGGCCCATCACTGGTGCGTGGCTGGGGGATACGGTGGACGATGACGATACACCTCCCACAGAGGACAGCTTGTCCTTACCCATGGGTAGCCTGGCCCACATGAGCGAATATATGCTCCAATGCCTGCGCAACGACAGCAGAGTTGCCCACGTTTTAACGTGTGCAGACTACTGGGTGGCCACCCTGCTGGATCCCCGGTATAAAGACAATGTGCCCACTTTAATTCCTGAACTGGAGCGCGACCGTAAGATGCGCGAGTACAAGCGCTACGCTGATAGAGGCGCTCTTGAGAGCATTCCCACATGTCACAGGGGAACAGGTGGAAGGTGAAGGCAGAGGAGTGGCAAGAGGTCGCCAACGCAGCTGTGTCACGGCCAGCTCATCTGAGGGCAGGGTTAGCATGGCAGAAATGTGGAAAAGTTTTGTCTCCACGCCACAGCTATCTGCACCGACACCTGATACGGAACGTGTTAGCAGGAGGCAGCATTTCACTAACATGGTTGAACAGTATGTCTGCACACCCTCCACATCCTGACGGATGGTTCGGCCCCATTCAACTACTGGGTTTCGAAATTGTCCACGTGGCCAGAGTTAGCATGTTATGCCTTGGAGGTGCTTTCCTGCCCGGCGGCCAGCGTTTTATCTGAGCGCGTATTCAGCACGGCAGGGGCGTCATTACTGACAAGCGCAGCCGCCTGTCCACAGCCAACGTGGACAAGCTGACCTTCATAAAGATGAACCAGGCATGGATCCCACAGGACCTGTCCCTCCCTTGTGCAGAGTAGTCCTTATTAACTGCCTAAAACATGTCTTGTTGTGCTACGGGCCACTTCTTTATTTGATACAAATTTTCTGAAACCCACAGTTGAATGAAACTCTTCTCTGTCTGGGCGCCGGGGCCTAACCAGATGAAAGTGGCCGGTTAAACTAACGGGTGACATGAAGCCATAACCTCTGCCATGCTACCTCTGTCTTCTGTCTGGGTGCTGAGGCCTAAGTCAAATAAAGCTGTCTTCTGCTGTGCTGGGGGATATGAAGCTAATCTCTGACCTCTCTCCTCTGTCTGGGTCCAAAGGCCTAAATCACTGAAAGAGGCCTTCTCCTGTGGTGTGTGATATGATGCCAGAATATGTGCTGTGGGGCTCTCTCCTCTTCCTGGGTGCAGGGGTCAAATAAACTAAATTGTGGCCTACTCCTGTGGTGGTTGATATGATGCCTGATTCTCTGATGTGGAACCTCTCTCCTCCGTTTGGGTGAAGGGGTCAAAGTAACTCAATGGTGGCTTCTCCTGTGGTGGTTAGTATGATGCCAGAATATGTGCTGTGGGGCCTCTCTCCTCTTCCTGGGTGCAGGGGTCAAAGTAACTCAATGGTGGCTTCTCCTGTGGTGGCTGATATGATGCCAGAATATGTGCTGTGGTGCCTCTCTCCTCTTCCTGGGTGCGGGGTCAAAGTAACTCAATGGTGGCTTCTCCTGTGGTGGCTGATATGATGCCAGAATATGTGCTGTGGGGCCTCTCTCCTCTTCCTGGGTGCAGGGGTCAAAGTAACTCAATGGTGGCTTCTCCTGTGGTGGTTAGTATGATGCCAGAATATGTGCTGTGGGGCCTCTCTCCTCTTCCTGGGTGCAGGGGTCAAAGTAACTCAATGGTGGCTTCTCCTGTGGTGGCTGATATGATGCCAGAATATGTGCTGTGGTGCCTCTCTCCTCTTCCTGGGTGCAGGGGTCAAAGTAACTAAATGGTGGCTTCTCCTGTGGTGGTTGATATGATGCCTGATTCTCTGCTGTGAAACCTCTCTCCTCCATCTGGGTGTAGGGGTCAAAGTCTTTCAAAGTCGCCTTCTCCTGTGCTGATTGATATGAAGCTGATGGTTGTGCCATCTGACATGGTTGCCGGGGTCCCATTAAATTGGGGCCTACTCCTGTGGTGGTTGATATGATGCCTGATTCTCTGATGTGGAACCTCTCTCCTCTGTTTGGGTGAAGGGGTCAAAGTAACTCAATGGTGGCTTCTCCTGTGGTGGCTGATATGATGCCAGAATATGTGCTGTGGGGCCTCTCTCCTCTTCCTGGGTGCAGGGGTCAAAGTAACTCAATGGTGGCTTCTCCTGTGGTGGCTGATATGATGCCAGAATATGTGCTGTGGTGCCTCTCTCCTCTTCCTGGGTGCGGGGGTCAAAGTAACTCAATGGTGGCTTCTCCTGTGGTGGCTGATATGATGCCAGAATATGTGCTGTGGGGCCTCTCTCCTCTTCCTGGGTGCAGGGGTCAAAGTAACTCAATGGTGGCTTCTCCTGTGGTGGCTGATATGATGCCAGAATATGTGCTGTGGGGCCTCTCTCCTCTTCCTGGGTGCAGGGGTCAAAGTAACTCAATGGTGGCTTCTCCTGTGGTGGTTAGTATGATGCCAGAATATGTGCTGTGGGGCCTCTCTCTTCTTCCTGGGTGCAGGGGTCAAAGTAACTCAATGGTGGCTTCTCCTGTGGTGGTTAGTATGATGCCAGAATATGTGCTGTGGGGCCTCTCTCCTCTTCCTGGGTGCAGGGTCAAAGTAACTCAATGGTGGCTTCTCCTGTGGTGGTTAGTATGATGCCAGAATATGTGCTGTGGGGCCTCTCTCCTCTTCCTGGGTGCAGGGGTCAAAGTAACTCAATGGTGGCTTCTCCTGTGGTGGTTAGTATGATGCCAGAATATGTGCTGTGGGGCCTCTCTCCTCTTCCTGGGTGCAGGGGTCAAAGTAACTCAATGGTGGCTTCTCCTGTGGTGGCTGATATGATGCCAGAATATGTGCTGTGGTGCCTCTCTCCTCTTCCTGGGTGCAGGGGTCAAAGTAACTAAATGGTGGCTTCTCCTGTGGTGGTTGATATGATGCCTGATTCTCTGCTGTTAAACCTCTCTCCTCCATCTGGGTGTAGGGGTCAAAGTCTTTCAAAGTCGCCTTCTCCTGTGCTGATTGATATGAAGCTGATGGTTGTGCCATCTGACATGGTTGCCGGGGTCCCATTAAATTGGGGCCTACTCCTGTGGTGGTTGATATGATGCCTGATTCTCTGATGTGGAACCTCTCTCCTCTGTTTGGGTGAAGGGGTCAAAGTAACTCAATGGTGGCTTCTCCTGTGGTGGCTGATATGATGCCAGAATATGTGCTGTGGGGCCTCTCTCCTCTTCCTGGGTGCAGGGGTC
Organism: Bufotes viridis; assembly: GCA_033119425.1. Lineage (NCBI taxonomy): Eukaryota > Metazoa > Chordata > Amphibia > Anura > Bufonidae > Bufotes > Bufotes viridis. The sequence goes on along the minus strand of CM065592.1, from coordinate 60,691,101 downwards.
AAAGTAACTCAATGGTGGCTTCTCCTGTGGTGGCTGATATGATGCCAGAATATGTGCTGTGGTGCCTCTCTCCTCTTCCTGGGTGCTGGGGTCAAAGTAACTCAATGGTGGCTTCTCCTGTGGTGGCTGATATGATGCCAGATTATGTGCTGTGGTGCCTCTCTCCTCTTCCTGGGTGCTGGGGTCAAAGTAACTCAATGGTGGCTTCTCCTGTGGTGGCTGATATGATGCCAGAATATGTGCTGTGGTGCCTCTCTCCTCTTCCTGGGTGCAGGGGTCAAAGTAACTCAATGGTGGCTTCTCCTGTGGTGGTTAGTATGATGCCAGAATATGTGCTGTGGGGCCTCTCTCTTCTTCCTGGGTGCAGGGGTCAAAGTAACTCAATGGTGGCTTCTCCTGTGGTGGTTAGTATGATGCCAGAATATGTGCTGTGGTGCCTCTCTCCTCTTCCTGGGTGCGGGGGTCAAAGTAACTCAATGGTGGCTTCTCCTGTGGTGGCTGATATGATGCCAGAATATGTGCTGTGGGGCCTCTCTCCTCTTCCTGGGTGCAGGGGTCAAAGTAACTCAATGGTGGCTTCTCCTGTGGTGGTTAGTATGATGCCAGAATATGTGCTGTGGTGCCTCTCTCCTCTTCCTGGGTGCAGGGGTCAAAGTAACTAAATGGTGGCTTCTCCTGTGGTGGTTGATATGATGCCTGATTCTCTGCTGTGAAACCTCTCTCCTCCATCTGGGTGTAGGGTCAAAGTCTTTCAAAGTCGCCTTCTCCTGTGCTGATTGATATGAAGCTGATGGTTGTGCCATCTGACATGGTTGCCGGGGTCCCATTAAATTGGGGCCTACTCCTGTGGTGGTTGATATGATGCCTGATTCTCTGATGTGGAACCTCTCTCCTCTGTTTGGGTGAAGGGGTCAAAGTAACTCAATGGTGGCTTCTCCTGTGGTGGCTGATATGATGCCAGAATATGTGCTGTGGGGCCTCTCTCCTCTTCCTGGGTGCAGGGGTCAAAGTAACTCAATGGTGGCTTCTCCTGTGGTGGCTGATATGATGCCAGAATATGTGCTGTGGTGCCTCTCTCCTCTTCCTGGGTGCGGGGGTCAAAGTAACTCAATGGTGGCTTCTCCTGTGGTGGCTGATATGATGCCAGAATTTGTGCTGTGGTTCCTCTCTCCTCTTCCTGGGTGCGGGGTCAAAGTAACTCAATGGTGGCTTCTCCTGTGGTGGCTGATATGATGCCAGAATATGTGCTGTGGGGCCTCTCTCCTCTTCCTGGGTGCAGGGGTCAAAGTAACTCAATGGTGGCTTCTCCTGTGGTGGTTAGTATGATGCCAGAATATGTGCTGTGGGGCCTCTCTCTTCTTCCTGGGTGCAGGGGTCAAAGTAACTCAATGGTGGCTTCTCCTGTGGTGGTTAGTATGATGCCAGAATATGTGCTGTGGGGCCTCTCTCCTCTTCCTGGGTGCAGGGGTCAAAGTAACTCAATGGTGGCTTCTCCTGTGGTGGCTGATATGATGCCAGAATATGTGCTGTGGTGCCTCTCTCCTCTTCCTGGGTGCGGGGTCAAAGTAACTCAATGGTGGCTTCTCCTGTGGTGGCTGATATGATGCCAGAATATGTGCTGTGGGGCCTCTCTCCTCTTCCTGGGTGCAGGGGTCAAAGTAACTCAATGGTGGCTTCTCCTGTGGTGGTTAGTATGATGCCAGAATATGTGCTGTGGTGCCTCTCTCCTCTTCCTGAGTGCAGGGGTCAAAGTAACTAAATGGTGGCTTCTCCTGTGGTGGTTGATATGATGCCTGATTCTCTGCTGTGAAACCTCTCTCCTCCATCTGGGTGTAGGGGTCAAAGTCTTTCAAAGTCGCCTTCTCCTGTGCTGATTGATATAAAGCTGATGGTTGTGCCATCTGACATGGTTGCCAGGGTCTGATTCAATGGGGCCTACTCCTGTGGTGGGTGATCTAAATGCCTGATTCTCTGCTGTGAAACCTCTCTCCTCCGTCTGGGTGTAGGGGTCAAAGTCTTTCAAAGTCGCCTTCTCCTGTGTTGATTGATATGAAGCTGATGGTTGTGCCATCTGACATGGTTGCCGGGTCCCATTAAATTGGGGCCTACTCCTGTGGTGGGTGATCTAAATGCCTGATTCTCTGCTTTGAAACCTCTCTCCTCCGTCCGGGTGTAGGGTCAAAGTCTGTCAAAGTCGCCTTCTCCTGTGCTGATTGATATAAAGCTTATGCTTGTGCCATCTGACATGGTTGCCAGGGTCTGATTCAATGGTGGCCTACTCCTGTGGTGGGTGATCTAAATGCCTGATTCTCTGCTGTGTAACCTCTCTCCTCCGTCTGGGTGTAGGGGTCAAAGTAACTAAATGGTGGCCTACTCCTGTGGTGGGTGATATGATGCCTGGTTCTCTGCTGTGGGACCTCTCTCCTTTGTCTGGGTGCTGTGGTCAAAATAATAGTAAGTGACCTTCTCCATTGGTGGGTGACTTGAAGCCTGATTCTGTGCTATGGGACCTCACTCCAATTAATATTGTTTAATTTTTATTTATTTTATGTTAACTCATCATTTCCCTATCTACATTTGTTTGCAGGGGATTTAACTACATTTTGCTGCCTTTTGCAGCCCTCTAGCCCTTTCCGGGTGTGTTTTACAGCCTTTTTAGTGCCCAAAAGTTCGGGTCCCCATTGACTTCTATGGGGTTCGGGTTCGGGATGAAGTTCGGGTCGAGTTCGGATCACGAACCCGAACATTTTTCGAAAGTTCGGCCGAACTCGTCGAACCCTAGCATCCAGGTGTTCGCTCATCTCTACAGACCAGTGCATCCAGGTGGTCGGTTGGATTGCAGCAGATAATACTTCCAGTCGGTTAAGCACGACCGACCCTGTCTTCCACCAAGTCCAGTCTCAGTAGCCAACAGTCTGGTTAACACGATCCTCACCCTGATCCTCCTTCCCCCTACCATGGAGAGTCTGGGCAAACAAGTGATCCCACACTCGGATATTCCGAAGACCTCTTTTCATCGCCATTCCTTCATTTGGCCCTCTCGCCAATGCATGCTTGAAGAGGGACAGATCTTGTGCCCTGATTCCCAACCTCTTGAGTATCCACAATCACAAGAAGATGACGGTGAGGAACAGCAATTACTTTTTAATGAGGTGGATGATGACGAGACACAGTTGCCATTAGGTCAACGGCAATTACTGTCTCAAAAGGTTGATGAGGAGGATGTCACACAGATGTCAATCACTGAGGTTGTGGTTAGGTCAACAAGTCAGGTGGATGACCAGAGTGAGGAAGTGAAAGAAGAGGTGGTGGACGATGTAGTCACTGACCCAATCTGGGAAGGTGGAAAGCCGAGCGAGGACAGCAGTACAGAGAGGGAGGGATCTGCAGCACCGCAACAGGCTGGAAAACGCAGTGGGGTGGTAAAAGGGAGAAGGCAGACCACAACAAACAGGCTCGCAACTGTTCCTCGGAGCACCGCCTTGCGGAAATCTCCCTTGCCAAGTGGTAGGTGTTCCACAGTATGGCGCTTTTTTGAGGAAAGTGCGGACAACAAAAGAATAGTAGTTTTGCAACCTGTGCCATACCAAAATGAGCCGCACTAGCAACCTCTCACCACCAGCATGATCCGCCACGTGGCATCCAAGCACACTAATAAGTGGGATGGACGCCTGGGTCCACAATCTGTGTCTGCGGTTTACACCACTGCCTCCTCTTTCTCTATGTTACGTGATGCTTGCCAATCCCCTGATGCCTCCGGCCCTGCACCTGGACTTTCGCAAGCACCATCATCGACCACATCCACTTCCCTGTCCGAGCAGAGTGTCCAAAGGTCCATATCCCAGGCATTTAAAATGCAAGCGCAAATACCCAGCCACCTACCCACAGGCCATAGCACTAAATGAGCAGCTTTCCAAATTACTGGCCCTGTAAATGTTGCCATTTAGGCTTGTGGACACTAAGGCCTTCCGCCGCCAGATGTCGGAGGCAGTCACGCGTTATGCAGTGCTCAGCCGCCACTATTTTTCAAGGTATACCATGCCCGCCTTACACCAATGTGTGTCCTGTGTCACGTGCATCAAGTCTATCCGATTTTCTCACCTCTCTCACAGGAGGGACCCTGACACCTACAGGCCCTCGCATATAATGTTTTACAGGATCAGCTCACCAGCAGGCCCTCATCTACAATCTTTTACAAGGTCAGCTCACCTGCTGGCCCTCGCATAAAATGTTTTACAGGGTCAGCTCACCTGCAGGCCCTCACATATAATGTTTTACAGGGTCAGCTCATCTGCAGGCCCTCACCTACAATCTTTTACTGGGTCAGCTCACCTGCAGGCCCTCACCTACAATTTTTTACTGGGTCAGCTCACCTGCTGTCACAGGTTATGGGGAAGAGGAAAACACCAAATACCCACAACAACCAATAGACCACAGTCTAGGCCTTAAAAGATAAGGAAGAGGGATGGTGACCTCCTAGTCATCCCTAGGCCTTTCCCTAACTCCTGCCAGTATGAGCAGATCCTGATGGTGGAAATGCTTATACGCCGGATACCTTATGCCCTGCTGAAACTGAAGATGCCTAGGATAGGTAGCAGGAGATAAGACAGCTGGTTCCTTCCCTGATGAAGGAACCAGCATCTCCCTGAGGCCTAGAAACAACACACACCAAAGAATAACAAACAACAGAGGTAACAAGTACTTAGCTTAGAGATCTATGGAGAAGCAGGAGATCCAAGACAACCAAGCTCTAGCAACTCCAAGCAGAAACTATCAACTGCATGGTCAGCAGTGTGAGGCAGACCTAAATAAAGCTTCATCACTGATAACCAGTGGCACCTGAGGAGAGGTGAGAGCCTGCTAAACAACAACATTCATAGCGGTAAAGTAGAGAGAGCTGTCATATAGCCTCACGTGCATCAAGTTTATCTGATCTTCTCGCCTCTCTCACAGGAGGGACTGTGACACCTACAGGCCCTCACATATAATGTTTTACAGGATCAGCTCACCTGCAGGCCCTCGCATATAATGTTTTACAGGGTCAGCTCACCTGCAGGCCCTACTGTTTTAGAGGGTCAGTTAAGCAGCAGGCCCTCGCCCCAAATGTTTTGGATGGTCAGATCAGCAGGCCCTTGCTCCAAATGTTTTTAAGGGTCACCAGCAGGCCATCAATCATAATTTTTCAAGGGCGTGTATGATGCCCTCCTTTATGTGCAATAAAGGGTTTATTGGAGTACCGGTTCCTTGTAGTTTTTGGCAGCCCTTTCACTTAGTGCATAGGCTTTATGAGTGTAGGAGTCCCACTACATGAACAATTGTACCACAATGTAAATGAGGTCCTCCTTTATGAGATATACAGGTTGTACCGGAGTGCCTCTTCCTTGTAATTTTTGGCAGCACTTGCACTTTATCTACAAGTAAATATACAGGAAAGAAAGTTTCCTAACAATTTTTCCTCTAAAATCGATTTTACTTTTGGTTTTGTGCGTATTATTGTCAGACTGTAAAAGTGGCGAACTACTCGGACAACATCGTTCCCAGCAGCGACCTGGGAGTCCAAGATGCATCCAGACATCCTCCCCATGCTGTTCCTGAACCATTTCTGTGGTGTTTCCATCAATTTCTGAACTTTTCCTATGAACCAGGCACCCTGCCCTCCTCAGAGCAGGGGTTGCCTGGTTTAATGCCCAGGTTCTCCCATTGACTTCCATTAAAGTACCCGAGCATGTGTTCGACATTTTGGTGCTCGATCAACATTAAACACCAGTCTTCTCCCACCAGTCTTCTATATGATACAGTCCTATGTAAATAACATCTCTTCCTTATCCTTACAGCCTTCTATAACTTACAGTCCCATGTAAATAACCTAAATGCACTCCTTCAGCCCCTCCAACACATAGTCCAATGTAAATAACATCACTCCTTACCCCCCCTGTCCTCTATAATATCCAGTCCCATATAAATAAAAACAGTTATCTCCCCCCAATCTTCTGTAACATACAGTCCCATAACTAACACCCATCCCCCTCCATTCAGCCCCTTTAACATATAGTCCCAGTAAAATAACATATTTCTTTCCCACTAAGCAGGGAGGAGGTGTAATGGGGGAGAACCACATCTACCAGCATTTCTCACTTACATTCCTCACAGGTCTTCACTGCCGAGCGCTTCCCATTTTTGCACTGATCACATGATGGTGACCCTATCACAGGTCCTACCACCACTTCCAGTGTTGAAAAGATCACATGACTATGATGTCATATAATGAGCAAAATTCAAGATGCTGAAAGAAGTCTCAAAGAACTCCATAACTAAAGATAACTCTCGCCACTACTGATGACACCATTCTTTAATAAACCTTTACAAAGAGGTGACCTAATTTCGATCTACATAAAGGCGAAATAAGAAGAAACCAATGTGGATAAATAGAACCGTAAAAAAAGCAATAAATGACAAAAAGAAAGCATATAAATCACTAAAACAGGAGGGGAGCCAGGAAGCACTGATAAACTATAAGGAAAAAAATAGAATATGTAAAAAACTAATAAAAACTGCCAAACTAGAGACCGAGAGATTAATTGCCAAAGAGAGCAAAACTAACCCTAAAATGTTTTTCAATTATATAAATGGTAAAAAATATAAACCTGAAGGAGTCGGCCCTCTACATAGCAATGAGGGGGGAGTTGCAGAAAGCGACGAGGATAAAGCCAAGCTATTAAATATTTTCTTCACCACTGTTTTCACTGAGGAAAATAAACTGTCAGATGAAATGCTAAATGTAAAAGTAAATTTCCCTTTAAAAGTGCCCTGTCTGACCCAGGAAGAAGTACAACAGCGACTTAAAAAGATTAAAATAGACAAATCGCCAGGACCGGATGGCATACACCCCCGTATCCTGAGGGAATTAAGTGATGTCCTAGCCAGACCCTTATTTTTGATATTCACGGACTCCATACTGACAGGGAATGTTCCACCAGACTGGCGTATAGCAAATGTGGTGCCAATATTCAAAAAGGGTCCAAAAACAGAGCCTGGAAATTATAGGCCGGTAAGTTTAACATCTGTTGTGGGTAAACTGTTTGAAGGTTTTGTAAGAGATGCTATCTTGGAGTATCTCAATGAAAATAAGCAAATTACACCATATCAGCATGGCTTCATGAGGGATCGGTCATGTCAAACTAATTTAATCAGTTTCTATGAGGAGGTAAGTTCTAGACTTGACAGCGGCGAATCAATAGATGTCGTATATCTGGACTTCTCCAAAGCATTTGACACTGTACCTCATAAAAGGTTAGTATATAAAATGAGAACACTTGGACTAGGAGAAAATATCTGTATGTGGGTAAGTAACTGGCTCAGTAATAGAAAACAGAGGGTGGTTATTAACGGTACACTCAGATTGGGTCACGGTCACTAGTGGGGTACCTCAGGGTTCAGTATTGGGCCCTATTCTCTTCAATATATTTATTAATGATCTTGTAGAAGGCTTGCACAGTAATATATCAATTTTTGCAGATGACACTAAACTGTATAAAGTAATTAACACTAAAGAGGACAGTTTTCTGCTACAGAGGGATATGGATAGATTGGAGGCTTGGGCAGAGAAATGGCAGATGAGGTTTAACACTGACAAATGTAAAGTTATGCACATGGGAAGGAATAATGCAAGTCACCCGTACATACTAAATGGTAAAACACTCAGTAACACTGACATGGAAAAGGATCTAGGAATTTTAATAAATAACAAACTAAGCTGTAAAAACCAGTGTCAGGCAGCTGCTGCAAAGGCCAATAAGATAATTGGTTGCATCAAAAGGGGCATAGATGCCCGTGATGAAAATATAGTCTTACCACTTTATAAATCACTAGTCAGACCACACATGGAGTACTGTGTACAGTTCTGGGCTCCCGTGAACAAGGCAGACATAGCAGAGCTAGAGAGGGTTCAGAGGAGGGCAACTAAAGTAATAACTGGAATGGGGCAACTACAGTACCCTGAAAGGGTATCAAAATTAGGGTTATTCACTCTAGAAAAAAGACGACTGAGGGGAGATCTAATAACTATGTATAAATATATCAGGGGTCAGTACAGAGATCTCTCCCATCATCTATTTATCCCCAGGACTGTGACTGTGACGAGGGGACATCCTCTGCGTCTGGAGGAAAGAAGGTTTGTACACAAACATAGAAAAGGGTTCTTCACGGTAAGAGCAGTGAGACTATGGAACTCCCTGCCTGAGGAGGTGGTGATGGTGAGTACAATAAAGGAATTCAAGAGGGGCCTGGATGTATTTCTGGAGCGTAATAATATTTCAGGCTATAGCTACTAAAGATGGGTCGTTGATCCAGGGAGTTATTCTGACTGCCTGATTGGAGTCGGGAAGGAATTTTTTCCCCTTAAGTAGGGAAAATTGGCTCTACCTCACAGGGGTTTTTTGCCTTCCTCTGGATCAACTTGCAGGAAACAGGTCGAACTGGATGGACAAAAGTCTTTTTTCGGCCTTATATACTATGTTACTATGTATAAGGCTAGATTTACACCAGTGTTATTATCTCCAGCAGACTGTTCGCCAAAACAAAATTGGGACAAGCTTGCTTGTGAACTTCTAGGCAATGGTTGATTATGTAATGACCCAGAGTGGTATTACCACCTCCTTTTGCATCCCCACTATCTTTATTGGTGAATCCTGTGTCATCTCATGCCTATATTACCATTTCATGCAATGTGTGTATTCATAGTTTCCTGTAAAGTAATGTTCAAGTGTTATGTGCCTGGTTCACCAGCAGGTGGCGGCAATATGTGCAGAGATAGTTTCCCTGGAGAGGAACCTTCCAGTTCCATTCCAGCCCTCTTTAGAGAGGTAGGAGTTTAGTTAGTAAGTCAGTCTGGTCGACCCCTTCCTAAGAGAAGGTGGTGTGTCGGCCAGCAGAGCGCTGTCTGCTCTGCTAGGCCCAGAGACCCTGCCTCCGAAGTCTAGATGGCTACTTGTCCCTTCCTGGGCTTGCATCGCCTCCCAATCTAAGAGAGCTTGATGCCAGGAAGAAAGATTCCTAGGATTAAAGTAAGAAACACACTATAGCTAACCTAAGTTCCAGCAGAAGAGGAAAAGTTCCCATTTACCCAACCAGCATAGTAGAGCTGAGATTGTTGTAGAAGTGTTTGCCTGCCAGAATAAGCCATTACCTGCTGATGACCAAGATAAAGTTTGGAAACTGTTTGGATTACTGTTTATGCCATGTAAAGCTGTGTTCAATGTTACTAGAAAGTCTGGACTCAATTTATTCTACTTATTCATCACCCAAGTTTACCAACCCCTTTTTGGACTTGCTTCAGACTACACCTCATCTGGGATCCAAGGATATCCAGGTAGGAGCACCATGATGCATGCATACAACAGCTCTAGAGACATTGTAGACCACTCTACACCACTCTGGCAATCCTACCCCGGTACCAACACTACCATCTACACATAGTACTCCAAGCCCTTGTTGCTTAATTGCAGCTGGCGTCATGACTACTTGCTCTAACAGAGGGACATATAATCGTAAATACCTCTTAAGGGACAAGGGATCCCCAGGCGCTGGCAATAGGCCGCTGCAATTCTTCCCATATGTTTGGTGAAAACCAATGACAGCATGCCACCAGAGGAACCTGATACCATTTGTGAAGCATGGCATGGTGGTGGCTGCTTTGCTGTATCAGATCATAGGCAGCACATGACCATAGACTCTGTGGGGATTTGCTCTGGTAGATAGGTTAGCGGAAGTAGTATAGAGGCAAGGAACCAGGTTGTAAATCAAACTTCAGTGTTTTATTCACACTCGGCAAAACATAACAATCTTGGTGCTTGTTCTTGCACAGCAAAACAATGTTCACCTGGAATCCTAAGTGTCGGTTCACACCTGGCTGTATGTTCAGCCACACAAAAGTTCACTGGCAGGCTTTCAGGCGGCCTACACGCCTGTTTGCAGTCTTCAGCCTTCAGCATAGAGGACTCCACAGCTTCACTGTCAGATGGAGGACCTCCCACACCACCTGATAGTGCTAAATGCTTTTATAAGCCTCCCAAGACCCGGCCTTGAACATGGGGAGTAGTCACCCACCAATCACTTTGGCTACTCCCAATAAGAGCCGTCCCGGATTGGTTTTACTGCCAAATAAACAGCTGAAGTGTCAGACTGCAGTCAGCAATAATGACACTTCAGGACAAAAAACGGCCCTTACCTCACCGAGGCCAGAACCTCGGCGACACATACCGACCATCAATGACGGCCCCTTGCTCCTTCCTACAACTCCTATATTTTAAAAACCCATCTTGCTTTTCAGTTATACCTCAAATAGCAATATACTATACGCCTAAATATTATCAGGGCTTACTGCGTGTGGTATGTATGCCATCTTTATTGACCTGTTCAGGTTGAATGGGCAAGACTGGTGTTCTGCAGTCTCAACAGTGTAGCCTCTAATTATTGGATTGGTATGTGTGTTCTGTATATGTACTTTGTGTGTGCTGTATGAAAATAATATGGGTGCAGTACACTGTTCATGGTTATGCATGAATTTGTACAGATGGCTATAGCATGTAAGATTGGTCCTCGGTAGTGTTTCAATCCCTATGGTGAGAAGATCAATGAAGATTTATCTAATATACTGTATAATGTTGTTTTCTTATCTTCACCCTAATATGATTTTGTTGACTAGAAAAAAGCTTGACAGAAAGTCAATAGTTCCACGTTTGACTTTTTATTCTTTATTTAATCAATAAAGATGATCCACATACAGTATATCCTCCTAGTCTTGTACTAGAAACTGTGGTCAACACAGAATCCCACAATGTGTGGTTACAACTAGAGATTAGCGAAGTTATGAAAAATTCGATTTCGCTGGTTCTCCAAATTTTACAAGGAAATTTCATTTGTGACGAACTACATGGTGGGCCATTTATATGGATACACCTTAATAAAATGGGAATGGTTGGTGATATTAACTTCCTGTTTGTGGCACATTAGTATATGTAAGGGGGGAAACTTTTCAAGATGGGTGGTGACCATGGAGGCCATTTTGAAGTCGGCCATTTTGAATCCAACTTTAGTTTTCTTAATAGGAAGAGGGTCATGTGTCACATCAAACTTACTGGGAATTTACAAGAAAAACAATGGTGTGCTTGGTTTTAAAGTAACTTTATTCTTTCATGAGTTATTTACAAGTTTCTGACCACTTATGAAATGTGTTCAATGTGCTGCCCATTGTGTTGGATTGTCAATGCAACCCTCTTCTCCCACTCTTCACACACTGATAGCAACACCGCAGGAGAAATTCTAGCACAGGCTTCCAGTAGCCGTAGTTTCCGGTGCTTCACATCTCGTATCTTCACAGCATAGACAATTGCCTTCAGATGACCCCACAGATAAAAGTCTAAGGGGGTCAGATCGGGAGACCTTGGGGGCCATTCAACTGGCCCACAACAACCAATCTACTTTCAAGGAAACTGTTCATCTAGGAATGCTCGAACCTGACACCCATAATGTGGTGGTGCACCATCTTGCTGGAAAAACTCAGGGAACGTGCCAGCTTCAGTGCATAAAGAGGGAAACACATCATCATGTTGCAATTTCGAATATCTAGTGGCCTTGAGGTTTCCATTGATGAAGAATGGCCCCACTATTTTTGTACCCCATATACCACACCATACCATCAATTTTTTTGTTCCAACAGTCTTGGAGGGATCTATCTAATGTGGGTTAGTGTCAGACCAATAGCAGTGGTTTTGTTTGTTAACTTCACCATTCACATAAAAGTTTGCCTCATCACTGAACAAAATCTTCTGCGTAAACTGAGGGTCTTGTTCCAATTTTTGTTTCGCCCATTCTGCAAATTCAGTGCGCCGATCTGGGTCATCCTCGTTGAGATGCTGCAGTAGCTGGAGTTTGTAAGGGTGCCATTTGTGAGTAGCTAATATCCGCCGAAGGGATGTTCGACTAATGCCACTCTCCAGTGACATGCGGCGAGTGCTACGCTGTGGGCTCTTGCTGAATGAAGCTAGGACAGCCACTGATGTTTCTTCATTAGTGACAGATTTCATGCATCCACATTTTGGCAAATCCAACACTGAACCAGTTTCTCTAAAACTTAGCAAGCAGTTTGCTAACTGTAGCATGGGAGATGGGTGGTCTCGTAGGGTGTCTTGCATTGAAATCTGCTGCAATGACCCAGTTACTGCGTTCACCAGACATCAACACAATCTCTATCCGCTCCTCACGTGTTAACCTCGGCGACATGTCAATGGCTGTAAACAAAGAGAAACTTGTAAATAACTCATAAAAGAATAAATTTACGTTAAAACCAAGCACACCATTGTTTTTCTTGTAAAATTCCCAATATGTTTGATGTGTCACATGACCCTCTTCCTATTGGAAAAACAAAAGTTGGATTTAAAATGGCTGACTTCAAAATGGCCACCATGGTCACCACCGATCTTGAAAAGTTTCCCCCCTCACATATACTAATGTGCCACAAACAGGAAGTTAATATCACCAACCATTCCCATTTTATTATGGTTTATCTATATAAATGTCCCACCCTGTACTTTGTCACGAAGTGCATTTATTTGTATGTAGTGGGCACAATGACCTGGAACAGCAATCATGCTGCCCTCCTGTCATTGAACGCCTCAGATGCCACGTTAATTGTTGATTGTGACATCTGAGGCTACAATTTAAGCATTTCAGGGGTTAATCAGGGAGAAAAAAAAAAACTTCATACATTTGCTTGCATAAAAACAGTCGTGGCCATCTTGATTGAACACAGCGAGGTGACATGATGACATTATAAGGTAATCACGCTGGCCAAGTGCAGTGACATCATCACTGATGACATCTGCTCCCCGCGGTAGTGTCCCGGGGCCAAGTATCATACTTCACCGTGCGCGAGATTTTGGGCGGTTTCTGCAATCAAGATGGGTGTGACAGCGTGCAAATTGATGGTAAGTCTATATTTTTTTTTACCAACATTTCATGGAGAATTCTTTTTTTTACCATGAAGTGCGAGGAAATTCGACTTTGCGACAAATACATTTTTCCTGAAATTTAGTTTGAAGTCAATTCGTTCATAATTAAAGTGTATTGAGTGACTCTATTTTTGAGAATTTGTCCCTGATCAGTGTCAAACTAGGGTTCCCTTGGCCCACCAGAGGGAATAGAGCCCACTCTCTATCTCTATATGTTCAGTTGTATGATAATCTTTGTGATTATCATTCCATATACAAGACATATTATCACTAAGGTGTCAGGGAGGGGGATCTCATCCAGCTAACCAGTACTGTACTCTGTACTGATAAGGGGCAAGAACTTCAAATTAGTGCTGCTTACATGGGTGTCTCTGGTTTGGCTGGTATGAGCTATTTTGCATCTATAAGATGTTATAGATTAATTGTAGAGATGAACAAATTTCCCCAAAAACTTTAGGTCTGAATTGGAATAGAAATTAGATTCGGGTTCCAATCGATTCTACCCTAATCTAAAGTATTCTCTCTCTCCTTTTCTCTAAATTCTCGCAAATCAGATTTTTTTTGTAAAATTCAGGTTGAATTTCAATTCTAAAGATTCTATTAGCTCATCTCTGGTTAATTGTGAATCATTCCATGGGTAACAGAACCTAGTGCCAAGTGAATGTCTCCAAAATCATCTCCAAATGCTTCCTGCTTGACTTTCACTGCTCTTATGTTACTGCCCGAAGCCAACCACAGGAGTTCTTGAGGGATAATTTTACCCTTTTTTGGATAGGTTGTAGTTTTCTAGTTCAATAACTTTGGTAAGGGATTCATTCCTAAAAAAAAAGACTCCAACCTTCTCTATTTGAAGATATTGGCTGCTTTCATAGCATTGCAGATGCTTGTACAGCCCTTTCTAGATTAATACATTTTAATTGTCTTTTTTAAATAATTTTTGCTGGTCTTGAGTTAGGCAGTGAAAACTAATGAGATTTCTAAGTGGAAACAAATATGCAAAGAGGTACTGTATCTCCCAAGAAAGAGAATTATCTTGTTAGCCCTACCTCTTGGAATTGGCGTCCTATAAGTTGAAATCCAACTTTTCAAAAAGTCTTGGGATTTGACAAGGGATACAGCCAAGCCAGATATCTGTCTGTAGCCAGCTGTTTCGGTGTGCTTGCCCCTCATCAGTACAGAGTAGGACTGGCTGGCTAAGTGGGATGCCTTGAATGCGAGCTAGGCATGATGCTAAATCTCCTTAAAGAGACCAGTCCTGGTTGGAGACTTACTCGAAGTGCTCCATTGTATGGAGACTTATTGGCAATGCTCCATGGGAAACGACTATGCAAAGAGGTATATAACCAGAAAGAGAACCATCTGGTTAGCGCTGCCCTGTCTAAGTTAAAACAGTTCTGCAAATAATGATAGGAATGTATTTGGGGGGAGTTTCCTCTTTTATGCATGTTCTAAGTGTAGAATAATAAAGTATACCTTAACCATATAATTCAGTACCGGTATTATATGTTTAAAGGGGTATTCCGGTTACCTAACCTATTTTTTAAAAATCCAACTATATGCTGACTGTACTGTATTATCCTTAAGCTGATGTATTTCACCTTCCAATGGATCTGTTGTACCTTTTTCTTCACACTGTTAGCTTGCCTTGCAATCTCATTGAATTTCAGACTGTCACGACTGTGGTGCCTGCCCACATGACCAGAAACAGGGTTCCTATCATCCTTTGCTGCAGTGATCATGTGCGTTTATGAGTGTCCCTGCTCCTTCACCTCCTGACACTCACTTTGCAGAATCCCAATGACTGTAGAGATGGTGAGCTCATTAAGTTCCCGCTGTCCAGATAAAATGAACGAAAATGCGCGTCAGTGCTCATTCACGACACTGTGCAGAGACTCGGTCTGGAAAGAGGGGAAGAAGGGACTGCTCCTGTTCGATGGTAGCTTGAGAATAGACTACATGTCATACTCAGGGGAAACGGAGGGTAAACATTAGGTAGGGAGGACCAAAAAGGTCTCTTTTTTTATGTTAGCAAACAATAGAAAACTTTTAATAACAGTATATTGGGGACTTTATTATATTGATAAGGTTTCAAACATTAGTCCAACTTTGAGTAACCAGAATACCCCTTTAATTACTTTTTCTAATATTACATAGTGTGACTGCTATACAATAATATGATAAGAGAGGAGACATTCTAGTCATATATTCTAAACCAAACCAGCAAAATAGATCTCATATTCAATCTTAATTCTATTTTAATGGGTTTGCTCATCAAAAGTTAAAAAAGAGTAAAAACAGTTTCTGAGAAGAGGGTGGAGGGCCGTTGAATACATCTGTTCTGTGTTATCACATACAGTACTGGTTATGCGTAGGTGTAAGGTAAAAAAACCACATTGACTTTATGGCACTGTTTATCACAAGGTACCGTAGATTCTTATTTTATTTCAAAAGAAAATAAAAGCAATGGATAAACCAAGTTGTGGCGTATGCGAAAAACCCATCTCCTGTCAAATGACAAAATATAACAAAGGGACCGTGCCACCTACTGCCAATCCCTTTTAAATCTAATTGAAGACAAAAACACAGTACATTATGAAATCTTGCAGCTGGGTAAGCCATGATGAAATATCCATTGATCCATTCTGGTTTATTAGTTGTGAGAGATTTCAGTTGATATGACAGTAGGAAGTCTCCAGTGGCAAACAATCAAATAATTTCCAGCCCAAAGTATATATAATCATTGTAATTTTTCTCTTTGAGATTTGTCACATGAACAGAACAGCTGGGGTCCTAGGAAACAGTTTAAATTGAAGGTTTCTCTGATGCATACAGTGAAGGAGACGTATTTGTCCTCAGACGTGTTGTAGAAAATGAGACAAGAATACTGAGATTCTAAACAGCCATTGTCTGGCTTGGCCTGTGTGCCATAGAAACTCATTTTCTAAACTGAATATTTTACTATAGCGCCAAAATTGTTGTTATGTGACCACAGGAAAATTCGGATTTTGTTTTAGCACTTAGAACTCATGTTCCTGGGCATATATTATGGCCCATATAGCAATTACAGATTTCTAGCGGCCCTATTGTGCCTGATTGCATAGGAGACACACAGAGATTTCCCATACAGGAAATGTAGATGGCAATACATGCCCATGTGTGTGTGTGGTTTGTTTTTGTGCACATATAATAGACTTCTTTCAGAACTCCCACAAAAGAGAATGGAGAGAAACGCACATTCACAGTGGCCACGGTACTAAACTGGACAGAAACCATCATTCTGGAGGTAGATACGGGTCCCAGAGATAGGACATCCCACATGTATCAAAGCTGTATCGTCTTTCCTGTCATATGCCATACATGTTTAGGATGAGTAGACCCCTTCAAGGCCTCATGAACCTAGTTAAACCACGTGCACAGAGTTTTTCCATGGTATGAAGACTCCCTAGTATTATGTATCTACTACAGAGTCATAGGTCCTATGTTGGAAGTAATTGTCAAGGGTACCTGTAAGAGCAAGGACTTAAGTGGTTTTGTAGAAGCTGGCAGGTGAATGAAGGGACAATAGTTTCAGGAGCTGGGACTGGAGAGTGGGATTAAAGCTCATAAAAGGGATGAATTAAAGGGGATTTCCAGGATGCAGCAGCAAGTTCTCATTATAACTCTAATGGGCAGCCATCTTTAATTTTTCAACTTTTTGTATTTATCATTTCTCCCCCTATCGTTAGATCCGGAATGCACTTCCATGACCCCATTGTTTTCTTCACTCCAACTTCTTTTAACATCACATCCATTTGCTTGCAGCCAGGTCTTCTCATTGGTGCTGTGTTCAGGACCATGAATGTCTATCTAATAAGCATTGGCAGTCCCTCTGATCCTTCTGTTTGCCTGAAGTGAAGTAGGGGTGCATGTGCTGTAGAGCTTTCTTCAAGAGAAGTGTCTGTGCATGTGCTGGATCTATATTTTTGGGTAGAAGCCTTTAGATATTACGGGTTTATTTATAAATAACCTCTAAATACAGTACTGTGCTGACATATCAAACAATTCTGCGTTGGTGTTTCTGGCCTAAATGTGAAATAATAAAGCACTAAATGTGAAATAATAAAGCACAGTATCATGTACCCAAATATAGAGTATCCCATGTTATCCCTTAGTATCCCATGTTGACTCTCCCAGCACTTTACAATTCAGAGGGAATAAGTACAAACAAAGTGGACATTACAGATTGAAAAGTCAACAAATCAGAAAATAGGTGTGAGGGCCCTGCTCATCAGACCTTACAATCTATGTGGAGATAGGAGTGATACACGAGACGTTAGTGCTTGTATTGTACAATGGTCCAGTCGTCTTTTATATAGTACTAGCAAAAGGACCCGGCTTTGCATGGGTATATTTCATCTATTTCATTTAATGTTTGTGTGTGTCATTAAAAGATACCCACAGTATTCACTATAACAGCGAAATCTACAGTACCCTGCCGCTTTAACAGTGACCCCCACAGCGGCTTGCCTCCTTAACAGTAACATCCAGATTGGCCACCCCTTTATTAGTGACCTCCACAGTACCCCGTCTCGTTAACGGTGATTTCCACAATAACCCGCCCCCTTAATAGTGACCTCTACAGCACCATGCCCCTTAACACTGGTCTCCATAGCGGACCATCCCCTTTAACTGTGACCTCTACGGTTCCCTTCCCCCTTAAAAGAGACCTCCACAGAGCCCGCCCCCTCAACAGTGACCTCCACAGCACCCCCCCCCCTTAACAGTGACCTCCACAGTAGTCCGCCCTTTTAACAGTGACCTCCTCAGCGGCTGCCCCTTTATTAGTGACCTCCACAGGAGCCCATCTCCTTAACAGTGATTTCCTCAACACCCGTCCCCTTAACAGTGGCCTCCACAACAATCTGCCCTTTAACACTGACCTCCATTGCGGATCATCCCCTTTACTGTGACCTCCAAAGCCTGCCCCTAGGGTGGCCAGTCGTCCGGTTTTAGGATGGACAGTCCAGCTTTCAGGCTCCATGTCCTCCATCCGGCGCAGGGCCTGGACGGACACAGGGATGTCCTTTTGAACAGCTCACTCTCAGACAGCAGCACTGTGCTGTCTGATCGTGAGCTGCAGGGAGAAAGTCACCCTCCCTCCCACCCCTGCAGCTGACAGAAGTTGATTTTTACCTTTATTTTTTCAATCCCCCGTTGGCTGTGAAGTAGGATGGGCGTGGCCTAACTGGGCCAGGGCATGGCATAGTGGGACCTGGGGGCAGGGTTTTTAAGTCCATCTTTTGAGAGGAGCCTGAATGGCCACCCTACCTGCCCCCTTAACTGTGACCTCAACAGCACTCCGCTCTGTTAACTGTGTCATCCACAGAGCCTTGCCCCTTTAAAGCTGACCTACGGCAGTGAAGAAAAATGGCTCGGTTGTTATGGAAACCTGGTGTAAAACTGTGTGTATGTGGAGACTAAGGGCCTGCGAGCTTTGATTGGCTGATAAGGGAAATGTAACCGTGTGTATGGCAGTTGGGAAATAAAGAGAAAGACCTGCAGGCTTCTATTGGCTAATGTAGGTCATGTGATGTGCCACATTTGATTTTTTTTTTTATATATACATATATATCTCAGGATCAGTACGTCCCAGAGAGCTGAGACCCGATCTAAAACCTTCCTGGACCTGTGTGCCAAATTTCATGATTATAAATGCGACGGTGCAGATTCCTTTAGCGGACATACATACACGCACATACATACAGTCAGCTTTACATATTAGATTGGGAAGTACATGTAGGACTGCATGACCCAATACCAGTCAATACAAATATTAAAGAGGTTGTCCGGGTTTAGAGCTGAACCCAGACATATCCCAATCTTCACCCCTCCAGCCCCTCTGACATAAGCATTGGATAATTTCATGCTCCGATGCTCTCCCTTGCCATGCGTTGTATCGCACAGAGCTATAAGTGCTTTTTTGTTGGAGGATTCCGCCCAGCAGTGTTCCCGGTAACATCACCTGCTCTTATTGGTGGGATTTAGCGCTGCCCTAGCCATTTTACAGGCTAGGACAGGGCTAAAGCCCACCCATCAGTGACCGTGACATCACTGTGCTCACTGCTGGACAGAAGCCTCCACCTAGCAGTCCCTAAGGAGAGCCCAATACGTCACTGGAACTCCAAAAAAAGCCTTAGCCCTGTGTAATTCAGCACAGGGCAAAGGAGAGCATCGGAGCATGAAATGCTGTGATGCTCAAAATAGAGGAGCCGGAGGGGTGAAGATGGGGATATGTCGGGTTCAGTTCTGAACCTGGACAATTCTTTTAAGTGCAACAAAGTGCATGGAGTATCAGGGCTATGGTTGGATGAAGGGTACAGGTTTGAGGGAATGATATAAAAGGCGGCAGGAAAAAGTTACACTAGGGATTGTCGTAGGCCTGTTTAATAACATGTTTTTAAGGCAATGTTGGGAATTAATATGATTGTCTGCATTGCAGAGAAAAAGGGGTGGAGCTTAGTGGGAGGGTCTTTGCACCACCCGGTTTACAATAGAAACTGGTATAAGTTATATCTGAAGTCTGTGCCAGCCTATAGGATATCGCTAGTGCTGTGATCTGTATATTTTACTCTATACAGTATAGGGATAGTGTAAAACTTAAACTTTATTGATTCTTCTCTAAGTAAAGGACAACGGAGTGGCACTACAACCACCACTTTTTTTCCCAACCTTCACGGGTCGATCCCTCCACCATAGGGTTAATAGACAAAAGGTGTTGCTCAGCCTCTTCAAAAAGACGACCTCAATTCCATCCACATTCAAAGAAAGGTAAAGGCGGCACTTACCACTTGCTGTCAAATCTTCATTTATTTTAGTGCAGATCACTCACATTATCATCGGGGGCAGAACTGCGTTACCCATGCGTCCGTGCCGCCGACACGGACGCATGGGTAACGCAGTTCTTCCCCCGATGATAATGTAAGTGATCTGCAAGTGGTGAGTGCTGCCTTTACCTTTCTTTGAAAGTGGATTCAACTTTATTGATGTTTGTGTTGCGTTTGGTGCAACTTATATGATATGGACCCTGGTAAACTTCTGGGTCAGGGCATCAATAAAAGGTCTAATTAGGCAGAGAGGAGTGATAAGATGAGTAAGGGCATTTTTTTTCACACTCCTTTTTCTGGAAAAAATTACTCCCTGTATGTGACAATTAAAGAGTATGTATGCTGTCTGATTGATGGGAGAAGCAGGTAATCCTCCCCCTGGGACCATGTACAGAGGTCTTGATGGGATAAAAAGTATTAAGGCGTGTGCTGTATATTCCCTGTTACACCCTATTGGGTGACAGCTTTGCCCCTGATAGACTAACTACAGAGGAACCGTCCTAACAAGGGTTACCCCCATCTGGAACCTATCCCTAACCTACATGCTCTAGAATGACCGTACCAGAGTGTCCCGACATGCCATGTTTGGCATTCCTGGTCATCAGGGGACAAATAAAGAATAAGGGGTTACTAAAATAACATGGACCAATAATATTTGTTCCTATTGGATCATGTACAGACCAACGGTGATGGTCTTGGTTTATTCATGTATACAGGATCCTGTTGTGGATTTGACTAGTATAATGACAGGTGGAACATATGTGAACATGTATGTTATTGGGGTGCTCGCAATAAGTCTATGCAGAATTATTTTTACCAAAAACACTGACTGACTGTTGTAATGTGGAAGCTGCCTGAAGTCCTCTATCTTTATATGCTTTCCCTAATCAAACCCTAAAATATACCCAATTATATCTCCGTATTCTCTCCCTATACTCTCCTTATAGTGTCTCTAACACACTAGATCAGTAGTTGT
Organism: Bufotes viridis; assembly: GCA_033119425.1. Classification (NCBI taxonomy): domain Eukaryota; kingdom Metazoa; phylum Chordata; class Amphibia; order Anura; family Bufonidae; genus Bufotes; species Bufotes viridis. The sequence continues at coordinate 60,670,255 of CM065592.1, read as the reverse complement.
TTTAGTCTAGTAATAACTTTTTGTCAGACACTGCCACAAGAAATCCTTTTAGGTCACAAGTTGACTATGATGTTCTCGCCAAAAAGACCTTTCTGAGTCCTACTCCTGATTGGCTTATCAAGCTGTATCGTCAGCCTTTGAGCCAATCAGGACAAGCCTTACCCACGCGCTTCCAGTGTCATGTGACAAGATTTACCAAAAACTAATAGCCAAAGCTTTGGATGTGTTTGGTGGATGAATCTTTGTGAAACCTATTAGTGAAACCTAATTAGAACCGATTCACTTATCTCTAGTATAAAGGTGTTTTGTTTTTCACATGCTTTCATGCAAATCTGAAAAATAATGGAAGACAATCTAAATATCAGGTCTGTGAAACCCTAGGAAATGAAATATAGTTTTGCTTATTTCTTTTTGAAATATACTGTAGATCAGTCATCTCCTCCTAGCAACAAAGGCATGCAGTCTAGTAGAGGTTCGAGCAGGTGCTTGTCAGTAATTACATCTATAATTGATCTTTTTTGGAGTAGCAACAAAGTCTTGATACAGATATGGAGTGTTAGAGCTGTAATTCCAGCTATAGTCCTGATAGTGAAATCTTTTTTTATGTGAAAGAGCTGGAAATATTACTTAACCTCTTAAAAATGGAGCTCATTCTTGACTTGAGGATGCAGCATGTGTTCTCATTTTTGCCTCATAAGTTTATATTTTTTTGCGGAATGTTTTGTGGATGAGGTTTTCTTTTTCTGCAAAAAAATAACGTTTACAAACTATGGTGCAAAAAAGTAAGTTTCCGCACTTTGATTTTCTGAGCACATGTCCTGTTTCCTGCCGCACTACAATGCCCAGACAGTAGAAACACCCCATAAATGACCCCATTTCGGAAAGTAGACACCCTAAGGTATTCACTAAGGGGCATAGTGAGTTCATGGAATTTTTTTTTTTTTCACAAGTTAGCGGAAATTGAATTTTTTTCTTTCAAAAAATTTCATTTTCCGCTAACTTGTGTCAAAAAATAAAAATCTCCATGAACTCACTATGCCTCTTAGCAAATACCTTGGGGTGTCTATTTTCTAAAATGGGGTCACTTGTGAGGTTTTTCCACTGCCCTGGCATTTGAGGGTCTCCGCAATCATTACACGTATGGCCAGAATTAGGAGTTTTTGCTATTCTCCTTATATTGACCATACGGGTAATGAGATTTTTTTTTCCATTCAGCCACTGGGCTGAAAGAAAAAAATGAACGGCACAGATTTCTTCATTCACATTGATCAATGAACAAAAAAAAGAGGGGAAAGCTGTAAAGCTGCGATCGCTAAGGGACCCTTAGGCCTAATTCACACAAATTTTGCGGAATGGAATTGTAGATACATTCAATTCTATGGGGACAGACTTTGTCCCGCTCGGATCCGGAATTGCGGATCTGCACTTCCGGATCCGCAAAAATATAGAACATGTCCTATTCTTGTCCGCAATTGCGGACAAGAAAAGGCATTTTCTATATAGTTATGGCAATGTGCGGATCCACAAAATGCGGAAAGCACATTGCCGGTGTCCGTATTTTGCGGATCCGCAAAACACATACGGACGTCTGAATGAGCCTTACAGGGGGGTGATTAGTGACAGGGGGGGTGACAGGGGGTGATCAGGGGGTGACATGGGTGATCAGGGGTTAATCAGTGATGGGGGGTGGGGGGGGGTGTGTGTAGTGATTGGTGCACTTTACTTATGTTTGCCCTGGTGGTCCCAGACAAATGGACCACCAGAGGAGCAAACAGCAGGCATATCAGACGCTGTTTACAAAACAGCGTCTGATATGCGTTTTAAATGCGTTTTTTTTCGCATCTACAGCCTGCCAGCCCATGATCAGCGCTGGCAGGCTGTATTTTTAGTTGTCCCGGTTACGATCGCGTTCAAGCGAAATCTCGGGTCTCACGAGATGACGCCGATAGGCGGCAGTGAGACCTGAGAGAGCCGCCGCGCTGATGCCCATCGGCGTTAGCGTGGCGGCAAGTGGACATACCAAGAGACACCATAGGAAGCATCATTCGCAAATTTAAGGCAAAGGGCACTGTTGAAACGCTACCTGGTCGTGGCAGAAAGAAGAGGCTGACTTCGACTGCTGTGTGCTACCTGAAGCGCAAAGTGTTGAAAAGTCCCCGTGTGACTGCTGAGTAGTGTTGAGCGAACAGTTCGAGCATAGTTCGGGTCCGTACCGAATTTTGGGGTGTTCGTGACACGGACCCGAACCCGAACTTTTTCGTAAAAGTTCGGGTTCGTCGTTCGGCATGTATTTTGGCGCATTTTGAAAGGCTGCAAAGCAGCCAATCAACATGCATCATACTACTTGCCCTAAGATGCCATCGCAGCCATGCCTACTATTGGCAAGGCTGTGATTGGCCAAGTGCAGCATGTGACTCAGCCTCTTTATAAGCTTGTGCGCACGTCGGGACGTGCTCACTCCCGATGTGAATAGAACAGGGATAGACGCAGCTGATGCTAGGGCGAGAATAGGCAGGGATAATTGAATAACTGGAAGCAAATTTCTCTCCTCCACCTGTGATTCATCTGAACAACTGCAGCTGAGCTGCTTTTTGATAGGGATTGGCTATTTTTAGAGTGGCCAGAGTGATTTTTCCATCCACATGTACCTGGGCTGACCGCTGGCCGCCATTTTGCGACTTGTAGTGCTGCAGCAGAAGCTGCCACAGTGTGCATTCCAAAGCTCCAAACAAGTCAGACATCTACACCTGGGATTCAGACCAATAGCGATTTAGCAGCACAGTCCAAGGCTATTTTTTTAAAGGTTGTGCAGACCATTTTGTGGCACATGTTACTGGGCTGATAGGCGGCGGCCATCTTGGGACTAGTGCTGCAGCACAATCTCTCCCAACGTCCATTAATCACTTGTAATAGTGGTCTGTGCCATAGAAATCCTACATCAGGGACTTGGGTGTGCTTGTGTCACCCCTACTAATACCAGTCCACCTGTAATCCATACAGTGAAAAGCCATAAAGTATTCCAGTGAGGGAATTTTTTTTATTTAAAAAGGCCAAGTTAGTTTATCTGGCGTTCAATATACTAGATACAGTTAGGCCTGCGTTTCATACATCTGGAATTAGCAAACTAATGTGCTGGGGTTGGGAAAACATATATGTACCCATACTAGAATCTGTCAAAGAAAGCGGTACTCACATATAACAGTCATTCCATCTGTAATCCATACAGTCAAAAGACTGAAAGTATTCCAGTGAGGGAATTTTTTTATTTAAAAAGGCCAAGTTAGTTTATCTGGCGTTCAATATACTAGATACAGTTAGGCCTGCGTTTCATACATCTGGAATTAGCAAACTAATGTGCTGGGGTTGGGAAAACATATATGTACCCATACTAGAATCTGTCAAAGAAAGCGGTACTCACATATAACAGTCATTCCATCTGTAATCCATACAGTCAAAAGACTGAAAGTATTCCAGTGAGGGAATTTTTTATTTAAAAAAGGCCAAGTTAGTTTATCTGGCGTTCAATATACTAGATACAGTTAGGCCTGCGTTTCATACATCTGGAATTAGCAAACTAATGTGCTGGGGTTGGGAAAACATATATGTACCCATACTAGAATCTGTCAAAGAAAGCGGTACTCACATATAACAGTCATTCCATCTGTAATCCATACAGTCAAAAAGACTGAAAGTATTCCAGTGAGGGAATTTTTTTATTTAAAAAAGGCCAAGTTAGTTTATCTGGCGTTCAATATACTAGATACAGTTAGGCCTGCGTTTCATACATCTGGAATTAGCAAACTAATGTGCTGGGGTTGGGAAAACATATATGTACCCATACTAGAATCTGTCAAAAGCGGTACTCACATATAACAGTCATTCCATCTGTAATCCATACAGTCAAAAGACTGAAAGTATTCCAGTGAGGGAATTTTTTTATTTAAAAAAGGCCAAGTTAGTTTATCTGGCGTTCAATATACTAGATACAGTTAGGCCTGCGTTTCATACATCTGGAATTAGCAAACTAATGTGCTGGGGTTGGGAAAACATATATGTACCCATACTAGAATCTGTCAAAGAAAGCGGTACTCACATATAACAGTCATTCCATCTGTAATCCATACAGTCAAAAGACTGAAAGTATTCCAGTGAGGGAATTTTTTTATTTAAAAAAGGCCAAGTTAGTTTATCTGGCGTTCAATATACTAGATACAGTTAGGCCTGCGTTTCATACATCTGGAATTAGCAAACTAATGTGCTGGGGTTGGGAAAACATATATGTACCCATACTAGAATCTGTCAAAGAAAGCGGTACTCACATATAACAGTCATTCCATCTGTAATCCATACAGTCAAAAGACTGAAAGTATTCCAGTGAGGGAATTTTTTTATTTAAAAAGGCCAAGTTAGTTTATCTGGCGTTCAATATACTAGATACAGTTAGGCCTGCGTTTCATACATCTGGAATTAGCAAACTAATGTGCTGGGGTTGGGAAAACATATATGTACCCATACTAGAATCTGTCAAAGAAAGCGGTACTCACATATAACAGTCATTCCATCTGTAATCCATACAGTCAAAAGACTGAAAGTATTCCAGTGAGGGAATTTTTTTATTTAAAAAAGGCCAAGTTAGTTTATCTGGCGTTCAATATACTAGATACAGTTAGGCCTGCGTTTCATACATCTGGAATTAGCAAACTAATGTGCTGGGGTTGGGAAAACATATATGTACCCATACTAGAATCTGTCAAAGAAAGCGGTACTCACATATAACAGTCATTCCATCTGTAATCCATACAGTCAAAAGACTGAAAGTATTCCAGTGAGGGAATTTTTTTATTTAAAAAGGCCAAGTTAGTTTATCTGGCGTTCAATATACTAGATACAGTTAGGCCTGCGTTTCATACATCTGGAATTAGCAAACTAATGTGCTGGGGTTGGGAAAACATATATGTACCCATACTAGAATCTGTCAAAGAAAGCGGTACTCACATATAACAGTCATTCCATCTGTAATCCATACAGTCAAAAGACTGAAAGTATTCCAGTGAGGGAATTTTTTATTTAAAAAAGGCCAAGTTAGTTTATCTGGCGTTCAATATACTAGATACAGTTAGGCCTGCGTTTCATACATCTGGAATTAGCAAACTAATGTGCTGGGGTTGGGAAAACATATATGTACCCATACTAGAATCTGTCAAAGAAAGCGGTACTCACATATAACAGTCATTCCATCTGTAATCCATACAGTCAAAAGACTGAAAGTATTCCAGTGAGGAATTTTTTTATTTAAAAAGGCCAAGTTAGTTTATCTGGCGTTCAATATACTAGATACAGTTAGGCCTGCGTTTCATACATCTGGAATTAGCAAACTAATGTGCTGGGGTTGGGAAAACATATATGTACCCATACTAGAATCTGTCAAAGAAAGCGGTACTCACATATAACAGTCATTCCATCTGTAATCCATACAGTCAAAAGACTGAAAGTATTCCAGTGAGGGGATTTTGCTTATAAAAAATAATATATTTCATTGTGGTGCGAGTTGAATCGCAACAATGAAGAAAAATACTATTAAGGGACGAGGGCGCGGTCGTGGTGGTGTCCGTGGAGCCTCTGTTGCTGGTAGAGGGCGTGGCCGTTCGGCCTCAGGCGCACACAGTAGGGAGCGAACTCCCTCAACTAGCCGGCAGAATGTACCGCAATATCTCGTGGGGCCCAATGCCGCTCTTAGGATGGTAAGGCCTGAGCAGGTACAGGCATTAATCGATTGGGTGGCCGACAGTGCTTCCAGCACGTTCACCACATGGTCTTCCACCCAGTCTTCTGCGGAAGCGCACAGGTGGCACCTGAAAACCAAGCCCATCAGTCTGTCACATCACCCCCAAGCATATCAGGGAAACGGTCTGAGCCACAAGTTATGCAGCAGTCTCTTCTTCTGTTTGAAGACTCTGCTTCCAGGGTTTCCCAGGGGCGTCCACCTAGCCCTTCCCCAGTGGAGGAAGACATACCATGCACTGGCGCACAACCACTTATGTCTCCAGATGAAGAGGACATGGGAATACCACCACAGCAGAGTCACCGACTCTCTGATGATGACGAAACACAGGTGCCCACTGCCGCGTCTTTTTGCAGTGTGCAGACTGAACAGGAGGAGGTCAGGGAGGGAGACTGGGTGGAAGACGATGCAGAGGACGATGAGGTCTTAGACCCCACATGGACTGAAGGTCGTGGCGATGACTTTCACAGTTCAGAGGAAGAGGTAGTGGTGAGACCGAGACAACAGCGAAGCCAAAGAGGGAGCAGGGGCCAAAGCAGACGAGCCGCCGCCCCAGAGTTCGCCTGCTACTGGACATCGCCAACAGGGACCCAGCCCCACAAAGGCAGCTTCAAAGAGTTCCCTGGCATGGCACTTCTTTAAACAATGTCCTACCGACAAGACCCGAGTGACTTGCACGCTCTGCCATCAGAGCCTGAGGCGAGGCATTAACGTTCTGAACCTCAGCACAACCTGCATGACCAGGCATCTACATGCAAAGCATGAACTGCAGTGGGGTACACACCTTAAAAACCAGGCACTCGCTGAGGCTCCCCTGCTCCCTCTACCGCTGCTGCCTCGGCTTCCGCCTCGAGAGGAATGTTGCCACCTGCCGAGCAGCAAACAGAGGATGTGCCACCGACACCACCACCACCGCCACCGTCAACTAGCGTCTCCACTATATCACACAGCAGCGTTCAGCTCTCAATATCTCAAACCTTAGAGAGGAAGCGCAAATTCCCCGAGTCACCCTCGAGCCCTTGGCCTGAACGCCAGCATTTCTAAACTGCTGGCCTTTGAAATGCTGTCATTCCGGCTGGTGGACACAGACAGCTTCAAACAGCTGATGGCCATGGCTGTCCCGCAGTATGTGGTTCCCAGCCGCCACTACTTCTCCAAGACAGCCGTGCCTTCCCTGCACATGCAAGTGTCCGATAAAATCAAGTGTGCACTGCGCAACGCCATTTGTGGCAAGGTCCACCTAACCACAGATACGTGGACCAGTAAGCACGGCCAGGGACGCTATATCTCACTAACTGCACACTGGATGAATGTAGTGGCGGCTGGGCCCCGGCGGACAGTTCCTTGGCGCACGTCCTTCCGCCCCCTAGGATCGCAGGGCATCATTCTCTGCCTCCTGTAGCCTCCTCCTCCTACTCGGCTTCCTCCTCCACTGCTTCCACCAGCTCATCCGGTCAGCCACACACCTTCACCACCAACTTCAGCACAGCCCGGGGTAAACGTCAGCAGGCCATTCTGAAACTCATATGTTTGGGGGACAGGCCCCACAGCGCAAAGGAGTTGTGGCGGGGTATTGAACAACAGACCGGCGAGTGGTTTCTGCCGGTGGGCCTCAAGCCAGGCCTGGTGGTATGCGATAATGGGCGAAATCTCGTGGCAGCTCTGGGACTAGCCGGTTTGACGCACATCCCTTGCCTGGCGCATGTGCTGAACTTGGTGGTGCAGAGGTTCATTCACCACTACCCCAACATGTCAGAGCTGCTGCATAAAGTGCGGGCCGTCTGTGCGCGCTTCCGCCCGTTCACATCCTGCCGCTGCTCGCCTGTCTGCGCTACAGCGGAACTTCGGCCTTCCCGCTCACCGCCTCATATGCGACGTGCCCACCCGGTGGAACTCCACCTTGCACATGCTGGAGAGACTGTGCGAGCAGCAGCAGGCCATAGTGGAGTTTCAGCTGCAGCACGCTCGCGTCAGTCGTACTGCCGAACAGCACCACTTCACCACCAATGATTGGGCCTCCATGCGAGACCTGTGTGCCCTGCTGCGCTGTTTCGAGTACTCCACCAACATGGCCAGTGGCGATGACACTGTTATCAGCGTTACAATACCACTTCTATGTCTCCTTGAGAAAACACTTAGGGCAATGATGTTAGAGGAGGTGGCCCAGGTGGAGGAGGAGGAGGAGGAGGATGAGGGCTCGTTTCTAACACTTTCGGGCCAGTCTGTTCGAATTGGCTCAGAGGGAGGTTTGTTTAAGCAGCAGAGGACAGGTTCACAGAGTCGCCAGCCAAGGCACTGTACTGGAGGACGAGGAGGATGAGGAGGAGGAGGTGGAGGGGGACGAGGATGACGCAAGTTCACAGCGGGGTGGCAGCCCAGGCCCATCACTGGTGCGTGGCTGGGGGGATACGGTGGACGATGACGATACGCCTCCCACAGAGGACAGCTTGTCCTTACCCATGGGTAGCCTGGCCCACATGAGCGAATATATGCTCCAATGCCTGCGCAACGACAGCAGAGTTGCCCACGTTTTAACGTGTGCAGACTACTGGGTGGCCACCCTGCTGGATCCCGGTATAAAGACAATGTGCCCACTTTAATTCCTGAACTGGAGCGCGACCGTAAGATGCGCGAGTACAAGCGCTGCGCTGATAGAGCGCTCTTGAGAGCATTCCCACATGTCACAGGGGAACAGGTGGAAGGTGAAGGCAGAGGAGTGGCAAGAGGTCGCCAACGCAGCTGTGTCACGGCCAGCTCATCTGAGGGCAGGGTTAGCATGGCAGAAATGTGGAAAAGTTTTGTCTCACGCCACAGCTATCTGCACCGACACCTGATACGGAACGTGTTAGCAGGAGGCAGCATTTCACTAACATGGTTGAACAGTATGTCTGCACACCCCTCCACATCCTGACGGATGGTTCGGCCCCATTCAACTACTGGGTTTCGAAATTGTCCACGTGGCCAGAGTTAGCATGTTATGCCTTGGAGGTGCTTTCCTGCCCGGCGGCCAGCGTTTTATCTGAACGCGTATTCAGCACGGCAGGGCGTCATTACTGACAAGCGCAGCCGCCTGTCCACAGCCAACGTGGACAAGCTGACCTTCATAAAGATGAACCAGGCATGGATCCCACAGGACCTGTCCCTCCCTTGTGCAGAGTAGTCCTTATTAACTGCCTAAAACATGTCTTGTTGTGCTACGGGCCACTTCTTTATTTGATACAAATTTTATGAAACCCACAGTTGAATGAAACTCTTCTCTGTCTGGGCGCCGGGGCCTAACCAGATGAAAGTGGCCGGTTAAACTAACGGGTGACATGAAGCCATAACCTCTGCCATGCTACCTCTGTCTTCTGTCTGGGTGCTGAGGCCTAAGTCAAATAAAGCGGTCTTCTGCTGTGCTGGGGGATATGAAGCTAATCTCTGACCTCTCTCCTCTGTCTGGGTCCAAAGGCCTAAATCACTGAAAGAGGCCTTCTCCTGTGGTGTGTGATATGATGCCAGAATATGTGCTGTGGGGCCTCTCTCCTCTTCCTGGGTGCAGGGGTCAAATAAACTAAATTGTGGCCTACTCCTGTGGTGGTTGATATGATGCCTGATTCTCTGATGTGGAACCTCTCTCCTCTGTTTGGGTGAAGGGGTCAAAGTAACTCAATGGTGGCTTCTCCTGTGGTGGTTAGTATGATGCCAGAATATGTGCTGTGGGGCCTCTCTCCTCTTCCTGGGTGCAGGGGTCAAAGTAACTCAATGGTGGCTTCTCCTGTGGTGGCTGATATGATGCCAGAATATGTGCTGTGGTGCCTCTCTCCTCTTCCTGGGTGCGGGGTCAAAGTAACTCAATGGTGGCTTCTCCTGTGGTGGCTGATATGATGCCAGAATATGTGCTGTGGGGCCTCTCTCCTCTTCCTGGGTGCAGGGGTCAAAGTAACTCAATGGTGGCTTCTCCTGTGGTGGTTAGTATGATGCCAGAATATGTGCTGTGGGGCCTCTCTCCTCTTCCTGGGTGCAGGGGTCAAAGTAACTCAATGGTGGCTTCTCCTGTGGTGGCTGATATAATGCCAGAATATGTGCTGTGGTGCCTCTCTCCTCTTCCTGGGTGCAGGGGTCAAAGTAACTAAATGGTGGCTTCTCCTGTGGTGGTTGATATGATGCCTGATTCTCTGCTGTGAAACCTCTCTCCTCCATCTGGGTGTAGGGGTCAAAGTCTTTCAAAGTCGCCTTCTCCTGTGCTGATTGATATAAAGCTGATGGTTGTGCCATCTGACATGGTTGCCAGGGTCTGATTCAATGGGGGCCTACTCCTGTGGTGGGTGATCTAAATGCCTGATTCTCTGCTGTGAAACCTCTCTCCTCCGTCTGGGTGTAGGGGTCAAAGTCTTTCAAAGTCGCCTTCTCCTGTGCTGATTGATATGAAGCTGATGGTTGTGCCATCTGACATGGTTGCCGGGGTCCCATTAAATTGGGGCCTACTCCTGTGGTGGTTGATATGATGCCTGATTCTCTGATGTGGAACGTCTCGCCTCTGTTTGGGTGAAGGGGTCAAAGTAACTCAATGGTGGCTTCTCCTGTGGTGGCTGATATGATGCCAGAATATGTGCTGTGGGGCCTCTCTCCTCTTCCTGGGTGCAGGGGTCAAAGTAACTCAATGGTGGCTTCTCCTGTGGTGGCTGATATGATGCCAGAATATGTGCTGTGGGGCCTCTCTCCTCTTCCTGGGTGCAGGGGTAAAAGTAACTCAATGGTGGCTTCTCCTGTGGTGGCTGATATGATGCCAGAATATGTGCTGTGGTGCCTCTCTCCTCTTCCTGGGTGCGGGGTCAAAGTAACTCAATGGTGGCTTCTCCTGTGGTGGCTGATATGATGCCAGAATATGTGCTGTGGGGCCTCTCTCCTCTTCCTGGGTGCAGGGGTCAAAGTAACTCAATGGTGGCTTCTCCTGTGGTGGCTGATATGATGCCAGAATATGTGCTGTGGGGCCTCTCTCCTCTTCCTGGGTGCAGGGGTCAAAGTAACTCAATGGGGGCTTCTCCTGTGGTGGTTGATATGATGCCAGAATATGTGCTGTGGTGCCTCTCTCCTCTTCCTGGGTGCAGGGGTCAAAGTAACTAAATGGTGGCTTCTCCTGTGGTGGTTGATATGATGCCTGATTCTCTGCTGTGAAACCTCTCTCCTCCATCTGGGTGTAGGGGTCAAAGTCTTTCAAAGTCGCCTTCTCCTGTGCTGATTGATATAAAGCTGATGGTTGTGCCATCTGACATGGTTGCCAGGGTCTGATTCAATGGGGGCCTACTCCTGTGGTGGGTGATCTAAATGCCTGATTCTCTGCTGTGAAACCTCTCTCCTCCGTCTGGGTGTAGGGTCAAAGTCTTTCAAAGTCGCCTTCTCCTGTGCTGATTGATATGAAGCTGATGGTTGTGCCATCTGACATGGTTGCCGGGGTCCAATTAAATTGGGGCCTACTCCTGTGGTGGTTGATATGATGCCTGATTCTCTGATGTGGAACCTCTCTCCTCTGTTTGGGTGAAGGGGTCAAAGTAACTCAATGGTGGCTTTTCCTGTGGTGGCTGATATGATGCCAGAATATGTGCTGTGGGGCCTCTCTCCTCTTCCTGGGTGCAGGGGTCAAAGTAACTCAATGGTGGCTTCTCCTGTGGTGGCTGATATGATGCCAGAATATGTGCTGTGGGGCCTCTCTCCTCTTCCTGGGTGCAGGGGTCAAAGTAACTCAATGGTGGCTTCTCCTGTGGTGGCTGATATGATGCCAGAATATGTGCTGTGGTGCCTCTCTCCTCTTCCTGGGTGCGGGGTCAAAGTAACTCAATGGTGGCTTCTCCTGTGGTGGCTGATATGATGCCAGAATATGTGCTGTGGGGCCTCTCTCCTCTTCCTGGGTGCAGGGGTCAAAGTAACTCAATGGTGGCTTCTCCTGTGGTGGTTAGTATGATGCCAGAATATGTGCTGTGGTGCCTCTCTCCTCTTCCTGGGTGCAGGGGTCAAAGTAACTAAATGGTGGCTTCTCCTGTGGTGGTTGATATGATGCCTGATTCTCTGCTGTGAAACCTCTCTCCTCCATCTGGGTGTAGGGGTCAAAGTCTTTCAAAGTCGCCTTCTCCTGTGCTGATTGATATAAAGCTGATGGTTGTGCCATCTGACATGGTTGCCAGGGTCTGATTCAATGGGGGCCTACTCCTGTGGTGGGTGATCTAAATGCCTGATTCTCTGCTGTGAAACCTCTCTCCTCCGTCTGGGTGTAGGGGTCAAAGTCTTTCAAAGTCGCCTTCTCCTGTGCTGATTGATATGAAGCTGATGGTTGTGCCATCTGACATGGTTGCCGGGGTCCCATTAAATTGGGGCCTACTCCTGTGGTGGGTGATCTAAATGCCTGATTCTCTGCTTTGAAACCTCTCTCCTCCGTCCGGGTGTAGGGGTCAAAGTCTGTCAAAGTCGCCTTCTCCTGTGCTGATTGATATAAAGCTTATGCTTGTGCCATCTGACATGGTTGCCGGGGTCTGATTCAATGGTGGCCTACTCCTGTGGTGGGTGATCTAAATGCCTGATTCTCTGCTGTGTAACCTCTCTCCTCCGTCTGGGTGTAGGGGTCAAAGTAACTAAATGGTGGCCTACTCCTGTGGTGGGTGATATGATGCCTGGTTCTCTGCTGTGGGACCTCTCTCCTTTGTCTGGGTGCTGTGGTCAAAATAATATTAAGTGACCTTCTCCATTGGTGGGTGACTTGAAGCCTGATTCTGTGCTATGGGACCTCACTCCAATTAATATTGTTTAATTTTTATTTATTTTATGTTAACTCATCATTTCCCTATCTACATTTGTTTGCAGGGGATTTAACTACATTTTGCTGCCTTTTGCAGCCCTCTAGCCCTTTCCGGGTGTGTTTTACAGCATTTTTAGTGCCCAAAAGTTCGGGTCCCCATTGACTTCTATGGGGTTCGGGTTCGGGATGAAGTTCGGGTCGAGTTCGGATCACGAACCCGAACATTTTTCGAAAGTTCGGCCGAACTCATCGAACCCGAACATCCAGGTGTTCGCTCATCTCTACTGCTGAGGAACTGAAAAAAGATTTGTCAGATGCGGGTAGTGACGTTTCAGCTCAGACAATAAGGCGCAAACTGCGTAATGAAGGCCTCCATGCCAGAACTCCCAGGCGCACCCCCTTGCTGTCTCTAAGGAATAAGAAGAGTCGACTGCAGTATGCCAAAAGTCATGTGGACAAACCACAAAAGTTTTGGGATAGTGTTCTGTGGACTGATGAAACATAATTAGAACTGTTTGGGCCCATGGATCAACGCTATGTTTGGAGGAGGAAGAACAAGGCCTATGAATAAAAGAACACCTTGCTTACTGTGAAGCATGGCGGGGGGGGGGTCAATCATGCTTTGGGGCTGTTTTGCTTGTACAGGTACAGGGAAGCTTCAGCGTTTGCAATGTACCATGAATTCTCTTCAGTACCAGGAGATATTGGATAAAACTGTGATGCAGTCCGTCACAAACCTGAGGCTTGGGAGACGTTGGACCTTTCAACAGGACAATGATCCCAAGCATACCTCCAAGTCCACTAGAGCATGGTTGCAGAATAAAGGCTGGAACATTTTGAAGTGGCCATCGCAGTCACCAGACTTAAATCCGATTGAGAACCTCTGGCGGGATTTAAAGAAAGCAGTTGCAGCGTGCAAGCCTGCGAATGTGACTGAACTGGAGGCTTTTGCCCATGAAGAATGGGCGAAGATACCCGTAGATCGTTGCAAGACACTTGTGTCAAGCTATGCTTCACGTTTAAAAGCTGTTATAACTGGAAAAGGATGTTGTACTAAGTACTAAGATTGAATGTCACTTGGGGGTTGAATAAAACTGATAATGATGTGAGCACAGAAAAGACATTTGTGGTTATTTCATTATAAATGTTATGTTATATTTGACTGACTTACAATTGCCTCTTTGATTTAATGGTAAACAAGATGACTGAAATGATCAAAATCAATGTCAAACTGGCCAAAACACTCAATTTCAGTGGGGGTTGAATAATTTTGAACACAACTGTTTGGCCACCACAGGGCTCTGATCTCTACGTCATTGAGTCAGGGATTACATGAAGAGACAGAAGGATTTGAGAAAGCCTAGATCCACAGAAGATCTGTGATTAGTTCTCCAATATGTTTTAGAACAACCTTCCTGCTGAGTTATTTCAGTGTACCTAGAAGAATTGATGCTGTTTTAAAGGCAAAGGTTTATCACTAGAGTTGAACGAACCGAACTGTATAGTTCGGGTTCCTACCGAATTTTGGGGTCTTCGGGATGCGGACCCGAACCCGAACCCGAACATTTTTAAAAAAGTTCGGGTTCAGGTCCGTTTTTCGGCGATTTCTTTCTGCTTTCTGAAGGGCTGCACAGCAGCCAATCAGCAAGCATTTTACTTCCTGCCATAAGAAGGCATCACAGCCATGCCTACTAATGGCATGGCTGTGATTCCCTGAGTGCAGCTTGTGACCCAGCCTCTTTATAAGCTGGAGTCACGTACTGCCGCACGTCACTCTGTTGATTTAAGATTAGGGACAGAATAGGGCAGAAATCAGAAGAACCTGTGCTACTTTAATCCACAAGATACAGAAAATAGAGAGGGAGGGAGCTTCAGCAATCTAACATTTCTGTACCCAGCCACTGCAAGGGAAATCTTTTTTTGTAATCGATCTGTTACTGAGGTGGTGCTCAGCGGCCATATTAGCCACTGCAGTGTACGGCATGTGTGCCAGCCATCCAGGGACATCAGCCAAATCCTATTTTGTAGCTCAATGAAGGGAAAAAAACTTTTTTTTCAAGTCCCCTATATTGCCTTTTGTATGTTTAAGGAGTGACATAGTCCATTTGTCTAGCCTGGGATCTGTAGTTAAAAAAAAGTGGTCATCATGATCCACCAAGCCTATTTTAAGCCGCCAAAATATATATTTGACATTTCTGCGGTGAAATAGAGAATCCGTGTAATTTTGGGGGGAAAAACGTATTCCTTGTCCACAACAGTTCTGCATACACTGTCCAACGACATATTTTATATTTCTGCAGGGAAATAGTGCTTCTTTGTTTTTTATAGAAAAAAAAAACGTTATTCAAGATCCACCAAACAGTCTGAAATACCCATTCCAATCACCTATTTTACATTGCTGCTGTGAAATACAGCATAAATGTATTTTTTTGACAAAAAAGTGGAAATCCTGATCCACAAAGCATTTTGAAATACACTGCCTAAATACCGATTTCACATTACAGCTGAGAAATAGTGCATTATTCTTTTTTTGAGTGAAAAAAGCAAAATTCTTGCTTCACAAAGCAGTTGTACCTACACAGTATTAATATCTCATTTAAATTTACAGCAGTAAAAAACAGCATTTTGGGGTTTTATTGAAAAAAGTGTTGTGCATCCGTCGTTTAAATAATTATTTCCAATATATAGCACTTCAATACTGCATTTGTGAATTTTAGTGACCAAATCCGTGTTCTGGGTCCCCAAATCTGGTGTCCATACATAGTATAAATATCAAATTTTAATGTACAGCAGTTAAAAACGGCATTTTGGGGTTTTATTGAAAAAAGCTGTGTTTTAGGCCAAAAAAACTGTTGTGCATCCGGGGTATAAATAATTAATTTCAACTTACAGCAGTGAAATAGTAGTTTTCTGTATTTTATTACAAAAATACTTGTTCTTGTTCCACAAACCACTTGTGCATACAGCGTACCCAAATTTTTTTTTACATTTCCGCATAGAAATTGAGAATCAGTGTATTTTGGGCACAAAAAACATTATTCTGGGTCCACAGAGCATTTTTATGACACGGGCACTGCCTTAGCGAACTTAACTGTCGATTAGTGCAGGTAAATTGACACAGGAGAGAGACCAATCTTTCAGCTTGGTGGGTGAACGCAAATAATGAGGAAAACATCAAATAAGGGACATGGGCATGCTCGTGTTGGTGGAGCTCCTGTTGCTGGGAGAGGACGTGGCCATTCAGCGCCAACTACCGCTCCAAGTCAAACACCTTCCTCTGGTGCGAGTAGGCGACAGAATCTGCAGCGTTATTTGATAGGCCCAAATGCCACTCTACGGATGGTGAAGCCAGAACATGTACTGGTGATAGTAGATTGGGTGGCTGACAGTGCCTCCAGTTCTTTCACAGTATCTAACACCCAGTCCTCTGCAGAAAGCTCAGAGTTGGCACCTGCAGCACATGCCCATCAGTGTTCCACCTCACCCCCTTGCAAATCAGCCAAGCAGTCAGAGCCCCAAATCATGCAGGAAAGTCTCATTCTTTTTGATGACTCTGTTGGCAGGGTTTTCTCGGCCCATCCACCTAGCCCTGCCCCAGAAGAGGAAGACCTTGAATGCACTGATGCTCAACCACTTTTGTTGCAGACACCTCTGGCATCACCGTGGCACCTGGCGACCAGCAACAGAGGATATTCCACCAACACCACCACATACGACACCATCACCAAGCATCTCCACCATGTCACACGGCAGCATTCAGCTGTCCATCTCCCAAACATTGGAGAGAAGGAGGAAATACCCACCTACCCACCCTCGAGCCCTGGCACTGAATGCCAGCATTTCAAAATTACTGGCCTTTGAAATGCTGTCATTCCGTCTGGTGGAGACAAACTGTTTAAAACAGCTGATGGCGGTGGCTGTCCCCCAGTACGTTGTTCTCAACCATCA
Organism: Bufotes viridis; assembly: GCA_033119425.1. Taxonomy (NCBI): domain Eukaryota; kingdom Metazoa; phylum Chordata; class Amphibia; order Anura; family Bufonidae; genus Bufotes; species Bufotes viridis. The sequence continues at coordinate 60,653,756 of CM065592.1, read as the reverse complement.
CTACTTTTCCAGGCGAGCCATCCCTTCCCTGCACAACCAAGTGGAGGATAAAATCAAGCGTGCGCTGCGCAATGCCATCTGTGGCAAGGTCCACATAACCACAGATACATGGACCAGTAAGCACGGCTAGGGTCGCTATACCTCCCTAACTGCACACTGGGTAAACGTAGTGGCAGCTGGGCCTGAGGCGGATAGCGTTTTAGCGCATGTCCTTCCTCCACCGAGGATCGCAGGGCATTATTCGTTGCATCTTGTTACTTCCTCCTCCTACTTCGCATCATCCTCCTCCTCCTCCTACTCCTCTTCTACCACCCCCACATTCGGTCATCGAGAGAACCTCACCCCCAACTTCAGCACACCCCGGGGTAAACGTCAGCAGGCGATTTTAAAACTCATGTATTTGGGTGACAAACCCCACACCGCACAGGAGCTTTGGAGGGGCATAGAACAGCAGACTGATGAGTCATTTCTACCGGTGAGCCTCAAGCCCGGTATGGTAGTGTGCGATAATGGGCGAAATCTCGTTGCAGCTCTGGGACTAGCCGGTTTGACGCACAACCCTTGCCTGGCGCATGTGCCGAATCTGGTGGTGCAGAAGTTTCTTAAAAACTCCCCAGAAATGTCAGAGCTGCTGCTGAAAGTGCGGTCCGTATGTGCACGCTTTCGGTGTTCTCACCCTGCTGCTGCTCGTCTGTCTGCACTGCAGCGTAACTTCGACCTTTCTGCTCACCACCTCATATGCTACATGCCCACCAGGTGGAACTCCACCTTACATATGCTGGAGAGACTGACATCACGTGCCTGCGCCGCCTGCTTCATTTATAAAGTAGGCTGGGCAGGCACGTGACGTCAGTCAGTCACGCTGCCGCTCGTCTGCCTGGCTGGCCTGCATTACGATATAACAGTAGCCCTGTGAGTAGGATATATTGAATGTTATACTACAGAGGGGGCAGCATGAATCATTATTAATTGAATTACACATTTTATAACTGTACTGGAGCGGCAATGGGGGGTCTGTGGATGACACTGTTAAGGGGTGGGGGATCAGTGGATGGCACTGTTATGGGGTGGGGGTGGTCTGTGGATGGCACTGTTATAGGATGGGGGTTCTTTGGATGACACTGTTAAGGGGTGGGGGGGTGTCTGTGGATGGCACTGTTATGGGGTGGGAGGGGGGGGGTCTGTGGATAGCACTGTTATAGGATGGGGGATCTGTGGATGCCATCCACAGATCCCCCATAACAGTGCCATCCACAGATCCTCCACCCCATAACAGTGCCATCCACAGATCCTCCACCCCATAACAGTGCCATCCCAAGATCCCCCATTAACAGTGCTATCCCCAGATCCCCCATTAACAGTGCCATCCCCATCTGGGGGGGTTTCTTTGCTGGGCTGGACTTTTATAGCCCCCCCAAATTTTACTTGCATCCCTGTTCTCTAAAGGAGCGGTTTTAGGGGGCGGTCCTAGGGGTGGGTAGGGGCATGGCCAGGGGAGGGGGGGGGGTGAGTTCCACCACCTTATCTCTGAGAAAAAAAGCCCTGGTTTTAACTAGTTATTTAAAGGGAGTTTGTCAGATCCATATGGCCATATACAGTGCTTACATTGTCCTATAGCACACCTATACATGAATGTACACTTTACACTTGCAGAAGCTGGAAAAACTAAGTTTAATTCATATGCAAATGAGCACTCGCAAGTGCGCTGGGGTGGCGTTCACTGCGTTGGAGCCCAGGCTGCTCTACCTTCTTTCATTGTTTCCCCACCCCAGCCTCTGCCTATGCCTGCCCTCCTATACTTTTGTGTCATCTTTCGGTCCGGCCGAGATCCCGCGCCTGCGCACTGCCTTGCCGGGCCGGAACATGCACACTGCGGTGCCCATTGTGGGCACAGCATCGCTTTAACCACTGCGCATGCCGTTATTCAATACATTACTATACTGTACCATATCAGCATTTCTACTTGACCTCAATTAGCAAGTCACATTTTGTGATTTTTTTAATGGTTTATGAATCTTCCTACGAGAATGGATTTAGCCGGTAGTCTTGGAATTGAAACATTAAGCACAATATATTTATCTTAATGTTTACTGTTTGTACCCAACGATGTGCGACTTCTAGTGTACGTCTGGTGAACTTAATGACTCCTGGGAGGAATACAGCAGTGAATGCTGATTACTATCATAACCACAATTAGCTGTGGATGAAGCAGAGCAAGTTGTAAAAAATAGCAGACACTGAAATACTACAGTTACTATAAATAATGAACTGGTTAACATGGATATGGCAGATAACGCAACTCTCTAACTAGACGTGCCCTGCTTCATGACAGAATGTATTTACCAATATGAGCGGTTTCCTTACTTCAGTCCTATAGGCACCAGCTGTCCTTGGATAAGCTCAATTTCCTTGCAACATTTGAGAAACCGCTGACCACCTCTTATCTTAGCTTTGTTAAACACTAGGAAAAGTCACATCATCATCCAAGTCAGGCATGGTCTATTTACCAAGATAATATGCAACTGTCTAGGACATTATGAAAAATGACGATTCAGCAAGCACTGAGATGGAAATCTAATAGCTCCATTCTGACCTTCCTAATACTCCTTCATCGTATGGGAAGTACAGATGTAGCAGGGGTAACACTCAAACCCTTAACTCAAATTTCTTAACTCATCGCGTTATCTTGAAACAAAAGCCATGGATAAGCAATTGCTTAACGAGTTTAGTTGCATTTAGTTTAGATAACACGTCTCATAAAGGATAAGTGTTTACCTGGCATACCGACCTGACCAAAAATCTCAGACAAGCTTCCAGGGCTGCAGAGCGGCGATGGAAGAAATCCCATTCTAAAGATGAATTCACCGCATACAAGCAATCCCTCCTCATTTTCAAATCCTCACTTGCTGATGCAAAACAGGCCTACTTCTCATCTCTCATATCTTCCCTATCCCACAACCCAAAACAACTTTTTAACACCTTTAATTCTCTTCTCCGTCCACCAGCGCCCCCACCCTCTCCTCTCATCTCAGCTGAGGATTTCGCCACATTCTTCAAACAAAAGATAGTCAACATCAGAGAAAGCTTCAACACACAGTCTCCACAGACCCTCCACACAGCTGCTCCGTCCTCTTCACCCAAAACCAGCTTCTCCGCTATTACAGAAGAAAAACTCTCCACTCTACTCTCCAAATCCCATCTCACCACCTGTGCACTTGACCCAATCCCATCCCACCTCATTCCTAACCTCACCACAGTGTTTATCCCAGCCCTAACTCATCTCTTCAACCTATCACTAACCTCTGGTCTCTTCCCCTCTGCTTTTAAACAAGCTACCATTACACCCATCCTCAAAAAGCCATCACTTGACCCATCTTCTTTGTCCAGTTATCGCCCCATATCACTTCTTCCATATGCCTCAAAGCTACTTGAGCAACATGTCCATTCTGAACTGTCCTCTCACCTCTCCTCCTGCTCCCTCTTTGACCGGCTACAATCTGGCTTCCGACCCCACCACTCAACCGAGACTGCACTCACCAAAGTCACCAATGACCTACTACTTGCCAAAACCAAAAACATTACTCTGTCCTCCTTCTACTTGACTTGTCCTCTGCCTTTGACACTGTCGACCACTCCCTTCTGTTACAAACTCTCTCATCTCTTGGCATCACTGACCTGGCCCTCTCTTGGATCACATCATACCTCACAGACCGGACATTTAGCGTCTCCCACTCTCACGCCACCTCCTCGCCTCACTCCCTCTCTGTTGGTGTCCCGCAAGGCTCCGTCCTAGGACCCCTGCTCTTCTCTATCTACACCTTCGGCCTGGGACAGCTTATAGAGTCCCATGGTTTCCAGTATCACTTTTATGCTGACGACACACAAATCTACCTCTCTGGTCCAGACATCACAACCTTACTATCCAGAATCCCACAATGCCTATCTCGCATATCCTCCTTCTTCTCCTCTCGCTTTCTAAAACTTAATATGGATAAAACAGAATTTATCATCTTTCCCCCATCTTGCTCACTCCCCCAACAGACCTATCTATCACAATCAATGACTGCACACTCTCCCCGGTCAACCAAGTCCGCTGCCTTGGAGTGACCTTGGATTCTGCCCTCTCCTTCCGACCACACATCCAAGCCCTTTCCACCACCTGCCGTTTCCAACTCAAAAACATCTCCCGCATCCGCCCTTTCCTCAACTTTGAATCGGCAAAAATGCTTATACATTCCCTCATCATCTCCCGCCTAGACTACTGCAACATTCTCCTCTGTGGCCTTCCATCTAGCTCTCTCGCACCCCTACAATCTATCCTCAACTCTGCTGCCCGACTAATCCATCTCTCCCCCGTTACTCCTCTGCATCTCCCCTCTGCCAGTCCCTGCACTGGCTCCCCATTGCCCAGCGAATTCAGTTTAAAATACTAACCCACACATACAAGGCCGTCCACAATCGGTCCCCTCCCTACATCTCTGAGCTACTTCCCGATACATCCCCACACGCAATCTTCGATCCTCACAGGACCTCCTTCTCTCCTCTCCTCTTATCACCTCTTCCCACACTCGCCTCCAGGATTTCTCCCGTGCATCCCCTATACTCTGGAACTCTCTACCCCAACATATCAGACTCTCACCTACAGTGGAATCCTTCAAAAGCAACCTGAAAACCCACCTCTTCAGACAAGCCTACGACTAGTGACACTGCTGCTTCTATACCGCCATGACCAGCTTCACCCTCGCCTACTGTCTCCATCCCCCATACCATGTAGATTGTAAGCCCTCACGGGCAGGGCCCTCTATCCTTCTGTACCAGTCTGTAACTTGTCTCGTTCATGCTTAAGGCTATTGTCTTATTATGTATGTGCACCGCTTATGATATGTACAGCGCTATGGAATGAATGGCGCTCTAAAAATAAATAATAATAATAATAATAATAATACCCTACTACATGCTAGAAATACAGTATGTGAAAGTTCTGTTTTCTTCTACAAAACCTATAGCATAGTATTAAAAGGGTTGTACAATGCAAAGATACTGATAACCTATCCTCAGGATAGGTCATCGATATCAGATCGGCTAGGGCTGACTTCCGCCACCCTCATCGACCAGCTGTGTGAAGAGTTAGTGCCCCACGTGCGAGTTATGCTTCCATTTAAAAGTTTCCTGTGCATCGTCTCACTTGTAAAGGCGGCGTAATGTAATTACAACTGCTCATCCCATTCAAGAAGACGTTGCACCAGTAAAAGCAGCATTTGCATGAGGGCCGCAAGCTCTTCACACAGCTGGTCGGTGAGGGTGCCGGGAGATGGACCCCCACAGATCTTATATTGATGAGGATAGGTCATCACTATCTTTGGACTGCACAACCCCTTAAATCAACTGAACTAAAACTCTAATGAAATATAATTGATAAATAATAAAACCCCAGTCAGTTGATATTTTGTGCTTCTTAATATTCCCAACCCCAGAGATTCGGCTTGTTGTCACTTTTAGGTACGGGTTCTCTTATCCCAGGAACCAAGTTCAATTATGTTGATCAATCTTCATTCATAAGGACAGAGTGTAGTTAGGACAATGCTGGCCCTATTCTCCATCTAGTTTTCCCTGCCAAACTGCGGAGTAACCGCCTTCAAAAAGGAACCCCTGCTCCACGGAGGATGACACCTGTTTTGTTACTGCAATGGTCCTGCAGTTTTGATTTAAAAAAAGTCTCAATGCCTTTCCCTGAGAGGGGCATAGCTAGAAATCACTGGGCCCCATAGAAAAAAAAAATTGTGGGCCCCCCCTCTCGATTCTCCCACCCCGACATACCTATCAGACATCCCACCCATTTCAGAGCTCCCACCCAAAAACCCCTACAGGACCTCCCACCCCAAAATCCCCAAACCCCTCCCTAGATGCCCCTAAGTGTCATCCACAGATCCCCAAAGTGTCATCCACAGATCCCCCCCTAAGTGTCATCCACAGATCCCCACTAAGTGTCATCCACAGATCCCCACTGTCATCCACAGATACCCCCTAAGTGTCATCCACAGATCCCCCCTTAAGTGTCATCCACGGGCCCCCCCCTAGTGTCATCCACAGATCTCCCCTAAGTGTCATCCACAGATCCCCCCTAAGTGTCATCCACATATCCCCCCTAAGTGTCATCCACAGATCCCCTTAAATGTCATCCACAGATCCCAATTAAATGTCATCCACAGATACCCCTTTAATGTCATCCACAGATCCCCCCTTAAGTGTCATCCACAGATCCCCCTTTCCACAGATCCCCCCTTAAATGTCATACACAGATCCCCCCTTAAGTGTCATACACAGACCCCCTCCCCTAAGTGTCATCCACAGATCCCCCCCTAAGTTTCATCCACAGATCCCCTTAAATGTCATCCACAGATCCCCCCTTAAGTGTCATCCACAGACCCCCCCCCCAAGTGTCATCCACAGATTCCCCCCTAAGTGTCATCCACAGATTCTCCCCTACGTGTTATCCACAGATCCCCCCTTAAGTGCCTTCCACAGATCCCCCCTTAAGTGCCATCCACAGATCCCCCCTAAGTGTCATCCACAGATATCCCCCCCCCACGTGTTATCCACAGATCCCCCTTAAATGTTATCCACAGATCCCCCTTAAATGTGATCCACAGATCCCCCCTTAAGTGCCATCCACAGATCCCCCCTTAAGTGTCATCCAGAGATCCCCCTTAAGTGTCATCCAAATATCCCTCTTAAGTGTCATCCACAGATCCCCCTTCAGTGTCATCCACAGATCCCCACATCAGTGTCATCCACAGATCCCCCATCAGTGTCATCCACAGATCCCCCCTTAAATGTCATCCACAGATCCCCCCCTCAAGTGTCATCCATAGATCCCCCCCTTCAGTGTCATCCACAGATCCCCCCATCAGTGTCATCCACAGATCCCCCCCTCAGTGTCATCCACAGATCCCCCCTTAAATGTCATCCAAAGATCCCCCCCTTCAGTGTCTACCACAGATCCCCCCTTCAGTGTATCCACAGATCTCCTCCCCGCCGCCTCCTCCTAGCTAATTTATTGACTGCACTTGCCTTTGTAATTGAAGAGAAGCGCCATAATCTCACGGAGGTGCACTGGCAGAGGCCAGGAAGACGGCGCATGCGCACTTTGTTGCCTCTGCCAGTGCGCCTGTGTGAGATTACAGCGCTTCTCTTCAATTACAGAGGCAAGTGCAGGGAATTAGCTAGGAGGCGGCCCTGGTGCCCCCAGCAAGAGTACGCTCCTCAGCCGGCAGCCCGGGCCCCCAGTGGCGTAGGGCCCCATAGCCATTGCTATGGCTGCTATGGCGATCCCTATGCCACTGCCTGCTAATGATACAGAGAGAGTTCTTCAGGGGATACTTTATGCTGCTTAATAGCTATTAGAAGGACAAGGGGATCTTGGTGTTGGACTTCTCTGTCCAAAAAGATGCTGACACCCATGAAAGTCTGGTCTGGGCTTCTGGATATCCCAAGATGGAGCTATGACATGTTCTATTGGTTTCCACAATCATATTTTACATATACAGTTTTATTTTTTGCTTTAGAAGGCACACTTTTTCCCCCCAAAAGTGGCAGAAAAATGATTGTGTGTCTTATAAAGAGAATACTAGTGAGCACTTCCACTATGGATCACTAGTATGCATTCAGTGCGTGAAAAGGGAAGTGAAGCCCTTTGAGCACTTCCTGTCCTCACCCTCTGGGTTTTCTTCCCTGGGTCCGTACTGCACTGCAGGCCCTGACCATGTACAGCGTTAAGATGTAGTTTGTGCACTATGACCTGAGGCTGCACTCAGTGAGATGACAGTGCAGCGTGGGACCCGGAGAACACAAGGGAGCGTGAAAGAAGAGCAGCAGAACAGGAAAGGTAAGTGAAGTTATTTATTTTATCTCTAATGGGGATCTGACATAGAGGTCTGATAGCGGTCTGGCAGGGAAGTCTGATCTGAGGTCTGATGGGTGTCTGACATTGTGGTCTGAGAGGGGTCTGGCGTGAAAGTCTGATCTGAGGTCTGATAGGGGTCTGACATAGAGGTCTGATTGGGGTCTAGCATGGAAGTCTGATCTGAGGTCTAATGGGGATCTGTCATAGAAGTTTGATCTGAGGTCGGATGGAGGTCTGGCATTAAGGTCTGATGGGGGTCTGACATGAAGGTCTAATGGGAGTCTGATATAGAGGTCTGATGGAGTCTAAACTGTAGTCTGATCTGAGTTCCTAATATAGGGGTCTGATGTGATGTCCTGATTTGGGGGTCTGATCTGAGGATCTGATATGAGGTCTGTTGAAAAAGATTTTTTTCTTATTTTCTTTCTCTAAAATCTGGGGTGGGTCCTATCATCAAGTGCGACTTATAAAGCGGAAAATATAGTAGTTGTACCTTCGGTATTAAGCACAAATCTATCATGTTAGTGCACATTCTGTTGGACCTGATGTTTAGTGCATGATCCTTTACTGATTTTCTAAAAACGGTGCAACAGACAGTGTTGTCCCTTTTGTGTGTTTTACTATTGTACAATCAGGTTCCTCCGTGAAATAACTAGTGTTGGGCGCGAATATTCGCGATGCGAATATTTCGCGCGAATATCGCATATTCGCGATTTCTTCAAATATCATGCCAAAAATTCGATATTGCGAATATTCGCGTTGGTTAAATTAGATGATACACAATAAGTTCAAGAACTTCAGTTCACTTGTGTTGATAAATGAGTTTGAGTGACTCTGAGTTTCATTCATTTAAGGCAGGGATGCTCAACCTGCGGCCCCCCAGCTGTTGTAAAACTACAACTCCCACCATGACCTGCTGTAGGACGATAGCTGTAGGCTGTCCGAGCATGCTGGGAGTTGTAGTTTTGCAACAGCTGGAGGGCCGCAGGTTGAGCATGCCTGATTTAAGGTGTTCATCAAGGCTCTTTTTCAAAGCCATAGTCAAAATCCTGCCTTTTTTGCGATTTTCCGTAATGCGATTTTTTTCACACTCTATGCGCTTGGTAGTCGCGATCGTCAACTTGCGAATACGAACATGCTGCGAATTGCGAATATATTCGAAAATTCGCATATTCGAATATATGTCGTTGTGTTTTCCTCTTCTTATTCTCATTCACCCCCAATCATTAGTTTCACTTTCAACAAGGCTTCATTTTATATCCATTCCTCGACCCCCCGTCCCCACTTCCCTCCCTTGTCTTTTTTTTTTTTTTGCGATTTTTCGTAATGCGATTTTTATTAAGCGATTTTTTTCACACGTGCTATTCTTCCTGCGCATTGATTGACTTGACCATCCCGGCCATGAAAGTTAAAGTGTTTTTGCGATTTTGTTGCCATGCGATTTTTTTCCCGCTTGCGAATTCGTAAACGCTGTGAATTGCGAATGTATTCGAAAATTCGCATACACGAATATTCTATGCCTTGCACAGTATAAACTATCTAAATCTCAATTGGACCACAAGCTAGAAGCAGGCTGCTTGTAGCTTGTGGTGCAAATTAAATTGGTAGGGTGAGGTGAGACTTCCAATCATCACTTAATTATAAAGTTTACACAAATTTTAGTTCAGTTTGCGATTTTTTTTCGTAATGCGAATTTATGCGAATTTATGCGAATATATCATTTCCGTCAAAGTACATAGATCCCTCCCTTCTGTCTTTTTGTCCAATGAAAATGATGTACCTACAGTTGTCATAGGTTAGCAACCTCCCTAGCAACCAATAGGAAAGCTCCCCACCTCTTTACTATATAATATTCTTCCCAGCAGCCATTCTGTGCAGTTTTACTTGGAGTTGGTTGTGTTAGGAGCTAAAAACTGTGCTGTGCTGTGTGGTGTGGAATTGTGCTTTTTTAAAAGCAATATATTTCACAATCTAATTATTCATTCTATAGTTTAGGTTGTAGCAGTAGGGAGTGATTAGTGTAGATTGAGGGAGCTTAAGTTTAGTTATATTGTGTTATATAGTGTTTCGAACTATATGTGTGGTGTTTATTGTGTGGATGGATGTACAGTATGCATGTAATTAATTACTTGTCAGCTTTATATACATAAAATCCAAGCCACAAAAAAAAAAATCACCACATAAATCAAGACATAAAAAAAAAAATATTAGTCATGCGATGCGAAAAATATTTAACATAATCGCATAAAATCGCATACGCGCCTATAAAAGGTTTTAATATGCATTCACATTAAGAACAAGACTAAAAGTTGATACTTACAGTTATAAGCAGTTTGTCCTCTCGATCGCTAAATGTGCGGCCCACCATCTTCTTACTGTCTGCAACTCTGCCAGCCAACTGTCCCAGAAGATGCGCAATTTCGCATGCGAATTCCCATCAATCTTCGCGTCGCGTCGCATACAAAGACGTCATGTCCGCCGGTCGCGTCATTCGAATTAATATTGATCGCAATGCGCATGCGAATATTAGCGATTATTTAATACATGGTAAATAAAGATTGAAAAGCAGATAACATGTAGATGGTATATTTTATTGCACTAGGTAAATATGATGTAATCGATTTTGTACGAATATTGCCTTTGCCTGCCAGTAACAATGATCTTGCGCAATATGCGCATGATCATACGCATTATGCGATTATCCGCGATTTTATAAAAAAAAGATGGCGATTAAATGATGACGAATACGAATATTCGAATTTGCGAATATATCGCGAATATTTTACGAAATATTCGCGAAATATCGCGAATTCGAATATGGGCATATTCGATCATCACTAGAAATAACGCTGCATTGGATCATAAGAAGTAAAGGCCCATTAACATGAGCCAATATCACTGGCCAATGATTTGGAACAAGTATTTGTATGGGCTGTATGTTTGTTACCGATCATTGCCCACTCATTATCTACAGTCGTGGCCAAAAGTTTTGAGAATTACATAAATATTGGAAATTGGAAAAGTTGCATATACTCCAGAATGTTATGAAGAGTGATCAGATGAATTGCATAGTACTTCTTTGCCATGAAAATTAACTTAATCCCAAAAAAAACTTTCCACTGCATTTCATTGCTGTCATTAAAGGACCTGCTGAGATCATTTCAGTAATCGTCTTGTTAACTCAGGTGAGAATGTTGACGAGCACAAGGCTGGAGATCATTATGTCAGGCTGATTGAGTTAAAATGGCAGACTTGACATGTTAAAAGGAGGGTGATGCTTGAAATCATTGTTCTTCTATTGTTAACCATGGTGACCTGCAAAGAAACACGTGCAGCTATCATTGCGTTGCATAAAAATGGCTTCACAGGCAAGGATATTGTGGCTACTAAGATTGCACCTTAATCAACAATTTATAGGATCATCAAGAACTTCAAGGAAAGAGGTTCAATTCTTGTTAAGAAGGCTTCAGGGCGTCCAAGAAAGTCCAGCAAGTGCCAGGATCATCTCCTAAAGAGGATTCAGCTGCGGGATCGGAGTGCCACCAGTGCAGAGCTTGCTCAGGAATGGCAGCAGGCAGGTGTGAGCGCATCTGCACGTACAGTGAGGCAAAGACTTTTGGAAGATGGCCTGGTGTCAAGAAGGGCAGCAAAGAAGCTACTTCTCTCCAAAAAAACCATCAGAAACAGATTGATCTTCTGCAGAAAGTATGGTGAATGGACTGCTGAGGACTGGGGCAAAGTCATATTCTCCGATGAAGCCTCTTTCCAATTGTTTGGGGCATCAGGAAAAAGGCTTGTCCGGAGAAGAAAAGTTGAGCGCTACCATCAGTCCTGTGTCATGCCAACAGTAAAGAATCCTGAGACCATTCATGTGTGGGGTTGCTTCTCATCCAAGGGAGTGGGCTCACTCATAATTTTGCCCAAAAACACAGCTATGAATAAGGAATAGTACCAAAACACCCTCCAACAGCAACTTCCTCCAAGAATCCAACAACAGTTTGGTGAAGAAAAATGCATTTTCCAGCATGATGGAGCACTGTGCCATAAGGCAAAAGTGATAACTAAGTGGCTCGGGGACCAAAACGTTGACATTTTGGGTCCATGACCTAGAAACTCCTCAGATCTTAATCCCATTGAGAACTTGTGGTCAATCCTCAAGAGGCGGGTGGACAAACAAAAACCCACTAATTCTGACAAACTCCAAGAAGTGATTATGAAAAAATGGGTTGCTATCAGTCAGGAATTAGCCAAGAAGTTGATTGAGAGCTTGCCCAGTCGAATTGCAGAGGTCCTGAAAAAGAAGGGCAATCTTTATGTAGAAAGTTTCTTTATTCGTCACCCATATGTGACGCGCGTTTCGGCACAAGCATGTGCCTTTGTCAAACTATGACTGATAGTTGCTCAATCCCACAGGAAAAAGATACATTTAAATAACCCGCCCCCTGATCACATGACTGTGGCGTCATGTTGCTAGGTAACACAAATGCAAACTACAAAATAAACATATCAAGGCAGAGTTATACATATTAACATATACATCTCTATAGAGCCCGAGTATTATAGTCAGTGATCTATTTTGAGAAACTGATCCGTAATATATTTAAGTATATACATTTAGACACTATACGTTCAATAAACTGGTTTCAAATGAAACTATTCAATGAGTATTCCTTGTTCAAACCCTTCGGGCCAAGTGTTTCAAGCCGATGAATCCAATATGCTTCACGTTGGTGCAGCATCTGAATCCTATTTCCTCCACGTCGAGGTAGAGTCACTTCTTCTATAATTTGAAAACGCAATTGTGAGATGCGTTTTTTTTTTTCAATAAAATGCGCATTGTGGTCTCCCCAACATAGCACAACCCACATGGACATTTTAATAAGTAGATAACAAAGCTACTGTCAGGGGCGTAGCTATAGGGGGTGCAGAGGTAGCAGTTGCTACCGGGCCCAGGAGCCTGAGGGGGCCCAAAGACACTTGTGCTGCATAAGAAGACACACAAAGCACTGAGGGAAGGGGGGCACAAGCTGAAATCTTGCACCAGGGCCCATGAGCCGTTAGCTACGCCCCTGGCTACTGTCACATGTAAAGTGACCCCGAACTGGAATTTGTTGTCCTGTGTGTGGGTTTGATATGTTGGGGCCCTTAATAACGCTTGAGCAATGAACGCAGTTCAGACAGGGAAGCGTTCCCTTTCTGACTGAGAGTGAGTTGAGAGAAGATGTCCTATCACTATCTATGACAGGTACACACCGCTCACACCTGATTGTCATCCCATTGATTAAAAAATGTCACTCTAATAATTTCACTGTCTTAGTATCTGCTAATCCTAAAGGCTCACATACTTCTGCCACTCATAAACATGTGATATTGGATAATGTTCCTCAATACATAATAGACCAATTGCAATATATGTGACTCATTTACTTGATTTGGTTATCTTTATCCACCCTTTAGACCTGTGTAAAAATCTGACATAGTTTTATTTTAATTTATGCAGAAACATAGAAAATTCTGAAGAGTTTAGAAACTTTCAAGCCATTTTATGTTGTGTTAGATATATGTGGTAATATACGAAAATGGCGCACAGGATATTGAGGCAATAAAACGGGGTGCTCTCAGAGAGGTGGTGCCACCCAACACCTCAGTGGTAAAGTGAATGATATGAAAAATCTGGGCACTCCACAGATATATGGGAATATAATTAGTTGTGTTGTTTTTGTTTTTGAAGCAGATGCAATAGTGACAAAACAATGTGCAACAATGTTGAATAACCACAATTCAACTAAAATACTGAAAAAGTGTCAATGCAACAAAGTGCATATAGTGCAAAAAGTGCAATAAATCAATTAAAAAATACAATGAATCAATTAAAAAATAAACGTGCCCACACTGTATACTTATATTCCATATATATATTCATGTGGCCTCCAGTAATTGACCAAATAAAGTGCATGAACAATGCAGCAGTATTCCTACAATAAGGTCTCAGTAGCAGCAATATTGTCAATACGATATAGGTATCACATGGCTGTAGGCACACATTGGGGATTGCTGCATTTATAAAACGCACCAAAGACTGTTGGACTCTTCTACAGTTACTATTGTGTGGGTTGATATCGCTGAACTAGCCCAATATTGGACTGAAATTAAACTGCTTTTGTGATACCTCAATTGGAAAGCTAGAAAGATTCTGGATTGGGGTGATAATTACGTTGATAATTGTCTGAATACGTCTTTTTCTGCTTTAACCACTAAAACATTACCCTCTTTTAAATATGATTTTTCCAATGTATTTTCTGAAAGCGGTTGCCGGGATTTACCTCCGCATCGGGAATATGATTGTCCTATCAATCTTATTCCCGGAGCTAAGTTGTCCAAATCTAGATTGTATAACCTTTCTGGACCGGAAAGAACAGCCATGAGAGAGTATATTACCGAGAGTTTGGCTAAAGAACACATAAGACCTTCCAAATCTCCTGTGGCAGCAGGGTTTTTCTTTGTTAAAAAAATAGGACGGAACCCTTAGGCCATGTCTGGATTTCCGTGAGCTCAATCGGATTAATGTCCATGATCCTTACCCCCTTCTTTTGATTCCTGATTTGTTTAACCAGATTGTTGGTGCCAAGGTGTTCTCCAAGTTGGACTTAAGGGGGGCCTATATTCTGGTCAGGATCAAGGAAGAGGATAAATGGAAGATGGCTTTTAATACCCCAGAGGGTCACTTTGAGAACCTGGTCATGCCTTTTGGGTTGACCAATGCTCCTGCGGTTTTCCAGCATTTTGTGAATGACATTTCTCATCACCTGGTGGGGAGGTTAGTTCTCGTGTATTTGGATGACATACTAATTTATTCTCCAGACGTGGAGACTCATCAGGATCACGTTAGACAGGTGTTACAGATCCTAAGAGATAATAAATTGTATGCAAAATTGGAGGAGTGTGTATTTGCTGTATAGGGGGTACAGATCTTGGACTACCTGATTTCATCTTCGGGTTTTCAAATGGATCCAGAGATAGTCAGTGCTGTATTGGACTGGGATCAACCCGAAAATCCGAAGGCTCTTATGCAGTTTTTGGGGTTCACCAACTATTGCCGAAAATGTATTAAGAACTATTCGACAGTGGTTAGACCCTTAACTGACATGAATAAAAAAGGGATGGATGTCTCGGTGTGGTCTGATTCGGCATTACAAGCCTTTTCTGCTTTTAAGGAGAGTTTCGCTTCTGCCCATGTATTGGTGCAGCCGGATGTGTCACAGCCTTTCATTGTGGAGGCTGACGGGTCCGAGGTGGGGGCAGGAGAAGTCTTATCGCAGGGCCCGTCACCTGGTAAATGGCGCCCATGTGCATTTCTCTCTAAAAAAAACTCTCTGCCGCAGAGAGAAATTATGATGTGGGTAACAGAGAGTTGCTGGCCATTACGTTGGCTTTTGAGGAGTGATGTCATTGGTTGGAAGGGGCGATTCATCCGATCACGCTGTTCACAGATCACAAATCTGTCTTACCTGGAATCGGCTAAACGACTGAACCCGAGGCAGGCCAGATGGTCTTTGTTTTTCACCAGATTCAATTTCATTGTCACTTATTGTCCTGGGGTTAAGAACGTCAAGGCAGATGCATTGTCATGTAGTTTTCCTGGAGGTGGTGATCTTGAAAATCCAAGTCTGATGCTGTCGGAGGGGGTGGTGATATCCGCCCTATGCCCTGACCTAGAGGTGAAGGTGTTAGAAGCTCAGGGAGACGCACCGGATTCTTGTCCCTCTGGGAAATTGTTTGTTCCTTCTGGATTGCATCACAAGGTGTTTGAGGAACATCACTGTACAGTACTTACGGGACACCCTGGGAGCAGATCAACTGCTGTCCTAATTTCTCGTATATTTTTGTGGCCATTTTGGTGGCCTGGGTTGGGTAAGTGCGTTGAGGACTATGTGTCAGCCTGTAGCACTTGTGCACGAGCTAAGGTGACACATACTTGGCCTTCCGGATCTCTACTTCGGTTGCCCATCCCGTTCAGATCATGGAGATATTTATCCATGGATTTCATCACTGCTCTACCTAATTCTTCAGGAAAGACAGTGATTCTGGTGGTAGTTGATCGCTTTAGCAAAATGGTTCACTTTATAGCATTGCTGGGCCTACCTAATGATAAAACTCTTGCACAACTGTTTGTTGATAACATTGTAAAACTACATGGCATTCCCTCTGCCATGGTTGCGGATCGTGGGACTTAGTTTGTACTAGACTGGGGGTACAATTATTCTTTTCTTCGGCTTTTCATCCTCAGTCAAACGAACAGACGGAAAGCACTAATCAGAGTCTGGAGACGTACTTGAGATGTTTTGTCTCTCAGAACCAGGAAGAGTGGTCTTCATTTTTGTCTTTATCAGAGTTTGCAATAAACAATCATAGACAGGAGTCCACTGATAAGTCACCGTTTTTTGGGGCATGTGGGTTTCACCCGCAGTTTGGCACATTTTCTGGTTCTGATGCTTTTGGTATTCCTGAGGAGGAACGTTTTTTCGTCATCATTGTCATCTATATGGCGAAAATTCAAAATAACTTGTGGATTATGTGCAACAAGTATAAACTTATGGCTGACAGGAAACCTATGAATTGTCCGGACCTAAGAGTTGGTGATTCTGTGTGGCTGTCCACAAGAAACATTAAGTTGAAGGTACCTTCTTGGAAGTTGGGTCCAAGGTTTATTGGTCCATATAAGATCACTGCCATTATTAATCCGGTAGCCTTTCATCTTCAACTTCCTCAGGCTCTGTAAATTCATAATGTGTTTCATAAATCTTTGTTGAAGAAATTTGTTGAACATTTGGAACCGTCTTCCTTGCCATCTCTTCCTGTCATGGTTGACCGTGAGTTCTCCGTAGATATCTTCAGTATCTTGTTCACTGGAAGGGTTATGGACCGGAGAAGAGGATGTGGGTACCAGAATCTGACGTGAATGGCAGTCGTTTGGTGAAAACTTTTCACAGGTCTCACCTGGATAAGGTCGGTCCTCGGTTCCCGCGACGGGTGGCAGGAGATCGGTGAGACTGGCAATACGTGGTTTGATCTGACAGGTTTCTTTGTGCATCAATAGATGTCTGTGCAGTTTCTGTTAATGGCCACACCCCTTGCCTCAGGTGTTGCTTATGTGGTCATTTAACTTCCCCTATTTTTGTTGTGGCTTCTCCCACCATGTTGTGCAGTTTATAGCTTCAATCTTGTTATGGATTACTGGTGTCTGGATCTCGGCGGAGTTCCTGTGCTTCCATAGCCATTTGAAGTTAAGTGTCTTCTTCCCCCTTTTGTTTATTGTTTGGGTTTTCTTGTGTTGCTCTTTTCCCTATCATTTGTGTTTAGGCCCAAGGGAGACTCCTGTTCGTCCTACAGTTTGGAGGAACAGGTTGTCTCTTGTCCTGACATTAGTACCAGGGTCCTACAGGGTGAGATAGGACTTTAGGTTTCTGTGTATTAACTCAACTACCTCTGGGGTCAGTTCATACTTGCAGTCAGTCAGGACTTTGATTAGGTGACCTGCTCCTTTTCCTAGTTTCCAGGCTTTTCCTGCTACGTTCGGTGTGGGTTTTTCTCCCACACCAAGGCGTGACAGATATCCTTTCTGTGTATAGATAGGTAAGCATCCACCATTTACAATAGGTGATGTCACAAATTATCTATTCTTTCCTTGTAAAATGACCTCTGCACAAGTCACAGAGATGCCTAGAAAACTCTCCCATGTAAGTCAATAGAGCCTTCTCCTGTCCATTTTGTCTATGGACCATGGGTCTGCCGTAAAGCAATTTTTTTAATGCTGTGTAAATTCTATTAAGAACAGCTCAGACAAGATGGATGCCCTCATAGTCATGTTCAGGAATTAAAATAAAAAAATCTACAATCAGAAAATAAAAACAGATTAGAAAAAAATTAGACTTGTTACTATCTTGTTTTAACTGACAGATAAAAATTTTGGTGACATATTTCCATTAAATTTAGACGATTTTCTGCCCATAAAACAGGCATAGAAAATAATGAATGAGAGGGGCCCACCGGCCCTTTCCCTTCCCTACCCGCACCAAGTCCACATTTTTAGACCTGGCGTGAGCGGGGAATAGTCGCAGATTGTGGAGCAAATAACCTTTGCACCTCAATCTGCAAAAGAAATAAGCCTAATATAGGTGAATTTCTGGATAGATTCTCAAGACCCACAAAGTCTTCTCATGCAGCCAAACTAGCTCCATGCCTTTCCCTGCTGAGGGGCAAAAAACACAATTCATTGTTTCAAGGCCTGTTTAAAGATCAAGGCACAGGATTTTCGGATGACCACCCAGCATGTGGTGGTAGAGAGACAGTTTTTGTCATATTGGATAAGGGTCTATTTATGTATCTGCTTTGCCAGTGAGCCTCGCCTTTAACCCCTTAAGGTCACATGACGTACCGGTACATCATGGTGTCCTAGTATTTAAGGACACATGACATACCGATACGCCACGTGTACTACCGATCACACCCCAAACCGACAATGCCCCCTGCAGAGGTGATCGCAGCAAACCGCAGGTCAAGTCAGACCTGCGGTTTGCTGCGTTTCCGAGTTATTCGGTTCTCTGGTGACCCGATAACCCGGAATAGGATGGCGATCGGTGGTGTGATAACACATCACCAATCACCATCCTTAGATCCTGTGAGGTAACATCACCTCACAGAATCGAAAGTAATTGGCTGCACGGGCAGGGGTTAAATTCCCCCTGCTCTCATCTCCTGCTCCATTTTCCAACGGTGGAGCGAGGAGAGAGGATCCTGCAGCGGAGCACCCCCAGATCCTCCAAAGTGCCATCTGGCACTAAAAGGTGTGTGACCCTAGACCCCCCCCAAGGGGTGCTGCAGCTTGCCCCCTTGCAGCCTCCCCCACACCCTTTTTTGGGGGGCGCAAGCATTTTTTTTGCGTACGCTGAAAGTGGCTGGCACTCTTTAGTGTCCGGCCACTGTTAGCGCATCGCTCACCGCTGATCAGCTTCGGACAGCTAATAAGCAAGTTAGATTTTTTTTTTTCTTTTTCACATTTTTTTGGGCTCTTTTTTAGTTAGTTTTTTTTTTATTTTTCCCTGTTAGGTTTAGGGAAAAGTCCGGGAACACCTGTGCCCCCCCCCCCCCCCCACGCACACTGAATAAAGGTTTACATGCACAAACACACACGCACACACACACTCCCCTATGGCCCGCCGGATGTTCTCGGCCGAGGAGGCATACGCCCAGCTTGCTTCCGAGTCCGAGAGACCCAGTGAGGACGAGAATGACCCCATGTTCCTTTTGTCATCCGTGTCCTCCTCATCATCTAGCGATGATGATGAGCCCCCAAGGCGGCGGAGCAAGGGGACCGCCTGTGGCCCACCCTAGTATGAGCAGCTCTGGGGCTCGTACTAGTTTCCCGGCCCACGAGATAAGTTCACCTGAGCCCCCTACCGGTGAACTTGGATGGTGTACCCCAGAGAAATTTCAGCCAGCAATTCCTGATTTTCTTGGTCAACCAGGAATCCAGATTCCCACATTGGGCTTCACTGAATACAACTATTTTAGTCTTTTTTCAGTAACCCCTTTGTGAATCTGATGGTGGAGCAAACGAATCTGTATGCCTAACAGTTCATTGCTCAACACCTGGGCTCTTTTTTGGCTAGGTCCGGGGGCTGGACAACGGTCAGTGCAGCCGGGATGAGGACGTTTTGGGGCCTCGTGCTGCTCATGGACCTAGTCAAAAAACCTAGTGCCAGGCTGTACTGGAGTGGGGAAGTCCTCTACCAGACCACACTTTACAGTACGGCCATGACACGCTCCCGGTTTTAGGCCTTGCGAAAATGCCTCAAACCAGTGATCCTGCCTATGACCGCCTGTACAAAATCAGGCTGGTCATCGATCACTTCGGGGCCAAATTTTTAGAGGCCTATGTACCTGGAAGGGAGGTGCCACTTAATATGGTGGATTTGGTGGTCTCTGTAATGGAGACACCCCTTTGCTTGGTTTTCCTTCCTTTGACGGATATCTGGCTTTCATTGTGTTGTAGACCCATAACTGGGGCTCAACATTTATTTTGCATATTACTGTTTCCCAGGGAGGAAACAGTACTTCGGATTGCTGTGTTGAGACTCTTAAATGAGGCTCCGTGGTGTTTTTTGTAGCTGGTCTCCATGAGATCAGCTATTGGTGTCTTTGAGTAGTCTCCGAGGCATTGCTCCCGGTTGGCCAGAATCCTACTCTGCACTGATGAGGGGCAACACCCCGAAACAGCTGTCTGTGGATGGATAACTGGCTTGGGTTTTCCCCGTCATATCCTTATAAAAAAGTGGGATCTTGGCATAGGGGCCACTTAATATGGTGGATTTGGTGGTCTCTGTAATGGAGACACCCCTTTGCTTGGTTTTTCTTCCTTTGAGGGATATCTGGCTTTCATTGTGTTGTAGACCCATAACTGGGGCTTCACATTTATTTTGCATATTACTGTTTCCCAGGGAGCTTTGCACTTTGGATTGCTGTGTTGAGACTTTTAAATGAGGCTCTGTGGTATTTTTTGTAGCTGGTCTCCTTGAGATCAGCTATTGGAAGGGAGGTTGCGGTATATGAGTCTCTCATTGCTTTCAAGGGAACTCATTTTCCACCAGTATGTTACCTCAAAGCAGGCGAGGTATGGCGTGAAGCTACATAAACTTTGTGAGAGTACCTCAGGGTACACTTACAAGTTTCGTGTGTACGAGGGGTGAGATTCCCGTATTGAACCCCCAGAATGTCCTCCCACTCTGGGTGTTAGCAGGAAACTTGTGTGGGACCTTATGCACCCACTGCTATATAAGGGTTACCACCTGTACGTGGATAACTTTTATACTAGTATCCCATTGTTCAGGTCCCTCGCCACCAGATCCAAGTCCACTTGTGGGAGCGTGCGGAAAAATTAACGCGGCCTCCCTACCCTCCCCCTCCAGGTACCTATCCCCAGGGGTGAGACCCGTGCCCTTACCACTGGAAACCTGTTGCTGGTCAGATATAAGGACAAGAGGGATGTCCTTCTACTGACCACAATTCACGGTAACGCCATCATTACTGTCCCTGTGCGAGGTACCGCGGCAACGGTCATCAAGCCCGATTGTATCGTCGACTACAATCAGTAGATGGGAGGAGTTGATCTCTCTGATCAAGTCCTCAAGCCATATAACGCCATGCACAAAACCCGGACATGGTACAAAAAAGTTGTGGTCTACTTGGTGCAGGTTGCCGTGTACAACTCTTTTGTACTGTTCCACTGAGCTAGCAACACAGGGAAATTCCTTCAGTTCTATGAGGCAGTCCTCAAGGCCCTGATCTTTTCTGACCGGGAAAGAGCAGGTCAGAGTACCTCGGGAACTGGAGGCACCCGGATCTTCTCTGGCCAACACTTTCCAGGTGTGGTCCCCATTTACTGGAAAGTAGAGACGAACCCAAAAAAGGTGCAGAGTTTGTCACAGGAGGGGGATACGGACGGACACCACCACTCAGTGTGACACGTGCCCCGATCATCCGGGCTTCTGCGATATTGGTTCTTTCAGGAAGTACCACACTTCCATTGAGTCCTAAATTTATTATCCCCTTTTCCATTTAGCCACTGACAATCGGATAAAAACTATGGTTCTCAGACTTGAGACACCCAAAAAAAAATGTTTTCAAAAATTATAGTTTATAAAACTAAAATAATTTAAAAAAGTTGACAAATTAGGTATCGCCGTGTCCATAATAGGCCCCTTTCACACGGGCATTATGTTTGACGCCCGGATAAGAGGTCGGTGCGTTGCGGGAAAATGGTTTTAAGGGAAAATAATAGCATTCTCAATACAGAATGCTTAGTAAAATGTGGATGAAGGGGTTAAAAATAAAAAAAATTAACTCACCTTATCCACTTGATCGCTCAGTTGCGATCTCTTCTGTCTTCTTCAAGCATTAGCTGCCGGCTAAAGGACCTGTGATGACGTCACCGAGCTCATCACATGGTCCAATCACATGGTCCATCACCATGGTGATGGACCATGTGATTGGACCATGTGATGTGACGTCACCACAGGTCCTTTAGATGGCAGCCAATGCTTGAAGAAGAGAGAAGAGATCTGCAACTACGCGATCAAGTGGATAAGGTGAGTTCATTTTTTTTATTTTTAACCCTTTAATCCACATTTTACTAAGCATTCTGTATCGAGAATGCTATTATTTTCCCTTAAAACCATGTTATAAGTGAAAATAATAAAGATCGGGTCCCGTCTCTTAGCAACCTTGCGGGTAAATCGCACTGCATCCGCACTTGCTTGCGGATGCTTGCGATTTTCCCGCAGCCCCATTCACTTCTATGGGGCCTGCGTTGCGTAAAAACGCACAATATAGAGCATGCTGCGATTTCACGCAACACAAAAGTGATGCGTGAAAATCACCACTCATGTGCATCGCCCCATAGAAAGCAATGGGGCCGCATTCAGTGCGGGTGCAATGCGTTCACCTCACGCATTGCACCCGTGCGAATATCAAGCCCGTGTGAAAGGGGCTATAATCTGCTCTATAAAAATACCCCATGACCTGACCCTTTAGATTAACACGGTGTGACACAGTGAGAGGTTTGGTGAAAAAAAACTGGTATTTTCCTCTCAGCCTGTGCTGCTGGGTTAATTGCAGCCAGGTGAGGGCAAATACTGGACCGGATTTTAGGTGCCGGTCCGGGTTTTTTGGGTTAATACCTAGCTGCCTTTAAAAGACAGCTGGGTTTATGCAAAGGGGTCTCTCTCTGTGTTTGGGATCTGAGCCCTGTGCTGGGCTGAAAAGCTGAGACCTGTGTGTCAGTAGAGCAGGCCATGTAAAGACTGTCAGCGGACTTTTTGTGTTGCCGAGCATTCAGCCAGGTGTGAACTGACACCTAGGATTTCAGGTGATCAACCTGGAAGCTGCCGGCGTTACTGTTGAGCTCTCAGGGCTGGAAGCAAGAGCTTGCAAAGAGGCGTGCAGTCTGCCTGGAAGCCTGAGGTTGGACTTTCCTGCGGCTGGGCTGACAGCCAGGTGCGAACACACACCTAAACCACACAGGTGATTTGATCCCGTTTTGGACTTTTGTTTTGCCTCAAGTTTTTGCTATGTGTGTGAAGTAACACTAAGTGACTGTTTTTGAGTTTTGTTTGTGCAAGTGTGAAATAAAACACTGTTTGCTGCACTACCTGGACTCTCTTTGCCTCTATACTGCACCCGCACCACTGTCTACCAGAGCAACTCCCCACATTTGGTGTCGGATGCGGGCAATTGCAGTGAGGCTGGCGGGAAGCCAAAACTTTTTGTAGCATTTTTTTTTGGGCACTGTTGTATGTCCTGGATTAAGCCTGCCAAGCTGCAACCACCAACACAGGACAAGATGGAGGAGATAATAAAGCAGCTTGTCCAGGCCAACTTAAAGCAACAGCAGGCCATGGATGTCCAACAGCAGGCCGTCGCACAACAGCAAAAGAGACATGAAGAAGCCTTACTTGTCCAACAGCAGGCCATCGCACAACAGCAAAAACGACATGAAGAGGCCGTTGCACAACTGCTAGAGGCTAATCAGTGACAGCAGGACACGAACCAGCGGCTGCTGCAACACGTAATGGGGCTAGAAAAGTCAGGGATGCCTCAGGGAGTGCACGATGCCCGGAAAGCAGTCCGCACGGCCGTTCCCAATATGACACCGACAGATGATGTTGAAACCTACTTGGCGATGTTCGAAAAGGTGGCCGTGAGAGAGAGACTACCCCGAGACCAGTGGGCGGAGGTCATCGCTCCGTTTCTGGCGTCAGGACCCCAACAGGTTTACTTTGATTTACCGGACGACCAAGCGGCAGACTACTCTGTGGTCAAGGGTGAGATCCTGGCGTGACTGGGGGTGAATGTGTTGGTCAGGGCCCAGCGGGTACATCAGTGGGTGTTTAACCCAGCTGAGCCAGCACGACCCCAGTATTATAATTTGCTAAAACTCTTACAAAAATGGCTACCGCCTGACGTACTTAATCCCACTGCTATGCTGGACCGTATTGTAGCTGACAAATTCTGTAGGGTATAGCCACTACCCCTCCAGTGCTGGGTTGGCCAGACATCTCCTACTAGTGCCCTGGAGATGGTGGACCTGGTCGAATGTTATGGGGCTACTGAGGAACTTAAGGGGGGAACTCTGGGGAAGGGAGTAATAAAACCCAGAAAATCCCCTCCCCAGACCCTGCGGTCTGAGCTGAGAAAGACCGCACGGGATGTGCCCTTTGGGGATCGGGACTCTATAATCTGCTGGCGGTGCCAGGAGCCTGGCCATGTACGGGCCAACTGTCCCCTCCTGGGTGAGCCCATGGATGTAAACTTTGGGTATTGACAGTCATGGTATGCCAGAAGGGTCGATGTGTCAGAGGTTATCCATGATGAACATTTGTGTTGTGTGGAGGTGGGAGACACTCCAGTGGCAGCTCTGCTGGATTCGGGGAGTCAGGTGACCCTGGTGAGGGCTTCCCTGGTGCGACCCACAGAGTTTACAGGCCGGAGAGTCGGGGTTTTCAGCATTCATGGAGATTTAAAAGAATACCCCACTGTTCTGTTGTCTGTAAGCACGTGTGCCGGCAGGCAGGTCCATGAGGTGGCTGTAACCACGAGTATGCCCTATGATGTGATAATAGGAAGAGACTTTCCATTGTTCCCAGCCCTGTGGCCGGCCATTGTACGTACAGTTCCCAGACAGGTAGGAAAACTTCCAGTAGTGAGGCCTAGCCCAGGTGAGGTGTTAAAACCCCAGAAACCCAAGGCAGAGGGACCCACAGTAGGTCCGGTGGGTGAGGGGAAGACAGTCCCCCTAAATAGGATAGGTAGAAAACATAGGAAGGTGGCTCAGCCAGGCCAAAGCCGGTCCTGCAATCGAGTGTCTGGGGTCCGTAGCCAAAGGGGACCTATAAAATAGCACAGAAAGTTGGAGACCCAAATTACAAGGTGCAAAACCCGGAGCCGGTCTACCATGTAAATTTACGGAAACCTTGGAAGGTTAGAGAGTCTTATATTGAGAACAACCCGCGGCCGGTTTATCTAGGGAAGGAGATTCCGGTCCCTCTGTCTGCTAACAGGGAAGCGGCTGCCACAGATAAAATTACTGGCAGCTTTTCCACTGAACAGACTCAGAGAGCCAAGGAGTTTGTTAGTCGGAACACAGAGGTGTTCTATGATTTCCCTGAATGCCCTTCCATAACTCACCGTGATATTGTCACTGAGCCCCAGGCAAAAGTCTGGTTAAAGCCGTACCAGGTGCCCGTGGCTCGGCGACAAGCCATCTCTGAAGGAGTGATATGGGGTTGGCCGCAGCCTGTCACCACCTGGACAAAGAAGGAAAGTCCTGGGTCACCAGAGGGTTCGGGTGACTTCAGAACTTTAGATTTTCAGTGGAACACAGAGCAGGGCAGTTACAGGGAAATGCGAGTGCCTGGTTCTGGGTATACTGTCTGGCATGTCTTCACCCCCTCAGGGTTGAACAAAGGGGGGGGGGGGGGGGTATGTGATACAGTGAGAGGTTTGGTGAAAAAAAACTGGTATTTTCCTCTCAGCCTGTGCTGCTGGGTTGATTGCAGCCAGATGAGGGCAAATACTGGACCGGATTTTAGGTGCCGGTCCGGATTTTTGGGTTAATACCTAGCTGCCTTTGCAAAGGGGTCTCTCTCTGTGTTTGGGATCTGAGCCCTGTGCTGGGCTGAAAAGCTGAGACCTGTGTGTCAGGAGAGCAGGCCATGTAAAGACTGTCAGCGGACTTTTTGTGTTGCCGAGCATTCAGCCAGGTGTGAACTGACACCTAGGATTTCAGGTGATTAACCTGGAAGCTGCCGGCGTTACTGTGGAGCTCTCAGGGCTGGAAGCAAGAGCTTGCAAAGAGGCGTGCAGTCTGCCTGGAAGCCTGAGGTTGGACACGCACCTAAACCACACAGGTGATTTGATCCCGTTTTGGACTTTTGTTTTGCCTCAAGTTTTGCTGTGTGTGTGAAGTAACACTAAGTGACTGTTTTTGAGTTTTGTTTGTGCAAGTGTGAAATAAAACACTGTTTGCTGCACTACCTGGACTCTCTTTGCCTCTATACTGCACCCGCACCACTGTCTACCAGAGCAACTCCACACAACGGATAAAAAAAAACGTGCAAAAAAAAAGGATTTTTTTTGTCACCTTACATCACAAAAAGAGTAATTGCAAGCGATCAAAAAGTCATATTCCCCCCAAAATAGTGACTCTTAGACTGTATAGATAATTTTAACAGTATAGTTAATTTTTTTTAGTTTGTTTCAAATAGGATAGTGTAAACCTAAATTTTTTTTTAAAAAGTAGACAAATTTAGGTATAGCTCTATAAAAATACCCCATGACCTAACCCCTCAGATTAACACGGTCAAAAGAATAAAATAAAAACTGTGCCAAAACAGCTATTTTTTGGCAAATTTTCAATTTTTTCCAGTAACAAAGCAAGGGTTAAGAGCCAAATAAAACTTCAAATTTATTTCCCTGATTCTGCAGTTAACAAAAACTGCTGTACGGGCACACGGCAGGGCGCAGTAGAAAAGGAAAGCCACAGGGTTCCTGGAAGGCAGATTTTGATGGCCTTTTTTTTTTACAAACTTTGAAAATTTCTGAAAAATTTCAAGATTTGTTTCTAAACTTCTAAGCCTTGTAACATCCCCAAAAAATAAAATGGCATTCCCAAAATGATCCATACATGAAGTTGACATATGGGGAATGTAAATTAATAACTTTTGGTGGCATTACTATGTATTATAGAAGTAGAGAAATTGAAACTTGGAAAATTGCTAATTTTACCTATTTTTTTTAAATTTGGTGCTTTTTTATTAATAAAAATGATTTTTTTTTACTCCATTTTACCAGTGTCATGTGCAATATGTGACGAAAAAACAATCTAAGAATGGCCTGGATAAGTAAAGCATTTTAAATTTATTCGCACATAAAGTGACACTGGTCAGGTTTGCAAAAAATGGCCTGGTCCTTAAGGTGAAATATGTGCCAGAGAAAAGCAAATGGAAAAGATTCTGTTTTGGGCTTTTTTTTCCACGTCGTTGCATCAAGGTTTCTTAAAAAGTCATACCTTGACTTACAGTGTGGCCATCCAATAGGTGGCAGTAGAGAGACAGATTTTGTCCTCCTGGATAAGAGCTTAATTACATGTCTTTTTTCCCAGGGAGCATTGCCTGGTCTTTAAGACTCCCTACGACAAATTGATGGTCTCCACAAAGAGAAACTTAACTCCCCTAAATGTGTGATATTTGAAAAATACCTTTAATAGCCTCCACTCAAATGGCCATATACACAAGCTTCGGTTGTAGTTTATTAGCAGCTTTCAAAGATCTTACAGATAACATTTTATTACATATATCTGACTATAATTAGCTAACATTCTTACAGCCAAATCTGTGGCGTTGTGTCTTTCCTTCTCATTTTGTTATTTTGGCTTGACATTTCTCAGGTAGGTGTAGAGGAACACTCTTCAATGATGCAGCACTGCTGTCATAGAGAGAGTCCTTCCAGTTTTAGATATTACATTCCCAGCGCTTACTCAGGCTGCCCTCCTACGGTACACACACATTATTTTTTAGCACATGGTATGCTGAAAAAAACAAACTTGAAAGTGGGCTTTATGCCATCCTAGCAGATGGAGCCGAATGTATAGAGAGACTGTTTCATAAGGATATAAGGACGTATAACAATTTGCTGCTGTGTGGGAGACCAGGGTTTAGATTGGAACTTGCTAAATCATACTTCTGGAAAATGCAACCTTGCATCACTTCCAAAGTCACCCCAAAGTCTTCTCAGAACTTTTCAGTGTTTTGGCTAATAGTTCTAGAAAGCACTTATTAATAAATTGTAAAATGTTTTCTGAGAACATACAGAATTGTAAGTTTTTATAATACCAACAATATGGTATTAATCTGCAGTGACGTGCCAAGGGGGGGATGCGGTGGGGGTGGACAGGGGGGCGGTGCGCCCTGGGCGTTTGCTCTAAGAGATGTGCAAGAGCCCAGAAACAATGAGCGCTTCCATCAATAAAGATGGAAGCGCTCATTGCTGCAGCGCCGGGGAGCTACAGTCCTGTCACTCACTGACTGCTCAGCTCCCTGTGCTCCTTTTCTTCTGCACTGAATGGTGAAACAGACACAGACTGCTCTGCTAGCCAGTGTGGGAGGAGCCTGCAGCCTGCTTAAGCTCCTCCCACACAGTGCTGCGAGCGGTCTGTGTCTGCAGGGGAGAAGAAGATCAGAGCTTCAGGGACGGGACAAGGTGAGTAGTTACAGTTTTTTTGTTTTATTAACACAGAGTGGGTACAGTGGGCATTGATACTATGAAGGGGGCACAATTGGACAATTGGCTTTACTACTGTGAAGGGGCACAGAGGGCATTACTACTTTAAAGGGGCGTAACTGTTATGGGGGCACAGTTAGGGCATAACTACTCTTAAGGGGCACAAAGAGGGCATAACTGCTGTGAAGTGGTACAGATAGGGCATTACTACTGTGAAAGGGGCACAGAGAGGTCATAACTACTGTGAGGGGGGTACAGTGACTGTGAGGGGGGCACAATGGGGGCATAATTACCACAACTGGACAAAACCACTGTGAAGGTTGTACAATGAGCGCAATACTAAGGGAATGAGTACAATTTTTTAAAATATTGGAGGGAGGGGGGGGGCAGGGAAAGGACCCTCCCCAGGTACCAAACACCTTAGGCACGCCATTGTTACAAGCACCTTAGGCACGCCATTGTTACAAACACCTTAGGCACGCCGTTGTTAATCTGTACTCGATATACATTACAAGTGGCTCTAGGCACAAAACTTAAGAGGTTCCTAGCTATATGTCATACACATTAGTACAGCTGCACTAGCTGCACCACTGAATATATTAATAAGACCTTCTAACTAACTGTTATATATATATAAAGCCCAAATTCAAGTGCCACATGGAGCCCATCTATTACTGTTGTACTGTAGCTGCCAAAATAACTGCATCATGCCCTTGAGAAATAATAGATCTACGTATAACAGTAATATAGTCAAAATAACAGTCCCATACAGTGCCCTAACCATATAGCCAGGGTGTGATGGCCATATACAGCTTTCAAATAATACTACGCTGTAGTGCAAATAGTACACAGCCATGAAGTTCTGAATCCTACACATTTTCAAGTAGTATCACCAGGAGGGGTCCATGTAATACTGTCATATAATATCTGCATAATATCATTACGTATTGCTACCATACAATAAATGTACACCTTTACAGTCCCACGTAACTGTGCTCATGTAACACATACTGCCCACATAATAAAAAATCGTGCTTAAAGGGGTTGTCCAAGTTTTTTTTAATGTGATTGCCTATACTCATGATAAGCCAGCAGTGGCTGATTGGTGGGGGTTCCAGCACCCTGCTCCCCTGCCAATCAGCTGTTTTGAGTAGCGCTGTCACCAGACTTTGGAGTGGGAGCTACACTGCATTGTCAACATTTTAGTGGACAGCACTCATCAATGCAGCACTGCTCTCATTGACTTCAAAGGGAGCAGCATTACAGTGACGAGCGCTATCCACTGCAATGCTGACAGTGCTTTGTAACTCTGGTAACAACTTCTGACAACAGAGCTACACAGAACAGCTGATCGTTGGGATGCTGGAACATTCACTCTTCACTGGTGGCAGCAGGACCTGCACTACCAGAGTGATCATGTGACGTCATCACGCTGGAAGTGCAGGTCCTGCCGCATCCATTGAATAACCAGGTTTTGAGGAGCGAGTGTTCTCACACATACAAGTGGAAGAGTTGAGTATTTTTGTAATTTTAACTCCTGACAGGCCCTTGTAGAGGTTTTTAATGGCCATTAGACATGTGCACTCCTGTCTATACAGCCATTAAAAATGGGCCCACTGATTTTAAAGGGGTGTGTCTGGCTGTGAAAACTGCCAAAAAAAGGACATGTCCTATTTATTGACAGTCGCAATTCAGTGGCAGTTAAAAATGGCCATAGATGTTAATTGTGGGACAGCTGTTACAAAAACGGTCATAAATTGGTTCTAAATATGTTGTGTGAATGTAGCCTAAGTAGGACCATTCACATGACATTTAAAGCCTGGACAGAGTAGTAATTGTATTAAATAAATTATGTTTTGCTGAATTTTTCCCACAAAACTACACTCCTCCACATTGAAATTGCACCTCCAAAAAGGAAAATTCCTGTAATTATGGAAAGGATTGCTAGACATGTATGCAAATGATAAAAAATGGAAACAAGACATTCAAAACATCTTTATTTATCCAGGAATGAGTATAAACGGCACGTGCAGAAACAAACACACTTACACAACTTCACACGCTATCAATGAGGTTATTAATGGTTGTCTGAGGAATGTTCTTCCACTCTGAGTGTCCTTGAAATGAAAAATAGAGGGGTTCGACTACAATCTATTACGTCACCCGACACCATAATCCCAGGAGTAGGACTGGTGTGACATTTGATTATGAAGGCCTCTTCATGGCTTTGCCCACATGGTCTACAGACCAATCTCCAGCTATCTTTGTATCTGACACAAAAACCGGACTCACTGATTGCTGAAGAGGATAGACCTGCATTCCAGCCTCCATTGCCGTCCTGCTGTGCACACTGGCGTACTGCCCATATAGGCAGACTAGACGGTTGCTATGAGGCCCGTGAGTGTGAAGGGCACAGCTAGGCTGAATGGCCCCACCCCCTTTCCGACCTAAAAGCACAGCTCCCTTCCTCCTGGCCCCTGCAGCTGCTCCAATCTGCCCAAGATACTGAGCTGGTCCTTAAGCAGGGAGATGCTGTGGCCAGACGTCTGGTTTTCAGGCTCCCTGTCCTCCGTCCGGCACAGTGCCTGGACAGATGCAGGGATGTCCTCCTTTTCAGTAGCTCGCGGTCAGAGAGCAGCATTGCGCTGTGTGAGCGTGAACTCCAGCTACTGACTGAGGCTTCTCTCACCCCCAGTCAGTCACTAGAGCCGCAGACATGGCTCCCTGTGGCTGACTGAGGGGGAGAGAAGCGTATCGGCTGCCCCCGATCACCTTCTGGGCTGAAAAATCTTCCCTCTCCTCCCACTGTGGTTTTTTCGTCTGTCAGTGGGGGACATGGCCTCGCCGTGCTGGGGGCATAGCTTCACGTGGTTTGCCATGTGGCAGGCGTGGCTTGGGATGTGGTGGGCATGGCTTGGGCTGTGGTGGGCGTGACTTGGGCATGGCCGGTGAGGTCCGGCTTTCTAGGGCGAAGCCAGTGGCCACCCATATATATATACACACACACTGCTTACTGACTACACAGCAGCCTCCATTTGCTTCCTACCACTCACAGATATGATTGAAATTCAGGGAATTCAGTCTTTGCCCCTCATTGCCCTATTACGAATAGTGTATTTCTAATAGGGCAATGAGACAGAGACTGAACCCTCAATATATATTTTTATAGATGGATAGATATATATAGAGAGAAATATATATATATTTATTAAACTGGTGGAAAGTAGAACTGGCTTAGTTGCCCATAGCAACTGATCAGATTCCACCTTTCATTTTGGACAGATCCTTTGGAAAATTAAAGGAGGAATCTGATTGGTTGCCATGGGCAACTACGCCAGTTCTACTTTACACCAGTTTTTTTTAACCGTTTCCTGCTCTGCAGTGTAGATGTGTAGCACAGTGATCACCTTTTGGTGTCAGCTATATTACTGAAACTGACAGGTGTGAATCAGCTTCAGATCTGCCATTTTAACCCTTTGGGGGGGGGGCAATTCTGAGTTTCGCTATGGGGCCCCATGATTACTATGTACACCCCTGGCTGTGCACCATGATAGACTTCGAAAGCGGTGGCGTGAAGTGAATAGAACACCTGTACCTGGACGTCTGGCTCATAGTCCAATGTTGTACAAAGGCCTTCGGATGGTTTGTATAGACACTGTGTTGTGTCCAATTTCACTCGTCATACAGAATGAATGACTATGTGCCATTCTTATCAGATGATCTGTCCATGCAGAGGTTCTCTGTTCACCTCTTGCGTTCATTCCATTTCATCATTGCTCTCCCAACCACTGGGACATACAACATTGAACAGTGCTGACATCTCAGCCTAGACGTGTAGGAGTGATAAACCAAGGTCTCTGAGGTCAAGCATTCTGTCCCTCTCAGATTGCGACAAGTGACAATAATTGACATGTCGATGAACAGGAGGCATCGCACAATCATCCCACACAGCTTGATCCAATTTTTGAGGTTTCATGTGGCTAAAGAAACTTTGCTTTCAGTCTGTCTTTTATATCCCTCCCACATTCCACAGATTGGAGCTAGGTGCTTAAAAATGCGATCATCTGCAGATCTTAGTGACACCTGCTAATTCCTCAATTTGCATAACCTTATGGCTTGTCCTTCTTGGTGTTGCAGCTGCAATTTTAATTTTCAGGAGTGTATATAACAATCTGCGGCATCTGCGCTATAACTTGTTTCCTGCAGATTACACCGCATTTTAATGCTGATAGGTTCGTTTAAGATATGTTTAACTTGGTGGTTAAAATTTTTAAACATTTGAAAAATTATTTCCAAATGGACATCATTGTTAAAGGATAACTGTCACATTTAGACCCTAATTTCAGTTTTCATATATGTAGTTACTAGTGTTGAGCGAACAGTTCGAGAATCGTTCGGGTCCGTACCGAATTTTGGGGTGTCCGTGACACGGACCCGAACCCGGACATTTTCAAAAAAGTTTGGGTTCGGGTCCGGTGTTCGTCGATTACTTCCCGCTTTCTGAAGGGCTGCACAGCAGCCAATCAGCTAGCGTTTTACTTCTTGCCCTAAGAGCCCATCACAGCCGTGCCTACTAATGGCATGGCTGTGATTGGCCAAGTGCAGCATGTGACCCAGCCTCTATTTAAGCTGGAGTCACTTAGCGCCGCACGTCACACTGCTCTGACTAGTGTAGGGAGAGGATGCAGCTTCTGTGAGGGCGAGATAGGCAGGGATAAAGAAGTGATCTACCTTTCTACACCTGTGCATCAGAACAACTCAGCTGAGCTGTTCACTGAAAGTCACTATTTTGTTGAGACTGGCCAGAGCGATTTTTACTGGCACATGTAACTGGGCTGACCGGTGGTGGCCATTTTGGGACTTGTGGTGCGCCAGCACTTGCTGCCACAGAGTGTAAACCAAAGCTCCAAAGAAGTTAAAAATCTACACCTGTGAATCAGAACAACAGCGATTCAGCTGCTCAGTCAAAGTCAATTTTTTTTCTGGCTGGGCAGACTGTTTTCTGGCACATGTTACTTGGCTGATAGGCGGCGGCCATTTTGGGACTTGTGGTGCTACAGCAAAAGCTGCCACAACGTCCATTTATCTAATGTAATAGTCGATTTTTTCATAGATATAATACATCAGGGGTTTGGCTGTGCTTGTGTCACCCATACTAACTGCAAAGATATTTAATATATTAGTGGAGAAACTGAAAGTAACCCACTTGGATAGCAAATCCCATGAATGTGCTGTTCCAGCTAGGCTAGCCAGTGCCACTACTTTGTCCAATACTGTCAGCCAGAAATATTTTTTTTTTTTATGTGCCAGAAATATAAATTAGAAAAAGCTTTCACCGTAATAATAAAATTATTCTGGTGTTAGACCAGAAGAAGCACTCCTGTTGTAATTAATACTGTAAAAAGGCTTAGGCAATATTTCTCCCAGTGTGGGAAATTTATCTAGCAAAACTAGCATTTTAACAATTCCGGTGTTCTGAAATACCAGCAGTCCTCATGTAATTAATACCGCCAAAAGGCATTATATCGTCCAGTGTTGTAATTTTGGTGAAAAAAGGCCAATTTAATCAATCTGGTGTTTGTTAGACCAGAAAAACTAGGCCTCACGTTTTCACTCCTCTAAAAAGGAATTATATTTACCCGTGTGGGGATCTATGTACCAAAACTAGCATTATAAAAAATCTGGTGTCCAATTAGCAGCAGTGTTCTTGTAATTAATACCGCCAAAAGGCATTATTGTCCAGTGTTGTAATTTTGCTGAAAAAAAGGCCAATGTAATCAATCTGGTGTTTGTTAGACCAGAAAAACTAGGCCTCACGTTTTCACTCCTCTAAAAGGAATTATATCTCCCCGTGTGGGAATCCATGTACCAAAACTAGCATTATAAAAATCTGGTGTCCAATTAGCAGCAGTGTTCTTGTAATTAATACCGCCAAAAGGCATTATTGTCCAGTGTTGTAATTTTGCTGAAAAAAAGGCCAATTTAATCAATCTGGTGTTTGTTAGACCAGAAAAACTAGGCCTCACGTTTTCACTCCTCTAAAAGGAATTATATTTCAACGTGTGGGGATCTATGTACCAAAACTAGCATTATAAAAATCTGGTGTCCAATTAGCAGCAGTGTTCTTGTAATTAATACCGCCAAAAGGCATTATTGTCCAGTGTTGTAATTTTGGTGAAAAAAAGGCCAATTTAATCAATCTGGTGTTTGTTAGACCAGAAAAACTAGGCCTCACGTTTTCACTCCTCTAAAAAGCAATTATATTTCCCCGTGTGGGGATCTATGTACCAAAACTAGCATTATAAAAAATCTGGTGTCCAATTAGCAGCAGTGTTCTTGTAATTAATACCGGAAAAAGGAATTATATCTTCCAGTGTGGGAATTTTGGGGCTAAAAAATAATATATTTTATTGTGGTGCGAGTTGAATCGCAACAATGAGGAAACATTCTATTAAGGGACGAGGACGCGGTCGTGGTGGTGTCCGTGGAGTCTCTGTTGCTGGCAGAGGACGTGGCCATTTGGCCTCA
The DNA here is from genome assembly GCA_033119425.1 of Bufotes viridis. Taxonomy (NCBI): domain Eukaryota; kingdom Metazoa; phylum Chordata; class Amphibia; order Anura; family Bufonidae; genus Bufotes; species Bufotes viridis. The sequence goes on along the minus strand of CM065592.1, from coordinate 60,618,991 downwards.
GGCGCACAAAGTAGTGAAACAACTCCCTCAAGTAGCCGGCAGAATTTACAGCGATATTTGGTGGGGCCCAATGCCGTTATGAGGATGGTAAGGCCTGAGCAGGTACAGGCATTAGTCGATTGGGTGGCCGACAGTGCTTCCAGCACGTTCACCACATTGTCTTCCGCCCAGTCTTCTGCGGAAAGCGCACAGGTGGCACCTGAAAACCAAGCCCATCAGTGTGTCACATCACCCCCATGCATATCAGGGAAACTGGCTGAGCCTCAAGTTATGCAGCAGTCTCTTCTTCTGTTTGAAGACTCTGCTCCCACGGTTTTCCAGGGGCGTCCACCTATCCCTTCCCCAGCGGTGGAAGACATTCCATGCACTGACGCACAACCACTTATGTATCCAGATGATGAGGACATGGGAATACCACCACAGCAGAGTGACCGAGTGTCTGATGATGACGAAACACAGGTGCCCACTGCCGCGTCTTATTGCAGTGTGCAGACTGAACAGGAGGAGGTCAGGGAGGAAGACTGGGTGGAAGACGATGCAGAGGACGATGAGGTCTTAGACCCCACATGGACTGAAGGTCGTGCCGCTGACTTAAATAGTTCAGAGGAAGAGGCAGTGTTGAGACCGAGACAACAGCGAAGCCAAAGAGGGAGCAGGGGGCAAAAGCAGAACAGCCGCCGTCCAGAGAGTTCGCCTGCTATTGGCCAGCGCCAACAGGGACCCAGCACCCCAAAGGCATCTTCAAGGAGTTCCCTGGCATGGCACTTCTTCAAACAATGTGCTGAGGACAAGACCAGAGTGGTTTGCACGCTGTGCCATCAGACCCTGAGGCGAGGCATTAACGTTCTTAACCTGAGCACCACCTGCATGATCAGGCATCTACATGCAAAGCATGAACTGCAGTGGAGTACACACCTTAAAAACAAGGAACCCGCTCAGGCTCCCCTGCTCCCTCTACCGCTGCTGCCTCGGCTTCCGCCTCGAGAGGAATGTTGCCTCCTGCCGAGCAGCAAACAGAGGATGTGCCACCGACACCACCACCACCACCGTCACCTAGCGTCTCCACTATTTCACACAGCAGCGTTCAGCTCTCCATCTCTCAAACCTTTGAGAGGAAGCGCAAATTCCCACCTAGTCACCCTCGAGCCCTTGGCCTGAATGCCAGCATTTCTAAACTACTGGCCTTTGAAATGCTGTCATTCCGGCTGGTGGACACAGACAGCTTCAAACAGCTGATGGCCATGGCTGTCCCCAGTATGTGGTTCCCAGCCGCCACTACTTCTCCAAGACAGCCGTGCCTTCCCTGCACATGCAAGTGTCCGATAAAATCAAGTGTGCACTGCGCAACGCCATTTGTGGCAAGATCCACCTAACCACAGATACGTGGACCAGTAAGCATGGCCAGGGACGCTATATCTCCCTAACTGCACACTGGGTAAATGTAGTGGCGGCTGGGCCCCAGGCGGAGAGTTCCTTGGCGCACGTCCTTCCGCCGCCAAGGATCACAGGGCATCATTCTTTGCCTCCTGTAGCCTCCTCCTCCTACTCGGCTTCCTCCTCCTCCTCCTCTGCTTCCACCAGCTCATCCAGTCAGCCACACACCTTCACCACCAACTTCAGCACAGCCCGGGGTAAACGTCAGCAGGCCATTCTGAAACTCATATGTTTGGGGGACAGGCCCCACACCGCGCAGGAGTTGTGGCGGGGTATTGAACAACAGACCGACCAGTGGTTGCTGCCGGTGGGCCTCAAGCCCGGCCTAGTGGTGTGCGATAATGGGCGAAATCTCGTGGCAGCTCTGGGACTAGCCGGTTTGACGCACATCCCTTGCCTGGCGCATGTGCTGAATTTAGTGGTGCAAAAGTTCATTCACAACTACCCAGACATGTCAGAGCTGCTGCATAAAGTGCGGGCCATCTGTGCGCGCTTCCGGCGTTCACATCCTGCCGCTGCTCGCCTGTTAGCGCTACAGCGGAACTTTGGCCTTCCCGCTCACCGCCTAATATGCGACGTGCCCACCCGGTGGAACTCCACCTTGCACATGCTGGAGAGACTGTGCGAGCAGCAGCAGGCCATAGTGGAGTTTCAGCTGCAGCACGCACGAGTCAGTCGCACTGCGGAACAGCACCACTTCACCACCAATGATTGGGCCTCCATGCGAGACCTGTGTGCCCTGTTGCGCTGTTTAGAGTACGCCACCAACATGGTCAGTGGCGATGCCACAGTTATCAGCGTGACGATACCAATTCTATGTCTCCTAGAGAAAACGCTTAGGGCGATGATGGAAGAGGAGGTGGGCCAGGGCCAGGAGGAGGAGGAGGAGGATGACAGGTCGTTTTTAGCACTTTCAGGCCAGTCTGTTAGAAGTGGCTCAGAGGGAGGTTTTTGCAACAGCAGAGGGCAGGTACAAATGTGGCCAGCCAGGGACCACTACTGGAGGATGAGGAGGATGAGGAGGAGGTGGAGGAGGATGAGGATGAAGCAGGTTCACAGCGGGGTGGCACCCAGCACAGCGCAGGCACATCCCTGGTGTGTGGCTGGGGGGATACAGAGGATGATGACGATACGCCTCCCACAGAGGACAGCTTGTCCTTACCTCTGGGGAGCCTGGCACACATGAGCGATTACATGCTGCAGTGCCTGCACAACGACAGCAGAGTTGCCCACATTTTAACGTGTGCTGACTACTGGGTGGCCACCCTGCTGGATCCACGGTACAAAGACAATGTGCCCACTTTACTTCCTGCACTGGAGCGTGATAGGAAGATGCTCGAGTACAAGCGCACACTGGTAGACGCGCTCCTGAGAGCATTCCCAACTGTCACAAGGGAACAGGTGGAAGGCCAAGGCCAAGGCAGAAGAGGAGCTAGAGGTCGCCCACGCAGCAGTGTCACGGCCAGCTCCTCTGAGGGCAGGGTTAGCATGGCAGAAATGTGGAAAAGTTTTGTCTCCACGCCACAGCTAACTGCCCCACCACCTGATACGGAACGTGTTAGCAGGAGGCAACATTTCACTAACATGGTTGAACAGTACATCTGCACACAACTCTACATACTGACGGATGGTTCGGCCCCATTCAACTTCTGGGTTTCCAAATTGTCCACGTGGCCAGAATTAGCATGTTATGCCTTGGAGGTGCTGGCCTGCCCGGCGGCCAGCGTTTTATCTGAACGTGTATTTAGCACGGCAGGGGCGTCATTACTGACAAACGCAGCCGCCTGTCCGCAGCCAACGTGGACAAGCTGACGTTTATAAAAATGAACCAGGCATGGATCCCACAAGACCTGACCCTCCCTTGTGCAGAGTAGTCCTTAATAACTGCCTTAAACCATGTTGTCTTGTACTCCTGGCCACTTCTTCATTGAAAAATCAATTTTTGAAATTAAGTAGGATCTTGGGGTGCAACCCAGAGTTGAATGAACCTTCCCTCTGTCTGGGTGCCGGGGCCAAAGTACATGAAAGTGTCCTTCTCCTGTGCTGGGTGATATGAATGTTATACTTGTGCTGTCTGACATGTCTCCTTTGTGTGGGTGCAGGGGGCCAAAGTCACTGAAAGCGGCCTTCTCCTGTGGTGGCTGATATAAATGCCTGATTCACTGCTGTGGGACCTCTCTCCTCTTTCTGGGTGCAGGGGTCAAAGAAACAAAAGGTGGCCTACTCCTGTGGTGGTTGACATGATGCCTGATTCTCTGCTGTGGGACCTCTCTCCTCTTTCTGGGTGCAGGGGTCAAAGTCTCTAAAAGTGCCCTTCTCCTGTGGTGGTTGATGTGAAACTGATGCTTGTGCTATCTGACCTGTCTCCTCTGTGTCGGTGCTAAGGCCTAAGTCACTGAAAGCGGCCTTCTCCTGTTCTGGCTGATATAAATGCCTGATTCTCTGCTGTGGGACCTCTCTCCTCCGTGTGGCTGCAGGGGTCAAAGTCTCTGAAAGTGCCATTCTCCTGTGGTGGTTGATGTGAAACTGATGCTTGTGCTATCTGACCTGTCTCCTCTGTGTCGGTGCTAAGGCCTAAGTCACTGAAAGCGGCCTTCTCCTGTTCTGGCTGATATAAATGCCTGATTCTCTGCTGTGGGACCTCTCTCCTCCGTGTGGCTGCAGGGGTCAAAGTCTCTGAAAGTGCCATTCTCCTGTGGTGGTTGATGTGAAACTGATGCTTGTGCTATCTGACCTGTCTCCTCTGTGTCGGTGCTAAGTCCTAAGTCACTGAAAGCGGCCTTCTCCTGTTCTGGCTGATATAAATGCCTGATTCTCTGCTGTGGGACCTCTCTCCTCCGTGTGGCTGCAGGGGTCAAAGTCTCTGAAAGTGCCATTCTCCTGTGGTGGTTGATGTGAAACTGATGCTTGTGCTATCTGACCTGTCTCCTCTGTGTCGGTGCTAAGGCCTAAGTCACTGAAAGCGGCCTTCTCCTGTTCTGGCTGATATAAATGCCTGATTCTCTGCTGTGGGACCTCTCTCCTCCGTGTGGCTGCAGGGGTCAAAGTCTCTGAAAGTGCCATTCTCCTGTGGTGGTTGATGTGAAACTGATGCTTGTGCTATCTGACCTGTCTCCTCTGTGTCGGTGCTAAGGCCTAAGTCACTGAAAGTGGCCTTCTCCTGTTCTGGCTGATATAAATGCCTGATTCTCTGCTGTGGGACCTCTCTCCTCCGTGTGGCTGCAGGGGTCAAAGTCTCTGAAAGTGCCATTCTCCTGTGGTGGTTGATGTGAAACTGATGCTTGTGCTATCTGACCTGTCTCCTCTGTGTCGGTGCTAAGGCCTAAGTCACTTAAAGCGGCCTTCTCCTGTGCTGGCTGATATAAATGCCTGAATCTCTGCTGTGGGACCTCTCTCCTCTTTCTGGGTGCAGGGGTCAAAGTCTCTAAAAGTGCCCATCTCCTGTGGTGGTTGATGTGAAACTGATGCTTGTGCTATCTGACCTGTCTCCTCTGTGTCGGTGCTAAGGCCTAAGTCACTGAAAGCGGCCTTCTCCTGTGTTGGCTGATATAAATGCCTGAATCTCTGCTGTGGGACCTCTCTCCTCTTTCTGGGTGCAGGGGTCAAAGTCTCTAAAAGTGCCCTTCTCCTGTGGTGGTTGATGTGAAACTGATGCTTGTGCTATCTGACCTGTCTCCTCTGTGTCAGTGCTAAGGCCTAAGTCACTGAAAGCGGCCTTCTCCTGTGCTGGCTGATATAAATGCCTGAATCTCTGCTGTGGGACCTCTCTCCTCTTTCTGGGTGCAGGGGTCAAAGTCTCTAAAAGTGCCTTTCTCCTGTGGTGGTTGATGTGAAACTGATGCTTGTGCTATCTGACCTGTCTCCTCTGTGTCGGTGCTAAGGCCTAAGTCACTGAAAGCGGCCTTCTCCTGTTCTGGCTGATATAAATGCCTGAATCTCTGCTGTGGGACCTCTCTCCTCCGTCTGGGTGCAGGGGTAAAAGTCTCTCAAAGTGGCCTTCTCTTGTGCTGGGTGATGTGAAGCTGATGTTTGTGCCATCTGACATGGTTGCCGGGGTCCCATTAAATGGTGGCCTACTCCTGTGGTGGGTGATCTAAATGCATGATTCTCTGCTGTGAAAACCTCTCTCCTCTGTCTGGGTGCTGGTCCAAAATACATGAGAGTGGCCTTCTCCGGTGGTGGTTGATATGACGCATGATTCCTTGCTGTGGGACCTGTATCCTCTGTCTGGGTGCTGGTCCAAAATACATGAGAGTGGCCTTCTCCGGTGGTGGTTGATATGACGCATGATTCCTTGCTGTGGGACCTATCTCCTCTGTCTGGGTGCTGGTCCAAAATAAATGAGAGTGGCCTTCTCCGGTGGGGGTTGATATGACGCCTTATTCCTTGATGTGGGACCTCTCTCCTCTGTCTGGGTGCTGGTCCAAAATACATGAGAGTGGCCTTCTCCGGTGGTGGTTGATATGACGCATGATTCCTTGCTGTGGGCCCTGAATCCTCTGTCTGGGTGCTGGACCGAAATAAATGAGAGTGGCCTTCTCCGTTGGTGGTTGATATGAGGCATGATTCCTTGCTGTGGGACCTGTATCCTCTGTCTGGGTGCTGGGCCGAAATAAATGAGAGTGGTCTTCTCAGTTGGTGGTTGATATGAGGCATGATTCCTTGCTGTGGGACCTGTATCCTCTGTCTGGGTGCTGTGCCGAAATAAATGAGAGTGGCCTTCTCCGTTGGTGGTTGATATGAGGCATGATTCCTTGCTGTGGGACCTGTATCCTCTGTCTGGGTGCTGGGCCGAAATAAATGAGAGTGGTCTTCTCAGTTGGTGGTTGATATGAGGCATGATTCCTTGCTGTGGGACCTGTATCCTCTGTCTGGGTGCTGTGCCGAAATAAATGAGAGTGGCCTTCTCCGTTGGTGGTTGATATGAGGCATGATTCCTTGCTGTGGGACCTGTATCCTCTGTCTGGGTGCTGGTCCAAAATAAATGAGAGTGGCCTTCTCCTGTGGGGGTTGATATGACGCATGATTCCTTGATGTGGGACCTCTCTCCTCTGTCTGGGTGCTGGTCCAAAATAAATGAGAGTGGCCTTCTCCGGTGGTGGTTGATATGACGCCTTATTCCTTGCTGTGGGACCTGTATCCTCTGTCTGGGTGCTGGTCCAAAATACATGAGAGTGGCCTTCTCCGGTGGTGGTTGATATGACGCCTTATTCCTTGCTGTGGGACCTGTATCCTCTGTCTGGGTGCTGGTCCAAAATACATGACAGTGGCCATCTCCGGTGGTGGTTGATATGAAGCATGATTCCTTGCTGTGGGACCTGTATCCTCTGTCTGGGTGCTGGTCCCAAATAAATGAGAGTGGCCTTCTCCAGTGGTGGATGATATGACGCATGATTCCTTGCTGTGGGACCTCTCTCCAATTGATATTGGTTAATTTTTATTTATTTTATTTTATTTTAATTCATTTCCCTATCTACATTTGTTTGCAGGGGATTTACCTACATTTTGCTGCCTTTTGCAGCCCTCTAGCCCTTTCCGGGAGTCTTTTACAGGCTTTTTAGTGCCCAAAAGTTCGGGTCCCCATTGACTTCTATGGGGTTCGGGATGAAGTTCGGGTTGAGTTCGGATCACGAACCCGGACATTTTCCGGAAGTTCGGCCGAACCTCTCGAACCCGAACATCCAGGTGTTCGCTCATCTCTAGTAGTTACTAATATGATAATATACCTGAATCAATAATAATTTTGGGCACTTATTTTTGATATTCACGGACTCCATACTGACAGGGAATGTTCCACCAGACTGGCGTATAGCAAATGTGGTGCCAATATTCAAAAAGGGTCCAAAAACAGAGCCTGGAAATTATAGGCTGGTAAGTTTAACATCTGTTGTGGGTAAACTGTTTGAAGGTTTTGTAAGAGATGCTATCTTGGAGTATCTCAATGAAAATAAGCAAATTACACCATATCAGCATGGCTTCATGAGGGATCGGTCATGTCAAACTAATTTAATCAGTTTCTATGAGGAGGTAAGTTCTAGACTTGACAGCGGCGAATCAATAGATGTCGTATATCTGGACTTCTCCAAAGCATTTGACACTGTACCTCATAAAAGGTTAGTATATAAAATGAGAACACTTGGACTAGGAGAAAATATCTGTTTGTGGGTAAGTAACTGGCTCAGTAATAGAAAACAGAGGGTGGTTATTAACGGTACACACTCAGATTGGGTCACGGTCACTAGTGGGGTACCTCAGGGTTCAGTATTGGGCCCTATTCTCTTCAATATATTTATTAATGATCTTGTAGAAGGCTTGCACAGTAATATATCAATTTTTGCAGATGACACTAAACTGTGTAAAGTAATTAACACTAAAGAGGACAGTTTTCTGCTACAGAGGGATCTGGATAGATTGGGGGCTTGGGCAGAGAAATGGCAGATGAGGTTTAACACTGACAAATGTAAAGTTATGCACATGGGAAGGAATAATGCAAGTCACCCGTACATACTAAATGGTAAAACACTCAGTAACACTGACATGGAAAAGGATCTAGGAATTTTAATAAATAACAAACTAAGCTGTAAAAACCAGTGTCAGGCAGCTGCTGCTAAGGCCAATAAGATAATGGGTTGCATCAAAAGGGGCATAGATGCCCGTGATGAAAATATAGTCTTACCACTTTATAAATCACTAGTCAGACCACACATGGAGTACTGTGTACAGTTCTGGGCTCCCGTGAACAAGGCAGACATAGCAGAGCTAGAGAGGGTTCAGAGGAGGGCAACTAAAGTAATAACTGGAATGGGGCAACTACAGTACCCGAAAGGGTATCAAAATTAGGGTTATTCACTCTAGAAAAAGACGACTGAGGGGAGATCTAATAACTATGTATAAATATATCAGGGGTCAGTACAAAGATCTCTCCCATCATCTATTTATCCCCAGGACTGTGACTGTGACGAGGGGACATCCTCTGCGTCTGGAGGAAAGAAGGTTTGTACACAAACATAGAAAAGGATTCTTCACTGTAAGAGCAGTGAGACTATGGAACTCTCTGCCTGAGGAGGTGGTGATAGTGAGTACAATAAAGGAATTCAAGAGGGGCCTGGATGTATTTCTGGAGCGTAATAATATTTCAGGCTATAGCTACTAGAGAGGGGTCGTTGATCCAGGGAGTTATTCTGACTGCCTGATTGGAGTCGGGAAGGAATTTTTTTCCCCTTAAGTGGGGAAAATTGGCTCTACCTCACAGGGGTTTTTTGCCTTCCTCTGGATCAACTTGCTTGAAACAGGTCGAACTGGATGGACAAATGTCTTTTTTCGGCCTTATATACTATGTTACTATGATACTATGTTACTTACCCCTTTTTTAATAAGATTCAGCCCTTAGCAACCAGTCTGCATAAAACTGAAATTTCACTATTCTGTTAAGATGGCCGCCCTCAGCCCTGAGGCTAATCCATAGGACACCTGCAGTGAAGTTAGTGAAGACCAGCACTGTATAGGGGGGTCTTGCAGTGAAGTTCCCAGGTCTGGCTGAAGCCTATAGTCCTCTTACAAGCTCTCCTCTTATCAGAAAAGGCTTTCATTTATACACTGAGCAGATGGCAGATCCTCCTTGGGCTCTACATTGTCCAGCACTGCTAAGGGAGTGTCTGCCAAGCACAGGCATGTGGAGAAGTTCACACACACAGCCCAGCACTGTTATCTCCTGTCAGGAAGAACCTGGCTTTTTATACATTCCCTTACAATGTTAACTCACTATCAGTTCCCAGTGCACCCAGCGTGCTCCGTCCTCCTCATCTGGTAGACGGAAGGAGCATAGTAACCTGATTTTATCTCAGGTAACAATAGCCAATACTGGGGACTTTTAGGTGGCATTTAGGGGTTATTTATTAAACAATCAGAAATTAAACCATGGCCAACAAGTTGATATTAATCACCAAAATCCAATAGTAAAAAAAAAAAAAAAATTGACAGTTCTACTTTAATTGCCCTGACCTTACTGTTTTCCCCATGGTTTGCACACTGGCTTGTTCTCCAAAGTCTTCACTTTTTATAGCATCTCATCACTAGTGATGAGCGGCAGGGGCAGTATTCGAATTTGCAATATTTTGCAAATAGTTGGGCGAATATATTAGAGAATTTGCGATTATTTTCTATATTGCGAAAATCGGCAATGTAATATACACGTATTGGGTGCGCAATACATGTGTGGGTCACTATTGCTACATTTTTCAAGCTGCTAGAAGTTTCCTGAGACTGGAGAAAATGGTTGGCATGGCAGAACATTACAATAGCTTTATATGCAGATAGAGTGCTCCAATATATTCACGATTGTGCAAATCGTCAATTAATGATGCACATATTTGCGCAACACTTGCAATACTACCTAACAGCCTGCACTGGAACCTTTCAGCTACACTATATCATAATCTAACCTACACTGACTATCTCCCACTATCTGTATTATATATATACGGTAACTAACTAACTATCTAATGTAATGTGACACAGCACAGCACAGAGCACAGCAATGACACTGCTGTCTCTCTCAGAACTGTAATAAACTGTAGAAATTGGCTGCTGGGGGGGTTCTTATATAGTAAGGGGTAGGCAACTTTGCTTTTGGCTGCTAGGGATGTTGCTACGCTCAGACAAAGACATTGCAGCCAGTGGCTTACATGGAGAAGTAAGGGCTCCATAGCAAGGATCAAACCAGGCCCCCCACACAGGACAGAAGGGTTTCTGCCTAAACCCCTTTCAATGACCCTTGGGCCATTTTTCCACTGCCTCATTTGCTAAGAGTAGAGTCCTGAAGTTTTCACCCCCAGTAAAAGAGGAGATGATCCCAACTAAGACTGGGCCCCCTCCTGCCCTGGGCCTAATAGCAGTCGCCTGGTCTGCCGCTATGGTAGTTACACCCCTGATTGCAGCCTTCTCATTGGCCCACAAACAAGAAGCAGTGAGGGATCATGGGTTCAGAGGAAAAAAAAAAATCTAGAATATTCATGAACATATAGCACTATATTCTAAAGCGTTGTAAATTTTCGAAGTGGTGATATTCGCAATTAAAATTCACGATTTGAATATTCGCGCCCAACACTGCTCATCACTACTATCCTGTATCTGCTCAATAAAAGTTGTGGATAAATATTGGAGGGTGATTTATTACATATGTCAGGCATTGTAGGTATGAATTATTTAGGACTCTTTATGGAATGTGCGTCGTGCCAGCTTGCTCACAGTATGAGAAGCTGAATAGATGAATAATAGTTTTGGTATTAAACAGCATGTTTGATGCCATAATACAACATCTGCTATTTAAAATATAAAAGTTAAAATGTCATTCAGAAGAGAACATTTGTTAAAATAACACTCTGTTACTATATATTAACCCCTTAGTGACCACCCATATGTGTTTTTATGGCGGTCACTAAGGGGCCTTGGGCTGGAGCGCCGTCTTTTTACGGCTGCACTTCGGCCCAAGTTAGCGCTTAAATCAACCACTGGAGCTCCGTGCCTGCAGTTACCAGAGGTAGCTGAGGGCTTGGGGCAATGATCAGAGACTGTGACAAGCGGTCTGTGATCACCGAAAATGCCGGCATAGCTGCCGGCAGTAAACTTTCTCCCTCCTCTCATGTAAGAGAGGAGGGAGAAAGCCTCTGGTGCAGTGATCGGGTCCCCCAGCTTCCCCATAAGGGTAAGCTGGGTCCCGATCCTCACCCCCACCCCCCATGCCCACAAGAAAGATGGCAGCGCTGGCGCGGCGCATGCGCACACTGTAAGCCTGCCACCACCGCCCCTGCACCAGGTTATTTCTCCTCAGGAGAGGAGAGAGAGCAATAATTATAAGCAATATAGCCCCAAATACATTTAAATAATGGGCAGGAACCCCCCAAGTGTAAAAAAATAAAAATACAAAATGATTACTGTGCTGAAGATCTGCCTTCAGCACAGTAACCATCAGGGACCAATAATAATGGTTCCTGATCATGTGGTCTCCATGATAAACCTATCATGGAGATCACATCCATAATATTTACTAAACACAGCCAGGTCATGGGCCATGCTTCTCGGTCCCCTCAGTGCAGTTGTTCTGTGAGAAGAGAGAGAGAGAGAGAGAGAGAGATCAGACTTCTGTCCTGGCTGTGTGCGATTTACTGTGAAAAAAACTAAAACTATTTATAAACTGTCCATCCGTAACTGGAGGTCAGTGGGTGTCCGTCATTAGGCGTCCGTCAGTGATGGTCAATTATTTTCATTAGGGACCCGGTGTCCGTCTGTTACTGGCAGTCAGTGGGTGTCCGTCAGTGGGTGTCCGCCAGTGGGTGTCCGCCAGTGGGTGTGCATCAGTGGGCGTCCGTCGTTAGGCACTGTCATTAGGTGTCTATTAGTGACGGTCAATTATTTTCATTAGGGACCCTGAGTCCGTCTGTTACTGGCGGTCAGTGGGTGTCCATCAGTGGGTGTCCGTCATTGCGCATCCGTCATCTATTAGGGACGGTCAGTTATTTTCATTTTTTTCTGAGCTTCTTATTTTTAAAAAAATGGCTCAGAGATTATTCAGTGCAGAGCAGGCCTATGAATTTCCACGCCTGCAGGTGAGCTGACCCTGTAAAATTATATGTGAGGGCCTGCAGTTGAGCTAACCCTGTAAAAGATTGTAGGTGAGGGCCTGCTGGTGAGCTGACCCTCTAAAAGGTTGTAGGTGAGGGCCTGCAGGTGAGCTGACCTTGTAAAACATTATTTGCGAGGGCCTGCAGGTGAGCTGACCTTGTAAAACATTATATGCGAGGGCCTTGACTACTGAGACTGGACTTGGTGGAAGACATGGTGGTGCTTAACTGACTGCAATCTGCTGCAATCCAACTAACCATAACCACCTGGTCGCACTAAGTCCCAGAATGAAAAGAAAAACGGTCCAGCTTCACTGGAAAACTTCAGGCTTTATTGAATCCCGTGCAGATAAAAACCAACGTACAGCAATGCAAGAAATCGACCGGTTTCGGATCACTATAGGTGCGGATCCTTAGTCTCCTGTGGACGAGCGCGACATTCTCCAGTGTTGTTTCAAAGTTTGTCTGAACCAGGTCAGTGCTGCCAAGGAGACTTACAAGGCGATTATGTGGAGTAGGAATTTATAATACCAACCAAGCTAAAATGCAGCATTCTTCACTTAAAGCCATTGACGACTGCCAAGATAGACTGTTAAAAATGAATACTATATTTGATGTGGATAATAAAGACACGCAGGATACTCTGAATTTGAAGATCCAAATGTTATCCTTAGAAAAATTGCTCACCAAGGAGATGAGAACCTGGTGGGATCTAACAACCTTGACAAAGTATCTGGATAAACAGATGATACCGTGCGGCTTGCTATGGGGGCTCGTTTCTCACCATCGCTTGCAAACATTTACATGGCATGGTGGGAACATCATTTTTTATTCTCTGATTTCAACCCATGGAGTGGATCCGTCCGGTGGTACGGTCGCTACATCGATGACCTGCTCTTCGTTTGGTTGGGTGATATGGCGGCCGCGCCATCATTCGGATCTTTCCTCAATGCTAACAACTGTAATTTATGTTTTTCTCTAAATTTTCATAAGACCTCAATATCATTTTTGGATTTGTGTTTGGTGGAGGACGTGGGGGATGGCCGTGTGCAGAGTCGCACGTATAGAAAAGAAACCGCAGGAAATACCATCCTGCATGCGGGATCCTGTCATCCTGTACACACTGTCAATAACATCCCTAGGGGTGAATATATCCGTGCCCTGCGCAACTGTTCCCCCAGTGAAACCTGTATTGAAGAAATTAAGACTGTTACTACTCGTCTGCTGGCCAGGAATTATCCCAGTAGACTTTTAAATCGATCAAAGAATATGGTTTCCACTATATCTCGGGATAATTTAATTTTCCCTAACAAACGGCCCAAGTTTGGTCATAAAGAGAAGCAACTCACTTTTTCCACGAGTTATAGCTGTGAATTTTCACAAATATCTAACATTGTTAAAAAACATTTTCATCTTCTCAAATATGATCAAATTTGGGGTGATGTTGCAAAAAGCGGTGTCAAATGTGTTGCCCGACGTGCTGTCACTCTGGCAAATATGGTGAGCCCCTCTCTATATTTGGATAAACCTGTGTCCCAGCCCACCTGGCTGAGACACATAGGCAATTTTAAATGCGGGCACAAAAAATGCACATGATGCTCATATATGAGGATGGGCTCACATATTTTGTCCACAAGCAATCATACCACTCATACTGTTCAGCAATACATTAATTGCAACACCACATATGTGGTATATTGCATAGTATGCTCTTTGTGTCATTTACAATATGTGGGGTGCACATCAAACTGTTTAAAAGTTCGAATATGTCGTCACATTTCTGATGTACCCCATGATAGAATAAAAAATGTTTCTTCCGCAAGTCTGCATTTTGCTGCGGTTCACAATGGTAATACAGACAGCATGTCAGTACAAGGAGTAGAAAGGGTTAACAGACCAAGCAGAGGCGGTAATCACAAGAAAAAGTTGCTCAATCGTGAGTGCTTTTGGATTTTCAAATTAGGTTCACGGATACCATCAGGATTGAATCGGCATCATGATACCATTTTACATTATTAACATTTTAACTTTTTTCTATCACTGTAATTTTCTGATTTTATCTTATTTTTCTATGTCTTTTGGCATGTTGTAACTGCTATGTACTTTACCTGTGGAGGATGTCATCAGGAGGTGTGTCCGGTACCTGATTGCGATCACCTGTTTCTAGTGGTTTGCTATTTAGTCTCGACTTCACCTCTCACTGATGCACATCATGACTAAGGATCCGCACCTATAGTGATCCGTACCGGTCGATTTCTTGCATTGTTGTACATTGGTTTTTATCTGCACGGGATTCAATAAAGCCTCAAGTTTTCCAGTGAAGCTGGACCGTTTTTCTCTTCATTCTAGGACTTGTTGTGCGCCAAGTTTCAGGGCGAGGTCCGGGCTTCTGGTTTCCTGTGGACGAGCGCGACATTCTCCAGTGTTGTTTCACCTGGTCGCACTGGTCTGACTTCAAGAGTGGTGTCCTGCGCCACCCTGCAAACTGGGACATGAAGCTAGGTATCGTGGATGATTGTTTTTCTTGTGCTCTGGCAGCAGGCACAGTTTCAACGCGCCCAGGGCCACAGCCTCTGTGTGCACCATCAGCATCACGGCCTCTTCCCCGTCCCTTACTTCTCGCCTTCTTCATTTTAAATGTTATATATGCTTTTAAGTATGTTACACATACAGTAGCGTAGGATTTGGAAGTGTAAGCGCAAAAATTTTTTAAAAGGTATTTGGGATGTGGAAACATCACACAGGAGATATCCCGCAGATAATGTCAATGCTGTCACCAGGGGTTAATAAAAAATTACAGGGAATGTCACAGGTATTTGGGATCAGGAAACGTTATAGAGGAGAGATACCACAGTTAATGTCACTGTCCGCAGCGTCTACGGAAAAAGTACACTGTATGTCACAGATAAAAATTGTATGTGCACACGTTACGCTGGAGATGTGCCCCTGGTAATGTCACTGTCAGAAGGGGACACCGTCTACGAAAAAAGTACACTGAATGTCACATATATTTTTGGGATGCACACATTTTCCACAGGAGATGTGGCGCAGATAATTTAATTGTATGCAGCGGACACCGTCTACGGAAAAAGTACACTGGATGTCACAGATATTTTTGGGATGCGCACACTTTACACAGGACAGGAGATGTGGAGCGGATATCTTAACTGCCCGCCATCTTTCTTCCACAAAATGTCTACCACCTTCTGTTCAGTCTTCCTTTCCCCCACAGAGCCTCTTCCAGTTTCAGTGCTGCCACCCCACTCTAAGGGCTCTGCCAACTTCTGTGTCCCCTGCCTTCCACAGAGCCACTGCTAAATGTCATCCCTGTTGTCCCTCGCAGCCCATAATGCCCTTACCACCTTCGATGCCTTCTTCTCCTTACAGAAATCCTGCTACCTTTAGTCATCAATGCATTGCCTCCCCGCTAGCAGTTTCTGTGTCCCTGCTTCCTAAATACCTTTTATACCCCTGTCCCACACAATACCCCTACAATCTTTTTTGTCCCCCTACCCCAGGGGCCAGGTGGCCCGCAATCCCTCTAGTACGCCCCTTTGTATTTATATACTGTATTGCATTCAAGGCAGGAACTGATTATGGAAAGCAAACTCTCTTACTAGAATGCTACAGTGTATGGTACAGATCCGATTCAGCTACTTCTCTGGTTTTCATTAACTTTTCAAACACTTGCTCAGCAAAACAAAAGTGCAGGTGTATAAGCCTCAAGCCATTTTGGACATTGGCAGATTTTCAACACAGATTAAGCACCATGCAAGGCTTTCTCCTCTATAAGTGGTATGCTTAACCCATGCCAAGTAGAGTAAAAGAGACAACTCACCTTGTGTGAAAGGACCCTTTTTAATGAAAGGCATAAAAATAGATACCTCGTTATAAGGGACAATCTGAAATGTGTGCCCTTTGTGCAATCTGCAAACATATCCTTTTTTTTTTTTTTTGCAAAGCAGATTACTGCTACATTAAGCAAGATTTAGAAGAAGTCATTTGAATGTGTATTCGTTTCACTTTAACTAGAGTTATTCTTGAAATATACATCACAATTAACATAGCACCAGCATGTCACATCCTCCGACAATGGCAGCTTATTGGACTATGTCAGAGCCAATTGCTCAGGACTGAAAGGAGAGGTGGTTAGAAAAGCAATACAACATCAGAACCTGCAGATACTCTATAATTGATTCATAGAAAATAAATACAATTCGTTTCTGTGAAAGGAAGAAAACGTGATAAAACACTAACAATGTGCTGCCTCCCAGGGCCGATCGGGGTCCCAGTGTGTAGGAATGCCAAGTGGTGATATGGACTGATAGTCCTGTGTCACGGTGCTCCTACCTGGATACTGTAGCTCCCCAGGGTTAGGCACAGTAGCATTTAAAGGATCTGTAGTTGGAGGAATAACCTGAGTTCAAAGGTGTTTACTTGAACAAACTTGCATCCTAACAATCCTTGTTCTTTCTCTTGGCTTCAGCAGGTTTTAGGGTGCACTGTCAGGTAATCCTTGAAAACCTTGCTTTCTTTTTCTCTGTTCAGTCTGGTTACTGGACTCCGTTCTGGTACCTTTGAGTGGGGTGCCTTTGGCCATTGACCCCCTCGTAATACTTAGTCTATAAACTGCAAGGAGTGGGGGTGCGCTATGAGTTGCTTCCACTGGAAGACTCCTACTG
Organism: Bufotes viridis; assembly: GCA_033119425.1. Taxonomy (NCBI): domain Eukaryota; kingdom Metazoa; phylum Chordata; class Amphibia; order Anura; family Bufonidae; genus Bufotes; species Bufotes viridis. The sequence goes on along the minus strand of CM065592.1, from coordinate 60,602,256 downwards.
CAACAGCTTCAACTCAACAACAGCTTCCAGCCAACCTCTACCTTGGTAGGAAACAGGACTAGCCCACTTCTGCCCAAAAGGGGGGAGAATGGAATGGAAAGTTCTATTCTATATAAAGATCTCACTCTGGCAGATACACTGCCACCTGCTGGACAACCAGACACAGTGCATGTTACACAGCAATATTATTAAAGCATAAAATCAGAAGACCTGGAAATAAATACAAAAATTATATTAAAAAAGAGAATACAAATTGCTGGCTGGCACTCATACACAGATTTACACAGATCTAATTTCTATACCTTCAAAGTTTATTAACATAAAAATTGCCATACAAAATACCATAATGTTAATGTTACCAACAATCTTGTTAAGTATCTGTGATCGTTTGCAAGTTCTCAGTATACCTCTTTCACACCAGTAGTTCCATCTCCCTGTTCAACACTGCTGGAACCAGTGATCCAAATTCATATATCATTTTTGTTTCTGCCCTCGACATCCTAGATGTGTGGCCATCACCTCTCCATTGTTTCCTTATTCTTTCTATTGCTGCAAAAAATGTTATCTGACTTGGATCCTTGTTATGCACCTCTTTAAAATGCTTGGACACTGTATGTGGTTCATATCCCTTTTTAATATTGGCTACATGTTCCATTATTCGTTTCTTTAGGGGTCTTTTAGTCCTCCCTATGTACTGTTTGTTACAGCTACATTGGAGCAAGTATACAACACTTGTTGTGTGACAGAGCATATGTTCCTTAATACGATAATGGTATGTGTTTTGTGTAGATTTTATTTCTTCCATTTTTTTTAGGAAAATTGGTGATTTGACAGTTCCCACATCTCCCACACCGAAAAAAAACTTTTAATGTTAACCAGTTCTCCATTCCCTTTCTTTAATTGTTGGTGCCACTTTAATACCCAAATTCGCTGCTTTTGTATATGTAACTTGTGGTTCTTTCTTCAACAGTGGTCCTATCAGTTTGTCCTCTAGTAGATTATGCCAATGTTTTTTGATTATGGCTTCCACTTTTTTGTGTTCTATATGGTATGGTAATATTAATCATATTTCCTCCTGTGTCTGTTCAGTTTTATTTGTACCTTCAAAAAACTGGCTTCTTTTCATTTGTCTTACTTTTTTTTAAAGATGTCTCCACCATTTTGTCTAGGAAATTTTTTATAGACAAACTGTTGCATAAGATTATTTGCTTCTATCTCAAATTGAGTATGCAATTTCTCTTTAGTCTCCTAAACTGGCTGGTTGGGATGTTAACCAGCCATCTCGGTAAATGGCAACTGGAAAATGAAATGAAGGTCTGACATATCATTTTTTCTTTTTCTATCTTAATTGTCAGGTCTAAAAACTCCACCTGTGTTTTGCTAGTGTTTATTGTGAATTTGAAATTCCTGTCATTTTCATAGATTTTTTCCGTTAAGGAAGTTAATTCTTTTTCTGTGCCTTGCCATATAAATATGACATCATCTATGAAACGATGCCAGAGTACCAGGTCCGCTCTGAGTTTGGGGACAATATTGTCTTCCTCCCACTGGGCCATAAAAAAAATTGCATAACTCGGAGCGAACCTGGTACCCATGGCAGTGCCTCTATTTTATAAATAATATTCTCAGTCATACATAAAATAATTATGTGTGAGTATATGTTTGAAACCCTCTAGCAAAAACAGTATTTGTTCCTCCTGTAGGGTACTGTTCTTATTCAACTGTTTAAATACTGCTTACGTCCCTTGTTTATGATCTATGATCGTATACAGTGAATTTACATCGGCTGTTCCGATCACCCAATTTTCCTGCACTGTCAATTTTTCCATTATTGTAATAATGTCTGTTGTGTCCTTTATATATGACTGAGTGCATTTAACCACTGGTTGGAGTAATTGGTCTATGTATTTGGACAAGTAAGCTGTTACTGGGTTTATACCCGATGTTATGGGTCTCCCCGGTGGTTGGCTCTGATTTTTATGAATCTTCGGCACAGAATAGAAGATTGGTAATCTTCTCTGTGTGCCGATAATAAATTTGTATTCTTGCATAGTCAGTATACCCTTTTCTAAACCTATATTACAGTATTTAACTAGTTCTTTGTAAAAAAAAATCATGATCGTTCATCTCTATATCTTGTATTACTACAGCCCCTCCCTTATCCGCTGGTCGGATAACTATATCATTGGAGGTCTGTAGTTCCTTAATTGCCTGTATTTCCTTTTGTGATAAATTTCTCATAATGTATGTTGTTTTTTAATTTTTTGTAGATCTACCTCTACATTCCTTCGAAATGTGGAAATTTCAACCCCCATCTCCTGCCTAGGATAAAACCTTGATTTTTCCTTAAGGTTTGTATGTGTATATAATTATTCCTTCAAATTTGGATTGGTGACCTGTATGTTGGATTTTTTCATATGATATTTCTTTAGACACAATTTTCGGACAAACTTCAATTCCAATATAGGTTGAAAATGTGTCCAATGTTTGTGTAGGAGCAAACTTTAAACATCTATTTAATAACGTTATTTGTGCCTTTGATAGTGTAATTTTACTCAGGTTCACTACATTATTCGTGTCTATCACCATGTTCCGTGTTTTCTGTACAGACTTTTTCTTCCGTTTTCCCCTTCGTGTCTTACTATGTGATTGTGTGTTTTCATCTGATTGTACTGATACCTTTGACGTGGATTGTGTATTGTCCCTTGTGTATCCAATTTCCATTGTGTGTCTTGGTATCTGTATCTGAGGTTGTACTCGTGGTTCCTTTGATGTGTCCATAAATGATTCCTCTCTGGTGTCGTGTTTTTCCTTTGTCTCGTTCTGTGATGCGGTGGAGTTGAATCTAAAAAATGAGCCGGCGCATGCCACTACGCTAGAAGAAGCCAATGCCAGCAGTTCGTGTGCATCAGGCTCAGCTCAGACTCAGCCTGATGTGCACGAATTGCTGGCATCGGCTTCTTCTAGCGTAGTGCGCAGGCACCGGCACATCTCATAGCGGGAAGAGTGGCAGGGAGGGAGAGGCAGCACAGAGAAGTAGGAGGCGGCGCAGAACTGGGCACCAACGGCGATGGCTGCAGCCGGGCACCCTGCATCCCTGGACCTCCCCTTGGGCACCTTATTTTTATGACTGACAGATTAGTAAAACCTGTTTTTTGGCAAAACTAAGCTACAGATCGCATTTATAAGCCCACATTAGGAATTATGAAGAGACCCTGAGCATGAGCATATGTTTAGCTCAAAGGGGTGAAAACTGGTGACAGAATCCCTTTAAGGATTTCATAGTGATTTGATGTGGCCGCATTATATTGGTTAAAATTTTCATTGTTGCAAATTTTTTTATTATTATTTTTTTGTGTTTCTACATTCCCCTTTGTTTGGGCTTTATTATTTTCCCTCCCTTTCACAGATACCGTGTCTGTCCGATTCTTCTTTTTTTTTTTTTTTTTTAGGATTTCTTTCTCCAATGTGTCTAGTCCCTTGCATATTTTTTCTTGCCATTTAATATATTTATGTTTATCCAATGGTATCGTGTCAAGTGTTATTTTTATTTTGGCAATTTCACTAACATTTCCTGTCTTCTCCTTATAATCATTTGTATTAATTGAAGTGATTGTTGTTTTAGGAAGCTGTCCCACTGGGTCCTAAATTCATTGTTAATCAGATCCTGTGATGGGTCTTTTTTATTATAAGGCCCTTTGGTACAACTTCCATTTCCAAATATTTAGACAAAGATTTAATCTCCCATTTCTGTTTTAATTGTCTATGGAAAAGACGTTATAGATATTTAAATTGGTCTGAAATGGGTCTAGATATAGTTTCCCTATTGATTTCCCTTTGGTCAAAGGAATATGTGTCAATTTCTTTTACACTTTTCTTCCAGGTAATTCCATATATCCATGTTTGGAATGGGGGAGCACTCTCGTTAGGGTGAAATTTTTTTATATAAAAATCTTGATATTTTCAAGCTGCTCAACCTCCATTCCAGCACGGTGTAGGTACACACTCCAGTAGACACACCCCTATGTCTTGGTTAAAAAAAGAATAAAATTTGCTGGCTGGCACTCATACATGGATTTACACAGATCTAATTTCTATACCTTCAAAGTTTATTAACATAAAAATTACCATAAAAAATATTAAAAGTGCCCTTATTCCTCCCAATTAAAAAGCAATTAAAACACCACAATGTACAGTAATACAATAGTATAATAGGCAATGCAATATAATTTCAACCTCTAGAGGTCACTGTGATACTCTCCAATATATATTCCTTAATATATGGACTGCGGAGGCTTCTTACAAATAAGTCCTCCAAATCATTTGGGTCTTTTATGTTAATGTTACCAACAATCTTGTTTCAGTCCTTGTTAAGCATGCATGCTACTTTTTCTTGTAATTCTATGATTATCTGTGATCGTTTGCAAGTTCTCATGACACCTCTTTCACACCAGTAGTTTGAACATTCAGGCTCATGGATATTGACAGGTAATGTAGATTGTGGGGTTAGTACATTAGTATGGTTAGCCAACTTAGTTTGACCAACTTCATTGGTTTTGTACGTTACCCTCTCCTGTGTCGATACCAATACTTGGAATAATTATGCTTAGTCTTTAGACTAATAATCCAATAAATTTGAAGGTTATTACACTGGCGCTACACCTGATGTGAATTAAGTCTCTCGCTGCGGTACCGCAGTGGTATCGCTCCCACTGTTACTTTACTGAAATGCAACTTTAATGATTGTAGGTGCCGCGCGATGCACTCCCTTTTGTCCCCCTCCTATGTGAGCTCACTCTATTAGGATGTATTTCTATACGGCTATATATGCGTACCTGATCTACAGGGCACGCTATTCCCGTATGTCTTCTTTCATCCAACTTCAGCGCACATTCCAGGGAGGGAGATTCAAAGGAGGCTTTTCCCTGTTTCTTCTTTACTCTTCCTCTAACTACGCTGCCCCGGCCGGTGGCAAGCTGCAGTTACGGGTCGGAGATTCGTAGTTTGGCTCGCGCTCTCACGGAGCGCTTGTGACGTCACAATCTGAGCTACGGAGTCTGTGGAGGTTAACCACTTCAGCCCCCCTAGCTTAAACACCCTTAATGACCAGGCCACTTTTTACAATTCTGCACTACGCTACTTTCACCGTTTATTGCCCCGTCATGCAACTTACCACCCAAATGAATTTTACCTCCTTTTCTTCTCACTAATAGAGATTTCATTTGGTGCTATTTCATTGCTGCTGACATTTTTACTTTTTTTGCTATTAATCAAAAATTACTCAAATTTTTGCAAAAAAATGACATTTTTCACTTTCTGTTGTAATTTTTTTTTAAAAAAACTACATTTCTATATAAATTTTTCGCTAAATTTATTGTTCTACATGTCTTTGAAAAAAAAAAATCCAATAAGTGTATATTTATTGGTTTGGGTAAAAGTTATAGAGTTTACAAACTATGGTGCAAAAAAAGTATACTGAGTGGGTGGACGCACAGTATCACTAGTACACCAGTGAGGTGCTCTCAGTCTAGCAGTACCACCTCTCTGCTTGATTAGGTATAGTATAAAAAGGAAAATAATAGACTGGGCACTCTACTGGAAAACTGTGGCTATTAATTTATTTGAGTAAATTAAAATAAAAATAAGATACATAAAAAATCATTCCATTTGGCACATCAATATATAACTCTTTGCAGGCTAGCCCATGCACATTGCAGTCTAGTGACACGGGAAATTGGTAGGTATATAGTGTATAAAAATATACAAATGTATAAATGGACAAAAGTAGTCCAAATCACACTGGTGGTGATTGATAAGATGACCTGCAAGACGTATTATGTCCAGTTAGGACTGTCTCTGCAGTACATCTAACCAATCCGCTTATACGTACCAACAATAGTATCCTTCAACCTTGTAAAATTGATAATGGGTGTAAAGTATAAAAATACAGGGTTGGTAGCAAAGGTATAGACTGGAATATGTTAATCTAATCCACTTGAAATAGTTGCAAAACATCCACCATCAAACTGTTATACTGGCATCCACAATCCTCAGTCAATGATGTAAAATGGTGCACTAGAAAAACAATGCACTAGAAAAACAATCGCAGGGTTGTCTCAGGACCGTACCAAAGATAGTAGGTACAGCTAATCGTGTCTATTACACTCTGTTCAAACTCAAGTCTCTCAAGATAGTCGCAGCTGAAACGCAAGTGTAGCTGTATGCACTTCTCGGTTAGTCAGGGCAGTGGTATGGTTTCAGCATGCCAGATCGCAAGTGCACCTGATCAATACAGAGTTCGCTGGGTTGAATCAACAGATAGTAAAAATAGTCCACTATATGAAAATATAATACCCTCACCTGAGGTGAGATTGAGCAGTCACTCCGTCACAAGCGGTGTCCACAGCGGCGTCCGCTGGACAAAGATTCCGCTCTCTATAACACTAGTGCCGGCACTATAATGATGAAACAGTCTTACCCCTTTGTTCCACGCTCTCCTTCGGTATAACTCCCAATATCACCACGCTGGTGTTGTCTGTGTGTTGATTAGGCGCGCTCCAGGTTTTCTGGTGCGCACTACAACTTGCAATCACCTTTCACGCGGCGTCCTGGGTTTGTTGTAGGGGCTGTGGAGGATAGTAGGTCGTGTGATCCTCACTTATTCTGGGGTCCGACCATGCGCGTTCGGGGTGCACAATACCCTTCCTCAGTGGCAATCCGACCTCCAGGTACGGACGCTTTAAATACATGCCCTTGTAGCGAACCGATCATTTCATAAATCGGACTGGATTATCAAATCTGGCTCTTGTAATTCAAATTCCCAGATTTTGTATCCAAATTCTCCATTATCTTTAACCACTTCATATACTTGCATTAAAATGGAGTATTTTTAATGCAAGTATATGAAGTGGTTAAAGATAATGGAGAATTTTGGATACAAAAAATCTGGGAATTTGAATTACAAGGAGCCAGATTTGATAATCCAGTCCGGATTTATGAAATGATCGGTTCGTTACAAGGGCATGTATTTAAAGCGTCCGTACCTGGGGGTCGGATTGCCACTGAGGAAGGGTATTGTGCACCCGAAACGCGTATGGTCGGACCCCCAGAATAAGTGAGGATCACACTACCTACTATCCCCTCCACAGCCCCTACAACAAACCCAGGACGCCGCGTGAAAGGTGATTGCAAAGTTGTAGTGCGCACCAGAAAACCTGGAGGCGCGCCTAATCAACCACACAGACAACACCAGCGTGGGTGATATTGGGAGTTATACCGAAGGAGAGCGTGGAACAAAGGGGTAAGACTGTTTCATCATTATTAGTGCCGGCACTAGTGTTATAGAGAGCGGTATCTTTGTCCAGCGGGACGCCGCTGTGGACACCGTTTGTGACGGAGTGGACCGTTCAATCTCACCTCAGGTGAGGGTATTATATTTTCATATAGTGGGACTATTTTTACTATCTGTTGATTCAACCCAGCGAACTCTGTATTGATCAGGTGCACTTGCGATCTGGCATGCTGAAAACCATACCACTGCCCTGACTAACCGAGAAGTGCATACAGCTACACTTGCGATTTCAGTTGCGACTATCTTGAGAGACTTGAGTTTGAACAGAGTGTAATAGACACGATTAGCTGTACCTACTATCTTTGGTACGGTCCTGAGACAACCCTGCGATTGTTTTTCTAGTGCATTGTTTTTCTAGTGCACCATTTTACATCATTGACTGAGGATTGTGGATGCCGTTATAACAGTTTGATGGTGGATGTTTTCGCAACTATTTCAAGTGGATTAGATTAACATATTCCAGTCTATACCTTTTGCTACCAACCCTGTATTTTTTATACTTTTACACCCATTATCAATTTTACAAGGTTGAAGGATACTATTGTTGGTACGTATAAGCGGGATTGGTTAGATGTACTGCAGAGACAGTCCTAACTGGACATAATACGTCTTGCAGGTCATCTTATCAATCACCACCAGTGTGATTTGGACTACTTTTGTCCATTTATACATTTGTATATTTTTATACACTATATACCTACCAATTTCCCGTGTCACTAGACTGCAATGTGCATGGGCTAGCCTGCAAAGAGTTATATATTGATGTGCCAAATGGAATGATTTTTTATGTATCTTATTTTTATTTTAATTTACTCAAATAAATTAATAGCCACAGTTTTCCAGTAGAGTGCCCAGTCTATTATTTTCCTTTTTATACTATGGTGCAAAAAAGTGAATTTCGGCATTTTGAAGCAGCTCTGACTTTCTGAGCGCCTGTCATGTTTCTTCAGGTGCTAGAATGCCAGGATAGTATAAATACCCCCCAAATGACACCATTTTAGAAAGAAGACACCCCAAAGTATTCGCGGAGGGGCATGGTGAGTTCATGTATCATTTAATTTTTTTTCACAAGTTAGCGGAAAATGACACTTTCTGAGGAAAAAAATAAAAATAATAAAGTTTCCATTTCTGCTAACTTCTGGCAAAAAAAATAAAATCTCCCACGGACTCACTATGCCCCTCAGTGAATACCTTGGGGTGTCTACTTTCCGAAATGGGGTCACTTGTGGGGTGTGTTTACTGTTCTGGCATTTTGGGCGGGGCTAAATTGTGAGCAACCATGTAAAAGCTAAAGGTACTCGTTGGAATTTAGGCCCCCTTTGCGCACCCAGGCTGCAAAAAAGTGTCACTCATGTGGTATCGCCGTACTCAGGAGAAGTAGGGCAATGTGTTTTGGGGTGTATTTTTACATATACCCATGTTGGGTGAGATAAATATCTCTGTAAACTTTGTATAAAAAAATTTAAAAAGTTGTCGTTTACAGCGATATTTCTCACACAAAGTATGGGTATATATAAAAATACACCCAAAAACGTATTGCCCTACTTCTCCTGAGTACGGCGATACCAGATGTGTGACACTTTTTTGCAGCCAAGATGCGCAAAGGAACCCTAAAACCAATGAGTACTTTTAGGATTTCACATGGCATTTTTACGCATTTGGATTCCAGACTTCTTCTCACGCTTTAGGGGCCCCTAAAATGCCAGGAAAGTATAAATATCCCACATGTGACCCCATTTTAGAAAGATGCGCAAAGGGGCCCTAAAACCAATGAGTACCTTTAGGATTTCACAGGGCATTTTTACGCATTTTGGATTCTCCGCTTTAGGGCCCCTAAAATGCCAGGGCAGTATAAATACCCCACTTGTGACCCTATTTTGGAAAGAAGACACCCCAAGGTATTCCGTGAGGGGCATGGTGAGTTAAAAAAAAAAAAAATTTTGGCACAAGTTAGTGGAAATTGATATATATTTTTTTTTTTTACAAAGTCTCATATTCCACTAACTTGTGACAAAAAATAAAATTTTACATGAACTTACCATACCCCTCACGGAATACCTTGGGGTGTCTTCTTTCTAAAATGGGGTCACATGTGGGGTATTTATACTGCTCTGGCATTTGAGGGTCTCCGCAATCATTACACGTATGGCCAGCATTAGGAGTTTCTGCTATTCTCCTTATATTGAGCATACGGGTAATGAGATTTTTTTTTTCCGTTCAGCCTCTGGGCTGAAAAAAGAAAAAAAATGAACGGCACAGATTTTTTCATTCGCATCGATCAATGTGGATGAAAAAATCTCTGCCAAAATCAGTGACTGCGGTGCGGTGGGCTGGGCGCTAGCTACCTAACAAGTAGCTAGCTAACTGGCGGTGATAAGGGACCCTTATGCCCCATTCACACGTCCGCAATTCTGTTTGCGGAACGGAATTGCGGACCCATTCATTTCTATGGGGACAGACTTTTTCCCGCTCGGATCCGGAATTGCGGATCCGCACTTACAGGTCTGCATTTCCGTTCCGCAAAAATATAGAACATGCCCTTTTCTTGTCCGCAATTGCGGACAAGAAAAAGCATTTTCTATATAGTTCTGGCAATGTGCAGATCTGCAAAATGCGGAAAGCACATTGACGGTGTCCGTGTTTTGCGGATCCGCGGCGCGGATCCGTGGATCCACGGATCCGCAAAACACATATGGACATGTGAATAGAGCCTTACGGGGGGTGATCAGTGACAGGGGGGTGATCAGGGAGTCTATATGGGGTGATCAGGGGTTAACAAGGGGTCAATAGTGGTCATAAAGTGAGGGGGGTGGGGGGTTAGTGTAGTGTTTGGTGCAACTTTACATAGCTACCTGGTCCTCTGGTGGTCGATCCCAGTAAATGGGACCACCAGAGGACCAGGTAGCAGGTATATCAGACGCTGTTAACAAAACAGCGTCTGATATACCTGTTTGATCTAATTTATTTTACATTTACAGCCTGCCAGCCATTGATCATCGCTGGCAGGCTGTAGAATCACTGCAGAGCCGCACTCTGCTGTCAACGCGCGCGCGCGTGCACGCGTTCACAGCAAATCTCGCGAGATGACGCACGGATGCGTCCAGGAGGAACAAACTTGCCGCCGCCTGGACGCATCCGTGCGTGAGGCGGTCAGCAAGCGGTTAATTCTTGTTGCTCTCTGGTTGTCTTCCCACTTCCCAAAAGCTGTTCTTACCTGTCCGGAGGATTCCTGGCTTCCTGCCCGCTCCAGTCAATGCCCGTTGCCGCTTCTGCCAACTTCCCGTTTGCATGGGAACGCCTCCATGCTAAAATGCACGATCTCACAAATTTGACTAAGTTGTAATATAACCTACCTAAATTACTTGCATTGCGATGTCAACTTAGAGCTGGGTTCCTAATGGTTGTATTGCTAGAATATAACGAATATCGCGAATTCACGAATATAGCACTATATTCTCAATCTTTGTTATATTCTAGCAAGCCAACTATTAGAAACTTAGCTCTAAGATCAATTTGCAATGCGATTATATGGTCGCTTTGCGAATGAAACTTAGATCTGAGTTGCTAATGGTTGTATTGCTAGAATATAACGAAGATTGAGAATATAGTGCTATATTTGTGAATTTGTGATATTTGTCATCTTCGCTATATTCTAGCAATACAACCATTAGGAACTTAGCTCTAAGTTTAATACGCAATGCAATTATATGTTCGCTTCGTGAATGAAACTTAGAGCTGAGTTCCTAATGGTTGTTGCTAGAATATAACGAAGATTGAGAATATAGTGCTTTATTCGTAATATTCGTTATATTCTAGCAATACAACCATTAAGAACCCAGCTTAAAGTTGAATTCACAATGCGAGTATATCTTTGCATTGCGAATTAAAGGATAACTGTCAATTTATTTTTTTTTACTATTGGATTTTGGTGATTAATATAACCTTGTTGGCCCTGTTTTAATTTCTGATTGTTTAATAAATAACCCCTAAAAGCCACCTAAAAGTCCCCAGTATTGGCTATTGTTACCTGAGATAAAATCAGGTTGCTATGCTCCTTCCGTCTACCAGATGAGGACGGAGCACGCTGCGTGCACTGGGAACTGATAGTGAGTCAACATTGTAAGGGAGTGTATAAAAAGCCAGGTTCTTCCTGACAGGAGATAACAGTGCTGGGCTGTGTGTGTGAACTTCTCCACATGCCTGTGCTTGGCAGACACTCCCTTAGCAGTGCTGGACAATGTAGAGCCCAGGGAGGATCTGCCCTCTGCTCAGTGTATAAATGAAAGCGTTATCTGATAAGAGGAGAGCTTGTAGAAGGACTACAGGCTTCAGCCAGACCTGGGAACTTCACTGCAAGAACCCCCTATACAGTGCTGGTCTTCACTAACTTCACTGCAGGCGTCCTATGGATTAGCCTCAGGGCTGAGGGCGGCCATCTTAACAGAATAGTAAAATTTCAGTTTTATGCAGACTGGTTGCTAAGGGCTGAATCTTATTAAGGAATATTATCATATTAGTAACTACATATATGAAAACTGAAATTAGGGTCTAAATGTGACAGTTATCCTTTAAACTTAGAGCTGAGTTCCTAATGGTTGCATTGCTAGAATATAACGAAGATTGAGAATATAGTGCTATATTCGTGATATTCGTTACCTTTGTCAATTCTAGCAATACAAGTTGAACTCAGCTCTAAGTTTAATTCGCAATGTGAATATAAATTCCCGTAACATTCGCAATATATAGAATAATGACGAATATATTCGATTTCGACCAATATATGACGAATATTCAATCGAATATTCGAGAAAAATCGCGAAATCGAATATGGCACCTCCCGCTCATCACTAGTAAACTGCTCTCTGCTACCAGCAAACAATGATTTTGTATAGGGACGAGCAATGGCATTTCCAATCATTCCTCCCATACTGTGGAGGAGATCGCTGCATGTCATAGCAGCGTCCTCCTTCACTGACAAGCTTTCTTCCCAGTAATCATCTGCTCAATTGAGCAGTGTAAAGGGGCCTTTAGAAAGGCTGTTGATGATGTTCTGATTGTGCACCAGGTACAACATTTTATAGTATAAAAACCACAAAACACTTCTCACAATTAATAAAAGAGTCTACCTTGTAGCTTTTAGAATTCAATCCCTCAAAGGTTCTTCTTTTGTCTACAAAGCCATAGACATTGCACCTAATGTATGACCTACACAATTATAAAAACCTTTTTACTGTATAAGGTGATGATCTTTTACCTTGACACCGTCCTGATAGTAGCTGGGGTATAATATGGCCCCTAAAGATTGTCACCTTTTTGCAATATGCCTGTGTTTTTCTTCTTCTTGAAGTGTCCCTGTACTTTCAAAAAACTTTAGATATGTCATAGTATTACATCAAAGGTTCTCATTTGTCGGGGTCCGTGTGCAGAGACCCCTACCATCAACATGAGGAGCTCGAAGCATTCACAAAGAACTCTCTTGCACCCATCTCCAGGACCAAGGAGAGAGAGTGTGCTATGTGAGAACTTCTGTCACCTTATTGTAGCGATCAGTGGTGGTCCCTGTATTTAGATCTCACATGATCAAAAACTTTCATATGTGCATATGACATATCACCTATCAAAGTCTTTCATATGAGCCGGGCTATCATATTTTTTGAAAGTATAGGGACACTTTAACATGCCTTCCAGTACATGATCTAGATATAGTATAGCTAAGTATTCGGAAATAGTTCCTTTCATATCATCAAATTCATAGCTAAATGCTGTTGAAAAAGTAGATGGGCTCAAGTTTGCACATTTTTTCCCCAAAAATTACCCATAAAGTCAGATGTATATGGAGGTACAATATGGGCCCATAGAAGGCTTATATTATGGCTCCATTTGTAACCGATCCGTTGCATAAGACCTAAGACCTCCTTAAAATGGTTGTCCCTTCAGTGATAACCTGTCCCCTCAATGCTAAACTTTTGTTTTTAAGTTTGTGAGAAATTACCCTTAAAGGGGTTTTCCTATCTGAACATTTATGGGTCTCTCCACTTACTGCCATGGAACTTCTGAAAACAGCCTACTGTAGTGTGGTTACTCAGCTTTTTTCAGAAGTTTCACAACAGTGAATGGAGAAAGACATACATGCCACTTCTCCATTCTTGGTGGACCCTCCACCTAAGATAGAAGCGGGTCACAAAGGTGGGACCCATACCTATCAAACATTTATGGAATATCCAGTGGCTATGCCATAAATGTCCAGATGGGACAACCCCTTTAAATTTCATCCAGGAAGCCCCCCTGATCTGAGCATCAGAGCAAAGACCTTTTCAGGAGATCTGGTGATGTACTGGGCTCTCTATAGGGCTGCCAGGTGGAGGCTTCCACCCAACAGTGAGCCCGGTGACATCACCGGCACTGATGGGCGGGCTTTAGGACTGCCCTAGCCTGTAAAATGGCTAGGGCAGCGCTAAAGCCGGCCCATCAGAGCCTGTGAAGTCACCGAACACACTGTTGGGTGGAAGCCTCCGCCTAGCAGTGTTTTATAGTAAATAAAAAAGCCCTTGCCCAACGATCCAGCACAGGGCAAGGAAGAGGATTGGAGCATGAAATGCGCCGATGCTAACATTAGGGGAGTTGCCTGGGTGAAATTCTGGGTATATCTGGGTTCAGCTGTGAACCCAGACAATCCCCTTAAGGGTAGTTTTACACACAGCATTTTTTTAAATGCCCCAGATTTTCACACATTTTTTTTTTTCAAAAGTAGACTCAAAAGGATTAAAAGTAAGTAAAGTAAATACTATGTAAAAAAAAAAGAACTTGTTTCTTTTCCTGATGGATCCAATTCTGGCTTTGGCTTAAAAAAAAAACTGCATCAAAAACTGCTGTGTTGTGAAACTACCCTTACACATGTTTTTATTTTGTTTGTTTTATTTGTTTTTGGTGTAGTTAAAAAACACTAAAAAACTGCACAACAGGAACTGCAAAATGGGTGGTACAGTATGGTGCAGTTTTTATTCACTTGGAGTTCTATGGCTTAAATCACTCTAAGGCCTCTTTCACACGAACATTTTTTTTGCGAGTGTACGACCGTTTTTTGCGTTCTGTATACAGTCCGTATACGGAACCATTCATTTCAATGGGTCCGCAAAAAAACGGAAGGTACGCCATATGTATTCTGTTTACGTATTTCCGTTAAAAGTTAGAACTTGTCCTATTGTTGTCCGCATCACAGACAAGGATAGTACTGTTTATTAGGGGCCAGATGTTCCATTCCGCAAAAAATGGAATGCACACAGATGTTTCCCTTTTTTTTTTTTTTGGATCCGTTTTTTGCAGACCGCAAAACAATACGGTCATGTGAAAGAGGCCTAAAAATGCCACACCTAGCTCATGCTACATTTTAGGATAAATTTTACAGGGCAAAAATTGTTCAAAAAAATGCCTGAAACAAAAGCACATGGGTGAGATTTATCATTAGTCTCATAAAAAGCATCAATTTACACAAGTGCGTCAAATATATCAAAAAGGAGCACATGCAATATTTTCTTACATAAATACATTTCCAAAAATTCCCCAAAAACGTTCCATTGAAGTAATTATGCATTTCAAAGCATAAGAAGCTCCCATTAGTTGGAGAACGACTACCTAGTAATAGGCTCGAAATGTACACTCAATCTAATTAACAACTGCTGTAAAGAACGACAAACTAATCCTGATTTTTGACAGTAATGCAAATTTACTGGACAGATCAAAAGGCACCTGGGCAGTTAGCTAACAGATCTTCTAATGGAAACTTAATGGGCTTTCATCAGACTGATGAAAAAGGTTCTGCGCAAAAAGATGCATTTAATATAAAGAAGAGTCATTGTACAAAGATAAAGAATAAATTCATTTGCTTTATGCAGCAGTAGGAAAAAAAATCCATTTAGCAAATTGATTTGCTCAAAAGGTGTACCCATCATTACAGAATGCATTAGGGTGGGCTGAATTTACCAGCTAGACAATGCAAGAGCCTTACTGGAAATAGCTGAATGGTATGAGAAAGCAAAATATAAAGATGGAAACGTGCAAACGGAGAAAAAACTATCACTTTCCTGTAAGCACTTTATAAGGCACACACTTCTCTGCAATGTATTAGTGTGATCTTAGTAAAATACTGCAGAATGAAGACTATGATATATGCTAACTTGCTTTGTACTAATTTTAAACAGGTATTTCACATGATCTTACCAATTTTACTCGAGGCTTGTGTTATTGGCTAGCTTTAATGGGTGGAAAACTGGACTATCGTTTCCTAAGGCCTCTTTCACACAGGCGTTGAGGAATGGGGCCGGATAAGATGCGGGTGCATTGCGGGAAAATGCGTGATTTTTCTGCGCAAGTGCAAATCGGTTTACTGTGTTTTGCACGCGCACGGGAAGAATCGGCATGTTTGGTACCCAGACCTGAACCCGGACTTCTTTACTGAAGTTTGGGTTTTGGGTTGAGTATTCTGTAGATGTTATTATTTTCCCTTATAACCTGGTTATAAGGGGAAATAATAGCATTCTCACTACAGAATGCTTAGTAAAATGTGGATTGAGGGGTTAAAAATAAAAAAATTAACTCACCTTATCCATTTGATCACGTAGTTGCGATCTCTTCTTCAATCATTAGCTGCCGGCTAAAGGACATGTGATGACATCACTGCGCTCATCACATGGTTTAATCACATGGTCCATCATTGGAGCATGTGATGTAACGTCACCACAGGTCCTTTAGCCGGCTGCTAATGATTGAAGAAGAGAGAAGAAATCGGCAACTACCCGATCAAGTGGATAAGGTGAGTTAATTTTTTTTTATTTTTAACCCCTTAATCCACATTTTACTAAGCATTCTGTAGTGAGAATGCTATTATTTTCCCTTATAACCATGTTATAAGAGAAAATAATAAAGATCGGGTCCCCATCCCGATCGTCTCTTAGCAACCTTGTGGGAAAATCGCACTGCATTCCCACTTGATTGCGGATGCTTGCGATTTTCACGCAGCCCCATTCACTTCTATGGGGCTTGCGTTGCGTGAAAAGCGCACAATATAGAGCTTGCTGCAATTTTCACGCAACGCAGAATTGATGCGTGAAAATCACAGCTCATGTGCATAACCCCATAGAAATGAATGGGTTCAGATTCGGTGCGGGTGTAATGCGTTCACGTTTACTCGCCCATGTGAAAAGGGCCTAAGAGTTACCTTAGGATTCAACCACTAGAAGCAACTTCAGAGTGCAGTGTTAAACATTCAATGTCCAATGTCCTAGACTGGAAATTATCATTAACCATCTAATCCAAAATCATGTACATATAGGTCATCTACACATGGTGTATGTTTTAAGGGTATGTTTGACGTCTTGAGGAAGGATCCTTATTACTGGTGATCCGAAACGCGTCACATTGCTGTTATTGTCCTGCATACATGTGAGTTTTTATCGCTATCTTCAATAAAAGCACTCGAACTGGTAGAAGCTGGATCTGGAAATTGTCTGTTTTGCTAAGTGTTTACCACCACTTACCGAAGAAGTGGAGTTCCGGGCTCCCAGAGAGTGAGTAACAGGGTCGAGCTGCCTACAACCTTCTTTTTGTATGTTTGACCTCTGTATAATACAGCGGACTCCCACTGGCAATGAACAAGATCCCGGTCATTTGACCCCTCAGATGTTGCAGTCAATAGCAACCAGAGCATTTGGATGGATACACAGAGGGATGGGGCTTCCTCTGGCCTCCTGTTAGACCTACCACTGTGAAATCAAAGGGTTACGATTGGTTGCTGTGGCATCCTGGAGTCTTGTGAAGATATTTAGGCCTTTCATAATAACCTTTCTGTAAAAAGGGGTCGTGATTGTCCATTTTGCCTCCTTTGCGGGCTGGATTAATTTTTCCATCACATTATACACTGCTTGAATCCAGGGTTTATGACCACCCTGCAATCCAGCAGCAGTGGCCGTGCTTGCACACTTTAGGAAAAGGCACCGGCCTATGTGCACTCCCACGGTCCTGGCCACGTGAGAGGCCAGCGCCTTTTCCTACAGTTTTCAAGCACAAACCACTGCTGCTGGATTGCAGCGTATCATGTGATGGAAAAATGAATCCAGCCGGCAAAGGAGACAATATGGACAATCACAAACAATATATTAGTAAGTGCCTTGTATTAACTTTCTCTACATGATAAATGCCATTTACTGAAGTGAGACAGCCCCTTTAAGCCATGTCTGCAGCCCGGATTAATAGGAAGCCAAATCCAGCAGAATCCCTATAGAATACAATCAAATGCTCAGTCTAATGCTCATGTCAATGATTACATCACTGCGCGTCCCCAGCGTGATCTAATGGTGAAGTCATGACGGTCACCGCAGGTAGGTTTTCTTCAATCAAGGAGCAAATGGTGTCTCTGTGATCAAGTGGATAAGTGAGTATATTTTTTTTTTTACTTTTAGCCACCTTTTTAAATAATTGATTCATTACCATGAAGCACCAGGAAATTTGGCTTCGTAGCGAATCAAATTTTTCCTGCAATTCGGATCGAAGTCCATTTCAGATACTTTGATTCTCTAACACTACTCATGTTCTCTAGGGCACCTAAGAAAGTAAAAAATATAAAAATAAGTCAAAATAAATAACCAAAATAATTAGTATCACAGAGTCTGAAAATTGCATAAAGTATTCAAGTATAAAAAGATTTATCACGCGCTGTAAACTCCATTTCAATAAAAAGTGATCAAAAAGTCTTGTACCGCAACCAATGAAAACTACAACTCGGTCCGCAAAAAACAAGCCCTCGCAGAGCTGTGTGGATGGAAATATAAAAAAAATGTCATGGGTGTCAGACTATGACAATGCAAAGACACATTTTTTTAAAGGTTTTTATTTTTTTAAGTAATAAAAAATAATAAGAGTGATAGTAATTTGGTATAGCTGTGGTCGCCTTCATTTTTAACGCATAGTGAACTCTATAAAAACCAAACCCATTGTGTTTCTGTTTTTCTATTTCACCCCACAAAGAGTTTTATTTTTACAACTTTCAATGCAAGATATGGTAATTTATTGGTGCCAGGGGGGCGACCGGGTCCGAGTGTTTGGGAAGGCTGATTGGTATGTTATGGCCCTAATAGTTTGTGCCATGGCTCTCCTACCGGGATGCTGTTGCTCCCCGGGGTCGGGCTCCGTAGCAACAAAGGAGTTGTAGTTGGTGAAATAAGTGGAGTCCAGACTTGGTAAAGTTTAACGGTTTTTACTTGAATAAACTTGCAATAAACTCATGTCATACAAACAATGCTCAATCTTAAAACTCAATTCTTAAAACTCAATAGTTTAAAAGGGTATTGCAAAGATTGATGCAAAAATGAAAAACAGACATTGTATAGTGCATGACAATCTGTTTTTAACAAAACTAGAATCCACCCACCAAATTATCTGAAGGCTGGCAACTCAGGGGTCGTGTCCTTTCTGCTGCAGCTCTCTCTCTCTCTCTGTAACTGTCACAGCTTTGAACACTAGATAGGACTTGTTGCAGTTGAAGGATTGAACTGAGCATGTGTGACCACCTCAGTAAGTAGATATGCACATTACTATACAGATTAAACACCAGGGGGCAGCATAATAATTAAATAAAGAGAATATCTCACAACTAGAGCATTTTTGTAACAGAAATCTATCTATCTATCTATCTATCTATCTATCCATTAAATATCTGCATATTTACAATGTATATTTACATTGTATACTTACAATGTATTCTTAAAAAAAAAATATATATATATATATATATATATATATGGGTATCCAAAAAGAGATGGCAGCCCTCCATTCAAGAAAACGTGGATGGTTTATTGACCCAGTGACAGCAACGTTTCGATCGCTCAATGCAGTCTTTGTCATGGCTTAACAAAGACTGCATTGAGCGGTCGAAACGCTGCTGTCACTGGGTCAATAAACCATCCACGTTTTCTTGAATGGAGGGCTGCCATCTCTTTTTGGATACCTATTGAATTTGGACTTTTTTGTTGGTCCTTGACTGGATTTGCACCCTTATAACTATACAGTGTGCTGTTCCCCATTTTCTTTTCTATATATATATAAGCACAATAATCTGATCCACAAGCAGCAGTTTTTGTCCAGCCAAATCCCATATTTGCTGGGTAACAGGGTGATCTCTTAAAAAAAAGTTTTTAAAAATATAAATCAAAATAAAAAAATTCAAATCACCCCCTTCCCCCATTTTCTAAGTAAATTATGAAGCAGCATATGGTAAAAGGAATTGGGCTGCTGCATAAATTTTGCGGGCCAGAACCAGGTAGCTTTGACAGAAAGAAATGCAAACACTGTGAGGGGGCACGTGTGAGCATTACTAAAATACATAATATGTAGGACTTTAAATCTGCGTTGGAGGCTGCAGTTGGAGCGTCTGTTGCAGATTCTGTCGAAAGACCAGACAAAAAAGCCTTGTATGCAGCACTTTTGTGTCTGGTAAAAAGTGAATACTAATGAGGCTTCTGGTCCTGTTTGGATCAGTGAAGTTCCTGATGGGAGGAGAGGAAGAGACAGATATTCGATGCTACAGACACTCCTCATGGGTCTTGCGCTGGGATGTTAACATAGAGCACAAGTCACAGATCACCTTTACTCTAAAGGAGACAAAATGCAAGCAGAACTTCATCACCTCCCTATATAATGCAGTAAAGTTGGTGTTTATGTTTTTTTGTGTGTCACTGGAAAACCCCTTTAAGTGAGACCTGATTTTTGTACTTAAAAATTAGGGTACTTTCACACTTGCGGCAGAGTGTTTCGGCAAGCAGTTCCATCGCCGGAACAGTCTGTCGGATCCGGCAATCTGGATCTAAACTGAAAGCATTTGGAGGCGGATCCGTCTCACAAATGCAGTGCAAGAACGGATCCGTCTCTCCGCTTGTCATGTGGATAGACGGATCCATCTTGTATTATTTTTTCAGTTTTAAGGGTCTGTGCATGTGCATACCTATGAAAATTAATGCCAGATCCGGCATTCCTGCATGTGTTCCGGCATTTTGGACGGAGATAAAACCGTAGCATGCTGCGGTATTTTCTCCGTCCAAAATGAGTGACAGTGACTGAACTGATGACATCCTGATGCATCCTGAACAGATTTCTATCCATTCAGAATGCATTGGGACAAAACTGTTCAGTTCTTTTCCGGTATTGAGCCCCGACGACGGAACTCAATGCCGGAAAAGTTTGCCACAACTGTGAAAGTAGCCTTAGAAAGAATATTCTTATATAGGATGTTAATATGTAATTAAAAATACAAGTTCCCCTTTAAAGTCATATTGTTTTTTTTCCTAATGTATACCATTTATTCAGTTTATTAATCAAGAAGGCCAATGTTCGCCTAGAACTTCATTCAGCGCGTGCTTTTAATTGGTTAAGAAAGCAATTATAGCTGGGAATAGTAAGTGTCCACAGAGCCAATAAAGACAAGAGGAAACCTGAAAACAGCTTGTTTGTATAGAGACGATCTCTGCACAGCATGTTTGACCCATTTCTAGGTATAAATAAAACCAGCATGGCAAGATGGGTTTTCCATTTTATTTTGTAAAGAAAATTGGAGCTATTTCTTCTTTCCTTTTCAAATCAACATTTTTCCCTCAACCCCTGCTAGCACTATTGGACAAAACGTAGAATCAATTTTGTTCTCTATAATGAGCCAGAATTGAAAAGATACATAGACTTGTTTTTCAGTTCACAACAGCTCGGAACAAAGAGCATTACATTTTAAAAGCAATAGAGCAAGATGGATTTTTAGGTGTAATTAGGAAGACCTCGCACTTTTAGCTGAACCCCAGTCATAATGTACTTGCACTCAATATAAAATGGAACAGAACACTGAAACATGCAAAATATGAGCAAAAAATATATATATATTTAATCAAGTTTTAAGGGTAGTAAACATGACAAACAACTAAATAAAACTAAAACACTCCTGTCATCTATTTCAGATGTCATTGTGAGGACCTATACAATTATCTGCATAGTACAGCTTTAGGCTACTGTTCCATACTTATTGTTAATGACTGTTCTGGACCCTACAAAAGGGAAGGGGAAATCTACCGGGTTCTAGAAGAGCAGACAGGGCTACAAAAAAGGCTACTGGTAGCCACCATTATGGGGTGGTGTACACCGTTTTTGGAACTCCCATGGAAGCGAACAGAGTTGTGCATATGCGGCCACCTCTCCAAATAACAGTGGCCATGACACCAGATAGGACAGGGTGTCGGGGACTCTTGCTCTGGACATGGTTGCAGGTTCTGGAGATGTGGCATATGTTATGGATATAATTCTATGGCTCTGTTAAAGGAAGTAGGGGATATGGAGATGTATGTCTGCTGTGTCTAAAACACCAATAGCACTCTGCAGATATTACCATCACTCACATCAGTCCACGTTTCTAATGGCTCACAATTTCATTTGCATATCTCAGATACAGACACAACAGAGCCCATTTAATAGTCAGACAATTTATCCTATGTGCTTGGTTTTGCAGATCTGTATATATATATATATATATATATATATATATATACAAACAAATGCTCTGAAAATGTTTGTTCTATAACTGATAATAGAAGATAATTTGTTCAAGATGACATTAAGAACATATTGCTTGTGACATCATAAATATTGACTTAATTGGATGAAGTAAGAAAATAAAGCTCATGGACCTGATCGTTTACATCCTTGTGTTCTTAGAGAGCTTAGTTTGATAAGTGTAAAACTATAAATTTTAGGTATTTGAGGTTTTATTACATGCAGGTAAGGTAGAGTTGTGTTCAAAATAATTCAACCCCCACTGAAATTGAGTGTTTTGGCCAGTTTGACATTGATTTTGATCATTTCAGTCATCTTGTTTACAATTAAATCAAAGAGGCACTTGTAAGTCAGACAAATATAACATAACATTTATAATGAAATAACCACAAATGTCTTTTCTGTTCTCACATCATTATCACATGGTCCAATCACATGGTCCATCTTACCATGGTGATGGACCATGTGATTGGAGCATGTGATGTGACGTCATCACAGGTCCTGTAGATCTTAGCTGATGCTGGGAAAGAGAGGACAGATCGCAACTACGCGATCAAGTGGCTAAGGTAAGTTAACTTTTATTATTTTTAACCCCTTCCACTTTATTTTACTATGCATTCTTTATTAAGAATGATATTATTTCCCCTTATAACCATGTTATAAGGGAAAATAATAAATTCTCCAGAAGACCCGAAACCGGACTTCAGTGATGAAGTCCGGCTTCGGGTCTGGGTACCAAACATGGCGATTTTTCTCACGCGCATGCAAAACGCATTACAAACGTTTGCACCCGCGCGGGAAAATCGCGCATATTCCCGCAATGCACCCGCCTCCTATCCGGGCATCAAACATGACGCCCGTGTGAAAGAGGCCTAAGTGTATTAATTACGGTCTTGGATTTCAGGACTATGATGCTTTTTTTAATGTGGAAAGTTTAAACTTCTCCAAGCCTGGGAAAAATTCTGTGCTTTACTTCAGACTAACGTATTCAAATATTTTTAAGAGCTTCACTTTTTACTCCCTGTTTTCCAAAGACCATAACTTTTTAATTTTTGTGCCCACATAGCTTATTTTTGTGGGACAAATCGTATTTTCTAACATTACCATTTAAAAGTCCATATGCTATAGTATATGACAGTCACTATGCTGAAAAAAATGACATGTCCAAGGGCATCTGCTGGACATTCAAATATGTATCCTGCTACAGCACTTAAAGGGCATCTGTCAGCAGATTTGTACCTATGACACTGGCTGACCTGTTACATGTGCAGCTGAAGGCATCTGTGTTGGTCCCATGTTCATATGTGCCCGCATTGCTGAGAAAAATTAGCCTATAGGAGAAACGGGAGCGTTGCCATTACTCCTGGAGCCTCAGCCCTCTCTGCAACTGTCACGTCCTCTGCACTTTGATGGAGCAGTGTCTCTAAGAGTATTAAGAGTATTTGTGGCGCAAATTGGTTATTTGCAGCGCAATCTGCGTATAATGTCTGATATGGCAGGTAACAGACGTGCAGTGCAGAGGGGAGGGAAGGGGAGTACCCTTTCACTAGGGAGAGGGAGGAGTGGTGACCTCGCTGGCACCTGGCTGCCCTGACGTCCCTAGACGGGCTGCTAACCCGTACGCCGATCACGTGCCTTTTCCCTGGCTTACACTGAAATAAGCCCTAGGTAGTGAGTAGGGTGGTGGGAGCACTAGTCCTGACCACTGACACCTAGGGTAACAACAGGAAAAGGATAAACACCACAAACAATCCCAAAAGGGAGACAACAAACAGGAGACAACAACAGGAGTGAACAGGAGATCCAACAGCTCCAGTTCCAACACCTCCACAGCAACTCCAACTCCAGCAGAGGTCAGAATAGAAGATCTGGAAAGAAGGTCTATATCTGGCAACAAGGGAAGCAGAAAGGGAGAATATATAGTAGCTGGGAGTGGCTGACAGAGAACAGCTGAAAGGAAAAGCTACAGATTCCTAAATGGGAAAAAAAGGATCGCAAACCTAAGCAGGAAAACCTGGACCAGAATCTATTCCACCAACTAGGTCATGGAGCGATCTCTTGAAACCGAGTGAGTAGCCACCCACTGCGACCTTCTGACCCCAGGCACAACAGGGTCAGCGATAGGTTGTGACACCCTTGTGACACTGAGTTTTCCCTGATCACGCCAGATCTAAAAAAATTGGGCATGGGCAGGGTAGGGGATGGGCCTGCAGGCTTGTCTCATTCATCATTGAAAATGGTCTAAATGTAAGACAGCAAGACAGCTTGCACACTAGCGTTAGAGGAATCCGGCAGGCAGTTCCGTTGCCGGAACTGCCTGCCGGATCCGGAAATCCGTGTGCAAACGGATACCATTTGTTTCCGGATATGGATGCAGATCCGTTTGACAAATGCATTGAAATTCCGGATCAGTCTCTCCGGTGTCATCTGGAAAAACAGATCTGGTATTTATCTTTTTCACATTTTTAATGGTCTGCGCATGTGCTGACCGGATTATTTTCTCTGGCCAAATACCGTAAAAGTGACTGAACTGAAGACATCCTAATGCATAGTGAACGGAATACTTCCCATTCAGAATGCATTAGGACAAAACTAATGCATTTTTTCCAGTATTGAGCCCCTAGGATGGAACTCAATACTGGAAAACTTTAACGCTAGTGTGAAAGTAGCCTTTCATTTATACTGGCGCTGGATACGTCGAAGTGCGTTGGCAGATCCAGCTCAGGGGCTTATTAAGACTGGTGTCTAAAATGACGGTCTTAATAAATGACCCCCATTATCTTTTAGTACTTTAATATTTTTTTTTTTTACTTGTGAAAATATTAAAAGATACAACCTACAGTGCAATTTATTATTGTTATTAAAGTAATGAAAAGTGTAGGAAAAGTGGAAGGATTCATCAAATAAAATGTACACTTTTTAATATTGTGTTATTGCAAACAATTAAAACAATATTAGAGCCTGCAAGGCAGCAAAGAAAACACTTGTTTAGTCCTCCATCTAGTGGTCTATGGCTGAACTGCACATCACTCACACAGCATATCAAAGTGTATTGGAAGTCTGGGTTTTTTCACCTATGGTTTCCAGTGTTGTGTCGTTATTAATCGTAAACATGTTAAAATGCTAAAATACTAAAAACAAAATCAAGTACATGTAATTGACAGGTTAAAAGCTTTGTCATTACAGTAAAGAGAAGGAAAGCAAATGACATCAGAAATCAAGAAGTTATCAGAATAAGAGATGTGCAAATTGATTCTAAACAAATGGGATTTATTACAAATTTCAAAAAAATTCATCTGCCAAACACATCTGGAGTTTTGGTGATTTGTTAATGGGGAATCGCATAAGAATAGAACCCATTTTTCTGTGAATATTGGCAGGGAAAACCCTGAGGGAGGAAGAAGATGGACGATCACATGACGCTGGGATGAAGATGGGGGAGGACTTGCCTGACTGGCTCAGAGGCTGACAGACAGCTTGAATCAGCCAATCAGGAGCAGGATTCACAGAATGCCATTCTATGTTCAGCTTGTGACTTGGAAGGATGTGTTGTGGTAGTGACTGACAAAAAGCAATTGCAGATACAAGCCAGTAATCTAACTGTCTTATCCAGTCTCCAATATGATATCAGAGAGTGTTTTCAGCATGACAGGTGGCATTGTGACACTCAAACAGACAAAGTTCTCCTTCGCCACTTGTGGAGGATCTGACGATTTTTACACACTTCCTGCTGAGGCCAATGAATAGATTTGCCCTTAACAATGGTGCTTCATTATGCCACTGACAATGTATGCCTGCTTACCATCATTTTCTGTATCATATGGTTGCTGCTGCTACCGCCATCATGCTACTGCAGCTGTCTGCCTGCCTACAATCATGTTCTGGATGCTGCTGCAGCCATCTTGCCACTGCTGCTGGCTGCTTGCCCACCATCATTCTCTGTACTATATGTATGCTGCCATCTTGCCACTGCTGCTGTCCACCTGCCTCTCTGGATGCTGCTGCTGCCATCATGCCACTGCTGCTGTTTGCCTGCCATCATGTTTAATACCACATGGCTGCTGCTGCCGCCGCCACAGTTGCTTATCCCTGCTGCTAATCCCCCTACTGTCACTTCCATTACCCCTACTGCCACTTCTTTTACCACTACACAGCCATTGCTAATACTACTACCCCTAAACAGCTACACACACATGCAATGCCTTGTATGTTTTACTGTCCTATCTATTGCTGCAAAATGTCACTATTACCCTCCCCTTTCCACATGCACACTGTGCTGCTGCTGCTCCCAGTGAAAAGAGAGATTTTTTTCTAGGCTCATTCAGAATAAGCCACAATTAACACTTGTGTGTGTATGGATATGGGCAGGCATTCTGCCCCGTTAACATTGGATCTTTGGAGGCCTGTGCCGAACAAGCCAGTGTTTCTTGTGACATTAATGTGTGTGAATAAACAGGGGCAGCGATCTGTCCCTGTTGACACATAATTTTTGGATGCTTGGTGCCAACAAGCCACAGTTTTTTTCCCATAACACTGTATATGTTTAACCCCTTAAGGACATAGGACGTATGGGTACGCCCTAATGTCCGAGTCCTTTAGGACACAGGACGTACCCATACGTCCTGAATAAAATCGCTTCTAAAAAAAAAAAAATTGGCTAGAAACATGGTTCCTGCTGCGATCGTCCAGCAGGAACCATGTTCAAATGCCTAGGGGGGTCCTGTGACCCCCCCATATCGGTGATCACTGCAAACCGCAGGTCAATTCAGACCTGCGGATTGCAGCGCTTTGTGCGATCTCTGATCCCCGCGGTCTGTGACCGTGGGGATCAGAGAGTTAATGCCCCCAAAGTTGTAAACTTTAACCCCCCCTGCAGTCCCCAATCATATTGTGGCTGTGGGGGTGCAGGGGGGGTGGTTGCGGATGGCGGGAGGCGGTGCCCCGCCCACCTTCTCTGTAATATTCCCTGGTGTCTGGTGAATCTATCAGAGTGTCAGCACATTGCTGACACTCTGATAGAAACGGCTGGCATCTGTGCTTGATCAGATGCCAGCCGTTTAACCCCTTCCATACCGCGGTCCGTACGGACCGCGGTATGGAAGGGTTAACAGGGAGGGATCTCCCTCTCCCATCGGGGGGCTGCTGTGCCTTTACAGCCCCCGACAGGATAGGATCGCAGAGGGAGCTCCCCTCCCTCCCCATCCATCACCCGCTGCTCTCTTATGGCAGCGGGTGATGGTTGCCATGGAAGCAGAACACTTTTAGAAGCGTCCTGCTCTCCACGATACTGAAAGTCTGAATAGACCTGCTAAAGGTCTATTCAGACTTTGTAAAGTAAAAAATACAGCACAGTGCACTATATAGTGCACTGTACTGTATTACACAGACACCGTAAAAACCTGCTCTATAAAAATATCACATGACTGAACTCCTTAGGTGAACGCTATAAAAAAAACATTTTTTTTTGGCACCTTACATCACTAAAAGTGTAATGCAAAGTAGTACCAATCAAACCGCCATCTCATCCCGCAAAAAATGAGCCCCTAAGTAAAACAATTGCCCAAAAAATAAAAAAACGTGCCTCTCAGACTAAAACATGATTTTTTTTGTTTCAAAAATGCTTTTTAGTGTTAAATTTAAAAAAAACTAAAAAGTAAACATACTGGGTATCTCCACGTCCGTAAGAATCTGCTCTATAAAAATATCACATGACCTAGCCCCTCAAGTAAACACTGTAAAAAAAATGAAATAAAAACTTTGTCAAAAAGCCATTTTTTTGTCATCTTACATCACAAAAAGTGTAATAGCAAGCGATCAAGAAGTCATATGACCCCCCAAATAGTGCCAATTTAACCGTCACCTCATCCCGCAATAATTATACCCAACCTGAGACAATTTCCTAAAAACTGAAAAATATATGGCTCTCAGACTATGGAGACACTAAAACATGTTTTTTTTTTTGTTTTAAAAAGGATATTATTGTGTAAAACCAAAATAAATAAAAAAAGGCATACATATTATGTATCTCCGCATCCGTAAGGACCTGCTCTATAAAAATATAACATGACCTAACCCCTCAGGTGAAGCTATTTTGTTGTCACCTTACATCACAAAAAGTGTAATAGCAAGCGATCAAAACGTCATATGCACCCCAAGATAGTATCATTTAAACCGCCATCTCATCCCGCAAAAAATGAGCCCCTACATAGGACAATCGCCCAAAAAAAAAATAATATGGCTCTCAAACTATGGAGACACTAAAACATGATTTTTTTTTGTTTTAAAAAATGATATTATTGTGTAAAACTTATATAAATAAGTAAAAAGTATACATATTATGTATCGCCACGTCCGTCACAACCTGCTCTATAAAAATAACACATGACCTAACCCCTCAGCTGAACACAGCAAAAAAATAATAATAATTACGATGTCAAAAGCCATTTTTGTCACCTTACATCACAAAAAGTGTAATAGCAAGCGACAAAAATGTCATATGCACCCCAAGATAGTGCCAATCAAACCGTCATCTCATCCCTCAAAAAATGAGCCCCTACATAAGACAGTCGCCCAAAAAAAAAAAAAAAAATGGCTTTCAGAATGTGGAGACACTAAAAAATAATTTTTTTCAAAAATGCTTTATTATGTAAAACTGAAACAAAAAACCCCAACAAGTAGACATATTTGGTATTGTCGCATCCGTAACAACCTGCTCTATAGAAATAGCACACAATATAACCTGTCAGTTCAACGATGTAAATAACAAAAAATACAAAACGTTCCCAAAACAGCTATTTTTTTGCAAATTTTCCATTTTAATCTATTTTTCCAGTAACAAAGCAAGGGTTAACAGCCAAACAAAACTCAATATTTATTGCCCTGATTCTCTTGTTTGCACAAACACCCCATATGTGGTCGTAAACTGCTGTATGGCCAAACGGTAGGGCACAGAAGGAAGGGAACGCCATATGGTTTTTGGAAGGCAGATTTTGCTGGACTGGTTTTTTGACACTATGTCCCATTCGAAGCTCCCTTGATGCACCCCTACAGTAGAAACTCCAAAAAAGTGACCCCATTTTGGAAACTACGGGATAAGGTGTCAGTTTTGTTGGTACTATTTTAGGGTAAATATGATTTTCAATAACTCTTGTGGAACATCTAAAGGGTTAACAAAGTTTGTAAAACTGGTTTTGAATACCTTGAGGGGTGTAGTTTCTTAGATGAAGTCACTTTTATGGGGTTTCTACTCTATGGGTGCATCGGGGGGCTTTAAATGGGACATGGTGTCAAAAAACCAGTCCAGCAAAATCTGCCTTCCAAAAACCATATGGCGTTCCTTTCCTTCTGCGCCCTGCCGTTTGGCCATACAGCAGTTTACGACCACATATGGGGTGTTCGTGCAAACTACAGAATCGAGGGAATAAATATTAAGTTGTTAAGTTGTTTGGCTGTTAACCCTTGCTTTGTTACTGGAAAAAATTGATTAAAATCGAAATTGTGAAATTTTATCTCCATTTGCCATTAACTCTTGTGGAAAACCTAAAGGGTTAATGACGTTTGTAAAATCAGTTTTGAATACCTAGAGGGGTGTAGTTTCTAGAATGGGGTCATTTTTGGGTGGTTTCTATTATGTAAGCCTCACAAAGTGACTTCAGACCTGAACTGGTCCCTAAATAGTGTTTTTTTGAAAATTTCTGAAAAATTTCAAGATTTGCTTCTACACTTCTAAGCCTTGTAACGTCCCCAAAAAATGAAATGGCATTTCCAAAATGATCGATACATGAAGTAGACATATGGGGAATGTAAATCAATAACTTTTTTTTCCAGTTTTACTATGTATTATAGAAGTAGAGAAATTGAAACTTGGAAAATTGCAAATTTTTCAAAATTTTTGGTAAATTTGGTATTTTCTTATATATAAAAATGAAATTTTTTTTACTTTATTTTACCACTGTCATGCAGTACAATATGTGACGAAAAAACAATCTCAGAATGACCTGGATAAGAAAAAGCGTTTAAAGTTATCACTACATAAAGTGACAATGGTCAGATTTTGAAAAAATGGCCTGGTCCTTAAGGTGAAATAGGGCCGTGTCCTTAAGGGGTTAAACATCTTTAACCCTAATAAAGGACAATTTTTGGAATCTCTCTAATATGAAAAAGCATAACACATGCGACAACATATAGTATTTTTAAACGTGCGGCTTTACCATGCATTTACCTATAGCTATATATTTCAGTGTCAGAGCTTAAAGGGGGGGTGACAATCTGACATTGGTGGCATTTCCTAGAGATATGCAAATGTCTGAAGTGACACAACCCTTTAAGTGAAACTGACATGACTGTCAAGTGAAACTGTCCACCAGGAGACAGGGGCATATCTTTAAACTGAAAGGGTGCAAAAGGTTAAGAGAAAGGTGCATAACTGTGGGTCAATTAATCACAAATGCATTTGGTGTGATATTATTCTTTGAGTGGGTCTAAAATTGCAGGCCATTGATACAATAGAAACCATTGAGAATTTAAATGAGAACATAATTAAAGAGGAACTTTCAGCTCTCCTGACATGTCTGTTTTAGTAAATCCTCACATCAGCCATAAAATAATTCTTAAACATCTTTTCATAAAATTCCGCTTTAACGTATTCCTATTTGATTCCTCCAGAAAGTGTCCAAATAAATTAATAACTAGGTGCTACCATTACCATCGTCATTCGGTGTATACCCAAGGTGCCAATCGTTGCTGAAAGTGCCAGATGGTAACACACACCCCCTATTGGTGATGGGAAAGGGGACACATAGTTGTCAATTAAGGCTGGGGCTACATGGTGACTTTGGGTGCTACTAAAGATAACTTTGTAGGCACTGCCTGTATTGCAAGCAATTTATTGGAATGGGGTCAAGACCCACAAGTTGCAGGAGCCGGACAGTCACCAAAAACCTAGCTGTACTGTGTTTTTTGGAACTGTCAGGTCACAACAACTTGCAGACCAAAACACCAACCTCAACCTCAAAGAGGCAGTGCTGCACAGCACTTTGGTCATGCCACTGGTGGCAGTAGAAGGATGAAGCTTAGCATGTGCTTCCATCTTAGTCAGCAGGAAAGAGAAATTACAAAAAGAGTAAACGGCAGGTGGCGCTATACAGATAGATTTCATTGAAAATCTCAGTCAGTAGCTATAATAAATTCTTAATTACATGCAATTACAAAAGTATTCAGATCCAAGTGCTAGTTTGAAAACTGTAGAATATGTTGCAACCCCTTTAAGTGTTATAAATGAAATTAAAATTGACTTAGATATATGAGTGAATCAATTATAAATTAATCAAATTCAAAGTTTTCGGAGATTCGATTCCGGTGGATATCTGAAAATGTAATTAGCCTTCTTTCAGATCAGAAGACAGGAAAGATAAAGCTGGATCCCAAGACCCCAGTCGGGGTGTGTGCATACACACTGGTAGGCATTTGCAGCCAAAAAGCAAAAATGGTTTGGACCATTTTCCTACCTTGCAGCTCATAGTCATATATGTCACTTTCAAATTATTAAAGCTGGCTTAACATTGAAATGAATTGCATACAGTCCTCGGAGACCCAAAAATGTCCTCCACAACTTTGCAGGGCAATTGGGGCATTTTCAGACCTGAATGGAAGCATTCATACAATTTAGCCGAATCGAATTTCAAGCAATTTTTCTCATTACTACTTTTATGTCTTGGTAAATAATTTTGTAAAAATGTTGCTTTAAACCAAAAATATATTAGAAAAAAAAAAGAAAAAGAAAAAAGCATAAATTGTCCCCCAAACGAAACCTTATCTCTTCCAAAAACCTTCTTCCCCCAAACCAAAATGACTACCTTTCAAGATATTAAACGTTAGAAGTGTCAAGTGAAAGTGGGTCACACAAAGCCAACACATTGTTAATCATGAAAGCCTTTGATCAGACAATTGACAATACTCGATTGTATCATTGACGCAACAACGTTTCCTCAAGAGCAAACATCTTGCCAATATAATCCCGAGTAATCCTTGTCTATGGGTATTTAAAGACTGAATTATCAGTATGTTTTAAATGTTCTTCTCATTATCAGGAAGAAACATGAGAAGGCAGAGAGGGACCTATAGCAGAGAACAAGGAAGATGGGACAGTACAATAATCCACTAATTTTGGCACCAAGAGACGTTGGCATCAGAACAAGTATCCTATTCATAGCCCCCTGAACAAGGAGACAATTAAAGATTGCATTTGTAATAATAAAACATATTTGAAAAAGGGATTGTTTCATGACTTGTCATATCTTCGCTGAACAGACTACTTTCTATGTGTTTTTCAAATTAGCAAAATGAAGCACATTAAAATGATTACATGCTGTATGGATTCAGGATTAACCAAGCTTAAAAAATGGGTTGCATCTGCAAAGCAAAAAAAAGTCAAGAAGCAGAACTCATTCATGGCAATTTTATTCTTCTCAATGTTTAAGTCATGTACAGGAATGAACCAGTTATTGAACTTAAAGGGCTCTTTTATACCCCACCTTATAATGGACGCACAAAAGATTGTGAGGTTTTTTAAATAATTGCCACTCCATGTGCCACCATATGGCGCTCTGTACAGTACTGTATAACAGGTTTATTCTTCCCTCTAAGCAATGCTTCTTGATAGAGAAACTGATTATTCATGCCCTTATCATCTCCCGTCTAGACTACTGCAACATTCTCCTCTGTGGCCTTCCATCTAGCACTCTCACACCCCTCCAATCTATCCTCAACTTTGCAGCATGACTGATCCATCTCTCACCCTGTTACTCCTCTGCCTCTCCCCTCTGCCAGTCCCTGCACTGTCTCTACATTACCCAGCGAATTCAGTTAAAAATACTAACAAATACGGTACATACAAGGCCGTCCACAACCTGTCCCCTCCAGACAACTCTGAGCTACTTTCTCAATACATCCCCACACGCAATCTCCAATCCTCACAAGACCTCCTTCTCTCCTATCCTCTTATCACCTCTTCCCACAATCGCCTTTAATATTTCTCTCGTGCATGCCCCATCCTCTGGAACTCGGTACCCCAACAAATCAGATTCTCACCTACAGTGGAATCCTTCAAAAGAAACCTGAAAACCTCTTCAGACAAGCATACAATTTTACCCTCTTCTACTGTGTTTTTCTCCTATACCATGTAGATTGTAAGCCCTCACGGGTCCTCTTTCCTTCTGTACCAGTTTGTAGCTCGTCTTTTTCACGCTTAGTGCAATTGTCTGTATTATGTATGTATACCCCTTTTCATATGTACAGCGCTATGGAATGAATGGCGCTTTAATAATAAATAATAATAATAGAGTGCTTCCATAATATGTTATCCAACAGATAATGCCGCAGTTTTAAATATAGAACCCAATGGACGTGCGGTTAAAGAGCTGGGTCAAGATCTTCACATCTCAGAGGTCATAGAGACGCAAAAAACTGTCCTGTGCGAGAACTAATACAAGAAGCTGTTGTAAGATACATGTGGCATCATATATTTTGAGCAGTTCACCAGAAAGAGCAGTTCACCAGGGGTTGTCTCACTTCAGCAGACAGCATTCATCATGTAGAGAAAGTTGGGAGCTTTAAAGAAACTTTAAAGTTAAATAGTCACTAACTTTTCACACAATTCTGCATAAATCAATTATACAAGCAACCACAAGAAATTTTGTAATATACCTGATCAGTGATAACTGTTTAGTAGAGTTGAGTGAACACCTGGATGTTCGGGTTCGACGAGTTCGGCCGAACTTTCGAAAAATGTTCGGGTTCGGGATCCGAACTCGACCCGAACTTCATCCCGAACCCGAACCCCATAGAAGTCAATGGGGACCCGAACTTTTGGGCACTAAAAAGGCTGTAAAACACACCCGGAAAGGGCTAGAGGGCTGCAAAAGGCAGCAAAATGTAGTTAAATCCCCTGCAAACAAATGTAGATAGGGAAATGATGAGTTAACATAAAATAAATAAAAATTAAACAATATTAATTGGAGTGAGGTCCCATAGCACAGAATCAGGCTTCAAGTCACCCACCAATGGAGAAGGTCACTTACTATTATTTTGACCACAGCACCCAGACAAAGGAGAGAGGTCCCACAGCAGAGAACCAGGCATCATATCACCCACCACAGGAGAAGGCCACCATTTAGTTACTTTGACCCCTACACCCAGACGGAGGAGAGAGGTTACACAGCAGAGAATCAGGCATCATATCAACCACCACAGGAGAAGCCACCATTTAGTTACTTTGACCCCTGCACCCAGGAAGAGGAGAGAGGCCCCACAGCACATATTCTGGCATCATATCAGCCACCACAGGAGAAGCCACCATTGAGTTACTTTGACCCCTGCACC
The DNA here is from genome assembly GCA_033119425.1 of Bufotes viridis. Classification (NCBI taxonomy): domain Eukaryota; kingdom Metazoa; phylum Chordata; class Amphibia; order Anura; family Bufonidae; genus Bufotes; species Bufotes viridis. The sequence continues at coordinate 60,567,950 of CM065592.1, read as the reverse complement.
CAGGAAGAGGAGAGAGGCCCCACAGCACATATTCTGGCATCATACTAACCACCACAGGAGAAGCCACCATTGAGTTACTTTGACCCCTGCACCCAGGAAGAGGAGAGAGGCCCCACAGCACATATTCTGGCATCATATCAACCACCACAGGAGAAGCCACCATTGAGTTACTTTGACCCCCGCACCCAGGAAGAGGAGAGAGGCACCACAGCACATATTCTGGCATCATATCACACACCACAGGAGAAGGCCTCTTTCAGTGATTTAGGCCTTTGGACCCAGACAGAGGAGAGAGGCACCACAGCACATATTCTGGCATCATATCAGCCACCACAGGAGAAGCCACCATTGAGTTACTTTGACCCCTGCACCCAGGAAGAGGAGAGAGGCCCCACAGCACATATTCTGGCATCATATCACCCACCACAGGAGTAGGCCACCATTTAGTTACTTTGACCCCTACACCCAGACGGAGGAGAGAGGTTACACAGCAGAGAATCAGGCATTTAGATCACCCACCACAGGAGTAGGCCACCATTGAATCAGACCCCGGCAACCATGTCAGATGGCACAAGCATAAGCTTTATATCAATCAGCACAGGAGAAGGCGACTTTGAAAGACTTTGACCCCTACACCCAGATGGAGGAGAGAGGTTTCACAGCAGAGAATCAGGCATCATATCAACCACCACAGGAGAAGCCACCATTTAGTTACTTTGACCCCTGCACCCAGGAAGAGGAGAGAGGCACCACAGCACATAATCTGGCATCATATCAGCCACCACAGGAGAAGCCACCATTGAGTTACTTTGACCCCTGCACCCAGGAAGAGGAGAGAGGCCCCACAGCACATATTCTGGCATCATATCACCCACCACAGGAGTAGGCCACCATTTAGTTACTTTGACCCCTACACCCAGACGGAGGAGAGAGGTTACACAGCAGAGAATCAGGCATTTAGATCACCCACCACAGGAGTAGGCCACCATTGAATCAGACCCCGGCAACCATGTCAGATGGCACAACCATCAGCTTCATATCAATCAGCACAGGAGAAGGCGACTTTGAAAGACTTCGACCCCTACACCCAGACGGAGGAGAGAGGTTTCACAGCAGAGAATCAGGCATTTAGATCACCCACCACAGGAGTAGGCCCCCATTGAATCAGACCCTGGCAACTATGTCAGATGGCACAACCATCAGCTTTATATCAATCAGCACAGGAGAAGGCGACTTTGAAAGACTTTGACCCCTACACCCAGATGGAGGAGAGAGGTTTCACAGCAGAGAATCAGGCATCATATCAACCACCACAGGAGAAGCCACCATTTAGTTACTTTGAACCCTGCACCCAGGAAGAGGAGAGAGGCCCCACAGCACATATTCTGGCATCATATCAGCCACCACAGGAGAAGCCACCATTGAGTTACTTTGACCCCTGCACCCAGGAAGAGGAGAGAGGCCCCACAGCACATATTCTGGCATCATACTAACCACCACAGGAGAAGCCACCATTGAGTTACTTTGACCCCTGCACCCAGGAAGAGGAGAGAGGCCCCACAGCACATATTCTGGCATCATATCAGCCACCACAGGAGAAGCCACCATTGAGTTACTTTGACCCCGCACCCAGGAAGAGGAGAGAGGCACCACAGCACATATTCAGGCATCATATCACACACCACAGGAGAAGGCCTCTTTCAGTGATTTAGGCCTTTGGACCCAGACAGAGGAGAGAGGCACCACAGCACATATTCTGGCATCATATCAGCCACCACAGGAGAAGCCACCATTGAGTTACTTTGACCCTGCACCCAGGAAAAGGAGAGAGGCCCCACAGCACATATTCTGGCATCATACTAACCACCACAGGAGAAGCCACCATTGAGTTACTTTGACCCCCGCACCCAGGAAGAGGAGAGAGGCACCACAGCACATATTCTGGCATCATATCAGCCACCACAGGAGAAGCCACCATTGAGTTACTTTGACCCCTGCACCCAGGAAGAGGAGAGAGGCTCCACAGCACATATTCTGGCATCATATCAGCCACCACAGGAGAAGCCACCATTGAGTTACTTTGACCCCGCACCCAGGAAGAGGAGAGAGGCACCACAGCACATATTCAGGCATCATATCACACACCACAGGAGAAGGCCTCTTTCAGTGATTTAGGCCTTTGGACCCAGACAGAGGAGAGAGGCACCACAGCACATATTCTTGCATCATATCAGCCACCACAGGAGAAGCCACCATTGAGTTACTTTGACCCCTGCACCCAGGAAGAGGAGAGAGGCCCCACAGCACATATTCTGGCATCATATCAGCCACCACAGGAGAAGCCAGCATTGAGTTACTTTGACCCCTGCACCCAGGAAGAGGAGAGAGGCCCCACAGCACATATTCTGGCATCATATCAACCACCACAGGAGAAGCCACCATTGAGTTACTTTGACCCCTGCACCCAGGAAGAGGAGAGAGGCCCCACAGCACATATTCTGGCATCATATCAGCCACCACAGGAGAAGCCACCATTTAGTTACTTTGACCCCTTCACCCAAACAGAGGAGAGAGGTTCCACATCAGAGAATCAGGCATCATATCAACCACCACAGGAGTAGGCCACAATTTAGTTTATTTGACCCCTGCACCCAGGAAGAGGAGAGAGGCCCCACAGCACATATTCTGGCATCATATCACACACCACAGGAGAAGGCCTCTTTCAGTGATTTAGGCCTTTGGACCCAGTCAGAGGAGAGAGGTCCCACAGCAGAGAACCAGGCATCATATCACCCACCACAGGAGTAGGCCACCATTTAGTTACTTTGACCCCTACACCCAGACGGAGGAGAGAGGTTACACAGCAGAGAATCAGGCATTTAGATCACCCACCACAGGAGTAGGCCCCAATTTAATGGGACCCCGGCAACCATGTCAGATGGCACAACCATCAGCTTCATATCAATCAGCACAGGAGAAGGCGACTTTGAAAGACTTTGACCCCTACACCCAGACGGAGGAGAGAGGTTTCACAGCAGAGAATCAGGCATTTAGATCACCCACCACAGGAGTAGGCCCCCATTGAATCAGACCCTGGCAACCATGTCAGATGGCACAACCATCAGCTTTATATCAATCAGCACAGGAGAAGGCGACTTTGAAAGACTTTGACCCCTACACCCAGATGGAGGAGAGGGGTTTCACAGCAGAGAATCAGGCATCATATCAACCACCACAGGAGAAGCCACCATTTAGTTACTTTGACCCCTTCACCCAAACAGAGGAGAGAGGTTCCACATCAGAGAATCAGGCATCATATCAGCCACCACAGGAGAAGCCACCATTGAGTTACTTTGACCCCTGCACCCAGGAAGAGGAGAGAGGCCCCACAGCACATATTCTGGCATCATATCACCCACCACAGGAGTAGGCCACCATTTAGTTACTTTGACCCCTACACCCAGACGGAGGAGAGAGGTTACACAGCAGAGAATCAGGCATTTAGATCACCCACCACAGGAGTAGGCCACCATTGAATCAGACCCCGGCAACCATGTCAGATGGCACAAGCATAAGCTTTATATCAATCAGCACAGGAGAAGGCGACTTTGACAGACTTTTGACCCCTACACCCGGACGGAGGAGAGAGGTTTCAAAGCAGAGAATCAGGCATTTAGATCACCCACCACAGGAGTAGGCCCCAATTTAATGGGACCCCGGCAACCATGTCAGATGGCACAACCATCAGCTTCATATCAATCAGCACAGGAGAAGGCGACTTTGAAAGACTTTGACCCCTTCACCCAAACAGAGGAGAGAGGTTCCACATCAGAGAATCAGGCATCATATCAACCACCACAGGAGTAGGCCACAATTTAGTTTATTTGACCCCTGCACCCAGGAAGAGGAGAGAGGCCCCACAGCACATATTCTGGCATCATATCACACACCACAGGAGAAGGCCTCTTTCAGTGATTTAGGCCTTTGGACCCAGACAGAGGAGAGAGGTCAGAGATTAGCTTCATATCCCCCAGCACAGCAGAAGACCGCTTTATTTGACTTAGGCCTCAGCACCCAGACAGAAGACAGAGGTAGCATGGCAGAGGTTATGGCTTCATGTCACCCGTTAGTTTAACCGGCCACTTTCATCTGGTTAGGCCCCGGCGCCCAGACAGAGAAGAGTTTCATTCAACTGTGGGTTTCATAAAATTTGTATCAAATAAAGAAGTGGCCCGTAGCACAACAAGACATGTTTTAGGCAGTTAATAAGGACTACTCTGCACAAGGGAGGGACAGGTCCTGTGGGATCCATGCCTGGTTCATCTTTATGAAGGTCAGCTTGTCCACATTGGCTGTGGACAGGCGGCTGCGCTTGTCAGTAATGACGCCCCCTGCCGTGCTGAATACGCGTTCAGATAAAACGCTGGCCGCCGGGCAGGAAAGCACCTCCAAGGCATAACATGCTAACTCTGGCCACGTGGACAATTTCGAAACCCAGTAGTTGAATGGGGCCGAACCATCCGTCAGGATGTGGATGGGTGTGCAGACATACTGTTCAACCATATTAGTGAAATGCTGCCTCCTGCTAACACGTTCCGTATCAGGTGTCGGTGCAGATAGCTGTGGCGTGGAGACAAAACTTTTCCACATTTCTGCCATGCTAACCCTGCCCTCAGATGAGCTGGCTGTGACACAGCTGCGTTGGCGACCTCTTGCCACTCCTCTGCCTTCACCTTCCACCTGTTCCCCTGTGACATGTGGGAATGCTCTCAAGAGCGCCTCTATCAGCGTGCGCTTGTACTCGCGCATCTTACGGTCGCGCTCCAGTTCAGGAATTAAAGTGGGCACATTGTCTTTATACCGGGATCCAGCAGGGTGGCCACCCAGTAGTCTGCACACGTTAAAACGTGGGCAACTCTGCTGTCGCTGCGCAGGCATTGGAGCATATATTCGCTCATGTGGGCCAGGCTACCCATGGGTAAGGACAAGCTGTCCTCTGTGGGAGGCGTATCGTCATCGTCCACCGTATCCCCCAGCCACGCACCAGTGATGGGCCTGGGCTGCCACCCCGCTGTGAACTTGCGTCATCCTCGTCCCCTCCACCTCCTCCTCCTCATCCTCCTCGTCCTCCAGTACAGTGCCTTGGCTGGCGACTTGTGAACCTGTCCTCTGCTGCTTAAACAAACCTCCCTCTGAGCCAATTCGAACAGACTGGCCCGAAAGTGTTAGAAACGAGCCCTCATCCTCCTCCTCCTCCTCCTCCACCTGGGCCACCTCCTCTAACATCATTGCCCTAAGTGTTTTCTCAAGGAGACATAGAAGTGGTATTGTAACGCTGATAACAGTGTCATCGCCACTGGCCATGTTGGTGGAGTACTCGAAACAGCGCAGCAGGGCACACAGGTCTCGCATGGAGGCCCAATCATTGGTGGTGAAGTGGTGCTGTTCGGCAGTACGACTGACGCGAGCGTGCTGCAGCTGAAACTCCACTATGGCCTGCTGCTGCTCGCACAGTCTCTCCAGCATGTGCAAGGTGGAGTTCCACCGGGTGGGCACGTCGCATATGAGGCGGTGAGCGGGAAGGCCGAGTTCCGCTGTAGCGCAGACAGGCGAGCAGCGGCAGGATGTGAACGGCGGAAGCGCGCACAGACGGCCCGCACTTTATGCAGCAGCTCTGACATGTTGGGGTAGTGGTGAATGAACCTCTGCACCACCAAGTTCAGCACATGCGCCAGGCAAGGGATGTGCGCCAAACCGGCTAGTCCCAGAGCTGCCACGAGATTTCGCCCATTATCGCATACCACCAGGCCTGGCTTGAGGCCCACCGGCAGAAACCACTGCCGGTCTGTTGTTCAATACCCCGCCACAACTCCTGCGCGGTGTGGGGCCTGTCCCCCAAACATATGAGTTTCAGAATGGCCTGCTGACGTTTACCCCGGGCTGTGCTGAAGTTGGTGGTGAAGGTGTGTGGCTGACCGGATGAGCTGGTGGAAGCAGTGGAGGAGGAAGCCGAGTAGGAGGAGGAGGCTACAGGAGGCAGAGAATGATGCTCTGCGATCCTAGGGGGCGGAAGGACGTGCGCCAAGGAACTGTCCGCCGGGGCCCAGCCGCCACTACATTCATCCAGTGTGCAGTTAGTGAGATATAGCGTCCCTGGCCGTGCTTACTGGTCCACGTATCTGTGGTTAGGTGGACCTTGCCACAAATGGCGTTGCGCAGTGCACACTTGATTTTATCGGACACTTGCATGTGCAGGGAAGGCACGGCTGTCTTGGAGAAGTAGTGGCGGCTGGGAACCACATACTGCGGGACAGCCATGGCCATCAGCTGTTTGAAGCTGTCTGTGTCCACCAGCCGGAATGACAGCATTTCAAAGGCCAGCAGTTTAGAAATGCTGGCGTTCAGGCCAAGGGCTCGAGGGTGACTCGGGGAATTTGCGCTTCCTCTCTAAGGTTTGAGATATTGAGAGCTGAACGCTGCTGTGTGATATAGTGGAGACGCTAGTTGACGGTGGCGGTGGTGGTGGTGTCGGTGGCACATCCTCTGTTTGCTGCTCAGCAGGTGGCAACATTCCTCTAGAGGCGGAAGCCGAGGCAGCAGCGGTAGAGGGAGCAGGGGGAGCCTCAGCGAGTGCCTGGTTTTTAAGGTGTGTACCCCACTGCAGTTCATGCTTTGCATGTAGATGCCTGGTCATGCAGGTTGTGCTGAGGTTCAGAACGTTAATGCCTCGCCTCAGGCTCTGATGGCAGAGCGTGCAAGTCACTCGGGTCTTGTCGGTAGGACATTGTTTAAAGAAGTGCCATGCCAGGGAACTCTTTGAAGCTGCCTTTGTGGGGCTGGGTCCCTGTTGGCGATGTCCAGTAGCAGGCGAACTCTGGGGCGGCGGCTCGTCTGCTTTGGCCCCCTGCTCCCTCTTTGGCTTCGCTGTTGTCTCGGTCTCACCACTACCTCTTCCTCTGAACTGTGAAAGTCATCGCCACGACCTTCAGTCCATGTGGGGTCTAAGACCTCATCGTCCTCTGCATCGTCTTCCACCCAGTCTCCCTCCCTGACCTCCTCCTGTTCAGTCTGCACACTGCAAAAGACGCGGCAGTGGGCACCTGTGTTTCGTCATCATCAGAGACGTGCGGACTCCGATGAGGTGGTATTCCCATGTCCTCTTCATCTGGAGACATAAGTGGTTGTGCGTCAGTGCATGGTATGTCTTCCTCCACTGGGGAAGGGCTAGGTGGACGCCCTGGGAAACCCTGGAAGCAGAGTCTTCAAACAGAAGAAGAGACTGCTGCATAACTTGTGGCTCAGACCGTTTCCCTGATATGCTTGGGGGTGATGTGACAGACTGATGGGCTTGGTTTTCAGGTGCCACCTGTGCGCTTTCCGCAGAAGACTGGGTGGAAGACCATGTGGTGAACGTGCTGGAAGCACTGTCGGCCACCCAATCGATTAATGCCTGTACCTGCTCAGGCCTTACCATCCTAAGAGCGGCATTGGGCCCCACGAGATATTGCGGTACATTCTGCCGGCTAGTTGAGGGAGTTCGTTCCCTACTGTGTGCGCCTGAGGCCGAACGGCCACGTCCTCTACCAGCAACAGAGGCTCCACGGACACCACCACGACCGCGTCCTCGTCCCTTAATAGTATTTTTCTTCATTGTTGCGATTCAACTCGCACCACAATGAAATATATTATTTTTTATAAGCAAAATCCCTCACTGGAATACTTTCAGTCTTTTGACTGTATGGATTACAGATGGAATGACTGTTATATGTGAGTACCGCTTTCTTTGACAGATTCTAGTATGGGTACATATATGTTTTCCCAACCCCAGCACATTAATTTGCTAATTCCAGATGTATGAAACGCAGGCCTAACTGTATCTAGTATATTGAACGCCAGATAAACTAACTTGGCCTTTTTAAATAAAAAAAATTCCCTCACTGGAATACTTTCAGTCTTTTGACTGTATGGATTACAGATGGAATGACTGTTATATGTGAGTACCGCTTTCTTTGACAGATTCTAGTATGGGTACATATATGTTTTCCCAACCCCAGCACATTAATTTGCTAATTCCAGATGTATGAAACGCAGGCCTAACTGTATCTAGTATATTGAACGCCAGATAAACTAACTTGGCCTTTTTAAATAAAAAAAATTCCCTCACTGGAATACTTTCAGTCTTTTGACTGTATGGATTACAGATGGAATGACTGTTATATGTGAGTACCGCTTTCTTTGACAGATTCTAGTATGGGTACATATATGTTTTCCCAACCCCAGCACATTAATTTGCTAATTCCAGATGTATGAAACGCAGGCCTAACTGTATCTAGTATATTGAACGCCAGATAAACTAACTTGGCCTTTTTAAATAAAAAAAAATTCCCTCACTGGAATACTTTCAGTCTTTTGACTGTATGGATTACAGGTGGACTGGTATTAGTAGGGGTGACACAAGCACACCCAAGTCCCTGATGTAGGATTTCTATGGCACAGACCACTATTACAAGTGATTAATGGACGTTGGGAGAGATTGTGCTGCAGCACTAGTCCCAAGATGGCCGCCGCCTATCAGCCCAGTAACATGTGCCACAAAATGGTCTGCACAACCTTTAAAAAAATAGCCTTGGACTGTGCTGCTAAATCGCTATTGGTCTGAATCCCAGGTGTAGATGTCTGACTTGTTTGGAGCTTTGGAATGCACACTGTGGCAGCTTCTGCTGCAGCACTACAAGTCGCAAAATGGCGGCCGGCGGTCAGCCCAGGTACATGTGGATGGAAAAATCACTCTGGCCACTCTAAAAATAGCCAATCCCTATCAAAAAAGCAGCTCAGCTGCAGTTGTTCAGATGAATCACAGGTGGAGGAGAGAAATTTGCTTCCAGTTATTCAATTATCCCTGCCTATTCTCGCCCTAGCATCAGCTGCGTCTATCCCTGTTCTATTCACATCGGGAGTGAGCACGTCCCGACGTGCGCACAAGCTTATAAAGAGGCTGAGTCACATGCTGCACTCGGCCAATCACAGCCTTGCCAATAGTAGGCATGGCTGCGATGGCATCTTAGGGCAAGTAGTATGATGCATGTTGATTGGCTGCTTTGCAGCCTTTCAAAATGCGCCTAAATACATGCCGAACGACGAACCCGAACCCGAACTTTTTTGAAAATGTCCGGGTTCGGGTCCGGGTCCCGGACACCCCAAAATTCGGTACGAACCCGAACGATGCTCGAACTGTTCGCTCAACACTACTGTTTAGTTGTCATGTTTTCAACTGTTTATCTCTCTCCACCCTTGCTAATTACTTTTCACTTTGAAAAAAACTCTCATTCCATCTTGAGATGGATGAGCTCTGCTGAAGTACCATATTATACATGTCAATGCAAGTCTATGGAGAGGAGGAGAGGAATGAGCAGAAGCTGGAGTGAGACAGGACTCAAAACGAGACACTATAGAAACTGCACAACAACACAGGAAGTTTATATCGCAGCACAAGTGGGGCTGGTTCTGAGTAAGAGGTTAGAAAGCAGATTCTCCTCTGCTTTCTGTGTGCACAGTAGATGGCAGCTAGTCTCCACCCACCATGTCTGAAAGAACTGCAAACTGCACATAAACTTATAAATAACTTTTTAAAAGCCGCAAATAAAGAGTCTACATAAATTACCTGTCTTATATATATAAAGAATCATGAGGCAATTAAATACTAGTATAGGTAAATAGTTAAATGAAAGAGGCCTGAGTATCTTTACAGCTCGGCCTAGTGATTGTTGGTAAGGCCCTCAAAGAATTGTCGCAAAGTTCGAGTTCGGGACCCAAACTTGACCCCGAACCCCATTGAAGTCAAAGGGGACCCAAACTTTGGGGCACTAAAATGGCTCTAAAAAAGTAATGGAAAGGGCTAGAGGGCTGCAAAAGAAAGCAAAATGGGGGTAAGAGCTGGACAATTGCACTGCAAACAAATGTGGATAGGGAAATGACTTAAAAATAACAGAAAATACATAAAAATTAAAAATAATAATTTTGAACTAGGAGGAGGAGGTCCATATGGAGTAGGAGGTTGAGGATGCGGTGGACGTGGCAGTGTAGGTGGAAGCGGTGGTGGAGGAGGTAGTCGCCAACAACACTGTTTTTTAGTTTTGGCTGTTTGTTTGTTTTTTTATAAATTTGGGTAGACCCCAAAACATTGGGAAAAAGAAAAAAGAAAACAAAGAGAAAGTGCGCTGGAGTATAAAAATGGTTGGGCGGGGCCGGTATACATGTCTATTCTGCACAAGGTACGGACAAGTCCTGTGGGATCCATGCCTAAATCATTTTAATGAACGTGAGCTTGTCCACATTGGCTGTGGACAGGCGGCTGGGCATGTCTGTGATAACGCCCCCCTGCGGTGCTAAACACACGTTCAGACAATACACTGGCTGCAGGCAGGCCAGCACCTCTAAGGCGTAAAGGGCAAGCTCAGGCCATGTGCAATAGTTAGAGACCCAGAAGTTAAATAGGGCAGACCCATCAGTCAGTACGTGTAGGCGTGTGCATACATACTGTTCCACCATGTTGCTGAAATGCGGCTCCTGTTAAGACATTCCATATCAGCTGGTGGTGTTGGTTGTTGTGGCGTGCTGACAAAGCTTTTCCACATTTCGCCATGCTAACCCTGCCTTCTGAGGTGCTGGTGGTGCCCCATCTGCGTTAGCGACTTCTTCTTCCTCCTCTGCCCTTCGCCTTGTGCTTACACTAAGCCCCTGCTGTCAGGTGGGAATGCCATCAGCAGCGCGTCTACCAGCGTGCGCTTGTAGTCGCTCATCTTCCGATCACTCTCCAGTGATGGAATTAAGGACGGCACGTTGTCCTTGTAATGCGGATCCAGCAGGGTTGCCACCCAGTAATCAGCACTGGTTAGAATGTTGGCAACTCGGCGGTCGTTGCGCAGGCACTGCAGCATGTAGTTGCTCATGTGTGCCAGGCTGCCCAGAGGCAACGACAAGCTGTCCTCTGTGGGAGGTGTATTGTCGGTGTCCTCTGTATCCCCCCCAGCCATGCTCCAGTAATGCCTATGAGCTGCTTTGGGTGCCACCATGCTGTGAACACGGTTCCTCCTCCTCCTCCTCATCTTCCAGCACTGTGCCCTGGCTGGAGAACTCTGTACCTGGCCCATGTTGGTGCAGGTACCCACCCTCCAAGCTACTTGTGAATGACTGGCTTGATAACTGTGGAAATGATCCCTCTTTCTCCTCCTCTTCCTCCTGTGCCACAGCCTCTTCCATCATCACCTGAAGCATTTTTTCAAGAAGACATTGAAGTGGGATAGTAACGCTGAGAACGGCATAATCGGCACTGGCCATGTTGGTGGAGTACTCGAAACAGCGCAACATGGCACACACATCTCGCATGGTGGCCCACTCATTGGTGGTGAAGTGGTGCTGTTTCACAGAGCGACTCCCCCATGTGTGCTGCAGCTGAAACTCCACTATCACCTGCTGCTGCTTGCACAGTCTCTCCAGCATGTGCAAGGTGGAGTTACACCTTGTGGGCACGTCACATATGAGGTGGTGAGCTGGAAGGCTGAAGTTAAACTGCAGCGCAGACAGGCGAGCAGAAGCAGGGTGAGAACGCCTAAAGCGCGCACAGAGGGCACCCAGCTTTGTCATATCCGGGTAGTTTTTCAGGAATTTCTGCACCACCAAATTCAGCACATGCGCCAGGCAAGTGATGTGCTTCAAACCGGCTAGGCCGAGAGCTGCTACGAGATTTCGCCTATTTTCGCACACCACCACCAGGCCGGGCTTGAGGCTCAGTGGCACCAACCACTCATCGGTCTGTTGTTCCATGCCCGTCCACAGCTCCTGCGCGGTGTGGGGTTTGTGCCCCAAACAGATGAGTTTCAAAATAACCTGCTGTCGTTTTCCCCTGGCTGTGCTGAAGTTGGTGGTGAAGGTGTTACGCTGAGTGGAAGAGGAGGTGTTAAAGGAGGCAACAGGAGGCAAGAGAAATGCCCTGCAATCCTCGGTGGCAGAAGGACATGCGCCAAACTGCTATCCGCCTCAGGCCCGGCTGCCCCTGAATTTACCCAGTGTGCTGTTAGGGAGATATAACGTCCCTGCCCTTGCTTACTGGTCCACGTATCGGTGGTTTTGTGGACCTTTCCACAGATGGTGTTGCGCAGTGCACACCTGATTTTGTCCGCCACTTTGGTTGTACAGGGAAGGGATGGCTGGCCTGGAAAAGTAGTGGCGGCTGGGAACCGCAATAAGGTTTTTAAAAGTGCCCGTCCCCATCAGACGGAATGACAGCATTTCAAAGGAGAGGAATTTTGAAAATCTGACATTCAGGGCCAGGGATCGTGGGTGAGAAGGGGGGTACTTTCTCTTTTTCTCCAGTGTTTGGGAGATGGAAAGCTGAACACTTCCATGGGACATTGTGGAGATGCTTGGTGACGCAGGTGGTGGTGTTGGTGCCACATCCTCTGTTTTCTGGGTGTCACTCCAGATGGGGAGGAAGAAGATGAGACTGCAGCAGAAGAGGGAGCAGGAAGAGCATGAGACCTTTCCTGTTTTTTGAGGTGTTTACTCCATTGCAGGTCGTACTTTGCAATTAGATGCCTGGTCATGCAGGTTGTGCTCAGGTTTAGATCGTTTATGACCCGCTTCAGGCTCTGATTGCACAGCATGCAAACCACTTGTGTCTTGTTATCAGCACATTGTCTGAAGAACTGCCACGCCAGGGAACTCCTTGGAGCTGGCTTTGGTGTGCTCGGTCTCTGGGTGCAGTGGGCAGTAGCAGGCCTACTGTCTAGGGGATGGCTGCTCTGCTTTTGCTCCTTGCTCCCTCTTTTGCTGTGTTGGTGGCTCTGTGCGACAAGCACCTCTTCCTCCGAACTGCACACGTCACTCGTATGACCTTGATTCCATGTGGGGGTCTAGTACCTCATCATGCTCCACATCATCTTCACCTCACTCTTCACCCATGCCCTCCTTGTCGGTCTTCACACTGCAGAAAGCCGCAGCAGTTGGCATCTGTGTTTTGTCATCATCAGAGACGTGCTGCGTCGGTCTTCCCATGTCCTCATCCTGAAACATAAGTGGTTGGGCATCGGTGCACTCAATCTCTTCCACTTCTGGTGCAGAACTATGTGGATGGCCCACGGAAACCCTGCCAGCAGAGTCATTAAAAAGCATAAGAGACTGCTCCATGACTTTAAAAAAAAAAAATTTGAATATGCCACAAATCTAACAGATGGATTTACTGAATTTATTTCCCTGTCAGATATGGTACTTTACAGCGAAACATGTGAATATGCCACAAATCTAACAGATGGATTTACTGAATTTATTTCCCTGTCAGATATGCAGCGCAGGTCGCAAGGGTTACTTCACAGCAAAAAAAGTGAATTTGTCCCCCCACAAAATCGAACTGATGGATTTACTGAATTTATTTCCCTGTCATATATGCAGCTCAGGCCGCAGAGGTGCTTTACAGCGAAAATTGTAAATATGTCACCCCACAAATCTAACAGATGGATTTACTGAATTTATTTCCCTGTCAGGTATGCAGCGCAGGGGTATTTTACAGCAAAAAATGTGAGTATGTCACCCCACAATCTAACAGATGGATTTACTGAATTTATTTCCCTGTCAGGTATGCAGCACAGGGGTACTTCACAGCAAAAAAATGTGAATATGTAACCCCCTGAAATCACATTACGGATTACCTATATTATTTTCCCTTCCCCTGGCATTTATGCAGTGCAGGTGTACTTAATAAATGTGTATATGTCGCCCACTGAACTACCAGAAGGATTAAATTATTGTCCCTGGCACATATGCAGGTGCAAGTGCACTGCACACAAAAACTGGTCGCCAACGCCCACCTAACTTACAGACTGATTAGCTGTCCATTTCCCAAATACTGGAGAGAAAGAGGAAGTACCCCCATACCCACCTGCGATCCCTGGCTCTGAATGCCTGGATTACAAAATTCCTGATCCTTTGAAATGCTGTCATTCTGTCTGGTGGAGAGTTTTAAAAACCTTATGGCGGTGGCTGTCCCACAGTACGTGGTTCCCAGCCGCCACTACTTTTGCAGGCGAGCCATCCCTTCCCTGCACAACCAAGTGGGGGATAAAATCAGGTGTGCACTGCGCAACGCTATCTGTGGCAACATCCACATAACCATCAATACGTGGACCGGTAAGCATGGGCAGGAAAGTAATGTCTCCCTAACAACACACTGGGTAAATGTAATGGCGGCTAGCCCAGAGGCGGATAGCATTTTTGCGAATGTCCTTCCGCCCCAGAGGATTGCTGGGCAGTTCTCTTTTCCTCCTGTTGCCTCCTCCCCCTTTTACTCGGGTTCCTCCTCCTCTTCCACCTCCTCATCCGCTCAGCGTAACACCTTCACCACCAACAGCAGCACAGCCAGGGGGAAACGACAACAGGTTGTTTTAAAACTTGTGTGTTTGTGGGACAAACCCCACACCGCGCAGGAGCTGTGGACGGGCATGGAACAACAGACAGATGATTGGTTGGTGCCACTGAGCCTCCAGCCTGGCCTGATGTTGTGCGATAATGGGCGAAATATCATAGTAGCTCTGGGCCTAGCCGGTTTGACGCACATTCCCTGCCTGTCACATGTGCTGAATTTGGTGGTGCATAAATTCCTGAACACCAGACAGTGAAAATCAATTCAGTTAATCCAACACTTATATTCCGGTGGCACAAATTCACTTTTATTGTTGCTTAATAGAGATGTCCCGAACTATTCGCCGGCGAACAGTTCCCGGCGAACATCGCATGTTCGCGCTCGCTGTGGCGGGCGAACATATGCGATGTTCGATTCGCCCTCTATACTTTATCATTGACCAAACTTTGACCCTGTACCTCACAGTCAGCAGACACATTCCAGCCAATCCGCATACCCTCCCTCCCAGACCCTCCCACCTCCTATGAAAAAGCAAGGACAGCATCCATGTTAGATTCATTCTGAAGCTGCAGTGTTATTTAGAGCAGGGAGAGTACTGCTGCTGCTGAATTAATAGTGAAAGCGTTAGCTAGGCCAGTGTTCTGTGTCCACTCCAGTCCTCAAAGACTCATCGGCCTCTTTCACACGAGCGTGTCTGGATTAGGCCCCATTCACACGTCCGTAGTGTGTTGCGGATGCACAAATTGCATCCGCAACACACCATGCCGGCACTCCCCATAGAGATGCCTATTCTTGTCCACAGGCTGCGGACAAAAATAGGACATGCTCTATCTTTTGCGGAGCCGCAGCCGGATGTTTCGAGGCCGAAACCCGGAAGTTCAAGGCAAATGCGGAAGCGGAGAGCACATAGTGTGCTCTCCGCATCACGTCCGACCCCATTTACAATGAATGGGTCCGCATCCATTCCGCAGAATTGCGGAATGGATGCGGACAAAAATTGCGGATGTGTGAATGGGGCCTTAGGTCCAGATGTGTTGCGAATGCATTCAGTGAAAACTGTGCGATTTCACAGGCAAAGCCATTCAGTTTTGCCTGCGATTACGTTCAGTTGTTCAGTTTTTTCCGTAAACTAAAGGTTTACAAACAACATCTCGGATGCAATCGCGGATACAATGCGTTTTTCACGCAGCCCTATTCAATTCTATGGGGCTAGGGCTGCGTGAAAAACGCAGGATATAGAAAATGCTGCGATTTTCACACAACGCACAAGTGATGCGTGAAAAAAAACGCTCATGTACACAGACTCATTGAAATGAATGGGTCAGGATTCAATGCGGATGCTATGCGTTCACGTCACGTATTGCACCCACGCGGGAAAATTGCTCGTGTGAAAGGGGCCATCTGCTGTAAGGACAGCGTCCTGACAGCACCCCAAAAAGCCCTTTTTAGGGCTGGTACATGAGTCTGCTTTTATTTTCTATATATAAATATATATATATATATATATATATATATATATATTGCAGTTGCCCGCCCGTGTGTGAGAGGCCGCAGGCCCACAGACTGTACTGTGTGCACACCACTCATATAGGGTGGCACAGTATCTTGCAGATAAAAAAAAAGTCATTTAATTTTTAACCTTTAATATAATTGCAGTTGCCTGCCAGTGTGTGTCAGGCCCGCAGACTGTACTGTGCCCACTGCTCACCACTCATAAAGGGTGGCACAGTACCTTGCAGATAAAAAAACCATTACATTTTTACCCTTTAATATAATTGCAGTTGCCTGCCAGTGTGTGTCAGGCCCGCAGACTGTACTGTGCCCACTGCTCACCACTCATAAAGGGTGGCACAGTACCTTGCAGATAAAAAAGTCAATTTTTACCCTTTAATATAATTTCAGTTGCCTGCCAGTGTGTGTCAGGCCCACTGACTGTACTGTGCCCACTGCCCATCACTCATATAGGGTGTCACAGTATATTGCACGGCGCACGCGCAGTGACCTAAAATTCAAGCGAAGCGGACCGAGCATGGGTCTTTTTCCATCTCCCGGATTCAAAAATCTATTCACTACATCGGCCCTGGCCCTGATAAGGGACAAAACAGAGATGATTAAACTGATAGGAATAGTACTTGCATTGGTGGCAAATTCCATTGCAAGTGCCCAAAATTATAAGGAAGCAGACTGAGCAAGCTTTTTTCTCTATCTCCCTATGCAAGGATTCAATTCAATACACATCCCCTGATAGGGGACTTAACAAAGATTAAAATAGTAAGAATAGTAGTTCACACTATTTTTATTGGTGGCACAGTACATTGCGCGGCGCACGCGCAGTGCCCCAAATTGGAAGTAAGAGAACCGACTAATCATCTCCCGGTTCCTAAAATCTATTCAATACACCTCCCCTGATTGGGGACGTAACAGGGATTAAACTGGTAAGAACAGATTTTTTTAATTTAAAAAAAGAGGACAGCCTCTGCGGAGCTGGGTATTTTTTGGCCGTGTTACTAAACACTCATGCACAATGGCTGTAGGCTCATGCATCCTTTTGCGGAGGTGACAAACCTGGTCAGTCAAACACAAGGCAACATCATCGACCTCATCCCATATGCGTTTTTTCTGGAGCGTGCCCTGCGACGAGTGCAGGATCAGTCCGTAGATGAGCATGAAGAGGAAGAGTTGTGGTCACCATCACCACCAGAAGCAGCCTTGTCGTCGTCGATTGCTGGACCTGCGGTAACGCAGAGAGAGGAGTCTGAGGAAGAGGAGTCAGAGGAGGAAGGTGGCTTTGAGGAGATGGAAGACCAACCAAAGCAGGTGTTCCAGGGGGCTTGTTGTCACCTTTCGGGGACCTTTGGTGTTGTACGTGACTGGGTGAAGGAAGAGACCTTCAATGACGTCAGTGAGGACAAGGAACGGGACATGGCTAGCTTGGTATCCAACCTTGTGCAAATGAGGAGTTTGCGGTTGTTTGCTGTGAGTTAAACGGGGAGTTTGGTCTGTCAGAGTTTGGTCTGTCACTGTGAAGTGTGCATAACACTTACACTACCTAATCGATACAACATCATACCTGATCGTATACACACTCTGGATGTTTTAAAGCACGTTATTCCAACCAATTTAGGAATGTTAGGTGATTTATGCCCTTTATGGATTAAAACCCGACTCTGCATCCACTACGTAATTTTCCATGGGAGTTTTGCCATGGATCCCCCTCCGGCATGCCACAGTCCAGGTGTTAGTCCCCTTGAAAAAACTTTTCCATCACTATTGTGGCCAGAAAGAGTCCCTGTGGGTTTTAAAATTCGCCTGCCAATTGAAGTCTATGAAGGTTCGCCCGGTTCGCCGGTTCGCGAACATTTGCGGAAGTTCGCGTTCGCCAGTCGCGAACGGAAAATTTTATGTTCGCGACATCTCTATTGCTCAAGGACCCCTCTATTGGCTCGAAGGGTGGATATTTGCACCAACATAGGCCCTGGCCTGGAACACAATTGTCCAGCCAGGTCACAGTTCTGGAGGATAACGAGGATCAGAAGGAGGAGTAGGAGGACCCGTATTCTCAGCAGGGTGGCACCCAAGCCAGCTCACGGGCATCACTGGAGCGTGGCTGGGGGATACAGAGGACACAGACGATACACCTCCCTCAAAGAGGACAGCTCTTCCTTGCCTCTGGGCAGCCTGGCATACATGAGCGACTACATGCTGCAGTGCCTGCGCAACGACTGCCGAATTACAGCCACATTCTAACTTGTGCTGATTACTGGGTGGCCACCCTGTAATCGGATTTCTTTCCCCAAAATATACACTAATGCAGTATTTCACTGCTGAAATTTAAAATACGTTTTTGTGCGTTGTATGCACAAGTGCTCTATAGCACCACAATACAGATTTTTGCCCCAGACTACAGAAATGGACTATGTCACCCCTAAATTATAAAATAGGTAATGTAGGGGACTTGACCTGCCAACAAAAGGAATTTTTCTGTCACTGAGCTACCAAAATAGGATTAGACTGATGTCCCTGGCAGGCTGGCACACATGTAGGTCACATGCAGTTCCAAGGACACTGCAGTTGCTAAAATGGCTGCCGACCCCCAGCTCAGTAACAGAGGGATTAAAAAAAAATCACTGGGCTCAGAAAGGGGTACAAAAATGTAGAATAGCAGTAACACCCTCCCTCAATAATTGCTGTAGCTTGAATATTTCACACCGCCAAGTTCAACAGATTTCTTTCCTAATCTCTCCCTGAGAGCACCAGCAGCAACCTGTCCCTACACTAAGATCAGCAGAGTGACGTGCGGCGCTACGTGACTCCAGCTTATATAGAGGCTGGGTCACATGCTGCACTCAGCCAATCACAGCCATGCCATTAGTAGCTTCTTAGGGCAAAGTAGTTAAACGCTTGCTGATTGGCTGCCCTGCAGTCTTTCAAAAAGCAGGAAGCAATCGCCGCAAAGGCTTTATAGATATGGTAGTTAAGCCCTTCAGATTTGCTCTGTACACTGTCACCTGTCTTCCCATCAAATTCCCTATCTTTTTTTGCATTGGACTGGTCAGGGGGAACGAGCTGGGCTTGGCATACAGTCACTAGAACCTATGACAGCACAACTGAGAGCAAATTTCGGTCCGCAACTCGGGCAAGGCCAGCACGCGGTCATGTGCATGAGCCCTAAGGGTGAAAACCAGGACCAGGGGGGATGGAAAGATATACCCCTGCTTGCCTTTGCTACAACAAGCATTAGAATAAACCTTTATAGTAGCAGTAGACAAAATAAAAACAAAAAGTGTACATACATATTGCTCACATCCTAAAGCCCCTAGCTTGGCTATTCATACGCTCCCATTCCCATCGCACAGACGTTTTCCCGCTAATTTCCTTCTCGTGAGCATCTGAATTATTTACTAAATGTCTTCCAAATATAGAAAGATTGAAATTGATTCTGTTTATTTTGTATAAATCAACACCAGTCTTAAAAGTTGTCATTCACACACCATATACATGATAAAACGGTATCCGAAATCTCCGCTTGCATAAATATTACAGTAGGACAGCACTTGTGTCCCCCCTGACAGTTTGTACTTCATTAGCAGTAGCATTCACAAGCCATCTGACAGTTGGCCAGAATACTGAGCTAAACTAGAAGATAATGAGGTTTAGAACGCATCTAAGAGGAAGAAGGGATCTCCAGAGGATCACTGGATTTACAAAGCAATTTCGAAAATGCTTTAAGATCTGTCAGCTCGTAATGCCTCAGTAGCGCACAAAGTAACTTTTTTTCATCTTGTCTGCAAAACAAAAAGAAGAGGATACTGCAAAATTAACGAGTCAAGCAAAAGCGATGTAAGACCATCTAATTTCAGCAATGGACATTGAACTTTCCTAGTAGAAGAGCTATTGAGAGGGACTGTTATTAGGCACTGCTTGCGGGGGCATGCATACTGTAGAAGAGAGGGAGCCCATAGCCAGAAAGTAGAAGGTCCTGGTGTTGGTTTCCACCTCCATGCCTTTTGTTAATGATACTTCGACCACCATGGCTTTGTTCCTTTGTAAAGGGAAGTCTTGCACAGATTCCAGCTATGCAATAGCAAAAGGAATGGGAACCATCAGGGCTAGGTCTCCTCTCTACAAGGGACCTATGGCAGCCATATATGGTGCCTCTGTAAGCTGTTGGTTGAACCTCCTCCAGAAGTGTTGGACCTGGGCTCTGATCACTTTGCACTTTGTTATATGATGTAAATTCCATTGTTGTTTTATAAGTAACACATGTTGTTCACAACTTATTCTTCAGATTATTGTTTTATGCAATGAATACACCATTTGTTTCTGGTGGTGGCTTTCCTGACAAGATGGCGTGAAACCTGAATAGCCAGTCCCTATGTCGTGCTGCTAATGGCAACCTCTTTGTTAGCCTGGTAGTCATGCAGAATCATGAGGTGTGTCAGGGAGTGTAAATGGGCAGTATGGTGGGTTTTGCGGGAGGACAATTTTTTCTGTCATGTATAACAGAACCGTTATGTATCCCCATAGACACTTTTTTTTTTAGACGGAGCAAAACGGACTGCCTCTTAACCCCCTTTTTTTTCCGTTTTTGTTTTGGGATCCCTGCCTTCCCATAGCCATAACGTTTTTATTTTTCTGTTCACATAGCGGTATTAGGGCTTGGTTTTTGTGGGACAAGTTGTACTTTCCAACACCACCATTTAATATTGCATATGATGTAGTGGGAAGCGGGAAAGAAATTCCAAATGGGGTGAAATTGGGAAAAAAGGCAATTCCGCCACAGTTTTATTTTTTTATTTTTTATTTACGAGGATCAATGTGCGATAAAACTGAGCAGTTACTTTCATTCTACAGGTCAGTACAAATCCGGCAATACCTTAAATGTATAGTTTTTCTTGCTTTTTGATAGTGCTAAAATATTAAAGATGGAAAAAAATCTGTTTTTTGTCACCATATTTTGACCCCAATAACTTTTTTGTAATTATGTGAACAGAGCTGTGTGGGGGCTCATTTTTTAGGTTTGATCTGTACTTTTTATCGATACCATTCCAGGGTGTGTATGACTTTTTTATCACTTTTTATTTAATTTCTTTGTAGAAAATGAAGTGACCAAAAATGGCGAATAGGCCATTATGACGCTTTTTTCCATTTCACTGTTGCAGTATGGGGAAGATTTTTTTATATTTTTATACTATGGGTGTTTTTGCACATGTCAATACCCATGATGTGTATTTTTTACATTTTTTTTGTTCTTTTATTTTTATTTTGGTAAAAGGGGGGGGGCGATTAGAATTTTTACATTTTTTTATTTTTTATAGTTAAAAACTTTATTTATTTTTTTACACTTTTTTATAGTTCCCCTAGGGCAAGGATGGGCAAACTGTGGCTCTCCAGCTGTTGTAAAACTATAACTCCCACCATGCCCTGCTGTAGGCTAAATGCTGTAGTTAGACTGGGTATGCTGGGAGTTGTAGTTTTGCAACAGCTGGAGAGCCGCAGTTTACCCATCCTTGCCCTAGGGGAACTATAACAAGCTATCATTAGATTGCTATTCTGATAGACCGCTAAGCATTAGCTTTGGAGTCTATGAGAAAATTACTAGGGCAAGGGCTCCATAGGAAATACAATGCAGCAGCATCCTGTCATTCACAAAGACAGGGTCTGCTACACACAAGCTCCGGGTCCTCCGATCACCGCACGGGGATGCTGGAACATCACCGGAAGCGCGCGCTTTCAGTATTTCACGCGCTTAGATGCCATGGTCAGGATTGAGGTGAAAAGTGTCCATGACCGCATTACCTCCGGTTGTGGACATTAGCCACGGGTGCAATAAGAAACAGCAGGCACCCTGTGGCTATGGCGCCCACTCCGCTATGGCGCCCGCTCTACTCTGTACTAGTACGGCGCTGTTCGGGAAGGGGTTAAAGTTTTCAGTTTTGCATTCCATCCAAAAATGATAAATCGGTTATAACGGAACCTATAACGGAATTCAATAACATCGATGCAAACCCACCCTAAATGGTATATTAACACAAAAGTATGATGCATGAATTTAACTGGTATATTAACGCAGCAGTATAATGTGTTGAAATTGACCAGTATATAAATGCAGCAGTAAACCTAGAAGAGGTAGAGCAACACTGCTCCCACTGATTTAGGAATAGAAAACACTTAATGCAGGGACAGCCACAAAAAGGAATAACAGTGTTGCTCTACATTAGAAGATCAGTCATTCATTAATAGTGAGTGTTTAAGTTTAGCTGGAATTGAGAAATTAGGCTTGCCGACATCCGGTGGTGACAGATTTAATGAACTGTTGAAATGTAAAGTGAAGTGGATTCTGAAATGTGATGCGTTAGGACTGCTTGGTCTAAACGACAAATGATTTGAGCTGACTGATTGAATAATATACCTTGTAAGTACATATAGCTATGAATAATTGCTTGTATTATATGTGTTGATTATATTAGGTATATTTTATTTAAAGTATTAAAGGATAACTGTCACATTTAGACCCTAATTTCAGTTTTCATATATGTAGTTACTAATATGATAATATTCCTGAATCAATAACTATTAGACTTACTTACCCCTTATTTAATAAGATTCAGCCCTTAGCAACCAGTCTGCATAAAACTACAACTTCACTATTCTGTTAAAATGGCCGCCCTCAGCCCTGAGGCTAATCCATAGGACGCCTGCAGTGAAGTTAGTGAAGACCAGCACTGTATAGGGGGTTCTTGCAGTGAAGTTCCCAGGTCTGGCTGAAGCCTATAGTCCTCCTACAAGTTCTCCTCTTATCAGATAAGGCTGTCATTTATACACTGAGCAGCCACATTGTCCTGCAGTGCTAAGGGAGTGTCTGCCAAGCACAGGCATGTGGAGAAGTTCACACACACAGCCCAGCACTGTTATCTCCTGTCAGGAAGAACCTGGCTTTTTATACATTCCCTTGCAATGTTGACTCACTATCAGTTCCCAGTGCACGCAGCGTGCTCCGTCCTCATCTGGTAGACGGAAGGAGCATAGCAACCTGATTTTAATCTCAGGTAAATATAGCCAGTACTGGGGACTTTTAGGTGGCTTTTAGGGGTTATTTATTAAACAATCAGAAATTAAAACAGGGCCAACAAGGTAATATTAATCACCAAAATCTAATAGTAAAAATAAAAAATAAAATTGACAGTTATACTTTAAGTGAAGTGATTACTGCGTGTATATATGGAGTATGATGCTAGCAGATTAGCCAGTGTTGTCAGGTGCTTATCCATGTGGTGCATCTTTTTTCTGTGAGGTATATGATGCTAGCAGGACCTGAGGAACAGTGGGATTACGCGAAGCGGCATCGCTTGTCTGTTCACATCTCTCCTGTCCATGCTGGTTTTATGAATTGCTGAATAAAGGATACTGAATATATGGTGAGTTCCACATGTTTTTTCTATTCTGTGGGACATTAATGCAGCAGTATAATGCTAAATACTGGTATATTAACACAGCAGTGCAATGCTTTACATTTAAATGCTACATTAATGCAGTTGTACAATGCTTTAAACTGAACTGGTATATTAGCGCAGCAGTACAATGCATTGAACCACGCAATTTCAAACAGTAGCAAAATTGCAACTGGTTTTTAGAAAGGAAAGGGCACAATTGTGCAGCTTAGCCAGTGTAATGTGGTGCATTGATTATCTGGGAATATGCCTATAGGGGCTCATGCACACGAACGTATTTTCATTCCGTGTCCGTACCATCTTTTTTGCGGACCGTATGCGGAACTAGTCATTTCAATGAGCCCCCCAAAAAAAGGAGGGTGCTCCGTGTGCATTATGTTTCCGTATGTCCGTATAGAACATGTCCGATTATTGTTTGCATTACGGACAAGGATAGGACTGTTCTATTAGGGGCTAGCTGTTCCGTTCCGCAAAATACGGAATGCAGAAGGATGTCATCCGTATTTTTTGCGGATCCGTTTTTTGCAGACCGCAAAATACATACAGTCGAGTGCATAAGGACTAAAACACTTATGAACTGTAGAGGCTTGAGCTTTGTTTCTTTTTTAAGGCTGGCTGCTAAAAAAAAAAAGATATTTCTGCAGGATTTTGGTGATTGCAGTGCATTACATGAAGCTTTCCACTTGCCAGCAGCTGCCCTCAATATAAAACACACACACAGAGCTTTGACTATGCTTTTCCTCTCTGTTTATGCCCTCATTCAATCTATCTACTGTAACTTAATATGTCCCTAAACTATTCCTACAACACTAGAAGATTGCTCGCTTGTGTCTTGAATTGCTGTCTTCTAGTCACTCACATCAAACATATTACCTAAGCTCAGCATGGTATCTGTGTTTCTGGGCTAGCCCAGAGCCTAAAGGACCTGCTAAAATCTTGCCCCCTGATTGGCTCACAGGCTGTTTGTCAGCATGTGAGCCAATCAGGGCAGGGTCCCCTCCATCCCAGGGTCATGTGATCGTTCATCTTTATTCTCCAATTGCTTTTTCCCTACAGGAATATGTGAAATTTTGCACAATTCATCCAATGCAAATCACCAAAACGTCGGATTAGGGATATGTTATTCAGATAACTAGGGATATGGTATAGAGAAAAAATACTTGCAGTAACCAAGAAGAGGTTGATTATTATTGTATAATGTTCTGATCTGTTGTATAACCCATATAGCTCTGCATGGATCAGTCAGAGTAAACAATTCTGACTCTGCCCTTATAGGAAACTATGCGATGGGCTTCGGTCCGCCCCTAGCGAGGAAGCGAGAGAAGCTACATGTGCTCATTGGTGTATCAAGAAAACCATGTCTACTTTCCAGAAAATAAAGAATTGGAAGGTCCAGAATCTGTATGGAAAAGCAATAGAGTCAGTTTGTAAGGTGTTCGCTGTTTAAAAATGATAAAGACTTTACTGCAGTGAGAGGGACATTGATAATACAGCCTTCCACACTTTGACACAGTCCTGGCCAGCCCTATTTTAATCCTGTACCCCTCAGCCTTGGAATTATAGACAAGTTTGCAAAAACCTTATTGCCCACCTTAGATTCTGCAGAGAGAGAGACTTTAGAGAGATAGAGGAAAGGAGTACTATAATCCCCATCCTGGCCTATATCTGTACATTATCATGTATAGGGAAGAGTTGCACTATGAATTGTTTGGAACTGTGTTTGATACCGTTGATACTACAACAGCCATTCTGCACTTTAGTAGAGAGAGACCTATTTTTTGCGGATGACCCGGTGGCTGACTCTCCTATATCTCCTGCCTTGCACCCATACAGCACTCATAACACCAAGGGCAGCTACCAGGCAGGAGTCCCAACATCATGGTTTGCCCCAAGAGAAGAAAGGGAGCACCCTTCTGTCACTGCCCCGGCTCTAGGGAGCATCAGTGTGAGGACTGCCACTGTGAATAACTATGGCAGCTAGAGCCACTGCCACTCCTATCCTCCGCTGTGCTTCTTCAGGGCTTGCGGAACACTAAACACTATTTAACTATTAAACAGAACCTGTTCACTCTCCTGAGATGTCTGTTTTTGGAAATACTAGCATTCCCTATAAAATATCTATTCTGGAGCATTCCTAATGAAAATGTTTGAATGTTTAAATTACAAACTAAGTGTAACATTTTCTTTTGTCACTGACTTGTCCCCCTACACAGGCTGGAGAACTACAGTGGCAAAACCGGAAAAAATGATGAGTGGTGATGATATAAAAATTCAGACAACTGAAAAACATTTTCCAAAAATTCAGGTAAATTCTGAATTTTTTATGATTTGATTCGGGTGAATTTCTCAAAATAGCATCTGCCATTTTTCAGATTAGAAGTAAGGAAAGATTAAGATTAAGAGGATCACATGACCCCAAGCGCTGTGTATGTGTGTGTGTGTGTATACACACCACCAGATGTTTGCCACTAAAAAGTGAAAATATTTTGGAACCTTAGAAAAAGGGCAGTGTCTTTTTAGACCACCAGCAACCATGTGTTTACCCACAGCCATAAACTATACGTCGTTGTCCCTTTAAGATTACTAATGCTGTCTTAGCATTAAAGAGCTTGAAATTATTTGCATGCAGTCCTAAGAGAGACCAAAATGTCATCCACAAATATTCAGGGTAATTGGAGAATTTTCAAAATGGGTCAAATTCATTCAGACCCAAATCAAGTCGCCTCACCTATTCGGCGGAATCGAATCCAAATCGAATTTCAAAAAATTCACTCTTGCTAATGAGCGCCATTCAACTTTGATCTTCTCCTGATTACAAAGACTTTACAAGGTACTGTTAGAGTGTTATAGGATGCAGCAGTGGAGCCACTGATTCTAGCCAAGCACAAAATAGGCCTCCTACCGTCTCCGTTGTTAACTCCTTGCTAGCCATGCCCTCATGGTCCTGTAGAACAGTGCCCACAAAGTTGTGATAATGAGCTTGCTTTAATTATCTATATTACATAGTCACGGAAAAGTGTAACTTTCCTTCACAGATGCAAGATTTGTGCCAAAAAATGTCAGATTTTAAAAACTGCAAATACTAATGAAATTAAGTAATTGGGGTCTATTTTTACCACATGAGAAGGAGGCAATCACTTCTAATTTTCTGACACAAAGCGGTAATGGCAGCTGATATTTTATTATTGTTATTTCCAAAAAAATCTAAAGAAACTTTATCATGCCTGACAAATGTTAATACAAAACCTATGTTAATACAAAACCTATGGCACCAGCATGACCTGGATTTATGCCAGTCTCTGCACCTGCACAGTACCAACCAAGCTCTTCTAAACACTTCTTTGCTAACAGCTTGCTTTTTTTTTTTTTTTCACCAAGCACTTAAGGCATAATTTTTCAAATGTTGTTTTGGAGAGTTTATTGGAGCTAATCGTATACACCCCTAGAGAGGAACAGTAAGGCTGGCCCGAAATTAAGAAGGAATGAGATAGTTCAAGCAAAAGATACGGAAAAGATCTAAAGCCACCTGGCTCGCCTGAAGGGTAACGTAAGATTTTGTTGAAAAGGAGCAGAGTGAACATCTGTTTTCTGCTCAAGCCACTCTGACAGTTCCCGCTGTACGGGGTAAAGCTTGAGTTATAAATCATGACGAGATAAGCCAGATTTTTTTCTTCTTCAACTTTCTCCTTGAGTTTCTCATTTTCCCTCTAATCCCATGTTAAAGTACTGTTTGCAACATCCACCAAAGTCTGACACTTCATGTTGTAGCATTCTGCTCCAGTCACAGTACACTGCAAGACACAAAATAAAGGGTTCACAAAATGTATATGTTTTAAAATGTATATTGCCTTTACTGTATGTATTTGCATAAGGTATTTATGGGCTATAGCCACAGCCACCAATAAATGAGGCTGGCATCACCTGCTAAATATTCAGGGGAGGAAGGAACATTCTAGTCACAATGAAGTCAGTGTAGCCAGTTTGTACCAGAGAGTCTAAGTCTGGACAACAAAGACAACAGATGAAAAAATGTAATGCTGACATATTTGCCTGTCCTTGACCAGGTACCACCAAGGACAGGGCTGGAACAACTACAGACAAGCCAGATGAAAGAATAGGTGTAGAGGAAGTCCAGTAGAGATAACTTGTCTGAAGTACTTTCCATAGGACCTACTTGTTCAGGAGTCAACATCCTGTGCTTGAATATGCAGTTAAGCAGATTGATTACCTGTGTGAAAATCTCCGCAAGGTGGAAGTGTAGTGTGAGTACAGCAAACTGTTCAAAAAAGATGCAGCTGCATGGAAGGGACCACCCTGTGGTTACATTGTATTATCTAAAATATACACCCCACATCTGAATGTTTATGTCAGAGTCAGCTAGTGAAGTGCAGAGTAAGAAACACTACTTTGAAGAAATACTTTTTGGCTTATTATCTACCTGTGCAGCCGTGGAATCTGTAACATCTGATGGAAGTGCATTTTGTGAACATTTGCCATGTATGAACGCGGCATCTGAGGGGTACAATGAAGGGGGTGGCGCTATCGCAGCTCCCTGTTATTGCACCCACTACTTACAAAAAAATAGCTTTGTGACAAATATTTTTGTAAAATTCGGCCAATCAGCCGAATCGAACTTTTGAAAAATTCGCTCATCTCTAATTATATATTATACAAATGATTTGTAACATTTTTGCAGCATTTGATCTTTTGTGCACTGTGTTTATGGTGATTTTAGGGGGTTTATTGGGGTGATATATTTTTAATATTAATAAAATTATCTGATACAATATGAATCTGTAGTTCATATTCTTCATAAATTATCGGGGCGAATATGTGGGAGTCATGTTCAGTATTAAGTCTCCTGGTGTAGCTATAGATGTTAACCATACCCTTGTCTCTGTCCAGACTATTTCTAGGCACCTGGCAAAAGGAAATGTTGGTGTCTCATTGCCCAGTAGGTGTCCTGCCATTGACAGTCAGCCATCATCGCCTTTGTTTGCAATGGTGTGGTGAGCCTAAAATAGGGACTGCTATTGACTGGAACCATACCATCTTTAGTGACAAATCCAGGTTCTGTTTGGGATCCCACAATGGTTGGTTTCAAGTATGGAGGTCTCATGGGGAGCAATTTAATTCTGCCTACTGTGGAGCAACACACTGTCCCAACTGCCGGTGTGATGATCTGGGGAACCATTGTCAGGGAGTCATCATTTACCCCTAGAAGGACAGACACTAACAGCTCAGTGATATGTGCAGGCATCCTGCGACCACATGTGTTGTCTCTCATGGTAGAGCTTCAAGCTGGCATTTTTCAACAGGATAATGCTCACCCACACAACGCATGGGTTTCTCAGAAAAGTCACCACCAGATTGCAACACTTCCTTAGCCTTCCCAGTCTCCAGATTTATCACCAATAAAGCATTTATAAAGCTGCAACATCTGTGGGAAAATGTGCTGCAGAATACCATACAGAACCTGCATGCCTCCATGTCCAACCGTATCTCATCTTGTATCCAGGTTAGACCCAACAGGGTCCTAGAGCCTCCTTTTGAATGTACATTTTCTCCCTATAAATGTATGCTTTCACTCTAATACTGTAATCACTTAAATACAGTTAGGTCCATATATATTTGGACAGAGGCAAAATGTTTCTTATTTTTGTTCTGTACATTACCCCAATGGATTTTGAACAAAACAATTCAGATGCAGTTTAAGTTCAGACTTTCAGCTTTAATTCAGTGGGTTGAACAAAATGATTGCATAAAAATGTAAGAACTGAAGTATTTTTTAAAACTCAATATCTTCATTTCAGGGGCTCAAAAATAAGTTCTAATACTTAGTTGAAAACTCTTTGTTGGCAATGATTGCTTGAAGTCTTGAACTCATGGACATCACCAGAAGCTGTGTTTCCTCCTTTTTAATGCTCTGCCAGACCTTTACTGCAGCGGTTGCTGTTTGTTTGTGGGCCTTTCTGTCTGAAGTTTAGTCTTTAACAAGTGAAATGCATGCTCTATTGGGTTCAGATCAGGTCACTGACTTGGCCATTCAAGAATATTCCACTTCTTTGCTTTAATAAACTCCCGGGTTGCTTTGGCTTTATGATTTGGGTCATTGTTTATCTGTATTATGAAACACCGACTAATCAGTTTAGCTGCATTTGAGCACACAGTATGTCTCTGAAAACCCCATAATTCATCCGGCTGCTTCTGTCCTGTGTCACATCATCAATAAACACTAGGGACTCAGTGCCACTTGCAACCATGCATGCCCAAGCCAAATTTTTGACCATGTTTTAAAGATGATGTGGTATGCTTTGGATCAAGAGCTGTACCATAAGGGCGTGTCAATTTAGAGAAGAAAAAAAAAATTGGGATTTATGTAAATGAAGGGGTCCAAAAATGTGCCTTTTGATGTGTAATATCCTAATTTTAAAGGTTTTTCTTATTGATAAACATTTAGCTTGGTAAATTTGTGCTTGATTATAATGTATATTGAAATTTCCGAAAAAAGGGAATAAATAATATAAACTCCACAAAAATTTGCTCAAAAAGTTGTTTAATAAAGTAAAACAATTTTATTTATATTCTGTCTCTATTATCAAACACTGAAAACACATTGCAAATTTTTTTAAAAAAAGCTTCAAACAACAATATTCATGAAATCTTGCTTCGATATATTCCTAGACATCATTCTTCTGATTGCTTCCTGGCCTCTAATGAATCCTTCTTATGAGTATACTCTTTGCCAGAAGCTTCAGTTACTTGTTTCACACACCTCTCTATGGACTGTCCCTGACATGGCCACTTTGGTACTTGCATTGGCTCTTGAACAAACTTTCGTATTTCTGATATTTTGGGTTTACAAGTAAGTGGAGGTTCATATACTTTTTCTGACCAGTCTATCAGTTCCAAAAGTGACTTTGGATTTACTGCAGGTGTTTTCCTAGACCGAACAGATAGGTTTTCTAGTGTATCATCATCTTCATTGCTTAATTCAATTATCTTCTGGACCCCTGCTTTCCTTTCTACTTGGTCTTCCGAGCATAAAAGTGTCTGAAGCACAATTTCACTAAATGTGCACCACGATGAACGTTGGATTGTTTGCAAAACAATATCTGCTACTTCGTTCTTCTAGGATTTTAGGAGCTTCAATTGATAAAGAATGTGGCGGGGTCCTTCCACCCAAGAGAATTTTGATTTGATTGTAAACCAGCAGGGATAGTATACGCCCAAAATTTATTCCACAAGCATTTTGCTAATTTTACCACTCTACTTTAGTGTTGAGCGCGAATATTCGAATAGCGATTTTTTTTTAGCCTATAGTAATACTACTACAGGATATTGCTGTAGAGGACCAAGTATTGCTTGCATCTATTGATGTGGAGGCCGTCTACAGTAGCATTCCACATGAATGGGGTTTAAAAGCCACACATTCATTTTTGGAGACAAGAGGGATCCAATTCCGTCTACACAATCACTTTGTTCTGTCCTTGCTTGAATACATTTTGACCCACAATTTCTTTTTTTTGAGTCGAAGTTCTACCACCAGCTCAGGGGCACGGCTATGGGTAGCCCTTGTGCGCCCATGTATGCCAATTTGCTCCTGGGCTGGTGGGAGGACCGCATTGTCTTCAGCGAAGCAAAGGATCCCTGGACCACCCACATCCTCTTTTGGGGTAGATACATCAATGATATTTTTATCTTGTGGGAAGGTCCAGTGGATGCCTTTAAAGTCTTTGCTGAATCTTTAAACCACAATCCTATAGGTTTACGGTTTACCTGGGAAATCAGGGAACAGGAGATTTCCTTCCTTGATGTTAAAATCTCAAAGAGGGGGGGAATGTTGCATACAGAAACCTTAACAAAAGAAACAGCTACGAATAGCTTGCTCCATTTGGATAGTTTTCATCCACAACCCCTTAGGAGGGGAATACCAAGGGGGCAATATATACGTACAAGAAGGAACTGCACTAACACCTCTACCATCATACAACAATCAAGAGAATTGAAGAATAGATTCTGTCAGAGGGGATATCCTGAGAAAACACTTAAGGGGGCATTTCAATACTCCCTGTCTATTGATCGGGAAAAACTTTTAACACCAAAGGCAAAAAAAGAACAAGAAGGCATCGTGAGAATAATTGATACATATGACAATGCCCATGATAGGATGTATGAAATTTTAAGAAAACACTGGGGGATCTTACAGACTGATCAGGACCTGGTGGACATACTACCACCAAAACCATCCATTACATTTAGGAGGGGACAGTCGATCAAGAAACGATTGGTTCATAGTATGAATGTTAAGCCAAAGACTCCAGGCACATGGCTTGATCGCAGTCCTGTGGGAACCTTTAAGTGTGGTGGTTGTATTGCCTGTCCATACATCCTAGTATCAAAAAGATTCACAAGTGTATCGACGGGAAAATCCTTTGACATAAGGGAATTCTCTAATTGTAGAACCAGTGGACTGGTTTACCTTTTTACATGCCAATGCCCTATTAACTATGTAGGGAAGACCAAAAGAGAGTTGAGAAGGAGGATAGGGGAACATCTGGGGGATATCAGACATAGGAGGTATACCCCAGTGGCAAATCATGTAGTTGAATTTCATGGGGGAAACCCAAAATGTCTGAGCTTCCAAGTTATTGAAGTTGTCCATCCATCTCCGCGTAAGGGAGATTGGAATAGGAAAATACTACAAAGGGAAAGCTACTGGATTTATCGATTACGGACGACCAACCCAGAGGGCCTAAATGAACAATTATCATTTAGTTGCTTCCTGTAATTGTATGTCCTTATTTAACCATATTATTCCTCAATGGTTCCCTTACCCTCCTTAGACTCCATATGTGATAATAATTAAACCTCCATACAGCAAATCTTTATTCCTTACTATCATGTAAGTTATTAGGGTCTTATTATTTTGAATATAGGACATAACTGTTTATATCGGACCGGAAAGGCCCAATTTTTTCTATATCATCTTAATGTTCCTTTGGGATTATTATAACGAATGTTTGATCCCCCCTTAAAAAATAGTTTTCTCTGATAGTGTTTCACTTGAGGTTTTGGGTCTAATTGGATCCTTTGATACATAGGGGTTTCTCCTCCCCTCCCCCCTAACATGAAGAGCTTGCCTCCTCCTGTCTTATCAAACTATTATTTCCTTATATGTCCTCAATGCAAACGCAAGCACCCGAGTTAAACTAATACAGTGCAAACGTTCTATTACCGTTCGCACTGAATATGGCTACTTCCTGGAGGGTGGAACGCAGGTTGCGTTCCACATCTCTGTTTGATCCCCTCCTGACTTCCTACCTACTTCCTACAACATCCGGTTTAATTGGGGAACGCATATGCGTTCCACTGTAGCGTTTTTGCCAACTAAATAGAGTTCTGGATCAAAAGCTAACTTTGGAAATGTTGGAAATCGCGCGATTTTCACAGGTGATATAAGAGCAATCATTATTACTGACATACGGTTGCTCTTTTAGGAAATATGCACTGTGATCTATAATCAAGGAGGAGGAAGTGGAGGGGAGGTAACCAATTATCAATGGACCTATTTAAGGCACCAGTTTTCAAAGCATCAGTGAGACGCCTTCATCTCAGTGCCCACATCTGAACACAGGTCTGTCTGTATTTCCCTATCTAGGGCGATATATTCCAGATATTTACTATATCATATACTGGGTATCTTTGTTCAGGGTCTATAACCTAAGACCCTTAGCGAAGAAATTCCTGTCTACTTAGATCTTATATCCAAAAGTCCAGGTATACAGTCCCCTGACGAACCAGTTTTAAGCTGTGAAAACGCTGCGTCTGGACACATGATTATTAATTTGCGGACATTTTTATACATGTTTTGTTGTAGACATCACAGTATTTTCTGTTTCTCCTGGTCTATCCTACTTATCCTGTTGAGGGTTTGACTAGGGCGATTAGCAGCTCTAGGAACGTGGACAGGGGACCCTCACCATCAGGGGGTTTCCCTGGGCAAAGGGACAGATTGGAGACAAGAGGGATCCAATTCCGTCTACACAATCACTTTGTTCTGTCCTTGCTTGAATACATTTTGACCCACAATTTCTTTTTTTTGAGTCGAAGTTCTACCACCAGCTCAGGGGCACGGCTATGGGTAGCCCTTGTGCGCCCATGTATGCCAATTTGCTCCTGGGCTGGTGGGAGGACCGCATTGTCTTCAGCGAAGCAAAGGATCCCTGGACCACCCACATCCTCTTTTGGGGTAGATACATCAATGATATTTTTATCTTGTGGGAAGGTCCAGTGGATGCCTTTAAAGTCTTTGCTGAATCTTTAAACCACAATCCTATAGGTTTACGGTTTACCTGGGAAATCAGGGAACAGGAGATTTCCTTCCTTGATGTTAAAATCTCAAAGAGGGGGAATGTTGCATACAGAAACCTTAACAAAAGAAACAGCTACGAATAGCTTGCTCCATTTGGATAGTTTTCATCCACAACCCCTTAGGAGGGGAATACCAAGGGGCAATATATACGTACAAGAAGGAACTGCACTAACACCTCTACCATCATACAACAATCAAGAGAATTGAAGAATAGATTCTGTCAGAGGGATATCCTGAGAAAACACTTAGAGGGCATTTCAATACTCCTGTCTATTGATCGGGAAAAACTTTTAACACCAAAGGCAAAAAAGAACAAGAAGGCATCGTGAGAATAATTGATACATATGACAATGCCCATGATAGGATGTATGAAATTTTAAGAAAACACTGGGGGATCTTACAGACTGATCAGGACCTGGTGGACATACTACCACCAAAACCATCCATTACATTTAGGAGGGGACAGTCGATCAAGAAACGATTGGTTCATAGTATGAATGTTAAGCCAAAGACTCCAGGCACATGGCTTGATCGCAGTCCTGTGGGAACCTTTAAGTGTGGTGGTTGTATTGCCTGTCCATACATCCTAGTATCAAAAAGATTCACAAGTGTATCGACGGGAAAATCCTTTGACATAAGGGAATTCTCTAATTGTAGAACCAGTGGACTGGTTTACCTTTTACATGCCAATGCCCTATTAACTATGTAGGGAAGACCAAAAGAGAGTTGAGAAGGAGGATAGGGGAACATCTGGGGATATCAGACATAGGAGGTATACCCCAGTGGCAAATCATGTAGTTGAATTTCATGGGGGAAACCCAAAATGTCTGAGCTTCCAAGTTATTGAAGTTGTCCATCCATCTCCGCGTAAGGGAGATTGGAATAGGAAAATACTACAAAGGGAAAGCTACTGGATTTATCGATTACGGACGACCAACCCAGAGGGCCTAAATGAACAATTATCATTTAGTTGCTTCCTGTAATTGTATGTCCTTATTTAACCATATTATTCCTCAATGGTTCCCTTACCCTCCTTAGACTCCATATGTGATAATAATTAAACCTCCATACAGCAAATCTTTATTCCTTACTATCATGTAAGTTATTAGGGTCTTATTATTTTGAATATAGGCCATAACTGTTTATATCGGACCGGAAAGGCCCAATTTTTTCTATATCATCTTAATGTTCCTTTGGGATTATTATAACGAATGTTTGATCCCCCCTTAAAAAATAGTTTTCTCTGATAGTGTTTCACTTGAGGTTTTGGGTCTAATTGGATCCTTTGATACATAGGGGTTTCTCCTCCCCTCCCCCCTAACATGAAGAGCTTGCCTCCTCCTGTCTTATCAAACTATTATTTCCTTATATGTCCTCAATGCAAACGCAAGCACCCGAGTTAAACTAATACAGTGCAAACGTTCTATTACCGTTCGCACTGAATATGGCTACTTCTGGAGGGTGGAGCGCAGGTTGCGTTCCACATCTCTGTTTGATCCCCTCCTGACTTCCTACCTACTTCCTACAACATCCGGTTTAATTGGGGAACGCATATGCGTTCCACTGTAGCGTTTTTGCCAACTAAATAGAGTTCTGGATCAAAAGCTAACTTTGGAAATGTTGGAAATCGCGCGATTTTCACAGGTGATATAAGAGCAATCATTATTACTGACATACGGTTGCTCTTTTAGGAAATATGCACTGTGATCTATAATCAAGGAGGAGGAAGTGGAGGGGAGGTAACCAATTATCAATGGACCTATTTAAGGCACCAGTTTTCAAAGCATCAGTGAGACGCCTTCATCTCAGTGCCCACATCTGAACACAGGTCTGTCTGTATTTCCCTATCTAGGGGCGATATATTCCAGATATTTACTATATCATATACTGGGTATCTTTGTTCAGGGTCTATAACCTAAGACCCTTAGCGAAGAAATTCCTGTCTACTTAGATCTTATATCCAAAAGTCCAGGTATACAGTCCCCTGACGAACCAGTTTTAAGCTGTGAAAACGCCGCGTCTGGACACATGATTATTAATTTGCGGACATTTTTATACATGTTTTGTTGTAGACATCACAGTATTTTCTGTTTCTCCTGGTCTATCCTACTTATCCTGTTGAGGGTTTGACTAGGGCGATTAGCAGCTCTAGGAACGTGGACAGGGGACCCTCACCATCAGGGGGTTTCCCTGGGCAAAGGGACAGATAGGGAAGATAGGGTATAATAGGGATAACCTAAATCTTTCCCTTTACCAGGCTATCCAACATATAAAATGATGTATCCCCACGGTTCCTGAGTGTGTCTACTAACTGTAAGTAGAGAGGGCATAACCATTTTTTGGTATTGCTTTACCTATTGATATCTGTCCGCATTTATCAGACTTGACCTTCTATCGAAGTGAAAAGGTTATTAAAGCTCATCCTTCAGGTCATTTACGTTACTTTTTAAAATTATCTATTAAAAGTTATCTTTTAATGTTGGAAGGTGTTTATGTACTATGTAGTCTTTAGACTTCCTCAGAATTGTTTTTGCCAATTGGCGGTTGTGTTTAAGAAAATATGATTTTTGGTTTTTTAACACTTTTTTTTGAGGCAAGTTAACAAAAATTTCATCTTCATTTGCCAATAACTCTTGTCGAACACCTAAAGGGTTAAAAAGTTTGTAAAAAAAATTTGTGCCGAAAAACCCGAACTCGGCTTATACTCGAGTCATACTCGAGTCCTATTGATAAATTCGATTCGGTGCGCGCGCACGGGTTCACCCGCAATGCGCGCGCATCGCTGCTGCGTCTGTGAGTGCACACTAGGGCTGCACAAAGTACGGTAATCGTATAGTACTTGTAATTACTGTGACTGTACTGCAGCGAGCGGGCCGTCCGGCGCGTGACTGACGTCGCTTAGTCGCGCTCCTGCTTCATGAATGAAGTGGGAGGAGCATGACTAAGTGACGTCAGTCACGCGCCGGCCCGCTCACTGCAGTGTATTCGTAGTGAGTACCGAGGCTAGCCATTTTATCAATAGAAGAGATATTGTTTCAGCAGTAAAACACTTTACACACACAGACAGTTATGTGCCCGGTTTAGGACACATGAGGGGAACCAGCGTAAGATTCTATGTGTGTGTCATTCATGTGTGTCTTATGCTGGCCCCCCTGATGGCCCTATGTGTCATAGCACATAGCACACATCCCCCTGCATTTTCCACCTCGGCTTATACTCGAGTCATTAAGTTTTCCAGTTTTTTAGGGTAAAATTAGGGGGGTCGGCTTATACTTGGGTCGGCTTATACTCGAGTATATGCGGTAATAGAAAAAGTGAACTGCGTATATTTTTCTCTTTTTCTACTGAAATATGGCAATAACCTATGTTAGCGCAAATAACACCAAATGTGAACTGCTTCTATTTTTCTTGTATTGTAGTGAAATATGACAAGAAATGATTTTAGCGCAAATAACACCAAACATGAACTGCATCTATTTTTCTCGTATTGTAGTGAAATATGACAAGAAAGGCTTTTAGCGCAAATAACAGCGAATATGAACTTAGTCTATTTTTCTCTTTTTCTCTAGAAATATGGCAATAAACGCTTTTAGCACAAATACCAACAAAAGTGACCTGCGTAAATATTTCTCGTATTGTATTGAAATAGGCCACCAAATGATATCAGTGCAGTTAACAGCAAAAGTGACCGGCGTATATATTTATCTTTTTTCCTCAGATAAAAGCCACAGATAAAAGGCTTTTCAACATAGCACTTGCACCCCAATAACCAGGGTCGGCTCCAGGTTCATGTGGGCCCTTAGGCAATAAAGTCTCAGTGGGCCCCCTTACATAGTGATAACTCTCTGAGTACAGATAGTGTAGTAGATATCACCTGCAGTCCTATGTAACAACACAGTGCTGGCTATCTGAGTACAGAAAATGTAGTAGTGTTACCTGCAGTCCTATGTAAAACCACAGATAACACTCGTGCTAATAATGTGGTAGTGTTACCTGCAGTCCTATGGAAAACCACAGATAACACTAGAGCTGATAATGTGGTAGTGTTGCCGGCAGTCCTATGTAAAACCACAGATAACACTAGTGTAGATCATGTGGTAGTGTTACCTACGACCTTAGTGTGCCTCCCTGTGCCTCTACCATAGGACTCCATACTGGTGGTGCTGTCTCCTCTTCCATTTTCTTCTTCTTGCCCCGCACAGAACGTCCTGACGCAGCCCCGGGCGAAAGCACGCTGAAACTTGCATTGGGGTGGCGCCATCCTGTTATATGCACCTT
This sequence comes from Bufotes viridis, assembly GCA_033119425.1. Taxonomy (NCBI): domain Eukaryota; kingdom Metazoa; phylum Chordata; class Amphibia; order Anura; family Bufonidae; genus Bufotes; species Bufotes viridis. The sequence continues at coordinate 60,529,933 of CM065592.1, read as the reverse complement.
GCACTTAATGAATATGAGTCTATATTATAATGGGTTGTGATTTGATTTGATTTACTGCATGGACTAGTCCTCATTTCATTCAGCCTTGTTTGGTTACTGCTTTGTATTGTGCATTGTGCACGATTGTATTATTATGGACTCTACTCATTATTTTTGATTAGTGTTTCAACTATTTGGCATTACCTGGAATTATCTTTGTATACATTGCAGTGCGGCATACCAGGATGGTGTCTGTTACTGTCACTTTCTCCCCTTTTTAACGGCAGTTATTTTATATATCATACCTAACTTAATAAAATATATATTTTTTACAGGTATTGTTTGAGCTCCATTTTTTGGTTATTGTTGGGAGCTGGTCCCAAATTATGATGCATAGTTAGTCCCTATACTAGCCACAATACTTATTGACATATAAGGTTGGCCATTTGGGACTTTTATGGTTGTTCTGTTATTAAAAAAGATGTTGTAGTGTTACCTGCAGTCCTATGTAAAACCACAGATAACACTAGTGCTGATAATGTGGTAGTGTTACCTGAAGCCCTATGTAAAACCATAGTTAACACTAGAGCTGATAATGTGGTAGTGTTACCTGCAGTCCTATGTAAAACCACAGATAACACTAGTGTAGATCATATGGTAGTGTTACCTACGTCCTTAGTGTGCCTATAGTGTCTATCCCATGAACTCCATACTGGTGGTGCTGCCTCCTCTTCCATCTTCTTCTTGCCCTGCACAGAACCTCCTGATTAGTGATGAGCGGGAGAAGCAATATTCGAATTTGCGATATTTCACTAATATTTGGTAGACTATTCGTCATATATTCGCGGATTTACAGTTATTTTTCTTGATCACGAAAATCGCCAATATAATATGCGCATAATGCGCGCGCAATACAGGTGTGGGTCACGATAGCTACATTTTTCAATGGTTGGCACGGCAGAACATTACAATAGCTTTATATGCAGATAGAGTGCTCCAATATATTCCCGATTGCACAAATCGGCAATTAATGATGTGCATATTTTTGCACAATACGGGCAACTTCACATTTTAACAGGTCTGACTACATATTAGTGATTGGTGCACTAAGTATTGTTGTGAACTTGTTACATCACAGCACTATGTCTGTATGTATGTAGCATACATACATTGCGTACCACTAATAGAGGCAGACCACGCAGCTGCTATGGGGCCCATAGGGGAAGGGGGCCCGGCTGTGGAGGAAAGGCTCCACCCCCTTATTACAATTATTGTAACAGCTCCTGCCTAGAGTCCTTGCCAGGGCCTCTGGCTCGCCTTACAGCTCCCCTCACTGCTTCTCCTTACCCCACCCCCCAGCAAGGACCCGATCCTACCATCAGTCAGCAGTCTGCAACATGTCCCCAGAGCTGCACTGATGAGGAGAGGTCCGTTTTTCAGCAGCTACAGCAGGATGTGCTGCTGCCATCAGAAGTCTCCCCAGTGCTCCCCTCCCCCACTCTGCTCCTCCTCTGCTCTTATGCAATCCATCTGCAGCAGTCCAGACAGAGGAAGGGGTGAAGATAACCTGCTGCAGGGCCTGCTGAGGAGAAGATGTCCTCCCATCAATCCCGACTGTATACCATGGAGACCTGCTCAGAAGGTAAGTACAAGATGTCTGTGTTCCTGTGTAGTGTACCATATATATATATATATATATATATATATATATATATATATTACACACACACATTTACTCAGTCATACAGTAGATGTATTTTATGTGTGTAAATATATATATATATATATATATATATACACATACACAAAGATATAGCAGAGTTAACACACACTTGATGAGTTTTTACATTTATTTAATGTGTTATGACTAGTATTGAGCGAACTTGTGTTTTCAAGTTTGGCGTGCAAGGTTCGGATTATCTGAGAATCCCGTTATAGGCTTCCGTGGAATCCATAAGAGGCATTCCGTATTGCATGCTGGCCATAGACTTCTATTATGACGGAATATAATACAGAATGCCTCTTATGGGTTTCCGTGGAAGTGGAATCCATAACGGGATTTTTAGATAGTGATGAGCGGCAGGGGCCATATTCGTATTCGTGATATTTTGCGAACTTTTTGTAGCCTATTTGTTACATTCGTGAATATTCTAAAAGTCGATATATAGCACAATATCCGATATAGTGCTATATATTCGTTTTTTAGAATATTCGTCTTTTTTCTCCATCTCCATTCATGATTCCTCCCTGCGCAAAGTTGCTTGTGGCCAATGACTCATTGGCCTACAAGCAAGAAGCAGGGAGGAATCATGTGTTCAGATGGGAAAAAATGACGAATATTCGAGATAACGAATAAATAGCACTATATTCGTAATATTCGCAAATTATCGAAGTTGCGATATTCATGGTTAATATTCGCTATTCGAATATTCACGCTCAACACTGATCTTAGATAATCCAAACACGAACCTTGTATGGCGAACTTGAAAACACAAGTTCGCTCAATACTAGTTACGACTGACTGTTAAAGGCGTTGTCCTGGTTCAGAGCTGAAACTGGACATATCTCCTTCTTCCCCCACTCAGACCCTCGGACATGAGCATTGGAACATGAACTGCTCCGATGCTCATGTCAGAGGGTCTGAGTGGGGGAAGAAGGGGATATGTCTGGGTTCAGCTCTGAAACTGGACAAAATAAAGTCATCTGATCATTGCACTTTGATGCCATATTGGTCTTCGTTCACATCTCTGGTGATCGGTATCTGGTAGAGAACATCCTGCCAGAGTTCACCAGTTCCAGCATTGTTGGATTCTGCCCTTCACCAGTAGAACAGTTTTGTCATGCTGAAACCCTGCTGGTAGTCAACCATAGTCTATGGCAGGAAAGCTCAACCTGCAGCCCTCTAGCTGTTGCAAAACTACAACTCCCAGCATGCCCTAATAGGTGTAGGTTGTCCATGTATGCTGGGAGTTGTAGTTATGCAACAGCTGGAGGGCTGCAGGTTGGGCATCCCTTGTCTATGGGGTCCAGTGGTGAACGGTAGAATCTAGCAATGCTGGATCTGGTGAACTCTGGCAGGATGTTCTCTGTAGGATCAGCCTGCCGGATACAGTCACCTGAGATATGAATGAAGCCTTAGGCCGCATTCACATCACTGTTCTGATCCTGTATTTAAGGCATTCATTATGCTCAGTTATTCACATTGTGCATCCTCTTTAGCCATTTTCGTCTGAGATCTGTTTTTTTTAGTTCTACACAAAGTATTTTTATTTTTTTTTGTCTAAAATAACGTATCAGACGATCATGGCTAAAACGGATGGAAATTGTGCATAACTGAGCATAAGGGATGCGTAAAATACAGGATCCGTTATTTTTTATATTTTTTTGTTTCTTCTGAAGCATAAGAAGAACGGAAAATTAACAGTAATGTGAACGCGGGCTTGGACGGTAGTGCTATATAGTACATTATACCTATGAATGTCACCCTATGTGTTTTTTGCGAGCACATCCCAGGTTATCAAAAACAGTAATAATCTGTAATGTAGCACCAATGTACCTACTTAAGGCACTGTCAATGGGTAAGGGAGGTGCTGGGGTAGAGGTTTGAAGCGACCAGGAATGGGTAGTCAGAGGGGCTTGAGAAGGATTATGGGGGCCCAATTCAGATTCCTGCTATGGGGCCCAGTGAATTCTATGTACGCCCCTGCATACATACATAGATACAGCATTATGTATGTAGCATGTATGTATGGACAGCAGAACCTAACACCCTGCACAGTTACAGTACAGTACATCACAATCTAACCTACACTGACTATCTCCCACTAACTATCTGTATTATATATATAAGCTAACTAACTACCTATCTAATGTAATAATGACACAGGAAAGCAGAGAGCACAGCAATGACACTGCTGTCTCTCTCAGAACTGTAATAAACTGTAGAAAATGGCTGTGGGGAGGTTCTTACAGGGCTCCAGACTAAAAAAAAATAACCAGGAGCCATTGGCTCCTAAACTGAAAAATTTAGGAGCCAAATTAAATTTTTTAGTCGCCAAATTTAAAATGCATAAATTATAATTTAAAAAATAAGTTTGAGGAGAAGATGAGATGCAGGTCACAGTAGTGAGCCAGCTCTACATATAGGAGAATACAGCACCACATACCTGTTACATCCAGTGACATCTAAGGGACAAGGTGACTAAAAATGGCGAATTGCGCATTTTATTTTTTTTTTTCTGTTACGTCGTTCACCGCAGCGGAAATATTTTTTTAGATTTTAATAGCTCACACTTTTTCGGACCTGGCGATATGTAATATGTTTATTTTTTATTGTTTGTAAATTTTATATGTAAAATTGGGAAAAGGGGCGACCCGGCGACTTTTAGTATTTTGGTGTTTTTTTTACTTTTTTTTTTATACCTTTTATTTACGAACTATTAGCCCCCTTAGGGGTAGAACCTGGGATCTTTTAATCCCTTGTCCTATTCACCCTAATAGAGATCTATCAGGGTGAATATGAGCTCACACTCTCCCTGCTGCCCTGTGCATAGAGCACACAGCAGCAGGGAGCTGACCATGGCAGCCAGGGCTTCAGTAGCATCCTGGTTGCCACAGTAACCGATCAGAGCCCCAGCATTACACTGCTGGGGCTCCGATCAGAAGAGGTAAGGGGACTCTGTGGCCACTGCCACTAATGATACCAATACGAAGGGAAGAGGGGAGGGAACTTGGGAGGGCGCAATTCGCCACCAATGATACTAACACTATGGGGGGGGGGGTCGCCACCACCAATGGTTTATATAATTGTTAATACTGGGGGGGGGGGCGGCACCCTGCGCCACCAATGGATATCATTAACTCCTTAATTAAAGTGTAGGCAGCGGGTGCCGGCAGCAGTATCACAGACCCAGCAGCCGGCCTCAATAACAGGGCATGCGTTCCGTGGCAATTAACCCCTCAGATGTTGCACCTGAGAGGTTGAACAGGGAGAGATACACACACACAGGGACACACACATGGAGATATACACACACACAGGGACACACACACACACAGAGGGACAGGGACTCACACAGGGACAGACACACACTCAGGGACAGACACACACACAGGGACAGGGACACACACAGGGACACACACAGGGAGAGATACACGTACACACATGGACAGACACACACACAGGGACAGATACACACACACAGGGAAAGACACACACAAAGGGACAGACACACACACATAGGGACAGACACACACACATAGACAGGGATACAAATACAGGGACAGATACACACACACACACAGGGAAAGACACACACACAGGGACAGACACAAACAGGGACACGCACATGGACACACACAGGGACAGGGGCACACACACAAATCAGATACACACAGGGACAGACACTCACACAGGGACGGACACACGCACAGGGACAGGGACGCACACAGGAACAGACACACACATATGGAAAGACACTTACACGATGGTGAGATTGTCACAGCACCCGCTATGTATGGGGCAGGCTCACGCCACAGTTTGCTCAATCCATTGTCTCAGCACCGCATAGTGAGTGGGGCACAACACTGCCAGCATATCTTATCATAAGCTGGGCCATGCAGGCAGCCGCCTGTGACAGCTGTGAAAACCCAGTGACAGCTCATGCTTCATTCACATCACCGTTCAGCCGCTTAGGAGCAGAAGAACAGAAAGATGGATTCGGCACATAACTGAGCTGAACGGAGCATAAGGGCCCCATAGACTATAATGGGGTCCGTTAGGTGTGCCCGGGTGTGCTGGGTGCTGACGACAGCCCTGCCAATAATTAATTTCTGGAATGTCAGAGCTGATGTTTGAGACTATCTGGATCACCAAGTAATGTTTCCCTGCACTTGTAAATCGCTTTTTTTCACAATGAGGATTTTCCCTAGCATCTGCACGCGTCTCTCGCTGCCTGTGAAATGATTCCTCTCACTATCCATTACCCTGCACTAGTAAATTGCTTCTTTACTTTTTTTTTTAACAATTAATTTTTCTTTCACTCTCCCTAGCGCCTGTGTATACGTCTGTCCCTGAACAAAGTACGATGGTGAATGGCAGAATCTAAGATGGCCTCCGTATTTATAGGGCTGTGACATCATCAGGCTGGCTGGCTGCTGATTGGCTGCATGCATGGCTTTATGGGTCATCCCACCTTCCCAGAGTTCCTTCCTCTATGTCTTCACACATGTAGCCGCCATTTTAGCCGCCATATTAGGAAAAATTGCGATTTGTTACCATGAAGCGCGAGGAAATTTGCATTCGTTCAGAATCAGTTTTTCCTGAAATTCGGAATGAATTCGGCTTCGTCAGCTTCGATTCACTCATCTCTAGTAAAAATATATAGGGGCAGATTTATCATAGAACTTCGCCATGCATGGTCTATGATAACCAGGCATGCTGCCGGGAGCTGCACCTAATTTATAACGAGGTGTATGCCTTGTCATAAAGTAGGCGCAGCATCCGACAGTCCAGACGCCTACATTGATACCTATGCCAGCCCCTGGCAGGCAGTGGAGAAATTGCAGCAGGCGCAGTTGGGGATGGTGTATGGCACAATATAGTTGGGGAGGGTGTGTGGCACAATATATAACAGCAGTAACAGGAACAGCTCATGGGAGTATGGCTCTCTATATAATAGCAACTGCACCAGGCACAGATCATAGGGGGCTATGGCACACTATACAATAATAGCAGCATCAGGCACAGTTCATGTGGGGTATGACACCCTATATAATAGCAGCAGCACCAGGCACAGATCAATGGGTTATGACACACTATATAATAGCAGCCCCAGGACATGTCATACTAGTATGGCACACTATATTATATCAGCAGCCACAGTCACATTGTATGGGGGTATTACACACTATAATAGCCGAAGCACCAGACACAGTTCATGGGGAGTATGGCACACCATATAATAACAGCAGCAGCACCAGGCACATTTTATGGGGTATGGAGCACTGTATAATAACAGCAGTACCAAGCACAATTCATAGGATTATGGTACATGATATAATAACTGCAGCAGCAGTCACATTTCATAGGGGTATGGTACACTATATATTAACCGCAGCAGCAGGTACATTTCATGGGAAGTATGGCACACTATATAATAACATCAGCAGCACAAGACACATTTCATGAAGGTATGGCACACTATTAAATAACAGCAACACCAGGCACATTTTGTGGGGATATGACACACTCAGGTCAGGTGCAAGGATTTTTGCAAAAGAAAAGTTTGCACCCCCCCCCTCCATGTGATCATAAGCATCTGATCAGCGGGGGTCCGACACCCGGGGCCCCCACCAATCAGCTGTTTGAGAAGGCAGCGGCGCTGGCAGTAGCGCCTCAGCCTCCTCACTGTTTACCGCAAGCGCAGTGACATCACGACTAATATCACTGGCCTGGGCGGGGCTAAGTTTCATTCAAGTGAACACCTCTAGTGTAGCGTGGCCGAGCTCTCTATGGTCCGTGGGTACAGGCACATTTGATTCCTGTACCCGAGCGGACTGACAGGAAGTGCACACTGTGTGCGCACTTCGTGTCAGTCCGGCCAGGTACAGGAAACAGATGCTCCTTGTACCAGCTGACTATACAGGGCTCGGCCACGCTACAATGAGGGAGTGACAGGAGGGAGAACTCTACGCGGCTGCTTAGCCGGCTTATAGGACACACCGGCCCTGGGCACACTATATAATATCAGCAGTCTCTGTCACATTTTAAGGGGGTATTGCACACTATAGTAGCTGAAGCACCAGGCACAGTTTATAGGAGGTATGGCACTCTATATAATAACAGTAGCACCAGGAAAATTTCATGGGGAATTGTTCTTGTTTAAAGGGGTTGTCTGGGCTGCTCATATTGGATGACTAGTGTTGAGTGAACCCGAACTGTAAAGTTCGGGTCCGTACCGAACTTTGCAAGTTCGGGTACCCGACCCAAAACCGAACTTTGCCAGAAAAGTTTGGGTTCGAGTTCGGTGTTCGGGCCTTTAATAAAGCTTTTAAAAGGCTGCAGGGCAGCCAATCAACAAGCTTTTAAGGTGTGGGCACTTAGAAGCTATCACAGCATTGCCAAGTAATGGCATGGCGGTGATTGGCCAGTGCATCATGTGACCCAGCCTCTATACAAGCTAGATCACGTGTAGCACTGCCCATCAACTCTGAGTAGTGCAGGGACAGAAAGCAGGCAGCGGAAGCAAGAGAAAGTGTTAGTAATCTGGCTATTTGTTTTGTAGGTGACCTATAATAATTTTTTGTGGGTGCAATACACCAGCTTTGCACTCCTGACACAGAAATATAATAAAAAATCTGGCTGTTAATTCTGTGGATGACCTATAGAGATTTTTTGTGGGCCAATGCACAATTTTTGTACCCCTGACACAAAATCCGTCTGTTAGACATATTTTTTGCGTGAGATACATGTGCTATTTATACGTGACAGGGAAATTAATATAGTTAATTTGACTGTTAGTTCGGCCGGTGACGTATACCCATTTTGGTGAGAGGTACACCTGCACTGTAAACATGACTGGGAATTGAATATAGTTAATCTGTCTGTTAGTTCGGTGGGTGACATATACCCATTTTTGGGGTGAGATACATGTGCACTTCATACGTGACAGGGAAATTAATATAGTAAATCTGACTGTTAGTTCGGCCGGTGACATATACCCATTTTTGGTGTGAGATGCACTGCATATGTGACAGGGAAATTAATATAGTTAATCCGTCTGTTAGTTTGGTGGGTGACATATACCCATTTTTGGTGTGAGGTACACCTGCACTGCATAGGTTACATAGTTACATAGTTGATACGGTTGAAAAAAGAGATAAGTCCATCAAGTTCAACCAAAGGATAGGTGGGGACGTGAATCGCAGAAGTAAGTTAGACTCAGATTTCTACACGTTTTCATAAGCATTAATTGTTGTTTACTTTTAAGAATTTATCTAAACCCTTTTTATAACTGTCCACTGTTCCTGCTGTGACCATGTCCTGAGGAAGTCTAATCCACAGATTAATAGCTCTTACAGTAAAGAAGCTTTAACGCTTCTGGAGACTGAACTTTTTCTTCTACAGTCAGAGGCAGTACCCCCTTGTCTTTTAAGGGCATTTTACATGGAACATTTTTTCGCCGTATGTTTTTGTATGGCCCATTTATATATTTTTATCGGTTAATCATGTCCCCCCTTAGACGTCTCTTCTCAAGACTAAATAAATTCAATTATTTTAATCTTTCTTCATAACTAAGACCCTCCGTTCCCAGATCTGAACTGCATATTTCAGATGAGGCCCCATCAACGCTTTGTAAAGTGGTAATATTACATCCTGACTCCGCGAGTCCATGCCTTGTTTAATGCTTGACAATATCCTGGTGGCCTTAGAAGCAGCAGATTGACATTGTATGCTGTTATTTAATCTACCGTCTACAACGACACCCAAATCCTTTTCGATAAGTGACTCTCCCAGTGTTAAATCACCTAGGACATATAAAACACAGAGATTAATTCTACCAAAATGCATAACTTTACATTTATCCACATTGAACCTCATTTGCCAAGTTGAAACAATATATGGAATGTCGCACTAGAAGAAATGAGTGCCTTTGGAGGTGCTACCTATACACAGTTTCACCCAACTGTGGAAAGTGTGTGTACTCAAATAATTAAATAATAGGGCACTCTCCCCAGCACATGGGTATCACAAGAGACACATTTATTATGAATACACTAAAATAAATAAAAAATATCCTCTAAAATATCAATTAAAGCATACAACAATCCAGAAACTTATACTGCTATACAAAATAGGACATTAAGGTGCTAAGGTATATATGCTCCTGAGGAAGGGGTTTTACGTATACCCCGAAACGCGTCGAGCTTGAATAAAAGGAACACTTTACAATCCAGAAGGTCTCCCGGGTCATCCTTTTGAGGGATTTCGTGGATTAAATCCAACTGAAGGCGATCTCGGCGAGGGGGTAGTGGGCTCCAAGTGTCTTGAGCTTATCTTGACCCACCCCCCTGGTGAAGTGAGTAATATTTATTGATCACTTATATATCACCTCAAGTCAAGTGTATTTTTTGGTGAAAACCTAGAAACCTCACCATCTGAGGAGCCTTGTCTCTGCACCAACCTAATTTTATTTCCCATCTGGCGCTCCATCTATTTTCTTTCTTCAATTCATTTGTCTCCACGGCCTGGTAACACGCCGTCCCTTGTGAGCCGCCTTAACACCTTCCATTCCATCAGTCGTCTTGTGTGGGTATCCCCTGGCGCCCGTCTTTCTCCCTTTTCCCTTTCCCATCCTCCCCTATCCATATTCCCTTCCCTAACCCATTTTCTCCTGCTCCTTTTTTTCTGACCACATGTAAGGTGATTAGTAACAGTGTATACCAATGTATGACAATGTATAAAATCCCTTGTGTCCAATTGAATCTTTTGCTGTTGAAATGTCTCTCACAATGTCCGTCTATGGCAGGGAGAAATGAAAGTCCACCTGTTATTGTTAGTGGATGGGGTCAGTAAAAGTGTCCCCCTAATAGTTGATTAATGTTTGGATAATGTCCCGCTTCCGAGCGGCGTCCCGCTCTTGTTTCAAACCAGCGGCGTCCCGCTGTGTAAAGTGACTGTGCGCTTGCTATCCCTGAAGCCGTAAAGCTGGAAAGTTCTTACCGGACAGCTGATGTGAGGAGTGCTCCCCTCTCCGTTCAGTTTCATCTTCCGTATCGGTATCGAGGGTCTCCTGACTCCTAGCTTACCACTCCAATCAGTGTCTGCCTGTGTATGCCGTAGGCCCGCCCACTGCTTCCATTCGCGCAGGTAAAGTTGCGCCGGTGTCTTTCCTCTGCTGTCGGGTGCTGTCGTCAATCAGGGGGTCTCATCCACGGGGGGACTGCAAACTACCAAACGCGTTTCGGGGCTAAGCATTGGCCCCTTCCTCAGTGGTTAAAGGTGCCCCCGTCTTTGACTCCTTTTTAAAGGGTCAGGGTGAAAAACAATATCAGTCCTGGATTATCTATATACAGATGGAATCGGAGTTTCCTATATAGTCTCAATAGATGATCTTTTGGGACAGGGACAAAACTTATAAAGAATAAGCCGGAGGAACATGCAACAAACACGTAGATCCTGTATGGGACTTAACCCTATGTTCCATCAGTCTCAGGCTCATATATGTCAGGGTAGAAATCTGTTTCTCCTCATGCGGTTCCATTGCGTTAGTTTCAATGTGAATACCAGCCAAGATGTTTCTTATTCAAATGCAGCAGTGTTTGTGATATTTCACATGTGAGTCTGCAGTCTCAATGCAGTTCCTTATATATGTGATATTGTTACAATTTGTATAAAATAAACATAAAAATAATAGTCATAAAAATAAAAATTGCAAAGCACCAATGCACTCTAAATGCACTGAAAATACTGATATAAATGCTAGAATGTGGATTACCTAATATGGTCTCCACCAGTATAGATACAGTACATATGGGAGAAGATGGAAGGTATGGATGGCACGGATGGGGGCGTTTTTGCCAAAGAAGAACCGCGCAAGTCTTATACACTGCACAGTTCGCCGTCAGCAGAAACGCCCCCATCTATAGAAAGCCGAAAAGTTCATACTCGGCATTCAGGCCTATAGGTGTGAGGGTATCAAATTCAAAAATCCGTTTAGTCTCGAGTCTCGACATTTTATCTATAAAATTGCCTCCTTTCCAATCTTTTTTCACCTTATCTATTGCTGCAAATTTGAGACAGCCAGGGTCCTGGTTGTGCACCATTTTAAAATGGTTCGATACTGTGTGTTTGGTAAAGCCAATTCTTATATTGTTAACATGTTCTGCCAATCGTTTTTTCAAGGTACGCTTGGTCCTCCCTATATATTGTAATTGACATGAGCATTCCAATATGTATATTACTCCCTCTGTGTCACATGAGAGGCAGTCCCTGATTTTGTGGCAGTGTTGGTTAGTATGTGAAATCACTTCTTTAGTCCTTTTTTGAAAGGACGTGATTTTACAAATGTTGCACTTCCCACACCTAAAAAATCCTTGCAAATCTAACCATTTTTGTAAACTGTTCTTTTCTTGGTTTGTTTGTTGTACTGACTATAGTCATTCAGGACAGAGAGAAGTATAATACTTAATGCTTGCGTCAATTAACAGACACAGAAACATATAGGAAACTAACACATGACCCTACAAAGGAATTTACCCTAGACCTCATGGACCGATGTAAAAAAGGGAAGACAATGGGGATCCTGGATAATGATGAATTCAATTACATACTAAATAAAGACCCACGGATCCCCATTTTCTATTGTGTACCCAAAGTGCACAAAAGTTTAACAGACCTCCCTGGACGCCCTATTGTTTCGGGCATTGGATCTCTGACATCCAATTTGTCACAGTACATAGATCTCTTACTACAACCTCAAGTGAAAAAGGTTCCATCGTATATAAAAGACACTTCACAAGTGATAAAAATTTTAGAGGCATTGAAATTTGAGGAAACCTATATTATGGGCACACTAGATGTCCAATCATTGTACACGGTTATTAAACATGAACAGGGACAGGCCGCCGTGAAGGCACAACTTATGGCAGAAAAGAGATTGCAAACAAAACAAATAGATTTTTTAATTGAGGCTATCAACTTCATTTTAACACACAATTACTTTAATTTTGAAGATGAATTTTATGTACAGACACAGGGGAAGGCCATGGGCACCAGGTTCGCCCCCAGTTATGCCAATCTTTTTATGGCTGAGTGGGAAAATATATGGCGGTCAGGGAAGGCAGAATTGGAAGTCTTTTTAATGATATTAATTGCAACAATTTGAACTTGAAACTGACAGGCCCAATTAGCACTGAGAAGGTGGAGTTCTTGGACTTTTCCATCTCTAGACAAGAGGGCAAATTGATATGCACTACTTTTATTAAACCCACTACCCGGAACAGCTACATATTATATGATAGCTGCCACCTCCCCAGTTGGCTAGTTAAAATCCCCCAAAGCCAATTCAGGAGGATCAAGCGAAATTGTACCCTGAATTCAGATTTTGAACAGGAAGCAGGGACCTTGAAAGAGAAGTTTTTAGAGAAGAAATATCCAGAGGCGATAGTGGAGAATGCCCTAGACAGAATAAGGAGGATGGATAGGAAAAGCTTTTGGGATGAGAAAGTAAAGGATAAAAGAGAAGAGTCAGACAATATGCCACGTATAATACTACCTTTTAGCAATGATTACAGGAAGGTACAGGCCAGTGTTAAAAAAACACTGGCATTTATTGCAAAAGGATAAGACTCTAGGAACATTAATCAGTGCACAGCCGAGAATCACCTTTACGAAAGCGCAGAATTTGAGTAACAAAATAACACCAACAGTACAACAAACAAACCAAGAAAAGAACAGTTTACAAAAATGGTTAGATCTGCAAGGATTTTTTAGGTGTGGGAAGTTCAACATTTGTAAAATCACGTCCTTTCAAAAAAGGACTAAAGAAGTGATTTCACATACTAACCAACACTGCCACAAAATCAGGGACTGCCTCTCATGTGACACAGAGGGAGTAATATACATATTGGAATGCTCATGTCAATTACAATATATAGGGAGGACCAAGCGTACCTTGAAAAAACGATTGGCAGAACATGTTAACAATATAAGAATTGGCTTTACCAAACACACAGTATCGAACCATTTTAAAATGGTGCACAACCAGGACCCTGGCTGTCTCAAATTTGCAGCAATAGATAAGGTGAAAAAATACTGGAGAGGAGGCAATTTTATAGATAAAATGTCGAAACTCGAGACTAAACGGATTTTCGAATTTGATACCCTCACACCTATAGGCCTGAATGCCGAGTATGAACTTTTCGGCTTTCTATTGATGGGGGCGCTTCTGCTGACGGCGAACTGTGCAGTGTATAAGACTTGCGCGGTTCTTCTTTGGCAAAAATGCCCCCATCCGTGCCATCCATACCTTCCATCTTCTCCCATATGTACTGTATCTATACTGGTGGAGACATTTAGAGTGCATTGGTGCTTTGCAATTTTTATTTTTATTACTATTATTTTTATGTTTATTTTATACAAATTGTAACAATATCACATATATAAGGAACTGCATAGAGACTGCAGACTCATATGTGAAATATCACAAACACTGCTGCATTTGAATAAGAAACATCTTGGCCGGTATTCACATGTTTTAAATTAACGCAATGGAACCGCATGAGGAGAAACAGATTTCTACCCTGACATATATGAGCCTGAGACTGATGGAACATAGGGTTAAGTCCCATACAGGATCTACGTGTTTGTTGCATGTTCCTCCGGCTTATTCTTTATAAGTTTTGTCCCAAAAGATCATCTATTGAGACTATATGGGAAACTCCGATTCCATCTGTATATAGATAATCCAGGACTGATATTGTTTTTCACCCTGACCCTTTAAAAAGGAGTCAAAGACGGGGGCACCTTTAACCACCGTTGGAAGGGGCCAATGCTTAGCCCCGAAACGCGTTTGGTAGTTTGCAGTCCCCCCGTGGATGAGACCCCCTGATTGCCGACAGCACCAGACAGCAGAGGAAAGACACCAGCGCAACTTTACCTGCGCGAACGGAAGCAGTGGGCGGGCCTACGGCATACACAGGCAGACACTGATTGGCGTGGTAAGCCAGGAGTCAGGAGACCCTCAATACCGATACGGAAGGTGAAACTGAACGGAGAGGGGAGCACTCCTCACATCAGCTGTCCGGTAAGAACTTTCCAGCTTTACGGCTTCAGGGATAGCAAGTGCACAGTCACTTTACACAGCGGGACGCCGCTGGTTTGAAACAAGAGCGGGATACCGCTCGGAAGCGGGACATTATCCAAACATTGATCAACTATTAGGGGGGCACTTTTACTGACCCCATCCACTAACAATAACAGGTGGACTTTCATTTCTCCCTGCCATAGACGGACATTGTGAGAGACATTTCAACAGCAAAAGATTCAATTGGACACAAGGGATTTTATACATTGTCATACATTGGTATACACTGTTACTAATCACCTTAGCACCTTAATGTCCTATTTTGTATAGCAGTATAAGTTTCTGGATTGTTGTATGCTTTAATTGATATTTTAGAGGATATTTTTTATTTATTTTAGTGTATTCATAATAAATTTGTCTCTTGTGATACCCATGTGCTGGGAAGAGTGCCCTATTATTTAATCATTTGCCAAGTTGATGCCCAATCACTCATAGTGTTAGCTTGTAGCTTATGGACATCTTCCATAGATTGTACAGTACTACATAGCTTAGTGTTATCTGCAAATATAGAAATGGTGCTATTAATCCCGTCCTCGATATCATTACCAAATAAACTAAATAATGGAGGGCCCAGCACTGAACCTTGGGGTACAGCACTTATAACCCAGGACCATTCTGAATATGAATCATTGACCACAACTCTCTGGACACGGTCCTTCAGCCAGTTTTCAATCCAATTACAAACTAATGGCCCATGGCGGATCCGGGGGAGGAGGATTGTTTGGCACATAATACAGGCACATGATACTACAGGCACATGGGAGGGGGGATTGTTTGGCACATGATACTGGCACATGGGGGGAATTGTTTGGCACATAATACAGGCACATGATACTACTGGCACATGGGGGGGTTGTTTGGCACATGATAAAGGCACATGATACTGGCACATGGGGGGGTTTGGCACTTGGTACTGGCACATGTAGCAGGTTGGCAGTTGTCACTGACACATGATGATGGGGGGAGAGGCACTTATTATTGGGGGCACTATTGGGGACCACAGTGGCACAGAATTGGAGGTAGTGGGATGTTTTGTCCAGAAGATGGGAGGATGATGGAAAAGTAGTAAACTAAGATGTATTTTTTGTTAAACTGCAGAGACAGAAAACGGCAGAAAAATGGTGGCATGGTCTGAAAGGAGAAGATGAGGAAAGAGAACATCTACATCAAAGGAGACGTCACTGGATGTAAGAGGTATGTGCGCGATATATGGGTGGGGCTGTGTGTGGGTGTGGCTTGAGGGTGGGCAGGGACACAGGGGCCCCATAAGTTCCAATTGCCCAGGGAAGTGCCCCTCCTGAGACCAGGCTCTGGGTCCGCCACTGATATGGGCACCACATTTGCCTTGCGCCAATCACTTGGCACTATACCAGTACCTAGAGAATCTTAAAATAATATAAACAGGGGCACAGCAATGACTGAACTGAGCTCTTTAAGCACCCTTGGGTGTAATCCATCTGGACCCAGAGCCTTGTTCACATTTACCTTATTTAACTTATCTTGGGCCATATCTACAGTTAGCCAATGAAGTATATTACTGGATGTACTAACAGCCCCAGCACCACAGATATCAGCTCCTTTCTCTTCTTTTGTATATTCAGAGCTAAAAAAAACATTTAGTTACTCTGCCTTATCCTTATCTTCAGTGACTACCCCCCTTTACCATTAATTAGAAGACCTACCTGCTCAGACCTTGGTTTTTTGGGGGATCTGTTTTGCTCTCTTTTGACACCTGCTGTTCGTTTTATATTTTTGCTAATTTTATCTCCTTTTTACAGATTTTATTAAGCCTTTTGTTATCTTCAAACGCTACAGCTGACCCCTCAGATTTGTATTTTTTAAATGCCCTTTTTTTTGTCTTTTATTGCCCTTAGCTGTAAGCGATGGGGGGTTTAATTTTAGGGTACTTTCACACTTGGGTTTGTGCAGATCCGTCTGTTTTTTTGCACAGACGGATCTGCACCTATAATGCAAACGTTTGTATCTGTTCAGAACGGATCCGTTTGCATTAGTTAAAAGAAAAATGACAAAGTCCAAAACGGATCCATTTTGAATTACATTGAAAGTCAATGGGGAACGGATCCGTTTTTAAATGCACCATATTGTGTCATTGAAAACGGATCCGTCCCCATTGACTTACATTGTAATTAAAAACAGATCCGTTAGGCTCCACCTCTTCAGAGGGACACCAAAATGCTGCATGCTGCGTTTTGGTGTCCACCTCCAAAACAGAATAGAAGCGGAACGGAGCCTAACTGATGGATTCTGAACAGATCCTTATCCATTCAGAATGCATTGGGGCTTAACTGATCAGTTTTGGACCGTTGGACCGTTTTGGACCGTTTGTGAGAGCCCTGAAACGGATATCACAAACGGAATCCAAAACGCTAGTGTGAAAGTACCCTTAGCCGTTTATACTTGTTACCTAAAGGAATACATTTTTTTATGCAATTACTCAATGTGGATTTAAAGCTCTCCCATTAATCCTCAGTAGAGTTGAGAGGACACCTAGAAGTTCGGGTTCGCTGACTTCAGCCGAACTTCCCTGCAAAGTTCGGGTTCGGGACCTGAACTTGACCCGAACTTGACCCCAAACCGCATTGAAGTCAATGGGGACCCGAACTTTGGGGCACTAAAATGGCTAAGAGGGCTGCAAAAGGCAGCAAAATCTGGGTAAGAGCACAACAAGTGCCCTGCAAACAAATGTGGATAAAATAAAATAAAATAAATAAAAATTAAAAATAATAATCTTAAACTAGGTGGAGGAGGTCCATATGGAGTACGAGGTTGAGGAGGCGGTGGATGTGGCGGTGTAGGTGGATGTGGTGGTGTAGGTGGAAGCGGCGGTGGAGGAGGAGCAGGTAGCCAACACTTTCATTTTTTATTTTATTTGGGTAGACCACAAAACATTGTGGAATATATAAAATAACACAAAGAGAAAGTGCGCTGGAGTATAACAATGTACGGACAAGTCCTGTGCGATCCATGCCTGGTTCATTTTAATGAACGTGATCTTGTCCACATTGGCTGTGGACACGTGCCTGCGCTTGTCTGTGATAACGCCCCCTGCCGTGCTAAATACACGTTCAGACAATACACTGGCTGGGGCAGGCCAGCACCTCCAAGGCGTAAAGGGCAAGCTCAGGCCATGTGCCCAATTTGGAGACCCAGAAGTTGAATGGGGCAGACCCATCAGTCAGTACGTGTAGGCGTGTGCACACATACTGCTCCACCATGTTGTTGAAATGCTGCCTCCTGCTAAGACGTTGCATATCAGCTGGCTGTGCTGGTTGTTGTGGCGTGGTGACAAAGCTTTTCCACATTTCGGCCATGCTAATATTGCCTTCTGATGTGCTGGCGGTGCCCCGACTGCGTTGGCGACCTCTTCCTCCTCATCTGTCTTCGCCTTGGGCTTCCACTGAGCCCCCGCTGTCAGGTAGGAATGCCATCAGCAGAGAGACTACCATCATGCGCTGGTAGTCGCTCATCTTCCGATCCCGCTACAGTGACGGAATTAAGGACGGCATGTTGTCTTTGTAACGGGGATCCAGTAGGGTGGCCAGTAATCAGCACAAGTTAGAATGTGGGCAACTCGGCAGTCGTTGTAGGAATCTCGGCGGTCGTTGCGTCCTCTGTGGGAGGTGTATTGTCTGTGTCCTCTGTATCCCCCCAGCCACGCACAAGAGATGCCCATGAGCTGCTTTGGGTGCCACCCTGCTGTGAACACGGTTCCTCCTCCTCCTCCTACTCATCCTCCAGAACTGTGCGCTGGTTGGACAATTGTGTACCTGGCTTATGTTGGTGCAGGAACCCACCCTTTGAGCCACTTGTGAATGACTGGCCTGATAACCGTGGAAATGATCCCTCTTCCTCCTACTCTTCCTCCTGTGCCACATCCTCTTCCATCATTGCCTGAAGCGTTTTTTCAAGGAGACATAGAAATGGGATAGTAACGCTGAGAACGACATCATCGGCACCGGCCATGTTGGTGGAATAGTCGCTGCAAGGCACACAGGTCTTGCATGAAGGCCCACTCAGTGGCGGTAAAGTGGTGCTGTTCCACAGAGTGACTGACCCGTGCGTGCTGCAGCTGAAACTCCACTATCGCCTGCTACTCGCACAGTCTCTCCAGCATGTGCAAGGTGGAGTTCCACCTTGTGGGCACGTCGCATATGAGACGGTAAGCAGGAAAGCTGAAGTTACGCTGCAGCGCAGACAGGTAGGTGAGAAGCAGCAGGGTGAAAACGCTGAAAGCACACACAGACGGCCTGACATATCAGGGTAGTTTTTCAGGAATTTCTGCACCACCAAATTCAGCACATGCACTATGCAAAGGATGTGCATCAAACCATCTAGGCATCATCAGTAAGGGACAGATAGTGCAGGGCTTGAAAATTGCTTTTTTAACTACCCAAACTTCTAAAAGACAGAAAGATTTCAGAATAGTGACATCTACAATAAGCCATCATAAAGCAGTGTGTTGGGCAGACATTATAAAAAGGGGCTTATTCACTACAGTGTGCCTGCTACTGAGATATACAATGCACCATTCATCTGGGCCTTGTAAAGTGTCCACAACCTGTGGGTTTTTGTATCCAATACTGTCCTGCATCAGAAAACTGTGACTTTAGCAGACAGTAAAACAATCTGTGCCACATCTACAGACAAAACCATTAATATGAAGATGGCGCGCACAAAAGGGAGGGGAAAGTGGGCGTGATGCTGATGGTTCAGGCAGAGGCTTTTGCCCTGGGCTCAATGAAACAGAGTTAAAATAATGTAGCAGAGGGCCTCCAGTTCATTTTTATATTAGTCAACCTGTCAGCATTTTCAGTTGACAGGCGTCTGTGTTTATCTGTTATTATGGCCCCAGCATCACTAAATACCCGCTGTGCCAAAACGCTGGCGGCAGGGCAGACCAGCACCTCTGAGGCATAAAGAATGCAAACTGAGGGTGGTCTGGCTATTACCCTGTGTACTGTGTTTGACTTTTTGTTGGTTATGGTTTGAGATACAGTTTATGACTAGTCTGTAAGATATGTTATTATTGTTATGTATTTTGTTATTTAGGAGTTATTCAACAGGCCATGCCATTGTTTTACCACCATTGTTGAATGTCATGTTTGTATTTTATAGTAATGTGTAAGTTTTGGATGAGGTTTTAGTCAATACAGTGTACAGGCCAGCCCCTCAGAGGCATGGAGTGCAAGTTTGTGCCACGTGTCCAGCCTGGACACCCAATAGTTGTAAGACACAGAGGGATCACTGAGGACGCTGACACGGTCTGGTGGTCTGGTATGTACTCCTTCACCATCTTCCAAAATGTGTCCCTCCTTGTGACACTAGGCCGCACATCAGGGTGATGGTGCTGGCGGGGTGTCATGAAACTGTCCCACGCCTTGTGCCTCTGTTGGAACTGAGGTGTGTCCCCCTCATCTCCCTTCCTGGGTTGCCCAAGAAACTACATACTCTGCCTCCAATGTTGTCATATGGAAATTTTTTAAGCAATTTTTAAACAAGGACATTCTGTTATTGCATCTTTTTGCTCGTCCTCTCCAACACAGGAATGAGAGATGACAAGTTCTCTTTGTAGGGGGGGTCGATAAGGGTGAGCAACCAGTAATCCGTGGAACGCACGGGTCGTGGGAAAGGCAGCCTAACATTAAGTCAGCCAAGTGTGCCAGATTCCCAACAGGCAAGACTTTGTTGTCATCAGGAGGATGACGCTCATATCCTCTTCCTCCTCTCCTGCCCATCTATGCAGAAAAGATGGAATAAACCTGCTATTGTTACTATCCTCTGTAGCGTAGGCTCCTCCTCATAATTATCATCATAATCATCAAATGCACACTGAGAAGCCAAACTGATGGTGTTCTGGCTATCACCCTGTGTAATGTCTTCCCCCAAGTTCCACCTCTTCCACATGTCAAGCATCTGCCTTCATCATTAGCAGCCAGCATTTCACTAGACACAGAAGTGGTATGGTTAGGCTGATAATAGCGGCATTGACCCTCATCATCTGTGTTTATCTCTCAAAGTTGCGTAAAACCTCACAGAGGTGAGACATACAAGAGCATGTTGCAGCTGGTATTCCACTACTGCCCTCTGCTGCTCACAAAGCCTGGACCACATGTAGAACGTAGAGTTCCAGCGTGTTCTCACGTCGCACAATAGTCTGTTAGATAGCAAATGCAAATGCTGCAGCAGCGTTTCAAAACCGACGGCAGCTGTAGATGACTTTCGAAAATGGGCACGCACACGATGCACCTTCACCAGTAACTCAGGCAAAATGGGGTAGGTTGGGAGAAATTTGAGAACACATGGCTTAGGGCCGGATCCCGGACATTAAGGTGGAATCCACATGGTAATATAAGAAATTGTACCATGTACAATTTTCCCTTCTTCCCTGGGCAGAGGTCGTTTTCAGCCTCTGTGATGTCCCTGATTAGCTGAGGGCTGGGCCTGTTATGTTCAAGGGTTTAATTTTTTTATTGTTATGGTTTAAGTTTGAGTTGGCTGCAAAATAAAATATGTTATGGTTATTTATGAGTTCTTAAAAAGTTCATGCCATTAGTTTACCTCTACTTTTGTGTGTTAGGTTTTTAGTTATATTATTATATGAGTTTGGGATGTTTGTTGTGCGTGGTACATATATGCTGTATGATTTCCATCTGTGTGAGCTTGTCGAACTACAAAGCTGCCAACAAGTTATGGCCATTATCAGACACAGCCAACCTGGTCCCTTACAGTTGTGTTCAAAATTATTCAACCCCCAATGCTGTGGAGGGTTTTAGGGAATTTAGTGTACATTTGTAATTGTGTTCAGAATGAAATCTTACAAGGACTTTTTAAAGTACCAAATGCAACTAAAATGACATCAATTGTTTTTGTAATACAGTATTAAATGTTTGTTTTGTGATTTCTTAATTGACACAATTATTCAACCCCTTAAAGACTACCACTCTTAAGAACAGACGTTCATTCAAGTGTTTTCGATCAGGTATTGAAACACCTGTGGATGTCAAGGAGCAGCAATCAAGCATAATAAACACCAATTAGGCAGATGTAAAATGACTGTGATACTCAGCTCCTTCTAGACATTTACTGGTGTGTTTACAAACATGGTGAAGTCAAGAGAATGGTCCAGGAAGACAAGAGAAGAGGTGATTTCTCTTCACAGGGAAGGGGAAAGGGCTAGAAGAAGATTGCAAAGATGTTAAACATACCAAGAAACACCATAGGAAGCATCATTCGCAAATTCAAAGCAAAGGGCACTGTTGAAACGCTACCTGGTCGTGGCAGAAAGCAGATGCTGACTTCGACTGCTGTGCACTACCTGAAGCGCAAAGTGGAGAAAAGTCCCCGTGTGACTGCTGAGGAACTAAAAAAAGATTCGTCAGATGCGGGTACTGAAGTTTCAGCTCAGACAATAAGGCGCACACTGCGTAATGAAGGACTCCATGCCAGAACTCCCAGGTGCACCCCCTTGCTGTCTCCAAAGAATAAGAAGAGTCGACTGCAGTATGCCAAAAGTCATGTGGGCAAACCACAAAAGTTTTGGGATAGTGTTCTGTGGACTGATGAAACAAAATTAGAACTGTTTGGGCCCATGGATCAACGCTATGTTTGGAGGAGGAAGAACAAGGCCTATAAAGAAAAGAACACCTTGCCTACTGTGAAGCATGGCGGGGGGTCAATCATGCTTTGGGGCTGTTTTGCTTCTAAAGATACAGGGAAGCTTCAGTGTGTGCAAGGTACCATGAATTCTCTTCAGTACCAGGAGATATTGGATGAAAATGTGATGCAGTCCGTCACAAACCTGAGGCCTGGGAGACGTTGGACCTTTCAACAGGACAATGATCCCAAGCATACCTCCAAGTCCACTAGAGCATGGTTGCAGATTAAAGGCTGGAACAAGTGGCCATTGCAGTCACCAGACTTAAATCTGATTGAGAACCTCTGGTGGGACTTAAAGAAAGCAGTTGCAGCGCGCAAGCCTAAGAATGTGACTGAACTGGAGGCTTTTGCCCATGAAGAATGGGCGAAGATACCCGTAGATCGCTGCAAGACACTTGTGTCAAGCTATGCTTCACGTTTAAAAGCTGTTATAACTGGAAAAGGATGTTGTACTAAGTACTAAGATTGAATGTCACTTGGGGTTGAATAAAACTGATAATGATGTGAGCACAGAAAAGACATTTGTGGTTATTTCATTATAAATGTTATGTTATATTTGTCTGACTTACAAGTGCCTCTTTGATTTAATTGTAAACAAGATGACTGAAATGATCAAAATCAATGTCAAACTGGCCAAAACACTCAATTTCAGTGGGGGTTGAATAATTTTGAACACAACTGTATATATAGGAGTCACATACACGAGAAAAGGGCGCCAAAAGAATGGGGAGGGGAATGGAGGTGGTTCCCACATGATGTCATCTAGATCATGTGATTATTAAAATACAAATTAAGCGAAATAATGTTGCAACCTTTATTCGCTGCATGGCTAGTTCTAATTAGGATTTTCTCCTCTGTCCCTCAATATATTAATCAAAATAAGAGAGGGGGAATGGGGCATGCGATTGTGATCGCTGCCGGACTGGGGTGGTCACGTGTGCGTTCCAAGGTTGGACCGCACCCGGAAGTATCTGGCCGTCTGTAGAAGCGCTATGTATGCGCATGCGAGGAGAGGAATGGTCACGTGTGCGTTCCACAGGAATGACGTAATCGGACGTACCGGGTTGCCTGTTGGAGCGCTATCACATGATCGCACATCGGCGGCCGCTTTAGATAAAGCCCGCATCTATAGTGCTACAAAACAAGGTTGAATGTAGGTTGGGAAATGACAGTGATATTCTTTCATTATGGATATTAGAAAACTATATTCAAAAACTATATTAAAAAAGGGGGATGGCATATAAAAGTGTATAAATATATATATAAAGAGATAATCTTAAAACATATAAATTTATAAATAAATAAGATGATATTTATATGAACAATAGTATATATATATAATAGGGTACTCTATAAATAAGTGAAGACAAATTACATGATCCAAAGAATGGAATAGCAGATCTCTATTCTGGGGGATAAAAAATAGTGGAGGTATTACAGCCTACACAGGATGGTTCCCTTGCCCTTATGGTATATATGGTTAGTAAATGGTTAAAGGGTGTATAATGGTTTCAGCATAAATTGGGGACTTTACAGAAAAGGAATTGGAATATAGGAATCATTATACGGTACTTTTCAACTTATGGAATAAAATAAATGATATATGATAATATACACATAAAACCCTGATAATGAAAAAATGTATACTTAATAGGTTACATATTCAAGAGATTCATTTAGGCCATGGGGTGCAAGTGTATTTAGTTTAAAGATCCAAAACATCTCTTTTCTACACAGTGTTTGAAATGAAGAAGGGACCCATTCTAAAGGAGTTACCTGGCGTGAGGGGGGGTCAGCTCCATGAAAGTCAGTATAGTGTCTGGAGACACTATGTGTATGAACTTTTCGTCGTATGTTCGAGCGATGCTCATTCATGCGGTCTCTCAGAGGTTGAGTTGTCCGTCCCGCATAAAGAAGATTTCAGGGACAGTTGAGTAGATATATAACATTTGTAGTAGAACAGGTCATCTCATGCTTAAGTGTAATGCATTCTTTAGATCCAGGTGTTACTAGTATTTGTCCACATGGGTTTATGATGTTGCAGCATTGACACCTTTTTCCCTCGCATTTGTGGGAGCCCAATTTGGGATTGATGTTATTATCTTTCAGGGTCAGTGACATATGGGGTCCTTTTGGAGGTGGACATGGTAGTTTGGGACACGAGGATGCAAGGATATTTTTAAGGGATTGTGCCCTTTTATAAACCAATTGCGAAGTTTTTGGAAGGGTGTTACCTATTATGGGGTCCTTTAATAGGATGTTCCAATGTTTGTTTAGGATTTTCCTAATATCATAATGGCGTGCATTGTACCACGTAACAAAGTTAAGATTACATTTTTTGGGGTCTTTATGTTTCCACTCATCTTTCCTTTTCCTTTCAAGCTTTCTGTTTGGGAGTGCGTCAAAGCTCTTTTAGTTGATTCTGCAATGAGCTTATTGGGATAACCTTTTTCTAAGAAACGTTTTTTTAAAATTGCTAATTGTTCCTTACAGGTGTCGTCATCTGTGCAATTTCTATGTATCCTGCGCATTTGACTGTAGGGTATGTTACATTTCCATTTGTGGTGGTGGCAGCTATGAAAATCTAAATAACTGTTGGTGTCAACCTTCTTAAAGTGAGTCTTAGTTGTGATCTGGTTATTAGCGGCTTTTAGGACTAGATCGAAGAAGATTGCTTCTGTAGGGTGTGATTCCGCAGTAAAATTAATGTTCCATTTGTTCGCATTAATTTGGTCGAAAAATTCTTTTAAAATTTTCGAATCCCCATCCCAGATTAAAATTATATCACCGATATATCTTTTATAAAACTTGATATTTGGGTGAACAAGGAGGCCATGTTGGTCTTCAAAGACCTTCATAAAAAGATTTGCATAAGCAGGGGCAAATTTCGTCCCCATGGCTGTCCCCTGGCATTGGTATATTTTGTCTCCAAACATAAAATAATTATGGTTCAAAATGAAATGTATAGAGTCTAGTATAAAAGATTTTTGTGTATCGGGCATTAATGGATCATTATTCAAAATTTTCTCTATGGCTGTAAGTCTCAACGAGTGGGTGATATTGGTGTACAAAGATGTGACGTCCAAGGTGGCCCAGAGGTAAGTATCTTCCCAAGTGAGGCCATCTAAGGTGGTTAAAAGGTGGGTGGTGTCTCGTAAATATGATGGTAGTTGTAACACATATTTTTGGAGCATACTATCAATATAGTCAGATAGGTTAGAGGTGAGAGCGCCTATCCCAGAGATGATGGGTCTTCCTGGTGGATTGGTCAGAGATTTATGTACTTTGGGTAAAAAGTAAAACCGTGCTATACTGGGATGTGGAGTGTTTAGAAAAAATTGTTATTTTTTATTTATGATGCCTGATTTCAATCCCTCATCTATTAGTGATGTTAGCTGTTTTTTATAATTTTTAGTGGGGTCGGCAGGTAGGGTGGTATAATATTCCTTGTCTGAGAGGATCCGTAATGATTTAGCTAGATAGTATGTTGAGTCCATAATCACAATACCTCCCCCTTTATCTGCACTTTTGATTGTAATGTCTTTACTATTTGTGAGAGAGGTTAGTGCTTTTAAACGGTCTGCACTGAGGTTGTTGGGGGTATAATGATCTTAAAGAGATGTGAACTTATCTCTAAAATCAGACATAACTATATTAAAATTGCTCTCAAGAGGGTAAAATGAGGATTTTATTTTAACATTACAAGGGATCGGGGCTGGTTGGTCTGTATGGATAAGGTTGGCAGCAGTAGTGGGATTTTCGAGCGAAGTGGTTGGTTGATTATCTACAGTTGTGAGCTCCTCAAGGGGTTCTGTAGCAGAGAGGAGGTTCATATTGATTAGACTGTTGAGAGAGGTTCTACATTCTCATGGTCATTGGAAAGTTGGTCTATTTGTGCTAGGTTGTTAGTATTTGCTGAATTAAGATGTTTGATTGTGAAATGTCTATGTAATGTTAGCTTCCGGGTGAACTGATTCAAGACTACAAAAAGTTCAAACAGATTAGGTTGATTCGTGGGACAAAACGATAGTCCTTTACTTAATAATTAGATTTGTTTCCTATCAAGGACGTGTTGGGATAGGTTAAAGATGCCTACTTTTTTCTCTAGTTCAACTGAAGTGGAGCTGGTATTATCATCTTTATTGTTTTGGTTTCAATTTTTTGCTTGATGGGGCGGTGTTTTCCACTTCCCCTGCATCCTCTAAATCGGCGTTTGTCCTTTTTCTTTTTTATACTCGAAATCGGAGTGTAGAAGTGTGTAATTTTCAGGGTCTGGGATGTATTGGGTGTACTTAGAGTCGGGGAATCTAATGGTCTTAGTAAGGGGCTAAGAGCTAAAAAACTGGTAAGGATTTTTCTGGTGGGTAGTGGGGGAGGTCCCTTGTGGGGGATTGGGGAAACTTGTTCTAAAAAGAATTGCAAGATAGGTTTGTAGGGAGGGCTAGGAACCTTTCAGGACTGAAGTTGGGGGAGTTGGGGGAAACTGGATGTATAGAAATACCTGCTTGGTGTTGAGTAATGGATGAGGTAGAAGGTGAGAGACAGATGGATGTGTTTTTCAATAGATCATTTAAAGTTATATTTGAGGACTGAGTTATAGAAAGAGGTGGTGATTGATTCTTATGACAAAGCGGGGTGGTGGGAATTAGGGGAGTGATGGTTGGAAGGGAGGTCAGTTTTTGATTCTCTGTTGTTACCAGAGGCATTGGAATAATTGATTGGTTTCTGGACACTATGTTATTAACGGAACTGGGTAGTGAATCCAAACTAGATCCAGTTTTTGTCTGGGTTAAGCTAGGTCTTGGGTTTAGAATCAATTGTAGTTTTCCCTGGTCGTTGGGGGGAGAAACATCGGTCGCCTGTTTCGTTATTATGTCTCTTATGGTCCCATTGTTTATTTTAGTTTGTACACTATTCTTGTTATTTGGGGTTTTTCTATTGTTTTTATTATTGATGTTTAGAGCAGTGTTTCCCAACCAGTGTGCCTCCAGCTGTTGCAAAACTACAACTCCCAGCATGCCCGGACAGCCTTTGGCTGTGCGGGCATGCTGGAGTTGTAGTTTTGCAACAGCTGGAGGCACACTGGTTGGGAAACACTGGTTTAGAGGGTTAGTAGTGGTTTCTGCTTCAGTGAGTCTTTTTGAGGAATGTGATCTGTGAAATCTACTGTTGTATACTGTCTTAGTCGTGATCGGTTTAAGAGTATTGGCGAATCTGGTCAGATTCTCCGATAGGTCAGCATGTGGATTCATTCTACGAGTGGTAGGTTGATTTGATGGCATTTGCTGTTTTCTTTCTCAAGTGTGAATTGCATTATTATGATAATCAGCTGCATCCCGTAATATTTTTCTACACTTTCTTTGGACCTCTTTATACTCAAAACCCCTCAAGATGTTAAGTTTGAAAGGAAGTGGATGAGAATTATGTCTATCGTCGTGTTTACTTGTATATTCGATCAATTTGTGTTTAAGTTTTGTAGCTAGTTTGGAACAGATTTCTTTTCATTTGGTGATTAGAATTTTCACAAAATTAGTAGAACATTCATCACAATTTTTTATCCATTTTCTACAGAACAACAACTTATTTTAATGAACACCAGCTTGTCCACATTGGCTGTGGACAGGCGGCTGCGCTTGTCTGTGATAACACCCTCTGCCATGCTAAACACACGTTCAGACAATACACTGGCTGCAAGGCAGGCCAGCACCTCCAAGCTGTAAAAGACAAGCTCAGGCCATGTGCCTAATTTGGAGACCCAGAAGTTGAATGGGGCAGACCTATCAGTCAGTACGTGTAGGCGTGTGCACACATACTGCTCCTCCATGTTGCTGAAATGCTGCCTCCTGCTAAGATGTTGCATATCAGCTGCTGGTGCTGGTTGTTGTGGCATGGTGACAGCTTTTTTCACATTTCGGCCATGCTAACCCTGCCTTCTGAGGTGCTGGCGGTGCCCCAGTTGCGTTGGCGGCCTCTTCCTCCTCCTCTGCCTTTGCCTTGTGCTTCCACTGAGCCCCCGGTGTTAGTTGGGAATGCCTGTCTACCAGCGTGCGCTTGTACTCTCGCATCTTCCGATCACGCTTCAGTGAGGGAATTAAGGATGGCACGTTGTCCTTGTAACAGGGATCCAGCAGGGTGGCCACCCAGTAATTAGCACAAGTTAGAATGTGGGCAACTCAGCTGTCATTGCGCAGGCACTGCAGCATGTAGTCGCTCATGTTTGCCAGGCTGCCCAGAGGCAAGGACAAGCTGTCCTCTGTGGGAGGTGTATCGTTTGTGTCCTCTGTATGCCCCCAGCCACGCACAAGTGATGCCCATGAGCTGCTTTCTGTGCCACCCTTCTGTGAACACCGTTCCTCCTCCTTCCCATCATCCTCCAGAACTGTGCCCTGGCTAGACAATTGTGTACCTGACCTATGTTGGTGCAGCAACCCACCCTCCAAGCCACCTGTGACTGACTGGCCTGATAAAATAAAATGATCCCTCTTCCTTCTCCTCTTCCTGCTGTGACACATCTTCCTCCATCATCGCCCTAAGCATTTTTTTTCAAGGAGACATAGAAGTGGGATAGTAACGCTGAGAAAAGAGTCATCAGCACTGGCCATGTTGGTGGAGTACGCAAAGCAGCGCAACAAGGCACACAGGTCTCGTATGGAGGCCCACTCAGTGGCGGTGAAGTGTTGCTGTTCCGCAGAGCGACTGACCCATGCGTGCTGAAGCTGAAACTCCACTATCACCTGCTGCTGCTCGCACAGTCTCTGCAGGATGTGCATATGAGGCGGTGAGCGGGAAGGCCAAAGTTACGGTGCAGCGCAGACAGGTGAGCAGCAGCACAGACGGCCCGCACTTTCTGCAGCTGCTCTGACATATCGGGCTAGTTTTTCAGGAATCTCTGCACCACCAAATTCAGCACATGCGCCAGGCAAGGGATCTGCGTGAAACCGGCTAGGCCCAGAGCTGCTACTAGATTTCGCTCATTATCTGCACACCACCAGGCCGGGCTTGAGGCTCAGTGGCACCAACCACTCATTGGTATGTTGTTCCAGGCCAGTCCAAAGCTTCTGCGCGATGTGGGGGTTGTCCCCCAAACAGTGGGGGTTGTCCCCCAAACATTTTCCCCTGGCTGTGCTAATGTTGGTTCTGAAGGTGTTATGCTGAGAGGATGAGGAGGTGGTAGAGGATCAAGAGGAGTAGGAGGAGGAGGCAACAGGAGGCAAAGAGAAATGCCCTCCGGGGCGGAAGGACACCCGCCTCAGGCCCAGCCGCCACTGCATTTACCCAGTGTGCTGTTAGTGATATATAACTGCCCTGGCTGTGCTTACTGGTCCACATATCGGTAGTTATGTGGACCTTGCCACAGATGGTGTTGCGCAGTGCACACCTTATTTTGCCTGTGACTTGCTTGTGCAGGTAAGGGATGGCTCGCCTGGAAATGTAGTGGCGGCTTGGAACGATGTACTGTGGGACAGCCACCACCTTAAGGTTTTTAAAACTCTCCGTCTCCACCAGACGGAATGACAGCATTTCAAAGACCAGCAATTTTGAAATTCTGGCATTCAGGGCCAGAGATTCCGGGTGGGTAGGGGGGGTTCTTCCTCTTTCGATCCAGTGTTTGGGAGATGGGCAGCTGAACGCTTCCATGGGACACTGTGGTGGTGCTTGTTGAAGGTGTCTTGCACTTAGATGCCTGGTCATGCAGGTTATGCTCAGGTATAGAATGTTTATGCCTAGTTTTAGGCTCTGATTACACAGCGTGCAAACCACTCGTGTCTTGTCGTCTTCACATTTTGTGAAGAACTGCCATGCCGGGGAACTCATTGGAGCTGTCTTTGGTGTGCTCGGTCCCTGGGGGACGGGCGCTCTTCTTCTGCACCCTGATCCCTCTTTTGCTTTTGCTGTTTGCAGCCACCCAATCTACTAGCGCCAGTACGTGCTCTGGCCTCACCATTCGTAGAGCGGCATTCGGGCCTACTAAATAACGTGGAAGGCCCTGTCGTCTACTCGAATCTGAGGAAGGGGTTTCATTTGGGCGTGCAGCTGGCAAAGATCCACCACGTCCTCTCTCTGCAACAGGAGCCCCACCAACACCAGCAGCACCATGACCCTTATTTGACGCTCTCCTCATTCTTTTGGGTAACCCAACGTAGTAACAGACAGATTTAATAAAACTTGATCCCTGTCAAGCATGCCATGCCCGTGTCATAAACAGAAAAGATTGGTTTTGGTCACACCTCTATGTGACAAATTAATTTATTACACTTTGTGCCCTGCCTAATATGCCCTGGCAGTGTGATAAAGATAAAAGATATTTCTAGGTCACACCACAATATGAGAAACAAATTTATTACAATGTGTGGCCTGCCCAATAGGCCCTGGCAGCGTGTTAAAGATGAAAGATTGGTTAAGGTCACAAGTTACTTTGAAAGATATAAGGGGCACAGATCCCCCAACAATCGGTAGTATGCCACCTAATTTACTCAATAAATTTTGGCAATTCAGGTATGCAGTGCAGCAGGAACACCAACACAGGCCTCAGGGGTACTTTATGGGACAAAATTATGGTTTTTTTTTTCAACCACAATGTCCTAGTTGAATTTACTGATTTTATTTGATTTACAGTACAAGGCAATAAGGTACTTTATAGGAAAAAAAGAGGATTTTTTCAACCCCAGTGAAACAGATGGATTTAATGATTATTTTTCAGTATCAGATTGCCTGTGCCAGCAGAAGCTGGAATTTATTTCAACAAAATATATGATTTATTCACCCACCAATGAAACTGACGTAAGCAAGTGAAATTCTTTCAATACACTAGCAGTAGTACAGAGCAGGCCACAAATTTTCTTTGTGCCAAAAATTATGTGTTTTTTCGACCCACAATGTCCCAGTGGAATTTACTGATTTTATTTGAGGATTTTTCCTACATCAGTGAAACAGATGAATTAACAGATTATTGTTCACTATCAGATTGCCTGTGCAGGCAGAGGATGGAATTAATTTCAACTAAATATATGATTTCTTCAACCCAAGTAAAATAGATGAATTAACAGATTATTTCTCACTATCAGATTGCCTGTGCAGGTAGAGGATGGAATTTATTTCAACAAAATATATTATATCTTCAACCACCAATGAAACTGAGGGATGCAAGTGAAATTCTTTCACTTGCAGTAGTACAGAGGAGGCCACAAATTTACTTTGTGCCAAAAATTGTGTTTTTTCCACCCACAATGTCCTAGTGGAATTTACTGATTTTATTTGATTTGCAGTACAAGACAATAAGGTACTTTGTAGGAAAAAGAAGAGGATTTTTTTTGTACCCCAGTGAAACAGATGGATTTTATGATTATTTTTCACTATCAGATTTGCTGAGCAGGCAGAAAAGGCACTTAATGGTAAAAAAAAATATTATTTTTTTCACCCACAGTGAAACAGATGGATTTATTGATTATATTTTTCACAATCACAAATGTAGTGCACAGAGCAAATGTACTTTTTAGCACACAAAAAAAGAAGCCCAGAATCTGATGTATTTAGAGAATTAATGACAAGGATATATGCAGCACAGGGGTACTTTACAGAACAAAATGTGAAAAGATCACCCCCTAGGTCCTTAAAATCACAAACGGAGTAACAGTATTATTTTTCCCTTCCCCTGGCAGATATGCAGTGCAGGTGCACTTAAAAAATGGGCAAATTTTGCCAAATGAAGTAAAAAGACTGGATACTATTACTGTCCCTGGCACATATGCAGCTGCAAGTGCAGGTCACTTGCACAAAATGGTCGCCAACACCAACCACTCAAAAAAATATAAAAGTTTTTGTCACTGGCCTCATAAAAAAAAAAGACTGCCATTGCACCCACAAGAACAAAAAGGTTGTAGTTGGACACAATTCTGATATCAGATATTATTCAGCAAAGCTTGTTTCCTATTATCTCCCTGAGAGCACCAGCAGCAACCAATATCTACACTTACAACAGCAGAGTGACATGCCGCACTATGTGACTCCAGCTTATATAGAGGCTGAGTCACATGCTGCACTTAGCCAATCACAGCCATGCCATTAGTAGGATTCTGGTTTTTATATAGTGGCACAGGGGTAAATAAATATTTCAACGTCTTTTTTTTTAAATATGTCAGGCTTGACTCCATTTTCTCCTCTCAGCTTTGAAGATGCCTTTCCAGGAGATATTAGACCCTTTCGCAATTGGAGCCTTGAGGAATTGCAATTATCAGCAGACACTTGAAAGCATGTCCATTTCCAGGGGGGAATGACCATTCAGGAATTCGCTTTTATCCCGGATTTGTCTTTTTAAGGATTGACCATCTTTCTTTCTATTGTGGAGAACATTACAGTCAAATGTTGATATCCCTGGTAAATAACATCTATTGTATTCCTTTTTTTCATTATATGTGCCACTCTCCCTAAATCTTTCTTTGGGGTAGACAATATAATTCCAAGATAGTCAAATAGCAGCTTGTAATTGTGGTGTAGTTCTGGTAACGAGTTTCCATAATGTAAAGAGGCAACAAATGCTGACCACCATTCCCTGTGCCAACTTTGCTATGTGACACTATCTGGAACCCAAACGAAAATTCAGATTAGAATTTGGTCATTCTTTCTTGGTAGCCTGTGCTGACCAGGTCAATTAACTTCTTAGGTGGTCAGATCAGCAGGCCCTTGCTCTGAATGTTTTTAAAGGTTACCAGCAGGCGATCAATCATAATTTTTCAAGGGTGTGTATGATGCCCTCCTTTATGTGTAATAAAAGGGTGTATTGGAGTGCCGGTTCCTTGAAATTTTTGCCAGCCCTTTCACTTAGTGCAAAGGCTTTATGAGTGCAGCAGTGTACCTGAACAATTGTAGCACCATGTGAATGAGGCCCTCCTTTATGTGATATACAGGCTGTATCGGAGTGCTTCTTTCTTGTAATTTTGGCAGCATTTGCACTGTATATACAATTGAATATACAGGAAAGAATATTTCCTAACAATTACCTCTAAAAAAAATTTTTTTTTTTTGAGAGGGCGGGATTTTGGGCAGGATTTTGTCGCTATGTAATAGTGGCGGACAACTGGGACAACATGGTTCCCAGAAGCGACATTGGAGTCCAAGATGCACCCAGACATGGTCCCCATGCTGTTCCAGATCCGTTTAGGTGGGGTTTCTGTCAAATTCTGACCTTTTCCAATAGACCAGGCACCCTCCCCTCATCTGAGCAGGGGGCGCCTGGTTGTCTCCCATTGATTTCCATTGTACTCGGGTGCCACGGTGAAACAGATGGATTTAGTGATTATATTTCAGATTTGCTGTGCAGGACGAAAAGGCACTTTATTGAAAAATAAATATTTTTTCAACCACAAATGAAACAAATGGATTTAAGTGATTTTCTGTCACTATTACAAATGCAGTGCTTGGTGCAAACTTACTTTCTGCCAAAAATTAAATGTTTTTTTCACCCACAATGTCCCAGTTGTATTTACTGATCTTATTTCATCAGATTTGCCGTGCAGAACGTAAAGGTACTTTATGGGGAAAAAAAGATGATTTTTTCACCCACAGTGAAACAGATGGATTTACTGATTTTATTTCACTATCAGTTTTGCAGTGCAAGCCGCAAAGGTACTTTATGGGGGAAAAAAAGGTGATTTTTTTTCACCCACAGAGAAACAGATGGATTTAACTAATTTTCTTTCACTATCACAAATGCAGTGCAGGGTGCAAATGTACTTTTTAGAAAAAATAAATGAATTTGTCCCCCCAGAATATAACAGATGGATTGACTGAATTGATTATACTCACATGGGTACTTTACAGAAAAAAATGTGAAAATGTAACCCCCTGATCATATATATTTTCCCTTCCCCTGGCACATATGCAGTGCAGGTGCACTTAAAAAATGGGTGTATGTTGCCCACTGAACTAAAAGAACAGGAATAAATTATTGTCCCTGGCACACATGCAGGTGCAAGTGCACTACACTTGCACAAAATGGCCGCGAACACCCACCTAACTAACAGACGGATAAAACTTATTTTTATGTGTCACTGGGCTCAGGGCAGGGTAAAAAAAAGTTGCATTGCATTGCAAAAATCACTGTAGATCGCTGAATTAACAACAAGTTCTGATATTTCCTAATCTCTCCCTCACAGAGCATCAGCCTATCCCTACACTAGTAAGAGCTGAGTGACGTGCGGCGCTACGTGACTCCAGCTTATATGGAGGCTGGGTCACATGCAGCACTTGGACAATCACAGCCATGCCATTAGTAGGCATGGCTGTGATGGCTTCTTAGGGCACACATCTTAAACGCTTGTTGATTGGTTGCACTGCAGCCTTTCAACAAGCTTTAATAAATGGCCGAACACCGAATTCGAACCCAAACTTTTATGAAAAGGTTCGGGTCCGGATACGAACCCGAACTTTACAACTCTAATTCTTAGTATTATTATTTGACAGTAGCTGCTCCCAGTCTATGCCCTGAAATGCTCCAGTCACCCCAGGGAAATTAGCCTTTTTAAAATTCAATGTTTTTGCTCTGCCTGAGAGAGTTTTGCTTCTTATAGCTTAGGGGGAATATAATTATATTGTGGTCACTATTACCTAGTGTTTCTCGAACAGTAACATTTCCAACAAACACTGCATAATTTGAAATTACCAGATCCAATAGAGCATTGCCCCTAATGAGAGCTTCTACAAACTGGCCCATAAAGTGGTCCTGCAACAAGTTGAGGAATTTTTTCCCCTTTATGGTTGAGGCACAATCATGACCCCAGTCAATGACCCCAGCCTGTGCAGCCCGCTCTATTTGGTTATACAGTTGTGTTTCTATCTCCTCTGTGATGTAAGGGGGTCTATAGATTACACCAAGTATTATTTGTGTTTATATCCCTTTGAACTTCCACCCGTAAGGTTTCCACGCCCTCGCCATCCTCATCCACAATTGCCTTTTTCACACTTGTCTTCAGATCACTCCTAACATACAGGCACACTCCACCACCTTTTCTATTGACCCTGTCTTTCCAAGGGTTACCTTGGTTGATGTTTGTATGTAACAGGTTCTTGTTACCGGAAGTTCTATTTTTCATTGGTGTATAGTTCTGCCCAGTCTTCTCCCTACTTTCCTCACTAACCCCAGTCCCCACTAAATCCCCGGTGTCCCCTCCTATATTCCACTCTCTATCTACACTATCTACCCCCTTATTAGTATGACCCTCCACTCTCCCCCCAGATCGTAGTTTAAAAGTTACTCCAGCCATCTAATTATTTTTTCCCCAGGGCAGTTGCACCCTCCCCATTAAGGTGCAGCCCATCCCTACTGTAGAGCCTATAGCCGACAGAGAAGTCGGTCCAGTTCTCCATAAACCCAAACCCGTCCTTCCTGCACCAGCTTCTGAGACACTTATTTAACTCCCTAAGCTTCCGTTGTCTTTCTCGTGACGCTCGTAGCACTGGTAGTATTTCTGAAAACGGTCATGGACTTGAAATTCTCTCCTAGTTCCCTAAAATCATTTTTAAGGACCTTGCATCTCCCCATGACTTTGTCATTGGTGCCAATGTGTACCATGACCGCCGGGTATTCCCCAGCCCCACCCAGCAATCTTTCAATCCTATCCGCAATATGCCGAACCCGAGCACCCGGAAGAACACACTGTTCGGCATTCATTGTCTTGGCGACAGATGACTCTGTCTGTCCTCCTAATAATAGAGTCCCCTACCACCAGCATCTGTCTAACCTTTGCAGCGGTCATGGTGAGCAGGCAAATAATGAAGAGGAGTCAGCGCTAGCACGGTGCCCGACTTCTCTTCAAGCAGCTGGTTGGCGGGGGTGCCAGGTGTCAGACCCCCGCTGATCTGATATTAATGACCTATCTGGGGGATAGTCAAAAAAGTGTATTGGAGCAGCACACAAAGGTCTCAGTGACCGCACCAGAATGCACCAGCCACGCCACAACTGCATATCCTTAGGATAGGCCATCAATAAAAATAACTTGGATAACCCTTTTAAGTTAATCTTGTCCATCTTCCTTATTTGTGCTTCTTTTTAAGTACCGAGCCTGCCTACCACGCAGCCTGCTAGTTTGTCCTATGTCTTCATATATCTACATCAACAGTGTGCAGTCCAGATCTAGTGACCAGTAATTAAGTCTTATTGACTGTTAAGACTGCAGTTTTCCCACAGTTTTCCGTATTTCAAACTCCCAGTCCCTGACCCAGAGGATCAGCGGCCAACTAAACTGGGACTATCCCAGGAGGTAGCAGCAAAGCTCCCTGCAGCAAAGGCAAGCTTTATGTACAGAGGTTAAAGTGTAAATACCAGGGAAATGCCGGAATAATGCCCATAAGGTTAGCCCAAAGCCAAACCACTTAGTTGGCACGGTTGGTCCACACTCTCTGATCCATAACAGATGCCCACTCACTTCACCCTTTATGACCATCTTGTAGACTACTCCACCAGCTAAAGTGCATTTGACTAATCTACGATAAATTCCATTTCCATCATTTCTAGAAACTTAAAATAGCAAAATCCGAATTGTCAATCCTACTATGAGCGCTGGAGGTCTGGGGTGTAGTGGGTCCTGTTCACACCAAGTTCCAACGTAAAAAGCGAAAGAGAAACCACGCTGTTCCCAGCAGACACAGATCCGGCCAGTCTGAAGTGTATCAACAATTTCTCAATGTAATCAATCATTGATCCTTTTGGTATAAGCTTTAGAAATACTTCCTACTCGTCTCTCCTAAACAGAATCGGAGAGTGGAAAAAGGGATAGTGAAGTACTGCAACTGTTCATATAAAACCAGCATTTATTATACTCACAAGATTGTTTAAAATCACAGGCGTATTACATGTAAAATCGGTCTCCCGCCATGCGCCCATCATTTCTATAACTTGTCCTCTTCTACGTTCATTTTAATTTGATTTCAATTCATCTGATACAAAGAAAAAAAATTCAAAACTCAGAATTTTTTTCCCTTGCAAATGTTTTGGTTTACCTTGAAGACACAAGACCGCCAGCAAATATTGTTTTGCAAAAACATCTGTTTCCCTTTAATTGTAGAATATTTTGCAATAGTATATATAATATTCTGTCTTACTTATTTTTAATGTTAAAATGACAAACATTTTCCAATGCCATTATTCTTCTGTAGGTTAAGGACTCAGCCATATGGCGTACTTAGAACATACAGCTTTAGGCCAGCGTTTGAACAGAGTGAATGTACTTATCTTTTATGGATCCTGTCTGATACAAGCAAATGCTGCCACCTATTGTGCTTGTACCTCATGTAACCTTCTATCATAGTTTACACTTGTGAATCTGCTATTAATGACTAGTATTAAATGCACCACAGCCATATCGGTGAGTAAATAAAAAAATGGCGCAGTTCAGTTTGGGGATATGGCTGCGGTGCATTTAATATCTTCTCCTTTTACTATAGTGTCTGCCAGGCAATACCACATTAGACCAGGTATAAATTGTAAAAGAACAACGAATATTTTTATTGCAACATTTTGTTTTACTTTATGTGCTCCAATATATAGTACGTGTCAAATTCACCTTAGTTTTTGTGCTATTTTTTGTGGATTTGGTGCATGTTTTGGAAATGTTTAGTAATTGTCACCAGCATAAAATTATAGAAATATGGATTGAAGGTTTTCATTTACAAATAGACATACGAAGACTTAATTATGTAACATTTCCAGAATTCAGTATTTTTTAAATCAGTTTTCACTTTTCGTTTTTCCTCCCTGCCTTTCAAGAACCATAACTTTTTTTTCCAATTCACATAGCAATATGAGAGCAGTTGAATTTTCTAAAGGCACAATTAATTACTCTATACAATGTAATTGGAACCTTTTAAAATTGTCAAAGGTGTGCAATTGGTGAAAAATGCAACTCTGCCACTGTCTTGCAGGTCTCATTTTTACGGACTTGAATGTTTAGTAAAAGTTACACGTTTTTAAATAATTCCAAATGTGACTTTTTTGTGGGGCAAGCTGTAGTTTCTATTGATAAAATTTTGGGTATGTCAGACATTTTGATCACTTTTTATTACATTTTTTGAGAGGCGAAGTGACTAAAAAAATGATGATTCAGCCATTTTTTTTCCATTACAGCATTCACAGTATAGGATAAATACATTAGATCGGACATTTTTAGGTGTTCTGAAACCAATATATACTTTTAGCCCCTTTATGGGGTTCTTAACAAACAATTATTGGATCACTTATACTTCACACTGCCAACAAATAGTATTGCAGTATTTTGACAATAGCACTATGTTCTTGTTAAGCCCTGCCTCTAGGAGGAATTCATAGGAACTTCGCATTGAAAGTACTAGAAGAGTTCACAAGCCCTCAGGCTGCCAAAGTAACTAAATGGCTCCCGTGATCTCATCATATGTGGGCAGTTCAGCCATCGGAGGGAGCCCCATGTCTCTATGACCTCTCAGATGCCTAGGACCTCTCCGATCACAGACTCTGCCAGTGGATGTCTGCTGGCTATTGCACCCACTTAATTCCTGAGTTGGCAGCATATGTAAAGACAGCAAAATTTGGCAAGTTAGCAGCAGCAGTCAGAAAGATGTTAATATAAATATGTATATATACGTCGCACAGGTGAATAAAGGATCCACTTTCTTTTCACTACATTGGCAGTGCTGCAGTTTCTTCTTTTTTATGTCTAGGCGTAGCCCCGTCCGGGCTTTTACCGCCGGCACGCCACCAACTTCCACGAGTGACGCTTCTTGGGACTTCTATTACTATATATATATATATATATATATATATATATCATCAAAGACAAGGCAGCACTCCAAGAATAATAAAGAAGAGGGTCCACTTTCTCCTGGCAGATTGCAGGTGGCAGCACCTCACACTTCCGATTGACCATGCTGGTTCATTGCATGTAAAACAGATTTTCTGCTGCAGTGCATTATGGGAGATATAGTGTTTAAAACTGGCACTTTGCAGTAAGACTATGGAAAAGAAAAAACCTGACCAGTGCAGCAGAGCGCTGAGGATTATGGAACGTCACCGAGACTGCAGGATAAACCATGTGGAGGATTCATCCAAAGTAAGGATCTATGGAGAAGGTGGGGTCAGAGGACGGAAACAGCTGTCGTGGCCAGGCCCGCAGAGTAGCAGCAATCCCACAGAAATTAATGGTGGATTTCTTGCGACTGGTGCGCCAATCCCATTCATTTCTATGTGATCATTGCCACTCTGTCGAGTGACTATCCTTACTGAGACACTTGGCGCAACATACTGTTGTGGAAATTTTATTAGGATGTGTTTTTAATATGTCATGTATTGTCATCATGTCTCTCAGTGTGTAAATCATTGGAGTGGATATCTTACTGTGGATGTAGAGAACAATCAGCTGCCGGGTGCATAGGTCTCCGCTGGCAAACAGTCTATGTGCTATGCACTGGGCTGTAGGCTGGAGGAGACTGATGCGCTGCAGAGCAATGTTTTCTTGGGAAGTGTATGTGCGCCAGCTAAGGCCCCCGCCCAAAGAGTGGATTTATTGGCTTGGCGTTGATGCATTTATTAAGAGAACAATACACTAAAAAGTGTGTTTGTTGTTCCCAGTGTGCCTGATCAACCGCTGGAGATAATGGCGCAATTCGTGTACATGAGCACACATGAGAATCCTAGTGAACTAAGGTTCACTCCAGTGGTAATTGGAGACATGGGGTGGTTACTTCCTGTGTGTCATCACTTCCTGTATGATTATACTGTACCTAAAGAAAGTGGTCAGGTGTTGGGCCTGACTAGAGATGAGCGAACTTTAAAAAAAAGTTCGGCGTTCGGGTTGTGGTAACTCGCGCATCCCGTTATGGATTCCACTATCGCGGCATATGGAATCCATAAGGGGCGGCTTCCACCAACCCGAACTGTTGAACAGCCGAAGGACCTGGGGTGACGTCACCATCATGTGATCAGTGCAGGGGGCGTGGCTCAGCACGGGATCAAATAATGGGGTCACTTTTTTGTGAAAATAATGCAATTTTTCATTTTCACTGCCAAGTGTTCGCTAATTCTAGGAAACACCTTTGAGGTGAAAGTGCTCACTACACACCTTGAAAGATTCCTTGAGGGAGTGTAGTTTCCAAAATGGGGTCACTTTTTAGGGGTTTCCACTGTGGGCCACCTCAGGATGTCTTTATATGCGACATAGCTCCCAATTACTATTCCAGTTAAATCCGCTCTCCTAAAGCCATATGGTGCTCCTTCCACTCTGTAGCCTGCTATGCGCCCATACATCATTTTTTGAGCACATATGGGGTGTTAACATATTCGGGTGGAAATAAGGAACAAAATGTGGGGGGCAGTTTGCCTTTTACCCTTTGGAAAAGTGAAAAATGTGGGTGTAAAGCAACTTTTTTGTGAAAATAATACATTTTTTCATTTTTACTGCCAAGTGTTTCCTAATTCTAGGAAACACCTATGAGGTCAAAGTGCTCACTACACACCTTGAAAGATTCCTTGAGGGGTGTAGTTTCCAAAATAGGGTCACTTTTCGGGGGATGCCTCTGTAGGGCCACCTTAGGGTGTCTTCATTTGCGACATAGCATCTAATTACCCTTCCAGCTAAATCCGCTCTCCTAAAGCCAGATGCTGCTCCTTCCACTCTGAAGCCTGCTGTGCGCTCATACATCAGTTTTTGAGCACATATGGGGTGTTTCTGTAAACTCCAGATTCAGGGTTATAGATTTTGAGTTTTGTTTGGCTGTTAACCCTTGATGTGAAGAAAAAATAAAGTGACTTCATAACTGAACTGGTCCTTAAAAAATTGGGTTTGGAAATTTTAAAAAATTTGCTTCTAAACTTCTAAGCCTTCTAATGTCCCAAAAAAATAAAATGTCATTTTCAAAATGATCCAAACATGAAGTAGACATATATGGAATGTAAATTAATAACTATTTTTGGAGGTATTACTATCTATTATAAAATTAGAGAAATTGAAATTTGCTGATTTGCTAATTTTTCCAAATTTATTGTAAATTTGGTATTTTTTAATAAATAAAAATGAAATATTTTGACTTAATTTTACCACTGTCATGCAGTACAATATGTGAAGAGAAAACAATCTCAGAATGGCCAGGATAAGTAAAAGTGTTTTAAAGTTATTACCACATAAAGAGAGACATGTCAGATTTTCTAAAAATGGCCTGGTCCTTAAGGTGAAAAATAGCAGGGTCCTGATGGGGTTAAATTGCAATCCGAGATGCAAACTGAATACATTGATAAAATGAAAAAGTGACATCACTAGGCAAGACTCACATATTTCAGCAAAAAGCTACGGAAGTATCTAAACAAATCAAAGTCATCACTAGAAAGTGTAGAAAAGGTTGCAGATAACATTTCTTTCTTTCTCTCTGGTGAGTAATGGGTAATGATTTTGCAGCCCCTTAGAAATGATGAGGTTAAACCATAGCAGTTGGGCAGTTTCTGATCAGACGTCACCGCCGTCTCGCAAATTGAAAGCTGTGGTAGTAAAAACTGATTTGTATATCACCAGGAGTTGTGAGTGTGCGCCTTGTAAATTTAATTAAACAGCAGGTGCAAAATCAGGTCATATGGCTTTGATGTGCCCCATGTGACAATGACAAGTAGACAATGATTCTAATATGAGAGCATTTGCATATATTTGCATTGGATGGCGGAGAACACTGTATCTTTCACCTTCTTTTGTACGATGTTTCGAGAAAGTTTTCGCCCATTTGAGGGAACTGTTGCGGCTGCATCATGACTGATAAACATAACACATTGTTATAAATGACGGAAACCTGCTCCTGTCTGTGTGAAGCAGATTTAAAATATAATATGTATTATGCAGTGTCATAGCGAGTTACTGCATCATATCAACATCCATTGTTATCTGTCCATTTGCTATTATCGTTATTTAGCAGGATTTGGAATTTGCACTTTATCGGGGTGTATAAAAGCAATGAACAACTGAGCATTATGGTTTAATAAAACAGGTCTAATGGGCGGTGGTTGTTAACCCTTGCATGGACTGCCTCCTCCTGGAAGAGGGCTTTAGCAATCATCACATGAATAATGACTCCAAATGGGGTTAATGAGAGCATAAGATTTTGTAAGACAATACAGTAAATTTACATATAATATGCCCTGGTAACTCTCTTGAAGCATGGTTAATTTTAATTAAAAACTGACCATTCATTTCCAAAATCCTTGGTGGTCTAGGGTACTGAAAGCTTTTCTTTCAGTTCCCTGGTGGTCTTGGTCAGTGAAGGAGTCAATAGTATGTTTAAGTTGCTCCATTTCTGGGGAGTCCTTCTAGGACATTGAGGCCCTTGGCAATTACTTAGATTTCCACCCTAAAAAAACAGACCTGCTAGTTATAGATAAGTTTTGGCCTAAAAACTTGACCATACATACTCTTTGTGCTGTCCGCATCATCTGCTGCTCCATTCCATGGCCCGGCAAAAATTATAGGTCATGTGATGTCCTATTCTTGTCCATTTGGAAACAAGAATAGCTATTTCTATAATGAGCCTTTTGTTCCATTGCGCAAAATGTGGAAGGCACACGGACGGCATCCGTGTTTTGCGGATGTGCAATTTTCGGACCGCAAAACACGCTCGTGTGCAAGAGGCCTATAGCAGTCACTTTTCCCAAGTCCTAATCATTGTATCTTAGAGACCTCCCAGACTTGAGTAGAGCAGAATTACTTAACAGTCAGACAGTCACAAGGAAAGATATATAAGGCACTTATCAGACTGACAGGCAACAAATACAAAATTATGAATAGATGACAGAAAAAGGGATTAGGGTGTCAGCAGATGGGGGACATGAAGTCCTGCAATGGAACAGATGGTAGATGGCAATGGCATTTAGGTAGAGAGCATTGAATGTAGTTAAGATAAATAATACCTAGCAGAAACTCACTCTGAACTGTTAAATCCATCAAGGAAGTAGAAAATCAAAACTCAGCAAACACAAAGTTAAAACTACAAGACGCACAACTGCATCAACAACAAGACTGGAATCACAAATCTTAGGATGCACGCTAGGATTCAAGACTCTGGGATCAGGTACACAGAGCTATTGCTATAACCAGCAAAGAGGCACAGAAACTAAAGATATTTAAAGACATAATAAAAAAAAAACTCCTAGCAAAATAGATGTTGCTGCCCCACACAATAGTCCTTAAAAGGACTTTTGGGTCTGTAAAGTTTTAGCTATTTAGCGCAGTTTGCGCTAAGAATATATATTGCTTCTGCCAAACACAATAGTCCTTAAAAGGACTTTTGGGTCTCTGAAAAGTTTTTCTAATAAAAATATTCCTATATCACTCCCTACACTGTCTGTCCCTTCCTATGCACAGATCTTCCTGACTAAGACTGAGCCGAACACGCGTCATCAGGAACTTTATAGCACACGATGGCGCATTCCGGCGAGCCAATCACTGTAATGCCAGTAACCAACATGGCTATGGCATTACAGTGAGGGCAGTACTTACCTGCACGTTTATTGGCTGCATAGCAGCCAAGAAACGTGCGGGAAGGAGACTCAAGCATTGCGATCGAGCACATGCGGTATTCGGCCAAATACCGCCATGTGCCGAGCATCGAGATGCTCGAGCCGAATTGGTGGTCGGCCGAGCATGCTCGATCAACACTACTCATGAACACGACCTTTGGATGTTTTGCAGTCTGCAAATTGCAGATCCGTAATAAAGAATATTTGGGGGGCACTCGGCTATTTAGCATTGCATGGAATTGAATAAAGTCAATAAATATCAAGTACTATATTTTCTGGCGTATAAGACTACTTTTTAACACATGAAAATCTTCTCAAAAGTCGGGGGTCGTCTTATACGCCGGTATACTGCGTGCTGAAAAAGAGGACTTTTCACTGGTCCAATGATTGTTAGATAATTATATATATGTGTAGAGCGGTGCCCAAGGAGCTCCCTGCACTTACTATTATCCCTGGGCGCCGCTCTACACATTAACTCTACATAGTTAAATCTAAAAATTCTATTTGTGTTTTACGTGTATGAATTGTGAAGTCGAGAGGTTTCTTTCATTGGTATTTATATCGTGTAAAAAGGTGTCCAGATTCTTTTCTGTATCTTGCCAAATAAAAATAATGTAATCAATGTAACGTCAGATCTGAAAAACATGGATATCGGGTGTGTGCATTCCACATTATACGGAACAGAACAGCCGACCTCTAATAGAACAGTCCTATCCTTGTCTGTAACGTGGACAATAATAGGACATGTCCTATCATTTTGCAGAACGGCCATGCGGACATACAGATATGGAATGCACACAGAGTCATTTATTTTATTTTTTTGCTGGCCCATTAAAATAAAGTGAACGGTACAGACATGGAAAAAAAATAAGCTAGTGTGCAGGAGCCCTAAGGTGGGCCCCCAGAATCAGTTACACTGGTGGGCCCATAGTACCTTAGTCCAA
The DNA here is from genome assembly GCA_033119425.1 of Bufotes viridis. Lineage (NCBI taxonomy): Eukaryota > Metazoa > Chordata > Amphibia > Anura > Bufonidae > Bufotes > Bufotes viridis. Next base: position 60,484,952 of record CM065592.1, on the reverse strand, counting down.
CACTTCCGCGCAGCGATTAACACTGAAGACCGACTAAACAGTACTGTCTTCATTAGTTAAAGGGGTTGTCCCATCTCAGACAATGGGGGCATATCACTAGGATATGCCCCCATTGTATGATAGGTGCGGGTCCCACCTCTGGAGCCCCGAAAGTGAAGGAGGGCGCCTTCGCATGCGCAGCTGCCCTCTATTCATTTTCTATGGGGAGGAGGAATATAGCCAGCTGGCTCAGCTATTTCTGTGAGCCCCATAGAAATGAATAGGAGCTTGGGTCACACACTTCTATGGGAGCAGAGCTTGGTGGTGGACGGACCCTGGGAAATCTGGGGTCCTCCAGCCACAGCTCTCACCGCTTATGAACGATCGTTAGTGATCATTTTGCAATTTAATAATGCATCCGACTGCTTGTTGGGAACGAGCGATGGCCTAGCGATCGCTCCTCCCCATGTTGCTGAGGATATCACTGCATGTAATAGTGGTTGTCTTCTCCCCTAGCGATCAGGCGATTGACCGGAGGGAACTGTGAGCGCCACTGCCGTCTTAAAAATCTTGTCGTTGGGGGTCCCGGGTGTCGGACCCCCACCAATCAGATACTGGTGACCTACCCTGAGGATAGTTCATTTCAATAACAATCACACGTCCCCTCAGGAGGGTGCGACGCTATATTTATTAATATTGTCAGGTTAGATGGTCCATAGGACCTCAGCGTGATTATTGCATCCTCTCTGACTAGAAAAACAAAAAATAAACTAACAGTTTGATTACTTCTAATTACTTATCACTAAGGAACACACATGTTAAAACTCCCCAGGGATATCAGGCTATGAGATCAGGCTTGTACGGATTAGTACTAATCGTCCATGTCCGTGTTTAGACTTGTCCAGGCCGGACTATACCACCCCTTTGAATCGCACTTCTATATAGGAGTCGCTGTGTCTCGCTAATCTGACCCTAGTGGGTCCCTGCCTGATTATCCCTGAAAATAAAATCTTAAACCTGCATCCCTACATGTGTTGCCGTGTACTCGGCGTCTTCAGGGGATGACATGCAAGTATGCTGAGGATAGGTCATCAGTACAATTTTGCGGAAGGGTTGCAGACCCATTCATTTCACAGGGGCAGGAATGGATGTGGACAGCACAATATGTGATGTCCGCATTTCTGCATCCGTGTTTCCACATCCGCGTTTCCGTAAAAAAATAGAACATGTCCTATTCTTGTCCACAATTGCGGACAAGAAAAGGCATTCTCTATATAGTGCCAGCAATGTGCGGTCCGCAAAATGCGGAATGCACATTGCAGCCGTCCGTGTTTTGCGGATCCGTGTTTCCCTGTTTCCGCAAAACACATTACGGACGTGTGAATTAGGCCTTAAAGGTCTCGGAAAACCGCTTTAAAGGGGTTGTCTGACATCAGCTAATGGCATTTATGATGTAGAGAATGTTAACACAAGGCACTTACTTATATATTGTGAGTGTCCATATTGCCTCCTTTGCTGGCTGGATTCATTTTTCCATCACATTATACACTGCTCGATGCAGGGGTTATGACCACTCTGCAATCCTTCAGTGGTGGTCGTGCTTGCATACTATAGGAAAAAGAGTCGGGCTATGTGCACTCCCACGGTCCTGGCCACCAGAGAGGCTGGAACTTCCTACAATGTGCAAGCACAACCACTGCTGCTGGATTGCAGGGTGGTTGAAAAATGAATCAAGCCAGCATAAGAGGCAATATGGGCAATCACGATACATTAGTAAGTGGCCGGTATAACATTCTCTATATGATAAATTCCATTTGCTGAAGTGAGACGACCCCTTTAAATAATACTACCTCCTTCCCTTGTCGGGAAGGAAGTGCTCTTTCCTGACAATTGCCTGTTTGTCAGTGAAGGTAAAGTGCTACATTCACATACAGCGATCTCCTCCACTATATGGGGATGAGCTACTGTAATCACTGCTCCCCATACAGACTCATTGGGGAGAGTTTATCATGAGGGGAATATCTGAAGTCAGGTTTGCTTGAGTCTGTCTTGGCACTCTTTATGCCACATCTATCAAATGTCTCATGTTTAATAAATTTAACTTATCCTTAAACCTAACACTTTTGTCTAGAAAATCTTTTCCAGTTTTCCTACTCCACCCTCCTGCTGGAGCGAGATTGCGACTTCTTAAAAAAAGGTCTCAAGTATAGAAAAACAGATATATACTGATGGTTGAGTCCCCATTAAATCTCTGAAAAAATATCATTAGTCACCGGCGGACCCTAAAATCAATAACATTTTTTATACACATTAAAAAAGGGCAGCTTGCTCTAATAGATGCAAAATATTTCCCCAAAAATAAAGGTAAGTAAGTAACAATATATCCTATTGAGGACAACAATGGGGTTGGGGGGGGTGAAAACTATAAAGCAGGGTAACAATACTGGGGTACAGGTGTCTCTTACCCTATTGTGTTCCTAAGTACCCCTCAGCCCGGAGGAATCACATAAAGGTGGCGACCCACCCGTCCCCCACTCTAAAAACCACGACGCGCGTGAGAGGAAACCCACACAAACACAGAGAAAACATACAAACTCCATGCAGATGATGTCCGAACCCAGGAGCCCAGCGCTGCGAGGCACCAGTGCTAACCACTGAGCCATCATCCTGCCTTTATAAATGATGTAAGCATGTACAGCACTGCCTCTCAGTCTCCCCTGTAATTTGTGTAGGCACAGATAGTACTGCCTCCCTGTTTCTCCCTTCTATAATGTAGGCGTGGGCAGCCTTCAATCAGTGTAAATGATATAAGCACAGATAATACGATCTCTCTTGTCTCTCCTTGTAAATTTGGTACTCACATATAGTATATCCTCCTGTAAGTAAAGATACTATTCAATCCAAGTCTTTACCTGTAAATGATTCAGACACAGATACTGATATCTCCATGTCTCTCTCTTCTACATTTTGTAGTAACCTCTAATATATCCGCTCTGTCTCCTCTTGTGATTGGAGTCATACAGACGCTATTCATTCACAGAGAACTCAGAACTATAAGCACGGCTTTCCTGATAAAGAAGTACACAATCCAATTTTTGGAGGGACTTTTTCTACATTATTTTTCTACATTATTATTTTTCTTCATCTATCTATCTGTCTGTCTATCTATCTATCTATCTCATTCTATCTATCTATCTATCTATCTATCTATCTATCTATCTATCTATCTCATATCTATCTATCTATCTATTATCTATCTATCTATCTATCTATCTATCTATCTATCTATCTCATGGCTATCTATCTATCTATCTCATATCTATCTATCTTTCTATCTATCTATCTATCTCATATTGATCATCTATCTATCTCTCATATCTATCTATCTATCTATCTATCTATCTATCTATCTATCTATCTATCTATCTATCATCTATCTATCTATCTATCTATCTCATATCTATCTATCTATCTATCTCATGGCTATCTATCTATCTATCTCATATCTATCTATCTATCTCATATCTATCTATCTCATATCTATCTATCTATCTATCTATCTATCTATCTATCTCATATCTATCTATCTCCTATCTATCTATCTATCTATCTTTCTATCTATTTATCTATCTATCTCATATCGATCATCTATCTATCTCTCATATCTATCTATCTATCTATCTATCTATCTATCTATCTATCTATCTATCATCTATCTATCTATCTATCTATCTATCCCCTATCTATCTATCATCTATCTATCTATCTATCTCATATTTATCTATCTATCTATCTATTTATCTGTCTATCTATCTATCATCTATCTATCTATCTATCTGTCTATCTATCTATCATCTATCTATCTATCTCATATCTATCTATCTATCTATCTATCTATTTATCAATCTCACAAAGCAATGGTTAATCACTAAGCGTTTATGTGATATATATCATATTTCATTGCATATATAATTGATTTCTGCTCATCTTTTCGGAGTTTCGCCGTCATGGTGCCAACATACTAGACTGAAGCCGCACTGCTAACAAACAACAGCTGCAGTGGGCAATCTGGCTCCTGCGTGGAATTAAATTTAAGGTGTATCTGGCACAACTTTGCAAGTGTCTTGACCGTCTCTTTCCCACATGTGTGAGATTAGGAGAGAATTCTGATGGAATATGCTTAAAAAGCTGTTAAACTCACAGTTGCACCTGGTCTGTCTATTGCGAAATGGCTTATCATTTTTCTTACTCTTTTCATTGCATTTTTACGTGAATGAAAGTCCGTTTTTCAACTTACCTGTCAGAGAAGCGCAAAAAATATCACGATGATACAAATAAGAAAAAATGTTGGAGAGATAGATGCCTTTCCCTATCTAATAAATGAGCAGATGGGTATTTTGGCAGGGAAAGTGGTTTATACTGACCCTCAGCTATGGGCTTTACAATGACAGTCTGTCGCGCTGCCTTCCCAGTAATACCCTGTACTGCTTTTAGTCTTTCTAAATTGATCTAGAAAAACTTTTCTATAATCATCTGAACACTTATGGGGTCATTTATCAAACTGGTGTAAAGTAGAACTGGTTGTCCATAGCAACTAATCAGATTCCACCTTTCATTTTTAAAAGCTAATTTGGAAAATGAAAGGTGGAATCTGATTGGTTGCTATGGGCAACTAAGCCAGTTCTACTTTACACCAGTTTGGACATATCTGTTTCGTTAATGGACATATCTGTTTCAGTAGGTAATATGGTAACAGTTCTGGACCATCTATTCATAGAGCTCTGCATTGTGCTATTCCTTTGTTATTCCTCCTAGAAGCGTCTGAATAAACTGGCAACTGGGTGCTACAATTCCCCTTGTCGAAGAGGTGTGTTCCTACACAATCTGATACTTTCCACCAATACTAACTATATAAGGGCACAGTACTGACAGGGGGAATGATAATGCCCATTTACCACTTTATTCACATATTTCCGGGCAGAATGAAAGAGAGTCCTAAAAGTGATGTCACAGCACTGTTAATTTGTGGCAAATCTGGGAACTTATTAAAAAAGATGACCCACACTATACTGACAAAGGGAACGGGGACACCCAGTTGTCAATTTGTTTATATATTTCCAGGAGGAGTAACCAAGGGACAGCAACCACTGAGTTGTAAGAAAATATCCTCCAGGTTTGTTATTTATTAGCGGATAGAAGTACATATTAACTGATACAGAAATGTCAGAAGAGCGGACAGTAATTAAAGGGGTCGTCCCACAAAAAATATTCTACCATTTTCAAACCAGCACCTCGATCTGAATACTTTTGTAATTGTAAGTAATTAAAAATTTAGCATAGCTACTGAGCTATTCAATCAAATGTATCTGTATAGCGCCACCTGCTGTTTGTTTTTATCTTATTTATTTGACCTGCTCACTGAGATGGCCGCACATGCTCAGTTTCATCCTTCAACTGCTTTCTGAGCTGTGATAGGGAGAGCATGGACACGCCCCCTTAGCTACAGCAGAAAAGACACTCCCCTTGACCTGTAATAGGGAGAGCATGGACACGCCCCTTAGCTACAGCAGAAAAGACACTCCCCTTGACCTGTAATAGGGAGATCATGGACACGCCCCCTTAGCTACAGCAGAAAAGACACCCCCCTTGAGCTGTAATAGGGAGAGCATGGACACGCCCCCTTAGCTACAGCAGAAAAGACACTCCCCTTGACCTGTAATAGGGAGAGCATGGACACAGCCCTTAGCTACAGCAGAAAAGGCACTCCCTTGAGCTGTAATAGGAGAGCATGGACACAGCCCCTTAGCTACAGCAGAAAAGACACTCCCCTTGACCTGTAATAGGGAGATCATGGACACGCCCCCTTAGCTACAGCAGAAAAGACACTCCCCTTGACCTGTAATAGGGAGAGCATGGACACGCCCCCTTAGCTACAGCAGAAAAGACACTCCCCATGAGCTGTAATAGGGAGAGCATGGACACGCCCCCTTAGCTACAGCAGAAAAGACACTCCCCTTGAGCTGTAATAGGGAGAGCATGGACATGCCCCCTTAGCAAAAGCAGAAAAGGCACTCCCCTTGAGCTGTAATAGAGAGAGCATGGACACGCCCCCTTAGCTACAGCAGAAAAGACACACCCCTTGAGCTGTAATAGGGAGAGCATGGACACGCCCCCTTAGCTACAGCAGAAAAGACACTCCCCTTGAGCAGCCAACTTGATATAGATCTACAACCTCTACAACTATCAATAAAAAGAAGGGGAAAATTCAAGTACCAAAGTTAGTTACATTGTTACATAAATATGATGATACTATAACATCAAGAGGCAAAGGTCATATCACCTGATAAGATTTAAACACTCACCCACTCGTGTTTCATGATGGGAAAATATATACCTTTAGAATAAAAAGGAAGACCCCAATATATGTGAAATTATAAGTATACACCTCTAAAATAGGAAAGAAGTATACAACGAACAATGGGGATGGTAGAGAAACATAAACGCACGGAAAACGCACGGAAAACGCAACTAAAATGCAGATGCGTTTTTTCAATTTCTCCATTATCCTTCCCGTTGCTTACCCTTGATATACCCATTGGTAACCCTTTTCTCAAATATAAAGAAATATGATGTTGATTTTACCAATTGACCGGCATTTGATAGCTGTAGATGATGATGGACCTCAGTATGGGGGAGATGTTTGTGGGTAACATAAGATGCAATGTGGGGACAGAAACGCATCCTAATCGCATATAAAATGCAGGTGTGGTTTTTTTGTTCCCTCCATATGTACACTGTATCCTCATTTATTTTTTTACCTTTCTCTGTATTTTATTAATTATATTGATTGTACACTCACCCAAATTAATGTTGAGATCTCACTAACACGCAAATTATGCGAAGACCGGATAAAGATTGATTTCATACTTTCAAACTAATATGTGATGGACATTCCAATCAGATTTTAGTTCCAACTAATATTGGATGGACTTTTTAATCCAAGTCAGGCTTTAGGTGGGTTTTCAAGGCGAAATAGTATAAAAGAAGGGGGTAGTCTCAATACAGACCAAAGCCACTTAGGAAGTGGTTGTGACCTCGAAATGCGTCTGGCCCGTTTTGGCAAAGAGAACTACCCACCTAAAACTCTGCTTTTGGATACGCAATAATAATCATCTTATATCGCAAATTGGAAGACTAAGGAATCCATATCTCCAATAGCAGCACAAGAATAACATCAGCTGTCGGACTTCGTAAGCATCACGTGTCAGATCACATGAGAAATCCGATCTGCCTCGTCACGCATCTGTTGGAAGCCGTAACAGAATCCTGAAAACTGCAACCCAACTGAGGGGGAGGTAAGAGGCCGTGGATCAGGGGGACACCTAAAACCTGAATCTGTCAGCAGTTTTGTACCTATGACACCGGCTGACCTGTTACATGTGCACTTGGCAGCTCAAAGCATCTGTGTTGGTCCCATGTTCACATGTGCCCGCATTGCTGAGAAAAATGATGTTTTAATATGTGCAAATGAGCCTCTAGGAGCAACGGGGGCGTTGCCATTACACCTAGAATCTCTGCTCTCTCTGCAACTGCCACGCCCTCTACGCTTTGATTGACAGGGTCATGCAGACATGATTCCCTTTACACTGCCTGGACTTGTGAATCAAAGTGCAGAGGGCGCAGCAGTTGTAGAGAGAGCAGAGCCTCTAGGTGTGTAACGGTAACGCCCCTGTTGCTCCTAGAGGCTCATTTGCATATAATAAAACATTATTTTTCTCACCAATGCAGACACATGTGAACATGGGACGAACACAGATGCCTTCAGCTGCCAAGCGCACATGTAACAGGTCAGCCAGTGTCATAGGTACAGATCTGCTGACAGATGCCCTTTAAAGGATCTGTACACGTTTGCGGTTAATCTTTTTTTTTATTGTTCGTTTACTCTCTCAATGCAAAATTAAGCAACTTCTAAATAGTCTACATTAACATTTTCCCACTTTTTTTGCAGAGTGTGTGTAAGTCCTTCTGCAAGCTGCTGGTGCTGCTGAAATTGAAATAAATCCATCCTAATCCTGCTCCTGTTTCCGTTCCTCTGCTCTCCCCTTCACTTCTCTCAGCAAAGAGAGAGAGGAGGTTGTACACAGCAGATGTAGAGTGTGGAGACAGGGACAGCACCCAAAGAGGGCAGCTCACAGAGACTGTAAATAGGGAGGAAAGCAGAGACGAGGCAGATTTCAGGGGGAAGACAGCAGCATCCTGGACACACAGATCCAGCGTGTATTACACGTGAGAAAAGTCTTAATCTGGGAACAGGTTATAAACTGAATACTGGGGTCTGAAAGATAGAAACATATTGGTATTGTGGACGGAACGCTTTTAATTTTGTTTCCTGTGAAATGTTTATTACCACAAGGTACATCTGACCTAAGGCAAATATCATTATTTAGATTGAATCTGTACAAGGCCGCGCAGTCAAGGAAGAAATACTTTGACTGAAGGTTTACTGAAATTAATAAATGCTGTTAATAATAGAGCAGCTTAAAAGATCATCTTCCTTCTGTTATATACAGTATTGTACTGGGGCCTGTATTTCACTCATTACATAAGCCAAAACAGAAAGCACTGCATGTTCTCTTCCATCACACAACCGGGAATACAATTTGCAGCGACCCGGGAGAGGAAAGGCGAGGATAGAAGGAGTGGTAGAGCCTATGATGGTGGTAATAGTACTTACAGTTCACAGTGGCAGCACTCACCCTAGGTCCCCCTAGACGAGGGATCTCCAGCTGCTGTTTTTGGGTCCGCTTGTGAGATCCATTTTAGGGCTCTCACAAGCGGTCCGAAACCAAAATTAGTTTGGCCCCAATGCATTCTGAATAGATAAGGATCAATTCAGAATGCATCAGTTCGGCTCCGTTTCGCTTCCATTCCGCTCTGGAGGCGGACACCAAAACACTGCTTGCAGCGTTTTGGTGTCCGCCTGACGATGCGGAGGCAAACGATTGAAAACGGATCCGTCCCCCATTGACTTTCAATGGTTTTGACTTTGTTAAAGATAATACAAACGGATCCGTTTTTAACGGATGCATGCGGTTGCATTATCGGTGCGGATCCGTCTGTGCAGATACATGACATATCCGCACAAGACGCAGGTGTGAAAGTAGCCTTAAACTACAACTCCCAGTGTGCAAACTTACTCCGCTGCTCTTGCTCCTGCACACAAACATATTTTTTCCCAGGTCCAATCCGTTCTTAGTTTTTTTTTTCCCCCAGGTCCATTCCGTTTTTGTTTTTTTTATTTGTTTTTTTAGATCCCCTATGCATAACCATTCATTGGGGCCGCAAAAGAAATGTCCACATGACCGTTCCGCAAAAATATAGAACATGTCCTATTATTGTCTGCATTATGGACAAGGATAGGACTGTTCTATTAGGGATCAGCCATTCTGTTCAGCAAAAAGTCAAATGCACATGGCCGGTATGCGTGTTTTGCGGATCAGCAATGTGTAGACCGCACAACGTCCAACAGTCGTGTGCATGAGCCCTAACTCCCATAGAAGTAAAAGGAGGTTTCTGGGAGTTGCAGTTTCAGGACAGCTGGTGTTCTGGAGGTTGCTGATCCCTGCTCTAGACCATGCAGTGAACGGACGGTGCACCCTGCATTGGGTGCCCCTGTCTGGTCTTAGGTGGGGTGCTCTTGATCGTAGATATTTGGTAGGGTTCAAGGAAGAAGGTTAGGAGCAGAGTCCGGCTTACAGATGGTGGAGGCAATGACCAATCCCAGTTTAGTGATAACAGAGAACAGTCTTTTTATTGTGGATGATGGGTGATACAGTACAAGTGTAAGGATGTGGGGCAAGGGACCTTAAATATATTACTCTGCAAGTGTAAATTGTATAATTACTGTAATATCTCACTTTAGTCAGTAGATGGCAGCAGAGGATAACATGCCAAAAGTCTACTACAGCTGCCTATAATGCCTCATTCACAAATCAGTGTTTCCCGGACGTGTGCTGTACATGTTCTCCGCGGACAGTCAATGAGTCCGTGAAAACCACGGATACAACACTGATGCCATCCGTGTTGCATCCGTGTTTCACGATCATTAAAAAGAGATCGTTTGAAAAGTATTTTCCAGCTGCTCAGTGTCAGTGAATAACGGATGGCACACGGTCAGCAAAAAACGGACCCACGGACCCAACACGGATCTGTCACAGGAGGAAACACGGATTGAACACTGTCCGTGTTACCACTGATCGAAAACTGACACTGACGTGTGCATGGGCATAAGAGTAATATAAATACCTGTTTTTGTTTGCAAAGTTGACAATTAGCTAATTTATGGCTATTTGTGTACCCCCACAAGTGTGATAGCAGGCTGTCTGTGCAGGTTTGACGCTGCACTTTACAAATGACTTATTGCATCACACTCTCCCTGTAAAGGGGAGGAGCAGGAAGTGAACAGACGGAGGTTGTGCCTGGAGACCAGAAGAAGCTAACAGTGCACACTTCCCGACTCCAATCAGGCAATCAGAATAACTCCTTGGATCAACGACCCCTCTCTAGTAGCTGTAACCTGTAATATTATTACACTCCAGAAATACATCCAGGCCCCTCTTGAACTCTTTTAGTGAACTCACCATCACCACCTCCTCAGGGAGAGAGTTCCACAGTCTTACTGCTCTTACTGTGAAGAATCCTCTTCTATGTTTATGTGCAAACCTTCTTTCCTCCAGACGCAGAGGATGTCCCCTCGTCACAGTCACAGTCCTGGGGATAAATAGATGATGGGAGAGATCTCTGTATTGTCCCGTGATATATTTATACATAGTAATTAGATCTCCCCTCATAACCCTAATTTTAATAATCTTTCAGGGTACTGTAGTTGCCCCATTCCAGTTATTACTTTAGTTGCCCTCCTCTGAACCCTCTCCAGCTCTGCTATGCCTGCCTTGTTCACAGGAGCCCAGAACTGTACACAGTATTCCATGTGTGGTCTGACCAGTGATTTGTAAAGTGGTAGGACTATGTTCTCATCACGGGCATCTATGCCCATTTTGATGCAACCCATTATCTTATTGGCCTTGGCAGCAGCTGCCTGACACTGGTTTTTACAGCTTAGTTTGCTGTTTATTAAAATTCCTAGGTCCTTTTTACCGAGTGTTTTACCATTTAGTATGTACGGGTGATTTGCATTATTCCTTCCCATGTGCATAACCTTACATTTGTCAGTGTTAAACCTCATCTGCCATTTCTCTGCCCAAGCCTCTAATCTATCCAGATCCATCTGTAGCAGTAAATTGTCCCCTTCAGTGTTAATTACTTTACACAGTTTAGTGTCATCTGCAAAAATTGATATTTTACTGTGCAAGCCTTCTACAAGATCAGTAATAAATATATTGAAGAGAATAGGGCGCAATACTGACCCCTGAGGTACCCCACTAGTGACAGTGACCCAATCTGAGTGTGTACCGTTAATAACCACCCTCTGTTTTCTGTCACTCAGTCAGTTACTTACCCACTTGCAGACATTTTCTCCCAGTCCAAGCATCCTCATTTTATATACTAACCTTTTATGAGGTACAGTGTCAAATGCTTTGGAGAAGTCCAGATATACGACATCCATTGATTCACCACTGTCAAGTCTAGAATTTACCTCCTCATAGAAACTAATTAAATTAGTTTGACATGATCGATCCCTCATGAAGCCATGCTGATATGGCGTTATTTACTTATTTTTATTGAGATCCTCCAAGATAGCATCTCTTAGAAAACCTTCAAACAGTTTACCCACAACAGATGTTAAGCTTACTGGCCTATAGTTTCCAGGCTCTGTTTTTAGACCCTTTTTGAATATTGGCACCACATTTGCTATGCGTCAATCCTGTGAAACACTCCCTGTCAGTATAGAGTCTGTAAATATCAGAAATAAGGGTCTGGCTATGACATCACCTAATTCTCTTAGGATACGGGGGTGTATGCCATCTGGTCCTGGCGATTTGTCTATTTTAATCTTTTTAAGTCGCTGTTGTACTTCTTTCTGGATCAGACAGGGCACTTTTAATGGGGAATTTACTTTTACATTCTGAATTTCATCTAACAGTTTATTTTCCTCAGTGAATACAGTGGAGAAAAACTATTTAATAGCTTTGCTTTTTCCTTGTTGCTCTCTGCAACTCCCCCCTCATTGCTATGTAGAGGGCCAACACCTTCAGATTTATACTTTTTACCATTTATATATCTGAAGAACATTTTACAGTTAGTGTCACTCTCTTCGGCAATTAAAGGCATTCTGTGTTGGACAGTTGGTCCCCACTACACTTTATGCACTTTAGATTCTTCTGTCAAAGATACTTGGACTTACTCCGGCGAGACTATCTCCCCTCCTGGTATGACCTACTCCTGACATCCACTTCCCCGGGGAAAAAATTGCTTTCATTAATATATAATAAAATACAAGAAGCCAAAACTGAGGAAACACCTCCCTATATCTCCACATGGGAGAAAGACATGGGATTGTCTTTTGATGCTGCAGACATTGAGGTGATCCTACAACATTCCCATAGCTTTTCTAGATGTGTTAGGGTTCAGGAGAACTCTTATAAACTAATCACACAATGGTATCGAGCTCCCAGCATTTTACACAAAATAGATCCTTCCATATCTCCATGTTGCTGGAGATGCCATAACGGCTTAGGCACAAATTACCATATATGGTGGACATGCCCATTGCTCACTCCATTCTGGAGTTCGGTATCAATAGATGTTCAGGCTATCTGCTCTACTAACACCCTCTTACTCATACTCTAGTTCTCCTGAACCTACCGTCTCCAGACTATCCCCTGACAAAACACTCCCTAATACCACATCTTATAGCTGCAGCCAAAGTACTGATACCTCGCTATTGGCTCTCCACAACTATCCCGACCAGAGGGGAATGGATAGACAAATTATGTGAAATATACAGATTTGAGGAATTATCTAGCTGGGAATCCTTATCCCATGATAAGTTCCTTAAAATATGGGCTCCTTGGCAAGCCTGGTATAACGCCATGGGGATATCTGCACATTCTCCTTGACTCAGCTATTACACCCGTGCCAATAAGTACACGCCACACTTATAATCATTTACTCTGTAAATACTCTGCTAGCCTTTATGGGTCTCTTAGACCATTGGTCACTCCCAGTAACCTTGATTACTACTTGCCCTATATGCTGGACCCAATAATTATGTCTGTTTTCATTACCCTGTCACTGATTCGATCCACTGCCAGTCTAAAGCTGATTGCGATCCATGTTTAATCTGTTCCTAATTGTGTTATTGTATTTGAAAAAATGCTGTTAACCCAAGTAGTACAGTTATTTGCTGTATTGTCAACGCCAACTTGGCAATAATTGTACAACTGTACCATATCTTTCCAACGATAAATAAGGATTTAAAGGCATTCTGTCACCAGTTTTCACTCCTGTCAGCTAAACATATGCTGATGCTCAGGGTCTCCTCATGATTCCTAATGTGGGATCATAAATGCGATCAGTAGCTTAATTTTGCCAAAAAACAGGTTTTACTAACCTGTCAATCAAAGAAATAAGGTGCCCAAGGGAAGGTCCAGGGATTCCGGGTGCCTGTCTGCACCCACCGCCGTTCGTGCCCAGCGCCGCCTTTCCAGAGTTCTGCACCGCCTCCTACTCCTCTGTACCACCTCTCCCTCTTCCTCCCTCCCCCTCCTCCCGCTGTAAGATCTCGCGCGTGCGCACAGTGCTCAGCCTTATGCGCCCGTGCGTACTTCTTGGATCGGCTTGTTCAAGCGAAGTTCTGGCGCTCAGAGAGGTAGCTACTTGTCAGCTTACTTGGCTTCTTGGTTCAGCAGGTTCAGTCCTAGCTTTGGTCAGCCGGCTCCATTGTCTGATTCTGCCGTATGGCTGTGGCATCTAACTTATGTCTAGAGTTAGCTTTCCTTGGCTTCAAACTAAACTTATGCTGATCTGGCTGCACTGCACTGCTCTCAACTGCTGCTCTTTACTGACTCACTCCTCTCACTTCCTCCAACTACTTACTTACTCTGCCTTACACATCCTATATATATATATGTGTGTATGGTACCAGCACCACCTAGGGGTGACTGGGTATGTCTACTCTACATGCACGGTGTAAACAGCGTGTTAGAAGGAATTATAGCAATATGCATACATCTTTTAAAATGACAAATCTCGTTATATATAAAGGGGCCCACTACTAATACGGAGTGGGACACTGCATGTGCTGTACTTGGCTCCCCATGGATAGCAGAAAGATATAGGCAGACAAGGCGTAACTGGGAACAACGGCTTTTATTGACATTGCGTGGAGCCTTAAGCTTGACAGTTACAAGTAGTGTTGGGGAGCGAATATTCAAAACCCGAATATCGCCACTTTGAGAATTCGCAAATATTTAGAATATAGTGCTATATATTTGTATTCGCGAATATTCTAGATTTTTTTTCCTCTGAACCTATGATCCCTCCCTGCTTCTTGCTTGTGGGCCAATGAGAAGGCTGCAATGTCTCTGCCTGAGCTTAGCAACATCCCTAGCAACCAATAGGAAAGTTGCCTACCCCTTACTATATAAGAACCTCCCCAGCAGCCATTTTCTGCTGTATTTTTTTCAGTTCTGAGAGAGACATCAGTGTCACAGCTGTGCTCTGTGCTTAGCTGTGTCATTACATTAGATAGTTAGCTTATATATATAATACAGATAGTTAGTGGGAGATAGTGATATAGTGTAGCTGATAGGTTCCAGTGCAGGGTGTTAGATAGTGGTTTTGCTGTCCATACATACATGCTACAGGCAAGTTCACAACAATACTTAGTGCACCAATGACTAATATGTAGTTAGACCTGCTAAAATGTGAAGTTGCCCGCATTATGAAAAAATATAAGCATCATTAATTGCCGATTTGCGCAATCACGAATATATCGGAGCACTTTATTGTTCTGCCATGCCAACCATTTTCTCTAGTCTCAGGAAACTTCTAGCAGCTTGAAAAATGTAGCTATAGTGACCCACGCCTGTATTGCACACGCATTACGTGAATATTACATTGCCGATTTTCGCAATCAAGAAAATAATCGCAAATATTCGTGAAATATCGCAAATTTGAATATTGCCCCTGCTGCTCATCACTAGTTAGAAGCAGCAACAGCTAGAGATTAACTAAGTTATGAAAAATTTGATTCGGCTGCTTCACAAAAGTTCAAAAAGAAATTCGATTAGTGATGAATTACTTCGTCCCGAAGAGCATTTTTTTGTATGTAGTGAGCATAATGATGGAGAATGGCGACCCCCATCCCTCAGTCATTGAACCCTTCAGATGCAACGTTCATTGCTGATCGCAGCATTTGAGGCTACCATTTAGGCCTTTCAGGGGATAATCAAGGTAAAAATAAAAAAAAATACTCACCTTATCTATTTGCTCGTGTAAAGACCGTCGCGGCCATCTTGATTAAAGCACTTCACAAAATCTCGCTCGGTGATGTGGTCATTTGACTTTGATTCACTCAACACTATTTACAGCCTCAGGCCTCATGCACATGGTTGTTGCTCGGCCGTTCTGTGCATTGGGGACTGCAATGCACGGGCGACATCCGTGCAGCTGCTGCAACGGATCCAGACCCATTTAACTTGAATGGGTCCGTGATCCCTCCGCACCGCAAAAAAAAATTGAACAAGTTCTATTTTTTTTATATGCGGAGACACGGACTGAAATGTCATGGAAGCAAGTGATGTGGTGAGCCAATGGCAGGCAGTGACAGGGACAAGCCTCCCTAGTGTCACCTGGGACGCTAGGGAGGCTTGTCCCCGTCACCGCCAGCCATTGGCTGCCCCCTTCCCCCAGACACCGGATGTTTTTATCCACGCATGGGGAGAAGCAGTGGCAGTGGTACTGGGACCAGGAGCGGAACGGGGATCAGGAAGCCAGGTAAGTAGAATCAGTGTGAGGAGCCCGGCATATGGGGGAGCATCCGTTAGTGTTGGATAACCCCTTTAAATATTGATGACCTCGTATTTGTGATCAATATCTCCGGCACCCTCTCCAATCAACTGTTGGAATGACTGCAGCACACTGGTAGAGCGCTGTGGCCTCGGCCGGTGACATTACATCCATTGGTCATATGCTCTTTGTGCTGTACAGTTCTATTCAAGTGAATGAGATTGAGCTGCAATATCAAGCACAGCCGCTATTTTAATCAGGAGAACCACAGCTATGTGTCTATGGGAACAGATGGATAAGAAGGTTACTGGTGACAGATTCCATGTAATGTTTACAACAGCCTCTCATAGATGGCACAGGCTTAGTCAGAGGCAACAGGTTAGGCAGAGACACAGTCTCCTGAAAGGGGTTATCTCAATTGGAACCTTAACAAATCTTTAAAAAAAACTTTTAAAAAACTCAATCCAGTAGGGGATGGCAAAGAAAAAACTGGAGTAGCATTTCTAGCCAAAGTGTTAGATTTTTGATTAGGTTCTTTTGGCAAATTTGGTGTAAATTATTCCAATGCAGACTAAAGAAAAACGAACTAAAAACTGACCTCATGATTAGGGTTGAGCGAATTGTGCTTCGGATCCAAGATTCGAAGTCAATTCATTCCCCAACTTTGTCTTAATGCTGTACAGAGTCCTGTCTCTGTACAGCATTAAAATGTATGGGCGTTGCTGAGGCAAAATTCGTTAAGTCCGAAGTCACGTGAGACTTCAGTGAATAACTTCGGCCTTCGATTGTACAACTTTAAAAACATTTTAAAACAGGAATCGGAAGTTGGCTTCAGAATCGTCTGGTACCTTGGTACCAAAGTCGACTTTGGGTTCCTGGTTTAAAATGTATTTAAAGTTGTAGAATCGAAGGCCCAAAGTTCTTCACTAAAGTCTCGCGTGAAAGTTGTTCTGCTACGCTACTTGCATCGTTCCCATTCTCTACAATGAGAGTTATGGGAACAGCAGTGCTTTGTCCCATCTCTCTGTGAAAACAGTGAGACAATCCCTTTAAAGCAGGCATGCTCAACCTGTGGCCCTCCAGCTGTTGCAGAACTACAACTCCCAGCATGCCCGAACAGCCTACAGCAGGGCATTGTGGAAGTTGTAGTTTTACAACAGCTGGAGGGCCGCAGTTTGAGCATGCCTGCTTTAAAGAGTCACCAAATTTATCAAACATTGGCAACTCTTGATGAATTTGGCCAAATTCCAGCAACACAGACGTCAAAACTGACTTCAAAAATGATAAGGCTCCCCCAAGTAATTAGTAACAGCTTAGAAAAATACTGAAGATATCCTATACTTTGGATCCATCTGCTGGAAGAAAAGCATTACTGCGGTTCACCTTACAATCTAGGAAATAAACATGTTTTACAGTATTGCAAATAATTCTGTGTATTATTTATTCATCCAAATATTAGAATATTTATGGTGTGAAATTTTATATAATACGATGATAAATTCAAGTGATCCAACTCCAAATCTGCATGAAAACAGCATGAAAAGCGTGATAAAAAAAAGCACATAAATCTGCACAATTTATCAAGGTTTTTGTGCAGTTTTTGGTGCGGATTTTCTGGGTATTTTAAACTTGAAGTCTATAGGGTAACCACATTACAATTGACATGCTGCCGATTTTAAAAGCTGCACTGGAGGCCAATTTCTGTGCGTGCAAAATATGCATTGTGTACATGAGATTTAGTAAATCTCATTCCCTTTGCTGGTACTGTATTTTGCTGTGGATTTTTTGCATTAAAAACCGAGAGAATCTGCGTGTAATAAGCACTGTGTGCATATACCCCTAGGCTACCTACATACGGGTGCAGGTTTACAAACAGAAAATCTTCTTAAATTTCTGTGCGGATTTCTGTGCATTTCTGCACCAAATCTGCCCCAAAGAGTAGTAATGAGCAGCATAGGCAATATTCGTTTTCACAATATTACATGGATTTTTGGCCTAATATTCGCCATAAATTCGCAAATTCTAGAATTCGTGATCTCCAGTCATTATTTTCCTGATTGCGAAAATTGGCAATGTAATATGAGCGTATTGCGCGTGCATTACAGGCGTGGCTTACTTTTGCTACATTTTTCAAGCTGCTAGAAGTTTCCTGAGACTGGAGATAATGGTTGGCAGCATATTTTGTGACTGTGAGGAAGAACTCCTGATCACTGTAAGTAATTTTACATTTACAGCACTGTTTTTGATTACATTTCGCATGCACGGCAGAACAATAGCTTTATATGCAGATAGAGTGCTCCAATATACAGTAATCGCAATCACAGCACAGTAATTCCTATCACACTACCTAACACCCTGCACTGGAACCTATCAGCTACACTATATCACTATCTAACCTACACTGACTATCTCCCACTAACTATCTGTATTATATTATATATATGAGCTAACTATCTAATGTAATTAAATAAGGATCCAGATGAGTCTGCAAAGCACAGAGCACAGCAATGACACTGCTGTCTCTCTCTCAGAACTGAAAAAAAACTGCAGAAAATGGCTGCTGGGCAGTTTCCTATATAGTAAGGGATAGGCAACTTTCCTATTGGTTGCTAGTAGTGTTGAACGAGCATGCTCGTCCGAATACTAGTTCGGCTCGAGCATCGCTATGTTCGGCACATCGCGGAGTTTGGCTGAACACCTCGTGTGCTCGAGTCAGTGTTTTTAAATCTAATTTAGCCTCTATTTCTGAAAAGTTTCTGCCAGGATTTGAACTCACAACCTTGTACATTAGAGGCAAAGACCTTATCCACTCAGCTATAAAGCTGAATGCTAAACTGTGTCAGAAAAACCTGAGTGGATAAAGTCCTTGCCTCTAATGTACAAGGCTGTGAGGTCAAATCCCGGCAGAAACTTTTCAGAATTAGAGGATAGATTAGATTTAAATACACTGGGTGTCCCCAAGCACTGACTCCATATATGGACATAGCTATATATGGAGTCAGAGCAGGGACTCTTAAGCCAAACTAGAGTCCAGACACCCTCCCCTATTCAGAGCAAGGGGTGCCTGGTTTAATGCTTGGGTTCTTCCATTGACTTCCATTGTGCTCAGGTTATTTGTAGAGAACTCGAGCACTTTGGTGCTCGATCAAGACTAGTTACTAGGGATGTTGCTAAGCTCAGACAAAGATATTGCAGCCTTCTCATTGGCCCACAAGCAAGAAGCAGTGGGTACCAATGATAAAAAATCTAGAATATTCGCAATTACGAAGATATAGCACTATCCACTCCCAAAGAGCTAATATGTTACTTGTGGTATCACAAACAAGGTGGTGCACCATTTATTTTTGGGTTCTGCAGCCGGGTATATGTTGAGACAGGGTCACATTGATACTGGGTGGTAACCCCCCTTTCTGTGATACAAGTTGCCCTCTGGCATGGTAACGGTCATACAGATGCTGGATTTCCTCCTGTGGTATATGCAGCATCCTGCTCCAGAGTCGCAGTGTACGAAAAGTGCAAAAGAATGTATCTCTGTGTAAAACATGCATTCACTGTATTTTGTCTGCAGAAGATATTCCATATCCACAGCCACCACTAGATGGGGCTGGTGTGACCCTATATAAATAGAAGAGAAAAGAACATTCTAGTTATTTCAGTTCAGTGTTAGTGTCTGGGCAACAAGGAGAACGGATACAAGCATTTAATGTTGACAAGCTTGGTCTGTCCTGGACCAGGTACCACCCAAGTCAAGGCTGGAACTACAAAAAGCAAGCCAGAGGAAGTGTAAAGGAAGTCCAGTAGAGATAATGTGTCTGAAAAGGACTTATTAGCTCTATGGCACATGTGTCCAACAGTTGATCTCCAGTGCCTGGATATGCGTTTAACCCCCTTAACAACCCCCGCCATACAAATACAAGTTGGCATTGTAAAAATGACTCCCGCTCGCGCATGCATATTGTTGCCGGGTTTCTGTTGTTTCAAACAGCAGAGACCAGGGGCGAATGTATGCAACCAGCCATAAGGCCGATCCCATACATGTAACCCCTCTGATGCCATGGTCAAATGTGGCCACGACATCTGAGCAGTGCAGAAGCTCTCCACTACATCATATGGAATATTAAATGGTGCCATTAGAAAGTACAACTTGTAGCACAAAAAACAAGCCCTCATACGGCTATGTGAGCCAAAAATTTTTAAAAGTTATGGCCCTGGGAAGGTGGGAGTAAAAAATAAAAACGGAAAATGGCAGGGTCCTCTAAGAGGTAAGCAAACTGATCACCTATGTAGGAATCCCCACATCCCGAGATGGATTTTGTGGATGTGTACTGCACGTGCAGCAACCTATTCACAAAAAGCACAGAAGAGTTTGTCTGCCATTAGGGGGAACGCCCTTTGGTTGCATTGTATTGTCTAAAATATACACCCCATGTCTTGATGTTTCTGTCAAAGTCAGTGTGAAGTGCAGAGTAATGAAGACTGCTTTAAAGTGATCTTTTGGCCTATTAACTACCTGTGCAGCTGTGTAATCTGTAACATTTATGGAAAAATCATTTTGTGTACCAATTCCCAGTCTGTCTCATGATATGAACTGTCCTGATCTGTTTGTATTCTTCAGTAAAGAACTGTTCGGCTGCACAATTGTCTCATCATTGTTTCATGCACTACTACTCTACTGCAAAGTGTTGGTGTCACAACAACGGGGACCCTGCCTTGCACTTCAAAAACTTCACTAACAAGTGCACCTTACATACATTCCACTGCAGCCTGGTCGCTGCTTCTTCTTGGACCCATAGTTGAGCCAAGGTGGTTGTTGGCAGCTGTGCATGGGAGATCCATCGCCTTATCCAGTCCCAGACATTCTCAATGGGTGAGAGATCTGGTGATCGAGCTGGTCAGTGGAGCTTCTGTACACCCTAACAACCACATTGCGTAGCAATAGCAGTATGTGGACGGACATTATCTTGTGGGAATACCACATCCCCTAACACAAACAGCAGAAGGACTGGTTCTACAATGTCCTGGAGATACCAAAGGTTGGTCAATGTTCCCTTCATGAATACCAGATGGGAATAGCCATGGTATTGGTAGCTAATGGTGCCCCACACCATGTGCAAATGTGTCTCCATACTATGCATAATGGCAGTAGGCGCTCTTCAGCCTTCATTCGAACTGTGATGCGACCATCAATGACAAACAGTAATATTCAGGTTCTGCCATGTCACTATGGCATGATGGCTTCATCCAGTGGCGTGCCGAAGGTGTTTGGCTCCCCGGGCGGGTCCTTTCTCTGGCACTTTAGAAAATTTGTACCCCCTCACAGTAGTATTGCCCTCATTGTACAACCTTCACAGTAGTTTTGTACAGATATGTGTCCTCTAACATTAGTTATGCCCACATTATGCCCTCTCACAGTAGTTATGCCCACATTGTGCCCCCCTCACAGTAGTTATGCCTTCTCTGTGCCCCTTTCACAGTTGTAATGCCCTGTTTGTGCCCCTTCACAGTAATAATCCCCATTGTGCCCCCTTGACAGTAATAATTCCCACTGTGCCCCCTTCATAGTTATAATGCCCATTGTGCCCCCATCATAGTAATAATGCCCATTGTGCCCCCTTAATAGTAGTAATGACCACTGTGCTAGTAATGCCCTCTGTGCCCCCTCCATAGTAGAAATCTCCACTGTGCCCCCTTCACAGTAATAATACCCACTGTGCCCCCTTCATAGTAATAATGCCCATTGTGCCCCTTCACAGTAATAATGCCCATTGTGCCCCCTTAATAGTAATAATGCCCACTGTGCCCCCTTCATTGTAGTAATGCCCTCTGGCTCTGTGTTCCCTCCATAGTAGAAATGCCCATTGTGCCGCCTTCACATTAGTAATGCCCTCTGTGCCCCCTCCATAGTAATAAAGTCCTCTGTGCCGCCTCCATAGCAATAAAGTCCTCTGTGCCCCCTCCATAGTTATAAAGTCTTCTGTGCCCCCTCTGTATTAAAAACAAAAAACACAGTAACTACTCACCTTGTCCCATTCCTGTAGCTCACAGTCCTCTCTTCCCTGCAGGCACAGATCGCGCTGGGGCATTGTTTGGGCGGAGCTTATGCAGATTTCTGGGCTGCAGGCTCCGCCCACACATGTCGGCAGCACGATCTGTGCCTGCAGGCTGAATGGTAGAGTAGGGAGAAGTCTTCCTGCTTCACCATTCTATGTGCTGCCGGCCTGAAGGAGGGGAGGAGCGCGAGAGCTGAGTGGTGAGTGACAGGACCGCAGCTCCCAGCGCTCCAGCAATGAGCGCTTCCATCTGTAAAGAAATCTTGCTCTGTCCACTACACATAGAAAAATATCAATAAAATAAAAATAAATTGGGGAACATATCAGCACCAGGAGTTTGCACCTATTTCCTATTTTTAGGCTGCTGTCTCCCTCTCTCGAGTTGCAAAATATGGCCGCTCATGAGAGCAAATCTCCCAGATAACTGCAAAAGAAAATGGCAGCCAGGGGCTGTGGCACCACAAAGGGCTCAGCACTTTATCTCTGTAGCGGCAGCCATAACGATTTCATTCATGGTTCCAGCTTGTAGCCGTACATATCAACAGTTGTGAATGGATGTGCACGCAGATGGTAGACCAAAAGTGCTTGTGCTCAGAGCAGTGCCTAAAAAAGTGGTCTCATACGGTTTTAAGTCCTGCAGCAGAATCTATTGGCAAATGCAGAACAGTCACGCCATGTCACTCATTTGTGACAAATTTGTCATAATTCATGCCAAAAAACTGGAGTAATCTGCATGGGATAGGCACCTGAAATCAGCTCCTAGCTGGTTTACATTTTAGTTCTGGCACACAGATGTCTCAATATGTGCCATACTTATTAAGGGTCTTGCACTTCTTAATAATTGCAGTGCATCTGTTATTAGTGATAATGTGTGAGGGAATGTATGGAGCGGACTGCTGTGTTGAGCCCGCTCCATACATAGCAGGTGCCAACTGTATACAGGTCCTTCTCAAAAAATTAGCATATTGTGATAAAGTTCATTATTTTCTGTAATGTACTGATTAACATTAGACTTTCATATATAGATAGATTCATTACACACAACTGAAGTAGTTCAAGCCTTTTATTGTTTTAATATTGATGATTTTGGCATACAGCTCCTGAAAACCCAAAATTCCTATCTCAAAAAATTAGCATATCATGAAAAGGTTCTCTAAACGAGCTATTAACCTAATCATCTGAATCAACTAATTAACTCTAAACACCTGCAAAAGATTCCTGAGGCTTTTAAAAACTCCCAGCCTGGTTCATTACTCAAAACCGCAATCATGGGTAAGACTGCCGACCAGACTGCTGTCCAGAAGGCCATCATTGACACCCTCAAGCAAGAGGGTAAGACACAGAAAGAAATTTCTGAACGAATAGGCTGTTCCCAGAGTGCTGTATCAAGGCACCTCAGTGGGAAGTCTGTGGGAAGGAAAAAGTGTGGTAGAAAACGCTGCACAACGAGAAGAGGTGACCGGACCCTGAGGAAGATTGTGGAGAAGGACAGATTCCAGACCTTGGGGGACCTGCGGAAGCAGTGGACTGAGTCTGGAGTAGAAACATCCAGAGCCACCGTGTACAGGCGTGTGTAGGAAATAGGCTACAGGTGCCGCATTCCACAGGTCAAGCCACTTTTGAACCAGAAACAGCGGCAGAAGCGCCTGACCTGGGCTACAGAGAAGCAGCACTGGACTGTTGCTCAGTGGTCCAAAGTACTTTTTTCGGATGAAAGCAAATTTTGCATGTCATTCAGAAATCAAGGTGCCAGAGTCTGGAGGAAGACTGGGGAGAGGAAAATGCCAAAATGCCTGAAGTCCAGTGTCAAGTACCCACAGTCAGGGATGGTCTGGGGTGCTATGTCAGCTGCTGGTGTTGGTCCACTGTGTTTTATCAAGGACAGGGTCAATGCAGATAGCTATCAGGAGATTTTGGAACACTTCATGCTTCCATCTGCTGAAAAGCTTTATGGAGATGAAGATTTCATTTTTCAGCACGACCTGGCACCTGCTCACAGTGCCAAAACTACTGGTAAATGGTTTACTGACCATGGTATTACTGTGCTCAATTGGCCTGCCAACTCTCCGGAGCTGAACCCCATAGAGAA
The DNA here is from genome assembly GCA_033119425.1 of Bufotes viridis. NCBI lineage: Eukaryota > Metazoa > Chordata > Amphibia > Anura > Bufonidae > Bufotes > Bufotes viridis. The sequence goes on along the minus strand of CM065592.1, from coordinate 60,460,862 downwards.
TCTGTGGGATATTGGGAAGAGAAAGTTGAGAGACACAAGACCCAACACTCTGGATGAGCTTAAGGCCACTATCGAAGCATCCTGGGCCTCCATAACACCTCAGCAGTGCCACAGGCTGATTGCCTCCATGCCACACCGCATTGAAGCAGTCATTTCTGCAAAAGGATTCCCGACCAAGTATTGAGTGCATAACTGAACATAATTATTTGAAGGTTGACTTTTTTGTATTAAAAACACTTTTCTTTTATTGGTCGGATGAAATATGCTAATTTTTTGAGATAGAAATTTGGGGTTTTCATGAGCTGTATGCCAAAATCATCAATATTAATACTACTTCAGTTGTGTGTAATGAATCTAAAATATATGAAAGTCTAATGTTTATCAGTACATTACAGAAAATAATGAACTTTATTACAATATGCTAATTTTTTGAGAAGGACCTTTAATACAGCAGAGATATTGCGGGGGCTCTGATCGCTTACAATAACAGCCTGGGGCCTGTTGCAGCTTCCTAGGGCTGTCATAGTAATCTGCCTGCTAAGCTGTGCATGAGGCACAGCTCAGCAGGTCCAGCAACAGAATCCCATTTACCCTATTAGATCTCTATTGGGTGAATAGAACAAGGGATCAAAAGATCATAGATTCTAGCCCCCTAAACTAGCCCCATAACAATGTTAAAAGTTTAAATCACCCCCTTTCCAAATTTTACATATAATAATAAAAAAATAAACATAACATGTATTGCCGCATCTGAAAATAAATTGTGTGCGCAGTGTACACCGTATTGGAAAAAAAATGTAAAACACACGAATTGCCATTTTGTAGTCACTTTGTACACCCCAAAATTTTTTAATAAGAAGTCATATTGTACTAAGTGCAAGATAATGCACCTGGGGCGTAAAAACCCAAGAGCAGAATATAAAATCAGTGATACAGTCCTAACCTCAGTATCTGAGGAAAGGGATTTAGGGGTCATTATATCAGACGACCTAAAGGTGGGCAGACAATGTCATAGAGCAGCAGGTAATGCCAGCAGAATGCTTGGGTGTATAGGGAGAGGCATTAACAGTAGAAAGAGGGAGGTGCTCGTGCCGCTCTACAGAGCACTAGTGAGACCTCATTTGGAGTATTGTGTGCAGTACTGGAGACCATATCTGCAGAAGGATATTGAAACTTTGGAGAGAGTTCAGAGAAGAGCTACTAAACTAGTACATGGATTGCAGGACAAAACTTACCAGGAAAGGTTAAAGGACCTTAACATGTAAAGCTTGGAAGTAAGAAGAGACAGAGGGGATATGACAGAAACTTTTAAATACATAAAGGGAATCATCACGGTAAAAGAGGAGAGAATATTTAAAAGAAGACAAACTGCTACAAGAGGACATAGTTTTAAATTAGAGGGGCAAAGGTTTAAAAGTAACATCAGGAAGCATTACTTTACTGAGAGAGTAGTGGACGCATGCAATAGCCTTCCTGCAGAAGTGGTAACTGCAAATACAGTGAAGGAGTTTAAGCATGCATGGGATAGGCATAAGGCCATCCTTCATATAAGATGGGTTCGGGGGCTATTCATAGTATTCAGTATATTGGGCAGACTAGATGGGCCAAATGATTCTTATCTGCCGACACATTCTATGTTTCTATGTTACTAGCCCAGAGAAGAAGAACTACCATTCTTACACCTAACTACTGTCTCTAATGGCTAGCAGAGAATGTTATCTGTGTATTGAATTCCAGGTCCTCTTATACTGTGCCTATGTAACTCTTATTACATGTAATGTGCCTGGTTGTCCAGCGTACCTGGCATAGAGTACCTTTAAATAGAATGGAATTTGCCATTAAATTCTCTCCCCTTTTGGGTAGAAGTGGGCTACTTCTGCCTCCTACCAAGGCAGGGGTTGCAGAAAGCAATAGTTAGTTGAGAGTACAGTTGAGAGATGGAGTGAGAGAGTGAAGCAGCATGGTGCGGTGAGGGAGCGTTTCCCCCTCACTGCTGTAGGAACTTTGGGAAAGTAGCTCAGAGAGCAGCCACTCCTGATATATAAAAGGACTTAGTACCTCTGAGAGGGAAAACAGTGCCAAATACACCATACTCAGGAAAACGAGTCACAGGATACCTCACTCTTATAAGAAACAGTAATTGAAGCTGATAGGAACCAGACTGAAGCCAGATATTAGCACAGCAGTAGAGAGAAAGCAAAGTATTCAGGTTTACCTGCCAGTTTACCCTTAGCCTGCTGAAGCCAAGAGAAAGTTTATTGCAAGTTTATTCAAGTAGAATCATTGAACTTCACCAAGGTTTGACTCTACTTACTCCACCAACTACAACTCCTTTGTTTCTACGGAGCCTAACCCCGGGTAGCGACAGTATTCAGGTAGAAGCACCATGACACAAACTAGTAGGGCCACAACATACCACTTGGTATTCCTAAACACTGGGAATCGATTGCCCCTGGGGTTGCAGCCCATTGCAATATGCACCATAAAAATATTACCAATAAAAACTACAGTTTGTTACGCAAAATCAAGCCGTATACAGCTCCATGGATTTTAAAAAAGTTATGGCTGTCAGAAAATAGCGATGCAAAGAAAATTTAGATTTCTTAAAAGGGTTTTATTTTTTAAATACAGTAAAACAAAATAAAAACTATACAAATCTGGTATCTCTGTAATCATATTGGCCTCCAGAATAAGGACGTCATGTCAGTTTTAGTGCACAGTGAAGCAGGTTTGTGGAGTTTTTAAACTTTTTTTTTTATTCCCGTTTTCCAATACAAGACATGGTAAATTAAATGGTGCCATTAAAAAATACAACTTGTCTCACAAAAAAAAAGCCCTCATATGGCTATGTGAATGGAAAATTTTAAGGCCTCTTGCACACAAACTTTTTTTTTCCGTTTACTTTCCGTTTTTTGCGTTCCATATACGGACCATATACGGAAGCATTAATTTCAATGGATCCGCAAAAAAAAATGGAAGGTACTCTGTATGCCTTCCATTTCCATATATCCGTTCTGTTCAAAGATAGAACATGTCCTATTATTGTCCACAAGGATAGGATTGTACTACAAGGATAGTACTGTTCTATCAGGGGCCAGCTGTTCCGTTCCGCAAAAAACGAAATGCACACAGACGTCATCCGTATTTTTTGAGGATCCGTTTTTTGCGGACCGCAAAATACTGAAAAAGCCATACGGTCATGTGCAAGAGGCCTAAAAGTTATGCCTTTTGAAACGTTGTGAGGAAAAAATGGGCTTTGTCTTGAAGGAGTTAAGAATGATGTATAAAATGTCACCATAATTGAAATTGATTATCTTCTCTAGTTACTTCTGCTCCTGATCTTCCTAGATTCCTGGTGTTTTCCTCTTCTTTGACCTTTCCTCTTCTTATGATTGTGTCAGTAAACTATATGTCAGAAACTATCCAGGAAACTACTATTTGGGGTGTACCCTAAGCAAAGTTTAGAAGAGGGATCCAGCTCAGTGGAGGCCTATTACACACTCTGCTAAGAACTGTGAAATATGTGGTGACAACACAGTCATGATATCACAGTAGCTTTCCAGACTACAATTGTGATGTCATAGCAGACCACTTCACTTTTACACACTTGTTATGTCACAGCAGCATACCTAAATAGATACATGCTCACTTACCTGACTAATATCAACTTGTGATGTCAGAATAGATTACTAGCGAATAAAGAGTTTTGATGTGACAGCCAATTACCAAACAAAAAACAGTGCAGTGACCCAGTATTCACTGTTATAAGGCTAATACTGTGATTCACTGTAAGGTTAATACTCAGGTTCACTATGTAAAAAAAAAATTAATGTGATGATAATCTGTGCACCGTGTATTATAAAAGGTAATATATGGGTAGGAAGTAGTAAAAATTGTCAGTTCTTAGTTGGTTGCCATGAGACAGGTTTGTCTTGCTCCTCCCCACCGGCATGTAGAGTACAGAATTCCTAGCTCTGTTTTGGAGAGCTCTGCCAAGTTGGCCCTAAGGGGAAGCTTTATCCAGGAAAACACTATTCCTGAGAGTGGAAAACTGCTAAAAAACAATCTAGCAAAGGATTATTCCTCAGAGAGAAAGCACTGAATGTTTGCAGATGGTTGAGAACCACTAAAAAGGCCGTGCTGGACAAAGACTGTAGGTAAATACATATTTATGGCAATAGACTTTGCTGCATGTGAAAAGGGTTTATTGCTTCTGGTGCCTGCCACACTTCTGAGATGACAGGCCCTCTGTTGAAGTTTTGACCCTGCAACTGGGAACTGCAGAAAGCATATTGAGAGTAACTGCACTTTTGTGGTTAATATGAAAGATTGCATAGTGCAGTGATGGTTAACCTTTTAGAGACCGAGTGCCTAAAGTGCAACCCAAAACCCACTTATTTATCGCAGAGTGCCAATACAACAATTAAACCTGAATACTACAGTCCAATATAGTATATCTTCTATGTACTTTATCAATCATTTAGCTGAATTGCCTGCCTACATTCAGTGCGCTGCCTGTGCCGTTCATAGTGCTCGCTGCGCTGATGAATGGCAGGAAAGGTATAAGGCATATTGGTACACCATAGACTTTTTACAGGTCGTGGGTGCCCACAGAGGGCTCTGAGGGCCGCATCTGGCACCTGTGTCATAGGTTTGCTACCACTGGCATAGTGTATCTAAAGAGAGACTCAGGGAGGACTACTACCATCATTGTCACTTCTTATGCACAGCCTTTAGGAAAATGTCTATTCCGTGCAAAACCTGAAAATATTGTAGCATCCCCAAGTCAGAGCAATGTGTGGGACTAACCTGGGGAATGCCAGTGATGGAGAGGTCGGCACGCTGTTCCTCTGGGGCACTCTCTGGGTTCTGGAGGGACACAGCCAGGTGCAATGTGAGGTGCCCTTGGTGTTGTAGATTAACGTGCCTATGGCTAAGTCCCTGATGTTTCGTGACGCCAGTGCCAGTAAACGGTGGCACACCGTATTTATAGTGGGAATAATGGAGGTGCAGACTTGTATCTTGAAACAGAATTCCAACTTTACTGAAACAGTGGTAATACAGAAGGCACTCTCTTAAACAGTTCTTTTGCAGACAATTGGCTTTGGTACGATCTCAATTACAGCAGGCTTATATCCAGCAAGGTAAACAGAGGGTTAAATAACAGGACTTTTGAATTGCAGGAGAACCTTACTTTCTTCCTGGCTTGTCCTGACTGGCAATTATACTTCAAGGCCCCAATGCCCTACTTCTGGCTTATATCCTTGAATCTCCAGTTTACAGTGTACCTCCTCTGACATTACAATACCTCTTGCTCTAGGGATTGCCTCAGCTTGGCTCCTGCTGACTTGCCTAGGCCCGTGACATGTGGCCTTCACAGACTCCAGGGTCTGCACTCCTTCACAGGCCCATGGCCTGGAGTAGACTTCACAGGCTCATGGCCTGCACTTGTCTTAGACACCGTCTAAACTCCCTTTCCCTTCCCTGACTGGGCCTTATATAAACTAGGGCTTCCTAGCTCCCTCTAGTGACTAGAGCTGGAACGACATCCCTAGCAGGCCTGCACTTGGCACATTTCACAGTAACAGGGAATTACATATCCTTACATTACATTAGATATATGACACCAATCTCCCCAAATCCTGAGGGGAACTACAACACACAAGTGACCCTTCTGTAGTGACGGGCATTACAACTCCCGTACACTACATACCCCGCTGCTTTAAGCTGAGTATGACCTCGTATTCCAACAGGGCCCCGCCCGTCTGGAATTTTCACCTGAAAGAGAAAAGGAAACATGCAGGCATACATACACATCGGTATCAATTCCATCTGCATTGACAATTATTATCAGGTCCAGCTGGCAAAGGAGAAGTGCGGTGACAAGGGGCGTCGTTCTCTTCCTTCAGGATAGTGAGTGGAACTGGGGCGCTGACCTGGCACAGCGGATGTTAGGGAATACCAGGATAGTCCATGACTGAATAAAACGATAGGTCCATAATAAGAGCAACGTCTCAGAGGCTCACACATAGGAAGTCCATCTCTGGGCACATAGACTTAGATAAAATTTTTGAGCAATAAATACGGTCAGCAGCACATACATAAAATGACAATACAGGACTCTGACAATACCAGGGAAACACCTTCCTGGCAAGTCCTGCGTATTTTTAAAGTGCTGACATAAAAGCGCCCTTTCAACCTGAAATGGGGGTTAAAAGGGGTTAAAGTGCAAATAAAAGCACAACTTGGATTTGTTAAAGTACTTTTTCAGAAGCAGGCAGGATGTCCCGGAAACAGAAAGAGGCAGGCTGGGAGCAGTGGTTCACAGTGGCTACTAATTTGTCAAACATGCCACCGGCCGTGGGGAACTGGCAGCAAGCTCCACCAGCCTGACAAACTTAAAGGGACAGTTCCTGCAACAAAGATGATGTCCCTGTGAGGATGAGCCAAATGGCCAAGCAGGCCTACTCACAGGTACGTGTCAAATTCTTCTCGCTCCTCTGTGGGTGACACGGGTGGCTCTTGCGCCTGCTGATCATGCGGAGCAGGCCACAGCTGGGTGCCATCCGGATGGAAAACGATAACAGGCACCGAACTCCCCGGGGTCACAACCGGCTCAACTTCCTCTTTAAGGCCGGCAACTCGTCGGCGGCAACATGCATAGCTGAGCTCCGGTCTGTAGGGTATTGCTGGCTCCGCTGGACGGGATCCTGCAACTTGGCGCAGGCCCTCAAGGTCTGTTGCGATCTGTTCTTCCAGCGCGTCCTTCCCACAGCTGGATTCCGGTTCAGTCGCAGCAGGGATGGGGGAAGTCTCGTCACTTTTCTTTAACAACTCCATATCACTCCGCCAGGCAGCACGTACCGCATCTTTCAGGGCCTCCCCCTGCTTCAGGAGGCCTCGCCCTGCATCGGACCCGCCCCCTAGATACTTCGCAATCGGGTAGGCGGTGCTCACATTGTAGTCCACATACAGGGGCGGCATCTCGGGACAGTTTTCTCCTCCCTCTTGGAGGGTCTTGGCGCCAAATCTTCGCGCCACTGAGGACAGTGATGGCGCAGAAAGAAGTCCAACGGCGCCGGCGGCCATCTTGGGCGCCATGATGCAGCTATTCACTGACAGCAAGCGGTGGTATCGACACGTAAAACAGTCCATAATTCCACACTTTCACACCGCGCTTTTTCCTCCAGACCAGCGCAATATCCCGGAACGCTGCTGGGGTGATTTTTGCACAAATCTTGCCCACAAAAAGTTCAATAAACAAACAGGCGTTTTGTCACTTGGCAAACTGGTTAAGGCACAAAGTTCACGTTTTGCTCACAGTCTGTAAAACGTGCGTATCCTGTTCGTGACCGCAAAATGTAGCATCCCCAAGTCAGAGCAATGTGTGGGACTAACCTGGGGAATGCCAGTGATGGAGAGGCCGGCACGCTGTTCCTCTGGGGCACTCTCTGGGTTCTGGAGGGACACAGCCAGGTGCAATGTGAGGTGCCCTTGGTGTTGTAGATTAACGTGCCTATGGCTAAGTCCCTGATGTTTCGTGACGCCAGTGCCAGTAAACGGTGGCACACCGTATTTATAGTGGGAATAATGGAGGTGCAGACTTGTATCTTGAAACAGAATTCCAACTTTACTGAAACAGTGGTAATACAGAAGGCACTCTCTTAAACAGTTCTTTTGCAGACAATTGGCTTTGGTACAGTCTCAGTTACAGCAGGCTTATATCCAGCAAGGTAAACAGAGGGTTAAATAACAGGACTTTTGAATTGCAGGAGAACCTTACTTTCTTCCTGGCTTGTCCTGACTGGCAATTATACTTCAAGGCCCCAATGCCCTACTTCTGGCTTATATCCTTGAATCTCCAGTTCGCTGCGTACCTCCTCTGACATTACAGTACCTCTTGCTCTAGGGATTGCCTCAGCTTGACTTCTGCTGACTTGCCTAGGCCCGTGACATGTGGCCTTCACAGACTCCAGGGTCTGCACTCCTTCACAGGCCCATGGCCTGGAGTAGACTTCACAGGCTCATGGCCTGCACTTGTCTTAGACACCGTCTAAACTCCCTTTCCCTTCCCTGACTGGGCCTTATATAAACTAGGGCTCCCTAGCTCCCTCTAGTGACTAGAGCTGGAACGACATCCCTAGCAGGCCTGCACTTGGCACATTTCACAGTAACAGGGAATTAAATATCCTTACATTACATTAGATATATGACACCAATCTCCCCAAATCCTGAGGGGAACTACAACACACAAGTGACCCTTCTGTAGTGACGGGCATTACAACTCCCGTACACTACAATATGCCTAATATTTGTACTGCAACTCCTATCATCTATTCAGTAAACTGACTAATTATAACCAACCTTGTCCGATCTTTGCCTCCATCTTCCATCCATCGCTTCCTTTCCTTACTCTCCATCTTGTACCCTGCTTCTTTTCCACCTAACATCAAGAGCATCTCAGCCACCCCCAAAAGTCCAGATATTGCCCAAAGGAACAAAGGATTGCACCCTCCACTCACTGCACGCATGGTCCAGGGACTGCTAGAGAAGTGTTAGCCACCGTGGGGGACTACAACCAGCCTTATTGCCACCACCACCACTCCCATCCTCTCCAACACTCCACCACAACACCTCCCCTGCAGTCCGGCACGCTGCAACAGCAGCTTTACTTCAGATTATCTGACAGAGAATTGTGATGTCACAGCTGCTCACTGGAGACAACCATCGTAAGGACGTTGCAGCTGCCATACAGAGGATCCCTGTACAGGAAGGGTACAGTCATAAGAGGCGTAAATGATCCAGATTCTTTGATTTTTATTAATAAAATTTGCAACATTTGCAGTACAAGTGAAGCGGATGATATTTTAGAAAGCTGATTCACATGCTGCAGAGAAAACCTGCAATGCAAATTGATTTGTGCTGCTGGTTTTAAATGCACAGCATGTCAATATTTGCTGCAGGGTTTACCCTCTGTTTTCAATGTTTGCACTGCAGAGGTTGAAAGCAGCAGAAAACCTGATGAGATCCTGGTCGCGATGCCTCTACATTTTGAATGTTTTTTGCAGAGGAGGTTTTCGGACCACAACAGACCTGCTATATGCGGTTGTGCCTGAACAGTGAATGGGCTAACTGGTTTCCAGTTGATAATTTGAAGGCAGCTGGGTGTTAGCCTCAGATCGTCTCATTCTCTACAGAAAAATGTTTCCCTCCTACAATAATCTACCAGTAATTGTGAGACATAGACAGTGTAATGGTAGCCCCTAACTTGTGATCTGCAGCTACACAGGTTGTACATAATGCATGCCCACTGCTGTACTGCCATATACATGTGATTCACAATCTACAGCAGAGAATATAAGGGAAGAAAAAATAAGGGACATGTGCGTTCCCTTCTTCTAACAGAGGGTCGTTACCATCATGAAGAGAAATGTAAGATTTCAAAGAAAAATGACTTGATTATGTCCATGAATTTTCCACTAATTCCTTCTCCATCATCTGCACAACATAGTAGAAAAGACTGCATGAACCAAGGTGTCTCAGTATTTCCTATTGGAAACAAAGTAGGTTCCTCCAGAAAATAGAGCCCCAGAGGAAGCGCAAGACAAAAGTTTCCGTTATTTTATATGCAGAACTTTTTTTCCATCTAAAATATTAGATTTTCAATAAAAATGGCTGAAACGGATGCAAAATGTGCACAACTGAGCATAACGGATGCTTAAAATACAGGATCTTTTTTTTTGTTGTTTCGTTTTCTGTACTTCGGATGGATCAGAAGAACGGAAAAATAAATAGTGATGCGAACTCGGCCATAAGGATGCAGCCTACTTTGGTACTTAAGGGGGTTTTCCAGGTTTTTGCAAGCGGGGCAGATTAAGTGACCCAAATGATCTGGGTAATTTCTCAAGCTTGGGCCTCACAAGTGAAAAAAAAGTATAAAAGTACTGGATCACCTCTTATCCAATCCAGTGCTGAGCCACGCCCCCTGCACTGATCACATGACGGTGACGTCACCCCAGGTCCTTAGGGTTGTCCAAGGTTTGGGTTCAATAAAGCAGCCCCTTATGGATTCCAAATGTCGTTATGGTCCGCGGTAGCGGAATCCATAATGGGATGCTACGATAACCCGAACCCGAACTTTGGACACCAAACTAAAAATAGAAGTTCGCTCAACTCTACTCCTCTATAAGGCATTTCTATAGAGCCCACAGTAGTAGTACTAATGCCCCCTATAGTGCCCTGAGCAGTTATAATGCCCCTTTAGCATTCATCGTAGTTACATTGCCCCCTACAGTGCCCCAGGGTCAAATGCTTTCCCATACTTATTATGCCCCCGGTAATACTACCAGTAGTTATGTGCCCCTAGTAGTTATAATATGCACCATTTGTCATAATATGTCTCCAGTAGTGCCCCTAGTAATCATATGCCTCCCATTTAGTGCCTTCATGACATCACTTTGCTACCTGAGACCCGGCGTAGGCGGACGCATTGAGGTCATGGCATCGCGACCGCCTGTGCCACTGTACAGCCTCATAGACTTCAGGCTTATTTGCCTATGGGATTGACCAGTGGAGTAGTATTCAGGTGCGGGACAGTGGGCAAAGAATCTGGGGCCCAAGCCTCAGATATTTTTTCCTGTAGATGCCCAGGAATATTTATGGGTGCTTTTGGAGGCCATGGACCGTCCAAAAGCCTCGTGTCCTGGGCAGCAGCCCGAAACGCCCTATTGCAATCCTCTATTGACCGAAAGACCAGAGTGTGACGGAACGCCTGCCACCCCGACTGGGTGCCTCCGTCGACCGATGCGCCTAGTGCTTGCCAAGGACCATCAGCACTGCACTCGACACCAGATCCACCTCAAACCCCACGAACCGCCTCAGCTTAGTTTGGGTTTTCGCCGTACCTCTCCTTAGTCCAGAGAGCGAAACAGGAACAAGAAGAGCCCTCACAAGAGCTAGGGAATATACTCTGGAGAGTATAATGATTATAGCAATCCCCAGAGTGTAGTTCTCCAATCCCCCAAACATGAGCCCAGACTTCATGAAGGGTAGAACAGGACACTTTAATGACAGCCAGCACTCACAATTTATACAGATCCACAGGCCCGAGGCACACCCCCTCTGCCTGGGATACAGTTAACTCAGACAATAGACTAACCTAATATACATACACAGTTCAGGTGGTCTAACATTATAACGCAATCAAACAGATCCCCCCAGTGTCTCAATGATGAATAGGAAGAGAGGAGACACATGTGATGGGATTATCTCCTGAGTGTATCAGAGGGTGATCTACTCCTCTACCCCAGAGTCAGCTACTTAATCCCATCACTAGCACAACAGAACATAGGGACAAATGAACCAACACCTTCCTGGGAGCCTCAGGGCAGAGTTAACCCTTCTTGTATAGCTGGGTTCACCCCTGCACCTTCAATGGACAACAGGAACGATAAGGCCTATAAAGTCCACACATAAATCAGGGCTCACTGTTCCTTGTAACCCCCAAGAGGTCTGAGGGGTCTCCATGGTTCTGGGTCCATAGTCCGTAGGAAGGAGGCTAGCTCTCAGTCTTCTCCAGCAGCCCCAGTGATGGTTCAGTCCATCACATTTCTCCCCTCCCAACAGTAGACTAACGAGGTATCTGACCTCCTGTCGGTCAGTGCCTTGGTTAGTCCAGCAACCCACCCACAAAACATAATCAACAGAGGGGCCCACCCACAAGAATTGGTTATTGCACCTGGGGTAGTGGGTAGCTTGTTCATGTCCAGGGGCTCCACCACAGCTCTGGGGGGTACTAGCCTTCCGGATCGGTGGGTTGCTAAGTGGGTAGAGACCAGCGGTACTCTGCCCTGGTGCCAGCGCTACCACGGGAATAGCCTGGTTGGAGCCCAGCTGAGGAGAAGGGTCAGCACGCTCCTCCCTCTGGACCTGGTGTTGCTGCTGGAGGAGAAGACAGGCTGTCTCCCCTTTGGATATACAGCCCTGCTGCTGGGGAACAGGGCCGACTGTCCCTACCCCCTGTGGTTTGGGCACAGAGACCACGGTCCCATCTGCACAGGTGTGGGGCTTATCATCTCCCCTTGGTGGGCTGGGCTGCCGCTGGGAAGGGGGAACGAGGTTCTCCCCTCCTGGTAGAATACTCTGCCGCTGGGGAGCAGGACCGACTGTCTGTACTCTCTGTAGCTTGGGCGCAGAGACCACGGTCCCATCTGCGCTGGTGGGGGGCTTAGTGTCTCCCCTTGGTGGGCTACGCTGCCGCTGGGGAGAGGGGGTAATAAGCTCCTCTCTCTTACACACCTTCAGCCGCTGGGGAGAGGGGGTAACAGGCTCTTTTCCCTGACACTCTCTCTGCTGGTGGAGAGGGGAACTGACTGTCTCCCCTTCCAATAATGCTCTCTGCCGCTGGGGAGCAGGACCGACTGTCTGTACTCCCTGTAGCTTGGGCGCAGAGACCACGGTCCCATCTGCGCTGGTGGGGGGCTTAGTGTCTCCCCTTGGTGGGCTACGCTGCCGCTGGGAAAAGGGGGTAATAAGCTCCTCTCCCTTACACACCTTCAGCCGCTGGGGAGAGGGGGTAACAGGCTCCTCTCCCTGACACTCTCTCTGCTGGTGGAGAGGGGAACCGACTGTCTCCCCTTCCAATAATGCGCTCTGCCGCTGGGGAGTGAAACCGGTGGTCTCTCCTCCCTGTAATGTACTCTGCCGCTGGGGATCTGGGCCGACTGCCCAGCATCCCTGTAGGGCCGGTAGTGAGACCGCAGTCCCATCTCCACCTGCCATCTGTGGGTCTTCCCAGGACCAGTCTATGAGGTCCCTCAACATTTGAGAGTAGGGACCACCTGCATCTGCACCCGGTAACTCCGGCTGCTGCTGGGGATCGGGGCCAGCTTCCCAGCATCCCGGTAGGCCCGGTGGAGAGACCTCAGTCCCATCTCCACCTGCCTGTTGTGGTTCCTCGCAGGACCAGTCTATGAGGACCCCTACTTCGGGTTCCTCTGGCCGCCTCCGGGGAAATGGTTAACCTCCTCGAATGGAGCCTCTCTTCGGCTGCTATAACGCTCCTTCTGCTGAGCATACTCCATCTTTTTCGCCAGCCGGAATTCTCGGTCCAGCCTTGTGTTTCGCTCGGCCATGACCTGGTTCCAGATCACCCGGCGTGTCTCCATAGGTACATCATCCCCATACTGGGCCACTCGCTGCCTTACTTCAGCCAGCCAATTATCTCCAGAGCGAGAGCCTTCCATACTTGTCTGCTTCAAGTCGCTGGATCCCTCTGCTCCCAGGGGCGCTGTACGGATACTAGCGTTGCCCTCAGTTTGTAATTCCACGAACGGTGTCTCAGAGCTGCTTTACCTCGCACTAGGACGCCATCCCACCGCTGCCACCAATGTGACGGAACGCCTGCCACCCCGACTGGGTGCCTCCGTCGATCGATGCGCCTAGTGCTAACCAAGGACCATCAGCACTGCACTCGACACCAGAACCACCTCAAACCCCACGAACCGCCTCAGCTTAGTTTGGGTTTTCGCCGTACCTCTCCTTAGTCCAGAGAGCGAAACAGGAACGAGAACAGCCCTCACAAGAGCTAGGGAATATACTCTGGAGAGTATAATGATTATAGCAATCCCCAGAGTGTAGTTCTCCAATCCCCCAAACATGAGCCCAGACTTCATGAAGGGTAGAACAGGACACTTTAATGACAGCCAGCACTCACAATTTATACAGATCCACAGGCCCGAGGCACACCCCCTCTGCCTGGGATACAGTTAACTCAGACAATAGATTAACTTAATATACATAAACAGTTCAGGTGGTCTAACATTATAACGCAATCAAACAGATCCCCCCAGTGTCTCAATGATGAATAGGAAGAGAGGAGACACATGTGATGGGATTATCTCCTGAGTGTATCAGAGGGTGATCTACTCCTCTACCCCGGAGTCAGCTCCTTAATCCCATCACTAGCCCAACAGGACAAAGGGACAAATGAACCAACACCTTTCCTGGGAGCCTCAGTGCAGAGTTAACCCTTCTTGTATAGCTGGGTTCACCCCTGCACCTTCAGTGGACAACAGGAACGATAAGGCCTATAAAGTCCACACATAAATCAGGGCTCACTGTTCCTTGTAACCCCCAAGAGGTCTGAGGGGGTCTCCATGGTTCTGGGTCCATAGTCCGTAGGAAGGAGGCTAGCTCTCAGTCTTCTCCAGCAGCCCCAGTGATGGTTCAGTCCATCACACAGAGAAAGGAGCCAGCAAGCTAAAACAGAGAGCTGGAGAGCAGGGGAGTATGGATTTTTCAACAGATACTACAGACTTGGTTTCAAATTTAAAAAACGTACAAAAATTGGCAAAACCCCTTAAGGCTCCAGTGACTTTTTTTGTTTTTTCATCGCTTTTCAAAAGTCGTATGAAGGCTCGTTTTATTGCGTGTGCAGTGGGCAGCTGAAGGCATCTGTGTAGTCCCATGTCCATGTCGCATTACTGAGAAAAATGATGTTTTAATATATGCAAATGAGCCTCTAAGACGAACGGGGGCGTTACCGGTATACCTAGAAGTTATCGGTGCAGTGTTCTGTGTACACCGGTAAAAATGCTGTGTTATTACCATATTCCGTGAGTCAGTATGATTTATATTTTTTAATACTTTAAAAAAATTAAAAAGTGCCTTTAAAAAAAAAAAAAAAAAATTAGCTATACCAATATATTCTGAAACTCAAAAATCGGATCAAGTCATGTGGGACAGAATCCTTCAACTGAGAGATGTTTGGTTTATTACTCCAGCAGATCACTACATGTCTAGGCCAAGATGCCAGTACTGTTCAATGTTGCATCTCCTGGTGCTTGGGAGAACAATGATGAAATGACAGCAAGAGGTGCACGGACAGATAGTCTGATTAGAAGAATGGCAGATAGTGGTCCATTCTGAACTGCAAGTCAAATTGAACGTCGCATCTCAAGCTTAGAGCAGCAAACAGTGTCTACATAAACCACCACAAGGCGTTTGCAAGACATTGGGCTATGAGCCAGATGTCCAGCCATATCCAGCAAAATGGCTTTCATGGTGTACGGCAAGACGGCAATGGATGCTGGAATGGAGGGCTGTCCTCCAGTGATCAGCCCCACTTTTGTCTTGGATGCAATGATCGCTGAAGATTGTTCTAGAGACCACATGTGCAACGCCATGAAGTGGCCTTCACAAGGGATAGCCTACTCACAAGACTATAGTGTGGGGTGACATAATGTACGGTAGCCTGATCTCTCTAGTCTTCATTTCAGGTACACTAACAGGTCGGTGTTACATTAATATGGTGGTGGAACCAGTGTTACGGCCATTTCGCCAAAGTGTCCAAAGGCTATTTTTCAAAAGAACAATGCCAAGCCTCATGTTGCTCATGCTACTCTGAACAGCCAGGGAGATATATGTATATATATATATATATATATATATATACACTAGCTGAAGGACCCGGCTTTGCACAGGTATATTTCATTTAATGTTTGTGTGTAAGGTTAAAAAATATCCACACTGTTCTCCATCACAGTGACCCCTACAGCATCCTGCCCCTTTAACAGTGACTTCCACAGTACCCCGCCCAGTCAACAGTGACCTCCACAGTACCCTGCTGCCTTAACAATGACCTCTACAGCACCCTGCTTCTTTTTATAGTGTCCTCTACATTCCCCTGCCCCCATAACAGTGACCTGCACAGTACCCGGCCCTTTAACAGTGACCTCCACAGCACCTGTCCCTTTAACAGTGACCTCCACATCAGCTGCCCCTTTAATAGTCAACTCCCTAGTCCCCCGCCTCCTTGACAGTAACCTCTACAGCACCCGCCCTTTTAACAGTAACCTCCACAGCATCCTGCCCCTTTAGCAGTGATCTGCACAGCGTCGACCAGGGGCGTAGCTATTGGGGGTGCAAAGGTAGCAGTCGCTACTGGGCCCAGGAGCATGAGGGGCCCAAAGACTCTTGTGCCGTATAAGAAGACACTGGTATTATAGAGAGTGCATGCTGGTCAAGTTACACCTCTGGCTGGAGGGAAGGGGATAGGTCAAAAATTTGGCATGGGGGGGTGCCGTTTTTAATTTTTGCCTCATGCAGAATGAAGGCTCATGAAGGCTATGTGCTTCCCTTCCCCTGGCCACAAAGCACTGAGGAAAAAGGGGGCCCAAGCTGAACTCTTGCACCGGGGCCCATGAGCCTTTAGCTACGTGGTCCACCCCTTAACAATTGTAACGGCCCAGAGTGGCATTACCACTTCTGCACCCCACCACTATCTCCTATGGTTAACCAAGTGTTATCCTATATATTTATTTCCAGGTCCTGTATAATGTGCATAATTGCATATCTCTTTCCATGTAACTGTTACATTCACGTGTAATATGCCTGGTTCACCAGCAGGTGGCAGCATAAATGGCAGAGCTACAGGTACATAGAATGGAGCTTTCAGTCCATTCTAACATCCCCCTCTGTGGTGTGGTGAGCGTGTCCCATTTGCTGCAGGGAGGGTGGAGATCTAGTTAGGGTTAGTCTAGCTTACCCACTGCTAGGGGAAGGCTGTGCCCAAGCCAGCTAGAGCACTTTCAGCTCTGCTGGACATGGAGGTCAAAGCTTGGAGCCTCTGAAGCCAGGAGAAGAAAGTGTTCCCTGGACAAAGCTAGAGACAGACCAGACTTCAAAGTTAAGTACAGCATAAAGAAGAAGCTGAGTTCTATAGCCAGTCTGTCAGCACAGCAGAGTCAGAGAGCAACAGATGTAGTAGAGAGGAGTTTGCCTGCAACAGTTAATGCCAAAGCCTGTTGGGAACCAAGACAAAGCCTGTAAATCGTTGGAGGAACATTTATTCAAGTAAAGCTGCTGTTCAACTATATACAAGGTCTGAACTCAATTCATTTCATTATCCCCTTCATCAACAACACCCCTTTTCATTGCTTTGGAGCCAACGCCTAGGGTCCAGTGTATCCAGGTAGAAGCACCATGACACGTGCATAACACCTTAAGGGACACTATAGGCTACCCTACACCACTCTGGCATTCCTACACCTGGGTATCGTCCACAGTATCAATAAAAGGGGCCCTGTGCTTTACCGCAACTGGCATCACGAAAAACAAGTTCTCTTTTCCACTTAAAGGGCCCTGGGGGGAGGTGCCCGCTGCACAATGATGTACCTGTGTGCCAAATTTCGTGATTGGAAATGTGACGGTGCAGATTCCTTTAGCGGACACACACACATACTCACAGCTCTATACATTAGACTAGCAGGAGTACCTGGCTTCGCAGGGGTATATTTGATCTATTTCATTTAATGTTTGTGTGTGTCGTTAAAAGATATCGACAGTATCCACTATAACAGCAACATCTACAGTACCCTGCCCCCTTAACAGTAACATCCACAGCGGCCTCCCCTTTAACAGTGACTGCCACAGAAACCGCCCCTTTATTAGTGATCTCCACAATAACCATCCCCCTTAACAGTGACCTCCACAGAGCTCCCTTCCCTTAAAATATAATCTCCACAACACCTCACCCCTTAACACTGACCTCCACAGCAGATCGTCCCCTGAACTGTGACCTCCACCACTCCCTGCCCCTTAACAGAGACCTCCACAGCGCCCGCCCCTTAACACTGACCACCACAGCAGCCCGCCCCTTTATTAGTGACCACCACAATACCCCATCTCCTTAGCAGTGATTTGCCACAACACCCCATCCCATTAACAATGGCCTCTACAGCAATCTGTCCCTTAACACTGACCTCCATAGTGGACCATCCCCTTAACTTTGACCTCCACAGCAGCCTGCCCCTAGGGTGGCCAGAGGTCCGGTTTTAAGCCAGACAGTCCAGCTTTCAGACTTTCTGTCCTCCGTCAGGCGCAGGGCCTGGACGGACACAGGTACTGTATGTGTAGTGTACGGGAGTTGTACTGCCCGTCACTACGGAAGGGTCACTTGGCTGCTGTCGCTCCTCTTATTTAGGAGGAGGCTGGTAAAGGTCCTATTTGTACCATGCAATGTAAATCAATGTAATTTATGGTATTTGATTCCCCTGTTACTGTGAAATGTGCTATGTGCAGGCCGGCTAGGGATGTAATTCCAGCTCTAGTCACTAGAGGGAGCTAGGTTGCCCTAGTGAGTCTATATAAGGCCCAGTCAGGGGAAGGGAAGGCAGTCTAGAGTATGCCTTAGACAAGTGCAGGCCATGTGCCTGTGAAGGCCAAACCCAGGCCTTATGGCCTGTGAGGAATCCACCCTAGGAAGATGGTGCCCTAGGAGAAGGAGTGCAGACCCTGGAGTCTGTGGAGGCCACATGTCTCAGGCCTAGGCGAGTTCAGCAGAAGTCAACCTGGAGGCAATCCCTAGAGCAAGAGGTACTAAATGTCAAGAGGAGGTACATTATAAACTGGAGATTCAAGGATATAAGCCAGAAGTAGGGCATTGGGGCCTTGAAGCATCAATTCCAGTCAGGACAAGTCAGGAAGAAAGTAAGGTTCACCTGCAATTCCATGTCCTGTATTATCACCCTCTGTTTTACCTTGCTGGATGTAAGACCACTGCAATTGTGATTGTCTGCAAAAGGAACTGTTGGAAAGACTGCTTACTGTATCATCACTGTTTTCAGTAAAGTTAGAATTCTGTTTTCAAGTTACAAGTCTGCACCTCTGTTATTCCTACTATAAATACGGTGTGCCACCGTTTACTGGCACTGGCGTCACGACATATCAGGGACTTAGCCATAGGCACGTTAAACTATAACACCAAGGGCACCTCACATTCCACCTGGCTGTGTCCCGCAAGAACCCAGAGAGTGCCCCAGAGGAACAGCGTGCCGGCCTCTCCATCACTGGCATTCCCCAGGTTGGTTCCATACATTGCCCTGACTTGGGGATGCTACATTTTGGCGTCACGAACAGGATACGCACGTTTTACGGACTGTGAGCAAAAACGTGAACTTTGTGCCTTAACCAGTTTGCCAAGTGACAAAACGCCTGTTTATTTGAAGTAAACTTTGTGGACCTAAAACGTACAGAAAAGTGTCCCAAAAACCTCCAGAAAGCGCTGTGCAGTGTTGCGCTATCAAGAGGAAGAAAATCGCCACTTCAAAGTGCATTTTTGTGGACTTTTTATCATCCTGCTTGCTGTCATTGAATTGATGCATCATGGCGTCCAAGATGGCCGCCGGCGCCATTGGACTTCTTCTTGCGCCATCACTGTCCTCAGTGGCGCGAAAATTTGGCGCCAAAACCCTCCAAGAAGGAGGAGGAGACGACCTGGAGGTAACGCCTTCCCTTGAGGATTATAATATGGACACCGCCTACCCTATACTGGAATACCTAGGGGGCGTGCAAGAATCGACGGGGTGGAGCCTGCTGGAACAGTGGCTCACCCTGCTACGGGGTTTCCTACCTGAATCGGAGGGATCCGGAGCCGTAGTTGGTGCAATGGAGGCGACCCCAGGAGCAACTAAGGAGCGCCCTGCGCCCCCAGCGTATACTCCCAGCGACATGGCCCAAACCTGTCCATGGCCACAAGCCGAACCCTGCCGTTTTCACCCGCAGAGAGAAGGCTTCCTCCCGCGGAACCCCGCGTGGTCGGCCCTGATGGCCGAGATCCGAGTGGCGGCAACTTTAAAAACTACCACTCAGAAGAAGTACTTCGAGGAAGTCACCAAACGGATTTACGAGGACTCCAGGGACAGCAAGCCCCAGCTCGAACGCCGCACCGGAGTCGTGCTCGAGTTTGATAAGGTCAGAGGATTTGGCTTCATCCAAGAAACCGGCACCAACCGGGACTATTACGTAAATCGCCGGTCCGTCAAGCGCAGCTATCTCCCGGGGCGACTGCATAATCTAGCGGTCGGAGAGAAAGTGGAGTTCACTCCCGCAGAGGGCCTGCGAGGCCCATATGCCACTGCGGTGACCCGTCCCGGACCGGTACCGGAGGACTGGGAAGAAGCAGAAGATCCGGTGGAGGCAGAGGACCCGCCGGGACCCATCCGGAATACGTACCAGGAGAAGAGTTCCTTTCTCGGCCCGAACATCTTCTGGCAGCCGACGATCCTGGACAAGCCTCCCAGTCCTTACCCCTCTCCAGAGCTGCCGCGACGAGAGAAGACAGCCGCTGATTGGGCGCGGATGGCCCAGTTCAGTGAAGCCATGGATGACCTGCGGAAGAACCGCCAGGATAGAACCTCATCTGAGCCTGCTGCAAGTGTGCCGGAATCCAGCAGTGAGATTTCCGCCCTGGAGGAGCGGATCGCTTCCTTACAGGCTTACCTGGATGGCCTGCGGCAAGTGACAGAGGCTAGGAAAACAGCGCAGCAGTCCAGCGGTGGTGAGTTACCTGTGACCCCTGTACCACCCGAACCCGTAGTCCAAGGTCCTACCATTAACGCTGAGCCACCCAAGGTCCGTGTAACAGCGGATAAATTGACATATGCCAGGAGCCGAGTCCGCCGTGACGGGAGCGTTATGTCCCGGCCAGAGGAAGTGTCTACCCCAGCGCCGGCCCGTGTCCCGAGACCAGCAGCTCCTGTGTGTCAGCAACCCAGCGGGCCAATGAGGTGGGTAGGCCCAATACCGGTGATGTTTCCAGCCCATTCTCTTTGGTGGGCACCCCCTCCAAGTGGCCCTGGTGCATGGCCCAGACTACCGGCAGCGCAGGTCTGCACTACCTCCGACGAACGGGGCTCATTTGACACCTACCTGTGAGCAGGCCTGCTAGGCCATTTTTGCTCATCCTCACAGGGACATCATATTTGTTGCAGGAACTGTTCCTTTAAGTTTGCCAGGCTGGTAGAGCTTGCTGCCAGTTCCCCACGGCCGGTGGCATGTTTGTGAAGATAAGTTGCCACTGTGGAACCACTGCTCCCAGCCTGCCTCTTTCTGTTCCGGGACGTCCTGCCTGCTGCTAACATTGTGGCGTTAAGTACTTTAATACTTCCAAGTTGCTTTTATTTGCACCTTATCCCTTTTTAACCCCCATTTCAGGTTGAAAAAGGGTTCTTTTATGTCAGCACTTTAAATATACGCAGGACTTGCCAGGAAGATGTTACCCTGGTGTTGTCAGAGTCCTGTATTGTGATTTTATGTATGTGCTGCTGACCGTATTTATTGCTAAAACATGTTTTATCTAAGTCTATGTGCCCGGAGATGGACTCCCTGTGTGCGAGTCTCTGTGATATGCTTTTATGGACTCACTCATTGTCATGGACTATCCTGGTATTCCCTAACATCCGCTGTGCCAGGTCAGCGCCCCAGTTCCACTCTTTATCCTGAAGAAAGAGAGCGACGCCCCTTGTCACCGCACTTCTCCGTCAGTCAGCTGGACCTGATGACAATTGTCGATGCAGATAGAATTGAGTACTGATATGTATGTATTCTTGCATGTTTTTCTTTTGTCTCTTTCAGGTGGAAATTCCAGTAGGGCGGTACTCTGGTAGAGTACGAGGGCGTACTCAGCTTAAAGCAGCGGGGTATGTAGTGTACGGGAGTTGTACTGCCCGTCACTACGGAAGGGTCACTTGGCTGCTGTCGCTCCTCTTATTTAGGAGGAGGCTGGTAAAGGTCCTATTTGTACCATGCAATGTAAATCAATGTAATTTATGGTATTTGATTCCCCTGTTACTGTGAAATGTGCTATGTGCAGGCCGGCTAGGGATGTAATTCCAGCTCTAGTCACTAGAGGGAGCTAGGTTGCCCTAGTCTATATAAGGCCCAGTCAGGGGAAGGGAAGGCAGTCTAGAGTATGCCTTAGACAAGTGCAGGCCATGTGCCTGTGAAGGCCAAACCCAGGCCTTATGGCCTGTGAGGAATCCACCCTAGGAAGATGGTGCCCTAGGAGAAGGAGTGCAGACCCTGGAGTCTGTGGAGGCCACATGTCTCAGGCCTAGGCGAGTTCAGCAGAAGTCAACCTGGAGGCAATCCCTAGAGCAAGAGGTACTAAATGTCAAGAGGAGGTACATTATAAACTGGAGATTCAAGGATATAAGCCAGAAGTAGGGCATTGGGGCCTTGAAGCATCAATTCCAGTCAGGACAAGTCAGGAAGAAAGTAAGGTTCACCTGCAATTCCAAGTCCTGTATTATCTCCCTCTGTTTTACCTTGCTGGATGTAAGACCACTGCAATTGTGATTGTCTGCAAAAAGGAACTGTTGGAAAGACTGCTTACTGTATCATCACTGTTTTCAGTAAAGTTAGAATTCTGTTTTCAAGTTACAAGTCTGCACGTCTGTTATTCCTACTATAAATACGGTGTGCCACCGTTTACTGGCACTGGCGTCACGACATATCAGGGACTTAGCCATAGGCACGTTAAACTATAACACCAAGGGCACCTCACATTCCACCTGGCTGTGTCCCGCAAGAACCCAGAGAGTGCCCCAGAGGAACAGCGTGCCGGCCTCTCCATCACTGGCATTCCCCAGGTTGGTTCCATACATTGCCCTGACTTGGAGATGCTACATTTGTCCTTTTGAACAGCCCACTCTCAGATATAAGCACAGTGCTGTCTGAGTGTGAACTGCAGGGAGAACGTCAACCTCCCTCCCACCCCTGCAGCTGAGAGAAGTTGATTTTTACCTTCATTTTTTCAATCCCCGTCAGCTGCAGAGTGGGAGGGGCGTGGCCTAATCGGGTTAGAGCGTGGGGCGGGATTTTTAAGCCCACCTGCCCCCTGAACTGTGATCTCCACAGCACTCCGCTCCCTTAACAGTGTCATCCACAGCTCCCTGCCCCTTTAAAGCTGACCTACAGCAGTGAAGAAAAATGGCTGGGTTGTTATGGAAACCTGGCTTAAAACTGTGTGTATGTGGAGACTAAGGGCCTGCGAGATTCTATTGGCTGATAAAAGTCATGTGACCAGGCTTCTATTGGCTAATGCATTTTTTGGAAATATCTCAGAAACGGTATGTACTAGAGAGCTGAGACCCGTTCTAAAACCCTCCCGGGCACCTGATGTATCTATATGCCAAATTTCAGGATTGTAAATGCGACAGTGCGGATTCCTTTAGCGGACATACATACACACATACATACACTCAGCTTTATATATTAGAAAAGATATATATATATATATATATATATATATATATATAAAAAGAAAAAGGACAGCACTCCACTAATAGAAGTGAGTTATTTATTTACCCATATGGTGCAAAAAAAACGCGACGTTTCGGCTCAACAATAGAGTCTTTCTCAAGCATAAAACACTGGTGAATACTGACAATATATATAGGTAAGTTCAACCAATCACAGAACAGCAATTAGTCACAGGTGAAAATTAATTAATGTGTAAACAAAACTTCATACTCATATAAATAAAGTGCATCGTGCATAATTATATAAAAAAACCGACAATAAATCAATATGTAAATATCTGATACATCAGAATGTGAGTTCTGACGTACATGATCGTGAAAAAATAAAGTTCATATCATAATCATCATGTGCAAAGTGCTACCTTGTTAATAAAGTTCATCATCATTATAATTAAAAACATCTGTGGGGACGGGTCATGGAGGAAGATTGTACACATACCCCCTGTAGTCCGACATGAGAGCACGAGCAAACCAATGACATCATCGGTATAGGCCACGGTCAGCAGGCGATGACACAAGACCAAGACATGCGCAGTGGCATAACATGCCCAAGCGCAACCATCTTGGATGATGGAGATGTAACCGGGTCGTTAGCGCATGCGTACAAAACCTTCTGCGTGTCAAGCGGCCATCGGAAGTGTGGGCAGCCGTGAATGAAAGCAATACACGCGAGGGCAAGGTGCCAGAAGCGGAATAGGGGGACATGAACCGTCAGGCACATGAAACCCCCATGCGACCACATATATACATAACAACAAAAAACATATCAATGTCAATTGTTGTCCATGTATGTGGTCAAAATCCACCGGCACTGCAATTACCCTCAATAAGGGATCTCCTAAATGAATACTTCCAGCCACAGACACAATTCACCCTAACTTGTAATGCATGCAACGAACACCGGAAAAAAAACTTCCTAGTATGAGCAAATTCGATTCTGTTGTCAAGGTTGCTGATATTCGTATTGTTCATCACATTGGGGTATGCGTAGTATCTTCTCCAGGTCCCGTACATTCATCCCACAGTAACTGCAATAGAGAATAAAGGACAGAACTAAATCAATGTAACAAAAGACCATATTTTTATATAACCAATCAATCGTTTTATACAGAACAGGGGATACTGAACGGCTGACCGTACCACCATGATGTCATTGGTTTGCTCGTGCTCTCATGTCGGACTACAGGGGGTATGTGTACAATCTTTCTCCATGACCCGTCCCCACAGATGTTTTTAATTATAATGATGATGAACTTTATTAACAATGTAGCACTTTGCACATGATGATTATGATATGAACTTTATTTTTTCACGATCATGTACGTCAGTACTCACATTCTGATGTATCAGATATTTACATATTGATTTATTGTCGGTTTTTTATATAATTATGCACGATGCACTTTATTTATATGAGTATGAAGTTTTGTTTACACATTAATTAATTTTCACCTGTGACTAATTGCTGTTCTGTGATTGGTTGAACTTACCTATATATATTGTCAGTATTCACCAGTGTTTTATGCTTATGAAAGACTCTATTGTTGAGCCGAAACGTCGCGTTTTTTTTGCACCATATGGGTAAATAAATAACTCACTTCTATTAGTGGAGTGCTGTCCTTTTTCTTTTTTTATATGTGGATTTTTGGCTTGGTCCTTGGACATTGCGCCCACATCTGTACATTTATGTTCATGCGGTGCTGCCATCTTTTTTCATTTTGTATATATATATATATATATATATATACATATAATGGAAAAACTTGATATTTAGAATTTTTTATATTTTTCTTTTTTTTTTACATATTTTTAAAAACTTTATTCAAGTGTTTTTCCACTTTTCTTTTAGTCGTTTTAGGGGACTTGAATCTAAGATCGTATGTATAATGCACTGTAATACTTCTTTGTGGCATTGCAGCCAGAAGCAGGATGTATAATAGAGACCAGGACATGACAGGCCTAGGTGCTTTTTAACAGCTCCTAGGTGGCATTACATCTACTCGGCACCACAGGACTGAGTTTGCGGGGTGAGGTGTCGGTAGAAGAACAGAAGAAATTCACAGTCGCTATTGAACGCAGCATCCGAGGGATTAAACTGACGAGTTCTCTCCAATCAAAGCATTTAGAGCTGGGTGCCGGATATATCTTTACCCACAAACAGAACAGTCAGAACTTCCTACAGTCTTGTTGGTTTGACAAAGAATGTAAAAAGTGGAAACGTTGCATCTTTTTCTGGAGAATAAACCTATACGACCAAAGAAGACAGTGAGCGCCGCTGAATTCTTCTCTTCATTTGAGGTACAAAGCAACCTCCTGCTTGAGTTTTATAGAGAAAAATGTAAATGGATCCGTCATGAACTCCATTAAAAGTCAACGGGGGACGTATCTGTTTTCTATTGTGTCAGAGTTAAACGGATCCGTCCCCATTGACTTTAATTGTGGGTCATGACGGGTCAGTCTTGCTCCGAATCCCATGACTAAAAGAAAACTGCAGCTTGCTGCGGTTTGCTCTCCGATATGGGTACGCAACCAAACGGAACGCTTTTTGGCTAATCACAGTAGTTTGATATGACTCTTGGAGACTTGCACCTAGTCACCGGGCCAGATGAAACTACCGCTATGGCTTCTTACCTGCAGAAGAAGCTGAACAAGATCTGATGCCAGAAACTATAAACAGGACAGGACAGAAGGCTTCGTCCACTGCGTAAATTCTTGTGCCAGCGTGAGGCCAGCTCAGCTCCCATTCACATGAATTCACTGAGCTGCAGTACCCAACATGACTACACAGTGCATGGAGCTGTCTGCTTCTGGCTCCGTCAATTGTACTTTTTCTGGCGATTACCCGAAACAGCTGATTGGTGGTGGCATTGGGTTTCTGATCCTCACGAATCTGATACTGGTGATCTATCCAGAGGATTGGTCCTCTTATGTGTCCTGGAAAGCCCCTTTTAACTGGAGTATTTCTAATGAATGATTTAATATACTACTATATGTGAGCAGAATAGGTCACCTTTACTGCGTAGAGTTCATGCACTGATGTACTGTTCTATACCGGAGTCAACATTAGATAGTCTGTTGAGAATGTCTTACGGTAGAAATTACATCCATGTTTCAGGTTTCTTGATAGACCAGCAACAGCTTGAAGATCTTCAGCTACTGTATGTTATGGCTTCTTGAGCACTTCTTCTAACCTGCTGGAAGTTATAAAACTTGCCCAAAATCAAAAAAAGGGTCTGCATTATATGCTAAAAACAGGGCCACTCTTGTCCATAAGCTGTGACCAGGACTGCAGTTCAGCCCAAATGAAGTGAATGGAGCTGAACTGCAATACTAAACAGAGCCAATGGACAAAATTAGAGCTGTATTGTGAGAAAAACTTTTTACTATTTCTATCTACTTAACTGTCCACGCTCCTGCAGCAAGTCTGGCCTCTCTAATGTGGCACCACCAGCGTCATTCCATTACCGTGGCATCCAGTTCAGCTGACAGTGGGGCTGATCGGCCTATTAGGGACGCCGGGCCAATTAGGTTCAGCGCTGGCACCATGTGCTTCCTGTCGGTGGGGTATTTAAACAGGCAACTGCTGACCATAGATCTTCCTGCCTCACAAGCTTTGGTGTATGTTCTCTGGATCTCTGATCTGCTGCCTGTTTGTGACCTCGCCTCTGTCTGCTGACTTTGCCTCTTAAGTTATCTCCTTGTGCTGCCCCTATCTTTTACTTGACTCTGTGTTTGTCTCTTGTTTTGGTTCTAATGTGAGTCTCTGGTTTTGATTTAGGCTTGTTATTGGTTTTGCTCTTTGATTACCACAAGGTCTCATCCAATCTGTCTGACTACGTCTTTACCCTCCTTTCTTAAGTTCTGTGCACTTAGCCAGGTTAAGGACCATCGCCCAGTTGGAGGCCACCTTTTAGGGCAGATCGTCTAAGTTGGTTGGGACAGTGACATGGGTGGAATTTAGAGCTACACTGTTCTTTACGTGACAAAAGGGTCTTTCTGGGAGTACAATATTGATGTCCTATCCTCTGAATAGGTCAGCAATATCAGATCAGCGGGTGTCTGATTAGCTGTTTGAAGAGGCCACAGGGCTCTATTTAGTCCTACAGCCTCTTTTTAGTCTAGTGCCATCACGTTCATCAGTCACATGGCCTAGGCATAGCTCAGTCCCATTCAAGGCTCCAATACCAAGCACAGCCAAGATACAATAAACAGTGCTGTGCTTGGTATGCTATAAAGAGACGGAATTGCTCATCTAAGCACTGCAGCCCTTTCAAACAGCCGATCAGTGGAGGTGCTGGGAGTCGGACCCCCACTGATCTGATACTGATGACCTATCCTGAGGACAGACTACCAATTGTGTACTCCTGGAAAACCATTTAAGACACAAGTGGTTGTATTATGTATATCCCAAGAATAGTGTTCAGCGAACTTGTGTTTTAAGTTCGGCGTCCAAAGTTCTGGTTATCGAAGGATTCCGCTACCACGGACCATAACGGAATTCGCAATCCATAACGGGATTCTTCAATAACCCGAACCTGGATTTGGATGCTGAACATAAAACACAAGTTCGCTCACCACTACCCAAGAACTTTCTACTTACCGATCCTGAAAGGTAAGATGCCTGCACATACCAACCTGTACAAGTGTCAAAATCCCCATAAACATAAAAACATGTCAAATAAAACACACATATGGTGTACGAGGTTGTAAAAGTCATTCAAGAGAAGAAATAATAAGAAGTCACTTTAATGACACAGAAATGGTAAAGAAGTCCGGGCCTTTCATCAGAAAGGAGGACAAAAGAGAATACAGACTGACATGTCATCGCAGGACTGATATGACTGACTGCTGTAAATTACAATTCAACTCTCAAAATGGCTGTCCCCGCAGTACTTGGACGCTAGCGTTTTGTTTAGGTAAAATCAAAAGTATCTGTTCGGGCCAAGTTCACACCTCAGTTATTTGGTCAGTTGTTTCCATCAGTGATTGTGAGCCAAAATCCGGTGCGGGTCAAAAACACAGAACAGGTGAAGATCTTTCCATTATACCTTATCTCTGTGTAGGCTTCACTACTGGTTTTGGCGCACAATAACTGATGGAAATAACTGACCAAGTGTGAATGCAGCCTAACAGATAGTACTCCACAGACAGAGAACCAATCGGAATAGAAACACACACAAAATGTCTTTGGCAGCTGAACTTGTAAAAGGCACAGCTGGACCTTCACTGCAGACTGCTGGCAATTCATTCCTAACTTTTAGCAGGAATAATATAGGAATGACACAACCTAGAGTCATAGGAATAGAAGCTCCAGATTTGTCATTACATGAGGAATGCAAGTAATTTGTAAAACAGAAATGTCAGGAGAGGCGACAGGTCCTCTTTAATCGATCTGTTCTATATAGATATGACATGATACTATAAAATTTGTGGTAACATTGATAGTACCTACCCCATCAAATATACAGTGTACAAATAACCATATCCAAATGTACCTAATTGTAAGCACCATACAATATTGCCTCCCGATAACAGCCAAGCATTGCCCAGATAATCCTTCAGTACAGCTGCTTAGATAACAATGCCATACAAAATTCATAGTGGTCAGGCCTCAGATATCAGGCCATTTGGGGTGCAGGGATTGCTGATGTGTACTGTGTAGGGATGAGTGAACTTCAGGCCAGCATAACGGACGGATCCGTTATGCAGGCCATAGACTTTTATTATGTTGGAATGCATAACGGATGGATCCTCTAAAGGCATTTCGTTATGAATTCAGTCAGTGAATTGCATTACGGTCCTTGGTAACGGAATCCATAACGCAATTCAGCATATACCCGAACCCGGACTTCAAAAACTGAAGTTCGCTCATCCCTAGTCCTGTGCAACCACAAAGGTTGCATACCCCTAAGGCGAGCCATGTTTCTAAATTATTATGACTTAAGATTAGATATATTTAAAGGGGTTGTCCCATGATTGAAAACATTTTTACCAGGCATAATATGGCACATGACAATCAAGATCAAGATAGAAACAGCCCTGTACCTCACATGAGCTTCCCCCCATTCATTGCTCTGCTAGATTTATATCAAGCTGTCAGCTCATGGGTCTGTCCATTCTGCTGCCGCTCTCTCCCTCACCCAGCTCAGGTTTGTGTCCATTCTGCTGCCGTTTTCTCCTTCACCCAGCCCAGGTTTGTGTCCATTCTGCTGCCGCTCTCTCCCTCACTCAGCCCAGGTTTGTGTCCATTCTGCTGCTGCTCTCTTCCTCACTCAGCTCAGGTTTGTGTCCATTCTGCTGCCGCTCTCTCCCTCACTCAGCCCAGGTTTGTGTCCATTCTGCTGCCGCTCTCTCCCTCACTCAGCCCAGGTTTGTGTCCATTCTGCTGCCGCTCTCTCCCTCACTCAGCCCAGGTTTGTGTCCATTCTGCTGCTGCTCTCTTCCTCACTCAGCTCAGGTTTGTGTCTATTCTGCTGCCGCTCTCTCCTTCACCCAGCTCAGGGCCATGTCCTTTCTTCTGCAGCTGTCTCCTTCAACCAGCTCAGGTGCGTGTCGTTTCTGCTGCAGCTCTCTCGCTATCACAGCTCAGGGGTGTGTCGCTTATGCTGCAGCTCTCTCCCTCACACAGCTCAGTATCCGTGTCCTTTCTCGGGAGGCATGTCCTTTCTGCTTCAGCTCTCTCCATTTAGCTGTCACAGCTTATAACAGTCAGCTGATCGCAGCTGAAATATGGAACTGAGCACGTGTGTCCACCTAAGCGATGTGACTGAGGTGGACAGAGAAATAAGGAATGGAACAAACAGCAGATGGCGCTATACAGATACCTTTTATTGAATAACTCAGTGGCTATGATAAATTTACCAGTTTGAAAGATGTAAATTATTTTTCATGGGACAACCCCTTTAAGCCCTTTATACAGAATTCAAAGGGTTCACAAACATTATTATTATTTGACGGCTGGTTCCTCAGTGGGGGCTGGATGAGCCTGAGGGCTGTGACACTCTTACAGGCACATAGACTCCCATTGATGCTACCTTCTCTATACATGTTAGAAAATACTAAAAAGTGCAACAAAGTACCCTTAAAGAGAAACTCAGAAACATAAAGTCCCATGAAAGTTCTCTCCTTCCCACCCATCGTTCCACCAAATTAAGCTCATCAATAATCCAAGCTTCCTCTTCTTGGTTGTCAGGACTGGAGGAAATGAAGACATGTATTAGTAGGCTATTGTGTCTGTGGAGGCCTGCCGTGATTGAGCTGATAAGAACGGCACAGTCCATCCCTACGTTAATGGTTCCTCCCACCGTAGAAACAGAAAACCTGTTTGTAGGATCTACCATCACTTTCTGATTGAGAGGGTCTCACTGATGGAGCTCCACTGCACAAACCAAAGGGACCACAGTCCTCCACATCAGTAAGGTCAAATTCCCACCGTACAGAACGTTGCAACATATCGGAGCGATGTGCCCGTGCATTGAGAATTGAGAAGACCCCCTAACTGATGGGGAGTCTCAATTTTCTTTTTACTTTTAATTTAGTTCTACTTGACTTCTTCTCTTTTTCGTTTGACTTATTTCCTAGAATACAAAATACACCAAAGATCCTAAAATAATATTTCACTGGTATAATGTAGAAGAGACTTCCGGGCAAATCAGAGAACCAGCAGGAACTTCGTAAAGGGAGCCTGTCACACTGAAAATGCAGTGCAATGTTATTGAGCGGGAGGAGCTGAGCAGATTGATATATAGTTTTATGTGAAAAGATTCTGTATAAATTGTATACATTTATTCAATTAACCCCTTAGTGACCACCCATACGTGTCTTTACGGCGGTTACTAAGGGACTAAGGCTGGGCAGCGGGGAACCAACTTTCACATGAAAGCTGCGGTCATGCTCTAAGAAACCGTACCGAAACTGCAAAAAAAAATCTCCCCCATATGTTTGGTATCGCCCCGTCCGTAACGACCCACACTACATAAATATTATGAGGCCAATTATGAGGCCTTAGCGTGTGTTCCTTCTCTGTCTGGTACTGTCTAA
The DNA here is from genome assembly GCA_033119425.1 of Bufotes viridis. NCBI lineage: Eukaryota > Metazoa > Chordata > Amphibia > Anura > Bufonidae > Bufotes > Bufotes viridis. Next base: position 60,429,720 of record CM065592.1, on the reverse strand, counting down.
TCAGTGCTGCGTGTGTATACGGACACATGCTGTTGACAAGGGGAATGGTAACTCCCACTCATCAGTTTAGTCATATGTTTCCAGGAGGAGTAACAGAGGAATTATACAGAATTCTAATAAAGGAAGCTTCAAAATGGATAAATTGATAATTCATGAGGACTACAAATATTTACTAAAACAGGGGAGCTGAGGGGTCCTCTTTATGGAGCAGGGGCACCCATAGGCGATCCATATAGTTCTATAGGTGAATCCAGAGTGCAGCTGCCTGGAATGTTCCAAAGGCAAGTCATTATGGGTCACATTGTGACTATGAGGCGGACGGGTTACAAACATCACTGTGGACGATGAGTATAAAACGGTGATCTCGTGTGAAACAAGACATAATTGAATGTTGTTCAAAACAGCAAAATCTAAGGAAATTGTGTTTAACGTTTTTACTTTTTTGTCTTTTTTTTTTTTTTAGCAATTCTCACTTTGGTAAATCCAGACTGCAACAACCATGAGGCTGGCTGCACGGTGTACCCTGCGATAGGAAACAAGGGGTTAATCTGCAGCCACGCATTCCCTTTAGAACAATGCGCTTTAAGAAATATACAGCATTTTACAAGAACACAAAAAGATACAAATAAAGGTAAAAAATATCAGGAATGCCATAGAGGAGGACGCTAAGCCTAAAAACAGTTTAGAAACAGATCGACAGGACCAGAACCGATGTCAGACCCAAGAACTGTTATGAGGATGAGGGATGTCATCTGTACATTGTGCGGCTCGTCCTCCTGCCTCCTTCAGCCACCACGGCCCTGGGATGAAGTCAGGACGGTGAGGACACGAGGGCTTAGTAGAATGGCACAGTGTATGTCCTGGAGAGCTGGCTGAGCCCGGGAAGGCTACAACATGTCCCATGTGTGAGGTACCCTCCGGCGGTGTGCTGGGACCCTACAGAAATCCACGCCACGCTCCTGAGCGTTAGGTGGGCAGCGGGTCATCGTCTCCTTTACTGCATTTACATTTGCAGCACAAAACGAATGGTGTGGCCAGTAAGAGGAACGGGGAGGCTACCAACAGCAGGAGGCCGAAACCTGCAAATATCCCGACCACCTGCAAAGGAAAAATACACATCAATAGAACGCAGAATAGATATTCTGTACAACCTATCAATTATCTATCTATCTAATATCTATCTATCTATCTATCTATCTATCTATCTCTATCATACCTATCTATTATCTATCTATCTATCTATCTAATATATTTATATCTATCTCATATCTATCTATCTATTTCTATCTATGTCATCTCTATCTATCTAATATCTATTTATTTATCTAATATCTATCTATCTAATATCTAACTATCTAATATATATCTATCTATCTATCTATCTATCTATCTAATATATTTCTATCTCATATATGTCTATCTTTCTATCTTTCTATCTATCTATCTATCTATCTATCTATCTATCTATCTCATATCTGTCTATCTATCTATCTCATATCTGTCTATCTATCTAATATATTTCTATCTAATATATATGTATCTTCTGTCTAATATTTTTATATCTAATTATCTATCTATCTATCTATCTTTCTAATATATTTCTATCTATTTAATATCTAGCTGCTAGCTTGATATGGAGATTATTTACTATGCATATATGCAGATTCTGTAATGACAGAGACACGCGGTAGCTTTAGCCGACACTCAGATGCAATAGAGCTGAAAACTGCAGCAGTTTTGGGTTTTGCTGCAAATCAACGTGAATAGATTTTTAATGTCCACATGGATTTGCAAGTAAGGCCTCATGCACACGAACGTATTTTCTTTCCGTGTGCATTCCGTTTCCGTATGTCCGTATTTCCGTTCCGCAAAAAGATAGAACATGTCCTATTATTGTCCGCATTACGGACAAGGATAGTACTGTTCTATTAGGGGCCAGCTGTTTCGTCATCCGTATTTTTTTGCGGATCCGTTTTTTTGCGGATCGGGTCGTGTGCATGAGCCCTAAAACTGATGTTTTTGCAGTGAAATCACATGTCGGCGCGGTGGCTGCTATTGTGTATCTCTGCCCTCAATCTGGCGAAAACAAGATGAGATAATTTCAAATGACCTATTTAGCCAAACAATTATCCGGACTTCAGTTCTTCCCAGTTATCGACTAGTCCTACAAAATGATTTGGAACAGAGAAAACATTTGACACTATAACTAAATTTTTTATTTTTTCTTTAAGAATTTGTGGTTGTTTTTTGTCAGTTTTAAGCCTCTCTTTGCTTTGTGCGCCTGCATCAAAATTTCTGAACTGGCGCGCCTTAATAATATATGTGGCGTGAGTGTAATGTGGTTTACACCTTTAGGTGTAAAAGTAGACCAGGGGGTTGCCTGGCGGGGGATGCACATTTTTTGAGATTTAAATGACCCATAATCCAGGTCTAATCTCACTTTCACCTCTACCTGTGTCGAGGATCATGAAATGTCACAAAAATGTCGCAGCTGTCAAGTCTTGTTTACTTTTTTTAAATTAGATTATCATTATGTAAACTAATGGAAACAAGTGCTGGATTAACAGAATTTCAGGATGATCAAATACCAGATTAAAGAAACAGCACTATATAAACTAGTTCTCAAATTCTCTACTGCTCAAAAGAAAACGATTGGAAAAGAATAAAAAGATATTAGCATGATAAGGCATACTGATGAGTTTAGAATGATATTTGTTTGATACATTCATTTATTGTTATATGTCATCTATCTCGTCTTTATCAGCAAGATCAGTGCTCGTAATTACTGCTGTTTCACCACCAGGGGGCGGTGGTTACATAGAATGTGACAGCTAAGCACTTAGCTATGACATCTAGCAATGCTGTATAATAAAGTAAAAGATTTATTATACATCTGTTCTGATATTTCTATGACACAAAGCTAATTAAAATGTCATTTTACACTGAAAAAAGTAGAATATATATTAAAAAAAGTAGAAAATCTAATACAAATGGGCAGGGGCGTACACAAATATCAAATTTAATATGGGCGCCCCCCGCGCCACCAATTTCAAAGCTATTTCCGCTTGGCAATGCGGAACACAAAGCACAATGTCCCAAGTTTTCGATTAATTTAAACCTTTTTAATTTGTATTAATTGTAATAAAAAAAAATTCTAATAAAAAAAGCCATCCTTTGCCTCACCCACTTCTGGAACAGGTACATTCAAAATATGGAGCTTATCCCGAGCAAGAAATTTCTCAATGTATTTACACCAGACAACTGGCATGATATATATAGATACATTTTCCAGCATCAATTAAAATATTACTAAGGGTACCTTCACACTGGCGTTTTTCTTTTCCGACATAGAGTTCCGTCGTCGGGGCTCTATGCCGGAAAGATACTGATCAGGATTATCCCCATGCAATCTGAATGGAGAGAAATCCGGATGTCTTCCGGTCAGTATGTGAACGTTGTTTGGACGGAGAAAATACCGCAGCGTGCTGTGGTTTTCTTTCCGTCCTGGGATGCGAAGCAAAACCCCCAATGTAAGTCAATGGGGACGGATCAGTTTTCTCTGGCACATTCTGCCACGATAGAAAACGGATCTGTCCTCCATTGACTTTCAATGGAGTTCAAAACGGATCCGTTTTGACAATGTTAAAAAAATAGTTAAAGTTAATACAAGCGGATCCGTTCAAACGGATGCATGCGGTTGTATTATCTTAACTGAAGCGTTTCTTTCCGGCATAAAGCCTAATCTATGCCGGAAAAGAAAAACGCCAGTGTGAAAGTACCTTATGCTGTCTGCCTGAAGCTACCACTAGGGGGAGCTAAGCGCATAAGGCTTTATACAGTGCAATGGAAGCTCCCCCTGGTGGCGGCTGCATGAAAATGCAATGTTTTTACCTCAGAATGGAGTGCCCTGTAGCAATCATGTGGTTTTCCTTTATTCAAGGTACTATACGCCACAATGGGGACAAGAAGATAAAAACTGCTGTATACAAGGTAAGGTACATCACTGCAGGATGTATCAGTATTGCAGGAGTATAAAATAAACAGTTTCCAGGCCTCTTTCCACTGAGGATTAATTGTCCTGTTTTTGGGGACTATAATGGGATTAAGAACCTTCAGATTTTGGGAAGGCCTTGACTCTGTTTCTAGAAACAAGAAGACCCCTTTTCCCATACTTGGACAACCCAAATGAATGTTTAAAACAGGGATGGCCAACCTGCAGTCCTCCAGCTGTTGTAAAACTACTCCCAACATACCCGGACAGCCTTCAGCTATTAGCCTACAGCAGGGCATGCTGGGAGTTGTAGTTTTACAACAGCTGGAGGACCGCAAGTTGAGCAATTCTGTTTTAAACAAATTAAGCCTCACAGGAAATTATATAAATCTTTATATTATGTAACCTCAGATTTCCAAAGAAAGCAACATGTGTTGGGCACGTTGCTTTCTCCTATGTGGGCGGCTGAAGATGGCTCAGGAGGCTTGAATGAGCTCCTACAAGTTGTGCTGGATCGTAGGCATTAGTTTTCTTAGGGTCTGTAGTGAAGGTGCCTGTCCAGGAGAGGGCAGTATGGTACAGTTATTCACACAGCCACTATCTAGGAGCAGAAAAAACATGTGGCATGTTCTACCACATGCCAAGCGCCTCTGGGCACACGGCTCTGCCATGTGCATGGGGCCTATTGCTTTGTATCTGGGCACAATGCTGATCTCTGCAGACAAGAGCAATCAGGTTAATTTACCAGTAAGATGTAAAAACAGCTTGGGTCACCTATAACATTCCAACCTACCTGTGTCCTGTGCCATATGACCGAGGCCCTGGAATGACCTAGCTTGTTCCGACAAGGCCCCTTATCGTAATGTATCAGCAGGAAATCGTCCTGGTAATTCAGAAATGTAAAGACAGAGCAGACAGCAAGGTAAATGTACTATATATATATATATATATATATATATATATGTAAATAGATCCATACATATTATAAAAATATATAAACATATACATACAAACATATAAATATAACACAGGGAATCTGCAATTTCCTCTTCTGTTAGTTCAGGGGTCAGTGGTACACCGATAACGTATTCTGGTACACCAAATGCCTATACAAATGAATGGGACACTGAAAACTAATAGCGCTTCTGTACATCTTAGGGTCCATTCACACGTCCGTTGTGCATTGCGGATCCGCAATACATCCGGCTGGCACCCCCATAGAACTGCCTATTCTTGTCCGCAATTGCGGACAAGAATAGGACATGTTCTATCTTTTTACGGAGCCACGGACCGGAAGTTCGGGGGAGCACTCCGGAAATGCGGATGCGGACAGCACACTGTGTGCTGTCCTCCGCATCCATTCCGCATAATTGCGGAACGGGTGCGGACACATTCACTGATGTGTGAATGGACCCTTAGACAGCATTTGATTTGTGAGGTCAAGGTTACATACAGAAAAAAGTGAAGTCACCTTTAGGCCCTTAACAGGGTTTCTCAAGATTTTGATACTGATGACATATCCTCAGGTTTGAAGTGAAGGTAAACAGCTCTGTCCGCGGCACAATTGACTGCCGGAGCTACACAATAACAGATGATTAGTGAGCTTGTGGGACCACCTCTGCAGATCTGATATCGATGACCTATCCTGAGGATAGCCGTCAATGTCAAAATCCTGGGCAACCCCTTTAAGTCAGTTTTCCTCTGACAGTGAGACCGCTGTGCACGGAACCAATAGTCAAAGCTTCATAAAGATGGTGATTTTTAGTGTGGATAATGGATTAAAGGGGTTATCCTCAGGTTAGGTCATCAATATCAGATCGGCTGGGATCCCACTCCCAGGACTCCTACAGATCAGCACTGTGATAGGTAAGCTGCTCGGAGTTCGCGGCGCTCACCAGAGCTCAGTCGAGTGCCGAGACTCTCTAAAACAGCTAGTAGGTGGGGGTGCCAGGACTCAGACCCTTTTAAATGGGTTTTCCTAGATTTATTATCCTTTGCATAGGTCATCCGTATCTGATAGGTGGGTGTCCGAGACCCGGAACCCCCTTCGATCAGCTGTTTGAGAAGGTAGCGGCGCTCGCAGTAGCGCCATGGCCGTCTCTCTGCTCACTAAGCATAGAGCCATACATAGTATAGTGGCTGTGCTTGGTATCGCAGTTCAGCCCCATTCACTTTTATGGGGCAGAGCTGTACCGAGGCCACGTGACCAATGAATGCGATGTCACTGGCCTAGGGAAAGCTGTGAGAAGCCTGCGGGGCTACTGAGATCGCTGCTGCCTTCTCGAACAGCTGATGACCTATCCAGAGGACCCCTTTAAGATAAAAGTAGGTGGACTTTCACACAAATGCATGTACAAACCATTACACAGATACATATACATACAGAGAGACACACAAATACTATACCAAAACATAAAAACATAAGGTCCTCATAGGCCCAGAACGACAGAATAGTCCAATGTGTATGGGGGCCCTTTTGATTTTCTCTTGCAGTAATAAAAAAGGGTGCCCATGTCCTTTAACGTTCTTTGTTAGTATGTTATGCTTAGTTATGCTTAAGCGTAGTTGGCGACACTTTTAAGTACAATCAAATAAAAGGTATACAAAGGGGCACTCTGATGCCCTATGTCTGTCCAGCAGGACTCTCTCAGCACATTGGACATTTATGGAAACAGCATAAAAACTACTCATTAGTAATAGAGCGCTCTAAAAGCCAGAGTCACAGAATTGGTTCCTTTTAAATGAGTATTTAAAGCTAGGGGGGGGACGACGACAATAAAGTCAAGCAACAGATTGTGCAGTAAAGTTTATTACTACTTTGTGAATGGTACTCACATCGAGTGACTCTAGGCAGTACCAGCAGAACGCGTGCTTGCAGTTTTTACACATCATTTGCGCGCAGCCTTCATCTCTTTCTATGTAGACTTTACATTTCGGGCACCGCTTGATTGGAACGTCATCTTCTACTATCTTCAATGCAGAGCTGATAAGATACCAAGTCTGTTTTGTGATCTCTATAGAGTATACAATACTGTAGAAAAGCCCCTTTACATTGGCCGAACATCAGGCTGATCATCGCTAACAGGCGTTTGTAGGAACGCTCTTTAGAGATGATCTGCCGTTGTAAAGATACCGCAGATTACCCGATGAACGAGCGAAACGTTCATTCATCGGGTAATTGGATCTTTCATGCGGAGACCTAAATCATAGTTTGCCGGCAGCAGATGGTGCGATCTAAACATCATTCTGCTGCAGGCAAGTAATGATTCTGTATGAGGCCGAGCGATGGCATTATTGTCGATTGTCAAGAAGGAACGATCCTTCCTGACAATCCTCTGCTCTCTTGAGCAGTGTAAAGGGGCCTTCACAATGTATATGACAGCAACTTTGCATCCCACAAATATTAATCAAGTTCTTGTGTCATGGGCCCAGCAGCTGGAGGAAACACGGAGAAAGTGTCCAATAAAGAAATGAGGTTTATTCACCCATCGAGTTGAGGGACAGACAGACACATTAAGAACTGTTATTAGTGACAGCAAGTTTCATTATTAATTTTTGTTAAAGGTTACGTACACCTTTTAGGGCATCTCTTATTATTGCATTGTACTCATTTTGAGCTACAAATCATTTTTTCATTTGGTCTTTATTAAAAATGTTGAGCCACTTTCTCTGTACAGTCTTGAGATTCTTTAGTTTCCGTCAGGCAGCTCAGCTGACAGCAATTTATCTCTGACTTCCTCATTATAGCTCAATTCTTATCTTACTGATAGGAATGTGGCTTCAATAAGTATTTATGACCTTTTAGTAATTTAGAGATCAGGTTTATTAGATAAGGGCACAAAGTGAAAGTACCATTCACACAGCTAGACAAACAGTTAACCCTTTGTGACAGAATGGTTAAATATTTTCAATAAAGACAAATTGAAAAAATGATTTTCACTCCAAAATGAGCAAAATGCAATCATGAAAAAAATCATCCTCAAACATTTACAGTCTTTAAGGATTTATTGTTAGATAAACTGATGATTTTCCATGTTGTTTCGTTAGCCTAAGAGGGAGAAAAATGGCTCAGTGGTTAGTAGGTCCTAGGTTTGAATCCAACCAAGGACAACATCTGCATGGAGTTTGCATGTCTTCCCCGAGAAAAAAGGATAGATAGATAGATAGATAGATAGATAGATATGAGAAGTGGTAGTTAGATAGATAGATGCTAGATAGATAGATAGATAGATAGATAGATATAGATATGAGATAGATATGTGCAGTTGCACAGCAGCTTCTAATTGTTATATACTTTTGTTATTGTTATATACTGTACTATACTGGTACTTTTCCAAGATGTGGCAGCCTAGTGGCTCCCCTGCAGTGAAGGTCAGATCCCTGTATAGGTGTTAAAGGGTGAAAACCAGGGGACTAGCCCAATGTCAAACCAGTTAGTTGGTACAGTGGGTCCACACCCACTCCCCATTACATAGATAGTATTGATAAGATTAGTTTATAGGCTGCAGTTAAGACTTTTTTTTATGTTACCCTCCCAGACACTATGAGCTATGCCGTACCTTGATTCTCCCGGAAGAAAAGTAATTGGCATATTTTCTTGACAACCCTGTCCAGGGTGCCAGTCAGCCTTGCATGATGAGCAGAACTCCGTATCACAAGATGTGCACTGCACCAGCTGTGGATCCTGGGGACCTTTCTCCTGTAACTTGCATACAGCTTGGCAGGACGATGATGGACACCAAGTCCTACATGGATCTAAAAGGACTTCTAAACAAAAAGCATAACAAAATGTTAGACAGTACATGGACTGACAATATATAAACCTGGATAAACTATTCAGATATTTCATGATGCAAGGTTTCATATGGGGGTGGCCTCCACAAAGGTTTTCTCTCTTAGCCACAATGGGGGCAGGTACTGATTGATGTGAGGGATGACAATCTCTGGATAGGGTCATCAGTATCTGATCGGTGGGGGTCCGACACCGAGGACCCCTGCCGATCAGCTGTTTGAGAAGGCATTGGTGCTCCAGAGCGAGCCGCGGCCTCCAGGCAGCTTACCAGGCACAGCGCCGTACATTGTATAGTGGCCATTCTATGGGGCTGAGCACGATACCAAGAAGTGGGAACAAGACCTCAAAATGAGGAGACCCGAGGAGGTCCAGTATGAGCCCACAGCAGTGTATGAGTGCTCACATTCTTATGTCCATTCCTTGGACATCATTTATGGTAAGCAGAGGAGTTCTCACCTAGATGAATTAACCCCTGAAATAACGATGTTTAGATCAAGATTATGTTATTCCCTGAAAGGCTTGGTACTAAATCAATCACTTCTTTTCAACATGAAGATGAAAGGACAGGCAAGGACAATGTAAGACGTGGCTGGTAATTAAGGAGATAGGTTTAGATGCTTTTGATTTCCTAATCTTTGATCTGAGTCAGGCTGGAAAGACAATAATAGAAAAGCTTCTGTGAGGGAGCATGGGCTTCAATTATTCATGGCTTCCGCCTTTCAGTAATTATTGAGGAACTGGTTATGCTACAAGGGCAGGGATTCTTCAGATAAATGGTAAAGACGCACCATAGGTGCAAGCACAGCCACGTAGAACTCAACACTGCTGCCCCTTTCCTGCAAGGAACCCAGAAGCTTAAAGAGAGCCTATGACCTCTCCTGATATGTCTTAGTGACTACTTGCATACCCCATGTAACAACAATTCAGGACCATTTAAAGTTAGGACTCTGTGTTGTGCCATTCTTTTATTATTCCTACTGGAAGAAATGAATGAATTTCTAGCATTTGCAATAAAGGTCCAAATGGGTGTTACCAGAAGTTATAAATAAATAGCTAGAACTTTGCAATGCAGGGCTAGCTAGGTGTTAGCAGTGTGGGGGGGCCTGGGGGGCCATGCATAGTCTGACACTATCCAATCAGTGCTGCCAGACTGTGCAGGGAAACACCCCCAAATGGTAACACCCAGATGGACCTTTATTGCAGACTGAGGACAACTCATTCGTAACTTCCAGAAGGAATAATATAGGAATAACACAACATAGAGTCATAAGAATTGATGCTCCAGAACTGTTATTAGTGGCTAGCAAAACAGACATGTCAGGAGAGGTGAAAGCTACTCTTCAAAGTAACATGACACATTTCATTCAAGAAGTCTGTCAGAAGAATTATGCCCACGAAGCGACATCCAGCACTCAGGGCCGGCGCGTCCTATAAGCGGACTAGGCCGCCGCGTAGAGCGCCCCTTAGCAAGGGGCGCTGCTAGGAGCGCCGGCCCTGCCTCATGCTGCAGACGCCCGAGCGCTCTGAATTGAGCCTCAGGCGGCTGCAGCACTGCCCGGGCTGGCGCGTCCATGAGGACGCACCGCCCGGGCGCAGCATGAAGAGAGGAGCTGACAGGAGGGAAGCGCTCAGCGCTCCCTCCTGTCAGTCCATTAGCGCTGGCCGAGCTCTTTATGGTCGCGGGTACAGGAGCATGTGTCTCCTGTAGCCTGGCCGGACTGACATGAAGTGCGCACACAGTGTGCACTTCCTGTCAGTCCGTCAGGGTACAGGAATCTAAAGCTCCTGTACCCGTGGGACCATAAAGCGCCGGCCACGCCACATTACAGGCGAGGGAGGGAGGGGGAGAATGACAAGAGTGGGGAAGAAGAATGACAAGAGGGGGAAGGAAGAATGACAAGAGGGGGAGAAGAATGACAAGAGGGGGAGAAGAATGACAAGAGGGGGAGAAGAATGACAAGAGGGGGGAGAAGAATGACAAGAGGGGAGGAAGAATGACAAGGGGGGGGGGGAGAGAATGACAAGAGGGGGGGAGAAGAATGACAAGAGGGGAGGAAGAATGACAAGGGGGGTGGGGAGAGAATGACAAGAGGGGGGGAGAAGAATGACAAGAGGGGAGGAAGAATGACAAGGGGGGGGGAATGACAAAGGAGGAGGGGTGAAGAATGACAGGGGGGGGGGGGAGAATGACAAAGAAGGAGGGGTGAAGAATGACGGGGGGGGGGGGGAGAATGACAAAGGAGGGGGGGGTGAAGAATGATATAGGGGCGGCAAACTTTTCTTTTGCCTAGGGCGGCAAAAATCCTTGCACTGGCCCTGCCAGCACTTGATAGGTTACTTAGAAACGCACACATACATAGTAACTTTGTGGCCGCTGCTTTAGTATGCAGATTCATTAGCAAGTGCCACAAAGGTGGTCCCAATCCCAGCAAGTGCCCTGGTTCTTTCCATCTTGATTGACAGCACCAGCCTTTTCCCAGCTTGGCATAAATCTGGCACATAAGCCGTTTGTGCCTGCCATAAGCACAGTACATCTGTGGGACTGCTGCCAGTGTACCATGCATGTGGTATTTGTAGATACCAGGCTTGCATAGGAGACTCTTGCACTTTCCAGGACTGCGACCACCAAAGGGGCACTTGGCAACTTATTTGCATACCAGAAGTTATTTTTATCTGAAATAAAAGTGATGAAAAGGTGCAGTATTCACCTTGTCAGTACTTCCACGTACCCTACCAAGTACTGGTAGACATAAATCTTCTGACGCTTTAAAGGGCATCTGTCAGCAGTTCTCTTCTGTACTGCAAGACTTTTTCTTGTACAGCGCCTGCGCTGTATAATAAAGCGCATGAAGTAGCATGCTAATTTAGAAGAAGCCAGAGCCAAGCATGATGATGGTTTTACTGCCTAACTTTGTCAAAGTGGAGAGGGTCCGGCAGTTGCAGAGAGAGCAGAGCTTCTAGGTGTAATGGTAACGCCCCCGTTGCTCCTAGAGGCTCATTTGCATATAACAAAACATAATTTTTCTCAGCAATGTGGGCACATATGAACATGGGACCAACACAGATGTCTTCAGCTGCCAAGTGCACATGTAACAGGTCAGCCAGGGTTATAGGTACAAATCTGCTGTCAGATGGCCTTTAATAATAATAATTTAATAGGGCTACAGTTAGTAAATGTAGCAGAGAATTATTAGACAGAGAAAACATGTTCAACCAGTTGCTCTCCAGCTTTTGCAGCAGATCCTGCTTGAGAGCTGAAGGTTGGAGAAATTTTGAATAAAGCATTGTTTAAGTGTCTGTTAAGCTTTACCTCTTTCAAACTGCAATTTCTTGTATTTTTGCATTATTTCTGCTGCAACCATGCATTCAATCTGCGGAAAAGAATAAGGGATTTTATAAAGTAACAGTGAATAAATTGCAATGTGCACCATGGAGACAGTGACTGACAGCTATCTCTGTATACACACTTACACAGAGAATGCTATCAATCACTGATAACACCTCCCTGTGTACAGCTATCAATGACTGACAGCTATCTCTGTATACACACTTACACAGGGAATACTATCAATCAGTGATAACACCTCCCCCGTGTATAGCTATCAATGACTGACAGCCATCTCTGTATACACACTTACACAGAGAATACTATCAATCACTGATAACACCTCCCCCGTGTATAGCTATCAATGACTGACAGCTATCTCTGTATACACACTTACACAGAGAATACTATCAATCACTGATAACACCTCCCCCGTGTACAGCTATCAGTGACTGACAGCTATCTATGTATACACACTTACACAGAGAATACTATAAATCACTGATAACACCTCCCTGTGTACAGCTATCAGTGACTGACAGCTATCTCTGTATACACACTTACACAGAGAATACTATCAATCACTGATAACACCTCCCTTTGTACAGCTATCAGTGACTGACAGCTATATCTGTATACACACTTACACAGAGAATACTATCAATCACTGATAACACCTCCCCCGTGTACTACTATCAGTGACTGACAGCTATCTTTGTATACACACTTACACAGAGAATACTATTAATCACTGATAACACCTTCCCGTATACAACTATCAGTGACTGACAGCTATCTCTGTATACACACTTACACAGAGAATGCTATCACTGATAACACCTTCCCCGTATACAACTATCAGTGACTGACAGCTATCTATGTATACACACTTACACAGAGAATGCTATCAATCACTGATAACACCTCCCTCGTGTACAATTATCAGTGTCTGACAGCAATCTCTGTATACACACTTACACAGAGAATACTATCAGTCACTGATAACACCTCCCTGTGTACAGCTATCAGTGACTGACAGCTACCTCTGTATACACACTTACACAGGGAATACTATCAATCACTGATAACACCTTCCTCGTGTACAGCTATCAGTGACAGGCAGCTATCTAGGTACACCCAATTACACAGGGAATGCTATTACTGATAACACCTCCCTGTGTACAGCTATCAGTGACTGACAGCTATCTCTGTATACATACTTACACAGAGAATGCTATTAATCACTGATAAAAGTTGCTCTTTAGACTCCAGCAAGTGATTCATTACATCCAGTACGAGGTGCAGACAGTTGTCCAGGCTACTTGCCTCATTCTCCTGTAAATGGCCTCTCTTCGGACAACCGGCGTCAGGACAGCTGATAGCAGTTTCTAAACCTTCCTTGATTAGAATTTCAACGTATTGTTTCAAACACTGTTATATAAAAAAGGAAAAATCTCTATTTTATTACACGAGGTTATTTTAATGTTTACATGAAATATATACCCAGTACAAGGCCATGTATACAGGGGTGTAGCATATTAATCAGGTACGTCCTCCTACTGTGCTCTTACACATTACATAAACATCAACCGGCCAACCATCTAATGTGTATGAGGGTCAGTGTCGGACTGGGGGCCCACCAGAGTAAATTATTCTCATGGCCCAACCCCTATATCATCAATAAAGTTTAATAGGTTTTGAATAATGGAAATAGAAAACCTAGTAACCTAGCAAATAATTGGCTCCAAAGACAGCTTCAAATGTTTTTTTTTTCTTGGATCTTTAAGGTCCATTATGGTATCAGAGCCTGGGCCCACCAAAGGATCCTCTGGTATTCTGGTGGGCCAGTCTGACCCTGATGAGGGTGTTGCATCTCATCATGTATGATCCTTGCCAAAGGAGTCTGGTAGTGGCCTCTTCCCCTCTTTGGAATGAGAGCACATGCACATTCGGCTGAGCGCTAGGGTTCCTGTGCATGGAGGGGGTCAGGAGGAACCTGAGCCACCTTATGTCGTGTTTTATACTTGCCATACACCTCATCTTATATATCTCATATGAATTATTAACAACTAATTCAATAACAGCCTTCGTCCATAAATGTCTGAGCAATGCCACAATGTATGAATGCAAGAAACTGCTCTGTAATTGCTTTGTATGCCAAGAAAAACTTGGCCGAGGAACATGAGGCTTGTCTTGGCATAGAGAAGTGGCAGATTCCTGCAGATTGGTACCACAGCTCATTTACACGCTGTATGTGCTTCTTGCACGTCTGTGTCATGCCTCGTCTCTTACATTCTAGGAGTTTTTATCGCAATGCAAATATTGCTTTAAGCATTTTCCATATGGCTTAAGCCGGGTCAGCCAAGTAGACAGGGATGTCTAGATAAACTACTATCCGGACCTTGAGATGAGCTCTGTATTAGAGGGGGTTGTCTGGGCTTTTAATATTGATGACCTATCCTCAGGATAGGTAATCAATATCAGATTGGCGGGGGTTCGACACCCGGCACCCCCGGCGAACAGCTGTATGAAGTGCGCGCATGCCAGCGAGCAGGAAGAGAGACGGGATACGGTACGCGCGCCTTCCCTTCATACAGGTGATCAGCGGGGGTGCTGGGTGTCAGACCCCCACCTATCTGATGTTGATGACCTATCCTGACTATAGGTCATCATCAATATTAAAAGCCCAGAGAAGCTTTTTAACATGGTGCAGATACCTTGCTGGAATATATACAAAAAATGCAGAATACAGATGTCCACAGACACAAACCAAGGACCCCAGCAGCGTTGGATTGGCCCATCAGAGTACCAGAGGATGCTCCGGAAGACCGATGCTCTGATACTATAGTGGGACCCAAATGTCCAGGAGAAAAAAAAATCTGGAGCTTGTCTGGTGATGTCAATCAGAGTGCAGAGGGCGCAGCAGTTGCAGAGAGAGCAGAGCCTCTAGGTGTAATGGTAACGCCCCCGTTGCTCCTAGTGGCTTATCTGCATATAATAAAACATCATTTTTCACAGCAATGCAGGCACATATGAACATGCGACCAACACAGACGCCTTCAGCTGCCAAGTGCACATGTAACAGGTCAGCCGGAGTCATAGGTACAGATCTGCTGACAGATGCCCTTTAAAGCAACGGATGCCTTGGTTTGCGTCCGACCACAGGCAATATCTGTGCAGCTTATATGTTCTTCTTATCCTCACAAGAATTTTGTTGGATTTCACAGTTTTATCTCACTCTCCAAAAATATACAAATGGATTAACTGGCTTCCCAGGAAATAGTTCAAATCTATCTGCCATTGCTTATATCACAGCAATATATTTGGCAGCGCCGTACACAGATTGTCATTAATTGTCAGCCGCTGTTAACAAATGTCTCTATCTGACACACTAGGGCTAATTTCATAAGAAGACATTTAACCTATAGGTATGTTTTAGGGGTGTATAACGATCGCCTTTGAACCTACGACACCACAGGTAACAGTTAGAAATTAGTGCAGGGCAATCTCATACTGATACAATATTTGGAGGTCACTTTGTCCCTTTTTTTCCCACAAATCTTTTTCCAGTGATGCCCCTGGCACTCACCAGGGTATGGGTAATGTATACACTGCTTTCCACTCTCAGAAAAATGGGCATGGTGATCTGTTATAGCCAAAAAGAGGTAACAATGCAAGCATGTGGAGTCCCTGGCTTGTATATCCCCATATCTCCCACCCCTATTCACAGTGTCTGATCGGTTGGGGTTATATATATATACACACTTACTTTTCGGAACCCCATCCATTTCAGTGTCCCTGCTCATGTCCTCCCCACTCGTAACGTTTTGGCTTCAGCAACGACATGCCGTTTACCGCACTTGACCTCTGTAGCCAAACAATGCCCTCACTGCTATACGGCAGAGACCGCTGATATCAGTAATTGGCTTCAGTGTTCAGGTGCAGCATATGGACACATCACCGCCGCTGTCAGGATGACAGAGCCTGGTGAAGAGGACAGAGAGGAGGTAGTGGAACAGGATGGTGAGTATAATTTTAAAAAAAAAAGTCAATTTTTTTTTTAAATATCTCATTCCCTTTAACGTCCCTCTAGGTAACCTATGATATTTTAGTTTTTTCCATTATCTGCAAGTATTCCGGCAGGTCTGACCAGCAAACCCTGAAAGACATTTAAACGCCAGGCCAGCAACAACACCCCCTCCCACACAAACGCACACAGAGAATGAGAAAAGCTTTGTGCTTCGGACAATTATCCCTGGGAATCGGCCTGTTTACCCTGGTTATCAGCCCGCCTAGCATGCCAAACAGCAAAACAGATTTTTGCCAGCAAGAAGTGTTGACATGGCGTTGAGGGTTGCCGGGGAGGTACAGATTACTTCTTAATATGCAGTCCGTGCCTTCTGCTGAGTCTGTTCCTCTCCAGAGTGATCCGGCTGAATAAGCAGGGACATTTTTTCAGTCACAGAACCCATAAGTATGTAAGGTATATAATAATATTATTCTTTTACATCCAAAATATATTTCAAAATATAATGATGCTCGAAATATACATATATACTGTATATGCCCTCTATATTCAAACCATCAATATATTTTGAAATATATTATGTTTAAATATTTTTTCCACATTTATTTTACTATTTTCATGTTTATTCGGGCTGTGACCAATGTCTGGGTCAAGATGGACAGAAACACTAGTGTCAGCCTTCATGTGTGTTTACTGGAACATGGGAAGGAAAGTGGCATGAAATATAAAGGATAAAAAAAAAACTGAAATTTCACCTAGCTAGCATGTTGGCACAATGCCAAGAGTCCACTATTGTGAGATAAGTGGTCACTGTCCAGAGCAGGCCTTAGGCTGGGTTCACACGAGCGTGTCCGGATTAGGTCCGGATGCGTTGCGGATGCGTTCAGTGAAAACTGTGCGATTTCACAGGCAAAGCCATTCAGTTTTGCCTGCGACTGCGTTCAGTTGTTCAGTTTTTTCCGCGCGGGTGCAATGCGTTTTGATGCGTTTTTCACGCGCGTGATAAAAAACTGAAGGTTTACAAACAACATCTCCTAGCAACCATCAGTGAAAAACGCAACGCACCTGCACTTGCTTGCGGATGCAATGCGTTTTTAAAGCAGCCCCATTCACTTCTATGGGGCTAGGGCTGCGTGAAAAACGCAGAATATAGAGCATGCTGCGATTTTCACGCAACGCACAAGTGATGCGTGAAAAAAAACGCTCATGTACACAGCCCTATTGAAATGAATAGGTCAGGATTCAGTCCGGGTGCAATGCGTTCACATCACGCATTGCACCCGCGCGGAAAACTCGCCCGTGTGAATGCAGCCTTAGAGTAGTGAGTCAACAGCTGCCTTCCTCATTATCTAAGGCCTATAAGACAGAAAAACAGGGTAGTCAACATCTGAGACACTGGTGGCACATTGCTAGTATATATCAACAATGTCAGAAAGGTGCAGGTCCTACCTCTGTGTTCTCCTTCACTTCTGAGGGCTCGTTCTGGAGATAGGAGTAGGTCCCCAGAGGTGACCACCGCACCTATCTGACATTGGTGGCATATCCTAGCAATATGCTGCCAATGTCTCAGCACAAGGAGAGTCAGGTCAGCAAAAAAGCACGGATAGTCTAGTGGCGTATTTATGGAAAGGACCTGTCATGAAAAGCAGAACCTCAGGGGTGAGGAGAACATCCTGGTGGTTCTTTAAGTCCTCTAACTCTGAGGAACTGTTCAGAGTACAACTCCCTAATGTAAAAACTGTGGATCCAAAAGCAGCGCTCCATTTTAATCTGGGCTTCTAAACCCTTAATAATGTCTTTTCCTTCTGAAACATCTGAACGTCTATGTGGATCCTTCTGCAATCCACACTTGAGACCATTGGGACCATGACATTTGCAACTGATTTTGCCCGAGGAAGCTGGGGTCTGTCAGTGGTCACTGCAAGGGAACTATATTTTAACATGGCAAGCATACAGCACAAGGACAACTCGAGTCCTCCAGAATGGGAGACGCTCACTCAGACCCCCCTCTCCATATGGACTATAAGAGCATAAGACAATCCCTTTAAGGATGGCTTCACTATGAAGTAGTTCTATTAGAAATGTGTGCAGCTGTCTTGCTCCGAAAAGAATAAAACATCAGGGATTTCCTGCAAGAGAGAAAAAAAGGAAAAACCACTGGCTATTAAACAAAAAGAGATTATTTCAGGCTATAATTGGCACAATAAGCAAGCTGACATCTGGCCGATGATGCCCATTGATTATGTGACGCTGCCAGTTCCTGTTTGCTAAGGAATCCGTTCATGCCATCAGAATGTCTGAAAAGACTGAAGAACGTTGCAATCTTATAGGCGCTACCTTGCCAGTCATATAACAATGCTCCATCTGATCATGTCACACGTTATCACCACTGAATGGCCCTATCTGCAGGCTGCAGCTGCACCTGGGCCCTGGAGCCTGAGGGAGCCCGAAGGCCTCTCAGCTACAAAGGACAGCAATTCTAATGATGCCACGCATTGTGATGGCTGGTGGGGTTTGGCATGGCGCATTTCAAGAGAAAGCTGTTATGGATCACCCCTTCCCATGTAACAAGTCCCCTGAAGATGTGCAGATCATGGGAAGATCAAGGAATCGTGACTGCATTTCTGTAGAGAAAATAAAACTTTAAGGGTCCAGTATGTTCATGGCAAAAACATCTCAGATTTTTCCTACATGTAAACATGTCCTAAACGGGTTATCCAATCTTGTAATGAAAAAAAACGGCATAAAATAAAATGAAATGTAGCAAAATGATCCAGTGCAGATAATGCAGTGGTCCCCCCTGGTCTACGTGGTGATGCTTGCAGTATGGCATGTGACCACTGAGGTTAATGTAGCGGTTACGTTCCAAACTCTTGGAATGCTTTAGCATATGTGCTGGATCGGCAGTAGATTGGAGAGGCGAGAAGTGTTTTTTTTTAAAGATATTTTCAGCTTTTTTTTTTTTTTTAAAGGTAGGATAACCCCTTTATAGACACATGAACCTTCAATGAAACAGGCAGGTTCAACTGCCCTGTACTACCTTCTAATGGGGCACATGGAGAGGGGTTGTATATTTTATAAGCCATGCAACCTTTGTTTGATGAGCAGACTTATCACCTCTGGATTTTTGAAAAATATTCCCCTTCACTGACCGACAGCAGAGATCTGTAAATTACTAAGAAATGATAACATATCTTCGTCACCCTCAGGCACCAAGGTCCAGGTACAGTTTAGAAGCCTGCACCCCCAATAGCAAAATTACTGCTGTTTATTGACAGCTTGCGTTGTGGGAAGAATAGACATGGAAGACTGTGAAAAAAAATACTCTTGCAGATTCCCAAAAGTCAACAGAACGGCTACAAAAGGAATCAGTCTATAAGAGGCCGTAATCATTCAGTCTTCTATCTCTCCAAGACATGACTTCATATAGCAATGAAGCATTTAACAGAAGGGAAGGAAAACTGGAGATTTGGGGGCAAAGGCTACTCCACACTTGACTCATAAGAAATACATCTGTCAATGCAATCTGAGCTATATAACACAATGCTATCCTCAACACGCTCATCCTTCTATTGTTTCCTGAGCTCATTGCGGTGAAGCGTGTTTTCAGAAGGTCTCATCGCTAGTTTTCATGACAACATCGTGTGATGTTATATCCCACAGCTCAGTGCACTGCCTTCTTGTCAACAGGCCCAGCGATGATTAGTCATATTACCAATATTATACCACGTACATGTTTGTTTCCTCACATTATGTGTTTTAGAAAGCCCAGCAATAACTCACAGAGATCAAGTCTTCTCCAACATCCTAGTTTTGTACACTGGGCACACTTCCTCCTACAGATCCCCTCCAGGTGCACACACATAATGTCTGATATCGTTTTAGGGGTTTTCCACTTTGAGCAGTTTTAGACATGTCCAGGACACACAGGAGCTGGGGAACCTTGGATATCCTAGACAAGTGGTCCAGAGACTCATCTCACTGGAGATATGGACAAAATGGTCTCTCCACAGAAGTCAACACAAACCATCTTGTGATGTTACCACAAGTACAATCTACAAGGGGCCTGTCAGGAGGGTGCCACAACCTATCGTTGACCCTGTTCTCCCAGGGGTTTAGAAGGTCGCAGTGGGTGGCTACTCGCTCGGTTGCTCAAGAGACCGCTCCATAACCTAGTGGTGGGAATGATTTCCAGTCCACGTTTTCCTGCTTAGGTTTGCTATTCTTTTTTGTCCCATTTAGGAATCTGTAGCTTTTCCTTTCAGCTGTTCTCTGTCAGCCACTCCCAGCTACTATATATTCTCCCTTTCTGCTTCTCTTGGTGCCAGATATAGACTTTTTTTTCAAGATCTTCTATTCTGACCTCTAGTGGAGTTTGAGTTGCTGTGGAGCTGTTGGAAATGGTGCTGTCAGATCTCCGGTTCTTTCCTGTGTGTTGTCTCCCTTTTGGAATTGTTTGTGGTGTTTGTCCTTTCCCTGTTGTTACCCTAGGTGTCAGTGGTCAGGACTAGTGCTCCCACCGCCCTACTCACATAGGGCTTATTTCAGGGTAAGCCAGGGACAAAGCACGTGATTGGCGTACGGGTTAGCAGCCCGTCTAGGGACGTCAGGGCAGCCAGGTGCTCCCCTATTCTCCCCTCTGCACCGCACGACTGTTACCTGCCTAATCAGACGTGATAGGGCCCGAGGAAATGGTGCAAGACAAGTCATAAATGATACGGCCACAAACTCCTGTGCAGTTCTACTCAACAGGTCATACACAGATTTATCTTCATACCATTGGCAGGTCAAGATAAATTTGCTGATATTTTTTTCTGATGTCTGTTGTGTCCCTAAAACTGGCCATACACATTAGAATAATGTTGGCCGAACCTGCTGTTCTAATTTATGTGTACGGGGCTCTTCCAACTCTACTCCAAAACGGACGTAGGAGGAAAGAAGAATCAAACAGATGGCTTTTAACCACTTCATTATCAGAGTGTTTACCCCTTTCCTTATCAGGACAATTTTTCAATTTTACAAATGGGCCGATCTAAATGCAAATAACCATTTAATTTCTTGTATTGTATTTGAAATTATTTTTCCAGGACACATTAGGCCCCTTTCACACGGGCGTGATTTCAGCGCGGGTGCAATGCGTGAGGTGAACGCATTGCACCCGCACTGAATCCGGACCCATTCATTTGTATGGGGTTGTGCACATGAGCAGAGATTTTCCAACATCACTTTTGAGTTGCGTGAAAATCGCAGCATGCTCTATATTGTGCGTTTTTCACTCAACGCAGGCCCCATAGAAGTGAATGGGGCAGCGGAAAATCACAAGCATCCGCAAGCAAGTGCGGATGCAGTGTGATTTTCCCACAAGGTTGCTAAGAGACGGGACCCGATCTTTATTATTTTTCCTTATACCATGGTTATAAGGGAAAATAATAGCATTCTCAATACAGAATGCTTAGTAAAATGTGGATTAAGGGGTTAAAAATTTAAAAAGATTAACTCACCTTATCCACTTGATCGCGTAGTTGCCGATCTCTTCTCTCTTCTTCAAGCATTAGCTGCCGGCTAAAGGACCTGTGGTGACGTCACATCACATGGTCCAATCACATGGTCCATCACCATGGTGATGGACCATGTGATTGGACCATGTGATGAGCTCGGTGACATCATCACAGGTCCTTTACTCACCATACACCTCACGGAATACCTTGGGGTGTCTTCTTTCTAAAATGGGGTCACTTGTGGGGTGTTTGTACTGCCCTGGCATTTGAGGGCCAGCATTAGGAGTTTCTGCTATTCTCCTTATATTGAGCATACGGGTAATGAGATTAGGCCCCATTCACACGTCCGCAATTCTGTTTGCGGAACAGAATTGCAGACCCATTCATTTCTATGGGGACAGACTTTGTCCCGCTCGGATCCGGAATTGCGGATCCGCACTTCCGTTCCGCAAAAATATAGAACATGTCCTATTCTTGTCCGCAATTGTGGACAAGAAAAGGCATTTTCTATATAGTTCTGGCAATGTGCGGATCTCCAAAATGCGGAAAGCACATTGCCGGTGTCCGTATTTTGCAGATCCGCGGATCAGATTCGCAGATCCGTGGATACACGGATCCGCAAAACACATATGGACGTCTGAATGGAGCCTTACAGGGGTGTGATCAATGACAGGGGGTGATCTGGGAATCTGGGTGATCAAGGGGTTAACAAGGGGTTAATAAGTGACCGGGGGAGGGGGGGTGTAGTGTAGTGTGGTGCTTGGTGCAACTTTACATAGCTACCTGGTCCTCTGGTGGTCGATCCCAGCAAACGGGACCACCAGAGGACCAGGTAGCAGGTATATCAGACGCTGTTAACAAAACAGCGTCTGACATACCTGTTTGATGCTATTTATTTAGCATCTACAGCCTGCCAGCGATTGATCATTGCTGGCAGGCTGCAGTATAACTGCCGAGACGCGCGCGTTCACAGCAAATCTCGCATCTCGCGAGATGACACACGAATGCGTCCAGCCAGAGCAACAGGACCGCCGGCCGGACGCATCCGTGCATTAGGCGGTCCTGGGGTGGTTAAAGGTCTGCGCATGTGCAGACCGGAATCCCGGATCCGGTATTTTTAATGCTGGATCCGGCACTAATGCATTGCAATGGAAATTAATGCCAGATCCGGCATTCCGGAATTATGCTGCAGTATTATCTCCGGCCAAAACGCCGTTCAGTGACTGAACTGAAGACTTCCTGATGCATCCTGAACGGATTTCTCTCCATTCAGAATGCATTAGGATATAACTGAGGGTTTTTTTTTCCGGTATTGAGCCCCGAGGACGGAACTCAATTCCGTAAAAGTTTAACGCTAGTGTGAAAGTACCCTAAAACTCCTAGTTTGTATTATTTTAGTAATAATGTGAACTAGGCCAAAAAAATGGAATATAATATACATAGCTGCCAACAGCCTTGTTCTTTTTACAGGATTGTCTTAACCAAACAGATCGGGTTAATCCAAATTTGCATTAAAAGTGGTATCACCGGCATTTTGGGAAGATTTTTGAGCAGAACACGGGTGGATGTCAGTTTTTCCCTAACTATAAAGCATGCTTACCATCTAAACACACTTCCATCAGACAGGGATATTTTTTTAAACTTACTGTTCATAAAAAAATCTTGTTTTTCCTTTCCATTTCGTGAGCACTATCCCACTGAAACTAAAAGGAAAAGTGTAATTTTTTTTTCTGACAGTTAAAACCAGATACAAAACATATCCTTTTTTCTAATTTTTATTTTAGGGACCCTAAATTGATCTTCACGCGTCCATTTTTCACTGTCGTGTGAATGTCTGGTGAACGTCAGGGCCTGGATGTTGTTCTCCATGTCAGACTATTTACATAAGCCATTGTTATAGCCAGAGCAGTGACATTCCCCTTCATGTAAAGACATAATGCAAGGAAATCTATGCTTACCAGTGTACAGAAAATGCATTGGCATTGTGATATCGTGGTCATTTGTTCCACTGGATACTCTCCAAGGCAAAGTTTGCAGGAAACCAGTGGGTCTAAAGCCAAATCCCACGTAGGCCGGTATCTTGCTGTAGTCATGGCAGGTTAATCTGAAAGACACGTAACGAAAAAAAACATAAGCATTTAAAAGGATTATCCCATGACTAATGTAAAAAATGAATATCAGACAGTACATGACAGTCTCTTTCTAACAAAGCTAGAACCAGCCCTGTACCTCACATGGATCCAGAGATCTCCTCTTCATTGCTCTGCTAGATTTAGATCAATCTGAAAGGTTAAGGGGAGTGTCTTTTCTGCTGCAGCTCAGGGGGCGTGTCCATGCTCTCCCTATCACAGCTCAAGGGGAGTGTCTTTTCTGCTGCAGCTCAGGGGGCGTGTCCATGCTCTCCTCATCACGACTCAGGAGGCAGTTGAAGGGTCAAACTGAGCATGTGCGGCCATCTCAGTGAGCAGGTCAAAGAAATAAGAAAAAGAACAGCAGATGGCGCTATACAGATACATTTTTTCGAATAACTCAGTGGCTATGCTAATTTTTTAATTACATACAATTACAAAAGTATTCATATCCAGGTACTGGTTTGATAACTGTACAATATTTTTTGTGGGGGAACCTCTTTAATTCAATTTGCGGCCCGCAGCACGGGCACGGGGCGCACACGTTCGTGTGCAAGAGGCCTAAACTGTTCAAAGTGTAAAAAATGTCTAAAACTTTTACATAATACTTTTGACACACAGGGGACTGAGGGATATTCCTATCTGGGGTGACTATGGCATAACAATAGGATAATCCATATATGTCAGGTAAGTCCCACCTCTGGGACCTGCTCCTATTGTGTCTAAAGAAGGAGGCAGGTGCTGAGCCACCCGCCAATCACAACTATAGGACCTCTGAAAATAGGTGAGCGCGCTCACCCAGCTTTTTTCAGAAGTCCAGCAGCAGTGAACAGAGAGGAGATTTACCACGGTGGCATTTTCTGTATGATAAATTTGTTAACACCCACTTTACATAGCAGACACTTCTGTCTTCATAAAAGGGGTTTCCTGAAACTTTTATACTGAAAGACTTATTCTAAGGATATCTGATCAGTGAGGGTCTGACATCCGGGACCCCCAT
The DNA here is from genome assembly GCA_033119425.1 of Bufotes viridis. Classification (NCBI taxonomy): domain Eukaryota; kingdom Metazoa; phylum Chordata; class Amphibia; order Anura; family Bufonidae; genus Bufotes; species Bufotes viridis. The sequence goes on along the minus strand of CM065592.1, from coordinate 60,404,958 downwards.
CGATAAGCTGTTTGAGAAGGCACCGACGCTTGCAGTAGCGCCGCGGCCTTCTCACAGCTCACCAAGCATAGCGCCATCTATTGTACAGTGGCTGTGCTTGGTATTGCAGCTTAACGCCATACACTTCAAGGCACCTGGGCCATATGACTGATAAATATGATGTCACTCGGTGTAGGGAAAGCTGTGAGAAGGCGACGGGCGTTACAGGAGCACCAGGGCCTTCTCAAACAGCTGATCAGTAGACGTCCCAGTTGTCGTACCCCCGCACTGATCAGATACTGATTGATGACCTATCCAGACGATAGGTCATAAATTAAAAAGTCTCAGAAAACTCCATTAAGCCGCTTCATTGGTGGCATACTGTGCACAAATATATTGTGCCAAAAACGTCCCCCATTAATACATCCTAAGGATAGGTCATCAATATCTAAAGCCCACACAGCCCCTTTCATTTTTCTATACAACGGCTTTGTGGCTACAATCACCTCCTGTCCTCGTGTGGTGGGATACCTACAATCAGCAAGTCATCAGTGACCCCTTTTATGGAATAAGGTACCCCAAAGGCAGTTAGCGCTGGCGGGGCATACATCCCGATGTTGGGTTCTTGAACAGACCACTCTGGCTTGGCCAAGGCATGTAGATATGGAACTAGGGCATCAAGCTGACTGTTTGCCCTGGGTGATAGAAGACCTAAGTCGGACTCCTAAGTAGGAGTCTGTTCTTCATAGTGGACAACCCCTTAAAAAGTGGTCCTCTGTTCTTCTTCCAGATCCCCCGTCAAACAGCAGATCAGGCCGCTGTAAACTACAGCATGTTCAGATGACAAACAGTCCTCCATGTAATAGAAGGTCAGTTTGAGTCTACGAGAACAGGAGCTGCTCGTGGCTTTCCATTCTGGCTAACAGAAGGGGGTCCTAAATGGGGAACCTGGGTTGTATGGGCGGCCTTCATCAGACACCAGGCCTTTAATAAAACAGCATTGATCACGGGAGCACCAAGAGTAATTCAGACAAGTTATATATTGTCTTGAGATCTTCCAGAGATCAGGTACAGAGAGCACCAGGAGCTCAAGTGAGCAGAGCTTCCTATCTGTGATGGAAAATTATGTAACGTATAGCAACACTGGGCCGTGCGGTGACATTATTATTATTTTCCTAGGTAACGGAGGAATGGTTACTGACATCCATCTGTGTTTTCTAATTCCCACATTAAGTCAGGGCTGGCCGCCCAGCAAAGACTACCGGGAAAGAAGATACAAAGGCTTTTTGTAAGGGAAACAGTTGCTGCAGCAATAGCGGAGCGGTACAACAGGCTTTATTATCCCCATGTTACATAATGTATCCGTACACGTCCATCCAAAAATACCAGAGATCACATTGTGTCTTATCTAAAGCAGAGGTTAGCTAGACATGGAAAGTATGTTTAAGGAATCATGACTATATTTTTTCAGCATCCAATCCCCATTCATGCCAATCGGGCTGCAAAAAATACACCATGTGCTTTCCACATCCATATGTCCTTTCTGCCGGCCCGCAAAAAAGACAGAACATGCCCTACACTTGTACGTTTTGCGGACAAGTATAGAAAATGTCTACAAAAGTGGCGGTATCCGTGTTCTGGTGAGATAGCAGTATGGATAGAAGGGGTTAAAATCCAACCTGTTGAACTTTTGCTTCATCCAAATGAAGGTGTTCGGTGAAAGTCGAGATCTCCCCATACACATCATCATAAAGTTTATTTTCTGCACTTCGGAAATACACATTATACTAAGGCCTCATGCACACGAACGTATATTCTTTCCGTGTCTACTCTGGGTTTTTTGCGGACCGTATACGGAGCCATTCATTTCAATGGGTCCGCAAAAAATCCAGAAGTTACTTCGTGTGCATTCCGTAGGTCCGTATTTCCGTTCCACAAAAAAACAGAACATGTACCTATTTTTATCCACATTACGGAAAAGCATAGTGCTGTTCTATTAGGGGCCAGCTGTTCCGTTCCACAAACACGGATGTCAACCGTATTTTTTGTGGATCCATTTTTTGCGGACCGCAAAATACATATGGTCATGTGCATGAGGCCTAAGTTTTGCATTGTGTTAGGCAGCACTATGTAGCCCTGGACTGGGCAGGGGTGTGGAAATTGTATCGCCCGACGCCCGGGACATCCAGTTCCGGGCGCCGGGCAGGTAGTTTGTTGGGTAGCTTAGCCCTGCTTCGGGCAAGTAGCAAGGCTGACCGCGGCTGCCTTAGGGCGCAGAGACGCCAGGCCAAGGGAGGGGGAGGAAAAATATTAATAAATCACTTGCGCGCCTCGGCTGTTCTCCTCTGATCATAATATCTTGGGCTCCCGACAACTTGTTTGAGGACCTGGGAACACTCAGCCAATCAGTGGCTGCAGCTGTATCACATGTCAGGCTAGGGATTTCCTGCTTAGCCAATCGCTGGCCTGACACATGACACAGCTGCGGCCACTGATTGGCTGAGTTTTCCCAGGTCCTCAAACAAGTTGTCTGGAGCCTAAAATACCAGGATTATATAGAGGAGAAGGGGATTGGCTGCAGACGGGATCAGGTGAGCATGATGGTTTTTACACATTAATAGAGGGGGTAGGGAGAGGGGTCAAATGTGACATGGAGGGGAGAGAAAATGTGACATGGGGAGGGAGAGAAAATGTGACATGGGGGAGGGAGAGAAAATGTGACATGGGGGTGGGATACAGAGAAATGTGACATGGGGGAGAGAAAATGTGACATGGGGGAGAGAGGTGAAATGTGACATGGGGGAGAGAAAATATGACATGGGGGAGAGGGGTGAAATGTGACATGGGGGAGAAAATGTGACATGGGGGAGGGGTGAAATGTGACATGGGGGGAGAGAAAATATGACATGGGGGAGGGGTGAAATGTGACATGGAGGAGAGAAAATGTGACATGGGGAGGGAGAGAAAATGTGACATGGGGCAGGGGAGAGAAAATGTGACATGGGGAGGGAGAGAAAATGCGACATGGGGGAGGGAGAGAAAATGCGACATGGGGAGGGAGAGAAAATGCGACATGGGGAAGGGGAGAAAATGCGACATGGGGAAGGGGGAGAAAATGCGACATGGGGGAGGGGAGAGAAAATGCGACATGGGGAAGGGGAGAGAAAATGTGACATGGGGGAGGGGAGAGAAAATGTGACATGGGGAAGGGGAGAGAAAATGCGACATGGGGAAGGGGGGAGAAAATGCGACATGGGGAAGGGGGGAGAAAATGCGACATGGGGGAGGGGAGAGAAAATGTGACATGGGCAAGGGGAGAGAAAATGTGACATGGGGGAGGGGAGAGAAAATGCGACATGGGGAAGGGGGGAGAAAATGTGATATGGGGGGTGGGATTCAGAGAAATATGTCATGGGGGGGAGAGAGAAATGTGACATGAGGGGGAGAGAAATGTCACATCTACCGCCCCCCGCCATGTCACATCTCCCGCCCCCCCCCCCTGTCACATCTCCCGCCTCCATGTCACATCTCCATTATTTAAAACTATTTTTTGTATCAGGACAAGTAGATTGTTATGAGGGACAAGTAGATCGAGCCCCCACTTTAGTCCTTTGACAAGTAGTTTTTTTTTAAATTTCCACACCCCTGCTGGGTTACATATAGTTAGATTTGCTGACATATTCCCTTTAAGGGTTATTCCAATTTCAAAAAGTGATGGCATATCGCTAGGATCCGACCTCAGGAACCTGCACCGATACAGCACAGTGGCGGCTTGGTCACCCACTGTAAATGTGTCCGGCTGCAGATCCCCGCACCACCAGGTGAGGCCAGGAGCCCGTGCAGGGAAAACCAGTAAAGGGCATACAGCACTAAATTCATTCTCAGGATCAGGGGATGGGGGCATGGGTGTTTAGTAGAGGCTGGACCCCTACCGATCATGAAGTGATGGTGCATCCTATCAGTAGGCCATCATATTAAGAGATTAGAATAACCCTCTAATGTCAATCACTATCTATCTATTAGGACCTATGAAAATCAGCATGATCACGTATTACATGGTCGCCCATTAATTTCAGCGTCCCCTATGTAATGCTAGATTACCTCTGCAGGGAAAATGTGGAGGTGCCATCAGCCCCTCCGTATGATAACTACAAGTTACTGTATTACGTCCAACAGCTGCATTATGAAAGGAAGTTAGAAACATAGAATGTGTCGGCAGATAAGAACCATTTGGCCCATCTAGTCTCCCCAAGTTTCCCTAAAAGGACAACTTGTCATTGAGATTAACCCTGTCAAACCAGGTATACTACATGGTAGGGCTGATCCTGCTGATTAAAATGATACCTTTCTTGTGAAAATGGGTTGCTGTCTATTTGAGAAAAACATAATTATATTCTTGATTCAGATGAGAGCTTCAGGGCACCTAGGGGTGTGGCCAGCACTGGAACGCTGAGGTTCACTGAGGGGTGTGGCCAGCACTGGAAAGCTGAGGCTAGGCCCCGCCCCTGAGTATAGTGAAGCCCTCATCTGCACAAGGAATAAAAAAGATTTTTCTCTTGAATGCCACAATCAATTTTTACAATACAGGTATCATTTTAATCAGCAGGATCAACTCTACCAGGCGTTATTAATAGGGTTTATTCTGCCGATAAGCCTCTTTAAGGACTAATCCATGGAAGAGGGATAGAGATATGCAGGTGAGGGAAGTCGTTGATATGATACATGCGCTCAGCTATTAAGATCCCAGCCCTGCCGGTTCAATATAAATGGGCTCATTGGCAATGTAGAAAAATTATAAATATGTTTTACATGGAACTTACTGGAACCTTTCCATTGACGTGTATTACAGATGCATCATTGTGTGCAGCAGCACAGTATCACCGTCACTAATATACACCACCACCCATCTCTTTAGGAGTTAGTGGTTCTAGCAGTGCTCTTCATTGACTCCATGGTTTTCTTTGTTTTGACACAAACCCCCTTGTTATTCTGAAGAGGCTTCAGGCTTGTCTTTCATAAGGATCTGCCCTTGAAATTCTATGAAAGATACACGAGTACAATGGCCATGACTTGAGTTGACGTTCACAACATCTACATAGACGAATGAGGCATATACCACATACAAGCCAGCTCGTTCCTACGTACAGCAGTGCCTAGTGACGCACAGCCCTTTTCACTTAGTACTGCCGCAGTAAGCACGGGCCTGGGTGGAGAGACTTACGGAAACATCCAAGCAGCCGGTGCTCCACAGTATGCACAACTCCCATTCACTGCTATGGGTGTTAAAGGCCTCAAAGAGTGGTCAGCCTGTGGTGGTGATCATGCTTACCTGGTCCCTGCCGCTGGGTTTGGCTCTTTATCTCTCTGGTGCGTTAATGAGGAGTACGGGACTGCTGCAGCAAATTGCTGGCTGCATCGATGACCAGCAATTTGCAGCAGCGAGCAATTTGCTGCAGCAGTCCTGTACTCCTCATTAACACACCAGAGAGATAAAGAGCCAAACCCAGCGGCAGGGACCAGGTAAGTATGATCACCACCACAGGTCGGCCACTCTGTGAGGCCTCTAACACCCATAGCAGTGAATGGGAGTTGTGCATACCGTGGAGCACTGGCTGCTTGGATGTTTCCGTAAGTCTTTCCACCCAGGCCAGTGCTTACTGCGGCAGTACTAAGTGAAAAGGGCTGTGCATCACTAGGCACTGCTGTACGTAGGAACGAGCTGGCTTGTATGTGGTATATGCCTTATTCGTCCATCCCCCGGTCAACAGGGTGTTGATATCAGCGCACCAGGGTGATAAAGAGCAGGACTGGTAGCAATAGAGACCAAACCCAGGGGTGGGGACCAGGTAAGTATGATCACCACTGCGGGTCGGCCATTCCATGAGTTCTGATATAATATTGGGTAAGTCCTGTAAAGGGGTTTTCCAAGATATTTTGACTGATGATCCATCTTTTGGATAGGTTATCAGTATCTGATAGCTGGGGGTCTAAGCCTTGGGACCCTGGCCGTTTAGGTGTTTGAGAAGGCACCAGCGCTAGCAGTAGTGCTGTGGCTTTGCCTAGGACACCCAGAAACCTCCAATCATTTCTAAGAAGTTCTGAGAACAGCCAAGCAAGTGTGCATCTTGGGAGTCATAGTTTTACCACAGCTGGAGTGCCGGAGGTTAGCCATCACAGCCCTAGGTCATGTAACATCACATTCATCCTTCACATAGATGCAGCTCGGCCCCATAGCAATGAACAGGGCTGAGCTGTGATACCAAGCACAGCCACTATACAATAAACGGCACTGTGCTGGGAGAAGGCCGCGGCGCTACTGCCAGCGTCAGTGCCTTCACAGACAGCTAATCAGCAAGAATCCCGACAGTCGGACCTCTACTGATCAGGTGCTGATGACCTATCCAGAGGATAGGTCATCCGTTAAAATATCTCACAAAACACCTTTAAGGAAACAGAGGAGTGCCATTTGCTTGGCCATTTTCGCAACTCCGTCTCCTCTGGCTGGTGCTTACTGCGGTTATTCCCATCTCGGCCATAAAACGTTGAGATCGGACAACTTTAATTATTTATCTTACCTTAGGATAGGTCCAGGGGCGTACATAGTAATCATGGGGCCCCATAGCGAAACTCATAATTGGGCCCCCCCAAAAGGGTTAAAATGGCAGAACTGAAGCTGATTTACACCTGACAGTTTCAGCAATATAGCTGACACCAAAAGGCGATCACTGTGCTACACATTGACATAGCAGAGCAGGAAACGGTTAAAAAAAAATGGTGTAAAGTAGAACTGGCTTAGTTGCCCATGGTAACCAATCAGATTCCTCCTTTCATTTTCCAAAGGATCTGTCCAAAATGAAAGGTGGAATCTGATCGGTTGCTATGGGCAACTAAGCCAGTTCTACTTTACACCAGTTTAATAAATATATATATATATTTTTTAGAGAGATCTCTCTCTTTCTCTCTATATATATCTATCCATCTATAAAAATATATATTGAGGGTTCAGTCTCTGTCTCATTGCCCTATTAGAAATACACTATTCGTAATAGGGCAATGAGGGGCAAAGACTGAATTCCCTGAATTTCAATCATATCTGTGAGTGGTAGGAAGCATTTGGAGGCTGCTGTGTAGTCAGTAAGCAGTGTGTGTGTGTGTATATATACATACACACAGTATACAAACACACAGCAGCACTCCTACTAACCCTGTCCCTGCTACACATACTGTATATCACACCCCTAGCCTCAGCCAGCAGGCACCTATGAGTATTGTAGTGACTAGTGAGCTCACTACCTGCTGGATCTGTACCGGCTCAGTTTGGTCGCTGAAAGAGTTAATCCCTACCTCTGCAGGTCGGTGGTCTGGAGGAGGTCAGAGCAGTGAAGCTCTGCTGAAGTTGCTGGTAACGGAGCAGACAGTGAAGACAGGAGGACAGGTCAGGTCATTGTGTGTTGTTGGTCAGTAAGCAGAGCAGGGAACACAGCATCTCCCTGCTTACTGACCAGCTCAGTATCTTGGGCAGATGGCAGCAGCTGCAGGGACAAGGAGGAAAGGAGCTGTGCATTTAGGTCGGAAATGGGGCGGGGCCATTCAGCCTAGCCGGGCCCTTCATACTCACGGGCCCCATAGCAACCGCCTAGTCTGCCTATATGGGCGGTATGCCAGTGGATAGGTCATCAATATATTATCGTGGTGGGCCGACACTGCCACCTATTAGCTCTTTGAAGAGGCTGCTGTGGCCTCCTCACAGCTTACCAAGCACAGCGCCGTTCATTTTATAGTGGCTGTGCTTGGTATTGCAGCCTAGGCCCATTCATTTGAATGGGACTGAGCTGCTCGTAGGCCATATGACTGAGGAATGTGACGTCACTGGTCTAGATAGATGCCACAGAACTTACTGATCAATGGAGTTGCAAAAAGTCTGGTGTCCACTGATCTGATACTGACGACCTATCTTGAGGATAGGCCATCTATATTAAATTCCTGGAAAACCCCTTTAACATTTAAAAATTGGAGGCACTGAAACACTGCTGTGGATATTATTTGAAGTCTATGTCCACCTTTGGGGCCCTTTTTTATTGCATTTTATTCATTTTGAGCTAAAAAAATGTAAATTGGTCTTTTTTAACAATATGGAATCCTTTTTTCTGTACAGAGCTGAGATGCTCTAGTAGCAGCCTGTGCACTTTCTCTCTTTTCCGTCAGTTGGGAAGCAGACAGACTCCTTATCTCTGACATTATAAACACTCATTATAGCTCTGTTCTTATCTTACTGATAACAATGTGGCTTAAGTAAGTGTTTATGAGCTCTTAGTAGTTTAGAGATAAGGGTTATTAGATGACCGGTGCAAAGTGAAAGTGAAAGTACATGTCACACAGCTAGAAAACAGTTAAGCCTTTGAACAGCTCAATATTTTTAATAAAGGCCAAAAATGAGTAAAACGCAATCATAAACAAAAAAGTATAAATATAGCCTTTTAAGATAAAAGACCATTATAATTCACTAAAGAGGGCATCTCACCTAAACATGTGCTAGAACTGACCCAGCACCTCCATGCATCACATCGACAGCCACTCATTTGAATGGCCAGCACGTAATTCTACAACTGGACACCAGGATGACTGCAATGACTTCTTTTGAAAAAGATGTTGTTTTTAAAAGGAACCCGTCGTCAACTTTATGCTGCCCATACTAACGGCAGAATAAAGTAGAGACAGGTAAGTTAATTAATTTCAGCGGTCTGTCATTTATAAGCTAAAAGTAAGTGTTTGCCGAGAACCAACATCACAATCATTGCAGACTAGGCCTGGAAAAGAGTCACGGCTACCTGAGAAGAGTCATGGGTATTTATGAGTTCTTGCTCTCCTGCCCACCTGCTGATGACTGACAGTTTTCTACCTAGTTTTCTCCCTTTCTCTCTAGGATAGAACTGCCAATCATCAGCAGATGGGCGGGAGAGCAGGAGATGAGGAATAACCATGACTCTTCTCAGGGAGATTTGACTCTTTTCTAGGCCCGGCCTGCAATGATTATGATGCTGGCTCACAGCAACCACTTACTTTTAGCTCATGAGTGACACGACGCTGAAATCAGCATTTCTGTCACCATTTTATGCTGCCCTCAGTACGGTCAGCATAAAGTTGATGACAGGTTCCCTTTAAAGGGTTGTCCAGTTTAGAAAACCTATTTTCTTACAACGTATTAGCTAATTATGACTTAACAGAGGGGGAAGGTGTCCTCTGTGCAGGATCTTGATCTCTTGTTCAAAGAAGAAAGCTTTACAAAGGGCATCCCATGCTCTGGAGGACCCGTCCTGTCTAGAGATGAGCGAACTTTAAAAAAAAGTCTGGTGTTCGGCGTTCGGGTTGTGGTAAGTCGCGCATCCCGTTATGGATTCCACTATAGCGGCATATGGAATCCGCAGGGCGGCTGCCACCAACTCGAACTGCTGAATAGCCGAGGACCTGGGGTGACGTCACTGTCAGTGATCAGTGCAGGGGCGTGGCTCAGCACTGGATTTGATCCCGTGCTGAGCCACGCCCCCTGCACTGAGCACATGACGGTGACGTCACCCCAGGTCCTTCGGCTGTTCAACAGTTCGGGTTGATGGCAGCCGCCCCTTATGGATTCCATATGCCGCTATAGTGGAATCCATAATGGGATGCGCGACTTACCACAACCCGAACGCCGAACACCGGACTTTTTTTTAAAGTTCGCTCATCTCTAGTCCTGTCCTATATAAACAGACAATTCATTAATGCATATGGCTACTGTGTAATGCATCATTTCTCCTGTGGTGGTGCTGCAAGGAAAATGAACACTTACTGCCAGATTCCCTCACAGCTAACAACTGATTGCTGGGGGTCCCAACATGGGGAACACTTAGTGATTAGCATATCGTCAACACAACAGATAGAGACTGTAAAAAGCAGGGAACCCCTTTAAAAAAAATTATAATAAAAACAATAATGTGACAGGATCCCTTTAAGGATTCAACATTGTGAAATGAATTCTGGTGTTCCCAAAAGTAAAATGAACCCCTATAGAAATAATTTCTTTATATTCTATGCACCATGAAGAGGAAAACTCATGAAAAATATCCATGAAAATACAATATATACGGCATGAAAGCCGCTACGCCGCACGAGACGTACAGATAAAGGTTTCTATGGCTACAATATACTGTCACCTGTGTGTCAAGGGAAATGTATTTTTGCGGTTAAAGAAAAGTAACTCATATACGATATGTAAAAGGGTGAATATATATAGATATAGATATATATATATATCCTGCATGACGTCTTTGTGCTATTCATTTCAGTCATTTTCAATTATCCAAGGGCCACCACATCCCTCCAACCTTTGTCATACAGAGCTGTCCTCCCTGTTAGGCCGGGTTCACATCTGTGTCGGTAGATCCGTTTTAAACGGATCCGTTAAAACGGATCAGTACGGAAGAAAATTTGTTCTATTTTTATATGGATCCGTGAAACGGAAACTCAATTTCTCTTATTTTAAACGGATCCGTCTCACGGATCTGTCCTAATTCCAGAACAAAGTGTTATTTACACATCCGGTTTTTGATTTTGATCTTGTTTTAACACATCCGTTTTTATCCTATCTGTTGCGCATGCGTGAAAAGAGAAATAGATCCGTTAAACGGAATAAATGACGGATGCCATTGCAGGTACCCGTCGTGCCATTGACTTTAATGCAAAACAAAACAGAACCGTCACTTTCCGTTTTATTCCGTCTCTTTATGCCGGAGGAAAAAAAAGGTGCAAGCAGCATTTTTTGTCCTTGTCCTGCAAAAAAGACATTGCTGAATGGAAAGGATGCAAACGGAGGCATCCTGACATACATTTTGTCCTATTCTTTGGAATAGGCATTCTACTGGAAACGTTTTTTTCCATTTTTTTTCTATCCCTGAGACGGAACAGAAGAACGGAAATTCAAACGCAGATGTGAACTCCCCCTTACCACTCTCTTGTCTGCAGCTATGTCAGTCTTCACTGTAGGTCTGGAATTGTATTTATTTTTATTCAAGCAGAAGGATCAGGATGAACAAGGACTGCTCAGATAAGAGAATATGTGAACCAGTGCGGCAGTACATAGTACATAGCAGGGCGGATCTAACTGCCATCTATACAGTACAATGAATATTTAAGAGGAGAATAAAATCTGATGATCTCCGGTAAGTAATGCTGCATCTGTGGCCCCAATCCAGGGGACCGCCATGGAACAGTTCATTAAAAATGTATTTCTCTGATCTCAGGCCAGTGGAGGGGACATTGTTATCTACTTAAAGTGCATCAAATATTACTGAGCTTTCAGAGTGAATTAATTATACAATTTAACATATACTTCAATTGCTATTGATATATATATAGCATACACATAAATACAGTTCTCTGCTGTAAAGTTACTGGACAAGAAACGATAACATGTCGCCAAACAGAAAAAACCTGGAAAATCTCATCATTTATTCAATGTGTTATATTCCAGGAATCAGGCTGGACGTGGTCCTCTGGTTTCCCTGGTTCTCCGTAGGGTCAGAACAGACCTGGTCAGATAAGAAGCTCAAGCCAACGCAACTTGCCGATCGACAAAAGTGTGAGCAAGCTGGGTGACATCCAATATGGCAGCCGTTACAGGTTCCCTGAAGACTGTCACCCTGAACAGTGCTTCATGGGGTTGTCCATGAGATGAGGTAAAACTGTGACATTAGGGTGAGGCCTCTTTCACATGTCTGTGTCCTTGATGACATCTGTGACAAGATGGTCATTGGTTCATCTGTGAAGGATCCATGTTTGAAAACTAATTTCCAGAGCGTCTACGACCAACGATCCGTGAGAACCATGGACCAAACACGGGGTTTTCACTGACCCACAGACCATAATGTCATAGTTGCTTACTCCACAAAAAGAAAAATTGGTGCACTCACCTGGCCTTAAATAGTAGCAGAAGCACGGAACACGCCGGGAACAAGGCGCGAGATACGCATCCAAGAAAGAAGAAAAGCTTCCAGCTTCAAGTTAACGTTGCAGCTTTTATTGAAGTGCATCAAAAACCAAACAGAAAAAGGAAGTCCATGTGTTTCGAAATGCGTAGACATGGACTTCCTTTTTCTCTTTGTTTTTTTTCAATAAAAGCTGCCACGTTGACTTGAAGCCGGAAGCTTTTCTTCTTTATTGGACGCATAGTTGGTAACTGTACCGAATATGCCAGGACTGTCCCTGATTTTCAGACACAGTCCCAGCAAATTTGCATTATCTCGGGTTGAAAATGGGTGGGGATAACACAGAACCCACCGATAAGTGAGTGTTTCCGGGCGGGTTCGGGCGGTTCCAAATGAAATGTTGGTAAGTATGTAATGTGCTTGAGGGATCTGTAATCACAGACAAAAAAAGGGCATGTTTCTGCAGTTTCACAAAACACACATTGAAGTCAATGGATACGTGAGCGGTCCACAGACAGCACATGTCCACGATTCACTGACGTATGAAGGAGGCCTTAGGGCTCATGCACACGACTGTTGTTTTGGTCCGCATCCGAGTCGCAGTTTTTGCGGCTCGGGTGCGGACCCATTCACTTCAATGGGGCCGCAAAAGATGCGGACAGCACTCCGTGTGCTGCTCGCATCCGTTGCTCCGTTACGTAACCCCGCAAAAAAAAATATAACATGTCCTATTGTTGTCTGTTTTGCGGAAAAGAATAGGCAGTTATATTAATGGCTGTCCATGCCATTCCGCAAATTGCGGAACGCACATGGACGCCATCCGTGTTTTGCGGATCCACAATTTGCGGACGCAAAACACACAACGGTCGTGTGCATGAGGCCTAAGTCTACAGCAAAATCCATAAGCATTACACTTAGGGTAGGCTGCGGATTTGTAGCTTATTTTGCCCTACACATTGGAAAAATTTACGACATTTCCTCAAAACAATAAGAATTTAAAACTTGGCGCAGAATTTGTGGTGGCACCTAGCAGAGTGGATTCTGCAGGTAGCCACACACATATCTGCTCCAAGGAATGGGGCTAAACCATGTGCATATCAGTGGCACAACAAACTGAAAATTTAGAGTTGGCCTCAAATTTTAGCTGTGAATTCCACATTAGATGTTATCATCTAAAAAAATCCATCATGTGAACATGCCCTTATTATGGAACCAACATAAATCTGTGGCAATTCCACCACGTCTAACATGAATTACTGAGAACGGCGCCTGACCTCAGTATATCTTAGAGGGGAGAACAGTCATATGAAAATTGACGATTGGGTCACCTGAAAGGAATGGCAAGAATTTACTGGTGATCCAACCAAGTGGAGCTGCAACACAAAGAAAATTAAGACATCCCGACAATCAATGTCAATATGTCCTAGGCCTGGACTTCGCTACTTGAACAGCCACTAAGTATGAAAACTTCCCACTCTGGGGGACTCAGCCCACTGGAATGGGTGCCATATAACATTTCATTTCAATACCACAACTCTACCTTCTCAAGAAGTCGGATCTCAACGGACAGACGATGAGAAGGTAGACTGCAATAATAAAAGGATCGGGGATACATTGCGATCATCCTGCAATATGCACGGAAACCAAATGTCCCAGTGCAGGGTATAGTCTAGCTGTAAGAGGAATTGACCATTGTTCTAATGCAAGAATCACAGAAATAAACGTGGCTTAAATGGGTGGGACTGCTCCAAACCCCAAACACTGTGGCGTGTTTCTAAATGGGGGGGGCAGTTCCTCCGCATGTGGTTCGCTGCGAGCAGCTATCCCCAGCGAAAATTGCATACGATGGAGGATGCCGGCGCGAACCACAAGCACCACACAAACATCCTACACAAAATAAAACAATGTGCGGATGAAAATATATAAACACATAACTCACGGAAAAAAGGTGCACCACAAGGATAAGCAACTGACAACACTGGCTAATCCCTCACTCTGGTGTTAAAAGCTGAGAGATTCGCCAATATTTCCATCAGGAACATATCGGAGCACCTTCATGCACCACGTCACGGTCTCTCAGCATGGCATGGGGACCTACCACTAGACTACCTATGGTGTGTGAACAGGGTCTGAAAAGGTGTTAAGCAGCCTACAGCCCCATCCCACTCACCTGCACTGCAGGACCAACAATGCAATGGGGAACAAATGAGGCCGCAAGCTACACCTACAACAGACCATGTGACACCGGCTTACAGGTGCAGCTTGCGGCCTCACTTTTCTCCCATTGCACAGGAACGGTTGTTCCCGATAACCTGGAAGATTATTGGTGTCTAAATGCACATTCAGACTACACAGCATTACACCCCCTACAGTAATGAAGATTCATGATCTACTCATGAAGTCTGTATCAGGGGCGTAGCTAAAGGGGGTGCAGAGGTAGCAGTCGCTACCGGGCCCAGGAGCCTGAGGGGGCCCAAACACCCTTGTGCCGCATAAGAAGACACACAAAGCACTCAGGGAAGAGGGGCCCAAGCTGAACTCTTGCACCAGGGCCCATGAGCCCTTAGCTACGCCCCTGGTCTGTATCACACAGGCTTTATGTTGTCAATACCTACTTACATTAAAATTCAATACAGGGATGTCACCACTAGCTCCTTATCAGTCATAAATATTAGGATTGTGCACCACTGTAAAGCCTCCCATGGTCCATGCAACACATGGCCCCACTATCAAAGGACTAGGCCATGTAGAGAGCTGCTAACGAGCACAGTAGATTTACAACTGGGGACACCTACATGAGCAGATTATTGTGCCATTAAAGTGAATGGAGCTGAGATGCCCCTAGGCCACCTGACCGATGGTCACAATGTCACACGGCCTAGAGGATAGGTCATCAGTTACAAAGATTCAGATAACCCCTTTAATGTGAGGTACTTGATGCGGTCACTTACTACTAACAGGAGGCACATGTAGGTCCAAGCTGATAAAACTATGTGCCTCACATTAATAGCAAGTAACTCCATCATGTACTTCATGCATTAACCCCATGTTGCCCATTATGTGAGGAGGTAATTGATGGAGTTACTATTAATGTAAGGCACGTGGTTTTATCAGTTAGGACCTTCATGTGCCTCACATTAATTGTAAGGTACCCCATCAAGTACCCCATCACCTAATGGGCAACATGGGGTTAATTTTGAGGGGGGGGGGGGTTTGCAAAGTATTTGTTATTGAGTATCATGATACTTTACTTGGTATCGAAATCAAGGTCCAAATTCTGAAATTGTGACCACCCTATGTTGCACCATACTCTTGCATCTCAGGCTCCACGACTTTTGGTCTCACACCGGCTGTAGTACACTTGGGTAGCAGCTGCACACCAACATGGAAGGTATGCATCTATAACAAGCTATCCACAACTTTCTCTGTCAAAGGGGAACACTGGGATCAGGTGATAAGAGGCACCATGGAGGCCTACACGACTATAGATGCAGCACATATGTAGTCCCACCAGGGCTTTAGCTCAATCAGCAACCAATTTTCAGTTGAAGGTGAATGAGACCTCATTTTCTTTTATAGTAATTACAGTAATGCAGTTTTATGGAAGACTAGTTTCACACTAGCGCTTTTATTTCTGGCAGGCTGCCCCGGCATTGGCGGAAGTTACTGTTGTTTCTTTTTGGACCCATTAAATGCTATGTACACCTTCGGAGGCAATTTTTGTTTATGATTGCATTTTACTCATTTTGGGCTAAAAATATTTTTCGACTGGTCTTTAGCTCAAAATAAGTGCAGTGCAATAATCAAAAAAGGTGTACATAGCCTTTAACTATAATGGAGACCGGCGTTGTTCCGGCCGCAACCCGGCAAATATTGTGAGAATCTGAGGTTTTCATCTGGCTGATTCTCTGCATATTTGCCGAGATAAGCAGAGTCCGGAAATGCCGGATCCAGACATCTCGGGCAGACTGCTGGAGATGTTTAGAGCTAGTGTAAGGGACAGGTCCACACTTCTCTTAGCCTAAATGGCACACAAATAAGTTGCCATTTGGTTAATGGTAAGAATCATCGAATATATTAGATGTTTATGATCCTGGTGTATTCATGAGGGGAGCGCCCTCCCTGCTTCTCCCCACCTGCCTGACAATAAAAGAAGGGCTGATGTGACAGCAGCCTGTAATCACCACCGGCTCTCATATACTATGTGTGTCCGTGTAATCCTTGTTCAGGAAGATAAGTGTTGCCAGAGTTGTCTAGGGCCACTATCACCTTTTCTGACAGCAGTAGTCATGTGTATACAGAAAACATACAACAGTAATGTAAGGTATATATATGTTCCTTCCCGACAATCTGCCTTTAGTATGGGCAGCGCTGTGGCTTGGCTTAAAGGGGTTCTGCAGTTTGTTTAAACTGATGATCTATCCTCTGGATAGATCATCAGCATCTGATCGGCGGGAGTCCGACACCCGGGACCCCCGCCGATCAGCTGTTTGAGAAGGCAGCGGCGGTCCTGGAATGCCGCGGCCTTCTCACTGTTTACCGCAGGACCAGTGACGTCACGACTCGTATCAACTGGCCTGGGCGCGTCTATGCTTCATTCAAGTGAACAGAGCTTAGCCCTGCCCAGGCCAGTTGATACAAGTCATGACGTCACTGGTCCTGCGGTAAACAGTGAGAAGCCCGCGGCGTTCCAGGAGCGCCACTGCCTTTCTAAACAGCTGATCGGCGGGGTTCCCGGGTGTTGGACTCCGCCGATCAGATGCTGATGATCTATCCAGAGGATAGATCATCAGTTTAAACAAACTGCAGAACCCCTTTAATCCAAGGACAACATCTGCATGGAGTTTGTATGCTCTCACCGTGTTTGCATGGGTTTCCTCCGGGTTCTCCGGTTTCCTCCCACACTCCAAAGACTTACTGATAGGGAACCTAGATTGTGAGCTCCTTTGGGGACAGTGTGATGATAATGTCTGTAAAGCGCTGCGGAATATGTCAGCGCTATATACAGTAAGTACATAAAATAAATAAATTGATAAATAATAGCTGAGGAACCATAGGTTGCATCCCTCTGATTTACAACATGTCCGCTGCATTATCAACCAGATGCAATCTCTACTGCCGGCCTTGTCAAGTCAATGGTGTCAGATAACTGCATTGTTTTACAGTGATGCAATGCAAACAACAAAAGCCCCGCAAACCACATGTAGTTGTCAGATAACCCCCGGGAGGGGTGAGGGGACCATGTGCAGGAATGTCTTAATGCACACACAGAGCTAGTGCTGGAACAATGTACACTGGGCCGCTCTGTGGAAGGCCTGGCATGTCAACCCCCTCCCTCTGGTAACACAAAACCACTAATTGTGTGAAGACAATAAAGCTGGAGCTATGCTATCTGCTATCCAACACATAAAACATAAAAAACCTACAGTCACACACCGGGAGCGTACGGGCTGCAATATAACATCTACGTGCTAAAGGCAGTGCAACATCTGCAGGAGTTCTGGAGGTGTTAGCAAGAGCTTCCTCAAGGTACTTAGTTTGCAGGTCCTACAGAGTCATGCTGATAGAGGGATGTCCTACTGCTACGATCCCACCAGCTACTATTAGAGTGGAGTAACTACACTGGAAATGACCACATTAGAGGGTTTTTCTTATGAAAGACTTTTCTGCAGTCCAATGAAGGTCTGAAAATGGGGGTCGGTACCAATTCCTGGTTGCATGTGTGAAGTTACTTTCAAGTAGAGACAATGGGTCCTCCAGATCTAAGACCCACATGGGATGCGGCTTTTAGCTTTGACCAGAAGAAAGGACATCCTAAGCAGGGCTTCCTATGATGTTTAGGTGGCTTCCTATGACTCCATAATGTTTATATAGAAGCAATACACTTCTGAGAGAAGGACAATAGATTGTGAGCTCTGTGGGTGCAGGAAGAGAACATTCAGGCTACATGCGATAACAGCAGTTCAGTAATACAAGCACAGTGCAGTGTACCCTACATATTACATCAGTTACTAGGCTCCAGCAGCCACTATGACGTTGAACTCCCATGTCAATATGAACACACAAGGACCATAAAAAAACCACTACAATTAGAACTGGTGAACAATTCACCACATCGGGGAGCAGTCCAGGACGGTTTCTGATTTACAAAGACATCATCAATTAGATTAATGATGGAAATGATCTGATAATGCCTGACTATAGCAACCCACCACCAGTATGTCCCACCACCAGTACATCCCACCACCAGTGATTCCCACTACCAGTACGTCCCACCACCAATACGTCCCACCACCAGTATGTCCCGCCACCAAGCCCACCACCAGTACATCCCACCACCAGTACGTCCCACCACCAGTACGTCCCACCACCAGTACGTCCCACCACCAGTACGTCCCACCACCAAGCCCACCACCAGTACGTCCCACCACCAAGCCCACCACAGTACGTCCCACCACCAAGCCCACCACCAGTACTTCCCACCACCAGTACATCCCACCACCAGTACGTCCAGCCCATCAGATGGCCACATACACAATCCCACCATCAACAAGTACTCAAAATGTTCCAACATCAGAAATGTTTTCTTTCCCTGTATAAGGCTTGTATCTAAAGACTGGTGACATGGATGTGCCGAGGATATTAGGGTCTACGGACAGCTTTATATTACATGGGAGAGCAGCCTCCAAATCACATAACACGCTATACTTATTACTCAGAATGTCTACCTATCTACTATCTATCAGTTTATATATTCATATCTATTATGTCTATCTATTAATCTTATAGCTATCTATGTTTATATATTGATATTTATCTCATTTCTATGTATCTATTTTTCTTCTATCTAGTATCTATCTATCTATTAGATGGCACACATCTCCCACTGTGCCTCCAGGAGCCCCGGCTGTGGCAGCCCCCTCCTCTGACCTGTGGCCCCCATGCACACACATCTTACCCCACTCTGGCAGCAGGCTGGCTCCTGAGATGGCAGCACACTGGAGAGCAGTCCTCCTGTAGACAGCAGCAGCAGCAGCAGCTCTCTCCTCCCTCTTCCTCCTTATCTGTGACCAGCCTCAGGAGGAGGGGAGAGAGTACAGTGCCTGGCAGTCTCCAAACCAGGGGAGGGGGACGCATGATGTGCCTGAGCACTGCACCCTGCCAGCCTGTGTGACACCCCTGTGTCCCCTGCACTGCCTATGTATACCATGCACTGTAGAGTGCCAGGGGATTGCTGCACAGAACACAGCACACCAGACACGCAATGACCGCCGACCATGAGGGTGTACTTACCGGCAGGCATAGAGAGAGAGCTGCGGCCCCTGGCCACCAAGCCTTGGGAGCCTGATGCTGTCTGCAAGCTGCCGCGCATGCGCAGTCCCGGGTCCAGGGATAATGTGCCTGATGCTGGAGGAGGCTGAGACCGGAGTGACTGGCAGGGGGTGGTCCTCAGAAGCCCTGGGAGATGTGTTGTCCCTGGCACCCTGATGGAAACTCATTAGACAGGATCACAGCATTACACTCCTGACTCTGCACTGAATGGTTGTTTAGCCCTATTTATACCAGTTTTTCCAATGTTTCCGGGTTTTTATTTAGATTGCGGTGCAGCTTTGCCTTTGGATGATAGGACTGTATTATGAATATATTATGTAACAACATAAATAGGCCTTCCTTGATATCTGCTGCTGTCCCAAAATGTCCTCCAGGACTGCGGTCAGGACTGGCCAGTGTCCAGATCAGTCTGGGGCTGCCCAACAGGAGCGGTCAGACACCTAGGGACCGGATCCAAAATCACTTGGCTGCTCCTAGCCTGGTCAGTCCCCGGCAAGAGAAGAGGGCGTGAAAGTGAATTTGTTTTTTTTATTTGTTTTTTTATACATTTGGGACTATGTCATTAGGACAAGGGACTATGGAGTCATTGTGACGCTATCCGGACAGTATTGCTCCTTTAGCTGAGGAAAGCCGTCAAGGCATGGTGTATTATATGGTGGCTATTCAGATGAAATACATGGAGGACCCAAGTCTGCGAGAGCAGATTTTTGATAGCAGCTTTCCTCTATGGCTCATTAAAGGAGTTCTATCACTTCAGCAAATAGCATGTATTATGTAGATAAAGTTATAACAAGCAGTTACTAATATATTATTATTATTATCCATATTGCTTCCTTTGCCGGCTGGGTTCATTTCTCCATCCCATTATACACTGCTTGTTTCCATGGTTACGACCACCCTGCAATCCATCAGTGGTGGTCGTGCTTGCACACTAAGGGCTCATGCAAACACTGGCCGTGTGCTCACCACATCATGGATGCGGACACATTCACTTAAATGAGTCTGCAATCTGGAAGGTACGATGCCGAACGTAGGCACGGAAGCCCACGTGCTTCTGTGGGGTTCCTTTCTGTGCCTTCTTGTGTCATCTGTATTCCATGTACACTACTAGGGTGAACATTAATCCTAGCAATGATCCATGAAAACCACAAACCAAACACGGCTGGCATCCATGTTGAGCATTCGCACCTAAAATCAGCTCCAAAAAACTCCTCAGAACATTCCCCCTATTCATTTCAATGTGAAACAGCACTTGCTTTTTTTTCCACATGGAAAAATAGAAGCATCCTGCCCTAGTATGGGGAGGCATCCTCACTGAATTCCCATTGAAGTCAGTGGGAGGTATCAAAAAAGGAACACGCCCCCTTTTTTTTTTTTGCTTTTTCTGTAAGTTTTTTGGCACCCAAAAAACCACAAGCTAAAAATGTTTTTGATTGAAGTAAACACCAATTAGTTAAAAAAAAAAGTGTGGAAACGTCAAAAATGGCACGAAAAACACATGAAAAACTTCTCTTTTTTTAATTCGCTCCTGGTTTTGGCCTCCAGAACTGCATCAGGAAACCTGTCTTTGTGATCACACCCTTAGCCCCTTCCCTATCAGCGCTGCACAAGCATGGCACCGGGCAGGACTTTAAAGATGGCACCCGCTCTCAATCACGGCAGGCGCCATAGCCACCGTGTGTTTGCTGTTTCATACAGCAGACACCTGTGGCTAATGTCCACGGCATGCAGTAATGCCGGTTGCACACTTTTAACCCTTCAGATGCCGTAGTCAAACGTGACCACGGCATCTGGACGGCAGTGGACGCACTAAAACCCAGAAGCGCACCCTTCGGGTGTGCCCCAGCTCCCTCTGGCGTGGATCGGAGGAGCCAGATGTAGTGGGCAGCAGCCTCAGTCCTGCTGTGTGTCAGGAGGCTGCTGCACATTAGTTCCTATTGAGCCCCTGTCTGTGGTAGGGTTCCATAGGAACATTGTATAACCCCCATAGACTTCAATGCTAATGCATTGAATGCTATGAAAGAATCAATCTAATGATTGTTTGTGATAGTTCCCGATAGGATCTATAAAAAAAGTGTAAAAATAAATAAATGTATTAAAAATAAAAAATATAAATATTCAAATCACCCCCCTTTCTCCAAAATGAAAATTAAAAAACATAAAAAACTGTACATATGTGGTATCGCCGTAATTGTACTGACCTGGAGAATGAAAGTGGTCAGTTTTACCATATAGGGAGCACCATAAAAACAGAATCCATAAAACAGTTGCGGAATTGTTATTTTTTTTTTCTAGTTTCACCCCATTTGGAAATTTTTTCCAGCTCCTTACTATATCGTATGCAATTTTAAATGGTGGAATTAGAAAGTGCAACTTGTCCCACAAAACAACAAGCATCATACGGCTATGTGAAAAAAAAAAAAAAGTTAAGGCCCCAGAAAGGCAAGGAGTTAAAAACATAAACACAAAAACTAAAAAATGTACAGAGCTGAAAGGATTAATACTGTCCATGTACGGATGCAGGAACGGCGCGTCCTATAAGCAGACTAGGCAGCCGCGTAGAGCGCCCCTTGGGAGCGCCTCATGCTGCAGCCGCCCGAACGCTCTATATAGAGCCTCAGGCGGCTGCAGCACTGCCCGGGCTGGCACGTCCATGAGGGCGCACCGCCCGGGCGCAGCAAGAGGAGAGGGGCTGACAAGAGGGAAGCGCTCAGCGCTCCCTCCTGTCACTCCCTCATTGCAGCGTGGCTGAGCCCTGTATGGTCCGCGGGTACAGGGAGCATCTGTCTCCTGTACCCGGCCGGACTGACATGAAGTGCGCACACAGTGTGCACTTCCTGTCAGTCCGCCTGGGTACAGGAAACAAAAGAGCTCGGCCACGCTACACCAGAGGTGGGGGGGGGGGTTGGAAAAGAGACTGACAAGGGGGGGGGGGGGGATTGGGAAAGAGAATGACATGGAGGGGGATTGGGAAAGAGAATAACATTGGGGGGGGATTGGGAAAGAGACTGACAAGGGGGGGGGATTGGGAAAGAAAATGACATGGGGGGGATTGGGAAAGAGAATGACATGGGGGGGGGAATGACAAGAAAGGGAGAGAGAATGACAAGGGGGGAAAGAGAATGACATGGGGAGGGGGGGGGTGAGAGAATGACAAGAAGGACAAAGAGAATGACATGGGAAGGACCAGAATGACAAGAGGGGGAGAGGGAGAACCGGCGTTAGTTAAAGGGGTTCTGCAGTTTATTTCAACTGATGATCTATCCTCTGATCATCAGCATCTGATCGGCAGGGGTCCGACACCCGCGACCCTCGCCGATCAGCTGTTTGAGAAGGCAGCAGCGCTGGCAGTAGCGCCTCAGCCTTCTCGCTGTTTACCCCAGGCGCAGTGACGTCACGACTAGTATCACTGGCCTTGGCGGGGTTAAGCTCTGTTCACTTCAATAAAGCTTAGCCTCGCCCAGGCCAATAATACTAATCGTGACGTCACTGCGATGCGGTAAACAGCGAGAAGGCCAAGGTGCTACTGCCAGCGCTGCTGCCTTCTCAAACAGCTAATTGGCGGGGGTCCCGGGTATCGGACCCCTGCCGATCAGTTTAAATAAACTGCAGAACCCCTTTAATATGGCAGATCATATGGGTGGGGCATTGTGATGTCACATGGGGGGGGGCAAACTTTCTTTTGCCTAGGGCGGCAAAAATCCTTGCACCGACCCTGTACGGATGTAGCTGAGAATTACCCATACTTACCAACGTTAAGGTTGGTAAAATCGGGGCATCCAAAACCGTGCCCCTGGGAATGGCAGTCTTGATAAATCTCCACCAGTGTGTTCACATGGAAGCAGATAATTAGCAAGTGACAGTCACGACACCCTCTCTTTATCTGAAATTTCACAAATCTAAAAGCTACATTGAAGACCAGATGCATGTACAAACACTGCAAGTCTGTAGGTTTAGCTCCAAGATCATATACGTATAAAAAAAACAAAAAAACATTTTCTCATCTTCGACTTAGTGAATGGAGCTTTGGTGGATAAACATAAAGTGCAATTAACAATGGATGTCATGGCCGCTGCCCGAGTCTCTCAGCAACCGAGTTAGTGATCATCAGGAGAGATAAAAATATTCCGTGCTAGGCTCATCTGTTAACTATTGGATGTCTAAAGGCTCATTGACATGCGCTAAGGAGCTGCAGATTGTCAGTAAGGAAACGTTCCTTCCGGAGAGTCGGCTGCTCACTCAGTGGAGGTGAAGTGTTACATTTACATGCAGCGATCTCCTCCACAGTATGAGGATAAGGGATCGCTATTGCCATTGCTCCTCATACAGCTGCACTGTTTCTGGGCAGCAGATCACTGTTTAGACCACACGATCTGCTGTCAAGAAACGCTAATTTAGGTGCCTGCACGAACGACAGCATCACCCAAGTGTTTTGGTAGTTTATCGGGTGATCTGCAGCACCTTTACAGGGGCAGATTGTCGGGAACGAGAACTTGCAGGAACGTTCATTCCCGATTATCTGCCCGTGTAAATCCATTTTAACTGTTTTGTATGCACTTTTACACGGACATCATGTAGCAGAAAGTCCAAAAATCAGGCATCAAATGGAATCCCCTAAGATATCTGACCCACTTACCTACTCTGCGGTCAGACATGAATCCCGTGGTAAAAACACGGGTGAACAGCACTCCTTAGTTCAATGCGGCGGGTGCTCGTCTCCAGGGGGGCGGTAAAATTCCATTTTTTTGGGACGTGCTGTCTCCATTTTTTATTTTTGTCATTTTTGATGAATCCCGTGGTGTCATTGTAGGGGCGGCAGAGGGTATATAAGAGAACATCAGTATTATAAAGGGTTGGGATGCTTCATGATCAGTGTTGAGCAAACTTCTGTTTTCAAGTTCGGTGTTCGGGTTCGGGTTATCTAAGAATTCCATAATTTATTCCGTTACCACGGACCATGGCATGCACCACGGAAGCCTATAAGAGACATTCTGTATTGCATTCCGTCACAATAGAAGTCTTTGGCTGGCATAGACTTGTATTTTGACGGAACGCAATGTCTCTTATAGGCTTTCGTGCTGCATGCCGTCATAGAATTCCATTATGGTACATGGTAGCAGAATCTATAACGGGATTCTTAGATAACCTGAACCCGAACCTGTACGCCGAACTTGAAAAAGGTTTGTTCAACACTATTCATGATAAATCAAGTCCCCCCTCTCCCCTTGAGTCACCTCCCTTGCTCCTCCAAGTCTTGAAGGTCCCATGAGTCAGGCATTATGTAAGGGGGTACTTCTGTATAGCAACCCTTACAAAATAGTGCCTTCAAACTGAGCCCTTGCATTGTGCACCTGAACTGTAAAGACACCTGTGAGGCTAGCCGGTCGCTTATGCTATCTTGAGCGCTATTACCATGCCTTTATTTTATAGGGTAGTTAAAGTGGCCCTGGAAAAAATACTAAAAGTGGTGCCATTGTGTAGTCGAGTCCAAATTGATGAAAGGCAGGGCCAACACAAGTAGGCGGGGCCAGCAATACCATATTGTGGCACATTATACCACATTATAGCCAAATACCACAGTCAATCGTAAAATACTGCCAGCAGCACAAAATACCAAAAACTTCCATGAGTCGGCAGTGAGGAGGGCTCAGACGGCCCCCTGGGAATCGGCCCACCGGGAAATTTACCTGTAAGGTCTATGGACAATCCACCCCTGTTTATAGGTGTGGTGCTTTATTAATGTTCAAGTTTTTTGGGGGAATTGTCATTTTGATGGCCTATCCTCAGGACAGGTCATCAATATGAGATTGGCTGGGGTTCGACTCCCCACCGAAGAAGCTGCTGTGCTCCGTGAGGGCATAGGGCTCTTCCTAGGCCAGAGACATCACATTCATCTGTCACATGGTCAAGGCACAGCTCAGTCTCATTCAAGTGAATAGGACTAAGCTGCGATACCAAGCACAGCCACTATCCAATGGACGGCACTGTGCTTGGTGATTTGCGAGGAGGCTGCGGTGCTCAACAGAGCACCGGTAAGTGCTGTGGCTAATCTCCCAGCATTCCCTCCGATCTCATATTAATGACCTATCCTGAGGATAGGCCATCAAAATTAAAATCCAGAGAAAGCCCTTTAATGCTCTGTGTAATTGTTTGGGGCCATTACGCCTGCAGCCCCAGTAGGAATTAAAGGGTTGTCTCATCTCAGACAATCGAGGCAGTACTCCCATCAGCTCCGATCTCTTCCAGCATGTTGTTCCATGCAGGGGGCAGTGCCTGAGAACGATGCTGTCACTCTGTGCCTAACTTAGGATGGAACAATTCAGGCAGAGACAGCAGGGTCCACAGCTAAAGAACTTAAAGGGGTTGTCTCATCTCAGACAATGGGGTCATATCGCTAGGATATGCCCCCACTTTCTTATAGGTGCGGGTCCCACCACCAGGACCCGCAACTGTATCGAAGACTGAGCCCCGAAAGTGGTGGAGGGCACACTGCGCATGCGCAGCCACCCTCCATTCATTTTCTATGGGGCTGCTGAAAATAGCCGAGAGCTGGCTCATAGAAGTGAATGGGAGCGGTGGCCGGTCATGTGCGGTGTGCTCCCATTCACTTCTATGGGGAGAGTGCTTAATGGTGGCAGGACCAGAGTCCTTGAGCCACCACTTTGCGGGGCTCCGTTCCCGATATAGGTGCGGGTCCCGCCTCTATAAGACAATGGGAGCATATTCTAGTGATATGCCCCCATTGTCTGAGATGAGACAACCCCTTTAAGTTCTTTCGTAGTGAACCCTGCTGGCTCTGCCTGAATTGTTCCATCCTAAGTTGGGCACAGAGTGACAGCATCGATCTCAGGCACTGCCCCCTGCATGGAGCGAAATGCGGAAAGAGATTGGAGCTGATGGGAGTACTGTACATAGATGAGAGGCCAGCACTTTACCGGGTATATATCTTCTATGTACATGGTGTGCCATGGCAGGCACCATGTGGTGGCATGTGGCACTGTATATGTGGGACACTGGGATGCAAGGTGTATGGCTTGCAAATGGATGGCACTATATGGGGCCTGTAGTTGGCGCTACATAAAGGGAGCCCTGTGGTTGTTACTTTATAGTAGCATGTGTACGGCACTGTATATGGGGGTTATAGCCAGTGGTGTATCTTGGTTTTGTGCTGCCCTAGGCGAGACTAAACTCAGGCACGCCCCTAATATAAATTTTACCCACCCCTTCCGGCCAAGGCCAAACCCCTTCCTCTGCAAACCCCTTCCTTTTTAGGCCCCACCCTTTCCTGTTAGAACTTCATATCTTCCTTTCTGTATTTAAAAGTGAATAATGAACGATAACAAATAGTAGGAAATTGGAACAATATACCAGTGACATATATGTGGTGACAGAATCCCTTTAATATCATGCAGATGCAATGTCCATGTCACTGGTATATTGTTTCAATTTCCTAGAGTGTCTCTGAATAATTTATAACCCGTCCCCAGTACTTATTTAATCATCCTCCAGGCTCCAGGGGCTCCAGACTGTGACAGTAATTTGAGGGTACTCACGTTTTATATGGGTCTAGACAGTCAGCACACGCTGCGTAGGCCCTGCCGCCCTAACATTGCCGCCGGCCCGTGACTCCACCTATGTGTGACGTCACGGCACGGGACTCACTACGGCAACGCGCGGACGCAGGCACACAGCAGGCGATGTAGTCAGGACGGACTCGGAGGAGCAGGAGGAAGTAAGTAATCAAGGACTTGATTCAAGTCCCTCACTATGCAGGCGGCGCTGGCAATGCCGCTTTCATAGTGAAGGATTGGATCGGACAAGGGGAATAAAATATATTTAACTATCACTAAGGCAAACAAGGCATTTTGCCGCCCCATTAGCAAGTGCCTCCCTAGGCAAATGCCTTGTTTGCCTCGTGATAGATACGCCACTGGTTATAGCCGGCAATGTGTATGGGGGGCTTATAGCTAGCCCTGTGTACGAATTATATATGGATGGCACTACAGTGTTTGTTTTTGGCCTTGCATATAGGGACCCCTATGGTCATTACTTTATAGCAGCATGTGTCCGGCACTGTATATGGGGGTGATAGCCAGAACTGTGTATAAGTTATATACGGGGACACTATATAAAGGTTATGGTTGACCTTGCACATAGGGAGCCTTACGGCCATTACTTTATAGTAGCATGTGGCCGGCACTGTATATGGGGGTTATAGCCGGCAATGTGTATGGGGGGCTTATAGCTAGCCCTGTGTATGAATTATATATGGATGGCACTACAGTGTTTGTTTTCGGCCTTGCATATAGGGACCCCTATGGCCATTACTTTATAGCAGCATGTGTCCAGCACCGTATATGGGGGTTATAGCCAGAACTGTGTATAAGTTGTATACGGGGACACTATATAAAGGTTATGGTTGGCCTTGCACATAGGGAGCCTTACGGCCATTACATTATAGTAGCATGTGACCGGCACTGTTTGCTATCATTGTACGACATGCATTATAATTTACAGGCAGCGATGAAGGAGGAGAAAATGCACCAGGAATGAAAGGACAGGCAGGCTGGAATCCCTCTATGCAGCAATGTATACACCTCTCACTATTACAATGAATACCTCCCTTTTCTAACGTATAAGGACCCCACATAATGTTAAATGATTGCACAGACCGACACAGAACTGTTGAGGGAAGGTCCTCGTTTTGTATCGAGGCCCATGTGGATACGCAGTGTGACACACGTGAGTCTGAGAACAATCAATATCACACAATACAAATGCTTCTCAGATGCAATTCACTGTCTAGAGGAGGCTGCAGAAGACACTGCTGTGACACTGGAAACTCACTCCTCATTTTGGGTTTTCAACCACAGACTTTTATCTAATGTGACCTAGATAGGCCATAAAACTGTGATCACTGAAGCGCTGGGACCTCACCAGTCCCTAAAACACGTGTCCAATCCCTGTCTTTTCTAGGAGAGAGCAAGTTATTAAAGGAGAGAGTTAAAGGGGTTGTCTCACTTCAGTAAGTTACATTTTTCATGTAGAGAAAGTTAATACAAGGCACTTACTAATGTATTGTGATTGTCCATATTGCTCCCTTTCCATCACATTATACACTGCTCGTTTCCATGGTCATGACCACCCTGCAATCCAGCAGCAGTCGTCGTGCTTGCACAATATAGGAGAAATTGCCCGCCTCTCTGGTGGACGAGAACGTGGGAGTGCACATAGGCCGGCATTTTTTCTACAGTGTGCAAGCACGGCCACTGCTGATGGATTGCAGGGTGGTTGTAACAATGGAAACGAGCAGTGTATAATGTGATGGGAAAATGAGTCCAGCCAGCAAAGCAGGCAATATGGACAATCACTAGTGATGAGCGATCTGAATTTCAGGATAAATTCGATTCGCCGCAAAACCGTATTTCCTAGTGCTTCACGGTAGTGAATCGATTTAAACTGAAATAATATAAAAAAATAAATAAAAATAAAAAATAATACTTACCTAATCCATTTGCTCACAACGGACCAGCCACGGCCATCTTGCTTGAAGATCTCGGCCAAAATCCCGTGCACGGTGACGTATGACATCACCACTGAGGCTGACGTGATGACAAGATTTTGCGCCCTACCTTCAAATAAGATGGCGGTGGCCATCCCATCATGAGCAAATGGGTCAGGTAACTATGATCTCTTAAATTTTACACTTTGTTATTAATATCCTATGCCGCAATCATGTATGAATGCGGAATCTGAGGGGTACAATAAGGGGGAGTGGTGCATTGCACCATTCTTACAAAGAAATACGCTTCGTGACAAAATCATTCGTCACAAAGCAGATTTTTGGGTAAAATTCGGCAAAGCAGCCAAATCGAATTTCTGAATACTTCTCCTCATCACTAACAATCACAATCCATTAGTAAGTGCCTTGTAGTATCTCTCTCTACATGATCAATGCCACTTGCTGAAGAGAGACAACCGCTGTAAGGGTAAATGCACACTTTCAGGATTTATGTCCCGACAATCCGCACTGAAATCCGCAGGTGTTCGAATGGGAAATCCGTTTGGTCAATCAGCATAAATTGGCATAAGGAGTCATCCGTGTGCTTTCACCATCTGTGTGTCCGTTCAGCAAAAAACAGAACGTGTCCTATACTTTTCAGCAAAATGCGGACCCTTTGAAGTCAATGGGTCCACAAAAACAAATGCGGATGGCACACGGACCGCTTCTGTATTTTGTGGATTGGCGGTTTGCAGACTGCAAAATGCTTGCATTCATGTGCATTTTGTAATACTTAATTTCTCCTGTGGAGGCACTATAGGGAAAGTAGACACTTGTTGCCATTGATTTCTTTGGTTTGCAGCAGCAGGATACGCATACCCTGCCTTACCAGCGCTGGACCTATCTAATTACAAGGAATCCTCAAAAGTAGGTATTCACTTTTAATTCACCCTCCTAGTTCTGTTTTTTTGATATTCTACAGTTTTCAAACCAGGACCTGGATCTTAACCACTTCAGCCCCCCTAGCTTAAACACCCTTAATGACCAGGCCACTTTTTACAATTCCGCACTACACTACTTTCACCGTTTATTGCTCCGTCATACAACTTACCACCCAAATGAATTTTACCTCCTTTTCTTCTCACTAATAGAGCTTTCATTTGGTGGTATTTCATTGCTGCTGACATTTTTACTTTTTTTGCTATTAATCAAAAATTACCGAAATTTTTGCAAAAAAATGACATTTTTCACTTTCTGTTGTAAAATTTTTCAAAAAAAACTACATTTCTATATAAATTTTCTCTAAATTTATTGTTCTACATGTCTTTGATAAAAAAATCCAATAAGTGTATATTTATTGGTTTGGGTAAAAGTTATAGCGTTTACAAACTATGGTGCAAAAAAGTGAATTTCGGCATTTTGAAGCAGCTCTGACTTTCTGAGCGCCTATCATGTTTCTTCAGGTGCTAGAATGTCAGGAAAGTATAAATACCCCCCAAATTACACCATTTTAGAAAGAAGACACCCCAAAGTATTCGCGGAGGGGCTTGGTGAGTTCATGTATCATTTCATTTTTTTTCACAAGTTAGCGGAAAATGACACTTTCTGAGAAAAAAAAAAAAAAAAGTTTCAATTTCTGATAACTTCTGGCAAAAAAAAAAAAAATCTCAGACGGACTCACTATGCCCCTCAGTGAATACCTTGGGGTGTCTACTTTCCGAAATGGGGTGATTTGTGGGGTGTGTTTACTGTTCTGGCATTTTGGGCGGGGCTAAATTGTGAGCCGCCATGTAAAACCTAAAGGTACTCGTTGGAATTTGGGCCTCTTTGCACCCAGGCTGCAAAAAGTGTCACTCATGTGGTATCGCCGTACTCAGGAGAAGTAGGGCAATGTGTTTTGGGGTGTATTTTTACATACACCCATGTTGGGTGAGAGAAATATCTCTGTAAATTGTCAACTTTGTATAAAATTTTTTTAAAAGTTGTCGTTTACAGAGATATTTTTCACACAAAGTATGGGTATATATAAAAATACACCCAAAACACATTGCCCTACTCTCCTGAGTACGGCGATACCACATGTGTGCCACTTTTGCAGCCTGAGTGCAAAGAGCCCTAAACCAATGAGTACCTTTAGGATTTCACAGGGCATTTTACGCATTTGGATTCCAGACTTCTTCTCACGCTTTAGGGGCCCCTAAAATGCCAGGACAGTATAAATACCTCACATGTGACCCCATTTTGGAAAGAAGACACCCAAGGTATTCTGTGAGGGTATGGTGAGTTCATGTAAAATTTAATTTTTGTCACAAGTTAGTGGAATATGAGACTTTGTAAAAACAAAATTAAAAAAAAAAAAAAACAATTTCCGCTGACTTATGCCAAAAATAAAAATTCTGTGGACTCACCATGCCCCTCACAGAATACCTACGGGTGTCTTCTTTCCAAAATGGGGTCACATGTGGGGTATTTATACTCACCTGGCATTTTAGGGGCCCCTAAAGTGTGAGAATCCAAATGCATAAAAATGGCCTGTGAAATCCTAAAGGTACTCATTGGTTTTAGGGCCCCTTGCGCTCCAGGCTGCAAAAGTGTCACACATGTAGTATCGCCGTACTCAGAGAAGTAGGGCAATGTGTTTTGTGGTGTATTTTTACATATACCCATGCTGCGTGTGAGAAATATCAGCTATAACGACAACTTTTTAAATTTTTTTATTCAAAGTTGTCAATTTACAGAGATATTTCTCTCACCCAGTATGGGTATATGTAAAAGTACACCCCAAAACACATTGCCCTACTTCTCCTGAGTACGGCGATACCACATGAGTGACACTTTTTTGCAGCCAAGATGCGCAAAGGGGCCCTAATTCCAATGAGTACCTTTTAGGAGGGCATTTTTACGCATTTTTCTTCTCACGCTTTAGGGCCTCTAAAATGCCAGGGCAGTATAAATACCCCACATGTGACCCCATTTTGGAAAGAAGACACCCCAAGGTAATCCGTGAGGGGCATGGCGAATTCATAGAAGATTTTTTTTTTTGGCACAAGTTAGTGGAAATTGATTTTTTATTGTTTTTCTCACAAAGTCTCCTTTCCGCTAACTTTTGACAAAAGTTTAATTTTTCATGGACTCATTATGCCCTCAGCGAATACCTTGAGGTGTCTTCTTTCCAAAATGGGGTCACATGTGGGGTATTTATACTGCCCTGGCATTTTAGGGGCCCTAAAGCGTGAGAAGAAAATGCGTAAAAATGCCCTCCAAAGGTACTCATTGATTTAGGGCTTTGCGCATCTTGGCTGCAAAAGTGTCACTCATGTGGTATCGCCGTACTCAGGAGAAGTAGGGCAATGTGTTTTGGGGTGTATTTTTACATATACCCATGCTGGGTGAGAGAAATATCTCTGTAAATTGACAACTTTGAATAAAAAAATTTAAAAAGTTGTCGTTTACAGCGATATTTCTCACACACAGCATGGGTATATATAAAAATACACCCCAAAACACATTGCCCTACTTCTCCTGAGTACGGCGATACCACATGAGTGACACTTTTTTGCAGCCAAGATGCGCAAAGGGGCCCTAAAACCAATGAGTACCTTTAGGATTTCACAGGACATTTTTACGCATTTGGATTCTCACGCTTTAGGACCCCTAAAATGCCAGGGCAGTATCAATACCACACAAGTGACCCCATTGTGGAAAGAAGACACCCCAAGGTATTCCGTGAGGGGCATGGCGAGTTCACAGAAAAAAAAAATTTGGCACAAGTTAGCGGAAATGGTATTTTTTTTTTTTTTTTTTTTACAGTCTCACATTCCACTAACTTGTGACAAAAAATAAAATTTTACATGAACTCACCATACCCCTCACGGAATACCTTGGGGTGTCTTCTTTCTAAAATGGGGTCACTTGTGAGGTTTTGTACTGCCCTGGCATTTAGGAGTCTCCTAATCATTACACGTATGGCCAGAATTAGGAGTTTCTGCGATTCTCCTTATATTGACCATACGGGTAATGAGAATTTTTCCGTTCAGCCTCTGCGCTGAAAGAAAAAAATGAACGTCACAGATTTTTCCATTCACATTGATCAATGTGGATGAAAAATCTCTAAAAAATGTGCAAAAAAGAGGGAAAAGCTATAAAGCTGCGATCGCTAAGGGACCCTAAGGCCTCATTCAAGCGTCCGCAATTCTGTTCCGCAAAATTTTGCGGAACAGAAATGTGGATACATTCAATTCTATGGGGACAGACTTTGTCCCGCTCGGATCCGTAATTGCGGATCCGTAGTTGAAGATCCGCAAAGTATAGAACATGTCCTATTCTTGTCCGCAGTGCGGACAAGAAAAGGCATTTTCTATATAGTTCTGGCAATGTGCGGATCCGCAAAATGCGGAAAGCACATTGCTGGTGTCCGTGTTTTGCGGATCCGCGGATTTGCGAGATCCGTGGATCCGCAAAACACATGCGGACATCTGAATGAGCCTTACAGGGGTGATCAGTGACAGGGGGTGACAGGGGGTGATCAGGGGGTGACATGGGAGATCAGGGGTTAATCAGTGACAGGGGTGGTGGGTGGGTGGGGGGTGGTGGGTGGGTGGGGGCGGTGGGGGGTGGTGGGTGGGTGGGGGCGGTGGGGGGTTGTGTGGTGATTGGTGCACTTTGATATTTTTTCTCTGGTGGTCCCAAGCAAAGGGACCACCAGAGAAGCGGGCAGCAAGCAGATCAGGCGCTGTTCACAGAACAACGTCTGATCTGCGATTTTTCTGCCATATACAGCCTGCCAGCGCACGATCGGCGCTGGCAGGCTGTAGTATAGCTACATGCGAGCGCGCCGATGGAGCGCATTGCGCATGTGCGGGCGCGTCCTCGCGTCATCTCGCGTCTCGCGAGATGACGCGCCGATGCGTCCGATCAGAGCTACAGGGCCGCCGCCAGGACGCAATTCTGCGTGCGGCGGTCCTGTAGCGGTTAATACTTTTGTAATTGTATGTAATTAAATAATTTTTTTTAGCCTCTGAGTTATTCAATAAAGTCTATCTGTGCAGCGCCACCTGCTCTGTCCTTTTTCTTATTTCTTTGACCTGCTCACTGAGAAGGTCGCACATGCTCAGTTTCATCCTTTAACTGCCTCCTGAGTTGTGATAGGGAGAGCTGAGAAACACCCCCTTAGCTGCAGGAGAAAAGACACGCCTCCTGAGCTGTGATAGGAAGAGCATGGACACGCCCCCTTTGCTGCTGCAGAAAAGACACGCCTCCTGAGCTGTGATAGGGAGAGCTGAGGCACGCCCCCTTAGCTGCAGCAGAAAAGACATGCTTCCTGAGCTGTGATAGGGAGAGCATGGACATGCCCCCTTTGCTGCTGCAGAAAAGACACGCCTCCTGAGCTGTGATAGGGAGAGCATGGACACAGCCCCTTAGCTGCAGCAAGAAAAGAAATGCCTCCTGAGCTGTAATAGAGAGAGAATGGACACGCCCCCTAGGCTTCAGCAGAAAAGACACGCCTCCTGAGCTGTAATAGGGAGAGCATGGACACTCCCCCTTAGCTGCAGCAGAAAAGACACGCCTCCTGAGCTGTGATTGGACACAGCCCCTTAGCTGGAGCAGAAAAGAACCTTGCCTTGAGTTGTCAGCTTGAAATAAATCCAGCATAACCATTAGAAGTAGTGATGAGCGGGAGGTGCCATATTTGATTTTGCAATATTTCGCGAATATTCGATTGAATATTCGTCATATATTAGTCGAAATCAAATATTCGTCACTATTCTATTTATCGCGAATAATATGCGATTTAATGATTCGCGTATTGCAAATTGAACTTTCAACGGGGTATAAAGGCAACTTTACTATTGGTTGGCTATCTAGAATTAACGAATATAGAGAATATAGCGCTATATTGGTTATCTTCCCTAATTCTTGCAAGCCAATAGGAAAGTTGCCTATAGACAGCTCTAATATTTACTGCCTATCAAAAGTTACTTTAGATAGGCAGTAAATAATATTTATTTAGTACGTCAATCCATTATCAGAATAAAGTTAATTTATAGACAGCTCTAAGTTGGATGCGCAATGCGAAAATATTACTGACTCATTATTCTATTTATTGCAAAAAATAGGTAAAATAATATTTTCGCATTGCGCATCCAACTTAGGGCTGGGTACAGTCAACTTTGCTATTGGGTTGGCTTGCTAGAATTAGCAAATATAGAGAATATAGCGCTATATGCGTATTCGTCATATTCGTTAATTCTACCCAGCCAAACAATAGTAAAGTAAGTTGCATATACCCTGCTCTAAGTTAGATGCGCAATGCGACTAATATTACTTAATATTTCCGCATTGCGCATCCAACTTAGAGCTGTGTATAGGCAAGTTTACTTGTATTGCTAGAATTAGTGAAGATAACGAATACGAATATAGCGCTATGTTCTCTATATTTGTTAATTCTAGCAAGCCAGGCAACCAATAGGAAAGTTATACCCCGTTCAAAGTTTCATTTGCAGTACGCGAATATTACATAATGTAATATTCGCGTACTGCGAATGACGCTTTCAACGGACTATGACTTTCCTATTAGTTGACTTGCTAGAATTAACAAAGATAGAGAACATAGCGCTATATTCTCTATCTTCATTAACGGTATCTTATTCTTGGGTTTTGATTAAAAAAAAAAACAGGAAAAAAAAACCAATATTCGTTTTTACGAATATATAGCACTATATTCTAAATATTCGTCAATTAGCGAATTGTCAATATTCGTAAAAAATATTCGCTATTCGAATATTCGCGCTCAACACTAATTAGACGCAATGAATGTGGAGATCTCTGGATCCATGTGAGGTACACGGCTAGTTCTAGCTTTGTTAGAAAGAGATTGTCATGTACTATATGGTGTCGGATTTTCATTTTTTTACATTGATCATGGGATAACCCCTTTAAGAGTTTGCATTCTGAGCAACTCCCCAATATAAATCTATATTTCATGTCTCTATTGTTGGGTGCACAATACTGGCAGTGCAGATGAATGCCATCCACAAATATCATAGAATGGAGGAGAAATAATGCCCAAATTTGGTCGTCACGCCCAGTGTTTGGAACATACATTTGACGGTGGACCTATCAAAGACTGTATGGGCTGTATTAAGGTCTCCAGAACAATGCTATCCAATAAGGAAACGTAGACAACAACAATCCGCTCCAACGATATGTTCCCATATTGTCCAGATGAGAGAGGAGCATTTTGACAGGTGACCAGAAGATGCTGCAGGGCCTGGTACAATGAGCTGGGCACAGCTGGCGGTTATAAATACATGGTTAGCACTTATGAGCGGTGACTCAGAGAAGCTCATCTACTGGATATTACCTTAGAAACAGGTCTCTTCCTATTGACGTCAGTACTGCCTGTAGAACGAGTACACGTATGGGTGCTGTGATTGTCATAAGAAATAGAATACCGCCCTCATTTCTAGGATCATCATGTGAATTATGTGGGAAAACAGTCACATTCAACAACCGGATATTAATGGCATCTACTTTTGTATGTTTCTGAGAAATGGACAACTTGAGTCAATATGTCCCGAGAGCTTAGAGAAATAAATACATAAATCTAGACATAAATACATGTGCAATGGGCGGCCTTCCTCTAGGGCCCTCTATAACTAGACCCAGGTGTAGGAATGCCGAGTGGTATAGTGAGGCCTAAAATGTCTCTTTATCTGTGTCACGGTGCTCCTCCCTGGATACCGCTGGACCCCAGGCTTTGGCACCAAAGCAATAAATAAAGGGAATAATTGAGGGATTAAGGAAAAACTTGAGTCCAGACCTTGAGATGAAGTTCAATGGCAGCTGTACTTGAATAAACATTTAGCCAAACAGTTTACAGGCTTTGTCTTGGTTCCAGCAGGCTTTAGCATGAAACTGGCAGGCAGGCAAACTCCACTCTGCTATATCCGTTTCTCTCTGACTCTGCTGTTCTGACAGGCTGGCTGTATAACTCAGCTTGTGGTCTGACTGTAGGTTATGCCAGGGATCTTTGCTCCTGGCTCTTGAGGCTTCAAGCTTTGGCCTCCATGACCAGCAGAGCTTACGGTGATCTGGCTGGCGTGGGCACATCCAACAGAGATGTGCCTCTCCACACCCTTCCTCTAGCAGGAACTTCTGCCCCACCCTTCCTGCAGGAAGTAGGACTCACCCACCTCTCTCCAGGGAGGGGGCGGGGGTGTTAGAATGGAATGGAAGGTTCCATTCTATCTAACTGTAGCTCTGCCATATTTGCTGCCACCTGCTGGTGAAGCAGATATATTACATGTTATAAACAATTGCAAACATTATAGGAATGCACATTGTGGAGGACCTGTAACACTCTGGGTGTTACACATGCATTCAGTGTTTCTAGTGGACATGCATGCCCTGCTGTCTTCGAGAAGCTGGGCTCATGTGTAACCACTACTCCATTCAAATTAGGGTTGCCACCTTTCCTAACAAATACCCTAAAGGGGGTGTGGTTGTGGTGGTGTGGCTTAACACAGGATGTTAAGTCGCTGTCATACTGTGGCTCCCAATAATATTAATGCCCCCCCAGTAATATTAATGAACCCATTAGTGCCGCCCAGAATTAATACTGTCCCCATTAGTTTCCCCAGTAATATTAATGCCACCATTAGTGCCCCCCCAGTAATAGTAATGGCCCCATAAGTGCCACCAGTAAAAATAATGCCCCTATTAGTGCCCCCTAGTAAAAATAATGCCCCCATTAGTGTGCCCCATAAGAATAATACCCCTCTTTTATGCCCCCAGGAAGAATAATGCCCCCATTAGTGCCCCCAGGAAGAATAATGACCCCCATTAGTGCCCCCAGGAAGAATAATGCCCCCATTAGTGCCCCCAGGAAGAATAATGCCCCCATTAGTGCCTGCAGGAAGAATAATGTCCCCAGTAGTGCCCCCTTCTCTGCTTCTGCAAAAAAAAAAAAATTAAAACACTCACCTCCTTCATTTGATCGCGCCCCTGTGAACGGCCCCTGCTGACTGGAAGCTCAGGACAGGACCTGTGTTCCAGCGTGATGACGTTTTGCAGGTCCTGTCCTCCAGTCAGCAGTGCGAGCAAATGGAGGAGGTGAGTGCTTTTTTTAATGAACACAAAGGGGGGGGGGGGTTAGGTGAAGGTTGAACTAATGAGCGCTACGCAATGGAAGCTCTCATAAGTAGCCCTTCTTGTAGGAAAATACCTAGAAAAAAATTACCGACACTGGCAGGGCCACTAAAATAGCGACCTTGCTGGTAAGATGCTGGCCAGGTGGCAAACCTAATTCAAATCAGCGTGCCCCTTCAAGTGTTCAGTGGGGTGTTAGCGGTCAGACCTTCACCGATCTTGCATTTATCACCGACCCTGTGAGCAGGTGATATAGGTTGTTGTTGGATAACCCCTTTAAGCCATAGTGGCCTTGATTATAGTACAGAGCCAAAGTGTTACACCATGTAATGGCCATCTTAAAAGTGACCATTGCACTTCAGGTGACTAGCACAGGGTGCACTGCAATACTTTGGCTCTGTGCTATAATAAAGGTCACCCTGGCTTAAAGATGCCGAGGAGGTGCACTGATGCTCGGTCCTAAGAATCAGAAATGTGCATTGTCCTCCTGGGTGAGAATGATGACATCCATGTGCTGTCCACATTGTCCCCATACAAATGAATGGGTCCGAGTTTAATCTGCAAAAAATGAGTATCGGATGTGGGCTGAGAATACAGTGGTACAGTCGTGTGAATGCTCCCTTACACATAATACATCGCAGTAATCTATTTAATTTCTCGAGCTGCAGGATATGTTGTTCAGGGTTTTACTATTAAGGGCTACCCCTGACACCCCTCGCCCTGCTGATCAGCTGCTTAGTTGTAATTTTGGTACTGGGACTACACAGCTCAGTCCCTTTGTGTAGTGCAGCACCTTCGGCACTCCAGCTGCTGTGAAACTACTACTCCCAGCATGCACACTTGCTCGGCTGTTCTTTTATCTCCTATACAAGTGAAAGGAGAATGTGTGGGAGCTGTAGTTTCAGAAAAGCTGGAGTTCTGGAGGTTGCTGATCCCTGGTGTAGTAGCAGAGCCGGTAACTGCAACACTGGGGGAGATTTATCAAACTGGTGTAAAGTAGAACTGGCTTAGTTGCCCATAGCAACCAATCAGATCCCACCTTTCATTTTTGACAGCTCCCTTGGAAAATGAAAGGTGGAATCTGATTGGTTGAAATGGGCATCTTGGACTATCATTATAAAAATTGTTACGCGATGATATTGGTGCGACAAAATGTCGCGCAACAGATGGCGCTATGTAGCCCTAGCTTAATAGTAAAACCAGGAATAACCTATCCTGCAGCTCCAGAAATGGAATAGATTGCTGCGATTTAGGTATATGGGATGATTCACACAACTGTACTACCGTATTCTTGGCCCACATCCGATCCCCATTTTTTGCAGATCACACGTAGACCCATTCTTTACTGAGCATCCCCAGCAGGATAAAGCCACCCTGGACCTGTTGCTCTGCTGAATATTGTGAACTGAGGGGTGTAGTGCCGATCATCAACTATCACAGAAAAACATGGGATCAGTCTATTGATGATGGGACAGCTCCTCCTCTTTCCTCCCTCTCTGCCCAGTATCCTCTGCACGGAGCATGCTCACAACACTCTCTCTTATATGTTCATCACACATTTTACGGCTTAGCTTTCTAATGTCCAGGTGACTATTGTACTGCAAAAATATACAGAAAATAAAAGCAAATAAAACAGATTTGAAAAAAATAAGTAACTAAGTAATCAGAAGTAGGCGTGAGGCTAAGGGCTCATGCACACGATCGTTATTGCCAATGGCCAAATTGTGGCCCTCTAACAGCGGGTTCGCAATATACGGGCATCGGACGTTTGTGCACCGCATCACGGATGCAGACCCATTCACTTGAATGGGTCCGCAGTCTGGAAGGTGCCTCCTGGAATAGCACTACCATGGTTTTCTGTCCGTGCCTCCGCACTGCAAAAAAATAGAACATGTTCTATTTTTTAGCTGTGTGTACCGATCGCAGACTCATTCAGGTTGAATGGGTCTGCATCCGTCTGCGGCAGCCGCACAGACAGTGCCCGTGCATTGGGGACCCAATGCATGGAATGGGCGGCACACATTCGTGTGCATGAGGCCTAATACTACTGAAATCTAATAAAAGTTTGTCTAAACGAAGTAGGACGTGATGTTCAGTCTTTCTTCACCTCTATTTCTGTGCAATGGTTTTTTGGGAAATGACAGATTATGGCCGCATGAAAGAGACCGCAGAGCTGAACATTTTACAAAAATAACTGGTTTCCTATAAACGGTAGCTGGTAGCTTTCCTCTCCCGCTTTAATTACCGGTAAAAGAAAGTGCAGTTTCCCTGTGATTTTAGAGACTGGAAACTGAAAATAGAATATTGTAGGAATGGCCGTGCTGCGGTGGCGAGCGTTCAGCAGTCAGTCATATATCATGAGGGTAGAGGAATTCTGAGAACGTTACAGCTCGTGACTCATACAGAGCTCTATATAAGGCAAACCAAAATATTCCCTTCAGATTGTTTTTTTCCAAGAATTCCACATCTGCTTGAAATAAGTTTTGTCAGTGGCTGATAACAGCGGCCCCTGTTCCAGAACTTCAGCCAAGACCCTGTTCGGAATCAGCTTTTTTTAAATCATATTTCTTATCCACCCAAAGTGCACCTCTCATCAGAAATGGTTCCTCATAAAGAGTTAAAGGGGTTTTCCAGACTCGCCAACAACCATTAGAAATGGTTCCTCATAAAGAGTTAAAGGAGTTTTCCAGTTTTAGGTAAAATAAATCCATGGGACACATCGGGTATTGTAGCTCAGAGAACTATTCAGTTGAATGGGATTGAAATGCAATACCAGGTGCTGCCTATGAACAGGAGTGGCGCTGTTTCTGAAAAAAAAAATCTCATACACCCTTGCTAACCCATTCAGCACCCTGCAATTTTCCATTTCCGTTTTCATTTTTTACTCCTGGCCTTCCTAGGGCCATAACTTTTGAATTTTTCAGTTCATATAGCCAAATGGAGCTTGTTTTATTGTGGCACCATTTACCGTTGCATACGGTGCATAGTGTGAAGCTGGAAAAAAAATCCAAATGGGGTGGATTTGGAAAAAATAATAATTTTGCCACAGTTTTATGGCTTTTGTTTTTATGGCGTTCCCTATGCAGTCAAACTGACCTGTGCTGTTGATTCTCTGGGTCAGTACGATTACATTGATTCCACTTTGTTATAGTTTTTCTTTTGTTTTAATACTGAAAAAGAAATAATTTAATTTTTTTTTTCTTTGCATCGCCATATTCTGACCTCCCATAACATTTTTATAGTTAGGTCTATGGAACTGTGTGAGGGCTCATTTTTTTGCAGGGTGATTGGTACTTTTGATTGATTCCATTTTGGAATGTGTATGGTGTTTTAATAACTTCTTATACATTTTTTGCGGGAGGTAAGGCAACAAAAAATGGCGAACCAGCCATTTTGATTTATGTTTCCATTGTGCCGTTCACCATATCAGATAAATATTTTTATATTTTAATAGCATGGGTGATTTCCCAGCAACAATTCACATGATGTTTATTTTTTGTGCTTTCAGATGCAGTGGTCACATTTGCCCATGGCATCTCAGATGTTAAATGTCTGCAATTGGCATTATCGCCAGTCACAGACATTAGCTCCATGTCTCTGCTGTTTAAAACAAGGAAAACCTGGCAGCTATGGCGCCAACTGCACTCGCAAGCGGACGCCATTTTTAAAGACTGAATTTCTACCGAACATGAATGGGGCAGGTCTGGAAAGGGTAATTAAAGAGTACCAGTCATTTCTTCTGAATCCCCATGAAATAATTCAGGAGCTTTTGTTTTTTCCCCCCAAGAACTCTGAGTTGTGCTGCTCCTTTATTATTCCTATGAATAAATTGACAAGTGGGCGTTACTATTCACCTTGTCAAATGGATTTGTCTCTACAGAGTCTAACACTGTCGAATCAGTGCTAATGGTGTCAGATGTAAGAACACAAAAACTTAAAAAAAAATCTGAGGTTTGAAAATTCACAAGTCTTAATTGATTTATCATGTAAAAAAAAATACAGCGTTTCGGGCTACACAAGAGCCCTTGTTCATGGTATGTCACAATAAATAAAATCTAGTATAT
This sequence comes from Bufotes viridis, assembly GCA_033119425.1. Classification (NCBI taxonomy): domain Eukaryota; kingdom Metazoa; phylum Chordata; class Amphibia; order Anura; family Bufonidae; genus Bufotes; species Bufotes viridis. The sequence continues at coordinate 60,362,971 of CM065592.1, read as the reverse complement.
AAAACCAATACATCAAAGAAAAATGAAATTAACCACCAGCTGTGCTGGATCCTCCCTGGGTAAGGGTTAGCTGCAAAGTGTGGAGCGAAGGTAACAGAAAAACCCGAGGTGGATCACAAATGGAAGCTAAACCAATATGTGTATAACAAATCAGTTCTATAATTGAGTCCATAGGAAATCTTGTATTTTATTTTATTTTGAGCTAAAAATGTTTTTTTCAATTGGTCTTTATTAACGATATTCTGATTCCGATTGTTGTAATATCGATTTATCCCTAGTTAGACTTCTATGCCTGGCCTATATTAGCAGATATAATCACTGCGAACAATCCTTATCAAATAGCTTGAACTCACCAACATCGTGTTCATCCGTGTAACTTGCTTTATTCTAAGTCAGACAACAGAGTACAATAGAACAGATGGATTCTGGTATTGTGCGGTCAAAAGATAATGACTTCATTAACGTACATGAGAATAGATGTGTACCTGATTTATGAGGCTGAAGCAGTATGGAGACACAGGAAGGGAAGTACACAGAGGAAGGGTGGCACATAGAAAGGAAATGAGTCATAGATATCAAGAATAAGAAAAACAACAGCATTACCAAACACAGCCACTAGATAGAAGCATATAACCACATATAGAAATACTACATATGACATGGTTCGATGAATTAAACTATATAAATCCACATAAAATTAACTGTGTGGCAGCACAAACAATATGGAATCCTTTTTTCTGTACAGAGCTGAGATGCTCTACTAGCTGCCTGTGGATTTGTTGTCTTTTCATCTGAGGAGCAGACAGACTCGTTATCCCTGCTCAATCACTTTATAAACACTCATTGAAGCTCAATCCTTATCTTACTGATAAGAATGTGGCTTAAATAAGTGTTTATAACCTCTCAGTAGAGTTGAGCAAACACCAGGAAGTTCGGGTTCGCCGAGTTTGGCCGAACTTCGTCACACAGTTCGAGTTCGGGACCCGAACTTGACCCCGAACCCCATTGGAGTCAATGGGGAACCGTACTTTGGGGCACTAAAATGGCTCTGATTTTTTTTTGGAAAGGGCTAGAGGGCTGCAAAATGAAGCAAAATGGGGGTAAGAGCTGGACAATAGCCCTGCAAACAAATGTGGATGGGGAAATGACTTAAAATAACATAAAATACCTAAAAATTAAAAATAATAATCTTAAACTAGGAGGAGGAGGTCCATATGGAGTAGGAGGTTCAGGAGGTGGTGGACATGGCCGTGTAGGTGGAAGCGGTGGTGGAGGAGGAGACTCGCCAACAACACTGTTTTTTGTTTTTAACTTTTTTTTTTTTTAATTTGGGTAGACCCCAAAACATTGGGAAATATAGAAAAGAAAACAAAGAGAAAGTGCGCTGGAGTATAACATAGGCTGGGTGAGGCCGGTATACATGTCTATTCTGCACAAAGTACGGACAAGTCCTGTGGGTTCCATGCCTGGTTCATTTTAATGAACGTGAGCTTGTCCACATTGGCTGTGGACAGGCGGCTGCGCCTGTCTGTGATAACACCCCCTGCCGTGCTAAACACACGTTCAGACAATACACTGGCTGCAGGGCAGGCCAGCACCTCCAAGGCGTAAAGGACAAACTCAGGCCATGTGCCCAATTTGGAGACCCCATGTTGCTGAAATGCTGCTTCTGCTAAGACGTTCCATATCAGCTGGTGGTGCTGGTTCTTGTGGCGTGCTGACAAAGCTTTTCTACATTTCGGCCCTGCTAACCCTGCCTTCTGAGGTGCTGGCGGTACCCCAGCTGCGTTGGCGACTTCTTCCTCCTCCTCTGCCTTCGCCTTGTGTTTCCACTGAGGCCTGGGTGTCAGGTGGGAATGCCATCAGCAGCGCGTCTACCAGCATGCAGAATATATTTCCCAGTCAGGTATGCAGTGCAGGGGTAGTGTGAAAGAAAAAAGGAGTACAGATCACCCAACAATCTAAACGCCGCCGAATTTACAGAATATATTTCCCAGTCAGGTATGCAGTGCAGGGGTAGTTTAGAAGAAAAAAGGGGTACAGATCACCAACCATCTAAACGCCGCCGAATTTACAGAATATATTTCCCAATCAAGTATGCAGGGCAGCGGTAGTGTGAAAGAAAGAAGGGGTACAGATCACCCAACAATCTAAACGCTGCGGAATTTACTGAATATATTTCCCTGTCAGGTATGCAGTGCAGCAGGAACACACCCTCCAAGCCACTTGTGAATGACTGGTCTGATAACGGTGGAAATGTCCACCTACAATCTAAGAGCTGCATTTACTGGTTATATTTCACTCTCAGAAATGCAGTGCAGGCCACAAATGTACTTTATGGCAAAAAATAAGTGATTTTTTTTAATCACAATGTCACAGTTGTATTTACTGGTTATATTTCACTCTCAGAAATGCAGTGCAGGCCACAAATGTACTTTATGGCAAAAAATAAGTGATTTTTTTCACCAACAATGTCACAGTTGTATTTACTGTTATATTTCACTCCTATAAATATCCTGCCCAACAAATATCGCTGTTATATCAGTTTCCCCAAATACCACCATTTATCCAAATTGCCTTATTCTAAAGTTATTAGCCCACCATTACCCATTTGGAAATGACTGCAGGTTACGTCCTGGGACGCAGAGACCCTCATTAGTAAGAACAAGCGTTTGGGCTTAAAGAGGACCTTTCATGACTTCTAAATATATAAACCAAGTATGCTCACATGTAGAGCGGCGCCCAGGGATCTCCCTGCACTTACTATTATCCCTGGGCGCCGCTCCGTTCTCCCGGTATAGGTATCTGTGCTCACTAAGTTATAGTAGGCGGGGACTTGGTGGAATTGGTTATAGTAGGCGGAGCCTGCCCTTCATCTCCTTCTCCCCGGCTGTAGCGCTGGCCAGTCGCAGCATAGAGCTCATAGCCTGGGAGTTTTTTTTTAGAAGGAGATGAAGGGCAGGCTCCGCCCACTATAACTTAGTGAGCACAGATACCGGAGCCTATACCGGGAGAACGGAGCGGCGCCCAGGGATAAAAGTAAGTGCAGGGAGATCCCTGGGCGCCGCTCTACATGTGAGCATACTTGGTTTATATATTTAGAAGTCATGAAAGGTCCTCTTTAATGTTATAAGATCTGATGACATCTCACTGTCCTGAGCCATGATGGGACCACAGACACATGACAAACCAGGAAGTAGGGGATAGGATAAAAAAAACTAAAACAAAAAACAATCCAATGAGGAATGGGAACTAAAGTAAATGATGAAAACTCTTAAATTTAGAGGGAAAAGTAGTTTATGGTACAAACCCTGTAAAGAAGATCTCTTTGACCCTGAGTGGCATATATGTCCCCTCCGATCTAGGATGGTGGCATGAATCAGACGGACCCAGTTCTAGCTTAACCATATCCAGACCAGGCCATTTACCCCCTTCGTGACCAATCCTAATTTTGCAAATCTGACATGTCACTTTATGTGGTAATAGCTTCGGAATGCTTTTACTTATCCAGGCCATTTTGAGAGCCACATTGTACATCAGTTTAATGGTAAATTTGAGTCGATATGTTTTACCGTTGTTTATAAAAAAAAGCCCAACATTTACAAAAAATTTGGAAAAATTCACTGTTTTCTAAATTTGAATTTCTCAGCTTTTTAGACAGATAGTGATACCTCATAGTAGATATTAATTAACATTTACTTTATGTCTACTTTATGTTGGCATCATTTTGGAGAATTTATATTTATTTTTTAGGATGTTAGAAGGTATAGACTTTTAGCAATTTTTTAAATTTTTAAGAAAATTTCCCAAATCAACTTTCTATAGACCAATTCAGTTCGGAAGTCACTTTGAGGAGCTGACATAATAGAAACTTTATTACCCCATTTTAGAAAGTACAACCCTCAAACTATTCAAAACCTATTTTAGAAATGTTGTTAACCTTTTAGGTATTCGACAGGAATTAAGGCCAAATGGAGGTGAAATTTCAAAATTTCACTTTTGCTTCACAGATTTTACATTTTAATCTATTTTTTTCCTGTAATACATCAAGGGTTAATAACAAAACAAACCTCAATATTTATTACCCTGATTGTGAAGTTTCCATAAATAGCCAACATATAGCCATAAACTACTGTATGGGCATACGACAGTGCTCAGAAGGCAAGGTGCGTCATTTTGTTTTTGGGGTCATATTTTGCTGGAATGGTCTTTGGGTGCCATGTTGCATTTGAAGAGAACCCCCAAAAAGTGACCACATTTTGGCAACTACACCACCCAAGAAAATTTTAAAGGGGTGTAGTGAGCACTTTGACCCAACAGGTGTTTCATAGAATTTATAACAGTTGGCTGTGAAAATAAAAAAATAAATATTTTTTACAAGAAAATGGTGCTTTAGGCCCAAACTTTCTTTTTCACAAGAGATAACAGGAGAATATCCCCCCACAATTCGCTACCCACTTTCTCCTGAATACAGTAGCATCCCAATTGTGTTTATAAACTGCTGTTTGGGGACATGCTAGGGCTCAGAAGGGAAGGAGCGGCATCTAGATTTTCTAACATGGAATTACCTGAAATGGTTTTTAAGAGCAGTTTTAATTTTTTTGGTTGATTTTACTGTGTGAGGGCTTATTTTTTGTGGGAAAAGCTGTAGTTTTTATTGGCACCATTCTGGGGTACATTTGGCTTTCTTTCATTTTTTATCTAATTTTTTGGGAGGTGAGGTGGGCAAAAATTTAAATTCTGTCAATGTTGTTTATTTTTTATGAGGTTCACCATGTAGTATATATGATATAATAACTTAATTCTGCAGATTGATGCAATGATGGCAATTAATATATATTTTTTTCAGGTTTTACAATTTTTGCATAAAAATGTGTTATATTTTGTTTTAAAATGTTTTTTATTGGGTTTTCCATTTTTTAAAGAACATAAGGGGATGTAGTACACATGAGAATATTATCAATAATATTACATAATTACATATATGTAGTTCTTATGACATTTTGTAACAAAACATTCAGAGTAAAGAAAGGTTACATGTATGGATATTAATATTCATATCACAAACATATGGAATTGTTTAATGTTAAAAATGTGTTATTTTTTGCATTGCCATATACTAACATTCATAACATTTGTATTCTTCTGCCAATGTAGATACCCGAGGGCTTGTCTTTTTTCAGAACAGACTGTACTTTTTATTAGTACCATTTTGGGGTACATAAGACTTTTTGATTGCTTAATATTATGTTTTTGGGAGGCTAGAAAACAAGTTGTTTTGGCATAATAATTTTTTTTTTTTTACAGAGTTCACCTGATGGGGTAGATCATGTGATATTTTGATACAGCCGGTCGTTACTGGCGGAGCGATACAAATATGTAAATTTTTTAAAAAAGTTTTACGCAATAAGATCATGTTTTTGTGTTGCTAGTTTCTTAGAGCCATACTTTTGAAAAAAAATTTGGCAATGGTCTTGTGTGAGGGCTCTCTTTTTGTGGGATGAGGTGACGTTTTCATTGGTACCATTTTGGTGTACATACAACGTTTTAATCCCTTAATATTATGTTTTTTAGGAGGTGAGCTCACATAAAAATAGCTGTTTTGGCATTATTTTTTTTTTTTTTTTACACTCTTCCACTGATAGATCATGTGATATTTTTATGGAGCTGGTTGTTACGGACTCAGCGACACCAAATATGTAAATTTTTATATTTTTTTTTAACAATTTTTAAATGATTTTTTTTTTAGGAACACTTTTTTATTTTTATTCTTTATTCTTTTTTATTTTACACTTTGTGTCCTCCATAAGGTCATACAGGACCTCTAGGGGACACTTAGCATCAAATTTTTTATTTTTTTTTTACTATTGATTTCTCCTGTAACTAGGGCTGACATAGTTACATAGTCGATACGGTTGAAAAAAGACATAAGTCCATCAAGTTCAACCAAGGGATAGATGGGGACGTGAATCCCAGAAGGAAGTGAGACCCAGATTTCTACATGTTTTCATATGCATTAATATTGTTTACTTTTAAGAATTCATCTGAACCCTTTTTAAAACTGTCCACTGTTCCTGCTGTGACCACGTCCTGAGGAAGTTTATTCCACAGATTTACAGTTCGTACAGTAAAGAAGCTTTGACGCTTCTGGAGACTGAACTTTTTCTTCTCCAGTCGGAGGCAGTGCCCCTTGTCTTTTGAGGGCATTTTACATGAAACAGTTTTTCATCGTATTTTTTGTATGGCCCATTTATATATTTGTATAGTATAATCATGTCCCCCCTTAAGACTAAATAAATTAAATTCTATAGACCTTACTTTACCTATTAAACATCTATGAGGGACAGTATCAAAAGCCTTTTCAAAATCCAGAAACACTACATCCACAGCCGCCCCTCTGTCCAGGCTACTCACCTCCTCATTAAAACAAATCAGGTTAGTCTGACAACTTCTGTCCTTGGTAAACCCATGTTGGTTATCACTTATAATATTATTTACAGTCACTTACTCCTGAATATAGTCCCTTAAGAGTCCTTCAAACATTTTTCCCACAACAGAAGTTAAACTAATTGGTCTATAATTACCTGTGAAGGACCTAGATTATTTTTTTTTAATATAGGCACCACTTTTGCCCTGCGCCAATCACTTGGTACTAGTACCTAGAGAATCTTTAATAATTATAAACAGGGGCACAGCAATGACTGAACTGAGATCTTTAAGCACTCTTGGGTGTAATCCATCTGGATCCGGAGCCTTGTTCACATTTACCTTATTCAACTTAGCTTGGACCATAGCTACAGTTAGCCAGTGGAGTATATTACTGGATGTACTAACAGTCCCAGCACCACAGATATCAGCTCCTTTCTCTTATTTTGTATATACAGAGCTAAAAAAAACATTTAGTAACTCTGCCTTTTCCTTATCTTCAGTGACTACCCCCCCTTTACCATTATTTAGAGGACCTATCTGATCAGACCTAGGTTTTTTAGTATTTATATATTTAAATAATTTTTTGGGATTTATTTTGCTCTCTTTTGCCACCTGCTGTTCGTTTAGTACTTTTGCTAATTTTATCTCCTTTTTACAGATTTTATAAAGCCCTTTGTAATCTTCAAACTCTACAGCTGACCCCTCAGATTTGTATTTTTAAATGCCCTTTTTTTGTCTTTTATTGCACTTTTTACAGTAGCTGTAAGCCATGGGAGGGTTTAATTTTAGCCGTTTATACTTGTTACCTAAAGGAATACATTTTTTAGTGCAATTACGCAATGTGGATTTAAAGCTCTCCCATTTATACTCAGTATTATTATGTGACAGTAGCTGCTCCCAGTCTATGCCCTGAAATGCTGCCCTCAACCCAGGGAAATTAGCCTTTTAAAAATTCAGTGTCTGCTCCACCTGACAGAGTTTGCTTCTTATAGTTTAGGGGGAATATAATTATATTGTGGTCACTATTACTTAGTGTTTCTCGAAGAGTAACATTTCCAACAAGCTCTGTATCAATGACCAGATCCACAGAGCATTGCCCCAGTGGGAGCTTCTACAAACTGGCCTATAAAGTGGTCCTGCAGCAAGTTGAGGAATTTTATCCCTTTTGCGATTGAGGCAGAATCATGACCCCAGTCAATGTCTGGGCAGTTAAAATCTCCCATTATGACCACTGTACCCGCCTGTGCAGCCCGCTCTATTTGGTTATACAGTTGCTTTTTTATCTCCTCTGTGATGGTTAGGGGGTCTATAGATTACACCCAGTATTATTTTTTCATTGTTTATATCCCTTTGAACTTCCACCCGTAAGGTTTCCACATCCTCTCTATCCTCACCCACAATTGCCTCTTTCACACTTGTCTTCAGATAACTCCTCACATACAGGCACACGTTTTCACAGACCCATAGACTATAATGAACAAAATAGAGCATGCATCCGTGCTAAAAACACTAACCCACGGACTGTGCTAAAACACTGACGTCTGAATACACACATTAAAATGAATGGGGATGTGTGCTGTCCATGGAGAACAAGTACAGCACACGTCTGTGAAACACTGATGAGTGAATGAGGCTATACAAGGGGAATATAGTCCCCAGAGAGTATACTATGCTGTCCATCCTCAGCAGCCTCACTGTAGAGATGGCCCGAACTATCCGCCGCCGAACAGTTCCCGGCGAACATAGCTTGTTCGCGTTCGCCTCTGCCGGGCGAACATATGCGATGTTCGGTCCGTCCCCTATACATCATCATTGAGCAAACTTTGACCCTGTACCTCACAGTCAGCAGACACATTCCAGCCAATCAGCAGCATACCCTCCCTCCCAGACCCTCCCACCTCCTGCACAGCATCCATTTTAGATTCATTCTGAAGCTGCAGTCTTAGTGAGAGGAGGGAGAGTGTAGTTGCTGCTGATTTAATTGGGAAATCGATAGCTAGGCTAGTGAATTCAGTGTCCACTCCAGTCCTGAAAGACTCATCTGATCTCTGCTGTAAGGACAGCGTCCTGACAGCACCCCAAAAGCCCTTTTAGGGCTGCAACATTAGTCTGCTTTTTTTCCCTTTATATACATATTGCAGTTGCCTGGCCTGCCTGTGTGTGAGGAGCTGCAGGCCCACAGACTGTAGTGTGCCCACTGCCAGTGCCCACCCCTGTCATTCCGTGTGGTACAGGACTTTGCATCAAAAAAAGGCATTTCATTTTTACACTTTAATCTAAGGTTAGTTGCCTGCCAGTGTGTGTCAGGCTGACTTCCACTGATTGTAGTGTGCCCACTGCCAGTGCCCACCACTCATACCGGCTGGCACAGGACTTTGCATAAAAAAAGCATTTAATTTTTACACTTTAGTGTAATTTCAGCTGCTTGCCTGCTGCTAGTGTGTGTCAGGCCGACTTCAACTGACTGTAGTGTGCCCACTGCCAGTGCCCACCCCTGTCATCCCGTGTGGCACAGGACTTTGCATCAAAAAAGGCACTTAATTTTTACACTTTAATCTAAGGTTAGTTGCCTGCCAGTGTGTGTCAGGCTGACTTCCACTGACTGTAGTGTGCCCACTGCCAGTGCCAACCACTGATACCGGGTGGCACAGTAGCTTGCCGATAAATAAGGCATTTCATTTTTAGACAGTAGTCTAAATTCAGTTGCTTGCCTGCTGCCAGTGTGTGTCAGGCCCTCTTCCACTGACTGTAGTGTGCCCACTGCCAGTGCCAACCACTGATACCGGGTGGCACAGTAGCTTGCCGATAAATAAGGCATTTAATTTTTAGACAGTAGTCTAAATTAAGTTGCTTGCCTGCTGCCAGTGTGTGTCAGGCCCGCTTCCACTGACTGTAGTGTGCCCACTGCCAGTGCCAACCACTCATACCGGGTGTGACAGTAAATTGCACGGCGCAGACGCAGTGACCGTGGATTAAAACAGAGTAGTGGGAGCCAGCGTTTTTTTAACCATCTCCCCGTTCGAAAAATCTATTTAATAAATGGCCCCCAGATTGGGGAGTCGGGGACGTTAGAGGGATTAAACTGATGAGAATAGTACTACAGAAAATACCACTCATATCGGGTGTGACAGTAAATTGCACGGCGCAGTGACCGTGGTTTAAAACAGAGTGGAGGGAGCCAGCGTTTTTTTAACCATCTCCCCGTTCGAAAAATCTATTCAATAAATGGCCCCCAGATTGGGGACGTTAGAGGGATTAAACTGATGAGAATAGTACTACAGAAAATACCACTCATATCGGGTGTGACAGTAAATTGCACGGCGCAGACGCAGTCACCGTGGATAAAAACAAAGGGGAGGGAGCCAGCGTTCATTGCCCATGGCCCTTCCGCTGCCCCCCTCTTGCCCCTACCTGGTGCTGCCTGAGGCGATCGCCTCACCTGGCCTTATTAGTGGTGCACTCCTGGTTGGCCCCATATTCATATGTGAGAAAAATTATGTTTTTATACATGCAAATGAGCCACTAGGAGCAACAGGGGCATTGCCGTTACTTTGATTGATTTTAGCAGAAGTCAGGGCCAGGCGTGATCACTAGAGATAAGCAAATTTCTCAAAAATTCAATTTAGTCAGTTCGAAGAATTTTCCGAAATGATTTAATTCGATCGAAATTAATTTGTGGCAAATCGCGTTAAAAAAACAGCTATTTCCTGGCTGCAGAGAGCCTGTATAGTGGTGCAGAACACTGTGCCTTGCAGCCACACGCATATGGAGTCTGCTGTGGTAGTGAAACAATACTGTGAGTCAGTATGACACACAGATGACAGGGGTCGCTCTTAGAATCACTGCACATTTCACTTCTTTGGGCAGTTACTGGGCCAAAACTGACCAAATAACTCAAGTGTGAACTCAGTCTTACAGGTTGATGTTAGCATCAGGTATAAAGAACCGTGCAGAGGCCCAATATCCTACTATAGCGTGAAAGAGCGCACTTCTTTTACACTGTCGTCAGCTGATTTCACATAGATGTCTACAAAACCTGTTCTATTAAACGCTCATACAAGTAGAGCCCCCCTGAAACAGTGGAGAGGGTGTCAGCAGTAAGTTTGTGTTGACGTCACTGATTATTTTGCCCTTCCTCTGATCCTTCAGAACAAACACCCCCCAAAAAACAGATCCTGTCTGTTGAGCATCCGCCTTCACTCGGTCAGCATTTGGTCAGTAATCCATCAGTAATGCTAATACCAAATAAAAAACAAGAGTGGATCCAAAACTGAGATGACACGTGAATGGAATATTTGCATGTCTTCTGTGTTTTGTACCCACTCCTGCTTTTGGCTACCAAATCATAAGCCAATTCTGATGGGACCATACAGGCCTTACTGCTGCTACACAGACAGGATCTGTTTTATGCGTCATCTTTCATTCCTTCTGACAGATCAGAAGAAGGGTCAAATAACTGATGATGACAACCAGGCCAAAAAGGCAAAATAGTGGCCCAGTCATGAAGTGGGGAGGGTGGGAAAAGCATAAGAAGACCACAGAGTGGCAAGGTGTCATAGTGTGGAGGTGGCAGAAGCATCAGGAGACCACAGAGTGGAAAGGTGACATAGTGTGGAGGTGGCAGCAGCAACAGGAGACCACAGAGTGGCAAGATGACATAGTGTGGAGGTGGCAGCAGCATCAGGAAAACACAGAGAGGCACAATGACAGAGTATGGAGGTGGCAGCAGAAGCATGAGGATGCCACACAGTGGCAAGGGGACATAGTGTTAAGGTAGAAGCAGCATCAGGAGACCACAGAGTGGTAAGGTGACATAGTTTGGAGGTGGCAGAAGCATCAGGAGATCACAGAATGGCACAATGACAGAGTGTGGAGGTGGCAGGTGCATCAGGAGACCACAGAGTGGCAAGGTGACATAGTGTGGAGGTGGAAGCAGCATCAGCAGCATCAGGAGACCAAAGAGTGGCACAATGACATAGTGTGGGATGGCAGACACATCAGCAGCATCAGGAGACCACAGAGTGGTACATTGGCAGAGTATGGAGGTGGCAGCAGAAGCATAAGGAGGCCACAGAGTGGCAAGGTGACAAAGTGTGGAGGTGGCAGCAGCATCAGGAGACCAAAGAGTGGCAAGGTGACATAGTGTGGAGGTGGCAGCAGCATCAAGATACCACAGTGTGGCACAAAGACAGAGTGTGGAGGTGGCAGCAGCAGCATAAGGAGACCACAGAGTGGCAAGGTGAGATAGTGTTGGGGCAGCAGCAGCACCAGGAGACCACAGAGTGGCAAGGTGACATAGTGTGGATGTATAAAAAATCAAATCCCCTTCTATAAGCCCCTGGGCCAGGAAAGGCGCCAAACCGCCCTATATACCACTACCTCCAACAAAAAAAGGTCAAGCGCCGATTTATAACAAAAGTTCCTTTATTGATCAATCATTAAAACATTATACATAAAATCCATGATTACATAAAGATAAATAGACTATCAACAAGTGGAGGGGCGTACACCCCTGATCAGTAAGGATCTCTCCCGCCAATATTAGCCAAAATTATAATACGTAAATTGTAAAAGGTATAATACCTAACGTATATATGGCTTTCCTCACTTACTCTGTTACCCACTCTGAACAACAGACTTAGCCCATGGGTATCGTCCGGGGTCCAAGTCAATCACATGGTACCTGGGAGGAATAAGACATATGCGCTCTGTTCAGAGAGGGAAAGGTCAGATGTACAAATACATGAGGAAGTTAATCAACCACAGCTAACTCTAAGGTGCACTTACGGGAGGATACAATACCGAACAAGGATGGACGCCGTCACCTCAGCCCCAACGCGCGTTTCGCTACCTGCTTTTTCACAGGGGCGTAACTTACATGGATCTCCGCGGGCTTATAAAGGGCGTGGCCACGCCTCTCTACGTCCGAGATTGATGACGCGGCCACCACAAGATATTCATCATACAGTCAACAATATATCATAATATGAGAATCCCCAGCTGATGTAGTTCCTACCACATAAAAGCACAGAGGCAACCCCCCTGTCTCCTAATATTCACCTCAAAAAGCCATATTCCGTGTCTGAATTCATACCGGAAACCGGAAGTACTATCAACGCCATCTTGAATGAGGGCAAATGCAGCGGCATTCCTGTGGAATTACTCAAAACACCTATTCCTTGACCATGAAATATAGAATATAACAAATATGTCTAGTCGAGGGAGATACCCACCGGAGAGTCCCTATTAGTGTATATTTTTACTAACAATAACCCCGGACCAGTAAAAAACCCCGGTACCGGAAGTGCCCCAAAGCACCATATTAGGTATTGGAAAGCTGCCAGCATTTGCACCCCATATTCAAGGGTTACATCAGTGCTAATAAATACCCTAGCAGTGTACAAATACATGTGTGATTGCACATTTAGAATTAGAACACAAATCTGTGATAAAATTAATTATACCAATTTAAATATATCTTTACGTCAGGTGGGGAGCCGTCCCAGGACTGAGGGAGGGCCCGACACATAATACAACCTCAATTTTTGAGCAAAGTGATAAACCATATATATATAAAAATCAAGAATCAAACAATAAGTGAAAAAAAGTGACACAAGGTGATTGTGACAACTCAAATAAAACGAAAAAAGTGCAAAAAGAAAAAGTGCAAAAAGGTGGAAAACCGGTGACCGAGTAAACGCCTAGGGGATATGACTCCGAGGTATGTCTCTTGTACTATGTCTCCGAAAGATGCCTAGAAGACAAAAAATTGGAACAGGAGGATAATAATTGGAGTTCTCAAAATGATTATACCATAACCACATGTATTCTAACCCCTCATATTTCCACGTATCCATTAGTCCCTACTAATAAGACACAATTAAAATCAATTAAAAACAACATTAGAGATGAATGACTGACTGACCAGGATGTCAGGGAAACTACAAAAACGGGACGAAGCTATTATTCTCATTGAGACCGTAGGGGACCAATGTCTTCAAGCAGTGTATCCACCTAGTTTCTCTTTGGGCAAGGATCCGCTTCCAATCCCCCCCTCTTGGTGAGATCAATACTCTATCGATTCCACGGAACCTAAAGAGTTTTGAATTTGATTGATGGTACTCCCGAAAATGTCTGGCTATTGGTTGGAGTGTTTCTAACTCCGACGTCTCACTAGCCGCTTCAATTGCCAGTACATGTTCCCGGATGCGTCTCTTAAAGGGACGTGAGGTCATCCCCACATAGATTTTATTGCACGGGCAAATAGCCCAGTATACCACTCCAACCGTGGAGCAAGAAATCGTATGAAGGATTTTATATTCCTTTGATCGTTCCGTGCTCCAAAAGATATCAGTACGGTCGATATTGCAGCATGCTACACAGGAACCGCAGGTTTTACACCCCCATTTCTCACCCCTGGATCCAAAGATACGGCCCAGGGTCGGTCCTTGGTAATGGCTTTTAACCAATACGTCCCATAGATTTTTCTTGCGTCTAAACGTAATTGCCGGATACAGACCCACACTTGAAGACAGATCACCCTTCAGCACCTCCCAGTATTTTGTCAAGATTTTCCTTACCTCATCCGTGCCTTTGGTGTAATCCAGGATGAATCTGACTTGGTCATCCGTGGTTTTTCGACATGGGTGGCTCTGTCTGCTCTGTGGATGTAATAAGGTGTCCCGTTTACTTTCTTTAGCCCTCTTCAATGCTTTTCTGATGTCTCTCTCGCATACCCCCGTTCCCGAAATCGTTGACTTAAATTTTGTGCTTGCTGATCAAAAGATTCCTCGGTAGAGCAGATCCTCCTAAGTCGCAGGAACTGACCCACTGGAATGTTTCCAATGAGTTGCTTGGGATGGGCTGACTTTGCATGTAGGAGTGAGTTGACCGCGGTCTCCTTCCTAAGTTGATAGTACTTCCGGTTTCCGGTATGAATTCAGACACGGAATATGGCTTTTTGAGGTGAATATTAGGAGACAGGGGGGTTGCCTCTGTGCTTTTATGTGGTAGGAACTACATCAGCTGGGGATTCTCATATTATGATATATTGTTGACTGTATGATGAATATCTTGTGGTGGCCGCGTCATCAATCTCGGACGTAGAGAGGCGTGGCCACGCCCTTTATAAGCCCGCGGAGATCCATGTAAGTTACGCCCCTGTGAAAAAGCAGGTAGCGAAACGCGCGTTGGGGCTGAGGTGACGGCGTCCATCCTTGTTCGGTATTGTATCCTCCCGTAAGTGCACCTTAGAGTTAGCTGTGGTTGATTAACTTCCTCATGTATTTGTACATCTGACCTTTCCCTCTCTGAACAGAGCGCATATGTCTTATTCCTCCCGGGTACCATGTGATTGACTTGGACCCCGGACGATACCCATGGGCTCAGTCTGTTGTTCAAGTGAGGAAAGCCATATATACGTTAGGTATTATACCTTTTACAATTTACGTATTATAATTTTGGCTAATATTGGCGGGAGAGATCCTTACTGATCAGGGGTGTACGCCCCTCCACTTGTTGATAGTCTATTTATCTTTATGTAATCATGGATTTTATGTATAATGTTTTAATGATTGATCAATAAAGGAACTTTTGTTATAAATCGGCGCTTGACCTTTTTTTGTTGGAGATAGTGTGGATGTAGCAGCATCAGCAGATCACAGAGTGGCACAATGACAGAGTGTGGAGGTGGCAGCAGAAGCATGAGTAGGCCACAGAGTGGCAAGGTGAGATAGTGTTGAGGTAGCAGCAGCATCAGGAGACCACAGAGTGGCCCCAAGACATATTGTAGAGGAGGCAGCAGCATCAGGAGACCACAGAGTGGCAAGGTGACATAGTGTGGAGGTGGCAGCAGCATCAGGAGACCACAGAGTGGCAAGGTGACATAGTGTGGAGGTGGCAGCAGCATCAGGAGACCACAAAGTGGCACAATGACAGAGTGTGAAAGTGGCAGCAGCATGAGGAGGCCACAGAGTGGCAAGGTGACATAGTGTGGAGGTAGCAGCAGCATCAGGAGACCACAGAGTGGCACAATGACAGAGTGTGGAGGTAGCAGCAGCATCAGGAGACCACAGAGTGACATAATGACAGAGTGGGGAGGTGGGTGGCACTAACAGTACCCGCTGACGATCGTGTGTGTAAGAAGGAGCACTTGGCATCAGATGTGTGGCATCAGGCGGCTAGCAGCCTCAGAATAGTAGCAGTAGTAGTAGAAGAAACCGGTCTCTTTTGTCAAGGATTGGGTGAGGCAGCATGGATGATCTAATCTGATGCATCAGGTATTGGTGGGTGCAAATCCTGGCTGATTTTTGCCTGAATCATCTTGACAAAGGTCAGTCTCTTCTCTCTAAACATCCGCTCTCATGTCACACTACTGGCTGGGCAGGACAGCTTTTCCAATGCAAGCTCTGACAGTTATGGCCACAAACCCAGTTTGGCTGCCCAGTAGTATAGCGGATATTCAATGACGGCTGGAAGGGTGCACTCCAAGTATGCCACCACCTATTGGTTCAGGTTCCGCTCCATGTCTAGCTGCTGGTGAATAGTTTCTTCACTATGCGGGTGAAGAAAGCTGCTCATCAGCGACTCTAGACTCAGGTTGCTGCTGATGCTGGTACTGCTCCTGCCACCCCACCCAGCAGCCATGGCAGTGGAACGTGAGTGCAGAGGGCCTCCCTGGTCAGACCTGCGAGAGGATGGACAATGGCGCAGATTGGCAGCGGCCAACTGACTACATAGATAGGATGCCTCTATAGTAGTTCAGTTTGTCCTTCCTCTCAGCGGGTATAAAAATGGCCCCCATTTTGGACCAGTTCTGCTCCATGTCTAGCTGCTCGTGAGTAGTTTCTTCACTATGCAGGTGAAGAAAGCTGTTCATCAGTGACTCTAGACTCAGGTTGCTGCTGATGGAGCTGGTACTGCTCTTACCACCCCACCCAGCAGCCATGGCAGTGGAACATGAGTGCAGAGGGCCTCCCTGGTCAGACCTGCAAGAGGATGGACAGTGGCGCAGATAGGCAGCAGCCAACTGACTACATAGATAGGATGTCGCTATAGTAGTTCAGTTTGTCCTCCCTCTCAGCGGATATAAAAAAGGCTCCAGTTTTGGACCAGAGTCTAACATGGTGGAGAGCCAGAAGTCATCCCTCTGCTGAATAGTGACAATTCAGCTGTCACTACGCAAGCAAGTGAGCATGCATCAGGCCATTTGCGCAAGTGACTCGGAGGGACTCCCTGCCTCAATCTCCACTGCATACTGCCACAGTGTGTCTGGGTCATCTGCCTCGTCTTCCTCATCTTCCTCTTGCTCCTCCAGCTGCTCCTCCTCTCCTGTCACCTGTGTAGAAAAAGCACCTATTTCGCTACACATTGCTTGTGCTCCAATGTCCTCCTCCTCCAGTTCAGCCCACACAGGGCTCATGTGGCCATGAGATGTAGGCGCTACGTCTCCAGTTCCCTGACCAGCCATATTTACCAGCATCTTTTCCAGGATATAAATCAGTGAAATGACGTTGTTCATCCCGTAGTCCTGGCGACTGACAAATAAAGTGGCCTCCTCAAAGGGCACGAGCAAACGGCCGGTGTCATGCATGAGCTGACACTGGCTAACCTAGAAGTTACACATGGGAGTACCTCTGTCCGCCTGTGTCATCAAGAAATCGTTTATGGCCTTTCTCTGTTTGTACAGTCAGTCCAACATATGGAGGGTGGAATTCCAACAGGTGGAAACGTTGCATATCAGACTATGTTCGGGGATGCCGTTCTGCCGCTGTAGCTCAAGGAGGGTGTGCTTTGCGGTGTACGAGTGTTTGAAGTGCATGCAAAGTTTCCTGGCCATTTTTAGGATGTCTTGCAGATTGGTGAAAGACTTCAGGAAACGCTTGACAACCAGATTGAACAAGTACGCATTCAGGGTGCATGGCTCAGCCCTCCTTGACACAGCGGCGACACCATGTTCTTCCCGTTGACGGTCACCATAGTTCCGATTTTGAGTTGTTGCGGAGAAAGCCAGGATTCAATTTCTTGAAGGATGCGGAGCAGTTCCTCCCCTGTATGACTCTGTTCGCCCAGGCAAACTAAGTGCAGAACAGCATGACACCGCCATGCCCTGCACATGTGGTAGGCTGGTGGGGCACTGTGAATTGTCCCTGAAGTGGAGGCTGAGGACAAGGTAGAGGATGAGGGTCACCTGGCCAAGTTGCTAATTTGACTGGGCAGGAACCACATTTACCCAGTGGACCGTAAAGGACATATATTGTCCTTGACCGTAGTTACAGCTCCACACGTCGGCGCTGCTGTGCACATTGGAAGACACAGACAGGCTCAAGGACTGGCCCACCTTCTGTTCTACATACATGTGCAGGGCTGGTACTGCCTTTTTGCAAAGAAATGACGGCTTGGGACTCTCCATCTCGGCTCGGCACAAGCCATCAGTTCTCTGAAAGGTGCAGAGTCCACCACTTGGAAAGGGAGGGACTGCAGCACCAGCAACTTGGCCAGAAGCACGTTTAGCTTCTGCGCCATTGGATAAGTGCATGCATACTGTTGTCTCTTGGCAATTGTGACAGGCGCAGCACTAAGAAGTGCCTTTTGCACTGTGGCATTAAAAGAATTTGATATCTCTAACTTTTTAGTCCAACCAGACTGTCTATTACTGTTTCAGTCTTGTTTCTTTTGAGCTAATTCTTCTAGTGCCGTTCTATGGAAACAGTAGGCTTAAAGAGCACACCAAATGCTTGAAATAACTTCTTTGTTAACTTCAACTTTTCTTCATATATAACACTGCCACCTCCGCAGCAGATAGTTCATATACAAACATGTGTTGCATAAAAAAAATCACAAAATGGCGGTATGCATAAAATGGTGCTTTACCTGTTCAATCTTGTCATTCAACATAAATGGTGGATGTATTTTTCTCTTCAGTATCTGTACTCTCACTCTTAATTATTTAAGCACTTCATAATCACTCTGAGAGGTATATCTGAGGCTTAACCAATAGTTTGATTTGGTCAGTTTGTACAGTTTGAGCATAGTTTGGTCGCAGTTTGGTGGAACAGTAAACAAACATATACAACTGGTCTCAGTATATATTTCTGATCACAGTATTAACAATATAAACATTATATAACCGTTCTAAATACCTATTTGGCCTCTTGTTCCCATAAAACACAGCTCTGACTGGATATGTCTGTTCAGCTCCTCTTCTCTGGTCTATACTGACTGAAGATTCTGCTAGGGGATTTCCCACACATACTCAGTGTGAGGTTGGCTGTGATTGGTTAAGACTTCATAGCAGTAACAACAGTTTAACTCTATGCTTTCTGTTGTTCATTCTGCTGTGTCATTGAGCTTACCTTACATTCATTTAGTAACATAGTAAAATAGTAACATAGTACATACGGCCGAAAAAAAGACATCTGTCCATCCATTTCGGCCTGTCATTCTGCTAGTTGATCCAGAGGAAGGCAAAAAAAAAAACTGTGAGGTAGAAGCCAATTTTCCCCACTTAAAGGGATTCTGTCACCATGTTACAGCATATATAGATGCGGACATGCACGGCTAGATCGCCACTAGCATGTCCGCACTATATGTGTGCCATAGCGCTGCACTTCTTTATTGACTGTAAAAAATGATTTTATTAATATGTAAATTAGGGAGTCAAGGTGCCCAGCCACGCCCCCTGTGAAGGAGCCCAGCACCGCCTCCATTGTATCATTCTCATCCGTGCTGACAGTTAGAGCGATGTAAGTCTCGCGATGCGCGAGATCGCACATGCCCAGTTCTGACATAGTGTTCCTTCACTGTGCTGGCATCAGCCTCAGGGAAGGAACAGGGCATGCGCGATCTCGCGCATCGCGAGACTTACAGCGCTCTAACTGTCAGCCCCTGGGCACTTTGACTCCCTAATTTACATATTAATAAAATCATTTTTTACAGTCAATAAAGAAGCGCAGCGCTATGGCACACATATAGTGCGGACATGCTAGCGGCGATCTAGCCGTGCATGTCCGCATCTATATATGCTGTAACATGGTGACAGAATCCCTTTAAGGGGAGTAAAAAACTCCTTCCCGACTCCATTCAGGCAATCAGAAGTACTCCCTGGATCAACGACCCATCTCTAGTAGCTGTAGCCTGTAATATTATTCCACTCCAGAAATACATCCAGGCCCCTCTTGAATTCCTTTATTGTACTCACCATCACCACCTCCTCAGGCAGAGAGTTCCATAGTCTCACTGCTCTTACCGTAAAGAATCCTCTTCTATGTTTGTGTACAAACCTTCTTTCCTCCAGACGCAGAGGATGTCCCCTCATCACAGTGACAGTCCTGGGGATAAATAGATGATGGGACAGATCTCTGTACTGACCCCTGATATATTTATACATAGTTATTAGATCTCCCCTCAGTCGTCTTCTTTTTTCTAAAGTAAATAACGCTAATTTTGATAATCTTTCAGGGTACTGTAGTTGCCCCATTCCAGTTATTACTTTAGTTGCCCTCCTCTGAACCCTCTTCAGCTCTGCTATGTCCGCCTTGTTCACAGGAGCCCAGAACTGTACACAGTACTCCATGTTTGGTCTGACTAGCGATTTGTAAAGTGGTAGGACTATGTTTTCATCATGGGTGTCTATGCCTCTTTTGATGCAACCCATTATCTTATTGGCCTTGGCGGCAGCTGCCTGACACTGGTTTTCGCAGCTTAGTTTGCTGTTTATTAAAATTCTTAGATCCTTTTCCATGTCAGTGTTACCGAGTGTTTTGCCATTTAGTATGTACGGGTGACTTGCATTATTCCTTCCCATGTTCATAACTTTACATTTGTCAGTGTTAAACCACATCTGCCACTTATCTGCCCAAGCCTTCAATCTATCCAGATCCCTCTGTAGCAGTATATTGTCCTCTTCAATGTTCATTACTTTACACAGTTTAGTGTCATCTGCAAAAATTTATATTTTACTATGCAAGCCTTCTACAAGATCATTAATAAATATGTTGAAAAGAATAGGGCCCAGTACTAACCCCTGAGGTACCCCACTAGTGACAGTGACCCAATCTGAGTGTGTACCATTAATAAACAGCCTCTGTTTTCTGTCGCTCAGCCAGTTACTTACCCACTTACAGACATTTTCTCCCAGTCCGAGCATCCTCATTTTATACAGTTGTGTTCAAAATTATTCAACCCCCAATGCTGTAAAGGGTTTTAGGGAATTTAGTGTACATTTGTAATTGTGTTCAGAATGAAATCTTACAAGGACTTTTTAAAGAACCAAATGCAACTAAAATGACATCAATTGTTTTTGTAATACAGTATTAAATGTTTTTTTTGTGATTTCTTCATTGACACAATTATTCAACCCCTTAAAGACGACCTCTTAAGAACAGAGGTTATTCAAGTGTTTTCGATCAGGTATTGAAAACACCCTTGGATGTCAAGGAGCAGCAATCAAGCATAATAAGCCCCAATTAGGCAGATGTAAAAGGACTGTGATACTCAGCTCCTTCTAGACATTTACTGGTGTGTTTACAGACATGGTGAAGTCAAGAGAATGGTCCAGGAAGACAAGAGAAGAGGTGATTTCTCTTCACAGGAAGGGCAATGGCTATAAGAAGATTGCAAAGATGTTAAACATACCAAGAGACACCATAGGAAGCATCATTCCCAAATTCAAGGCAAAGGGCACTGTTGAAACGCTACCTGGTCGTGGCAGAAAGAAGATGCTGACTTTGACTGCTGTGCGCTACCAGAAGCGCAAAGTGGAGAAAAGTCCCCGTGTGACTGCTGAGGAACTAAAAAAAGATTTGTCAGATGCGGGTACTGAAGTTTCAGCTCAGACAATAAGGCGCACACTGCGTAATGAAGGCCTCCATGCCAGAACTCCCAGGCGCACCCCCTTGCTGTCTCCAAAGAATAAGAAGAGTCGACTGCAGTATGCCAAAAGTCATGTGGACAAACCACAAAAGTTTTGGGATAGTGTTCTGTGGTCTGATGAAACAAAATTAGAACTGTTTGGGCCCAGGGATCAACACTAGGTTTGGAGGAGGAAGAACAAGGCCTATGAAGAAAAGAACACCTTGCCTACTGTGAAGCATGGCGGGGGGTCAATCATGCTTTGGGGCTGTTTTGCTTCTACAGGTACAGGGATGCTTCAGCGTGTGCAAGGTACCATGAATTCTCTTCAGTACCAGGAGATATTGGATAAAAATGTGATACAGTCCGTCACAAACCTGAGGCTTGGGAGACGTTGGACCTTTCAGCAGGACAATGATCCCAAGCATACCTCCAAGTCCACTACAGCATGGTTGCAGATTAAAGGCTGGAACTTTTTGAAGTGGCCATCGCAGTCACCAGACTTAAATCCGATTGAGAACCTCTGGTGGGACTTAAAGAAAGCAGTTGCAGCGCGCAAGCCTAAGAATGTGACTGAACTGGAGGCTTTTGCCCATGAAGAATGGGCGAAGATACCCGTAGATCGCTGCAAGACACTTGTGTCAAGCTATGCTTCACGTTTAAAAGCTGTTATAACTGGAAAAGGATGTTGTACTAAGTACTAAGATTGAATGTCACTTGGGGGTTGAATAAAACTGATAATGATGTGAGCACAGAAAAGACATTTGTGGTTATTTCATTATAAATGTTATGTTATATTCGTCTGACTTACAAGTGCCTCTTTGATTTAATTGTAAACAAGATGACTGAAATGATCAAAATCAATGTCAAACTGGCCAAAACACTAAATTCCAGTGGGGGTTGAATAATTTTAAACACAACTGTATACTAACCTTTTTTGTGGTACAGGGTCAAATGCTTTGGAGAGGTCCAGATATACGACATCCATTTATTCGCCGCTATCAAGTCTAGAACTTGCCTCCTCATAGAAACTGATTAAATTCATTTGGCATGACCGATCCCTCATGAAGCCATGCTGATATGGCGTTATTTGCTTATTTCCATTGAGATCCTCTAAGATAGCATCTCTCAGAAAACCTTCAAACAGTTTCCCCACAACAGATGTTAAACTTACCGGCCTATAATTTCCAGGCTCTGTGCTGAATCTTAACCACCTCAGCCCCCCTAGCTTAAACACCCTTAATGACCAGGCCACTTTTTACAATTCCGCACTACACTAATTTCACCGTTTATTGCTCCGTCATACAACTTACCACCCAAATGAATTTTACCTCCTTTTCTTCTCACTAATAGAGCTTTCATTTGGTGGTATTTCATTGTTGCTGACATTTTTACTTTTTTTGCTATTAATCAAAAATTACCGAAATTTTTGCCAAAAAATGACATTTTTCACTTTCTGTTGTAATTTTTTTTTTAAAACTACATTTCTATATAAATTTTTCGCAAAATTTATTGTTCTACATGTCTTTGATAAAAAAAAATACAATAAGTTTATATTTATTGGTTTGGGTAAAAGTTATAGTGTTTACAAACTATGGTGCAAAAAAGTGAATTTCGGCATTTTGAAGCAGCTCTGACTTTCTGAGCACCTGTCATGTTTCTTCAGGTGCTAGAATGTCAGGATAGTATAAATACCCCCCAAATGACACCATTTTAGAAAGAAGACACCCCAAAGTATTCGCGGAGGGGCATGGTGAGTTCATGTATTATTTCATTTTTTTTCACATGTTAGCGGAAAAAAAAAAAGTTTCAATTTCTGCTAACTTCTGGCAAAAAAAAATAAAAAATCTCAGACGGACTCACTATGCCCCTCAGTGAATACCTTGGGGTGTCTACTTTCCGAAATGGGGTCACTTGTGGGGTGTGTTTACTGTTCTGGCATTTTGGGCGGGGCTAAATTGTGAGCAGCCCTGTAAAAGCTAAAGGTACTCGTTGGAATTTGGGCCCCTTTGCGCACCCAGGCTGCAAAAAAGTGTCACTCATGTGGTATCGCCGTACTCAGGAGAAGTAGGGCAATGTGTTTTGGGGTGTATTTTTACATATACCCATGTTGGGTGAGAGAAATATCTCTGTAAACTGACAACTTTGTTTAAAAAAATTTAAAAGTTGTCGTTTACAGCGATATTTCTCACACAAAGTATGGGTATATATAAAAATACACCCCAAAACACATTGCCCTACTTCTCCTGAGTACGACGATACCACATGTGTGCCACTTTTTTGCAGCCAAGATGCGCAAAGGGAACCAAATTCCAATGAGTACCTTTAGGATTTCACAGGGCATTTTTACTCATTTGGATTCCAGACTTCTTCTCACGCTTTAGGGGCCCCTAAAATGCCAGGATAGTATAAATACCCCACAAGTGACCCCATTTTAGAAAGAAGACACCCCAAGGTATTCTGTGAGGGGTATGGTGAGTTCATGTAAAATTTTATTTTTTGTCACAAGTTAGTGAAATATGAGACTTTGTAAAAAAAAAAAATATATATCAATTTCCGCTAACTTGTGCCAAAAAAAATAAATTTCTGTGAACTTGCCATGCCCCTCACAGAATACCTTGGGGTGTCTTCTTTCCAAAATGGGGTCACATGTGGGGTATTTATACTGCCCTGGCATTTTAGGGGCCCTAAAGAGTGAGAATCCAAAATGCGTAAAAATGCCCTGTGAAATCCTAAAGGTACTCATTGGTTTTAGGGCCCCTTTGAGCATCTTGGCTGCAAAAAGTGCCACACATGTGGTATCGCCGTACTCAGGAGAAGTAGGGCAATGTGCTTTGGGGTGTATTTTTACATATACCCATGCTGGGTGTGAGAAATGTCTCTGTAAATGACAACTTTTAAAAAAATTTATACAAAGTTGTCAATTTACAGAGATATTTCTCTCACCCAGCATGGGTATATGTAAAATACACCCCAAATCTCATTGCCCTACTTCTCTGAGTACGGCGATACCACATGTGTGACACTTTTGCAGCCAAGATGTGCAAAGGGCCCTAAAACCAATGAGTACCTTTTAGGAGGGTATTTTTACGCATTTTTCTTCTCACGCTTTAGGGCCCCTAAATTGCCAGGGCAGTATAAATACCCCACGTGTGACCCCATTTTGGAAAGAAGACACCCCAAGGTATTCCATGAGGGGAATGGCGAGTTCACAGAAGATTTTTTTTTTGGCACAAGTTAGCGGAAATTGATTTTTTATTGTTTTTCTCAAAAAGTCTCCCTTTCCGCTAACTTTTGACAAAAAGTTAAATTTTTCATGGACTCACTATGCCCCTCAGCGAATACCTTTGGGTGTCTTCTTTCCAATATGGGGTCACATGTGGGGTATTTATACTGCCCTGGCATTTTGGGCGGGGCTAAATTGTGAGCAGCCATGTAAAAGCTAAAGGTACTCGTTGGAATTTGGGCCCCTTTGCGCACCCAGGCTGCAAAAAAGTGTCACTCATGTGGTATCGCCGTACTCAGGAGAAGTAGGGCAATGTGTTTTGGGGTGTATTTTTACATATACCCATGCTGGGTGAGAGAAATATCGCTGTAAATTGACAACTTTGTATAAAATTTTTTAAAAAGTTGTCATTTACAGAGATATTTCTCTCACCCAGCATGGGTATATGTAAAAATACACCCAAAAACACATTGCCCTACTTCTCCTGAGTACGGCGATACCACATGAGTGACATTTTTTTGCAGCCAAGATGCGCAAAGGGGCCCTAAAACCAATGAGTACCTTTAGGATTTCACAGGGCATTTTTACGCATTTGGATTCTCACGCTTTAGCACCCCTAAAATGCCAGGGCAGTATAAATACCCCACAAGTGACCCCATTTTGGAAATAAGACCCCCCAAGGTATTCTGTGAGGGGCATGGCAAGTTCACCGAAATTTTTTTTTTTTTGGCACAAGTTAGCGGAAATTGATATATATTTTTATTTTTTTACAAAGTCTCATATTCCACTAACTTGTGACAAAAAATAAAATTTTGCATGAACTCACCATACCCCTCACGGAATACCTTGGGGTGTCTTCTTTCTAAAATGGGGTCCCATGTGAGGTGTTTGTACTGCCCTGGCATTTGAGGGTCTCCGCAATCATTACACATATGGCCAGCATTAGGAGTTTCTGCGATTCTCCGTATATTAAGCATACGGGTAATGAGATTTTTTTTTTCCGTTCAGCCTCTGGGCTGA
The DNA here is from genome assembly GCA_033119425.1 of Bufotes viridis. NCBI lineage: Eukaryota > Metazoa > Chordata > Amphibia > Anura > Bufonidae > Bufotes > Bufotes viridis. The sequence goes on along the minus strand of CM065592.1, from coordinate 60,337,446 downwards.
AAAAAATAAATAAATGAACGGCACAGATTTTTTCTTTCGCATCGATCAATGTGGATGAAAAAATCTCTGCCAAAATCAGTGACTGCGGTGCGGTGGGCTGGGCGCTAACTACCTAACACGTAGCTAACTAACTGGCAGTGATAAGGGACCCTTATGCCCCATTCACACATCCGCAATTCTGTTTGCGGATCGGAATTGCGGACCCATTCATTTCTATGGGGATAGACTTTGTCCCGCTCGGATCCGGAATTGCGGATCCGCACTTACGGGTCTGCATTTCCGTTCCGCAAAAATATAGAACATGCCCTTTTCTTGTCCGCAATTGCGGACAAGAAAAAGCATTTTCTATATAGTTCTGGCAATGTGCGGATCTGCAAAATGCGGAAAGCACATTGATGGTGTCCGTGTTTTGCGGATCCGCGCCGCGGATCCGTGGATCCGCGGATCCGCAAAACACATATGGACATGTGAATAGAGCCTTACAGGGGGGGTGATCAGTGACAGGGGGGTGATCAGGGAGGCTATATTGGGTGATCAGGGGTTAACAAGGGGTTAATAGTGGTTATAACGTGAGGGGGGGTGGGGGGTGGGGTTAGTGTAGTGTTTGGTGCAACTTTACATTGTTACCTGGTCCTCTGGTGGTCGATCCCAGTAAATGGGACCACCAGAGGACCAGGTAGCAGCTATATCAGACGCTGTTCACAAAACTGCGTCTGATATAGCTGTTTGATGCGATTTATTTTACATTTACAGCCTGCCAGCGATTGACCATCGCTGGCAGGCTGTAGTATTACTGCAGAGCCGCGCTCTGCTGTGAACGGACGCGCACGCGTGCGCGCGTTCACAGCAGATCTCGCCTCTCGCGAGATGACGCACGGATGCGTCCAGGAGGAACAAACTTGCCGCCGCCTGGACGCATCCGTGCGTTAGGCGGTCGGCAACAGGTTAAAGGCATATTATCTTTTCTGCTTCTGTGAACACAATGTATAACTGTTATATGACATCCAGAAACATGAAGTCACTGTAAATAACTCTTTTTCTGTCTCTAATATATAAACATAGGAACTGTATTAAATTTATTGGCAAGTCTAGCTATATAAACATGTAAGTCATATTGGCAACCTAGGACAGGTCTTAGCTGGCCAGCTACAGCAATCGCTTCGGTGATCGATTGCTGATAGAATGGCTGACTAGGAGGAGGAGTAGCAGGAGCATCAGGACCAGCAGATGATGGGAAGGACTGACAGCTTCCTCCTGCTGAGGTGGTGGAGCCATGACTGCCTGAAATCGGGTGCGTGCCACTGGGTTTATGCACGCGCAAGCCGCCACCCTCTTCTCCCAATGATGATAAAGCCCCTTCGTCACCCGGCTCCCAATTGCGATTGGCCACATCATCATCATCGTATGCATGTCACTGATGTCCTCCTCAACAGTCTCTGAGCCAGGAGCCTGACCGCTCTCAACACCAGCTCCCACCCCACTCTCCTCATCACTACTTGCCCGCCTACCAGAGGAAGCTGCGGATGTCTCCTCCGGATCTTGGCTGGGCAGTAGCTGCTGTCTGTCCTCTAGTAGCTCGTCCTCGCTGTATAATGGAGCTGAGCCCACAGCATGTAGTTATTCTCTGGTTGAGGAAACAGAAAAGGACAGAGGCAGGTTGAGGACAGGTGAAAGCACAGGGCCTGCTTCTGCGCCATGCCAACTAAGGGTTGTGTCTGACGAACCCACCGGCTCTTAGATGGGGTTGTCTGATGGCACTTGCGATGAAGTCGAAGATCGAGTCACCAAAAAAAGGCTTTAGAATATATAACTGCGGCCGTGAACGGCAAAAAACACTTTTTTCCCCCCACTAATACACGCCAAAAAGGGCTGTAATTTTCTCACTTCACCACACAACAGCTAATAAGCCCTTTTTCTTTTTCCCCACTAATACACGCCAAAAAAAGACTTTAGAACATATAACTCTCCATAGATTTGTATGTAATCGGATCCCTCAGATTAGGCCGCCCATCTTTACAGAAGATGGATATCAGCAGTGAGTTGAGAGTTAGTGAAGAGGAAGGAGGAGCAGGATAGGAGTCTGATAAGAGGAGAGAAGAAGAAATCATCTTTCTCGGATTAGATATATTAGAAAGTTTCCTAAATTCCCTTGTACTATTCATTTAAAAATATTAAACAGTTTAATTTAAGTGCCAACAATGACCCTTTTGAGGGGTAATGCCATGATTGATGTAGAAAATGAAAATCAGACATCATATAGTATGGGGCAATACCTTTCTAAGAAAGCTATAACTAGCCATGTACCGCAAATGGATCCAGCGATCTCCACATTCATTACTTAAGTTGCTTTGCTAGATTATCTTTAGCTCAGTGGGTTTGTCCTTCCTCAGAGGGAGTGTCCTTTCTGCTGCAGCTCTCTCCTTATAAGGCCTCTTTCACACTAGCGTGTCCGGATTAGGTCTGGATGCGTTGCGGATGTGTTCAGTGAAAACTGTGTGATTTCGCAGGCAAAGCCATTCAGTTTTGCCTGCAATGGCGTTCAGTTGTTCAGTTTTTTCCGCGCGGGTTCAGTGTGCTTTGATGCGTTTTGATGCGTTTTTCACGCGCGTGATAACAAACTGAAGGTTTACAAACAATATCTCCTAGCAACCATCAGTGAAAAACACAATGCAATGCGTTTTTCACGCAGCTCCATTCACTTCTATGGGGCCAGAGCTGTGTGAAAAACGCAGAATATAGAGCATGCTGCGATTTTCACGCAACGCAGAAGTGATGCATGAAAAACAACGCTCATGTACACAGACCTATTGAAATGAATGGGTCAGGATTCAGTGCGGGTGCAATGCGTTCACATCATGCATTGCACCCGGGCGGAAAACTCGCTCGTGTAAAAGGGGCCTAAATCCCACATCAACAGAACATACAGCAGGTGACAGTTCAAGATTTAAACTGAGCACGTTCGACCAGCTCATTGAGATGGACAAAAAAATAAGGAAAAGAACAAACAGCAGGTGACACATTTTATTGAATAGTTCACTGGCTATACTAAATTTTTAATTACATGCAATAACAAATTTAAAAATTTGCTGTGGGGCCTAGCCATTTCTAGTTACGCCACTGCTCCACACCAAAGTCAGGATTCGAGTGCTCACCACGAGGCCTCCACACTCGAACCCGACCGTGGTTTGATCCCCCCAAAAAAAACCTGGATTCATAGCTAAAGACGATACGTTCCCATCTGTAACAGTCCAGGTTTGTCATTCACAAAGCACTGCAAACGAAGGCAACAGTGGCTGGCTATCGATAGTGTGACAAACTGCCATTTATCCCTGGTCATTGGAGAGGCATGCTTGCTAGCCTCTTACCCTGCGACTATGGCCCCAATGACAGTTGGCATTCACAATGGACATTGCCTGTGACCTAATCATCATTCACAATGGACATTGCTGTGACCTAATCAACATTCACAATGGACATTGCCTGTGACCTAATCAACATCCACAATGGACATTACCTGTGACCTAATCAGCAAGCACAATGGACATTGCCTGTGACCTAATCAACATCCACAATGGACATTGCCTGTGACCTAATCAACATCCACAATGGACATTACCTGTGACCTAATCAGCAAGCACAATGGACAATGCATGTGGGGGTGGGATATATCTGGCTGTATGTTGATTGGTCGCTGTATTTTGTGTGCCTGTCCTCAATCAGGTCCCCGGGGGAGTAGCCCTGGCTGGAAGACTTACATAAAAGGCCAAGCTTTACCATCCAATAAAGAGTTCCTGCTTGACCCTCAAAACGAAGTGTCGTCTCGTTATTGGGGGGGATTTATTGTATGCTGTTCCAGTTTGACTGCTAGGAGTGTAAACCTCTTCATATGGTTTTTCCTATTCGGCTGTTTACCGCATTCATATGCTTCTCCGATTTGGTGGTTGTGGTGTCGGCTAGAGCGCTTGGAATCCTCAAGAAGCGCTAGGAG